>CM056578.1:115278808-116691808 GCA_029721435.1 Gymnothorax reevesii
CCACAAATACGTATTCCTTAAACATCTCAAATAACCCTAATTAATTTGGTTTGTTAATTTGGTTTGGCCTCTGACTTCATGGCTGAAGCAAAAATCCACTGGTCCCACTTTAGCTTTTAAAAAAACCATCCTCAGAACCGCAGCAAATTTATTTTTGGCGGAGCAGACAAATATCATTTCTGTTAGTTTGACGGAGGAAAGGCACTTACTGTAATTTGCGATACATTGTAATTTGGTCCGAGTCCACCAAGCTTAACATCCTGTCTGAGGACTTTGTAGTCTTTCAGTGTGTACTCCTGCGACAATATACAAGCGAAAAACACATCAGCACCTGCGCATCCAGCTGCACACATTTAAATATTCAGGGCCTGGGCTATGCTTGTTCTACCCTTCTTTAACAGTGGGTAAAAAAATATGTGCTTGTTCACAAACAAGTGCGAGGGTGGATAGGACAAGTGTTTGAGTTGGATGCCCATGAAGAGTCCCAGGACCTGTAGAGAGGCTCCCCACCGCTTCGGGCTAAGCATTTAATCTGCCCTGCGTCTGAGGTGCACCCCAGCACCAATACACAAGTCGTCCAGGACAAAAGGGAGCTAATCATTCCAGACCAGACTGGCTCCTTTACGGTTATCAGAGCGCTCCCAAATTAGCCATTGGTCACAGAGTTAGCGACGCTGGCTATCCGCTGTCATCTCTTCCTTCCCGCTCCCGTGCTACGCCTTTTAGGAAATTTATCCCCAAATCTCGCCCGGCACAATGAAAGTGAATCTAATGCTCTTTTGCTGGGGATTGCCCTTGACATCGTCTGGGCGAGGATGGATGAACCCAAAAGGGCCAAGCGGATTCTACTCGGTATACACTGATTACTGGGACGCAAGTCCTGGTAGGTTTCCACAAACATTCACTGCTGATCCATACAGTCCAACTCCCTTGTATTTCACAACTGCTGTACCACAGGTTATCACATTAATAAATAAAATTTGAGTCAGCACGTGTATGAGCTTTTGTTCATTTCTGACCATAGCTAGCCTGAAATAAGCTATGCCAGTAAATTAAGCCAACTCGTCGCAGTAAACAATCCTACAAACCGCCGTGGCATATGTGTGTGTAACTGCGGCTGCAGTGATAGATGTCTGTGAGGCTCATTCTGACAAATGACAAAAGGACTAGCAGTAAGACTCAAAGACTGGGCTTTCTTCTAATCACCTTACCCTCTAATGCGCTCATGTAAGTCTTTGTGACTGAGTCTTATGTCATCAACTCACAACAATTAGCCGCGTCTCGCATTAGCCATGCAATTAACCTGATGCGCCCATCAAAAGGCCTCCTTTATTTGTTCAATTTTTAACGGACTTCATTACGAGACATTATTTCTGATGCACTGCCTCATGTTTGTCATACAAGTGCCATTTGTGCTGCATTACATTATGCCTTTCATAAAATAGTCCATTCAGCTGCAAAAAAGAGTGAGGCTCTGATTTATTACATAGATTATATTACTGTGATACAGGTGTAAGAACAAACGAGCCGCTCTTAAGGCATTAAAAGATAAACAACAAAATATAAAATTCTAAATCTGTAAATCTGAAATATTGAATTGTACTGTAAATATTAAAACTCATTATAGTGAATGGTTCAACCACATACAGTATTGTATATTTAAGTGCATACAATGTATACTTCCGCACTGGTATGCACGCACACACACCTTGTAGGTGGCTTTCTCCTTCAACTGCTTTCGTCTCTCCAGCTGAGCGAGGTAACCGTCCGAATTGCTCCTCGGAATGCTTCTCATCTTCTGCTCGGCATTTTGGCTGTTCAGCTCAGAATCGCTTGACATCGTTTCCCCAATAGGAGGCAGCACAGTGTAAGATCCCGGACTTTGCATCGGGTGTCTGCTTTGGAGCCACAGCTCAACGTGCTGGTCACCCGGACTACAGTGCCGGCCTCCCTCGCCAGCAGACTGCCCTTTAGTTGGGGCCATCCTGTGCAATTAACAAGATCCATTGCTTCAAACAATCCACAGCTTTGCTACACAAACTGCCAAGTTGACTATAAGGTGTAAGCTCAAATGATATAAGCGTACTCTTAAATGGTTACACCCTTTATTTTTTGTACAGAGCTCCGATAAGCACCATCAGTTATGAAGTTTACATAAAAACCCTTTGCGCAGATATATTGACGCCGGCATCTGAAAATTTCGGACTTCAATTCCTTCATAATTCTGTAATTGAATTTCCAAATGTCTTGCTTCGCTGGAATGATTCTCCACAGTCTCTGTGACACATATTCTGAGTTATAAAGCCTAAATAGGCTCAAGCATAGCAGGAAAATTGGCATTATTTTTATTCTGCGCAAAGGGGTTAACAGGTGATGAGACCCACTAACTTTGCCCATTTCCACAAATTTTTCAGTGTATGAGAAAACGAAGTGGTTTATGTTATGGCCAATCAGCTTATGCTTTTATTCAAAGGGAATTACAGTTGATTTGAAAAAGATGGGATCAATCCTCCCCTGGAACAATGTGGGGTTAATGCAAGGGCCTTGATCAAAGGTGCTAATCTTTCAGAGGACGAGCAGGTGGCTTAAACCGTCTACCTTTGGAGTCCAATTACACTATACTAATTACTAATTATACTGGCAAGTCAAAAATTGTGGAGGAAGAGAATAAACCTTTGAATTAATGTTTGGTCATGACCTGTTTAAACAGGTCAAATAAACATTATATGAACTCAGGAAACACTCAACACCATCAGGAGTGGTCAGTTATCCTCTAAAATCAGAAATAAAATGCATAATTTTTTCAGAAAATTGCATTTCACTCACAGTAATTCAGTTGTGGATACTTGTGGTTAATCGTTGTTTTCTTCACGGTAATTTAAAAAGTCACGAAGCTCAGGTTAGAAGGCCAGCATTGCAGGATGTGCTAAAAGCAAACATGGAACTGAACAGAGTATTTTATCTTTTTAGTAAAGTTAATAAGCTGCCCAAGAGTATATATCATTAGGTGTAATGGGCACTAAGTAAGTAAGTAAAGTTAATAAAACGTTTTTCTGAATTGAATTTACTATTTAATCAGCGCAGCGCTGTATCAAGAAGGAGGAAGTTGTGCAATTTACTGCCGATGGATCATTCTAATCATTTGAAAACCAGCTAATTAAGAAAAAATACTGAAAACAGGTCAAGACTAATCATTAGTTTAAAAGGATTTTCTATCCTCATCTAATTTCTACAGAGCAGCCATCACTGCATTACAACCTCTTAAACACTCGGCTGTAGAAGGCCCAGATGATTATACATCTATGATCCAGTTAAGTTGCCTTAGACCTTAGAATTATCGGGTTCTAACTGACATTTTTGGTCAAAATTGAGTTAACTTTCGCACAGAGTTGATATTATATAGTTCTATCTAATGATTAAAGCTGGAGTTTGTAGAATCTGTGAAAAACGCACGAGACTGGAGTGGAAACAACTGCGCTCCCCCCTCTCCTCCCCTCCCCTCCCTGTTTTGAATCGACTCGTTCTTCACCGGCATCGGCATTCTCGTGAACACGCACGACTGAGGAGCTACTCGCAAATTAACTTTTTTCAAACACTAGCCATGGCTGAATTACAGGTAAGGAAGTTCTCTACCTTTCTCTCGTACGCAAACTGATGTTATCCATGTAACAACGGGATTGTTATTCGTAGTAGTAGTAGCCTAATAGGCTAGTTGCTGTTGTCCTGTTACCCGGAGTAAGTTTAACTTCCGGCTTCACCCCAACCGCCGGTTTCTGTTATTGTTTACCAGCTGATCGTTATGTGTTCACTGACCGTTACATCAATAAACTGTCAGTAAGCAAGTCTTGAGTTATTGGAACAGAACAAAATGAAACTGCACAAAAAAAAAAAACATTAGGCTACTTTTTCATTGTTTAGAAGAACGATAGAGACTAATTATTGAATTGGCTTAAGAACAGTAATACGAAGTTCCAGTTCCCTAAGTGTTCATTGAAAATAACAAGGTTCTATTTGACACTTTCAACCAATGAGACTATGGCTTTGATGAGAAATTAGTTTCAATTTAACCAATCAGACGTCAGGTTTTATAAGGGTTTGGTTCCATACACTTCAGGCAGCATGGCTTCTAAACTGAAACCTGTCATGAATGTAATGAAATTGCTTGTGCTTTCCTTAAAATCCTTGAAAGAATTGCTGTTAATCAGAAAGATGTAAAATACATGACAACATGGAATGATTGCTGTGTTTTGCAAAACCGAAGTAGCGTCATGGCACTTGCTGTTGTAGAGTTTCTCAGCAGACATCTGACAACTGAATTTATAACCACAAAGTACTGAACTTCTGGTCATTCTGCCATACAGGAAATGGACAACGTCCATCATGTCCTAGAGAGATCAATGTCTGTATCGGAGGTCTTCTCCCCAACATCACTACTTCACATCATTCCCAAAACCAACAGAGAGCACCCATACATTGTTATCCAAATGAAAGCAGCTGACTTCATGGATTTCCCAATGTCTTCTTAATTACAACATAGTGCCCTTCTCTAAGGTTACCTTGATGACACCAAAGTAATTCCGTACAGAACTTCCTATCAGCTTGAGAATTTCAAAGTTCAGCGCATCAAATCCATGAGAAGGGGAAGGCATGTTAACGAGTTTGGCTTTGAGGCACTTCGAACTAAAACGCTAGCTGGATACAATTACGATACATTCCCCACGCAAAAGACAGCAAATTGGAAGGAAATGCTGAAATTCATGCCTTTGGTTGGTCAATAGTTTTATACGCAGATGTGTTATATTACGAAGTTCTCCATAGAAAAATGTCCATCAAAATATTTCACCTGACTCGACGATACAATAAAGCTTGGTTACATAGTTAAAACAGCCTCATTTCCGAAATAGTTGGGACAAAGTGTAAATTGTGAATAAAATCAAAATGCAATGACTTTCAAATCACACTTGCCAGTATTTTATTCTAAATAGAAAAAAGATAACGTAGCGAATAGTGAGAAATTTTACAATTTTATCCACAAAATGAGCTCATTTCAAATTTGATGGCTGCTACAGGTCTCAAAAAAGTTGGGAAAGGGGCCTGTTTACCATGGTGTAGCATCGTTTCTTCTTTATAACACACATTGGAAGCATCTGGGCATTGAGGAGACAAGTTTCTTGAGTTTAGCCATTGGAAATTGATTCCTCTCTTGTTTAATACAGGCTTCCAGCTGCTGAAGAGTTTTAGGTCTCCTTTGACGGGCTTTTCGTTTAATTATGCGCCAAATGTTCTCAATTGGTGAAAGATCAAGACTGCAGGCAGGCCAGTTCAGCACACGGACTCTTCTACTATGAAGCCATGCTGTTGTAATAGCTATAGTATGTGGTTTTGCACTGTCCTGCTGAAATACACAAGGCCTTCCCTGGAATAGACGTCGTCTGGAGGGGAGCATATGTTGCTCTAAAACCTTTATATAGCTTTCAGCATTCATGGTGCTTTTTAAAACATGCAAGTGTCCCACACCACATGAACTAATGCATCCCCATACCATCAGAGATGCTGGCTTTTGAACTGAATGCTGATAACAGGAGGGGTGGTCTTTTTCCTCTTTAGCCCGGAGGACACAACGCCCATGATTTCTAACAAGAATGTCAAATTCGGACTCATCTAACCACAGGACACTTTGCCACTTTGCTACAGTCCATTTTAAATGAGTCTTAGCCCACAGAACACGGCGGCGCTTATGGATCATGCTCAACAATGGCTTCCTTTTTGCATGATAGAGTTTTAGGTGGTGTAATGTGACAATTGCAACTAGATGGCAGTATTGACCTTTTTTTTTTGTGAAGCCCAGTCTGGAGCTAGGTTTGGGCATGTCCTGGGCATGTGTGAGACGGGAAGTTCCAGAGAATTGAAAAAAGCCTGAAAGGTGGGAGGGGGCTGCAAAAGAGTATATACTGTAAGGAGAGAAACTGAGTAAAGTAGTAGGAGAAATTGCAAGGAGAAGGATACATTTGACCAGACCTGTCACTCTTTTCAAGACCTGTGAAGTTTTTTTTTTTGATTTTTGCCTGTGTTGGAGCATTTCCCTGTCCCGGGACATCACCAAGCAACCCCATCTCAAGGGACTGTAAATATTTCTTTTCTTGTATATGTCAATCGTGGTCAGTAGTATAAATTGTAGGTTAGTTGTCAGTCTTTGTTTAATTAAATCTGTTAAGTTTTAAAATTTTCTGTCATCCCTTGCTTTGTCATAACAAATTGGGGCCATAACAGTGGCATCTGTGGATGGCACAGCAGACTGTGTTTACAGACAGTGGTTTCTTGAAGTATTCCTGATTCCCATTTAGTGATGTCAATGACAGAATCATGCCGGTGAATGATGCAGTGGGGTCTGAGGGCCCAAAGATCACGGGCATCCGGTAAAGGTCTTCGGCCTTGAACCTTACGCACAGAGATTTTTCCAGTTTCTCTGAATCTTTATATGATATTATGCACTGTCGATGATGAGACCCTTCAAAGCCTTTGCAATTTGACATTGAGGAACATTTTTTTTAAAGTATTCCACATTTTTTTTACGTAAGCCTTCACAGGATGGAGAGTCTCTGGCCATCTTTACCTCTGAGAGACTCAGCCTCTCTAAGACATCCCTTTTATAGCCAATCGTGTTACACACCTGATGCCAGTTAACTTAATTACTTGCTAAATGTTCTTTCAGCTGATTCTCTTATTAATTCATTGTTTTTTTAGCCCTTTCTTGCCTGTGTCCCAACTTTTTTGAGACCTGTAGCAGCCAGAAAATTTGAAGTAAGCACATTTTATGAGTAAAAATGTAAAATCTCAGTTTCAACATTTAAAATGTTACCCATGTTCTATTCTAAATAACCTATTGTCTCGTGATCTGAAAGTCATTGCATCTTGATTTTATTCACAATTTACACTTCGTCCCAACTATTTCGGAATTGGAGTTGAAGTTGGTTGCTTAATGGCTATTTACTATTTTTCTTTTCCGGTATCCCAGGTTTTTTCATATTGCGTTTGTGACTGTTGGGAAGGAATGAAGCCTGTTATCACGCAATGCATCTTTTGTTACAGTTTTTAGACTGTATTTTCTTATCAATGTGCAGTGATGCCCTTCTGTAATTTTGTTTGCTTCAAATAACAATAAAACTTTGTTCAAGGAACATTAAATCTTTGCATTATTTTTTTTAACTCGTTGAATTCAGTTAGAACCTTGTAAATATGTCCATTCATTAAGGTTACAACGTACCCTTTTGTCATTAATTCCTAAATAATCCATAAAATTCCATTTAAATCACTGAAGTCTTTTAACAGTAAGATAAAGTGTCAGTTGTTTAATACATTCAGTGTTTTACTTAAGTGTATGAATATAAAGCTCTCCTACATCGAGCGAATTCCTCAAAACTTTGTAAATGCTAGTTGGAACCCTGTAATTCTAAGGTCGCGATATGTCTGCGCTCCTTTTGTGATTCACACAGTTTGGACGGCTGATTCAAAAACCGTTCCCTTCTCTCACACACAAAGACACAGATGAGGAACTCGGACTGACCAAATACGATCAGAATCCAGTCTTGGGAGCGAGTGACTGTCGTGGTCCCAGAGTGGCGGCACTTCCGTCGGCCTTCTCTGACTGCCCTGCTGAGGAAAGGGCCGAGCCCGAGTCGGCCCCGCTGATAACCAGTTGGAAACCAGGGCCTGCGGAGCAGTGGGAGGATACCCTGGACCATAGTGAGGCACCGTGGACAGGTCACAAGGAACACTTGGGCCAGTATGATGGGAAACAGCAGGCCTGGTCCCCTGAACTGGACCGTGGTTGGGGGAGAGCTTGAGGCTGTTGTGCTGGTGCCCCTGGCCCAGGAACGGTGCCATATCTCCGGATGCATTGAGGTTGATGTTCAGATTGAGGGAGGGAGGATTGATTGTGTAAGGTGGTCCACCTGGTTGCCGCTGCTGAGCTGGCAGAGGTAGAGAGAGGGGAACGTTGTCTCTGAGGTCCACCTCGTCCACGACGTGGGCCTCGGGATGTCCTGGTTGTCGGCGAAGGGCATTCATTCTGGCAGCACGTCCATCCTGGGGGACACTGGGGTTCAACTCCTTGTTCTGGTTACCGCCGGCAGAGGCCTGAGCGACTGGGACGCCTGTCCTCCAGTGGGTTGCGTCTCTGTTCCCTTTACTCTTCTCCCGGTGAACCTGTGGTGAGAGTTTCCACTCACTGTAGTAATGTCGGGCCACGGCTGCATCAAACACCCTATTCACAGGAGCAGTACCGTCTTGTGCAAATTAATTGGATAAAGGTGCCTGTCAATCGAACGAGCTGAACGGAGCGCAAATAGCCTTATCAAGCGATGGACATTTTACACGACCACCTCAAAGATCTCTGCATTGGACCTTTAAGCCACGTTTCATTAATTTCCTTGACTTGCATGATGCAACTAATGCGACTGCATCATTAAGACAGTACTGTAACTGTGTTGGACTGGCCTGCTAATTCACCTGACCTCAATCCCATTGAGAATCTCTCGTCCAACATCAAGTCAAGGCTACAGCGAAAGGACAGCACCACAAAAGCAAAGTCATCGACACAGTTGTACAGGTGTGGCATCCCGATGAAGAAATCAAGGCAACCTGCAAAAACCTGGTCAACTCCGTGCCCAAACGGGAGGAACAACTTATCAAGAACCATGGAGATCACCTCTCATACTGAGTGCTGAATGTAGATGCAATTAAAGAATAAAAAAGCCTGAAAACTTTCCTTGTTTGGTCTACCCCCACTCCAGCCTGCTTTATCCAATTAATTTGCACAAGACTATCGGTATTACAACAGTACGTTAAGTCCCAGTCAAAAGTTTGGACACACTTTATTTATACTTCAGTGCTCTATCCTCAATGAAATGTGACGAATAAAAACTCAGCTGGCACAAAATAGGAAATAAATTGTCAGAAGTAAAAATAATAACAACTTACTTTTCGAAATTTTCCCGAATTTTATTTAAAATAGCCATATTTAGTCAGCTTAACAAAAAAAAGTCAAAATTATTTGCATTTTTCAAGAAGTTCATTAAACCATGCCTGTTTGGGAAAGACACAGCCAAAGAGAAGCTTAAGTGCTGCACATTTGTGGGAACTTCAAGAACCTAGCTGGTATGAACTCTAAGAAACAAATGTCTTACCATGTAGAATAAAATATGAGCATAATCAGAATTTTTTATTGAAATTGGCGGTTATTTTTAGTTATATCAGTTTTAGATATTTTTCTGTGAAATGAAATATGTGTATTTCTCCATTGATATCCTATTACAAGAAAAATGCAGGGGCATCCAAACTTTTGACTGGGATAGTATTCGGTAATCAACTTAACCCTTTGAGCGCCGAATACATTTTCAAGGAATTAAAAATGCAGTTATCCTGAGCAGTTGAAAACCTATTATGTGGCAACTTGTTTAGAAGAGCTCTGCCACATGAACTTGTTTAAAACAGCTCTTCTTTTAAACAAGTTACCACATGATAGGTTTTCAACAGCATCTGACTTTGATATCTTACATCATTGGGCTACTATAGTCGTCCACGACGCTGAAAGAGTTAATGTGACTCTCCTGAGAATGATGCTGCCACAATAACGCGCTGCAAAAATCTGGAGAGGGCTCTGAGACAAACCAATATCCATTCTCTGACTGACGTGACCAAACAAAAGGAATGACAGCAATAAATTATAAGAGGAACCAGGGAAATATTTCAGATGACAAACTCGGTAGGTAGGAACCTAAGTACATTTCAAATCAACCTTGGAAAATAACTGATGGAAAATACTTGCGAGTAAAGCTTAAAAAAAAAAAAAACTTATCTTGACCAGGAGTAAGAGGATATTTCTTGTGCGCCTCCTGATTATAATTGGGGGAGGCAGATGGACTGCTCCAGAATTAGGATAAACATTTTTTCTATCATAATCAGTGTACATGATTTTCATTGCCAGGAATTTGTATTCATATGCAACCAATTTTTCGAAACATATATTTATGGCAGTTCTGCAGCCATCTGACAGGCTGCTATGAAACGGGAAGAATGGGCACTGAGAGGCAGCGAGAGACTAGTGCAAAAGGTCGGCGGCCAGATTCGAGCCATCGCCATCACGGCTCGTAACGAGCATGTGGATAGTGCTCAACGGGCTAGAAGACATCCCGGGATCCGCACAATTTTCTTTCATATTTTTATTCCTCTTCCTCTCCATTCTTCGGAGCACTGAGATTATTCCCGCAGATTACAGACTGTGCCTCTGCATCTAATGCCTGTGATTTGACAAACACCAGCTTTCACCACCGTAATGGGAAAATATTTACGCTGCTCTCCCGGCTGGCATTAGGGCGACCGCTCAAGTGCTCAAAATAATGACGCTCCTCCGGTCGCTCTTTCGTCTGCAGGGCCTCCTTTTCGGGCATTTCGGGGGCTCCATTGTGCCTTCACAAGCATGTCTGAAATTGCATCCGTCGCCGCGACAAATGAAATCCAAACCCGGTGTGCAAGGGAGCTCGTCTTGTGCTGAAACGCCTCAGGCAGACCCAACGGAAAGGAAGGGAAGGAAAGGAGCTTGGGAAGTTTAAAACTAAGTTTAATGACCAACTGGAACGCGAAGGAGGCTTTCTGCCATCGCTTCGTAAGGATGTTAATCAATCATTAGCCTCGAGTCGTACCTTCAGCTTCTGTGTTTTCCGTTGCCACCTCAGCTCCGGGTCGAGACACTTTAGTTCAATTATCTCTTCCACAGCTTCAGGCTCCTGCTAAAAGGTGAATGAGATATAAGTGTAAAAAACGTACGCAACATTCAATACGACACCAGATGGGTCGAGGATCTTATAATTTCCTGATGAAAACATATTAGAGCACAGAAATGCTGGAAAATCCCCCACAATTCTTACTCTACCGAATGAGATTAACACAAGCAATTGGGCATACTAATACTAAAGCCAAATTCAAGAGGTGACATGATTTCACGATTAAAGCAGCAGCAACTTGACTACACCACGGCAAAAAATAAATAAATAAATAAAAAACTGCCAAAATAAAGCTGAAAATGTTAAAGATTCAATAATGTCAAGGAAATAAAATTGCTTTTTTTCCTTTTTACGTCATGCACCGAACATGACTGGTACAGACAAAGCATAATCAAATTAGTTAGGGAGAAATACAGCACATCCTTGGAGTTTTCCAGTTCCTTATCGGTGGCATTGGGGACAGAGAAAGGCACTTCTACCTCTGATATCCTTGGCAAATATTAGGTTACCACTATCACGACAAAATCATTAAAATACAATGACTGACTGCAGACTGGATTTACTGAAGTGACTTTATTGACGGCAAGTACCAAAAAAAAAAGCTTCCAACTTTTATGGTCTGCCTGCCCTTCCAAAGCTTATGTTTATACCCCAGTTTGGTGACACAGCATTATAGTCTGTCCGTTTCATTCCACCTCAAGACACAGCACGTTATTTCACAATCTCATCATACTCATGAACTGCCTATGAAGTAGGATCTGAAATCTTAGTTGAAGAAAAGCTCATTTAAAAATAATTTCACACGCAGTTTGACTCTAATGATTGGCAAGTATGTTTTGTTTATTACATTTGAAATTTATTTTGCAGTGAAAATATGCAAACATCCCAGTTTCAAGCCTTCAACCAAAGACTCAACTTATCTATTCACTTGCATTAATGCTCACCTATTAAACGGATACACCACCCCAAACAGGATTGGGTCATTCCTGTTAATTCCTCTACACTCTGCCAACTGTCCTTCCTATGCAATGAACATTGGTTGCTCAATGTTAGCTTGCTTGGTAAGCAGCTTTCATGCAACCAGACAGCCAACAGCAGCCATTTTGTCACTTTTGTCTTTAAAAACATGTCTCTGGCATTCTAAACAAACAAATCCTATATTAAATCATATTTACACTATGGTTATTTACCCAGTAGGTGTTTATTATGTCCTTTGAAACAAGTTTCAAAAATACCTGATGCTGTCTCGATAACACGTGCAAGAACCACAGCCCATCACAGGAATGCAAGTAAAATCAAGACAACTTCTAGTGCTTGTGAAACTTGTTAAAAAGGACTTAATATACATTTACCAGGTGGTTAGCACTATCGTCTCACAGCAAGAAGGTCGGGGGTTCGATTCCGGCCTGGGATCTTTCTGTGTGGAGTTTGCACGTTCTCCCTGTATTTGCGTGGGTTTCCTCTAGGTACTCTGGTTTCTCCCACCCACAAAAACATGCATCATAAGAACACTCCAACCAGTACTCCTCACCAAGGAACTGGAGTTGGTCCCTGGGCGCTGCCCACTGCTCCTAACTATAGCATGGGTCAAATGCAGTGGAGAAATTACCCTGTGGGGTTCAATAAAGTGTATCTTATCTCAGAATGCCCTACTCGTCTTTTAAAGACAAAAGAGGCGACGTGGCCACTGGAGGCTATCAGGCCACATGGTAGCAACTAACAGGTTAACACACAGCAACTTAAGTCTAGATCGAAAGAACAGTTCGGAAGAAATGTCTATGTCAATGTCTAAATGTCTAACTTAATGTAATCATTGGAAAGGAGCCCAAATTGTGTTTTGAAGAGAGAACCCCCTCTGTGGGAGGTGTTTAGACTAACTGCAGAGAGTCAGATTTGCCCAGAGAGTAAAAACAGAATGAGACAAAACATTACTGACAATTACCGTGAAGGGTATTCTGTTGTTAAAAAAAAAAAGATAAATTGTGTAACAGCATCCTAAATTCACGGAAGCACACATCATGTATTCTTTTTCAAATCATTTCGCCCATCGTGCTTTAAATGGCAGCAAGAGCTCACTTTCGGGAAGAAAACTTCTCAGTGAGTTACGATGCTGGAGAAACTCCTGTGAATCCAGGCTGACTCATGATCAGGGGAGTCGAGCCGACTCCTGGGGCCCCAGTCCAGTTTCCGGTTTTCGCTCCACCCAAACCTAAAGCCAAGCGACTGGATTGATTTGAATGAATTCACAGTTTTCGTGGACACAGCTGACCTTGTGCTGAAGAGTAATCTGAGTTTCACCACTCAGAATATTCACCGATGTACGTTTAGACTCCTCATCATCCATCAAACTCAGGTCAAGTTTGGGCAGAACCAGCAGAACCAGAAATGGCACCGGCCCAGGAGTAGGGTTACCAACCACTGCTCAGGATCATAAGCAGTGTATGTGGTCACCTCAGGTGCCATCAGTATGAGGGAATAGAAAATTAAACAGTGACCAGCTAAACTCTACTGTTGAGCAGCAACAGCGCACAAAAAAAAGAGGACCCATCCTGCATGAAAACATCATTCAAAGAAAAGGACAAAACGCAACATGGTTTGGCTCAACTGGGGACAAATTTACCAAAATACATGAATTCATCCTGTTCATTTCGGGAAAAAAATATGTCATAAATACTCAGATTACAGTCCTGTGCATGTTGCGATGCTTTCAGTTTTGTGAAAGCAGCAGATCAGAGGACACATTTAGCACTAATGCTGTAATGAAAATCATTTAGTTGACTTCGGGCCCCCTTGGCTGCTAAGAGCAAACCGGCCCGGTCGATGGAACTGACAGCTTGAAGGGTTCGTTATTGAATGCCGCTAATTCAGAGAGTGTGAATAGGCGAAGGTCACAGAAAATCAAGCCGCAGTGAGTGGATTGAGTTGTAATATATCCATCAATAAATGCACCACCATGCTGATCTGTCTATTTACGGAAAGGGCAGGTAAGCAGGGGAACCAATCACGTGGTGCCGGCCTCTCCATTACAGGCACATTCTCAGATAGCTGATAGCTGCTAATCGCTCCAAAGCTGAGCTAGTGGCTGGACTCTTCATTCAAATATGAAACCACCTGGTCTGAATTGGGAAAGTTACTATCACCTATCAGCTTTAGTATATCCTTAGAAGAGTAGTAACCACACTAAAATGTAGACATGGGGCCTCCAGTTAAAACTGGGAAATCAGAGCACTGGAAAACTCCTATTACCACCCATTTCTGAGGAGCAAAAGTAACTGGACAAATGACCACAATCCAAAATAAACTTTGATGACTGCCAGAGTCAGCAGACCGCTGACATCACTAGAAATGGGGTACCACCACTGCAAGGCCTGTACCGTAGCCAAATACGGTTCTATTAGTGTCTAGGAGGTTTTGCCTTGTTACCAATAAGCAATTCAGTTTCAATTTATGCAACTTTTTGGCACCAAAAAAACTTCTTAGTGCGTTTTGCAGTTTGCTTGGGACCTCTGTCCTGCTGCAATGTGAATTACAGTTGATTGAGTTTTGAAGCATTTAGATCTATCGAAGTAGATGTTTCTAGAATTCTTCCTTCAGCTAGTCGATAGTCAACTGAATAATGAAGTCAATTCTCCAAGCATAAGAGTAGGGGCATCTCAGGTGAGATGTAAACAATTCTTACAGTGCTTGTACCAGTTTGAAGTTGGGACCCACTTTACTTAAATTTGAGTGCTCAATTTTCCATGGAATTAAAGTGGTTTCACTTCTCTGAGTACCCGCAAATGGCAAAAGGCAAGAAGCAAAAAGATACTGTGATATAAGTTATTAAACTTGGAAATTCATAAAAAAAGCCGGATTTGTAAAAATACCTAATTAAAATGAACTGTTGCCATTTTATACCAGATTAATTAAAAGATCTAGGATAAGCAAACAACAAGTGGGATCCCTCATTGGTGGGAACTTCTTCACCTGGCTGATATGATCTCTATGAAACCAACGGCTTTCCTTGTAGAAAACAATTATGCAAGCATGCAAATCATGAAAATAATTGATAAATTATTATACTTACCGCAAATGTCGATTATTTAGCTAAATTCAAGATTTAAAGCATTCCATTGTTTGTAAATAGAAAGATATTTATGTTTTTAAATCACCACAACAAAAGTGTGACAGCATCTGCAGTTTTGTCACTGACCTTTATGCCAAAAACAGACAATATCAGAATGCAACTCATCTCAGCCACTCGTGACACGCTAATTTTCTATTGGATCTTCACAAAGAACCTCAATTCCATAAGAACTGGGACAAAGCGCAAAATATAAAAAAATAAATAAATAAAATAAAACCAGCAGTAATTTGCAAATCCATTTTAACCAGCATTCAACTGAAAAAAAGTGCACAGATAACACAATTACTGTTTTAACTCTTGTACTTAATTGTTGTTGTTGTTTTTTTTTTTATTAAATCATAGCTATATTGTATAAGTATAGCAAAAGTATACAACATGTTCCAATGAAGTTGGGACAGGTGAATGTACATGTCAATATGGTCATATATGGTAATATGGTAAGAATACATTTCAATCACACTCAATCACTGAGGACAAACATTTTTGGAGTTTCAAGAGCAAAACTGATCCCCATTCTTGCCCACTATCAAACATCAGTAAGTCAATGGACCAGGATCTCTGCTGTATAATTTAGCTCTTCATAATCCGCCGCATGTCAATGGAAGACAGGTGTGGGCTGCAGGCAGGCCAGCCCAATTACCAGCAATCTGTAAAAGGTGGATTCATCAGACTACAGCCCTCCTTTCCATTTCACTCCGGTCAGTTTCAGATATGCTTAAGCGCAGAGAAGCTGGTAATGCTTCAGGATGGTGTTGATTTATGGCTTCCTTTTTGTGAAGTTGTGTCTTAACTCGCATTTGCCAAGACGAACTGTGGTCGCTGACACTATGAGGTATATACAAGCCCAAGTGGTTATGTCCATCACAGAAACCTGTTGATTGTAACGCAGTGCTGACCACAGTTCGAAGGCCATGCGCATTCAATGCTGGTGTTTGGCCTCGTGTATTGCACATGGAGATTACTCCGGTTTAACACAACAAAACATAAATAAGCGGAGAGAACATTTAGCCCAACTGCACGCAATATTTTCCTATCACTACAATGAACCTAACACTTTGGATACAAGGGACAAGATGGTGTCCAGCACTTTAACCCTTAAATTCCCCCGTGACAAATTTGTCACACGATTTTGGGGGTTGTCAAAACCACTGACCCCACATATATTTTGCACCCTAATGTCCACAGTGACATATTCAGACCATCAGTGCTGCCATCTGATGCATAAAAGTGGAACTGACACTACACTGGCTGCACCAGCTAACCTTTCCAATGTGGCCGACTCCATGGTGGAATCCACACGATAGATCAGCACCCATTCATCACTGGATAAAGTAGACGAACAGGTAAGACAATGAAAAATAAGCTATGCCTAATACTTCAGCTATATGTGAACTACCAAAACAATGAAGGACAAAAGTTCCCTTCATATCCTAGAAACTTGAAGTGACATATATGTCACAAAACTAAAATGAGGTCAAAGGTCACCAAAAATTAAAAATTGCTACTGGGTTGTTCTTAGCCCCTCCCCAGGACATATTAACAGAATACATAGATTTTTCTTTCAACTTTTAGTATAGTTGGGCATTTAATGATTAACAATCCAGATCTTCAAAACTACCAGAGATTCTGCCTCTGCGATATGACCAGGCAAGATATTCCACACGGTGACCACTCTCTGTGTTTGGAGAAATGCTTCCCAATATCAGCGCTAAATACACTTGAAGAACTATTATTTGTGACCTGAGTTCTGGAAACAGAACTTGGCCTAAATATTCCTGCTTAGTTAACTTTGTTAATCCCATTTACATATTTTAAGACCTCAATCAAATCACCCCATCTGCTTTTAATGAGCCTAACAAGATTCTTCAGTCTGTCCTCATAACTTTGGTCTTTTACACCCGAAATTAACTTTGTGACTCTTCTTTGAATCTGTCCTAAAGCTTCTATGTCTTTCTTGAGGTACAGTCCCCAGTACTGTAACCCATAACGCTAAAACTGCTCGCACACCGGATGCGAAACAAATTTTTTGCACGACAGATTATATTCAAAGTCAATTCAAAGATGCGTGACTTTGCATTGGCTTTGAATGTAATCTGTCATGCGAATAATTTATATCGCGTCTGGTGTGCAAGCAGCTTAAGTATGGTCTGATAAAGGCAGTGTACAACAAAAGTATAACCTCGTTAGATTGATATTCAATACTTATGGCTATATGCTGTGTGCCAGCATCCCGTTGGCCATTTTAACTGTTACAACACAAGGATAGAACATGTAAGGGTTTGGATGATAATCAACTCTGAGTCAAATAAATCACATTCCAACTTTGAACTTCCCAAAAAGTAACCCTGTCAATGATTTTTATTTCAGACATGTAGAACTTCAAATTTAGCTATGCTGAATTTCATTTGCCACTTCTACATTCTATCTAAACCATCCTGAATCACATCACATAACTAAACTGTTAGCCAAACCTCCCAGTTTCTCCAAATCTTTTAAAACAGTCAATGGTGAGACCGCTACATTTCTTGCTGCTGCAAATTGAGAAATGTTGTTCTTAAACTGTTTGACTATTTGTTTTCTCAGCTTTTGGCAAAGTGGCAAATCTCAAACCATCTTGCGGGCAAACAAACATTTTTTGTGACTGCTGTTTACACCCAATCATGATTGAATCACAATACCCCGTCACCAGTTCACCAGTGGAATGTTCCAAAAAGGTTTTGTTCAACAGATTTCAAAACTTTTTCTGTCTTTCTATTCCTCTGTTGCAGACATCAAATTCTGAATTTGCAAATATTTACAAAAAAAGCAATGCAGTTGATTAAGGAAAACTTTCAATATTTTTTTCTCAGAGCTGTTCTCAAATAAATGCAGGTAAAAATCCTTTAGTTGTGCTTTTATTCATATTTTACATATTGTCCCAATTCTTTTGGAAATGAGGTTGCTGGTTTTGATGCAGTCACCTGCGAAAACCCTTCCCAGAAGGAGTGGCAGCTGTTATAGCAGCAAAAAGAGGACCAACTCAATAATTATCACCATGATATTGGAATCTGATATTTGGTGTGCAGGTCTTCACATACCTTCTGTCATGTAGTGTTCGTGCATAACCATCGCCATGTTGTGTTTTTAAAAGCTCTAACCGGGCATTCATGGTAAAATACGTACAGAACCTTCATTGAAATCAAAATACCCAATTACATTCAATTACAAGCCACAAGAAAGTACTCTGCGTTGCTCATGCTGAGGAATTGGAGGAGAAACAGAACAGCCCTGGTCAGAATGCTCAACAATTTGTTAAGCCGGGGCTAAATGCTACATTTGGAAAAGGTGCCCCCTTCAGGTGGGGGAGACCCAATAAGCCGCCTCGGAAGGAGGGACAGACACGGGCGCTGCTTGCACACGGACAGGAAGTGGGGTGTGGCAGTGACCGCGTTCCCAGAGTCGCCCCACATCACTACTTGCCCTGGGGCGTCTCGGCGGCGGCGGATCGCGGCTCTTCGTAACAAGTGTCAACGGCTTTTAGCGGCAGACGCTGCGCGCCCTCTCATTACTCTCTCGCGGCAAGACGTGGCGCGACCTCTGCCTGCCCCCTCTCCCCCCTACACCCCGACCCACCTTTTGTCAACCATTTTAAGAATCCCAATCGAATCTAGGAAATGATAAAGCCAAATTGCATCTGGAGCATTGTAAGCTGCGTAATATCTATTCTGTTAAATTGAGGTCTGTAATTGGCCCCCCTACCTCCCCGCCCTTAACCCTCTTCGCGGAGGGGCCACAACAAAGGGCGGCAATCGCGGCATGTCATTTTCCTCGAGACCCGGGAAACACAGCTCGCCGACGAAGACTTCAAAGGCCCGCGCATCTTGAATTGTATTTGGTGGCTATTGTGGCTTGCCCAGGCAATCTTGATTAGGTGTTTACACGGAGGTATGGCATACAGTGGCAGATAGCCTCGCAGCCGCGGTCTAGAGCTATTAAGAGACTGTACATTATGTTCCTGGCTTTGAAGTGAGGGCCTGAGGGATGGCGAGCGAGTCGCGGGGCTGAGTGCAATGGCAGAAGATTGCTCCACGGCCGGCGTCTTCATCAAAGGGCCTCCGCAGGATGTCATCATGACTTCGCTCACTCGCAGGCAGAAAGTTGGAGCATTAGGAGATTGCGTACATTTAATAACAACTCTAATTACCAGGAGTGAGCAAGCAGGGGTCCAACCGCCCGCCCATCTCATCCGCAGTCAAAGACAAAATAGGGGCTTTTAAAAAAAAAAACCCAAATGGCACAATCAGCTGTGCTTCGGATAATGTCTGTAAATGTAACGTGATTATATGGAGCCCAACAGGGGCCTTTTCTCCTGTTCTGGGGAACTGTTGACAAAGAAATAAGCACCGTTTGAACATGAAGATCAGGTCCATCACTGATCATTTTGAAAAACACACTGTTTTGACTCAGTCTTGTAGGACCACCGAGTAGCATAATGTTATGTACCATCCAAAAAGTGGATTTCCCAAATATTTTATCAGAAGCTATAACAGCTGTATGATGTAAATGCAATCGAATTTATGCTTCATAAACCAGCGTAACTAGCTGAAAAAACATATCAACAGGTGACAACAATATAGTTGTCCTCATTCTCTCATTATATGGATAATAGTATATCATCTATGATGCAGAGCAAATATATCACAACACAAGCGAGTCACAATCCAGCCATACGACAAAAAAAAACCGACCTTTAATTGAAAACAAATTTGTTAAACGGACGAGTGGTTTGCAGAATCCTTTGTGGGTCATGTATACGCACTCTGAATGACACTGGGTGAATAGGAGCGAGGGAAAGACCGCAGGGGCCTAATCAGACACAACAACACAGAGGGTCGGGGGGGGGGACCCTGTTGTGTGCGGCTCCACAATACCAATGGCCCTTGAGCATGCAAATCGCACTGATTCCAAACATTATGTTAGTGCTGGGCTCAGATGGGTTGCCTAATGCTGAGAACGGGGCAAGATCCACGGCGCACAGATCCACTGCAGCAGTCAATTATACCCAGGTGCACAGATATTTAAAAAGCGATTGGCAACCCGGTCTCTCAGATGTTCTTAATAGCCGCGCTTACACAGATAATCCTGTATGACAAGGCGTGCATCCCTCTTGCTTATTTTATTTATTTATTTTACCCAGACGAAAATGAAAAAGCGCTTTTCTCGGCCAAATTAATTTCCCGGCCCAATTCAGAGCACGCCACTCCTCCTCGTGCTCCAGGGTGAACCAATTAGAAATTTCTCCAATTTTCCAACCTGTTCGAACAGTGAGGGTCCAGGGGTTGGATTCGGGGTTAAGAGAGACATTTGGTATTCAAGCAGTGTTTTCATTTCAAAATGGTTGCTGACATGTAACCTAAATTCCTCTAGTGAAAACTGGACATGAGAGGGAGGCATTCTGTCAATTGCAACCATATGACAGCCAGAGCATTTATTTTGACGCAGTTGTGCATTGGCTCAGAGCCAGACTGAGGGAGCAGAATATTTGCTGCATTGGTATCTTAGGCAATGCTCAAGCTCGCACAATCAGAAACACACATACCCCTCCATGCAAACACCCATGTGGCAGTTTGTATGATCTTGACTTACACTGTTACTTGTATGACTATATCATCACTGAACCACATCACACAACCTGTGGCAGTGGCACTATCAACAAGAAATGTTGCTTTTGTTATATATATTACGAATAATATCTTATTTCTACAAGTATTTCTTTTTTCAAAGATAAGACAAAAATACAGCCAATAATAAAGAGATATGCTTTGCCTTTGTCTCAAATCAAGAATTTCCACTGGAGAAGGTGTGAGACGATGTCCCTTGTTTAGCAAACAAGCTAGATAATACTTGATAAAAAAAGAAGATTTTGAACCTTACAACAAGAATAAAACAAAAACATTTTTTGCAACACACTGACTGAAGAAAGGGAGTGCCTGGCTTGCAAACAGGTCCTAAATGCAACCCAAGCCCGAATACGTTGCTGTAAAAGGTAAACAACCTAAATTGGAATTTAAAACACAAAAAAACTCATGGGGGCCGCACTTAAAAGTTGCTAAATCATGACAAACCCATAAATCCAAAATACCAACAGCAGAATGTCAACAGCAAGGCAGAAACTCCAACGGTTTACAGTAGAGCACTTATACTGCATTATTTCTCTATCCATATTTATTCACTCAGACGGGAGAAATTTGATCGCATATATATTTTTTTAGCTTCACATTTCTGTATGATACAGTAAACAATAAAGCAGTGTTTGCCACTGTACCTTTTACAGAAAGTTTTCTGTTGAGGTACATTTTTTATGGCTGAATTGTAATATATCTAAATACACTGCCCGGCCAAAAAAAAAGTCACACACTCAAATATTTAGTTGGAACCCCTGTAGCTTTGATTACAGTCCATATTCATCTTGTCACTGTTTTGACAACTATATGCAATGCCAGAACATTTATTTTCAATCAGAAATGGCATAATTTTTGGCCGAGCTCTTGTCTTCTCGACATAATGGTTGAACCACTGGTGGTCTTTCATGAGCACATCCCAATAACTTTTAATGTGTTTAAGGTCAGGACTTTGTGGTGGCTAATTTGTTTGCGACAATGATTCCTCATACTTTTATTTGTCATTCATGGTTTTCTTGGCAAAATACAGGCCAATAACTTGCCCGTTCTGAAATACTGTAACATTTTTCAACCATCAGGGGATGGGTCTTCCGACATGATTTTTTAAAAAATGCGTAGCGACGCGCTTCATCAGTCAGGGTAAAGATGATTATTGCCAGCTGAAACATATTAATAACAGCAATAATGATCCAATTATAGAATTAGTTCATCAATTTCCAAACGGTGACTTTTTTTTTGGCCGGGCAGTGTATATGGGATGCTGGTTTTCATTCAACACTAGTCATGATAAATAAACAAACAAATAAACAAATAAATAACTTCAATCGTCAACTTTATCTTTTCCTATGAAGTTTATAAAGTTGTGCGATTTTCGGACTTATGTATTTATTTTGTTTTCGTAAGGTGGAAGACTTACCGATTTATTTATCCAGCCAACAGACACATGACGCTCTAACACGGAGATTCAGTGCCCCTGAGTCCCCACAGAGCAACTGAAAGCCATTTCACCGTTAAGACAATAATGTGATTCCACTAAAGCATAAGCGATGTTTGTGCACCCCCTAGTGGTTCATGACAAAGATGCATGAAGTTCGAACATGTACAAATTCAATGGAACCTTCTATTTTTAAATGAGAAATGGATCAGATCCATTTTTATTCACATGCCAGCCCCGGTCTTACTTAATTAATCAGACGGAAAATGTACGGCATCTGATATTTCAGTAACATTTCTTGGTAAGAGGATGAAAGATGGCTGGACCTCCCTTGCGTGAGGACATGTTCAGCCACAGGGTGAGTTCTCAGAACGACAAACAAACAAATAAATATATGAATAAAAGAATTGCTGCATGCAAAGCTGCTATTGTATAACTCAGTGGACCATAAAAGGCATGCTTTCACCGTAACGCACCTTGATACTACGGTCGTTGTTCACTGCCTTCTGAGCATGTGCAGACAGATATGAGGCCTGTGTCACCCGTACTCCCAGTGTCATTTTGTTTCTTTCCACAATGTCCGCTTTGGGCTTGTTTTGCTTCACGCTCCATAATCGATGAGACCGATTCGGACTGCGGTGAACGTTGGCATCGTTGCCATTTGAGGCCTCATGGGCAGGGGCCGATTCTAACTCACTGACTTGGTGCTCCTTTGAATATCTCCGATTCATCTCTTCATAAGACTCCTCCGGATCGTCAGGGGCAGCCTGATTTTCTCCAGGGAGTCTTCGGTTCCAGGCTGCTGGGACAATCTTCGGCGTACGATTTGAGGCAGCACGCTCGGTGCCAGGAGGCATTTGACGAGGCCTGTGTGAGTCGGACTGCCCTGATCCTGCCCCGACAGCTGGGCCGCCTTGCGGGGGAGGGCGGTCAGATGCTACCGGCAGTTTTGACCCTTTCTGACGGTCTGGGGCCACGCCGGCAGCAAAATCGGCGGCTGAAGCCTGCCTGGGAGCAGAACGGTCTTTCCGTTCCGCGCTTTTTGAATGTTCTCTCGCCGTCCGGAGACTCTCAGCGCCGGGATCGACATAAATGTCATCCACCTCTCCCTCTAACAATAGCTGCTTCCCCTTCTCAAAGAGCTGGTCTACTTTTAGGTTGGTCCTCCAGTTGGGGTCATAGCGCAAGGCCGCGTATTCATCCTCCTCAGATCCACACCTGTAGAAAGGAACAGATGTGTGATGGGAGATGAGTAACAATTACCAGGAAGTTTCACCCAGAAAACAGGATGTAGGTATCACTGGTCACCGCTGAGCTAAAACAGGCTTAACTATCATTTGTTCACCTGATAAGTTGTTCGTTTTTGTGATCATGTGTTCAAGGCTTCACCAGAAACAAAATGATTTTTACTTTGGTTACCCTTTTTCCCTTAGTTTATGTAGTCAGTTCTGATATATCAAAATCTGGATATGGAAATATTATTCTTCATGACATGCACAGACATCATTGAAAATGTGGCTAACAAGGATAAGTAACTGCCCTAAACACAAATGTACCAAATTAAAACAAATCAACAGCTTGATAAAAATCCTCTGATTGCAGCTGCGGTTGGATTAAAAAAACAAAAAACAAAAAGAAAAACAGTGTACACTGAGGACCATGACTGTGTTTGGGAACCATTAGATTAAACAATAAATTAAATTTGGAAAAAAGTTTATTCATCAAGCATGCTCATCAAAATGGATAAAGCACTCCACGAGCAACCATGTCAGTTCTGGGCACCTCCTGCAAAACAGGCCATTTAACTGGCACTTCATGATTATTTTAATTAAACCAAAGATAAACAATGAGTCGCGAAATATATTCATGACTTTGAATAACACTATTGAAAAGCGCGCAACTTGGTGGGGACAAAAATGGTTTTATTTCTCGTCTTAATGAATGGAATAACTGGTAGCACCAGATTGTATTGAATATGTTCTGAATTCAATGTATTATTGATTATTTAATGAGGAAAATTATTTTCAACAAGTCCAGAGCAATTATCAGTTTGAAGGGATGTTTTCTGCCTCTTAAAATTTAAACTCTACAGCCATCAAAGACTGACATATCAACCCAACGAGATCCAAAAACCAGATGACATGAGAGTTGCTAAAACCCAGTGGAAATCCCAAACAAAAGTAACATTTCCCATGCACCAAAATGTACATTCATAAAGTAATATATGTAAACAAACCACTTGTGATCTCCGTCAACGTTTGAGTTTGTAGCTAAAAATCATTAAAACACAATGCTAACCCCAGCTTAAGTAGAGTTTTTTGACTGCCATTCTTACAAATAAAATACATCATATACTGCATTAAGTACTTCCTAAATTTATCATAATTACTACAAAGACAGCCACAGATATCAAAAGGTTAACATATTAAATAGTTTATTAGCCTTCATTTACCTCTACTACAAAATTTTGTACATAGAACATTAATACGTAATGATAGGGAAAATTAATTCTATTTGTTGTCATACAACATTCGCAGGGTTAAAGACGTATTTATATGTTTATAGTTACTCCTTTTATTTTCTGCGCTCATCTCTGCTTACTTTGTGGGAAAACAAATGAAGGCAAGAGCCTGAAAGCAAGTTTTGAAAAGGCTATTTTCAGCTAATAAAACTGAGGCTCCGTTGCCCCAGAATTGAAATTACAGCCTAATGTGCTCCTTGTAGCATTGATGAAAAGGCCTCATTAAAATTATTAGCAGTGAGCTTCTTTTTTGGCGCTGCTCTGAATACCGAGAAATACTTCTCATTTTGCGATGCCATATGCAGAACCATCCTGGTTTAAAGCACTTAAGTCGATGAGGGTGAAAGGCTAAGGAGGCGCAGTGTAATGACTGACTGAAAGGGACTTGAGAACACAGCCGATTACAGACATACAGCTGGGTGAAGTCTTTACCATGCAAAGACCCACTTGTGTCATAGTCCTTTCACCGCAAACCCAGACAGAGAGATGGAGAGTTTTCCAAAGGATATTTTTCTGACCCCTTTGTCGTCCACAAAAATGAAATAGGTTGAAAAACAACAAAAACGTTGGGGGGAAGCTTACTCCTTTCAAGCTACCAGCTGTGAAATGCGCTCTGATAGAAACGTAACCCTATGTTTGAATTTGTAAATTTGAAGAAGCGGCCTGAACAAGAAAACATTTCAGCAGAACACCGCAGTGAGATTATGAGATAATACTATCCGACTGGAGGCGCTTTGTAGAGGCAAACACTAAAAGGGCCCATTGATGTCCTGGTGGTGACCACACTGTCACCGAGACTGAACCAAGTGCCACTCCAACAGGCAGCGTTCCCTATAAACAAAAACAAAATAAAGCACAAGATCCCTGCATCTTCTCAAAACAAATATTACGCAGACAAAAAGGGTGCAACAGATCTGCAAAGGATAGCGGTAGGGTAGAGGGGTTCACACTTCAGAGTTTGTTAGAGTCTCCCAAAAACATACAAAAGAGGAGCATGTGTATCAATGGGCCACGCAACAAGTGCTTATTGTGATAACCTCAGACAAGATACAATCAAATTTCCATTCATTTAAGGCAGTTTTCATGGAAATGACAGAAATCCAAGGCCTTCTTTGAGCTCAGTTAGGCTACGCTGCTGGCACTTAGCCACAACCTTTTTGAATCAACTACATTTTCATTGTCGAATAAGTGAATAAAAGCTATTAATCATTTAGTATCCATTTGTAATTCACCAGTGGAAAAGCTATATTGTTTCACGAGAGCTCACTTTAGTTAACTTCACAAAAGCACTGTCTGGAGTTCTAATTAAATTCCATTTACAATGTTACTCTCAGTGTGTGTTACATCAGGCACCACTAAAGTACAATTCTAATAGATACGGTTGAAGTTTCCACATAATTGCATTCTAATTGCAGATAATTAGCTCAGTTATTCTTTGTGTAATATACTTACATACGAAAGATTTATTTATTAATTTACGTCACATCATGCATTTTGCTCTCCTTGACACACTTTAAAAAAAATAAATGACAAAAAAATATATATACATGTGAATAAACCATGAAACCAAGGTAATTATTCTACAGATCTAATACGGTGACGACATCTTCAGTTGAGTTAAGAATCATGTTTTCATGTAAACGACTGGGACACAGTTGTACTTCACAACTACGCAAAATATTGTGGTATACTTCGTTAACGAAAAGGGCAATTAATTACCCAATAATTAATGATTAAGCTTGATCCATCTTCTACAGTCAGAAGTTTACTTAAACCTTGGCCAAAGACATTAAAAACTCAGTTGTTTTTCCCCCCCAAAATTCCTGATATTTAATCCTAGTAAACATTCCCCGTCTTCCATCAGTAAGAATCACTACTTTAAGAATGAGATATGTCAGACAAATAGTGGAGAGAGTGATAGATTTCAGCTTTAAATCCTTTCATCATGTGCCTAGTGGATCAAAAGTTTACATACACATAATATTTGGTAGCATTTAACTTAATTGGGTAAATATTTTGGCTAACCTTTTACCAACTTCTCCCAAAAAGTTGCCGGAACTTTGACTGACCGAACTGGAGTAACTGAGGCAGGTTTGAAGGCTCCCTCCCTCAGTTTTTCAGTTCTGCCCACAAAACTGCCTTTGGACTGAGGTCAGGGCTTTGGGATGCCCACTCCAAAACCGTAAAACCCTGCTAGTGTGGGGAACTGTTTTGAGGAAACCGATTACCTCGAAAAAATTGTGTATGCCAACTTAATTGCATTTTGTGGAAGGAACTGAAAGAAGATAAGGTAGAGTTACTTTTTACATGTTTATAAGTGCTGTGAACACCAGATCATTACATAGGCAAGCTCAATTTTTGGCTTCCACCAAACATTTGAGTTCACCACACTCGTCAGGGTTTGCAGTGTTGATTTTGTTGTCCTTAAACCATTTTATCGCTACTTTGGAAGTGTGCTTGGGGTCACTGTCCATTTGGAAGACCCACTTACGACCAAGCTTTAACTTCCTGGCTGATGTCTCGAGATGGTGCTTAAATAAATCCAAATAATTATCCTTGCTCATGATGCCATCTACTTTGTGAAGTGCACCAGTCCCTCCAGCAGCGAAGCACCACCACAATATGATGCTGCCACCGCCGTCTTTCACGATCAGGATGGTTTTCTTCGGCTGGCAAGCATCCCCTTTTTCCTCAAAACATTAACAATGGTCATAGTGGGCAAACAGTTAAAATTTTTTGTTTGATCATTTCTCCCAAAATTAATATCTTTGTCCCAATTTGCATTTGCACACCACAGTTCAGCTTTTTTATGGCAGTTTTGGAGCAGAAGCTTCTTCCTTGCTGAGTAGCTCTTCAGGTTATGTCAATACAGGACTCATTTTAATTTGTATACTGTAATGCCATGCCTCCAGCACTCTAAATCATCGGCCTATTTAGACCCGACCTGCATTCCATAATCCTCCATGATCACCAGCATTTGATACTCATTGTATCATTGCCATAGTCTTACCTATATAATAGAGAGCTTCACACTCATTCAGTGCGAATTCTCGGAAGCCTCACAAACCTGTTCAGCTGTGGTCTTGTATGGACTTATATCCCGTGTGTTTGCGTGTATCGCAAGAACCTAAACTGTAGCGCTGCACCTATTAAGCTGCTGTCACACCGGATACGAAACAAATTTTTTGCGCAACAGATTACACTGTAAGTCAATGCAAAGATGCGAATACGCAGGAAAAATTTGTTTCGCGTCCGGTGTGAAAGCAGCTTTATTCATATTCAGCGAAGCTTGGTTGTAATTAGGAACCCCACTTCCTGTTTCTTTATTTTGTAATACTGTAGTGCTGTTACTGTTGTCTCAGCACAGTGCATTAGGGCGATTCCATGCGTGGCATACAGGACATTTAGAAATGTTTTTGGACCCTGCTTAGTAAGCATTCAACTTGGCAGTATTAATGTACCCCATGTTAATGTAGGGCCCCTTGACTGTGACTCCACTTAGGGTAATTTCCATTAAATGTCAACTACTGGGATATTAGGGAAAAAGCAGTGTGGCGTACGGGACGCAGAAAATTCAAGATTTTTTCAGGAATCATTTCAGCTCAAAAGGTCTGCAAGTTGGTCAGTGGAAAACTATCCTCACCATTTTTAAAGAACAAAGAGCCTTCAAGCAACTAACAGCACATGGGTAAAAGTCAAACAATTCTTCTTCATTAAGAAATAACATCTAGAAATTTAGAAGTCAGCGTGGCGTACGGGACAGTGAAAATGTGGCGTACGGGACACTAAAAAACCCAACCAAAAACTGTTTATCAGTATTTTTTGGTAATGCAACAAGCTGTGTGTAGTTTGATTCATACAGACAAGTGTTTTAAAACAGTTCTCACTATTGTGGGACAAAATAAAATACTTATTTTTACTTGAAACGCAGATCTGTGGCGTACGGGACATATTGTGTGGCGTACAGCACACACTTGCTCTTGTTCCTACCATCCCTTACTCCACATGGGGTCATTAAATAACAGGCTCTGCTTTATTTTTGCAGTTTAGGTGTAGGATTAGTCTCCTACTCAACTAGTAACTAACCTAAATGTGAATCAAAATGAATCTGAACAAGTTCAGAAACATTAACACTTAATCTCGACACTCAACATAAATGATGGACAGTATTCTCTTCACCACACGTTACACCTAACTATGTTTGGTTATACAACGCTTCGGATAGTCTTAAAACTTTGACAAAATCTGACCAGAGGTTGTAACATGCACTGGAGGACCTCTTAGCCTTCTACTGAACTCTTCTCATAGAGAAACACACCTTCATAATCAGGCCACTGAAAATCTTTACCACATTGATACATCACTGTAACCCTGTAAAAGCCATTTTCCATACTCAATATCTGACCAGGAAATTCCTCATCCTCACAGATGACAATATACCAATCCCCAACAACTAAATCTGGCACAGAGTTAGTTGATTTAATTGTTGGCAATTCGGGTGGATCTGAAGTTGCTGATGTAGATGGAATAGGATTTTCGTTGGGCTGTGCATGGACTCCACAAATTTAATATCAAATTGGTTAGTGGCTCAGACCAATTGATCATTTGCGCAGATTGCATTAAAGCGTGTGTCATAGCAATGACAGGCAACCAGTTTCGTCAAAGTAGCAAGTCAATAGCGATGGATAAGCTTCAGTTTTGTCGTATATAGTAATTTATTCAAAAAGCTCATTGAACCGGTTTCAGAATCCACATGGGATGTTTATAGATATTAAAATGTATAGACATTTAGACTGTATAACTTGTGCTCTAACTACATCAAGCTGATTCATTCCATGGTTGTCTTCAAGCACGCCAGTGTGAACAACAAACAGTTTTTTTCAATTGCTGAAGCACAATTTTGAAAACAGGACCCAGTTTTTCAAAACACTTCACAAAATTAGCACAACCATGCACCCAATAAGCAGAACACCTCACATCCTTTGCAAAACGAAACACTCTTGTAAATACTATATACTAACTTATAAAAACCATGTTTTGTTTCCATATGAAACACACACATTTCATAAAACTTAATTCTGTTTGAACCAGTTACACACTGCTGTGCTTAACCTAAAACACTTTTTGCAATTCTACTTCCCAGTGATTAGTGTACTGTAAGTGAAGTACACGGAGAAAGTACAAATATACGGTAAATTCACCTAATACTATACAAGTGTTATAGTGGACCACAAATATTTCAGGCAACAGAAATGTAATTCATCCTCTTCCATGTCATGGTGCGAGCAGCCATTTTGCGACAAATTTAGTTTCTTTTTCCAATCAAGGAATGTAATATTCACTTAAATTAGCCACTTTCGAGTTTACTATTTATTTCATTATCATATTTCAAATAAAAACAAACGCCACCATTCAAAATGAAATATTTTTATCAATATTTTATTAACTACAAGTGAACTTAAACAACAGAAATGTTTATTTTTCATGTATATTTATCCGTGCATTTTTTATCTGTCTACTACAGTTACTGATTAGAGCAAACTGAAAGTGCAATTATAGCCATAGGTGCATTACCATCACCTACCGGTCAGAAGTGTGCGCATCAGTGTTACCGATGTACCCGAAATTAGGAAACCGGGAAGGGCTTATATACGTAATTTTTTTATTTTTTTTTTTTTACGCGTCATTTTTCCTGTAATTAATGAATCGAAATTAACGCGTTAAAGTCTCAGCCCTTATGGCTACAATTTACCAATTTTCCAGCATAATAAAGTTGAAAAGTAAAAGTAGTTGGTGAAAGGCTAAGGAGCAAGCTGGTTTCCCACACAAGGCAATGAGTTCAGCGCACCTCAATGGCCTCCCAGTTCACCAGACCTAAATTCTATAAAGTTGCTATGGTATATGTCAGAACAGGAAACCCTATGCAGTACTAGCATGGTGTTCCTAATAAAGTGCTCGTGAGTTTATGCTTGATTTCACACTGATGTGCCAATCTTACATGACTTTGTAGCCTATGAATCTGTTACATTCTTGCTACAATGTTTTTTTTTTTTTTAAACCAGTGTGATAGAAAAAGGCTAACCTCAGTCAGACGATAAAATTCTCATATAAAAAATAATGGAAAAACAAGGACAGATCAAAACACAATCGTTCCATATACGAAATATTACGGTATAAATAAATTATTTCAAGATCATGACATACGCGCGCATGGTTTGCTTTCCAATGGGAGGCATATGGCGCCATCTACTGTAATAAACCATGAACTTAATAAATCAAATGAGTCTTCAAAGGTAGTCAATTTACACCCCACAGGCGAATGCAGCTGCACCTACAATATAATCTAATTTGTTTAAAACTATGGGCATCATTATTTAAACTAAAGCACCTGCCACAACCAATAGATGACAGTTTAAACAGAACAAAAACTTACCCAGACATGGGTTTCTCTGGCAGAACCCACTGATCTGTATTCTGTGTCAGTATCTCACCAACTTCGGTATCAGGAGGTGCTGCGTTAGTCTGCCTTTGCTGAGAAGATGCCACATCAAGGCTATCGTACAAGTATTCATCTTCATCCTCACGTTCCTCCGAGTCATTTTCGTCGTCATCCTCTTCATCACCACTGCTCTCTCCCATGTCCACCACGTCCCTCTCACCGTTTACACTCACCTTCTCATCAGCCTGTCTGATCCGATTCTCAAGATCCTTTTGGTACCTCCTCTCCTGAACGAGACTCTCAGTGTCCGACTCCAAGGAGTCCCACAAACCGATCTGAGCAGTTTCCAAAAGGAAAAGCTTCTCTTGTTCCTCCTGAGGTCTTGAGGCCGATTTCCCAGCCTGAATCACTTCCTGACGGGTGGGCGGTGTGATGTTGTCCATATTCACTTCAAAATTAGGCAGCAGCTTAGCAAGTTGGTGTGAGCACAGAATGTCTTCATTAAGGTAGTCAGCTGTCTATGTAGATGGCCTGTATAGTTCTAGGTAGCTAAGTTACGGTAGGAAAAAAAATCAATCTGGTCCTTTATTTCATAGGGTATTTGGGTTGATGCGGGGACAAATGTTGACTGGCAATGCATTCTGTCAAAGCAAAGAATAAATGGTGAAATTACCCGCAATACATAACTGTTAGTTGACATGAAATAAGCAAATTGCCCCCTGACCAAACTGTCATTTACTTCTCGAGTACATAACGTGTTATCGCCAAGAGAGAAATCGTGTTAACTTCGCTTTAACACTGGCTCCGACGTATTGCAGAACTCGCACAATAACCGTTCATAGTCAGCGTTAAGCCGCTTTCACACCGGACGCGAAACGAATTCTTCGCACGACAGATTACATTCAAAGTCAATGCAAAGACGCGAATACACGCCAGCGTCTTTGCATTGACTTGGAATGCAATCTGTCGTGCGAAAAACTCGCTTCGCGTCCGGTGTGAAAGCAGCTTTAGCTCGCAAACAATTTCACGGAAAGTGACAGCAAAACGACGCTGTTCCTTTGAGTTTATCATTATTCATTACAGACTTCATTTTAGCAATAATTTTGGTAAAGTAAAAAAATAATATAACACGTGATTTCAAGCGTGGTTCCTCAACCATCTTGATAATACTAACAAGCTACCTTGTTAACTAATGGTAAATTGTTTGCAAAAACAACCGTTCAACTCACCCATCCCATCTCTCATCTGTACACAGCGTTGCTGTCATGGAAACATTGAAACGTCATCACGTACTATACGCACAACGTAGAGTACATCCTCCGTGTACACTCAACGGAAAAGCAAAGTAGCTTTGGTTCAGTGAAGTATCTCCGTCTCTAGAGACCCTTTGGTACTGAGGTTGTTGAGTTTGGGAAATAAAGGTCTAGGTCACGCTTGCGCACAAGTTTGTGAGGCTAAAATGATTGAAATAGTTCTAGAAAGACTTTTGTTTATCGTACACTGTCCTCCATGTAATTATAATTTGATTACTGTTGTTAGTTCACAAATGATTTAAATGTATCAGTTATTGCTGTCACAAGATTGAAAGAGATAGAAGATTTAGAAAATGGGTCTTATTGTAACTACAATGAAGAGCTTTTTATGACCCAAAGCACTACAGGTGCTAGGCATGTCACGTTTTAATTAATAATCGGATTAAACAAACAACGAGATCAAATGAAATCTAAACCATTGGCATCCCATAAGATGCTCATAGGGCCTGTAGTAACATCACCCCATTGCTCATTATATGTGCTAAAGCTGTTCCTGTTAAAGTTTGCCTGGTATACGACCAAACAATATAATACCTGAATAAAAAAAGCTAAAGTACATGATCTGTGATGAATAAGAAATGATGATGGCAAAATGATAGCCTGTTTGCTATATGTATACCCAAAGTGACAAAAAGAATGGCAATAATCGAAATAAACATAAAATATCCAAAACTTTCACTGGCTTTTACGTATTTAGCTTATTCAAACAATCACAGTCCTTACAATGCCTCTCTGCTGTGAATTGTGCTTAAAATGCTTTTTAGCTGTGACTATATTCACAATATAGCATAAATCAGTATCTTATTGCAAAATTAGCCTCGCAAACTATTTTACGCAAATCTGTGCCATTTTATGAGGTACCCAAGATCAGAATAATTGAAAGACATATTGATATTTTACATCATCATTTATGTGCAGAGGAAAACGCTTCATATAATGCAACTTACAACAGTGTAATCGAAAACAAATTTGATGGTCATTCTACCAATTTGTTTTAGCAACTGTTGATAATCAGGCAAAGTAAACTGGGATAGGGTTGGGCAATGAAGCATTCAAAGATGAGGTTTCTGAAAGCCTTTGATACTGCTATGGACTGCTACCGATCTAAACACACTTGTCTTTCATACTGGAAGCACAATCAACAACTGGATCCAGACTGTTTTTGCCTTACAAACAAATACCATGTGTGCAGATAATTTATTAATGAGGTCAAATAGCAACTATGAATTTGCCCCTATCCCGATTTCTTCCATGTTTGAATATTTGTCTCATTTAAATGTTTCAAATCATCCATATAATTTTAATATTTGATGAAGATCACTGAAGTAAATACAAAATGCTGTTTTAAATCATGCTTTTTCCTTTTTTATTGAAGGAACGACGCTATCAAACCCCACCAGAGCCCTATGTTAAGAAAGTAATTGCTCCTTTAGTTACTAAATCAACCAATTCATCAATTTAACTCAACAAAGGCATGATTGCTGTCAGCCCTGTTGTATCTAAACATCACTTAAAATAGAAGCTGTCTAGCAATGATAATTAGGCAAAAATAAGCACACTATGCTGCGGTACAAAGAAATTCAAGAACAACTGAGAAACAAACTTGCTGACAACTCAGTGTGGAAATAGTTACAAAACAGTTTCTAAGGCTCTGGGACTCAAGCAAACCACGGTGAGAGCTACAATCCACAAATGGAGAAAACTTGGAATAGTGGTGAACCCTCCAGGAGTGGCCGGCCTACCAAAATTCTTCCAAGAGTGCACTGATGACTCATCCTAGACATCACAAAAGAACCCAGACCAATATCTAACTAAATGCAGGGCTTACTTGCTTCAGTTAAGGTCAGTGTCCACAATTCTACAAAACTAAGAGACTCAGTAAAAATGGCATCCAAGGGAGAGCTCCAAGGTGAAATCCACTGCTAACAAAAAAGAACACAAAGCCTCATCTCACATTTGACAAAATGAACATACAGTTGATTTGCCCAGTTCTACTTAAAGGGTTGTGATAAGGCGGTCCTCATGAGTTGAGAAAGTAAACAGAAAAGAACAAAGTGGGGATATTTTGCTGTGCTCAACCCAACACTACCAACTTAGATGAACAACTTGGCCCAACAAAGAACCTTAGTCGAGATGAAGTTCCTATACGGCAGGGCTTCCCAAATTTCCTCTCGAAGCACAAGAGCCAGATCCAGGTATGTCATTTTGGTCTGTCTCAAGTTGAATGCATCAACACCTGTACTGATATCTGTCCAATACTGGTATAGGATACCATCATTTTAAGACTTAACAATTCAGTACATTTATTAATATGTATTCATTTGTTGCATTTTCTAGCTAAAAGTTAGGAAAGCAATATTTAACTCAAGCCTGATATCTTACTCAAAAGAAAATGATCCCAGTCGCTTCCATTCAGCTTATTCATTAAACTCTGATGTCGCATTGGTACTCAGCACCAGCCGATGCGCAAAGCCCGGGCATTGTTGTTGGTATCGGGACTAAAAATAAGATTGGTGCATCCCTAGTCTCAAGCACACCTGATGTAACTTATCAAGTCAATTAGCAGTTAAATGAGGTGTTTTTAAGACAGAACACAACAAGCACTAGGATCAGGCTGGTGTACTCTCAGGAGACGTGCGGCAACCATGGCTCAGTGGTGTCTGTGGTGCCTCTGGAAGTTGCTTCAGGGAGTACACCGAGTGCCATGAACTCGCATGTTGAATACTGAGTAAAATCAGCAGGCCTCTCTGCCACTGAGTGAAGTGCAAAATGAGACAGTGTGCTGTGGATATAAGAACCTGCCCAGTGAACCACGGTGGAATCTGATTGGCTGCCGAGCCCAGACAGCCAGCCTGTCCATTATAACACTCATTTGATCATTGAACTCAGTAGGTAGAGCTACCTTCAGGCCAAGTTTTTAGCTCAAAAAGCCATGGCTGAACTTAGCGATTCCACTGAAGCTAATGATGACCCCAAAGTAAACTGCCAGTGCAGCTCAAATACTGCTTTGATGCGAGGTCCCTCCTTAATCATTGGAAACGTCTAAGGCCTGCTTACACTACCTGTCGGCCAAACTACTACAAACTGGCCTTCAAGCAGACCATCTAAAAAGTGAGCATTTAGCGATAAAAAAAAATGCTATTCATGATGCACTCTTCCTTTATAGCAAAAGTAACTGAAGAATCTGGGAACTAGACTTAGGTCATAGGAAACTGCAAGGGGAAATATTTTGAATGCTTATCGGTGCATATTACTAGGAAATGAAACACACTCACGAGTACACACAACAGATTTGCATTCGTCACAACCAACAGCCGTGATGTCAATCCCTTTCGTATCTCCACCCGTATAGCAGCTTGTATGTCTATTAGATGTATAGTCTCTTTTGATTGGTTTACGTCCTGTCTGCTTTCCTTCACTGGCAGAGTCCAGTTCCCGTTTTCCTTTCATCGTGTGTGTTGATGTATTTACACCCCTTACCTTAAGTTTGCAAGGTGCTGGATGGTCACTTGCTATTTGCCCTTGGGCAACCAGTCGGTGTTTGCTTGAGAAGCTCTTCGTCTTTGGAATTCATTCATAACCTTGAATGAAAGTGACACACTGTACTGAAATTTTCTTCCAAGATCAGTTAATAGGCAGATACTCCCAAGCCTAACTCTCAGTCTCCAGGATTAGCACCATGACCCTATTAAATCATCTCAGTCTGTTCCTCAGCCCAGTTTATGAGGAAAAACCTCCCAAGCCTTCTGCGATCATTAGGATTGGGATCGCATTCCTGCTAAACTCCAGTCCTGCCATCTGACAGTTTGGCTCTGGGAAAGTGTGCACACTATCTGGCAACTGTCCCAGAAAGCCACTGCCAGGGCACGGGAACACTTTTGCACCCTTGCCTATGAAATTCATTTGAAGTGAAGTGTGTCACTCTGTCTTACCGTATTACTATCAATAAACCCTACCATTGGATTATACTGACTCCATATTTGGTTCACTATCTAGACACGCATTTATCATTTACATCATTTATTTATGTATTCAGAGTTGGAGTTCAGGCTAGGAATAGGGAAACCAGGGAGGACTCGCTTAAACCGAAGCTGTTTAATGGAGATGAAATGTTGTCATGTCAGTTTGGCGGATGGAATTAAGAATGATGAACACTAAAAATGCAGCCTTCGGACCCTGCAGCCTACGCTTTGAGATACGCCCTTTGTAGCTGGGTTGGGAGAAGTGTGCATGCAAGTGTGTGCTTGTACCAGCTTGTCGTCTTCTGCAATGGGTGTGGGTGGGGGTCGGAGGATATGGGGGGGTAATCTTGTTGGTCGGCCCACTAGCAGGCCATAATTTGAGCCGTGGTAGGTTGACAGCTGTGGTAGCTTTGCAAATGGTATTTTATTCTCGCTGACTGGGGACAAATTGTCTTCCAGCTTACATGGGCAAAGTTGCTGAAATTCATTCAACTGATGGGATACAACCACAGCGTCTTCTAGGACAGGTCTTGTCATAACCCTGTACAGCCATATGAAGATGATTGTAGCAGCTGTGCTACTTTCCTTTACCTCCCTGGCTGCACTGTCACCTGTCTCTACAGATTTAGATGAAAGGAGGACATTACAATGCAAGCATTCAGATAAAACTTTTATCCAATACGACATACAGTTGACTTGACCAGTTCCCCTTACAGGGTTGTGATAAGGCTGTCCTCATGAGTTGAGAAAGTAAACAGAAAAGAACAAAGTATGGGTATATTTTGCTGTGCTCACCCCAACACTACCAACATAGACGAAAAATTTGGCCCAACAACGAACCTTAGTCGAGATGAAGTTCCTATACGGCAGGGCTTCACAAATTTCCTCTCGAAGCACAAGAGCCAGATCCGGGTGTGTTGTTTTGTTCCATCTCAAGTTGAATCCATCGACACCAATACTGTATCTGTCCATTACTGGTATTGGATACCATTATTTTAAGAAACAACAATTCAGCAAATTTATTACTGTGTATTTATTTGCTGCATTTCTGGTTAAAAGTTAGGAGAGCAATATTCAACTCAAGCCTGATATCTTACTCAATAGAAAATGATTCCAGTTGCTTCTATTCAGCTTGTTACTTAAACTCTGGTATCGAATTGGTACTCAGTACCAGCTGATACGCAAAGCCCAGGCATTGTTGTTGGCATTGGGACTAAAAATCAGATTAGCGCATCCCTAGTCTCAAGCACACCTGATGTAACTTATCAACCCAAAAAGCAGTTAAATTAGGTGCTCTTAAGACATAACAAAACAAGCGCTAGGATCAGGCTGGTGTACTCTCAGGAGACGTGCAGGAACCATGGCTCGGTGGTGTCTGTGGTGCCCCTGGAAGTTGCTTCAGGGAGTACACCGAGTGCCATGAACTCGCGTATTGAATACTGAGTAAAATCAAAAGGCATCTCCGCCATTGAGTGAAGTGTGAAATCAGACAGTGTTGCTGTGGATGTCAGTACCAGCTCAGTGGACCATGGAGGAATCTGATTGGCTGCCCAGCCCAGACAGCCAGCCTATCCGTTATAACACACATTTCATAACTGAACTTAGTAGGTGGAGCTGCCTTGAGGCCGAATGCAAAAAAAATGTTTTTAACTCCGCTCACAAAGCCATGACTGAACTTAGCGATTCCATTGAAGCTAATCTTGACCCCAAAGAAAACTGCCGGCTCAGCTCAAATATTACTTTGATTCAAGGTCCTTCCTTAATCATTGGGAACTTCAGGGGTCTGCTCACACCCCCTGTTGGCCAAAGAACTGCCAACTGGCCCTTATACAGACCATCTAAGTGAGAATTTTATTTAGCGTTTTTCTTTTTAATGCTATTTATGATGCACTTAATCAATTTTTGTCTAAATATAACAAAACTCATAGGAATTTCAAAAATATTTTAGGGACAAGTTTTACAGGCTCATTGAAAATTATCCAAGTTTAGCGATGTATGGACAAAATGTCATTGATTTATAGCCAAATCTGAGCCAGGCTCATGGACGTGTTTGGAGCTGGTGACCCCCCCCCCCCATTGGGCAAAAGTGTAATGAAACATATCCTATGAGTTTTGTAATGATTAGACAAAAATGGTTTGATTTACAGTCTGGCTTGTGTAGTGCTACACACATTCTTTGTATATGTAGTGCCTCCTACTCTTTGATCTGAATGCAGGCTATGATCCAAGTCCTGCTCTAAACATATAATGCAAGTTTCATGATGATTGGCCAGATGGTTGTGGAGTTATGTCTATTAATATGTTAAAGAGCTTAGGACATGAAATTCAGCTCTGTTTTTTATGTGATAAAATGCTACAAAGTATCTATCTTGAACAATTAGTGATGGTTTTAAAATCCTGTACTTTACGCAATGTTTAAAAAATAGGGCCACAGGCCCTGTAGCTCACCTGAATCAGCTGTGGTTACAACAAAATTACGTTATTCGGGCAAGTTTAAAGCTGAAGGTCAAAGGTCAAAATTTGAAATACGGAAAAACCTTTTATAGGCATGTGATGTATTTTGCTACATACTACCTACATGACAAATTTCAGCTGAATATATGCATAGATAGCTTTCAGATGGCCAGTTATGTGATTTTCAATATGGCCGGTATGGCGGCCATATTTAAAATTGAATCAGAGCGCCTTGAACAAATTTAGTGTCCTAATGGGTCGGAAGATACTTGTCAAGTTTCAGCTTCATTGTTCAAGTAGTTTTGGAGAAGAAGAGTTTTAAAGGTTTCAGTGTAACTTAAGAGTGGGCCGTAAAAAGTTGAAGGTCAAAGCAAGGTCAAAATTCAAAATACAGAAAAACTCGTATTATATGTGATGCATCTTGCTACTTACAACTTACATAGCAAATTTCAGCTGAAAATGTGCATAAATAGCTTTCAGATGGCCAATTATGTGATTTTGAAATCGGATCGAAACGCCTTGAACAAAACTTAGTGTCCTCATAGGCATGAAGGTACCTGTGAAGTTTCACCTTCATTGGCCAAGTAATTTTGGAGAAGATGATTTTGAAAGATTTCAATGTAACTCACAGGGGTTGTATAAAGTTGAAGGTCAAAGCAAGGTCAAAATTCAAAATACGGAAAAAGCCGTATGATATGTGATGCATCTTGCCACGTACTGACTACATAGCAAATTTCAGCTGAATATGTGCATAAGTAGGTTTCAGATGGCCAATTATGTGATTTTCAATATGGCCGCCGTGGCGGGCATGTTTGAAATCGGATCGGAACGCCTTGAACAAACTTTGGCGTCCTCATGGGTAGGAAGGTACCTGTCAAGTTTCAGCATCATAGGCCCAGTGGTTTCGGAGAAGAAGATGTTTACGGACGACGAACAACGACGAACGAAGGACAAACAGACCATGACATAAGCTCATCTGACTTTGTCAGGTGAGCTAAAAAAAGCGTATTTTATCTGCTAAATTACCCACTTGAGGGAACCCCCCTTTGCCTAAATTGAGAACATTTGCGCTGGGCCAGCTCAGCCTCATGACGTCATAAGTTGTACACGGATTGTGTCTAGGTGGTTATCCGTAGTTCACGACTCTGGTCTAGACGGAGAATATCTTAAAGAATGGACCAATAGAAATCACGGAGTGTGAACGGAAAGCGATGTGTAGTGCGGGAATGCAGTGCAACGCATGCATATGGCCATGGAATGTTTCTGCGGCCGAAGATGCAGATAAAGAATAAGGACAAAACAAGTCCAATGTACTAGTGCCGACTTTGCTGGCCCAGGCAAGCCCGGGTCACTGAAACCTACGATATGCAGCCAACATTTCGAGTATTCATGTTTTTGCATATCATCATTATTTGCGGAACCCAAATCGTTTCTCTGCACTGTCTGTTCAATAGTCGGCCAACTCACTGTTCAGTGTGATCTAGCCAGCTGAGTAGTGAAATGATACTATTCACAGTGCTCCATTTCTGTGCACTGTGTGCTTGCTGGCTTACTACCTAATAATAGCAAGCTGCAAGATATGGTTTACACATGTTGTGATATGATTCACGACTATATTTCTGCGCACTGCGTGTTCGCTCGCTAACTAGCTAATAACAGCAAGCTGCGAGGTACGTACGGCTTACACTCATTGTTTAGAGAGCTCATGAAACAGTGCACAGAAAAGAGTAGAGCCGTGACCATCACCATTTCACTACTGGCTAGAACAGGCGTGAGTTCAACCACCACTTAGACTACCATGTTATGGTCTTGTTAGGTAAGGTAACCAAACGTCAGCTTTATTAAACTCACTTGAGGTTGAAAAGTGAGTAGGCTGGTTATCCAACATGCAGTGCACAGAAACAATTGTAGAATTGGAATAATAATCATTCTGCTACTTGGCTGGTAAGTGTTGTACAGTCCGGGACAGGCGGAGACACTGACAATTAGCGGTCTTTATTGCTCGAGTACTCTGGCAGGAATCTGTATGGTTCTGAATCCCGTGTTAAGCTGCTTTCACACGGGACGCAAAACTGATTTTTTCGCACAACAGATTACATTCAAAGTCAATGCAAAGACACAAAAACAGGCAAAGGTATTAGCGTCTTTGCCTTGACTTTGAATGTAATCCGTCATGCTAAAAAATTTGTTTCGCGGCCGGAGTGAAAGCACCTTTATGTTAAGTTTTGTCACCTTTCATATAAAAGTACTCTTCTTCATCAAAATGGACAGATTCAATTGAAAATTCTGAGGAACTATCGGAATCTGACTCGGATACCATCGTTGATGGACGCACAATCGCCCGCCGTGTACAACGACGTGACAGGGGAGTGCCAAAATCGCATTTCTGTGTTGCTCAGAATGTTAGTTAATGAGGGGCAAATAACAAAAAAACAGCGATTTTTGTTAAAAATTACTTTCTACATTTTTTTTTTTTAGGCAGACGATGGGAATTCTTTTAATTGTACCCTTTTATATTCATAAACTTGCTCAGCACATGTCCTAAGCTCTTTAAGCCGTGCACCTTTTAAAATCCATTGGACAGTATCTTCAAAACGGATACAGATATCAACATGAAAAAAGCCGTTTTTAATATGCTAGGTCAACTTATCATGCAGAGCAAATTTGGTAGAGGAGATGTCAAAAATATGTTTTTCAAAAAATTCAAAATGGCAGAAAATCTACCCAGGCGAACCTTATAGGCCATTATTGCAAATGTAGAGGGAGGTCAAATACATCTAGGCAGAAAGTTTCATGTAAATTGGACTCACGGCGTAGGAGTTCAGAAAAAAAGATTCTCCCTTTAATTACAGCGCCACCATCTGGCCAATTGGGGTCATCTATTTGCAAGTAATGAACAAACTTTCCAATCATTGGTTAAAGTTTCATGTCTCTACGGTGTTTCATCTCATAGGAATTTGCGCTCATGTTTCAAAAGATTAATAATAAATCAGGAAGAAAACAACAGGGTTTCAGCCCTTTTGGGCTTGAACCCCAATTACTTAAAGGGGCTAAATAAAAGGCACAAATCAGGAAGGGCACCATATTTTATTTTTAATTGACCTTTTTAAGCAGAAATAGTGGAGACTGAATATCCATATAAAATGAACAATTAAAAAAAAAAACTTGCCACTTTAAAAAAATAAATTTTTTTTAGTGCAAAAACTAACAGTTAACACATCTTTTTTTGTGCTGAAACTAACAGTTTTTTGATCCCTGTTGCCACCTTAATTGGCACTTTGGGAGACAATAAAGCAGACATAAATGAGAGTAACTTGAATTGGAATTCCGAGATCAAAGTTTGAGTGCATCCTTCAACTTGCGCAACAACGTTAAGCAGAAATATGCTACCGCAAACGACATTTAACTGAGACATAGGTTGTGTACGCGAAGTGAGTTAGTCAACTTCCTCAATGGTTGGTCCGGAGGATCCACTGCCAGGTGCTGCACCAGCCCCTGGGAAGCCACCAGGCATACCTTCTGGCATTCCCCCGGCACTCTGGTACAGCTTTGTGATGATGGGGTTACAAACCTTCTCCAGCTCCTTCTGCTGATGCTCATACTCATCCTTCTCCGCAGTCTGGTCATGTTGGGAGGAAAAAAAAAAACCAAAAAAAAACATGTAACACCAAGAAAAACTCCAAGGCACTCTCATTTAACAAAAGTTAAAAAGCCTTTATTAACATGGCTTAGTCATATTTAACCTTAAAAAACTCCTATGCGTTTTGGCATCAAGCCTTCGTCAGGGAGTCAAAACTTTCAAATGACTTTTGAGTCCAGGAAGCCCTCCTAGATTTTGTGAAAAAAAAAAAAAAAACATTTGAGTTCTGCAATTTGACAAGAGGAAAACAAGTTCCCAAAGAGGAGTGAGCATTCAAGTCCGCATTCATTGTCAAGACAGAAGCACTCCAAACGTATCCAACTTGACAATTTAAGACATGCCACAAAAAGACAGGCTGCATTTTACCTGGTTCCTATCCAGCCAGCTGATTACTTCATTGCACTTGTCCAGGATCTTCTGTTTATCCTCATCGCTGATCTTGCCTTTCAGTTTCTCATCCTCGACAGTGGACTTCATGTTAAAGGCGTAAGACTCCAGGGCATTTTTGGAGGACACTTTATCGCGCTGCAATTCGTCCTCTGCCTTGTACTGCTCAGCTTCCTGGACCATGCGCTCAATGTCCTCCTTGCTGAGACGACCTGTCCACATTCAACATGTAGAGTTGGAGGAATGCCTACACTCATTACCTAGCCCATGTGACAAAAGCAAACCCACCACTTGCTTGGTTGACGCAGCTATTAGCATCTGCTAACAAACCCACAGCATTTAAGAGTATTTCCTATAGTGGAAATGCAAACCAGATCAAGGGTTTAGGTATCAGTCCATACAGGTTAAGTACTGCTGGTAAGGATTCCATATCAAAAGTGTTTGGTGGAAACGCAGCTTTATAAAGCTCCTGTTCAAAAACCCAGTTTACCTTTGTCATTGGTAATCGTGATCTTGTTCTCCTTGCCGGTGCTCTTGTCGACTGCAGAGACGTTCATGATGCCATTAGCATCTATGTCAAAGGTGACTTCGATCTGAGGAACACCACGAGGCGCTGGAGGAATGCCCGTCAGCTCAAACTTGCCCAGCAAGTTATTGTCCTTAGTCATGGCTCTTTCACCTTCATAGACCTGTATTAAAAATCACTCGTTAACAACATGGCACACGCATGACCTGATAAATAAGCTTAGCTCCACTTCAGAGCTCGCTCGGACATCCAAGGAGGGATATTGGGCCATCTTTGGTCTTTCGACCTCTAGTGGAATTTACAAATGACATAAGAGTGAACTTCACCACAGCGAATAACCAGAAGTCCATTTAAACTCTCACCTGTATAAGCACACCGGGTTGGTTGTCGGAGTAGGTGGTGAAGGTCTGCGTCTGCTTGGTGGGAATGGTTGTGTTACGTTTTATCAGAACGGTCATGACGCCACCGGCCGTCTCGATTCCAAGCGACAGAGGGGTGACATCAAGCAGCAGCAGATCCTGCACATTTTCCGACTTGTCACCAGACAGGATTGCAGCCTGTACCGCTGTTAATAAGGAAATGGGCCATTACTCACACTGGCAGTACGAATTCAGTTCCATATGTAGCTAAAGTCTCGCTCAGACATCCAAGGAAGGTACTTGGGCCATCTCTGGTCTTTCAACCTCTGGTGGAAACTACGAATGACTTAGGAATCAACTTCATCACAGCAAGAATATATGAAAAAAAAAAAAAAAAAGAGATGAGAATAACCGTTACCTGCTCCATAGGCGACCGCTTCATCAGGGTTGATGCTCTTGTTCAGCTCCTTGCCATTGAAGAAATCTTGCAGAAGTTTCTGGATCTTGGGGATACGCGTAGAGCCTCCAACCAGGACAATGTCGTGAATCTGGGCCTTGTCCAACTTTGCATCACGGAGAGACTTCTCAACTGGATCCAATGTGCCGCGGAACAGGTCGGCATTCAGTTCCTCAAATCGAGCTCTGGTGATGGAGGTGTAGAAATCGATGCCCTCGTACAGGGAGTCGATTTCGATGCTGGCCTGGGTGCTGGACGACAGGGTGCGCTTGGCTCTCTCACAGGCGGTGCGGAGACGGCGAACAGCTCTCTTATTGTCACTGATGTCCTTCTTGTACTTGCGCTTGAACTCAGTGATGAAGTGGTTGACCATGCGGTTGTCAAAGTCTTCCCCACCAAGATGAGTGTCTCCAGCAGTCGACTTCACTTCAAAGATGCCGTCCTCAATGGTGAGGATAGAGACATCAAACGTGCCTCCTCCGAGATCAAAAATTAGGACATTGCGTTCAGCGCCAACCTGGAAAATAAGGAAGTGTTAGCTTCTTTTGAATCTCCAATGAAGAGTTCCAGACATCCTTAGTCGGCATTTAGGCCATCACTGGTCATCGGACTACTTTAGGAAATCAAAGGACTTAAGTATAAACTCCATTGAACATTTATGACCTAATGTGAAATTCAAGGTGTTATCCAAATGTCTGACCGCCAGTTCAACAAAACAGTTCACCACGATAGCAAACGCTTTTTGCCGTTTTCTGTTCTACTACTCAACTTTACTCATTCACTGTTCTATACCAATTACTGCAACGTCCCATGATCCTGAAAATAAATTGAAGTCTCACCTTCTTGTCTAATCCATAGGCAATAGCAGCAGCCGTTGGTTCATTGATGATTCGCAGTACATTTAGCCCTGAAATTGTACCGGCGTCCTTTGTAGCTTGTCTCTGGGAATCATTGAAGTAAGCTGGTACCGTCACAACGGCGTTTGAAACAGTCTGAAATGAAGAGAATAAACACAATGGTGAAAAATTACAAAAACAACAGTCATGGAGAACATCAGTTCATTTTAGGCACTGAAACTAACTCACCTTTCCAAGATAGGCTTCAGCAATTTCCTTCATCTTGACCAACACCATGGATGAGACCTCTTCAGGAAAGAAGCTTTTCTTCTCCCCTTTGTATTCAACTTCCACTTTAGGACGACCACCGTCATTGATAACCTTGAATGGCCAGTGCTTCATGTCAGACTGCACAACGGCATCGTCAAACCTTCTGCCAATTAGACGCTTGGCATCTGTCAACAGCATTCCACAGTAAGAAATACAAGATGTGTCCTACATTCAGACACAATCTGAGTTCACAAAACTGCTCACTCCAGATATCCAAGAAAGTTACTTTTACTGTCTTTGATGTTTCAATCCCAGGTGAAAGGAATAAACTAGGTGAACAACAATGTCCTTTTAAAATCATACACCTGCAAGCGATCATGTGATTGCTTGCGGGCAAAAGAGCAAGAGGACACAGCAATGCACAGCAATCAACTACTTAAATGCTCTACAGTGCTGTAAAAAAATTATTAGCCTCCTTCCCGATTCCTTCCATTTTTGCTTATTTGTCATATTTAAGAGTTTCAAATCATCCAGCTGGTTTTAATATTAGACTAAGACCTCGTGAGTAGACTCAAATTGCAGCTTTTCAACGATCATTTCATTTACCGGCGGTAAACAGTTATTCTAAACTTTTTTCACCTCCCAAGAGAAAAAAATAATTGTCTTCTGCACCTAATAATTGGTTGTATCACCCTTGGCACCAAGTATTGCCATCAGTTGTTTGGTAAAACTGCCAATGAATCTTTTACATTGCTGTGGAAGCATTATGGCTCACTCCTAATTATTTAAATTCAGCCAGATTGATTGAGATGCTGCGGTATGGCCCTGCAAAGTCAGGGCTTTCATTAAGGCATTCCAAAACCTTCATGTTGTTTCTTTTGAGTCATAAAGAGCGGCACTCGGGTACTTTGGATCATTGTCCTGCGGCATAACTCAGCTTCGCTTGAGCTTGAGGTCACAAACAGATGGCCACACACTGTCCTTCAGGAATTTCCTGTATCGATCTGGATTCCATCAATCATGGCAATTTGCCCAGGTCCTGAAGCAGCAAAGCAGCTTCAGATCATCACGCTACCACCACTATGCTCCACTGTCGGTCTGATGTTCTTATAGTGGAATGCTGTGTTAGCTTTACATCAAATGTAACAGGACCCACATCTTCCAAAAAGTTCCCTCTTTGACTCATCAGTCCACAGATTGTCCCCAAAGTCTCAGGGATCATCCATTTTTTTTGGCATATTAGAGACGTGCACTTGTGTCCTTTTCTGTCAACAGTGGTTTTAAGCTTACAGCTTTCGCATGGATGCCATATTAGCCCAATTTCTTCATTATTGTGGATTTGTGAACACGGACCTTCGAGCGGCTGGCATGCCCACATTCCTCCTAAAGCGCATTGATGATTCATCCTGGTTACAAAAGAACCTAGATGAACGTCAAAAAAAACTACCGGCCTAACTTATTATTGTGGATTTGTTAAAACTGGCCTTAACAGAGGCAATTGATGTTTTAATTGAGGCAATTTGATGTTTGCCAAGGTTCTTTTTCCCTTTTGGAGAAATTTAGATACACCAGCCACTCAAGGGACGGTTCAATGTTCCAAGTCTTCTCCATTTGTAGAGAACAACTCTCACCATGGTTCGTTAAAGACCTAAAGCCTTAGAGATGAACTGTATCCCATTCCAAACTAACAGATGTCAATGTTCAAGTATCTCATCTGTTCTTGAATTTCTTTAGATCGCAGTAGCATGTACTGCTTTAGCCTACATCATGTTGCCAGACAAGTTCAGGGTAAGTGATGTTTAGATTCAACGCCGCAAGCAGGAATCATGCCTGGGAGTGTCGAGTGAAATTGAACAATTATCAGTTAAATCTGTTGAATTGATTAATTTCGTAACTAAGGGGGCACTTTTTCCACATAGGGCCAGGTAGGGTTGGATAGCTTTTTTCCCCTCAATAAACAATAAACGATTATTTAAAAGCTGCTGGTTGTGTCTACCCATGTTGTCTTTATCCAATACTAACATTAGCAGGAAGTCCTAAAACATTTAACTAATGTGACAAATACGCAAAAATGGAAGAAACAGGGAAGATGCAAATACTTTTCCGCAGCATAGTACATAAAACTTACCGAACACTGTGTTGGTGGGATTCATTGCTACCTGATTCTTCGCAGCATCTCCGATTAGTCGCTCAGTATCAGTGAATGCCACATAGCTGGGCGTGGTCCTGTTTCCTTGGTCGTTGGCAATGATTTCAACTTTGCCATGCTGGAAAACACCTACGCAAGAGTAGGTTGTCCCCAAATCAATACCAACTGCTGGTCCTTTTGACATCTTGTGTATCTACAGAAAAAAGGGATAAAATTAGTTTGTGTCGAAATATCACAAGAGTAACCAGTTTGGAGTTGAGATGTATTTTAAGGTGAGGTTACTCATGGGCTTTTTTTTTTTTTTTTTTTTTACACTCAAGGGCTAGCAAACTCAAGGGCTTGTGCTATGACATCCAAAAAGTTCAATTTTGGTCTCATCTGACCAGACTATACTGTATTCTCCCAGTATTTCATAGGCTTGTTCAAATTTTGTGCCGCAAACTTTAATTGAGCTTCAACATGCTTTTTCTTCAGCAATGGAGTCATACATGGTGAGCGTGCATAAGGGCAATTTCACAGTATCTTCGGCCATCCATGTCTTATGTGGTCAAAATTTGAAATGCATTTTGTTATGTTACTTCCAGTGGATATTAAAACAACAGATCTTATATTTACGAAAAAAATAATGTTCGTAAGCTACAAATGTTATGACAGTTTTGCAATAACAACAAAAAGTTGAGTTAGACACAACAAGTAGAACAACAAATGTGTCGGAGTGGACACGTTTGGACGGAAGATGTTTGGTACCTTGACAACAGGTGGAAGTACCAACAATGTAAAATATTGAACTTTTCGCGAATATCTCTTTTTAATATCTGTTATATTAGAGATGCACCGAATTTTCAGCCACCGAAAATGGCAAAAAAATGCATTTTCGGTTTTCGGCTGAAAGACTTAACACCGAAACAATACGGCCGAAACAGGATGTTGTGATGACGCAAGCAAAAACCGCAGCCAGTACCCGCATGTCTGAACTTTTGGTCCGTCGATTTTGTTAAATATTTTTCTGTTTATATCAGGGGACGTGCACTACCGTTACCACGTTATGGCACTAAAGTCTGGGATGCTTAACTGCAATTTCTGTTTGACATTGTCCTAATGCATATAGGGTAGCAGCAGGTGTTGTGTCCGATTCGGTTGCACATTAAATGACATACCACCTAAAAACACAAAGTAATTATATCCATAGATGGCATAGAGTATTCATAGAAAAAGGCAATATATTCTCAAGGCATTTGCGCGCCATCAGTATTCCAACTACGACTTTAGGAAAAAAATATGAAATCCCCACACACCGAGGATGTTAATTTACCTTTTGTCCTTCATAACAAAGAACCAAATAACACATGACAAAACTGTTATTGTTTTTTAGCTTGACATTCAGACTTCATAAACATTTCATTTTGAAACTGAAGGTATAACACGTAGCAAATGCGCAAATCGAAGGAGATGGCAGAGTATTAGAATTATCGCTTTACGATGCGTCATCTCATCTGGGATAACTTTCCTAAAAACAAAATGCGTCATCAGCACCCGTAAAGTTATTTTCCGCGCCATTTTCGTAAAATAGGGGCAGCATAATAACTTTCCCATGGGGAATTAGGGGAATTGAATTGGACACAACACCGTTGCTTCTAATTTCACTATGAACAGGGTCACAGGCAAAGAAACGCATTTCATAACTGCAGCAACTTCTGTGAACAAATGCAACCTTGTTGTAAAGGTAAGGCAACACACAGTATATTTATCAAGCTGCATAAAACAACCAACGTTTCAAAAATACAATTTGAAGACCTGTTTTAATGATGGCAAGTGAAGCCAGATTCCTAGCAATAATGCGGAAACGATTTGTCTTTCGCAGAGACGATTCTCTTTGACCAATCAGTTGGCTGCTCTGTTGTCACGTAACATATCTAATTTCACAATTTTTCAACAGCCTGTAATAGGCAAGCCAATTAAAGGCCTGTAGGTCATTCATGAGTGGGGCCAAGTAAAACATTTTATTTATAATTTTACTTTATATTGTGCATTGTTGGAATGTCAGTGCTAAATAAACATTTTCATAATTTTGTAATTGATTTATTCTTTGAAGCATGAATATTACTTAATGCAATTGTAATGCCTTTCGGCCAAAAGTTCTCATTTCGGTGCATCCCTATGTTATATACATATACATAAATAGTTGCTCAACATTCAAGGCAAATGGCATTCATTTTTTGTGACACTTCAATCTGTTAGTATTGTGATAGAAAATATATGTGGACACACAAAAAAGCTACAACAGTTCACGTAAATGATACATTTTAATGAGACACAATATTCCGTCCAATATTTGGACATTATGGGAAAAGTACTCAGCTGATTTTATTGAAACCTGGCATGATGAATACTCATGAGCTGCTTTTCCAAATACATTTAAACATCATCAGCCATACGCAGCATAAAGTAGAAATTACAGCCCATTTTTGAAGTATTGTTGATGGCCTAGATTTGCGTAATATTGCCCATAGAGGCAGTTTGTGCTTTTGTTTCTGTGATTGATTGTTAGTTTGTTAACACTAGTGGCTTAACTAATGGGTAAATTCACCCCTAATTCGGTTTAGGGATTGCCACTGACCCAGAATAGATCCCTATTGAATTTAAAACAAGTAGCTGAAAGTATATGCAAGGGGCGGGGTTTGTTGTTCTTTCTGAAGCTCTCTGCAAGTGGTCCTTAGCTCTTGGACAACTCTCCCGATTATTCTTTTGACTCCTCGGTCAGGGTTCTTGCAAGGAGCACCTGATCGTGGCTGGTTTATGGTGAAATTATGTTCTTTCCACTTCTGGGTTATGGCCCCAACAGTGCTCGCTGGAACATTCAAAAGTTTAGAAACATGTCTGTAACCAATGCCATAAATATGTTTTGCAACAATAAGATTGCAAGGGTCTTGATAGAGCTCTTTGTTTTTACCCATCATGAGATGCTTCCTGTGTGACACCTTGGTAATGAGAAACCTTTTTACAGGCCATCAATTAGGACTAAACCAGCTGATATTAATTTGCACTGATTGGGGGCAGGATTCCTTTCTAAATACAGACAGATTTCAGCTGGTTCCTAGGCTTTCCATGCCTTTTCGTACCTCATTTTCTTCATTTGTTCATGTGTCATTCCACTTTATTACACATAACTTAATTTGTTCTGATTTCTTTGTTTGTGTGCATTACTGGGGTTGTAACCGACATCTGGTCAAAATTTCATGTCAATAGCCCCATTAGAAATATATTTACTGAGAAAAATGTAGACGCATTCAATACTTATTTTCCCAGGTATAAAAATAGCAACTTCAGGCACTTTTCTATTTATCTCTACAAAGCTAAGCAAACAAGTAATTGTCAGCCATGTTTTTGCGTTAATGACGAGTTAATGAAGCCCCCGACCTTTAAGTTAATGAAATGTTAATGACAACAACAACACATTAAAAGTTTCAAACGACAGATTTTAACGGCAAATTAGTCAATAGTGGTTTAATGACAAGTTATACAATCATTAGTGTTTGATACAAGCCCATCCTGCTTTACTCAGTTCCAGCAACTAAGATCATTTCTTGATAATGGCCAGGCCTAGCCTTCGTCAGTAAACCATGTTATCTAGCTTCAACACTACCTTAAAGAAGCTGTCACAATTACTGCACATAAGTTTCCACTAAACTGCAAGCCAAATTATGGAAGGTATTTTTTTTCTTCTACGATTACTGGCGATGGCAACTAGATTACATTCGTCATATCCCTTGGCTGAAGCTTAAACTAGCTCTTAGTTACTCCGGCATTATGCTTATATTAAGCAACTTTCAATGGAAATTTGGGGATTCTAAGACATACAAATAAAATTACTTTGGTCATGACCAGGGTGTCCATTTGTATTAATGCCTTTTTATGCTTTCGTTGTATGACATTACAGACTGTTAAGTTAAAAAAAATTGCCCTTGAGTTTGGACATCTTGGTGATGTATTGGATAAACTCTAAAATTCTATCAATGATAATTATAAAAAAGACAACTGGTAATGGAAACAATACATATAATAGTGTTATGCATTTGCAATTTGTCTCTTAAGCTTTTTTGCTAAGCTGTATAATATGTTAATGGCAAATATGGTCATGTTTGGTTAACAGAATTATTTATTATTTGTTTAGTAAGTTATGTCATATCGATATGAAGAAAATGGATATAACCATGAACCTTAGAATTAACCATCTCTGATATTCTAAAATTCATCTTTTCAGAATAACATAGCATTATAACAGCAATAAAAACAACAAAATGACATTTAGTATGACAGTTGTTCTGGTTACAGTAAAGCTTTTATTAGCTTTCAAGCTACAATAGTTCTTTAGCACATTTTCCAACATCTCATGGCTCTCGTATATACTGAAATATAGTTGTTTGTAACAGAAATTTTGTTGTGTCCGCAACTTGTCCAGTATCAAGGTCAAAAGATGCAACAGCAAACCATTGTTATGCGTCCATGATAGGACTCATTTGTACCTGTTCAATAATGTTTGTTATATTTCTGACAGATTTTTTACATAATCTACATTCATATAGACTTTCGTACTGTCCCAAACACACGTAGTGTCCGAAACGTATGTAGTGTTTGAAACGCAAATTATAATAATTTGCTGTTATGTGTTAAACTCGTTTTTGATCTGTAACTGAAATGAAGTTTTAAAAAAATTCATATCATTTCTTATATACGTTATATTCAAGCATTTTAACCGTCACTTAATTTATGGTCTGGTCAGTATCATACCTATAACCAAGTAATGTTTGAATGAATACAGTATATGCAGTAATGGTGTCCAAATTTAGTTTACTGTGAGATTTTAGGCATCAGGACACTGTAGAAATGTATGTTGTTTGAAAATATCACCATTACTGGACATTTTTTTTTGCCCGTGTCTTATTTGTCACAGACTTTATCGTAAAAACAGTAGTTTGGAATTGCATATTTGGTACACAAGGTATTAAACATATTAATTTCAATTTTGCAGTTTCAAACAAATATAATTCTGTATCATTAGGTCACAAAGCAAAAAGCCTAATAACATTTACATTTTAGCTATTGATCATAATTGATTTCACAAGTTCATAACAGTGCCATACATGTACAATTTGTAGTGTCCGAAACACGTACAAATCATTCATTCAGTGGTCCCATTCTACACATCATATCTTGAAAACTATTTGTGGGCAATAACACCTTGAAATTTAGGAATACCTTATCTCTGAATATACCTTAACATATTCGCAAGCAACTGAACACCCTGACTGACATGAATGCAAAATGAAAACGGATTGGCAAGGATGGAATTAGATCATGACTAGTAGTCAAGCAGATTCAATTTCTTGGGATGTGAATTCTGAGCATGCGCAAATCGTGACACAGCTGGTTAGGTTTCCCTGCGTTTGGCAGGTTCCAAAGAAGCAGCAGTACGCGACCCAATCCCAAGGCGAAAGTTAAAGACGCCTTAGTTACGCAAGCCACTCAAGTTCAACGGTCGGGGTTGGCTAATGTCATGTTCTGGAAACTTCTCAACGACCCACCCATATCAGTATCCGCGTTGGACGTGGGCCAAAATATTACCGCCAGCTAAATCCGGTGCCGCCGTTAACACCGCTTAAGCAAGTGTCATGTTCAAAAAGAAATCAACAGTTGTCAACATAAAGTTAGCACCAGACACTGTTTAATGAATTGCAAAACCCCAACACCGAAAAGCCAAAAGTCACAGGAGCACAGAAAGCTCACAGAGAAAAATAAACGTGTGGAGACTTTCTGGCTCACGTCACATTCGACAACATTTTTTCGGTGTGCCAACGTCGTAATTAAATTAATTTCTTAATTCGTTTTTCCGCGCACACTACTCGAGCTTAAATTAAAATTTTAGATTTTCAGATAACGTGAAACATTTAACATTGGCTAATATAATGACAGCAGTTGGGCAGATAAGTTTAAACTTTTAATGACGTCTAAAGACCAAAACGCTAATTTCAGGCGTGACAGTCACTCACCACAGCGAAAAAGAAAGTTAGTCGTGAATGGTCCCTGGAACCGAAAACTCCAGCCCCAGCCTGTGCTTTGCCTGCTGAAGAAGAAGACGGTGGAGAATGTTCGGGAATATAAAGCTGTTGTACAGTGCGCGGTGCTTCCAGAAGCTTCGGTGCAACCCACATCAAATCACGTGTCGGACACGAAGCACAGATACGGAGCGCTGGCTGTGGGTACTGAGCCGGGAGACTAAGAATTGTCGTTATTACGTTATGGAGTACCTCTGAAACCCGGTTAAAGGAGGCGCTGCTGTGTTTTACACCTATACTCTGATTTTCTCTTGAATTTCCGCGTAATTTGGTTCACCGTTCGAAAAAACTCATCCCCCCCCAACTGTACATGCGTGTTCTGTGGTTGTTGCGTTTTGGCGCAGCAGCATTGCACTTAAAACAACTGTGTCAGTTCTCAAGTATTGCACACGCCGCACCAATTTTCACGCAAGGGATGGGATAATATCGGGCTTCTGTTCGGGGTTCGTGGACCACATTGGACAATGGCAAAGTCTGAATAAATAAAACGTTTTATTTTCATGTATTTTCGAGAGCAAATTACATTTCCTTAATTTGAACCTGCGCCACTGTACTTCACGCTTGTCCACCTGTCAAGCACATGAGTATCGGATAGGAGGAGTAATCCTGTGGATCAGTTCACCAGTCGCCCACACAAAGTATTAACGAAACCGCAGCCTATGCTTAACTGTTATGGGGAAATGAAAATAATGATAAGATGTTAAAATACAGCCCTGAAAAGTAGATTGAATGGACCTGCGCAGCTTGGCAGAGTGAGTCTAGTCAAACGTGTTGCGAGTGACAGTTGACTGCAGTTGGCTATAGATCAAAAATGAAAAAGTGCCATGAAGCGGCTACTCCTGCACGTGGTACCAGGCTACCTGTATGGGTGTGGTGAGCAAGATATTGCTTCGTGCCTGGGCAGCGCACAGCGCGAAGAGATCTTAAACTCAAACCGGGACCTAGTAAAATTTAAATAATTGTGCAGTTAAAACAGACTTTTTCCATGTTCCAGGGCAGTTGGAGCTACGGGGATAATGTTGGTGTTAAGGGCGGGGGAAAAAATAGTAGGGCAACCCTCACCGTACTTACATGGCCCAGGTGTGGGTCTGGATTGACCTCAATCTTCGAAGTAAGAGAGAGTCCTTGTACATCTATATGCTGACTTTAAATTTGACACCTGGTATCTAATTAATTGCTTATTAGATTTCTTGGAATGGTCTGTGTGTGTGTATATATATATATATATATATGCCCATATGCTTTTCTGGTTGTTGTATTGAGACCAATAAAGCTAATATGATAGCATATAACCAACCTTCTATAACATGTCTGGAGTATTACTGTGGTAGACACATTCCGTGAGTGTGAGAGATTTTTGAATACTCTCCATCTGTTGAGGGAATAGGACAACCAAGGTGCTGCGAGTTGCAAAGAGTTTATGGGAAAGGCTTTCCCTCAGTCTGCCAGCTGGGGATAGCACGAGCCGGCTCCCAACAAGGGCCTGCAGCGGGAACATTTAGACTGACTGAAAGACCACCAGTTCTGCTTAAAAGAGCATCAATTCCGCGGTGCCCCTGCCAGAAGCTAATCGCCGCCAGCAGCCCCTTGTCCACCCCCAACCTCCAACAAGAGCAGCGGGTCTCCCCAAGAACCCCCAGCGAGGGGAAATTAAACTGCCCCCGCACAGCAGACAGGAGCCCCTGGACACTCTTCCAACCTGATCCAGGTTTGGCTTGCCACCCAGCTAAATGCCTAGACTGAGGCTGAGCGCATTGCTCTCACCCTGGAGGGAAAGGCATTACAAGTCCTCTCTGACCTCCACCTAGTAGAGAGGCTTCATTGGCTAGCCATGGAGGGGGCCATCTGGCATCGCTTTGGCTGACACATATCCACCAATGAAGCCTGGGACCAGTTATTCATCCACGGAGGAAGCCTGGGGAGAGCTACAGTACCTTTACTGTGGACCTACAGAGCTATGGCAGGCGGTGTGGAGAGCCAGGCCGCATTGCCCACTCCTGCCCAGCACCTGGGCCTTGCACTCCAGCACCCCAGCTGCAGATTAACCATGGGAGCACTGCCACCCACACAGTCGCAGCTGGGCTGCCTGGGCTGAGCCCATGGACTGTACATGGACTTCTAGCAAAACGGAATACAGTGCAAAGTCCCTGTTGATACAGGGTCCACCATTTCCCTGGTCTGAAGCACAATGCTCCTTGGATTCTCTGAAGAGGCTATTCACTACAGCTCCGATACTCGAGTTACCAGACCCAGAAAAACCTGTGTCATAGAAGTGGACACCTTCAATGGTGGGGTGGGGGCTGTCTTATCCCAGCAACATGGTTCCTCAGAAAAGCTTTACCCTCGTGTTTTATTTTCCCGCAGACTCACATCAGTGGAGGTGAATTACAATATGGCCGACCGGGAGCTGCTTGTGGTAAAGCTGGCTACAAATTTCACTACTGTTTCGTTTGCTGGCAGTTTTGAGGTAATAGCTCTCACTGGAGTTCGGTGGATTCCCAGAGTTGTAAAATGGCATTTTAACCATTTCTGCACTGATACATTTCAGTACCTTCTTTTCTTGGCTCTGATGAAATTGAGTGTGTGAGTGAATAGTGTGTGAGTCATGAGATAGATTGGCGGGCTGTTCAAGGAATGTTCCTGCCTTTCGCCCATAATCAACTGGGATAGGCTCAAGCTCCCCCGAGGCCCTGATTAGGAGGAAACAATTTAGATAATCCATGGATTGATTGCCTGAAATTCTCTTTTTGTGACTTACTGAGCTCGTAAAAAACATTGTGCGGACTACATCAGCTCAGTTTGTTTGATGTTTTGATTAGATTCAACAGGCTGAATGCAATCGAGCCTTGCTGCGTTCAGTCCACTGAATCTGCGACAATTAGAGGAAATCAGGAAGGGGGGCAGGTCATCTTTCAAGGCACGTGATTACATGAGCTTGTGAGAGGATGTTTCAATAACATCTGACCTCTTACTTGGAACCAGTGGCTGCAAAGCAAGAATGATTCAGTATCTTCTGACTGTAAAGTTCCTGTCCGGATTCTTGCTGCAGGAAATACATTTACCATTTTGTTAAGCATTAAGTAACTGAAGAATCAATCATTTTTCTCTGTTTGGGGTACAGGAAATTGGGAAGAAGCTTTTAAAATGATTTTTTTTTTAAAGATTTGTGCACACCATTTGATTTAGAAGGAATGAAATAACTTCCTGCAATGTCCTCTTTGTTACAGTAGGTGGTGGTGTACCCGCCAAAAAGGCGAGTCAAGGGCAAATCTACTGTAAGAGCAATCAAAACAACGAAGAACAAATACCGCTCCTCTCAGAGCAGATCCTTCGTACACAACATAGATAAACATACAGTATTTATAAAGAATTGTTAGGAAAATAAGCTTATTTATAGCTTTGTTTACATTTTATACAGGAATGTATATTCACCTCCTGTGTGTCATCTATGCCGAACATACAGATGAAAAGTTGAGTTTTATGCAAAATTGGACTTTTGAAAAACAAATTTTGAGCCAAACAAATAATGAAATGGCTAGGATTGTAAAACCTGTAACAGCTGTTTTTCTCGCTTCTTGGGACTAACTTCAAACTGCACTAGAGAAGCAGAAAGTACTGTCAAGTGTCAACTTCTTGCACAATACCTCCATCATGGAACCTATTAATTTCCAATAAATCACACGCTTTCCTTGTTCAGGTTGAAGAAATAAACAAGAATTTAATCAGGGATCTTAACCGGGTTTATATTTGAGGACAAACACTTTATCCAAACATTTCACTATTTAGCTTAAAAGACAATTTAGATATAGGGTGTGAGGTGATGAGATAATAAGGACTAAAATCACAGACAGATTAAGCCTAGCTCATTATCACATTTCAATTTTGAAAATAGTTACCTCCACACAATAATGAGTGAAGTACAGTCTGTGAGGCTGGTACTAAATGATTAACATTTTATAAAAATAACTCTGTGGTATGTCAAGTCAAAGAGTTATTTGAATAAACAAAGTGCACGGTGCACTTTTGCACTTTTAAACCTGAAGTGACCAGCTATCAATACCAATAATTCTGTCGGAATATAAGAGTAAAGCCCATTACCAGCTTCAGCTGCAAAGGAGTGGATGGATAATAGCTGAATATATCTGGAAGAGTTTATAAAGTTATTTGACTCTTGACATCAAAATATTAAGGTTTCTCATGAAGGAAAAAGGTCTTCACCTCTAAGGCCGCATTTTCACATCAGAGGAGACCGGAATTGAACAAAACGTAGTTTCCTCGGTGGAAACTTCACAAATGGGAATTCACTCCAAAGCATGCAATAAAGTGAGAACATGATACGTTTATTAATTCATTGATGACAGTAAAATAAATAAATAATTGATCTAAAAATATTCACACAAATATACAGACAAGTGCAAAACAAGCAAGTGCTCTCTTCATTGGACTGATTCCTGAAAGACACCTTTGCTGAGAGGAGCTTATTTCCTCTTTCCTTGTGGGAACTTGACCACAGTCTTTTTTTCTTCTTCTTCTTCTTTTTTTTTTTTTGCTCCATGTGGTGATCAAAGTAAAATCTTGAAACGCAAGATAGCAGCAGCTTGATAATGTCCCACACCAGTTGGAGAGAAATATGTTCCATCAACTGGATGAAAAAGCACCGTCAACCGTCCAAAACACCACCAGTGCTTGGTAGTGCCCCCTAGAGTTCAGTTTCCCTTACTGACACTTCTGTGATCACTTCACATTCCCTCTGAATTTGAGCATTCTCTTCATTTTGAGCACTTGTTGCCACCTCATCTGGAGGTTCCTCGGTTACATATCGTGTGAAATTGGTGTTCTGATGTCCTAGAAGACATGAGGAAAACAAAATGTTGGGAGCGTTCAGAGGGTGTTTTGATACTGTAACTTCAGTGCTTGCAGTGAGGGTACTGAATTTGAAAAAGATTAAAAATGTCAATCATTTTAGAGGTGTCAAATTCTGCTTACCTGGGTGAATGATGCTTATCTGGAATTTCCTCTCCTGGGTCTGTTTATCTTCATGGCTTGATTTCGATTTACTGCTTTCCAGTGATTGTTCAGAGTTCTCATTCTCTGGAATGACAAAAATAACAAATGAATTACTTACAAATGAATCTTAACAAGAATATTAATTATTATTATTATTATTATTATTATTAGTAGTAGTAGTAGTAGTATTAATATTGTTATTATTATTAGCAGCAATTTAGCCTGACATTAGTGAATACCAGTCTTAATTTCTTTAAAAAAAAAAAAAAAGTGATTCCGCAATTTACGTGTTTGAACAAAACGCCTGTCCAGGAGCCAGCCTCATTTATTTATTTATTCTAGGTTGGATTCATGGCAAAACATTGAATTCATACCCCCCCCAAAAAAAATGCCATAAGGAAAAAAAAAATTATATATACATATATATATATATATATATATATATATATATATATATATATATATATATTAAAAAAAAAAAACTTCAATGATCAAATTAGTGTGAGCTAAACTATGCAATTTTTAAATCACATTAAATCACCATCAAGTTGAAAATTTGCATATGTGCTCAAGCCTGTAAATTTCGCATAATTTTAATGTCAGGTTTATTTTATGAATCAGAAATCTGCAAGAATTGTGGTGGGTGCATTTTTATTCTGCATATGCGCCATTTACAAATGGGGCCCCAGGTGAGTTCAGGTGAATGTTCAATATGGCTCATACTCAGTATGAAACCGAACTGATATCCCGAGAGTCAGCGCTAGCTCACCTAACTTCCACATCGCATGAGCTCTTCTCAGTTTCAGCAAGAAGAAAGTGACCACCACAAGTAGACCGGCGATGAGGCAGGTGACGAGGAAAATGAGCACCGGGGGACTCCGTCTCTTACGGTCTCGGCGGTCCCATTCCTTGTGAACCCCTGAAAGAGAACATGTCGCTGTCATTCTGTTGCCGTGCACTCCTCAACTCTCCCGGCTCTTATAAAGATCTGTGAGGCACATGCGGTGTACACTTTTGACTGCAGAGCAATTGCTGAAGACTCTTATGATGGTGTTTTGACACTTTATGCAGTGGAATGCAAGCCAAAATAAGTGATTTATATTAAAGGTAACATTTTTTTTTCTACACACTAGTTATACATCAATGAAAATTAATTTGATATTTGAAAAATTGTTTTTGACTGTTCTGCCATGACGAACTGTCACCTGTGGCGTAAAAAAAAAATGATATCAGACAAAATTTTTCTTGAAAAAGAAACACGCTAAAACCTTCCGGCAAAGGTTGCTGGAATAAAAGCATTGTATTGTATGGAATGGCAGCATATCAGCATAGGAGTGTTCCATGCAAACCTCATGAAATGCCTCTGGACCAATTGCTTTAACACTCTCACCTTGTCAATGTGAGATTGATCCCAATTAAAACCAAATGTTTTTGTCAATTTTAACCGTTGACATGATTTTTTTAATTCTATACAGCAGTAAATGTGTCCCATCAATGATAAAGAAATCTCACTTTCAGAAAGAAGTGATTTTATCTCCTGTTCTGTGTCCCAATGGGAAAAGATGGTGTTCAAAAGACTTAAACAGCCCTTACCTCCAGAACTGTCATTGGTGCTGGTATTTCTTATCGTTGGTACAGTGGTGTCTGGTGTGATATTACCTGCAAATATATTGAGCATTAAAATATATTTCCTTTACTCATTTGAATTCATATTTGTTTATTTTCCCCCTTCACAACAAATTGTAGGGGCAAACTTCCACCACAAGGGAGCAGTATATCTTACTAAATTAAATAAACCCAATTCGATCTTTTGGAGAACATAATCAGCAAGGGACAAAAACAAACAGTTGTCACTCTACTTTGATCTGAAACTGGAAATTTCAGCTTATTTTAAATCATAAATTTTTCAAAACAACCGTGACAATTTCACTGTCAATTGGGAGAACTACGCCACGTAGACCAATAATAACTCAGGATTGCCTTAGTTATCATTTATCTGGCAAAAAATAGAAAATAGTCTGAGGAGTAATTCCAGACTTCATGCACCATGGGGCAAAAAACATCAAAATATTTGAATAGCCTGCATTCTCGACAGACTGTTAAACAGAGCACACTGTTCACTATCCTCAGTGATCTAAAAAGTTTTCACTGAAATGAACACCTTTCTATTTAAAAAAAACAGCACAATAATAGCTTGTATCTCAAGCAGTGTACGTTGACCTCCTGGTCATAGTGTAGTAATAAAGCAACCATTAGAGTAGAACTGAAACAAATAAATGAATAAATAAGTAAATAAAAACCTACCAGTAAATTGACATAGAAATGAAGTAAAATGAGGCCAGGTACTACAGTTTCACTCTCTGTGCGGTCCATGATTCAAAATAACATCAAACAGTTCCTACTGCTGTGCACCTGCTTCACTCTTAAAGCATTGCTTTGAGACCATTGCATAGAGCTGGTATAATCATGATACTTAAAAATTACGCAGAAAATGAACCTACTCACCATTATAGCCCGCATGAGGGTCTGTGGTTGGCTGTGCCGCTCGCTCTGTGGCATTAACAGTACTGGGCCAATAGTCAGCTGTTGCAGAAGACAAATGCTCTTCAGAAGCTGTGGAAAACATGCTTTATTTGTAATTGCACCACAAGTGACACATATGTCAATGTAAACATTTTGAATATCACAGCTACAAATGCCTTCCAACTGTGAGGGAATGTGCTGGACCGTACCTGTTGAACTCGAGTTAGAGCTGGTGTTTAACAATCCGTACTCAGAGGTCACGGTTACGTTGGTGTCACCTGTAAAGATAAGGAGAACTCTAGTTTATTATAGCCATTCTGTGGAATTCAACCTAGAATTGTTTACCATTCTATGTTTATGCAAATTGCATAAGTAAGTAAACCTTTATCACCTAGAGGCAGCATGCTGTGTGTTATGAATTAATATGAACCCAACTCAATTTGGTGGTGCACATAACTGGGAAAAAAAATTGTAGTTCATATTCTTCTTTAATCTGTTATGAGGACATTTATATCCTTTGAAAAATGAAAATACAGAAATGGTATCATTGACAATTTCAATTGATAAATTGTCCAAAATGCCCATGATTTTTTCTTTAAGTGCCCTGTATTTCTTCACTGTACAAATATGGCGACCATGTATTGGAAGTACATGTACCCACCATCAGAGTGAGGGTCCACAGTCGGTTCTGTTGCCTGGTCTGTTGTCTCAGCAGAACTGGACCAATATGGCTGAGTTGTGGATGAAAACAGTTCTTCTGCAGCTGCGAGAAACATCGACCATATTTCAAATTTCACATCGAAGCACTCACGACAATTTGAATACATAGAACATGACATGAAACTAAATGTCTTTGTGAAAGAAATATGCTGAAATCTTCAAGCTGAGATTCTAGTTCTGGAAAGTATTGCAACATGAAGTACAGTGGTAATTTAGAGCTGCAATTATGACAAGAGCACGTGGTCAATCACTTTCACTTAGGGCACCTCTAATTGGGCCCTTGCACAAAGTATTTCGGTTTCCTTCATATCAACCAGAGAAGAGATCACAACCCTTATGAAAAAATACTATAGTTCCAAATTATAGTTATCTTTTAGTAAATGGATGGTATTTTTGCCACCACAGTGTAGTATTATTATGGTAATGCTTCAAACTACAACAATATATTCGTGTGGACTATGGTAACATCATGATACTGTTGACTGTGATAATACTATAGTTTTCATGTGATGGCGAGAGTACTACTCTTGTCAAATTATCCCATACGGATGATGACCAGATTATGCTTAACAAAGTTCAGGCTTCTGGGGAAAATACCGAAGGCTACGCAATAGTTTGTATTTCGCCCATGCACTCAGCCCACAAAACCACATGCTTTTCACTTCCTGTTCCTCTCAATGACCAGTTTTCAGTTGGCAGATTTACTCATAATTTAATATTTTGACCTATTTGCAGTATGTTACAGGGCATTAAAAGAGAGAGGGGTGTCAGAATTTCTCTACAACCTTTTACACTCAACCCATGGTCCTCTAGGAACTATTGCAATCTCGATATAACCAATATGAAGGTATATATGTCACATTAAAACATTGGCATATGTTGATTTTCAGTGATGTTTCAGTGAGGAAAATCGATGTTGAAAAAGATGTGTGTTTTTGTAGAGTTAACATACAATATTTGAGGGGAAAAGGGCCGGTAACAAATGAGTGTTTCTAAATCAGTGGCCTGCTAAGTTGGCTTTGCTTCCTGCATCTAACCATCGACCTAACTGCATTCTCAGCATTTTATTCCATCGAGAGACCAACAAAGCTTCCTATTAAATTTAAGATATTATGCACTGAAGCACATATACATAACACAGTCACCAAACTATTTACAAAGACAAATGCAAGCAGGAAATCATTTGGGGGGGAAAAGTAGACTTACAATCTTTTCCAATGGATATGAAGTTCATCAAATGGCTGTACATGGCCGGGTGGTAAACAATACATTTCACAGTCACACGCCTCTTGTGCGACTGGAGCAGGAGAATGTCCACAGAGGAGCATTTGTGAAGATTTGCGTCACACTGGTGCTGGGCATGAGGGGCTAACACCACAAAAAATGAAAGGAAGTCAGAGAATCTATTTGTAAATCAGCCATTGTAAAAACTATACAACAGCAATAATAGCAGTTACAACAGTTTTGACAGGAATATGCCGACTGGAATCATTAAACACTACAGTTATTCAGTCTGTCGGCCTCCATGACCTTCACTGGGGAAATACAGACTTTCGATTCAGCAACTTTCAGCGAGAACTGGCTAGAGTTGTTGGGGATTCACTGAGGATGTTTACTATTTTGTTGCTTCATTTCTCTATTTTTACATCTCTGACCTTTCCAGGTAAGTACCCCGTTCTTCTTTTTTTTGTGTGTGAATTCCTTTGGCCATCATCCAATTACAAAATGAAAATAATCTTATAAAGCTAACACTCATGTTAATATCCACATTCCAGTTAAATTTTTTGGTGGTGAACAGTTTGAACAGACAGATCTGTAGGAAATGTCTCATTTTTCATTGGTATGGTCACTGTCAACCAAGTTTGGAAGCATCACCTACATATGAAGTGAGATGCTGTTAAAATTATATAAATGAAACACAGTTTAAAACTAAACTGTTTGCGGGACACCGCAAAAACAGAGCAGCCTCTTCATACCTCTTGGCCTCGGGACAAATTTATAATTTTCAAACATATAAAAACACTGTGCTAACAAGAAGTTTTATGTGAGTACATGCATGACCATGACCTCACTATGACCTTGGCCAAGAGTAGAATTTGCCCAAACGTTGATAGGAGCTGAGTCCTGTTCTATAGTTGCTATATACCAAGTTACAGTTTGGTGTCATAAAATCGTTTGAAGTTATTGTGTTACGAGCTATTTTGAGGGGCGTGGCCAGTTGTCATGACCTTGACCTTTGAAGTGACCAGTCATTATGCCAAAATAATTTCCCAGCGTATAATAACTGTGACTAAAGTACAAAATGGGTTCAAGATAGCAAGATGCCTGAACAGTACTGAAGTTTTGCTGTGAACTTTACCTCAAATGGAATGACACCCAAAGTTGAGAGAAGATTTACACTGCTGTACATTCGCTATGTACCAAGTTACAGGTTTCTAGCATAAATACTTTTGGAAATTATAGTGTTAACAAGTCTTTTGAGGGGCGTGGTCAGATGTCATGACCTTGTTGTGACTTTGACCTTGTATGGAATTATCCCAAAAGTTAATTGAAGCTGAGCCAAGTTCTATAGTGACAAGATACCAAGTTACAGCTTCCTATCGTAAACGCTTTTAAAGCTATTGTGTTAACAATTTTGAGGGGCGTGGCCAGTTGTGATGACCTTGACCTTTGCAGTGACCGGTGATTATGCCAAAACAATTTCCCAGGGCTATAATAACTGTGACTTAAGTATTAGAAATAAGTTGAGGATAGCAAAAAAGTTATAGGCGAAACAAAGTTCGGCAGCGGCGGACAAACTCGCGCAAATACTGAAAGCAGCCCCACTTTGTCAGGCCTGCTAAATCAAAATGGCTGTGGTGAAATATTTGACTCAGCAGAGTACTCACCATCAAGCTGTAATCCACTTTCAAAGAGCCAAGATATTCTGGGTGGAGGAGAGTTAGCCGCTGCTGTACATTTGATTGCAGTCTTGCCTTCATGCTCAGTTGACTCCAGTTTGGGGAAACCTTGAGTATCACAGAAAGCATTACATGGGTTTAGCTTTCCATTTTTTTCCGTGTTCCGATCTTCTCTCGCCTTCTACACAAATTACGATGCTTAACATGTGGTCCATCATGAGCACACGTTCCAACAGATTTTGCGAGGTCCGTGAAAAATAAAAAATAAAAAAAGGATTCTTACCCAGAACTGTGACTTTGAATCTCTTTGCTTTAAATACATCGGCGTACTGGGAGCATGTGTAATGGCCTCCATCTGTAAAAGTTACATCGGCCAGGCTTATAGTGTAATCAGTGCGTGAAAATGAGACAAGCCTGTAGCGATTGTCTCGAAGAACTGAAAAACAAGAGGCAATCCGATTAGGAAAACATACGAGGACAGCAGTATGTAGTGTCGGAGCAAATGCTGTGCAAAGCTGACAGATGTGGCTAGTCTTATTAAAGCTGCTCTTGTTCATGGGGTTAGAAACCACTCACATGAACAAATATTAATCCACAGAGAACACATGGTACATGCTCACCTTTATGACTGTTGAAAAATATTATTAAATCCACTGGATTTTTCCATTCAAGATGCGTAACATTGGCTTCAGAAATTGGACACCTCATTATCAGAGTCTGCCCCTCCATTACAGTCAGGTTCTCAGTGTCCGAAGTCTCTGCCTTGCCTTCTAGGTGGAACAAAAGAGATCTGATTACCACGGTGAGCATAAGTGAAGTTTGAATCCCTAAATGGACAATATCATTCACTGCAGTTTGCCTCGCACAATAAAACAGCACATTGCACAGACAAGGCAATAAACTGACTGTCCCATTGAACACCACATAAGATATAATAATAAGTAATTAAAAATAAACAACAAAAAAGGGCTTTAAGGAGAAATTTTAATAAAGCACATTTAAGTCCATTGAAACAATCTGTAGTCTTAAATATGAATGTGGGAAGATATGTGAGGTTGGAAAAGAGAACTGTAAAAACAGTAGTGTTGACCAATGGCAGTGAGGGGGTTAGGATAGCGGGGGTGAGCAGCTAAAGGCTTTGACAGAGATAGGGGTTCATTATATGATTCATTAGCAGGGGTGGTGCTAAATTACAGCTCTAAATGCGGTTCAGCGCTCTGAATCATAGGTCTGCCCACTGGCTGTGCGGCCACAAGAGCTGCGATGGAAAGTGGAAAACTGCAGGCCACACGCAGGGGGGAGTTGAGGGGGGAAGTGGGGGGGGGGGGGGGGGGGGAGAGACGGGGGCTTAACTATCAAAGAGCAGATATATTTATGGCGCGTCTGCTGTTGCAAATTTCACTGCAGCACCGTCCGCCACAGGAAACCACGTGACAGAAAGCGATGCCGCTCACATGAACAAATTGAAAGTAAGAACAAGTTTTGAAATGGAGAACCACAGCTGTATTTGATGTTTATGTTCAAATTCTGACTTCTTTTTTTCATTATTTGATTTGCTTTACTTGGCCTGTTTGTTTTATTCATGCCTCAGTCTTAGAATATTTTTCAGTGACGAGGTCAGAGCATTTTTCCACACCTTGAGTGGGACACATCAGACCCAATCACATTAGCAACAGCCAAAAAAAGAAAAAAAAGGGTCTTCCCTCCATTTGCTGTGGCACGTAGCAAATGTGAAATTATAAATCATACTTCGAGGCGTGAATGTCTCAGATATTTTCATTAATTGTGAAATATACTCTGTTATAAATTGACTGAATTTAACAGTCAAATTAACACATTGACTCCTTGCTATTTTAAGTGTAAGTAGAGTCCTGCACGCATTTAACTGTGGTTTACAGTTAATATACACGGAACCTCTGCTATCAACTGATTGTAAAATTACAGTCAAAATAACTGGCAATAGAGGTGCCAGATGAAATAACAAGCAAAGAAGGTGCAAGTTTCTAACAGTGTAGAAACCACAATCTTTTTAGATGTCTGACTTGAGCAGCAAACATCCAAAATTAGGAACGCCTAACGAACAAACCTCAAGTCTAATTTAAATGTAAATAACACAGTGCAATAATACACAATATTGTGCCGTACTGACAGTGATCAGTAAGACTTCATCGTGATGTGTGCCCTGGGCAGATACTGCAAAAATTCCACATCACTATTTTAGTTTCAACTTTTTCAAAAATTTTTTAGGCTAGTGGTTTCCAATACTTATTACTGCTTCATTTTCCCGACTATCACACCATTCCAAACCCCCACACCCAAAGTGGTTCAGAAACAAATACCAAGTCACATGAAGACTTAGGGTCTACAATAGTTGGCAATAGTTTGCTTAATATTTGAACGCTATTCCAGTAACTTACATATATCTGCAGTACATGTACATGAAACATACAGTGAAAGATAATCGCATGCATCTTACTTAGGCCTGTTCTCATGAATGGGACTTGTAAATGTAAATGCTAGTGATCAGCTGAATGTAAACAGAACAGAGGCAAGAACAACCAACAATATCATGGAGGCAATTTCAGGACTGTAGTCAACCATCCAATTAATCACAAGCTTTCACCATGTAGCACAGAATGGACCAAGCTTAGCTCATTCACTGTTAGCTGAGATTTGTTTGATAAGAGGCTTCTTGTATGAAAAACCATGTTGTACTCACCTCTCACGAAAAGGACCAAAAACCAAATCTGTAGCTTCAGTGCCGTCATCACACTGTCTGTCAAAAGTGAACTACCAAAGCACTTCCTCTGTTTCACTGCCTTTATTCTCTTCTCCATGACATCACTTCATGCCGTCTATGGGCTTTCCAATAGAAAATTTCTCATGTCAGTTAGTAGTTTTAATATCTTGTGATAGGTACAGTACACAGGGATTCTTTTTGCCTTACATAAACATATTGAGCTTATTTTTATCTTTTTCTTTAATCCCTATTGAAAACAACAACATTGTTCTTGTCTTAGTGTCATTGTATTGACAGATTATCCAACAGTCAAATGAAGTAAAAAGTAGTTACTTTTGTTTAAGCAAAATAAAATTACTCAGTTTGAAAGATCAGTTATTTCATTTTGCCTTGGTCAAACATTCTAAAAGTAGATTTTAAATGCCAAATAAGACATAGTCACGGCTGGGGCTTGATTAATAACTCTAATTTATCTTGGTTTCTCTGAGCTGAAGCATAATCGCAAACTGAAAACAGTCTTTTCAAAAAAGAGAGTGCATACCAGAGGTCACAATAGCTTTCCCTATTTGTATTTGGTCATCCGTCATTATCACTCCCCCAAAGATTATCAAAATAATATGCTTGTATGAGCATATTCCGAAGGCCATAGTTGTAATAATCAATGATACCAGTCCATTGTATACAATTGTAATTGACAATAACTGTTTTTTACGAGAGGCAGACAGGAGCTATCAAAGTGTTCGTGTCTCCAACATAATCCGTTGGTGCAGAGTACGAATAATGCCAATTTTTTTTCCTGTTATGCATGAACCTAAATTTTTTGGCTTCATAACTCAATATTTGTGTCACAGAGACTGTGGAAAATTATTCCAGTAAAGCAAGACGTTTGGAAATTCAATTACGAAATTATTTAGGAATTCAATTTCAGAATTTACAGACACCGACGTCTATATCTACGCAAACTGAACAAATTCTGGGGAATTCTAAAATATCTAGCTAAAACACTTACAAAAACGGGATATTCTGCAACTAGTAATGGATAAGCCCATCCATTCCCTTTAAAATAGCAATAATCCTCAAACAGTGCTGTCATACAATATTTGTCCTGCATGTGGTGAGATATTAATCAATTATTTTGGGGACAGTCTCAAGCTTTTTTGAGAGTTGAAAGAGGGGAAAATACAGCAACACTATCCTCCAGTACTTCCAATGGGGGTTCAATTGCGTTTATATCTGGCAATTGTGCAGGCCATAGATGTCACATGACTACGTTTTCATCTTTTCGGAACCATATTTTGTTTGCAGCAGTGGGTGGGTGGGAGCACGATCATGTTGGAATATCGGCACATCATGAGGGACAGTTTTTGCATCACAAGGTGCAACAGGCCATATTAAATGGAATCATATTGCGTTTTACCATTGCATATCCATTGAAGGTAATCACTGAATGCAGTTAAGTCCCATGAAATGGCTGCCCGTACCATTACTGAACCATGTCAATATTGAACAGTTGATATTTGACATAGTGGGTTAAGTCCCCCTTTGGAATTCTCCAAACATAAATACTATAAATTAAAAATATAAATATATCTTTTAACCTTTTTGATAAAAGTTGACTATCCAACCAGTGTCCGTCTGTCGGACAGCCGTTTCTTTTTTTTTTTTTTTCCTGGGAATCAGGCTGTTATGATCCTGACAAGAGGAACCAAATAAAGATTCGGGATACAATCCACAAGGGCATATTTATTAACGGGAATATGGTAACTGGAGGGAGCTGGGCCAAAGCCCAGAAGAGAAGAACAGCAAAGTTAATGGTACTACTGGAATAGGTGGGAGCGTGCCTGCACCAAGGCCAGAAGCCAGGGAGGGAATCCCTCCCACAGGTGCGGAATTGCTTGCGAACAAGAATGTGGTCCCAAAGCTTGAGATCCAATGAAGACTTGGGAGGTAGTTCCTACTAAATAGACTCCGAAGAGCAACAAACTTCTCTTTCAATCACTATTACTGAACACACCAAAGAAGAACAGCAATATGCTCAGTACTAGAAAGCACATGGAGGAAGGGAAGCACTATGCTCAATGCTAGAAGGTATTTACTGATAAGACGGTTATTAATGGAATGATCCTTAACAATCCAGCACTGACAGAAATGCCACAGCAACTTACATGACAAGACACACACACAGAGGGGGGCGGGGTTATGACAGATCACATCGAGGGCATGGAAATAGAAAAGACCAGAAAGCGACATATTGCAAAACTTACATGAACAACAGAAAAAGGGGATGATTATCTAAGGAGTCACAAGAGTCATGACAAAGGCATTTATTTCATCATTTTTGGCATTGTTCGCCTTACCACCTTAAATCATTTTTCAGTTTTGAGACCAACATAACTGCTATTTGTGCCTTAACTCCGGACATTTCAGGCTGTTGGGAGCTCTAATAGTAGACTCATCTTGCTTAAGAGACTCACCATGCAAAGTGGTGCCAATTAGTCCTCCCCTAAAAAGACCTATGGCGATAATTAGCATTCAAAAGAACAAAACTACCAACGTAGTGCTTTTGTTACTATGGTTTAGATCAGTGGTTTTCGATCTCGGTCCTGGGGTCCATGACCTGCTCATTAAGAGAATGAGCGTGCATACTTAATTGGTACTTAAGCTGAGCACGCTCATTCTCTTAATGAGCAGGTCATGTCATCCAATCTCTGTCCATGTCTTGATCTTGCCATGCCTCTTGTTTCTGCTTCTCCAGGTGTTGCCCCTCATGTGTCCTTGATTTCCAAGCCTTTATCTGGATGCGGTGGAAATTGGCTGGCAGACAGTGTCTCAAGTTCCCTTGCATGTCAAGTTTCAAGTCTTGTTCTAGCCTCTTGTCAAGTCTCGTGATTATAGCTCTTGTCTTGTATATATATAGCCTTGTTATTTATTTTTCTTGGTCTTCTTGCCTGGAGTTTCCAGTGCCTTTTGTTTTTTGTCGTTTTTGCATTCTTTTGTTTATAGCTCCGTGTAGCGTACATTAGTTTGTCTTTTGCAACCCTTTGGGCCGAGTTTTTTGTTGGCCCTCGTGCCTGTTTTGCTTTTGTTTTAATAAATTCCATTTTCCCCTCCACCTCGCGTTTGGTGTCTCTCTGATCCCGCATCAGAAGGCAGACCTGGCAAAAACAAAAACATGGAAAAGTAAAAACATGGACAAGGAATGTGAAATCCTGAAACAAGAAACTGTTAAAACTATGACATGAACATGAACTATGAACTATGGAATCTTGGAACATGAAACTGTTAAAACCATAAACAATACTGTTCTGGCCAAAGGCCAGAACCCCGGAACACAACAAGTGGCACATAACTGATTCACGTGATTACACTTGCCTACAACATCTGAAACATCGCGCATGCCTACTTTTAGATTTTACTAAACTTTAGGCCGCGCCTACTTCTGCACCAAGCGCTAACTGTTAAGCCAAAAAAATGGATGATGCTGACATATCGTCGGCCTGCTTCTGCCAGCTTCTCAAAGATAAAACCTCGTTCATTTACCGTGTGTTCACTGTTTATGCGACAAAATAAGATAAATGATCGCAGATTTGATGACGTTAAAGATGCAACATGTAAGAAAATCCGATCAGCCTGTTTACACGGCGGTCGCATTGGCACATATCCGATACATATCTATTTAATTTCCACATATGAATGAGGCCTGTATCCGATCTCAAAATATCCGAATGCACATGTCTTTTTCCTGTTTACACTGTCAACGAGCATATCCGATCTGTGCCACATAAGAGCAAAAAATTGGAATTGGGTCACATTACACTGACAGTGTAAATGAGGCCATTTGGCTTCATAGGATAAATAACTGCGCTAAACATAAATGCACTTGGTCAAGACAAACTGACAGCTTTTTAGAAATCCAGTGCCTGGTGGCACATCAGTCTAAGCATGTGTTTCATAATTGCTGTGTCCTCCTTGTGGCGATCTGGGTTCAATTCCAGTTTGAGTCCTTTGCTGTCATCCCCATGTTTCTCCCCAACTTTCCTGTATCTCTATCTGTAACCATCAAATAAAGGTAAAAATCCCCCAAAAAATAATCTTAAAAACAAAATCCAGTATTTCCAATTGTGGTTGGAACAAAAACCAGCATACACAGGGGTGCCCCAGGACTGAGATTGAGAAGCACTGGTTTAGATACTTCAGTGTTAAAGCCATTTTTTCAGGTCAATACTTAACTGTCTTTTCCAGCTTTCAGAAACTTTTCGTAATTGAATGTAATGTGGAGTAGGATGAAATTTTCTATTGCAAATAAAATTTGCCGATAGTATTCCATAAATGTCAGCCAGCAAAATATGAACTAATGAGTCCATGAAGAAAATGTTCACAATGAAGTAAGCATGATCTCATCTATCACTCAAGCAGAGCACACAGACAGTCTGTTATATTTATGTTTAGCCATGGGTGAAAAAAGCAAAGTAGGGCGTTGAGATTTGATTTTGATTCTTTTTCCCCCAGGTACAGTCATGAGAAAAAGAAAGCACAGCCTCTTACAGTTCAATAATCTTGCGTATCAGGACAGTTTTTAAAAATCACCAGGTCCTTATCAGATCCAGAGATTAGGTAAATCTAACCTTGTGTATATCACAGATTCCACCATGCCATTGCTTATTAAACCAAAATTCAGCCAAAATGCAAAGTCATCTGTGAAAAACTAAGTGCACCCTATAATTAATTAGCTTGTGGGACCACCTTTAGTAGCAAAAACTTGAAATATTCATTTTCCACATGATTTTATCAGTCTCTCACATTATGTTTGAGGAATTTCGGCCCATTCGTTACAATAGTACCTCAGGTCATAGATGTTTGAGGGCATTCGTTTATGCACAGCTCTCTTAGGGTCCCGCCCCAGCATTTAAATTGAGCTGAAGTCTGGACTGTGGATTGGTAGCATATGCTATTTTTCTGGATTGGTCACACATGCATATTTTTGCACATGAACATATGCACATATGCACATATTTTTTTGGTTGAACATATTGTGAATACAAATTCTGACAAAATAACTGTAAAACTTTTATGCAGTCATGAGGAAAAGAAAGAACATCTTCTTTCATTTATGGTTTTACGTACCAGGAGATACTAAAAAATCGTCTGGTCCTAATCAGGTCCTAAAATTATCCCCTTTGCGCAGAGGCCAAATCTGGCAATTTAGGTGTTGCCTTCTTTAAGAAATTATAATTCAATTTCAGTTTCACAGAGAGGTCAAGACACTTGTAGAATTTAGAATTTCATTGCATTTCAGTTTATTTTCATGATTTTGGTAGAGAAAAAGGGGTGCAAACATGAAAAAGTCTTCATGAAAATTCAGCATTGAAATAGTAAAATAATAATAATACTAATAATAATACTACTACTAATAATAATAATACTGAGAATTGAAATAGGCCGGTGGTTAAAACTGTTTGTTTCTGGGATAATAAACTCCTTAATGCCTGCACACTAACTCCAAGCCACCATTAATTTTTTTTATTCATTAAATTAGGACAAGGTTTTAATCCAACTCTGATCTTTGTTTGGTCATCATCATCATAAATTCCTTGACCACAAGTAGTCTTCATCTGAGTATGAAATTTTAAATAATTTACTCCTTTGGAGCCAAATAAGACAGTTCTCCATGTGGCCCCCCAAACTCTCAGATCCCTCAAAATGGCACGCTGTCAAATCATAAAATAATTATATATTTAACACAAATCAACTTTTGATGCATGAAATTCAATATGAATTAATGATTTTCTGGTTGAATTTATCAATATAGTTGCAGTTGGACATCTATGGTCACCAGTAACCTCTCCAAATCCCAAAGACGCCTTTTCTCCATGATAAAGTTGAGCATTTTGTCCATTTTTCCCATAAGCCAGCACACATATTCATTAATGGAACTACTTATCTAACGGTCAGAACATTTACCCTGCAATTAAAAGCTAGCAGTTCCCTCTTCCAAGCTCGCAACCTTATACAAACACTTTCCTCGCCTTATAAGGAACAAGTATAACTCACTAACTCAGTAATATCTGAAATATACCTTGTTATAACAGAACAGACATTGCACTAGCAGGAAAAAGCAGGCAATATGCAACCCTAGGGTTCCTTCAACCCAACAGATCTACAACCCCAATTCCAAAAAAATTAGGTTGCTGTGTAAATTGTAGATAAGAAGAGAATGCAATTATTTGCAAGTCTCAAAAACCCACATTTTATTCACAAAAGATCATAGACAACATATCAGATGTTGAAAGTGAGACACTTCATTCAAAAGATTAGCTCATTTTGAATTTGATGGCACCAACACATCTAAAAAAAAGTTTGGCGAGGGACAACAAAAGGTTGGAAAATTAAGTGGTACTAATAAAAAACAGCAGGAGGGGCATTTTGCGACTTATTAGGTTAACAAGCAACAGGTCAGTAACATGACCTGGTATAAAAAGAACATTTTAGTGAGGCAGAGTCTCTCAGAAGTAAAGATGGACAGAGATTCACCAATCTGCAAAAAACTGCATCTCAAAATTGTGGGAAAATTTCCAAAAAATTTTGCTAAAAGTAAAATTACAAAGACTTTGAATCTACAGCACATAATATCATCAAAAGACTCAGAGAATATGGAGAAATCTCTGCGCGCAAGGTACAAGTCCGAAGGTTAACACTGGATTCTCGTCATCCTCAGGCCCTCAGGCGGCACTGCATTAAAAACAGGCATGATTCTGCACTGGAATACACTGCATGGGCTCAGGAAAACTTCCTGAAATCATTGTCTGTGAACCCAGATTGCTGTGCAACCTAAAAATGCAAGCTAAATCTGTATCATGCAAAGAAGAAGCCATGTATGAACACGATCCAGAAACACTGCCGTCTTCCCTGGGCCAAAGCTCATCTAAAATAAACTGAAGCAGAATGGAAAGCTGTTCTGTGGTCAGATGAATTAATATTTGAATTTTTTTTTTGGAAACCATGGATGCCGTGTCCTGCGGTCTAAAGAGGAGAGGGATCATTCAGCTTGTTGTAAGTGCACAGGTGAAAAGCTTACATCTCTGATAGGCACTAATGCAACTCAATACTATGGCGTGGGGAGCTCACATATCTGAAAAGGCATTATCAGTGCTGATATATGGAGGTTTTACAGTAGAAGAGTCTGAGAGCAATACTGGCCAACCTGCAATCCAGACTAGAAAAGTTTTTACGACTAGAAAACATTTAACGCATTATAAAACGAAAATTCTGGCAGAGAAGACCCAGGATTGTTAAGCAGCAAGAATCCTACATGTGACAAGAGTGGGACAACATTCCTGTCCCAAAACTTCAGCAACTGGTCTCCTCATTTCCTAGATGTTTACAGACTGTTGTTAAAAGAAGAGGGGATACTAAACAAAGGTAGACGTGGCCCTATCCCAACTTTTTTGACATGTTTTGCTGCCATCAGATTCAAAATGAGCTAATATTTGTCATGAAATGGTAAAATGTCTCACTTTAAACATCTGATATGTAGTATATGTTCTATTGTGAATAAAATGCCAGTTTATGACATTTGCAAATCATTGCATAGCATTTTATTTAAATTTTACACAGAATCCAAACTTTTTGGGTTGTTTGTCTCCGGAGGAATTCAAATAGGAAAGGTGTTTGTTAATTTTACGAGTAAGTGAAATTTTATATGTTTTTACATATGGCTTGCTGGCTAGCTGTTTTATATTCTCAGTTTACCATAGCCATGATGATCACAGAGCTTATTTGCCACATTGGTTTATAAGAGCAACCAATAGTCTTTGCTAATAATTTGGCCATTCCTTTCCTCTCTGTGAAGCGCAAGTGAATTATAAAGCCTTAAATAAGCTAACACCTAAATGGCCGGATTTGGCTACTGTGCAAAGAGAATAATTATAGGTCCTGATTAGGACCAGCAGATTTTTATAATGTACTGATACGTAAAACTACAGTACAGAAAGAAGATGTACTTTCTTTTTCTTGTGACTGTATAAAGTAGTTTTACAGTTATTTTGTTAGAATTTGTATTCACAATATGTTCAACCAACAAAAAATAGCATATGCTACCAATCCAAAAGAAAAAAATGTATAATGTCTAAACGATCACAAGAGATCAACCTCACAGAAACAACACATTTGAATTTTAAATGTCATTTAATTCCAGTAAACTATCCCCCCCCCCCACGGACGGCAGTGTAGCAGTGTAGGTGTTGAAAACTGTCAACTGAAGGGGAGGTGTCTGCTGTGACAAAGACCAACAGTATGATGCTATGACATTTCCTGTGAGAAATGTTAAGAAGAAAAAGTGATAGGAACCTTCCCAAATCCCCACCCCGGCCCCTTAAACACAGGTGTGAACTTAACATTTCGATGCTAATAGGACAATTACGACCGATAATGGAAAGTACTAAGTTATTGAACGTTGATTTGGATTTGGGTCACTCCATACTGAACTGTACTAAACTGTTCACTGTGTTGTATAAGAATGGTCAATAATTTTTTTTACTAGGAGAATTAAATGATTTGCATTGTTCATATTAATTTACTCCTGGGTTGAAGATATACATTTGAAAAATCAGAGTCATCGGTCCAACACCTCAGCAGAAAAAGTGGTGTCCTGATGTCAGCCAAGGCATTGTGAAGGACATATTTTGTAACTAAATTTGGCAGCCAATTTCATGAACTACTCATGACATGTCTGTTGAAACTTCAACAGAAAATGAAATGAAATATTGCGGAGAAATACCCATAATAATGGTTTCAATTGTCTGCACTAAATTATCGGGACTCGTCTGATCAGAATTACAATTTGAAATGACCGTCGTGGGCGTAACCAGTCGCGTCCTCACGTATTACGTCATTCCCTGTGGGTTAATTAGCATAATATATGCAAATAGGGTAAAGACCTCAGCAAAATAAGGTACTCACTTCCTGCATCAAAATTTCCCAAGGCATCAGACAATCATATATACCATGTTTTTAAAAATAATGATTTTTTTTCGCGTCCTAATACCGTTTCACGACCATTAAAACATAAACAGTCTTCGCGCTATCACTATAGACTGTATAAAATGATGGAAGCAATGCCCGATGCGGAAATTGAATTCCATTTAATAGCCAGCAGATGGCCACGTCGGTGATGGCAGCGTAGGAAAAGGTGTAATTGAATTTTCATCATCATTAACACAGTGACACCAGTAGCGCGTTTCTACAGTTTAGTATGGAATGAGCCAGTTCTGAGAAATAGGGGAGGACCCTATTTCTATAGGACCCTATTAGGGTCTATAGGACCCTATTACCCAGAAGAAACTGGGCAGCCTGCTTTGTTTGTTTTTTCTGATGTTTAACGTGGCTTGGGGAGAATTTGCGACTTTTTTGATTTCATCCATCATGAATAATCCAGTGTTTACGCAGCTAATATTTGGGCCCTACACCTACAAAAAATGAAAATATACTATTTTCACTCTTTTGACAATTGCTACGAATATATTTGAAACAAATATCATTATCACTACGCAAGAAAAATGTAGCGCATACCGTGCCAATTTCAAGATATACAGGTATATGGGTCAATCCAAGAAATGATGCTCAGGGGGATGAAAATAACAAACTCAGTATTACTCAATAACACTTTATTTTATTGATAGCCCTATATCTTGGCTTTATGGAATGGTTCATTCAAGTTACCAACTCCTAACGGGTAAGTTTTTATCACACGCGCAGTAAAACCTTCCGAAACGCGTGAAACACGAGTGATGAAATGAAATGCAACATCAAAAGTACAATTAATAATTGTCATATGTGCACCAAATTTTGTTCACAAACTACTACGATATGTTACTTTAAGTGTACAAAAAATCAAAAACCAGGGTTGAAAATTTATAGAATTATGAGTCATCAAATATAGAGTGCAAAAGGTAAAAGTTGGAAAAAATTGACTCACATTCTTAACTTTGCCCTCGTTTCCTCAAAACTCATCAGAAAATGACTGTATTTTGCCTACAGTGTGTCTACTATACAAAACCTTTGCCATCCATAAATTACAAATAACAGCTCAGTCAGGCCCTGCATTGACCTTCGGAAAACCTCTCGTTTGTCACTCACGTTTCACCTCTGACAACACATTCTAAAGTCCACCTCAGCACCACTATACATCATTGGCTTGTATCCATATCACTCCTACATACACAAAACATTTTCTAGTATTAAATTATGGGCATAAATATTTATATCTGCCCCATCTAGGGTTTCTACCATGCCTTTGAAAATAAAATGTAACTCTTTTTTGTGACATCAACGAATCTGCGCGGGCCAGCTGTTAACATTAACAAGTGTGGTCAGTTTTCATTTACAAGGCATACTGATTACGACTTCAGACTTCACATGCTTTTCTTTACTCAGTGGTTGGAAGCATTACATGTGTTTTGCGATCGTTCAAATGAATTAGGATAATTTGAAACTTCTTTATGCAATTCCATTGCTTCCAACTCCTCCGTGCACAAGGACTTCAGTTCCACGCCAGAATCTACATACTTGTTGATTGAATAATTGCTGACTACAGCAGAGGAACGAAAATATGCCACTTAAACTAACACCGAAAGCATGAGAGTTGACAAGTATGCGTTATAAATGAAAACTGGCCACACCTGATAATGTTGAGTTTTCAGAGATTCTGTAATGGTGATTTAAATGACTGATTGAAAACAGGTCATGACCAATCATTGTTTTTAAGGGATTGTTTGAGCCTCTGCTGTTGGCAGTTCACGAGCCGCGACTGATAGTGACCAAATATCCAGTCAATACCCAAAATACAGCCCACAGAAATTTTTTGATTAAAAAAAGTATGCAGTATCAATATATTGGCAGCTGTGTAAGTTAGTGGTACCAAAGGGCCATCTTCTGGTGAAATATGAATAGGCTGGATGGGGTGGAGGTGCCCTTTCTGACAAAAAAATAGAAATTGAATCCCGAGTGACGATGGGAAAATGTACCTAGAAGCAGTGAAGGTATTGCACAATGTTTATTACTTCTGGTCAGGATATTAGAGAGGAGGCCTATCTAAAATACTAACAAGTGAAAATTCCCAGGCTGTGCATATAGAGGTGTGTGGCGGCCACAATTGTAGTACGTGAAACGTGAGTGACGCGGTGTAGCCAAATACCTTTAGGCCTGCACTGTGGCAATATTATACTACCCAGGATAGGTTGAATGCAGTAAAACGATTAAGAGTAGGTGTGGTAAGGAATATTACATGGGAAAAGCACGTAATCTAGTGAAATTAGGCTCTTTGGGGGGCCAAAAAGTGAAAATTCTGACAAAATTTTGCCCTTCTTTGGGGTGGGGGGTCAACTCAAAATGCCCAAACATGGCCTCAAAAGGTAGTAACACGTGGGGCACCTCATTCTACAGAATTAACATCGATTTACAGCCAAGGATACAGGAATTCAAGCCACAGAGGCCATTTTCGGCGAGGTGGCTGGCCGTTCACTCACGTATCACTTTTCCCCAAACCCACGCCAGGCACGGCAAATGGGTCCATACACACAAACCAATGGCCGTACCTGTTGTGATCCTGTCCTGCCTGACCATGTTTTGATTATGAATTCTGCTTTGTCTGACCATGCTCTGTATTTTGTATTGTGATTTAGATGCCTTGCCATGTTTTGTTTTTGCTTTGTCTGTGTATGTCTTCCATATTCCATTGCAGTTATATTCCGGTCCATGTTTTGTCCATACCATGCATTGCACTTTGTCTCCCCCTGTCTGGTCTTTTGTCATGTGATCGCTCACTGCCCAAGCATTGTGTGCCACACTTTTGGGTGATTTCATGGTTTCTGAGATTTCAACCATTCCTTCCAATCTCATTTACTTCCTTCACCTAGCTTTTCTATTTTACTAACAATACTAACAGTTTGTTGTGTTAGTTAAACTTACTAACCAAGACTAACATTGTTTATGGTACTAACTTACTAACAAGCACTAGGGATTGTATAGCTGCACATTAATAATTGACTAACGAGCTCTCAGCACTCGCTCTGCTCTAGTCTGTGCCCCTTGCCTTCACTCAATTTACTTTGCTGTGCCTCAGCAGATTCTCTGCACCTGGCTAATCACTGTTCTGCCTCTCATCCTGTGCACGGTAGAACTCCCTAACCGGAGCCGTATGTTTGTCAGTAGGCTGTCTCTGTGATCCCTGTCCGCGTTTTGGCTTTTGCCAATTTCTTGTAATCAGGAACTTCCTCGTGTTCGTTCCTTTGTAATTAGTCTGATCCAAGTCACTTGTTCCCTATCATAGAATGTGACTTCCCCTGCGTGTATTTAAGGAGTCATTTCACTCTCAGCTCTTGTCAGAATGTTTTCCCTGTCCTCTGATTGTTGATGCCTTGTAACCTTAGTGTTATACTTCTGACTCGAATGTCCCTGATTCTGATTTTGGCTTTTTCTTTGATACTTATCTGCCCGTGTACCGTACCTGTTTTGCCCAACTCTGAGTTCTGTTTCCTGCCCTGTTAACAGTTTGGATTACACCCACTGGATTTTGGCTTTGGACTCTGACCCGTGCCTGTGTACCAAACCTGTTTTGCCTGACTGAGTTTAGTGTTTGCTGCCCTGTGCACAGTTTGGAGTACGACCCTGGGATTCTGATTTTGGATTGGACTTTGTACCGTTGCCTTCTGCCCTTTGGGGGTTTAACCCCCCCCTAACTTCAATAAAAGCCACTTTTGCTGAAACTTCTTGGTCTCGCATTTGGTTCCAGAATGGTACCTCACAGTGCCAGCTTGGAAATTTCACTCGCCGATCTGTTAACCCACAGAACCCAAAATGCATTGTTTCAGTGCAAACTGAGACATCTGCATACACCCAGACACCCCCCCCAAAATATTTTGTAAGAATTTCATCCAAATTCCTCACCTTTCTGAAGAATTTCTCTAGCATTTTGCAATAAAATCTGCCGTAAACTTGCCTTAAAGCTTGATCCTCAGTTTAAGAAGGACCCCAGATGTAGTTTACTTTCACTGGTTAACAGGAGGTCGCTTTCCTCTTCTCGCAACATTTTTGGTGCCGGATTATCACTCATTTCATTCACCGAGCAATGCCCCATAGAGCCAACCTGAATTAATTTTCTTTTACGTTTATGGGTTGCTACATATTCCCTATAACTTTGTTTGGATGGTAGGAAATAAAGAAATGAGCAGTAGTTTGCGCTATAATTGGGTAAATGTCAGTGAAACGTGAGTGACAAGGCCAGTGTTGAAAAATAGTTTTTTCAAGCTGGCTCAGGTCAATGTATGTAAGAAATATTTCCATGAACAGAACCCTTGTAGGGACCCTCTTGGCTGGATGTAATATGAACAGTGGTACTACTTTCTAAGTATGCTAGTTGATAGTCTAAAAGTTTCATTAATTCACATGTCAATGAGTTGGTATTCCAATGAAAGGATATAGGAAAAAAATTAAGGTCATAAAATGGCTAAACCACATTGAGATGTTAGATATGACCCCCCCACTAAGGAAAAAATAAGTTTATGGTGGTCTAGCACTAATTTGCTTGACAATTCATGGCTTGGAGTGAGGTGAAAATGGCCCAAAAATGGCAATTTCTGGCAATTTTTGAACTTTGGGGTTCAATATCACGTGAAATTATGGGCCGACATATACAAATTTGCCTTTCTTTTGAAGCCCTGAATGTTTTCTTTCAAATGAGACTAGAAGCAGGAAGAATGGTGCATTATTTTTTTCTTTAGCTCTCTGAAGTCAATACAACCCTAAAATAAGCCCAAACATTATTTCTTGGAATGACCCATATACAGACTGTATAAGGGTCAATCCAAGAAATGTTTGGGCCTACTTTAGAGTTTTGACTTCAGAGAGCGATAGAAAAAAAAAATAATGCACCATTCTTATTACTTATATTATAAATATTACGTATTGATCTGTGACAAAGTATTATTTGAACGTACTGGCTTGAATTTAACTATATCGAAGTCATTGAGATCGGCATGGATAAGCCATATATTTACATACAGATATGCGATTCTGACCACTTGCCAAGGCACCAGTTACCAAAATGAAGGGTAATCATCAACAGAGACATACGGCAAGGAAGGACAAATAAAATAGTAAATACGTATTAAAATTTAACATACGTCCAACATTCTGTTGCGTGAAATCACAGTGACGTACGTGCATATGTGTATGTCGATTCGGAGAGTGATGTCTACTGATGATGCATAGGACAAGACATTTCAGACAAGGACTGAGCGACAATTATTTTTGTTACTTCCACCCCTCATCGTAAAGTAGCCTCTTATTAAAGAGGAATTTCAGTCAGGCCAGAACTGCGACCTCTGACTGTTTCAACCAATCAAAGACCTAATATTGTTGAGTGATGCAAAAAAAGTCAAGACCCTCCAATCAAACGAGTTGCTGTACGGCGAAAGGCGGGTCTCTTCACTGAAAGAACGTTGATTGGGTCTTGTGATCATACCGGCATACGTAAGGAGGGGCTGGAACATCCCTGCGCCCTCTGCTGTACTCAGTACAGGGCCAGGCGCGGCGGAGACAGCGAGCAGCTCTTTAAATACGATCCCTTCCAGCCTAAACGGGTAAGCTTCATTTAAAATGGACTTAGTCAGATTAATTGTATTAACATTGAATACAGCTATACATAATTGATATTCAAAAATACTTATTGCCGTTTTCATTTGACAAATTCATACTTTAATAAAATGCATGCGTTTTAAAATGATCTTTTCTGTTGATTCAGTTGGGTCATTCTGTAAAATGACCAAGTTAGACGTCGTTGGTCAAAAAGAAAAATGTCTTGAGCTCTTTGTTACCAGCGAATGGTGATGGATGCCGGCCTCCCGCTGCAGTAGAATTCAGGCTTTGTCCTTCAGAGGTGTGAGTGGGGGAGGGTTGTGGCGTCGTGCTTGGAAGCAGATGGATTATCATATTTAATCGCGTTTGCTACATTGCAGTGCGCGGCTATGGTGCATGGAGACAACATAGTTACATTCCCTTTAGCGACACGTTTTTGACAGAATATCCGCATTTTGTTGGCGGCATAACAGGTTGACCTGAGTCGCTCGTGGCTATATCATAAAACCACTAGCTGTAAATAGTATTAAATATCAAACAAGTGTGTGTGTGTGTGTGTGTGTGTGTGTGTGTGTGGAACTGCCTGGTCTGCACACCAGCATCCTCCAAAAATGTATACATTTATTCGAGCTGGTGACGCAGTGTACTGTCGGGTGGAAAAAAATATCCTTGTAAGAGCAGAAGTTGAGGAGTTAATCTTGTGTGGGATGACGATGAGCAAGGCGGACATGCAGCTCAATAGCGGTGCTGTCTGTAGTTCTGAATCAGTCATCCATTTCCAACCAGCTTTAAAAATAGAAACGGGCTCCGTCATGGTGAAATGAGATGGTATGCAATGCAGTAACGTAATACAATTAGAAGCAACGGAAATTATCCCAAAGCTGTGGTTTACACGCATTGATATTTATTTATTTATTCTATTTTTTTCTCTCTCTGCATTCAAGGAGTATTTTGTTTCCTGAGCTGATAGCACCAGTTTTATAGACTGGCAGTGTTGCTCAGCAGCTTGGGGAGTTATCGCTGAAGGCGCATCATTACTGCCCCCTACTGGACTGTTTTGATTAATGTTACTGTCCATTTTGGCACAGGAACAATGTCAAAGGGAACAGCAGTTGGAATTGATCTGGGAACAACCTACTCCTGCGTAGGTGTTTTCCAGCATGGCAAAGTCGAGATCATTGCCAACGACCAAGGAAACAGGACCACGCCCAGCTATGTGGCATTCACTGATACTGAGCGACTAATCGGAGATGCTGCAAAGAATCAGGTTGCGATGAACCCCACAAATACAGTGTTTGGTAAGTTTTAAATGTAATGTTTGAGTTTTAATTTATATGCTAAAATACAATTTTGAAATCAATTATTGCTGCATTTTTGTGTACACGCTTATTTCTTTTGTATTGGCTGTTACCCTGAGATAATATTTGTGATTCCACAAAATTGCTTGTGTTGGGTACATAATACATAAAATCCTTTGTAGCTCACTGTGATGAAGTTGATTCCTAAGTCATTCGTAGTTTCCACCAGAGGTCAAAAGACCAAAGATGGCTAGAGAACCTTCCTTGGATGTCTGAGTGAGCAGTCATTGGTAAGACTGTGAAGCCAGATTGAAATCTAGTGGAGGGCTCAGTCTTAACACGTTTTCTTTGACTGTTTTTGACAGACGCCAAGCGTCTAATTGGCCGAAGGTTTGAAGATTCTGTTGTCCAGTCTGACATGAAGCACTGGCCATTCACCGTTGTTAATGACAATGGTCGTCCAAAAGTAGAAGTTGAATACAAAGGGGAGACCAAAACCTTCTATCCTGAGGAGATCTCATCCATGGTGTTGGTCAAGATGAAAGAAATTGCCGAAGCCTATCTAGGAAAGGTGAGCTGCATTCATTGCCTGAAATTGACGCTTTTCTGGATGCAGACTTTGAAAGTACTCAAAATTATGCTGACCCTCCCTATCTCAGGCTGTAACAAACGCTGTTGTGACGGTACCAGCTTACTTCAATGATTCCCAGAGACAAGCTACCAAGGATGCCGGTACAATTTCAGGGCTAAATGTGCTGCGAATCATCAATGAACCAACTGCTGCCGCTATTGCCTATGGATTAGACAAGAAGGTGAGATTTTAGCATGAGGGTAGATTGAAGTTTTAGTAATATGCATTTATATAACATGCACTAGCGAATTACAGTGGAACAGATTAGAAATGGTTTTATTTAAAATAATTAGTAATTGATGTCTGTTTGCATGTTATGAGTGTAAGAAATTTGGGCCGTAAGTATATTGTTTGAAATGAAGTGAGTCAACTCTACCCAAGCCAATGGAGTTCATTCCAAAGTTTTGTAGTTTCCACAAGTTGTCTAATGACAAGAGATGTCCAGAGTACCTTTTACTAAATAAATTTTATATGAAATGTATATAAGTATATACTGTATGCCTTCATTTTTTTCATTAACTTAGAGACATTCCTTTTAATTTTCCAGGTTGGCGCTGAACGCAATGTCCTAATTTTTGATCTCGGAGGAGGCACGTTTGATGTCTCCATCCTCACCATCGAGGACGGCATCTTTGAAGTGAAGTCGACTGCTGGAGACACTCATCTTGGTGGGGAAGACTTTGACAACCGCATGGTCAACCACTTCATCACTGAGTTCAAGCGCAAGTACAAGAAGGACATCAGTGACAATAAGAGAGCTGTTCGCCGTCTCCGCACCGCCTGCGAGAGAGCCAAGCGCACCCTGTCGTCCAGCACCCAGGCCAGCATCGAAATCGACTCCCTGTACGAGGGCATCGATTTCTACACCTCCATCACCAGAGCTCGATTTGAGGAACTGAATGCTGACCTGTTCCGCGGCACATTGGATCCAGTTGAGAAGTCTCTCCGTGATGCAAAGTTGGACAAGGCCCAGATTCACGACATTGTCCTGGTTGGAGGCTCTACGCGTATCCCCAAGATCCAGAAACTTCTGCAAGATTTCTTCAATGGCAAGGAGCTGAACAAGAGCATCAACCCTGATGAAGCGGTCGCCTATGGAGCAGGTAACGGTTATTCTCATCTCTTTTTTTTTTCATATACTCTTGCTGTGATGAAGTTGATTCCTAAGTCATTCGTAGTTTCCACCAGAGGTTGAAAGACCAGAGATGGCCCAAGTACCTTCCTTGGATGTCTGAGCGAGACTTTAGCTACATATGGAATTGAATTCTTATTGCCAGTGTGAGTAATGTCCTAATTACTTATTTACAGCGGTACAGGCTGCAATCCTGTCTGGTGACAAGTCGGAGAATGTGCAGGATCTGCTGCTGCTTGATGTCACCCCTCTGTCACTTGGCATTGAGACGGCCGGTGGCGTCATGACCGTTCTGATAAAACGCAACACAACCATTCCCACCAAGCAGACGCAGACCTTCACCACCTACTCCGACAACCAACCCGGTGTGCTTATACAGGTGAGAGTTTAAATGGACTTCTGGTTGTTTGCTGTGGTGAAGTTGACTCTTATGTCATTTGTAAATTCCACTAGAGGTCGAAAGACCAAAGATGGCCCAATATCCTTCCTTGGATGTCCAAGCGAGCTCTGAAGTGGAGCTAAGCTTATTTATCAGGTCATGCGTGTGCCATGTTGTTAACGAGTGATTTTTAATACAGGTCTATGAAGGTGAAAGAGCCATGACTAAGGACAATAACTTGCTGGGCAAGTTTGAGCTGACGGGCATTCCTCCAGCGCCTCGTGGTGTTCCTCAGATCGAAGTCACCTTTGACATAGATGCTAATGGCATCATGAACGTCTCTGCAGTCGACAAGAGCACCGGCAAGGAGAACAAGATCACGATTACCAATGACAAAGGTAAAATTTTGATTAAATTTGAGAGGCAATTAATCAGTCTGTGAGTGTATCGGTCTTGAAGGCTTCAGTCTGCCTGCTCACTTTAAAATTCAGGTCGTCTAAGCAAGGAAGACATTGAGCGCATGGTCCAGGAGGCTGAAAAGTACAAGGCGGAGGATGATGTTCAGCGTGATAAGGTCTCCTCCAAAAATGCCTTGGAGTCCTACGCCTTTAACATGAAGTCCACCGTGGAAGATGAGAAGTTTCAGGGCAAGATAAGCGAGGAGGACAAGCAAAAGATCTTGGAGAAGTGCAATGAGATCATCGCCTGGCTGGACAAGAATCAGGTGTGGCCATGTTTGTACTCCCCCAGTAGTCTAAAATTTGCCAGCTCATCATACTATTTGAAGAATGTATTATAAGTGGATTGATATGTTATCCATGTGACCCCAATATCCGAATTTCCATTTGATTTAACAATGGAAGCCATGAAAAGCACCCTGAAATAAAATATGATGTATTTTATGATGTACACAGCATTTGGTCATGGACTGTGTTGTTGTGTTTTCATCAGAGTGCAGAGAAAGAGGAGTTCGAGCACCAACAGCAGGAGCTGGAGAAGGTTTGCAACCCCATCATCACCAAGTTGTACCAGAGTGCTGGGGGCATGCCAGGGGGAATGCCAGGGGGGTTCCCGGGGGCCGGTGGGGCCCCCACTGGTGGTGGTTCCTCTGGACCAACTATTGAGGAAGTAGATTAAAGATACTGTAACATGGAAACAAGAAATGTATTACGTCAGGGCCCAAGTTTAAGACGAAGCTGGATATTGGCTGATTATTATTTATTGAATCTAAAAATGGCTGCTATGTTTGTTCTCAATACTTGAATACACTTGTGCACACTGTAGACACTGCAGTGGAAGCTTTCCAAATCAGGATATATGGTAAAGTGAAATCAAAAAAGAATAAAATAAAGATATTACATGGTGAACTTGTTCTATTCCGTAATGTATGTCTTGAATCTTTAATTTCACTCATATTATTGAAGTGGGAACATCTGCTCTGATGCGATGCAAAATTCCTTTCTCTCCTATTGAGTCGCATTGCAGCACGTGATTCATTGGATTATTTAAGTACACAAAAGTATATTGTGATGGATACCAAGTGTATTGTCATTCATGATATAAAGAATTATATTTTAAATGGTCCATAATTTTATCAGAAACTAGGTGTTGGAAATGCAGTTTCGTTCAGTTTTTGTATTAGACGAAATGGAAATGACTTAAATTTAGGAAGGGGTCTAATAAATGTTAAGCATCTTGACAAGCAGAGTTCAGCCTGGTTAAATTAAATTTTTTGATTGGGAGAATCAATGCAAATAATATGCCTTTTCCCAGTCAAAATTCCAAAGAATAGTTAACTTTTTTTTTATTTTTTTTTATTTTACTTTTTGCATACATTGCACAAAAAAACCTGCCACTCACACAACAGCAGAAGTTGAAAGTCAGAACATGTCTCTAGCAGCTCCAAATCACCTTGAACGGCAGTGAGGTTTTGAGAGACTGTCGGTACAAAATATTTTACCGCATTTGACTGACAATTGAGTTCAAAATCATGCTGCTGCTGTTAATATTGAACAATGACCACTAGATACATTGGCACAAAAAGCGATTTACGCCTAAAATATTTTTTGAATGTGATATTTATTCAATCTACACCAGTGCTTGTCTGCCCGTTCCCATGTTGGTTTCTTTCCTAAAGACAACTGCCGTCCCATTGTCCTAACAAGCTGTTATCTGGACTCACACTTGTAGGGATGGAAAAATGGCTTTCTTTGTGTAATCATACCAATTTGGAACATTAGGATTTAGTCTTCATAGCATACATAGCCATTTCTGATTCCAGGCCAGCTGCACTGTGCGATCAGAAGTCGCAGTATCTTCGTGTAAATCACATGGCCAGAGCCATCTTTGGTGTATCCCACAGGACAAAGTGGTTAATGGTGGGGAGAGCCTTAGTTGCCCTCTGATGTCGATAAGCCTCATCGTGAGTTTGTGGTGCGTCTCTCCTCAGACCGCTGTCGGTGGGTACTCACCACAGCTAACTGGGAGCACCCCGCAAGCCAGCTGTTAGGGAGATGCTTCAACCCCGTCACCAGGCCATAACAATTTGGCTCGAATCAGGATCAGATTCTTCCCGCATCCAACATGCTCTCTAGGAGAACCAACGATTTGCGTGCGGTATAAGGTCTGTTGGCAGACCCCAACATGCCCAGTCGTTACATGATGAACAACGTTACTAGCTCATCTGTTTGTGAACATGTTGTTTTTGACCTCATCAGTGAAAATACACCAATTGCCAACATTAGAACCACCAGCCTAATATTGTGTAGGTCCCCCATGTACCGAAAACAGCTCCATCAAACTGATGTCCATTCAAATTCCCAGACCCAGTGTTTTCAGAATATTTGCAAGAGCATCACACTCCCTCCACCTGCTTTCTTTCTTCCCACAGTTTGTCTTGGTGCAATCTCTTCCCCAGGTGAATGGTGCACAGGTACTCAGGCGATGCACATGATGTAAAAGAAAGCTGTACCTACTAGACAAATCAAATAGATGCTCCAAGGTCTTGTTACGTCGCTCTCGTGCCCATTGGAAGTGCTTTCTATGGTGGACCAGGGTTTTGCATCGGCACTCAAACTGATCTGTAGCCCAAATGCAATACACAGCAGTTGTAACACATTCCTCACTTGAGAGCCATTGTCTGTAAAGTTCAGGCAGGTGGTGATAGTGACCGACTTCAATTTTGCTGAAACTTTGGCGGGTCCCTACCCTAACTAGGAAATTCCTTTGGCTCTACCTGAACCGACTTGGGTTTTAGGGGTCAATCAAGTGCAAGCAGAAATAGGGCTTAAACTGCCAAATTATCAAAATTTGATTTTAGGGTTGCTATTCACTGCGCGAACTTTATCCCAAAGTAAAAGTTGTAAAATTTGATTATAGGGAGGATGGTTTGTGGAAAGAGTGATTTTCGGCCTGGGATCTTCAACATATAGGGGGCGCGCCAATATGGCCGCAATCCATTTTCATCTCTATTTTGCACCCCTAATTCTCTGCAGGATCAGTGCCCCAGAACTTTTACAACTGCAACACACTGGCATGTGGTTAGACTATCCATTACAGGTGAGAAAAAGTTGGGATAGTGTATGCGCACACCAATCGGTGAAATGGTAAAATTTGACGCATTTCAGTGCCACCTGGTGGCGTGTGCGGTCGACTGACCGGGCAAAGGTTTGTTGCATAATGAAGTATGGAGGTCACCCTTTTAGTTTATGAAAGCTACTTCTTGGGGTAAGGACTACTGTCCATAATAGGTGGTGCTTTACTAACAGATGTACTGGTACACATGTAAAGCAATATCTGCTCAAAATTGCGCATGATTGGTCAAGTTCTGAAATGTGCAGCCACCATCCCAAGGATATGTCTTCATGAATTATGTCTTTAGCCTTTATCAATGACATTCCAATGACAAAAATCATGGGATATTCTTTGCACATGTCAATATGAGCTGCTTTAGGTGCGTTTCGATGGTGCGTCCCAGTAGAACAGGCCCTGTGATGGGCTTGACCTTTTTTCAGGTGATGATTATTGATTTTTCAATCATCTGAGGCATATATTTGGTTTCATTAGTTATGTCAATTATTGATTGAGGGCACCACTAGTACTTCCTGTTTACTCCATTGTTTCAGACTATTGAAAAGCCACTTTTTCAATCTGAGGTTTTCTCCACAATCATCCACGTATGTGAACGCCCTTAAAGTGCCAGAACTGGCTTGGATGAATATACAAACATTCCCAATGTATACGAAACTGCATTTTTTTTTCACAAAACAACTTCTTGTTGAGTAATAGGCCCATTTTATACAGGTGGATAGACTTGCATGTAGACTAGGCTTGGGTGATATTCAAAATAGGGCATCTCATACAAAAGTATATCCTTGGGATTTTCACCGCGCATTTCAGCTGGACCAATCATGAGCGATTTTAAGTGGATATTGCTTTACATGTGTACCAGTACATCTGTCAGTAAAGCCCCATCTATCATGGACAGTAGTCCTTACCCCAAGAAATAGCTTTAATAAACTAAAAGGGTGACCTCCCTACTTCATTATGCAACAAACCTTTGCCCTGTCAATCGACTGCACACGCCACCAGGTGGCGCTGAAATATGCCAAATTTTACCATTTTGCCATGTTCGGTGCTACCTGTTGGAGTGCGCATACACTATCCCAACCTTTTCTCACCTAGTACCCCACAAGCTTTGTTGCTTTGGAAATGCTACGACCCAAACCTCTGGCCATAACGATTTGGCCCTTGTCAAAGTCATTCAAGTTCTATTTCTCCTACACACAGACGACAAGGAACAAACCTTACCGCCTAAGGTCTGTCAGCAGACCTTGACATGCATTGTTGTCATGAAATAATAAATATTGTTGCCGCATCTGTAAGCGGTTTTGATGTTTTGGTTAATTGGCTCATCGTTCTGCGTTGCAAACAGCCCAGTGGCCCACATTTGATTGGGACTCAGGAAGTTGGTGGTGCTTGCCACAAGAGGATGAGTCTCATGGAAACGGAGTAGATTACACGCGCAACACATTAAAATGTAACCGATTTCAGAGGTTAAACTGTGTGTACACTGGCACAGAATGAAAGGAAAATAATAAAGTACACCAAGAATATTCTTGTTAAAAATAATCAACGCTTCAACAATTTGTCCCTGTCATTGGAGCATCTTCACCAGAACCATTGTTTTGAGATTCCAATGCATTTAAATTAGTTGGGAAGGAAGAAAGAATCAGTTAAATCCCCTCGGTAACTTCAGATCATCCTCGCTAGAAGTGGCTTTTCCCTGATGTTTGATGTATTAAATGATTGACTTGTGATTTTTTTTTTGGTCCCATCACCTACGCCTTCAAAAGTCTGTATCTGACAACACTTTTTAAATGTTTTTCAATGGGGCAAGAATGGTCCGTTTCACTAAATCATACTCCCCAGTGTGTGAGGCTAACAACGAAAGAGAAAGAAAGAAAAAGAAGGCTGTATAAAGACTATGCAGTTCAAATGAGCCTCATACGAAAGAAGCTACAGCTGAAAAAAATTCTTTCTTCACGGTTTTAGATAAAAGGGAGTTGATTATTATTAGACATACATTTTGAGTGGTCGTGTATTTGAACAGCCTCAGCCTGACAACTTCTTTTACTGCTTAAGTCCACCAACTGGTCTTTGGGTTGCCACCTCGTCTAAGGCAGTCGCTTCCACAATGGAAACATTTAACAGGGTCCAACCAGACTCCATGTTCCCAGCCTTCCCCCTGGATAGGAGGAAAGCTCTTCCGAAGGTGTGAGTTGACAATCATCCGGACAGGGTTTTCTAACAAATATTCCCAGTAAACCCATTTAGGTTAACCAGGTAAGTCCGGCAGCCCTCCATGCCATCTGATCCAGCTAACCACCAGGTGATGATCAGCTGACAGCTCTGCCCCTCTCTTCACCAGAATGTCCTAGACGTACAGTTGCATATTTGAGGACACATTTACAAAATTGATCATCAACCTTTAGCTGGGGGTGTTCTGGTACTAAACTTAAGAACACCCCTGTGCTTGATCATGGTGTTTTGAATGGATAATCCATGATGAGCACAAAAATTCTGCAACAAAATGCCACTCAGGTTCAGAAAAGGGAGACAATTGCTCCCAAACACTCCTCTCCAAGTGTATCCATCATTGCCCTTATGAGCACTGAACTCCCCACATAAAACTATGGAATTCGCAGTTGGAGCCTTTTCAGATCCCTGCCCAGGGACTCTAAGAAGGCTGGATACTCAGAACTTCTGTGAAAGCGCAAATAAGAGTCAGAATAGTCCCCTCCACAACCTGCAAGCACATTGTGAAGACCCTTTTATTCATCACGGTAAACTCAAACACAGCGACACAAGTATCCCCTCGCTTGCCCACTGTCTGTCATCTTGGGCAAGTCCAGAAAGAGAGTCCAAGCCCCATCAGGTTGGTTCCAGAGTCAGAGCTGTGTGTTGAGGTGAGTCCAACCATATCTAAAGGGTCTACTAAATCTCCCACACAATCTACAGCTCCTTCCCCACCAGTTTGATGATATTCCATGTCCCTACAGCCAGTTTTCATAACCGTTGCCAGGATCGCCGCCTCTGCCTGCCTTCAACACCCGTTCCAAAATGCACCCGACCCCTACTCCTCTCCTCGCAAATGGTGGGTATACAAAAAGATGGCTCCCCAGAGCCTTTTTGGGGTAAGCCAGGCCAGGTCCCGGGAAAACCCGGCTTACAAACTCCCCTCCCAGGTCGGGCTCCAAAAGGAGGCCCCAAGTGTCCCTATTCCAGGCAAGATTCTTATATCTTCAAAGGGCTGTGTCACAGTGGGCAAATGAATTGCATTTTGTCAGGCCCCTCTTCTGGGACTAGTTTGCCATGGGAAACCTCATTATGAGCTGATGCTCCTAGCAACAAAGCTCCTAAGATCCCAGAGGCATGCAAACTCCTACACCAAAATAAGGTAACAATTCTCAGAGGAGCTGAAGAAGGCTACATTTTGAACTTGGTTGACTCAGAGGACTCCAGATCCAGCAGGCAATTACTAGCAGGCTAGAGGGATTGTAGCCGCGGTGGTCACAGAAGCAAAAACACCAGTTTAGGAGGAGTTCAGAGAAGGGGGAGCCTTCAGGTGGCCTCAAAGAGGTTCGGGCAAACTGCTAACCTCAACTAGGGATTTTGTTTGGAGGTAGAAGGAGCACTTTGAGGAACTCCTGAATTCAGCAGAGATGCCCTTTGTAGAAGAGGCAAAGATGGGGGACTCAGTTGAGTCTTTCCTTATCTCCCTGGTGGAGGTCACTGAGGCGGTCAAAAAGGTCTGCAGTGGCAAATCACTGAGATGGACAAGATTTCTTCTGAGAAGCAGAAGGCTCTGGATGTTCTTGGGCTTTCATGGCTGACACACCGGTTTAACATCACATTGATGTCAGGTAAAGTGCCCTTGGACCGGCAGACTGGGGTGGTCGAGTATTTTTAAAAAAGGAGACCAACTGTAGGGGATCACACGGCTCAGCTTCCCAGGGAATGCCTACGGTAGGGTGCTGGAAAGGAGGCTCCACATGATTGCTGAACCCCAGATCCAGGAGGAGTAATGCGGGATCCGTTATGGCCGTGGAATGATGGACCAACGTTTTACCCTTCACTACACAAGTTTCACAATTTTATTATTTTTACTGAATATATATAATTAAGCTGTTTTCAATTGGTTATTCAGAACTGAAAAACTTGAGGAAAACTTTTCATTGCATTTTTTTTCTATCCCATCTACAAATAAAAGAAATAAATAATCACTCAAGAGTGAATGCGCCTAAAATCATGCAAGGGGTGGCCATAGTAGAAAAATTAACTTAATTTTAAGTTTATTGGACGATACCAATGCGTTTTTCAAAGTTTTGAGGTTTGTTTCACGATTTGGCCCCTCTGAGGCTTGAATTTAGGTTAAATTTACCGGCACCAAAAACTCGCTTGCGGCAGTCATATGAGATAATCTTTTGCTTGTTTGACACTTCATTTTCTTAAAACATATCCAACACTGCATCATGATGAATTTTCAGATTAAGAGGATGTTTGTGACAATGAAGATCAGCATTCCTTTGTAGTCCCATGACAACATAGAGATTTACAAGCGCATCTACCACGTCTCTCACATTGGGTTTAACAACCCTAAGATCTGGTGGTTCAAAAATATACTCCAGGGTTTTTGGCTTTCTTGATGAGCACTCCAAAAATTGCTGACAAATTCGCCAAAGTTGAAGCGAATTTACCGTGTATGTGACCCACTTTCTTGACCCTGCTGTGCAGATACTAAAAGCCTTTTCGCCCCTAAGACAACTAATTCCTTTGCATCTGTTTTATCATATTCATAATAAATTGCTCCTTATCGGTATACAAAACGGAATATTTGCCCACCAAGTGTTTCTTTGATGCTCAAACGGTAAAATAAGGCTTGTGTTGCATCATGCCTACTTGTCTAGATGCCAAAATAAACTCACAGATGTTCAAAATTGTCTCGGACATGCTTAGAAAGTTTGAAAGACACGATGATTCTGCAATAGAATATTTAGTTAAAGCCCAAACTACGCTTAGATAGGAAAGGGTTGTTCTGCATAAACTTGGATGTCAGCATCATATCCCAAGTATGTCATGTGCTCCGCCGAAGACGACCGCCTTGTCTATGATAGCGTGACATTGCAAAATGATCAATGATAAAAAAAACAAACTTTTCTAAATTTTGGAAATTATTTTTTTTTTCTTTTTTTCCCTTTCCAACTGATCTAAAACAAAAAAAATACATTTTGGCACATCATACACAAAGCTTCTCAATGTCACATTCCTTTAGACCCGAGCAAAGCTTCTGGCGATACAGGCATGATCACAGGCATTAGGAACACGCCTCAAAATTTATCATGCTTCAGTATTAATCTCTGTGGTTTGGACAGATCGCAGAATGCCAAAATGTAAGTCATTACTAGCCTTATACTTTCTCACTAAATCTGAATTTCCTAGCAACAGTAGCTCCAAATATGAGGGGTTGAAATTTATACTGAAACATGTTCAGGTGAAGTTTTAATGAAACATTTCTTGTGTGAACACCCTATAAGACTTGTGCAATTATGAAATATGACCGCAGTCGAGTTGTGCTCCCCAACATCAATGGACTGTTGTATAACTGAGGCTACAGAGAAGATGAGGCAAACTGAAACCTCAAATCAGCGCAAGCTCAGTTGAGGATTTGCAAACATTTGTGGGACTTCACTGAGGCGAATGGAAATGTCAAATAACTGTGGTGTCATTAGTTTAGCGCAATTTTACTTCTCAACTGGGGGATTATATTTTGGCAAAAAAATAAAAGATAGATAGATAATTGAACGGTCATTATATTATCACCATTTTTATTTCAGATTGAGTTATCCTTATGCAAGCGTTCATAGTTTTGTACTAAACCCAAGTGTGTTACATGTCATGCAAAGAACTGAATGCGCATTGGCCGCCAGCTGACATTACAATTTTAATGAATAGCCTGCAAACTCTGGCGGCTGGTGAAAAATTTTCTAGGTGGGGCTGTGCTGTGCCATATTCAGTTTTCAGTAACCATCTCACTACAATTCAACACAAATGTTAGGATACCATTGCTTTGTGGAATAGTCGGTAATCAATTAATTCCAGTATAAACATTTGAGTCACTTTCACGCAAAGACAAACAGCTAGCAATGTACCATAGTGTGCAATGATGATCACACACCACCTCTGTCGTCTAAAATAGGTCCCACTGTATTACTTCTCAATCATTTTTTCAAGAAAATTTCTTGACAAGTACTATTGTGGGCAACGAGAACAACAAAAAAAAAAAATCATTCCCACCAGTATATTGAGGTAAAAATATGCGTGATAAATAAAAACACTGAAAACATCCATTTTTGATAACAATTGGAAGATGTCACATATTTTATTTTTTTAACTCTTGCTCAGTATGAATGCGTGTTTGAAGGCTCATTCCATGATTATTGACGCAAAAAAATTGTTTAACCCTATAATGCCCAGACACAGACATCATTATAGGAAAAATATGACCCAGCAATATTTTTGAAGCATTGAGGGGTAGTATTCAGATCCACTGTAAATCATTAGGTTTTGTGACAGCAAAATATACATTGCTGAACAGAACAACTTCTAATTCCAGGAGTATCATATCTGATACAGCCAAAAATCAGCACCCCTCCAGAACTCAACTACTCGAAACTTCAAATTATTTATATGCTCTCTACTATCTATAGCTATCCCTTACATGTATAAGAATAAGTTTTTGTGTAATATTTACCTTGGAATGCCAAACTTCACTGCCAAAGTCCGAGGAAATTCATGAATTCCCATTCACATGGGAGCTACTACCTTGAAGTGAGTGACTAGGGGAGAGACTCCTGTAATACCACTTCTTCCTTCCAGGTGGCAGCATTTTGTATCAGATATGATACAGTGAGCAGTCGTGGTTGTGTTGCATTTTACCAGGTGGACATAGTCCTTCAAATTTGGAGTATCATATATGATACAGGGGGCACTATAGGGTTAAACTGGTTTGAGGCAACATTATTCTGCAAAATTACCTCTGATGATCAGTTGCTCCAGTATGTAAGGTGACATGAACTTTGAGCAGCGTCACAGTGTTTAACACAATGACATAATGGAAAGAGCTCTCTGAGATTGTTTGTAGCTGCATTGTGGCCTTACTTGATGCCTATTGGTCACTAAGAAAAAATTTTGAAGGCGTTAAATGCTGCCATGACACTGTAAGAAACACCATCATGCATGTCAAAGAGACCACTTCCCTGAGAATTAGTGGCAAAAGACGTGCAAAATAGATGTTAAGTGTCTCTCATGTTCCTTATCTATATAAAACAAGTAGAAAAAATTTTTTGGTTGACAGTCGAACTTCATGATCATATTAAGAGCGCCAGAAGTGAGGTAAATGTATTAAGATCAACTATTAACAGACGCCTGTGTGAAAATGGTCTGATTGGTTGTGTTGCTGCCAAGAGCTGGCAACGTCAAAAGAAGACTTGAGTTTGTCAAGAAATTCAAGAACTGAACACCAGCGGACTGGAACTAATCCTTTGGACTGATGAATCAAAATTTGAAATTTTCGCATTCAAATTCTGAATTTATGGGCACCATAGAGTTGGAGAACATTTCAAAAGTGACTGATCAACCCCTTCAGTAAAACATGGAGGTGGTAACATTATGGTTCGGGGTTCAGTCTGCTCGAAAGGAGCCAGTCATATCATAAAAATGTACAGATTCATGGATCGAAAGTAGTGTCAGCGCATCCTTGTGAGGCAAGAATTGCCATCTGGGAGGAGACTGATGGATCTGGGATTTTATTTTCAACAAGATAATGACCCTAAACACACTTCTAAGTTGTGCAAGAATTATTTCAGTTGGAAAGAATCATCACGTCTCATAAAAGTTATGATTGCCAGCTCAAAATCCAGACCTTAATCCAATTGAGCAAAACTGTGATTTGATTGATTCCAAGATAGGCCTAAACAAATCTGTCATAACATTGAAAGAATCTCTTTAGAATGAACTTGAAACCACATGGAAAGGTTTAACAAGTGAGGAAATGGAAAAAAAAAAATATGCGAAAAGTATGCCTACAAGATTAAGTGTTGTAGTCAAAGCAAAGAGTGGTCACACTAGATATTGACTTTTTCACTCAAAAAGATATAGGGGTGGTTTCACAGACATGGTTTAAGAATAGTCCTGGACTAAGCAGAGTTATGTACAGATATTTTCTGTTGAAAATTTAATTTAGTCTAGGATTAAGCTTAATCTGTGTCTGTGAAACCGACCCACAGTATTTTTGTTTAACAACATGTTATCCATTTACTTATTTTCATTTTTATGACCCAATACTGAAGGAAATAAATACCAACTTTAGATGACGTTAATACAGGAAAAAAAACTATTTTCAGGCAGGGTTTACGGGTGGAAATCTTTCCAAACTGGCGATAGACTTCAATTAGCTTGTAGTAGTAAGTTATACATGCATTTACATTTGAATGCATATAATGCAGGGGTGTCAAACTGACCCGTAAACAAGCCAAGAGGCTGCAGGTTTTCACTCCAACAATGCAGAAGCGCACCTGATACAACTTATCAGTTGTGCAGGCCTAGATCAGTTGATTAAATCAGTGCTTTCAGGTGAACTTCTGCTTGGTAGGATTGAAGACCTGCAGCCTCTTGGCCCGTTTACGGGTCAGTTTGACACCCCTGATATAATGAATTGAAATCCAACAAGCATTTCACCTATTGGATGGCAGGGACCCCTTTGGAGGGAAATTCTCGTCCAGGAGGGCTGACAGGCAAGCTAAATGGGGCCCTTGGCTTACTGTAAGTGCTGATCTGAACGCAGATTAAAAGACCAACCCTTACAAATGCATACAGGTCTCCCACCACCTTTTTCAAACATTTCAAGAAACTGGGCACCCAAAACGCACAAATCAAGCACATAATGCAAGGTAAAGTGTTTGGAAATGGTCCCACTAGCCCATCTCCAGTTTCTGTGAGGCCAAAAACAACTCCCAGTACATCTTACCTGAAGTACAGCACAGGAGTACTCTTTCATGAAATGCACAGCCATTTTAAAATAACACATTAAGAGGGTCAGAGGTCCTTCCATACACCGAAAACATAAAATGTGATAATTGTTGCTGCAATAAATACTAACACAGTGGTCCTCTAGGTCAAAGGACATTATCTCTGCTTCTGGAGAACTACAGTGTGTAAACCAGTGGTTCTCAAACTCGGTCCCCAGATAGCATACCGATGTGGGCCACATCAGGCAACAATCCGGCACTTTGGGCATTCTTTTGGCCTGAACAAAATAGATGTGAGCCTGAAGTGGCCCATGTGGTAAGTGCAGAATTTGGCCCAAATATCACAAAACAAACATGGCCCACAATTGGCAAATATTTGGCAGAGTGACAATAGTCAGTCTGTAAGTGAACCAAAACTGGCCGGAACAGAAATCTGCATACACAGTGGGGCACCAGGACCGAGTTTGTGAACCATTGGTATAATGCTTGTTCCAACAATTGCAGCGTCAACGCAGGTGAATTCCACAGATTGTACCGTTCAATATTCATCTCAGAAATGGCCAAGCACATCCTGAAAAGTAGTGTATTCATATTGCACATTTTAGCAAAGTCGTATCCCATTACAGCGGAGGCAGGCAATGAGGGCCATATATATATATATATATATATATATATCTCTCTCTCTCTCTCTCTCTCCCCGACTTTCATAACTTCTAACCATTAATTAGCCAAACCATTCATGAAACCTGACATTTCTACTGCATTTCTTGAAATGTTCATGAATGACCACCAATGACCGCATTACAAAAATTAAAAATACTTGGTAAGATGAATTTACTTGTTTACACTTTCGATCACCATTTTTCTTAGGACAAAAAAATTCACTAGCTTGCCAATCAGGTAAGAAAATTTCACTTGTCAAGTCAAATAGTACCTTGTTTGGCTTGACAAGTGAAATTTACTTACCCCATTGGCAAGCTTGTAAAAATTACCTCAAAACAATTTTTTTCTAAACTAAGAAAAATGGTGATAAAACACCAAGTCTTACATTTTTTACCAAGCATTTTAATTTTTGCAGTATTAGTGTCCTTAAATGAAACGTTTTGAAATCAGTGAGTAAATCTGCATGCAGATTGAGTTCACCCACAGGAACTGGTGAAAAATTCAAACCTGCATACACACTGGCCCATTAGTACCAGAATTTGGTATATAATGGAATTAACTTGCTTTGAACTGGCAAAATTGAAGTTAATGAATTCAAAGACCGTTACCAATTCCTCCCATTTTGCATTCGTGTTGTCTTTGTACTAACACTCTAAAGCAATTTTAACACATTCAGAAACCTCATCCGCAGCTCACCGACTCAGTCTTTAACTTGATCACTTAGTTCAAGTTAATGAAAATGGCATAAATAAAGATTCAGCTGTGGAATGACCATTTGTAATAGTAGTTAGAGAAAAAAAAAAAATTTAAGAGGGCCTTCGTGATGAGAAGCAGCCAGGAATTGATCACAGTCCTGAGCTAGCAACTATTGCTGAGAAATAAAAAAATAAATAAATAAAAGAGTGGTCCCCAGGACTGAATATGAAACCAATCGACCACCGCTACGGACGAGGTGTAGACGCATGCGCTTGCGCAAGTCTTTGTTTATGCACTCATACATGGGAACAGTAATACAAAACACGCATTCAGTCGTGGACAGTACGGGATATTTATTATCGAAATGAACAGAACAATTTGATATAGCCTTCACATCAACTTTTATAGAATCACACCGACATTTCCACAAAATGAGCGGATATACAATTGCGCACACAAGGTAAATCAATTGGTCCGTAAAATTTATTATGTGTCAATTATTTGAAGACGAGAGTCACCATTAGAGTTCGGTTAGCGTTTGTTGTCCATGAAATACGCGGGCATGGAACAGCCCGCCTGCACGTCTTCGCCTAACATTCACCGCAGAGGGCAATGTGGTTTCACGCATAAAATCCATGAGAATGTTCAAATGGGCCAATAAAGAGTGCATCAACAAAAACGTTCAGGTCAATTTAAAATAAGTGGCTCAAGTCCATTCGCAGGCGGCCCAAAAACCAGTCCGATAGAGGGAAAATTGACGTGAGCCGTTCGGCAGTTATGAATGAAAAGCTCTTCATATAGGAGGTGAGCGGCTCTGGATAGCCTTTGGTTGATGCGCATCGGTTGAATGCTGGTTTACAGATTACTTGCTCTTTGTCGGCTTCTCGGTTTTCTTGGGCAGCAGCACCGCTTGGATATTGGGTAATACGCCTCCTTGTGCGATGGTCACGCCGCCTAAAAGCTTGTTCAGCTCCTCGTCGTTGCGGACAGCGAGTTGAAGGTGGCGGGGAATTATTCTCGTCTTCTTGTTGTCTCTAGCAGCATTACCGGCCAATTCCAGGATCTCAGCAGTCAGATATTCCAACACCGCAGCCAGGTAGACTGGAGCCCCAGCACCGACTCGCTCCGCATAATTACCTTTACGAAGCAATCTGTGAACACGGCCCACTGGGAACTGCAGCCCAGCCCGAGAAGAACGAGATTTTGCTTTTGCGCGTGCTTTACCTCCCGTTTTACCTCTGCCAGACATTTTATGTACTGATTTTCACAGTTTCTAGCACTATCGTAAGCACCACACCGATCCGCACCCCTCGTCTGCGACCTTCTATTTTAATGTAAATAGAAAGATTTTGTATTTATACTCCATACGTTTTTGTGATTGGTTCAAATTAGTAGTAGACAGCCACCCAATGGCACTACTCCTACGTATGAACGATAGGGCATAGATGACCAATAGAAATAAGCCCAGTTTACGTGATAATTTGCATAGCAATGCTATAAATATAAGACCGACGACGGTTGTTGGAAGACTGATCATTTGCTGCTGTGTCCTACCTACGTGTATTGTTATTTATAAGCATAAAAAAACCACTACAAGAAAATGCCGGAGCCTGCGAAATCTGCCCCCGCCCCGAAAAAGGGATCAAAAAAGGCAGTGACCAAGACACAGAAGAAGGGAGACAAAAAGCGACGTAAAACTAGGAAAGAAAGCTATGCCATCTACGTGTATAAAGTATTGAAGCAGGTCCATCCGGACACTGGCATCTCCTCTAAAGCGATGGGCATCATGAACTCGTTTGTCAATGACATTTTCGAGCGCATCGCCGGCGAGGCTTCGCGCTTGGCGCACTACAACAAGCGCTCAACCATCACATCACGCGAGATACAGACTGCGGTGCGACTGCTGCTGCCCGGGGAGTTGGCGAAACACGCGGTGTCTGAGGGTACCAAGGCTGTAACGAAGTACACCAGCTCCAAGTGAACTCGCCGTCCATGCGGTGACATCGTGAAGCCCGAATGCTTACAGTTCATGGTGGGGAAGGATGGCCATTTTAACCATGTAGGGTACTTGTGATCGTGAACTGAACTGGAAGCCATTACGCTAGCATTGTTTCACCCACCCAGTATGAATGAACTGTTCGTTGCGGTTATTTGCCTGCTGAGTAGATGTGCACTGCTTGCGCCCATTGTGCCCATTTAAAACTGAAGACCTGCCGCCATAAATCCGACGTTCATTGCATGCACGTGTATGGCAATCCGAGCTATTGAAACACTTGAGAAATGTGAATTTTTAGGTTTTTTTCTTTTTTCCATCCGAAGGATTTTCCTATGAAGGTGTGAAACTGCACTACGAGTTTTTGTCAACACCATTGTATGTGACGTTAAGTATTGTATGTACATAGACTCACGTCTTAATTCCTCAAATGGTTTTATTTCTCTACTGTCTAATAAATTACCTCGATTTGAAATTGTAAATTTGTCACCTGTTTTGTTATACATTCAGTACTTCGCGTTTGATAATTTGCAGGTATATTAATTGGCGTCATTTTAATCAAGTATCTCTAAAATTGGGGCGGTCCTTCTGACCACAGAACTTGAACTGCAATTTCATCGGGATACAGAAACCGTAAGACACTGATCTTCAATTGGCGACACATTTAAAGCATTTCCCCGTGGCGGAGAAAGGGGACACCGATGTGTGATTCTGAATAGGAAGCAAAATTAATGTGTTAATATTGCAGAACACGCAAGACGTGTATTTAATAAAACCACAAATTCCCCTGACATATTGAGACTCATGCTTGGGTATCAAGTCATTTAGTTTGCTCTACAGCAAAGAAACTGAGCATAAAGCTGCATATGGGGTATAGTTACCTTAAATGGAAATTAGACTTTACCTGGTCGAACAAACAATTCAAAGTATGCCTGTGACCAAAGGTGGTGATCAATATGTTCATTTAGTCTACTCTTAGGATAGGTGTAAGTGAAATTTGATCATAAATTTAAATTAGGTTGGAATTTTATTTTAGATGCTATGGTTGGGATGCAAATGGGCTACCTCATGAGAGATGCCTGTTTTACCCTGAATACTCTCTTTATGATAACCCACGGGCACGAGTCCCATTTACGGGCTCTGACAAACGCACAAACTTAATGTGACACACTCAAATAATGCAAACATAGGAAACAAATGATGCAAACAAAATATGAATTGGTACAAATGTATACATGGATAACTAGAATATGCATACATAGAAGTCTAATGACCATATATAATAATTCTCTAGGTGTGTAATGGTGACTGAGAGAAGCTGATGAATTAAAACAAAACATCACAGAGCTTGCTTTTAAAAGATTATGAAACACTAAAAAGCAAGACACCAAAGAAATAAAATTGCGCATCTGATTAAATGAGAATATTTGTGAGCATTTATTCTACTCCTAACTGGTTTAAAAACATAAAAATTTCGTTAAGGTCCAACAAATCGTAGAAAATAATACAAATGCACACCTGTAGATGGATAGGTGCGTAGGAGATGACAGTCAGCCCAATGGAAGAAGCTAATAAGTCCCGCACACAGTCCTCTACGCTTGCAATACGTTATTGAATATACACAACATTTCGGTCATACACCTTCGTCAGGTAGTAAGAGAAATCTCTTACTACCTGACGAAGGTCTACAACCGTAACGTTGTGTACATTCAATAAAGTATTGCAAGCGTAGAGGACTGTGTGCGTAAACGTCTAACAGGAACAGCAAAATCTAATTATGATAAAATACCAGGAGTGTCGTAAAAACACTGCATGTAGACATGTCCTCCTGTACTGAGGAGTAGGGAGCCTGAAGAGAGAAGTTCCTTGTATCAGTAGCATACTTATGACCAAATTTAAAACATAAAAATGTTTTGCATTTTCTCTCTACCCACCCCAGTCCGTCAATATTGCCTTACTGCCATGGATTCCATACAGTAGAGCAGTATTAAAGATGACTCCGTACATGCGCAGCATGCAGAGATATACTCAGCAACAAAAGTTTCTGTGACACCAATATTGTTAATTATTTTTCATAACGCAATTATGAAATTGTCATACATGGTGATATCAGACTGAAACAGTACATGTAAACACAACATTGAAATGGAAATCATGAAAATGCGAGAAAATGACTTTGCACGTGAAAATGTGCGTAAATCATGCTTGTGGATGGCAATAAAAGAGGAGAATTTTTGGAATGTTCACATTGTGCCTGATGAACGACGGCAGCATCACTTATCGAAAACACAGCCATTTCGGATCAGGAACTCTACCCTCTAAATGCCAAGACTGTCTGAAAATGATCAGTGGAGGGCCATTGGGATGATTGAATCCGGAACCTCGCAGAGGGAAGTTGCTCATCGCCTGAATGTCCACCAAAACACCATTTGGAACTTATGGCAGCGTCATCAGCAGACAAGACATGTCAGAGACCGTCCTCGCAGCGGCCGTCCACGAGTAACCACTCCCAGACAGGACAACTGGATTCGAACAACCCATCTCCGAAATCGATTCCAACCTGCAACCATAACTGCAAGAACGATACCTGGTTTGAGGCGACTGTCTGCACAGGCAATCCGTCGCCGTCTCCGTCATTTTGGCATTGTCCCACGTCGGCCAGCAAGACGTCCAATACTCACAGTACAACACCGACGACTGCGTCTACAGTGGGCACAACAACATCGACGGTGGATCCAACGTCAGTGGGATCTTGTACTCTTCACTGATGAATCAAGATTCATGCTTAACCGATGTGATGGTCGTTTACGTGTATACCGTCGACGTGGAGAATGTTATGCCAACAACTGTGTTCAGGAATTTGATCGTTTTGGAGGTGGTAGTGTCATGATTTGGGGAGGGATCACGGCTAGAAACAGAACAGATTTGCTTGTTATTGATGGAAATCTGACAGGTCAAAGATATCGCGATGAAGTGCTACGGCCATTGGTGGTACCGTTTTTGATGCAACATGGTCCCGGAATAACGCTGCAACATGATAACGCCAGACCACACGTTGCAAGGATTGTACAGCAGTATCTGATGCAACAACATGTCAATGTCCTGCCATGGCCAGCCAGATCCCCAGACATGTCCCCAATCGAGCATCTTTGGGACGAGATGGATCGACGTTTGCGGCGGTTGGATAACCCGCCAGCTACACTCCAGAAATTGCGACAACGTCTAAGTCAGATTTGGAATGACATCCCACAGCAATTTCTGGCACATCTGATTCGGTCCATGCGCCGGAGATGCGTTGCTTGCATCATGGCACGAGGAAGTCACACCCGGCATTGAAGTGTGAAGGTCACAATTGGTTAGATGTCAGACAAGTGCTTCATGACGCATGAAAATGACATTTTTCGTTTTGAGTGACGTTGGCACTGAAAAGTCAGTGTTTCTCCTGTTAAATAAACATATTGATTGCATTGAGATCTTTGCGTGTCATTTATAACATACACATAAATGGTGTCACAGAAACTTTTGTCGCTGAGTATACAACAAAGTATTTTTCTTATTAAATCCCAGCATTCAGAAGCTTCTATTAGCAACATTCTGAATATAAGTATTAAAATTCAAATCCGATGATAATATCACAACTAGTTCCTTCCCATTGTCCACTCTAGATAATTCTGTGTCACCAATGATATATGAATATAATATATTGTTTTTCTTGTTTGAGAATGAGATAACAGTGCATTTGATGATATTGAAATTCCAAACTTTACACCAATCAAGCAGTCTCTTACATTGGCAATCTCATAGTACTCCCTCCGAGTCATATTTCTATCAGAATCTACTTAAGAGAACACACCTCTGTGCCTCAGTTATATCAACATATCTACATTAAATGTGACAAATGATTCTGATTCTACAAACAGGGGGGGGTGAACTACTTCCTGGAGTACCACCTATCAAAATGTTCACAACTTTTTGAGTTTGAGAATATCACACAGGCCTGCGTTAGACAGATATATTTTCATCCTTCCAGCTCCATAATCCAGAATATGTTCCAGATCACTTCCGGAATTGGATCATCCTTGGGCTACCACCTATCATTCTACCAAGTTTCATACCAAACCATTCATAACTTTTTGAGTTATCCTGCTAACCGACAGACAAACAAACAAATGAAAGGTAGTTTTTAGAACGACTTGCAGAAATCAAAATTTGAAAAGATATATCATATTGTCTAAAGAACAGAATAAGAAAAAAACTCATTTTGGCAAAAAAAATAAAAAATGACATCACAGCGTCATTGTCACGTACTTACATCACACCGACGTCATCGTGACCCCTAATCAAGAGAGCCACATTGCCATGGCAAAAAGAATAGCTTAAGTTACAAGTCTCTAGCTTAAATAGAAACAAAGTTTTGGATAAAAATGTGTTTTCGGTAATTGGCTATTGTGCTGCAGGGTTTCAAATTGGGAAGGGACGGCCAGGAAAGGGAAATAAATAAATAGCTTTCTTCGTTGCTCAAGCGCCTCCTGTTGGCCAGACGGGAGCTCGTCAGGAAGATTCTAAGCCTGTTCATATCCGGGTATCCTCCGTCCTCGTTCTGAACTCGTTCTGAATCAACCAATGAGTGTATAAGAATCAGTGGCTGACGGGCACATGCTTCAGAGGAGAGCCGTGAACTGTCTTCACTATCCTGAATTGGCAACAAGGAGTTGCAAACAAGCAAGACTTGTACATAGTTCCCCAACTGGACATTCCAGATTCGGGTGGGATTGGAGATGCCAAATTTATTAAAGAAAACAAAAAAATGTGTTTTTGACCTTTTGTTTGACCTTGACCTTGACCTTTGACATAGAAACTTATAAAAGTATACACGAGTTACCTATGTTAACATGTCTCCAAGTTTGGTTAGATTGGTGCAGGATAAATTGCGAAAGGGTGTGTAACTCACAACCTGACAGTCAAACAGACATCTAACGCAACCGACCTTCGGCAAGTAAAAAGCAGGTGAAAACATAACCTCATAGGCGGAGGTTACAATTCAATATGCTTTTACCAAAAGGAGAACTCATGCGTTAGTATCATGGGATTAATTTCACATTCTAATGTGATGATTTGTATACATTTTAAAATCCAATTATATTGTGCATCAAATGCATTTCTATTCACATATTCCAAATGAAGGAAATATACATTGCTTTGTTTTTTAGGAGTTTACATACAAGGGCGCCATAAAATATGAATACATCGGACGCAACAATCCGATGTAGGTTTGCCTTGAAATGGTCGGATGCGAATAAAACCATTTCACTCCTGTGCTGGTCAATGATCTGCTTATTGAGGTTACGTACAATGGTGCCAAGTTGCTTCAGCTAGAGATCAGTACATCCGCAGTACAATTTTTCATTGATTAATCTGGGAAATTGCGTGCATTCAAATTGGAGTTAAACATGGGGACATTTTATGTTTGTTCCAACGAATGCCAGCAGCAATCACATACAAGCAGGCAGAATCTAATTTTTCAGCTTGAGATGAAGTACGAGAGGCAAATATGTTCAGCATCACCATGGAAACCCCTTGATGTCGGCGATGTATCAAAACGTGAAGTTGTGTCCTTTGAGCCTCAGTGAAATGTATGCATGCATGCAGGAGTATGAAATAAACTGAAAATATAATTAAAGATGCAGACTAAATGGTGTTTAGCAGCAGAGATGAATATCGCCTCTCTCCAGTCGGAAGCCTATATAATTTAAAGGACTGTCCCCAGCATGACTCATGATGATATTCTCTTATTAATACTCAAAAAACAGATTATATAAATCGTGAAATTTAGGCTACCATATAGACAAATATGGATAAATATCAGAGAAACACTAAAAAAAGAAACAATGGGGGCACCAGACAGGAAACATGATGCTCAGCTTACTGTCCTACAGTTGTTTAATCTGCTCATGTTGCGCTCTTTGGATTTTTCTTGTCTTCTCATGACCATTTTTTTGTTTCCATTGTCCCATTTCACGCCCATTGAAAGGAAAGGGGGACAGCATAAATATCGGCGCTTTAGGGCGAGCAAACAGCAGCAACTAAACAGGAGAGGAAGCGAGCAAAGATGGAATCAACCGGCCCAAGGTACATCTAACTTCTAAAAGCGTATACCTACCAAAAATAATAATTTATATTATAATAATTTAAAAATGCCGTGATGTTTTTCAAATGCTGAAGTGTTTTGTTGTCGTTGCTGTTGTTGTCGTTTTTGCCTCTGATTTTTTTCTAAAAGGATTGAAGAATCGCAGTTTTTTGCATTAAATTAACTGATTTATAGATTTCATCTGGAGAGGATTTTTTTGACCTGTTGGAATTGTCAACAGCAGAGTTAGATGGCAAAAATATCCACACTCTGATTTATCCAGACTATTCTGCATTGTAGACTATCAGACTATTCTAGCATTGTAGAATCAGCCTCATTTCAGTTTCATTTAGGAAAGCACAGTCAGCCTCAAAGAGTTTGGGATTACAGCGGAGATACAGGTTAATGAAATTCTATAAGTGATTTGTGTCCCTGGTTTACCCATAAAAAAAAAAAAATTCTAATGCAAATTTTCTGCTGGATACATTTTAGGCAAGGTGTAAAAAAAAAAAGATAAAGTGGTAAACTTGTGTTCATTTATTGGAAGAAAACAGACCTTTCATTGTGTATCCACACATTAACATAGGGCATTGTCTTAAGCAAACTTTAATTGCAAATAACTTATGAAGGAAATTATGGGAGTAATTTATATAGCCCATCTGGATAATGTCCCCCCCCCCCCCCCCCCATCCCCACCCGCCCCCCAATAGAAGGTTCTATTTTCAAGCTAGCTATGTCGGCTGAAAAGTACGACAAGTGTCTGAGCAAGAGTCTCCCACCTGATGTCTTTTTATTGTCATCTTTCTTTCAGTTTGAGAACAATGTTGCTGGTTCTGCTAATGTACCATTATTGCCTGATTGTTCAGGGTCAAGTCCCGGACCAATGTGCCGGGGTTCCATCATTCAGAGAGCCAGGTTAGTGATTAGGCTGGTAATGAACAAAATTACTGAGCTTAAACCGGTGGCATTTTGACATTTTTTACCAGATGCTTTCTGAAAGTGCTCTACCAAGCATTAGATGATAGAATCCTTCCTCAACCAGACAATTTGTGGTGGATGTTGGCACCACATCTCATACTGGAAAAGCAGCTCAAGACTTTTTAAGGCTAATTAGTGAGATGTTCTACTATGGCCAAGTCAGTTGCCTCATCTGAATCAATTGAAGAAGCATCAGACTGGATGAAGGCAAGACTGAAAGCAAGATGTCCCCAAAACAAGCAGGAACTGAAGATCACTTCAACAAAGGCCTTCTAGGGCAGCAACCCAGCATTAGCTGATACGAATGGGTTTCTGAATCAAGTCCTGAAAGTATCGAAAATTACACTGTTGTCTGTGATTATGTCAGCCCAATTATTTCTGTGCCCCCCAAAATGGGAGGGGGTGTCACATGAAAATGGATGCAATTCTAACATGGTTCATACAATATTTTTGACAAAGGCTTTAAGTCAACAAGCTTTTTTTCATTTCCTTTCCGTTCCGTTGAGGTAGTGTATGAAGCCAAACTGTGTCATGGATAAATAATTTTGGACCTGACTGTACTTTCAATTATGCCTATGTATCCAGTTATTAATTGCTTACCTGCTAATTGTTCTGTCCTTGCACGTTTCTCCCCAGTCGACTCTGACATCATGGTGGACTGTGGCACGGAGGCAATGGACCTGAGTATACTGATATGTCCAGTCTATTTTACTGGGTACAATGAATCACTAATGGCCTTGAATGCTGAGCATGCCAAGTCGGAATGTCATGGAATTCCTGACTGGACAGCTGACCCTCCTGTTTTGAGATTTAATTTCAAAATATCTGAAGATGCCATCTCCACCTGTGCTAACAAGCTCACGGTATGCAATTTGTGTGAGTGCAGGGTCGGGGTCAATTCCAGAATTGAAGCACTGATTACTAAAACCCCACAAGTCAAGTCAAGTCAAGTGTGACTTTTGGGGTTTTAGTAATAGGTGCTTCAATTGCAATTGGAAATGGCATTGATGAGTCAGGGGTGAAATTGGAAATGTATTTGGAATTGAAGTGGAATTGATGAAATGGAATTGACTTCAACCCAGTGTGAGTGGATCAGCCCTTTAGAACAATGACTGCTTTATCGAAACCGATCAAATGAATGCTGAAGATGAAATTTATTTACACAAATTTTTCAAGTTATCTTTTATCGCTGAGTCACCAATGTAATCTGATGCGTCTCTGAGCCAAGAAACAAGAGGATTTGGCTTGTTGGTTTCAGACAGACCATTGTCCCCCTCTCTTGGGTACAGATCACACAGACTGTTGGCTCGGGCACTTTCGCAGACTATTCCAGCATTGAATTTGTTAATATCTCCGGAATCATCAACTCCCTGGATCCCTCAGCTGCCGCAATCACCTACAAACAAGAGATGATGTATATCTACTCCTGTCGGTATCCACTCCAGTACCTGGTCAACAACACTCAAATGAGTGTGTAAGTCCCCATTCTTTCATTTTAATCCTGAAACCAACTGCTGCAGTCGACCGATTTCCCCCCAGAGTATCATGGTTTGGCCAAACACATATACCGTCGTGAAAATCCACCTCACAACTTTTCCTGCTCCTGAGTGTTTGTAAATTCCATAAAAGCCGCGCTCGTGAATTTGAGTGCATTCGTGGATCCGTTGCGCTATCACTGTACTCTGGCAGTCCGTAATCTGGCAAAAGGCACAGTTTAGGTTGTTAAAGAGTGGTTTCACATTAATCTGCAGCCTTCCGCTCAGAAATTGAAAGCAGTCTTATTGTACACATGGTCTTTTAAAAAGAAGTAGGCTTTTGTTTGGCGAAGTCATTAGCTGTTAACTGAAACCCAGCCTATGCTCTGTCTCAGCTTTCCCTCATTGTTGGTCCGAATCTAACAGCCAGTCTACTTTGAAACAGATCTGGGGTGAGTGTCGCGATCAACGACAATAACGGCAGCTTCATCAGCACTCTCAGCATGGGTCTATATGAGGTAAGCAGTTCTCAGCCGTGCACTTACTGTATAAGGCCCATTCCCCAAATAATAATCCTCACAAACCAAAAAACTGCTGGTTTTCCTTCCTTTTCCGGGGAGTCAGTACTGAGAACTTTTGGGCCAATTAGTTGCACTTATTGTTCAGTAAATTATTAATAAGCTAAGCAAACCAAAGCCAGATTTAGATCTGAGGGCCAAATGAGCCCATGCCCATTTTAGCAATTGGGCTAGACTGTTCATGCAGTATTAGCACTTAACGGCACTGATGCAATCTTATTTTTCATCAAGAGATTTTTAGTCGTCTCTTTTATCACTAGCATTTGAGAAGAGAGATGTGGGTAGTGGCGATCAGTGTAATCCTATGTTGATAAGAGTTCTACAATCCTAAGAGGTCATCGAAAAATTACAGTTTTTTTGTTTTTAATTTCACCAAATAATTACATTCCGATTTAGATGTGAGAAACTAGTACATCAACAGATATATCTCAATATTTTAAATGGAAAAGAAGACAGAAGAATTTGTTGTAGAGTTAAGGCACCAGAGAGGAAAACTCGAACGAACAACAGTTTCTACAATGAAGCCAGTTATGCATTTAAACATTTTCCATATGTTACCATAACGCCAGCCAGGTATAACTGGACTCCCCCTCCCGACAACAGTTCTGGAGAAGACCTAACCAGAGACAGGCTACAAAAATAAAGCAAAGATTTTTTAAGGATTAAAATGTTAAAGGTTCATCAAGCTTTGTGGATTAAAAAACACAAAAGAATACAGTCCCACAGACACTGTTGTCAAATGATAAGGCTAAACTGTAAGCATTGATATTTTATTATGGGAAGAAAATCAATACGTTTATCTGACTATAAAAGTGATAAACAGCACGTTTAGCATATTTTTTATGAACTGACAGGCACGAAGTATTATTAACACATAAGAAACAGAGATAACTTGGAACATTCTGCTCTGGCGCTGAGCAGTACATTTGTATCTCAGAACTCTGGCTACTCCGGTTAATTCACCATGTGGGTCGAAGGTATATGGACTTGTTTTTGGTGAGTTCTACTACCCCATTTCCAAAAAAGTTGGGACATAATGTAAAATATATATAAAAACAGAATGCAATGATTTACATGTCTTCCAAGCTCTATATTTACTTAAAAATAGTACAAGGACAACATATCAGATGTTCAAACTGAGAAATTATATTATTATTTTTTTGGAGATAATATGTTGATTTTGAATTTGATGCCAGCAACAAGTTTTAAAAAAGTTGGAGCGGGGCATGTGTACCACTGTCTTGTGCGTTTCCTCACCCCTGCTTTTAATAACGCTCTCGAAGGTGTTTGGGAACTGACGAGAACAACTGCAGCATATCTGACTGCAAAATGGTCTCCCGTTCTTGGTTGATGTTGGCTCTCAGCTGCTTAACACTTTGTGGCCTCCTTTGCCATATTTGTTTGTTGATGATGTGGCAAATATTTTTAACGGGTGACCAGTCTGGACTGCAGGCAGGCCAGTTTGACACCCTGACTCATTTACTATGAAGCCATGTAGTGCATGCGGGATTTGGTGTTTGGCATTGTTTTGTTGAATCAAGCAAGGCCTTCCCTGAAAAAGACTTCTGGATGGCAGTACATTTTGCTCCAAAACCTGTATCATTCAGTATTAACGTTGTCTTCACAGATGTGTGAGTTAACCCATTCTGTGTTCACTAATGCACCCCCATACCATCATGGATGCTGGCTTTTGAACTGTGTGCTGATAACAAGCTGAATTGCCCCTCTCAGCTTTAACCCATAGGATGTGTTCTCTGTGACTTTTTTTTAAAGAACTTCATGTTTTGATTTGTCAGACTACAAGACAGTTTTACTACTTTACTTCAGACTATCTTAAATAAGCTTGCGCCCAGAGAAGGCAGCAGTGTTTCTGCATCTTGTTTAAATATGGTTTGATCTTTACATAGCAGAGTTTTAAGTTGCATTTGTGCATTCATCGACTGACTGCGTTCACTGACAATGCTTTACACAAGCCTTCCTGAGCCCATGCTGTGATTTTCATTACTGAATCCTGTCTGCTTTCAATGAAGCGCTGCCTGAAGGCTTGATGACCAGTGCCATTCAGTATTGATTTTTGGCCTTGTCCCTAACACACAGAGATTTCTTCAGACTCTTTGAATCTTTTAATAATATCATGTACCGTAGAGAATGAAACCCCCAAATAACTTCACATTTTTACAAAGAGAAACATTTTTCTTAAAGTGTTGAAATATTTCCCCATGGAGTCTTTCACAGAGCGATGAAGCCCAGCCATCGTCATCTTTACCTCTGAAAGACTGGTTATACCCATCTCACCTGTTGGCAAATAACCCCAGCTCCGAGGTTTTCCACCAGCAGTATTTTTTAGAGCATAATTCAACTTTTCGCCCCTTTTGTTGAACCTGTCCTAACTACTTTGAAGCGTGTTACTGCCGTCAAAATGAAAATGTACAGATATTTTTCAAAAACCAAAAAAAAATGTTCAGTTTTAACATTTGATTTGCTGCCTATGTGTTATTTCTCAATTGAATATAAGGTTTTAGTGATTTACAAATCATTGCATTCTGTCTTCATTTGCTTTTTACGCAGTGTCCCAGCTTTTTGGGAAATGGGGTTGTAACTATCTCCAGAGCTACAGACTGCTGAGTGTTTGTGTAAATGATCCGAGGGTAACATTCATCCTTTCTCTCCTGGGGTCTTAAGGATGATTCCTATTCAACAGTCCTTATTATCCCTGATAATGGCCTGAAACTAAAAAAGAAGATTTTTGTTGAAGTCAAGGCATCAAACCTCACGGCAAGGTATTTACACCGCATCAGTCCTCTGAACTGCTGCCACCATACTGTTGACCCATTGCAGTCTATACACTGATCTTTTGATGGCTATTGACCAACTAATACTCTGATATTGACATTCATAAGCCGGTTGACTATTTGCAAGTTCGGCAAAGCAGTGGAGCCTTTGAAATGGCAGCTGTCAATATTGCACAATGGTAAAATCTTTCACGCACAAAATAGGCTATGCAAGTATGCTGAATCGAGAATTTAAGTTTGAGGCATTGCTTTTCAATGCACCTTTTTGTTCCAAAGGTTTAATGTACTTCTGGACCGGTGCTATGCAACCACCAACCCCATTCCATCCAACAGCACCTTCTACGATTTGTTTGTGGGGTAAGTCATTCTGTCGAACGCAGCTCAAGAAGAGCGCGCCAAAGCCATTAGACTGAGGCTAAACGAGAGAATTCAGGACACACCCAGGGTGGAGGACGTAATGTGCTATCAACACAGACAACGGATTGAGGAATATTGGAGATTGTTTCAATTACAAGTGAGTGAACAAACAAATCAAAATTGAAATCATTAAGGAATTAAAACCAAATTGCTGTGAGGTGAGGTGCGGTGAGGTGAGATGAGATGAGAGGCGACAACAGGCCATTCAGCCCAACTAGGCTCACCATTTTGCTATCACTAAAATGAACCGAACACTTGAGATACTTAAGGATTAGGTGGAGTCTAGCACTGTATCAAGCCTGGTCTTGAAAACTCCCAAAGTTTCTGCCTCTACAATATGGCAAGGCAAGCTATTCCACACTAAGATCACTCTCTGAGTGAAAAAAAATATTTCCTAATATTCGTGCTAGATTCAGCCTTGGCTAACTTACATTTCGTCACCCTATTAAAATAATGGCCTAAGTCATTTTTTGAGGAAAACTTTTTTTTTGTTGGTCTGAATCATGTCTTGCTCTGCATTTGGTGAATTTTTCTGTATTTTCCCTAAAACTTGAAAAAATGACTTAGGCCATTATTTTTATTGAGTGACGATTTGCGACCTCAAGTTCTGCTTACAGAACTTGGCTTAAGAAATCCTGCATAGTAAACATCGTTAATCCTTTTAGCATGTTTAAAGACCTTAATCAGATCACCAGGAAGTCTCCATTTAATTAGACTGAAGAAATGATAGCGTTTATCTTTTATACCTGGAATTAACTTTTTGGCTCTTTTTTGAACTTTTTCTAAAGCCTTTATGACTTTCTTGAAGTGTGGTCCCCTTAACTGCTCACAATACTCTAAATGTGGTCTGAAGAATGTGTTGTACAAGACAAGTATGACCTCCTTAAATTTGTACTCAATACTTTTGGCTATATATCCTAGCCTCCTATTGTGCTACAGCACAAAGGCTATAGAACCTGAAAGGGTCTGTGCAACAATAACTCCCATATCTTTTTCATGTAGTGCAGTTTCCAGTTTTAAACCTCCCATAAAGTGATCGCCTTGAAAGTTTTTATTTCTGACATGTAGAACTTAACATTTAGCTGCATTGAATTTCATTTGCCACATTTCTGCCCAATTCTGAATTCTATCTAAGTCATCCTGAATTAGTAGACTGTAAACTGTTCGCAAAAGCTCCCAATTTAGTAGTATCATCCGCAAATTTAATTACTTTGCTCTCAATGTTCCTGTCAAGGTCATTGATGTAGATCAGGAAGAGCAGGGGTCCCAACACTGATTCCTGAGGGACTTCACATCCCACAATGCCTTGCTCAGACAAGATCCCTTTGATCACAACTCTGTGTTACTCCCATTACCTGCTCCGAATCCATTCCAAAATAACTCCTTTAATTCCTACAGTCCTGATTTTAAAAAATTTGTCTCTCATGAGGTACTGTATCAAATGCTTTCTGAAAATCCAAGAACACAATATCATAGGCCATTCTCTGATCATAAGTCTTGGTGGCCTTCTCAAAGAATTCTAAAAGATTTGTCGGACATGAATTCCCTTATGGCAACCATGTTGACTAGCCATCAGAATGTTATCCCATTCAAAAAATAATTCCAGCTTATCTTAAATAATAGATTCCAGTAATTTACATGCAATGGAAGTTAAACTGACAGGTCCATAGTTTCCTGACTCAGTACGGTCCCCTTGCTATATATCATTATATTGCCCTGCTTCCAATCATTGGGTTTTTCACAGTTTCGAATGACCGGCCAAAAATAACTGACAGTGGTTTAAAGATGATCTCACCTACTTCCCAGAGAATTCTTGGGCATAAGCTATCAGAGCCAGCCATGTAATTTGTCTTTAATTTAAGCAATCTGTCTAATACATCTTTATCCTCAATCACAATTTCCACAAAATAATTTCCAGCATTGGAAATGCCTTCTAGCCAAATAGAAATCCACTCCATGATTCTCATCAAAGAAACTATTGAAGGCATCAGCATTGCCCTCGCAGCAATGATCCATCTTTATTCTTGATACACGTGACCTCCTCCTTTCACGTGACTTGCCTTTTTCTACTATAGTATTGCAAAAAACACAAAGGATTAGTTTTCGCAGTTTCTGCAATTTACCTTTCATGAAGTGAAAATGAGCATTTTTCAGTTCTTTTTAACCAAAGCATGCATTTTATAATATTCAGCCTTAGTATTCAAATTACAGTCCATGATATTTGTCTTATAAAAAGTACTACTCTCCCTCAAACTGTTCCAAATAGTTGAATCCACGGAGGATTCTGCTTTATATAGATACTTTTGCTCGCCCTCAGAATTAATTTACATTGTGCATCAAGTAGAACTCCCTTGAATCTACCCCACATTTGATTCAGTCTTACATTCAAGGAGTTTTTTTTTTCCAAGGTATTTTACTTAGATATGAGTACACCCTGTTAACATTTGTATGCCTAAAATAGAAAATTAGTTAGTTAGTTTTTGGGGAGATCTTTCTAATTTGCCATGACACATTAAACTAACAGTGGAATGACCATAGTCCTAAGAAGCTCCATTACTTACACTTCGCAAATTTTATCAGGGTCATTACAGAGCACTAAGTCAAAAATTACCTTCTCTCTTGTAGGTTAACAAACATACTGCACCATTAAATTGTCATTTATAACATATAGAAATCAATTTTACCCTGTCCTTTCACCATTTCCCAATGGATGGAAGGTTAACTGAAGTCACCCATAATAATAGTTGCTCCTCCTCTACAAGCTGATTAACTGATAAACAGATAAAGCTGATTAGAGCTGATAAGCTTTCATTAAAGGTTTATGCATTTTTTTTTTGTCCAGCTGTAAGTAAGCGAAATACCACAAAAATTGCTCATAATTAAAAAAATAAATGCTTTTAAATGTGGTGTGATATGTTAACGGCTTAGGTGTACAATTATTTTTGTTAAACAATCAAGTCACTGTATATTGCTTACTTGAAGACAAAAGACATAATTTTCATGTTTTCATTCGAATATTGTGTTTATCTGTGGACTACTTGCTTCCGCCATGATTAACTTGTGTCGTTTTGACGCAACCAAAACATCCTTTCCTCCGTGAGCAACTGCACCCCATAGTTCAGTTTAGTCTTGTGGCTGCATGAGAGCTGCTGTTCCTGGTTTCAGAGTCGCTGTTCTAGTTGGACAATTGCTGTTTCATTGCGCTTTCATCTTTTGTCATTGTCACCACACGCGGCAAAGTCATATCGTTTTTCTGGAAAACTTAAACACGTCCTCTGTGTTTATTTCGCCCTTCAATTTTTGATGTTTGCGACTTCGTAAAAATAGGCAGATTTAGTCTGGAATTCAAATGTGGCAAATTGAAAGAAAAAGTCAATGCGCGAATAGATATGGTGCTACTTTATAGGAAAACAATGCCAACCCATAGAACATCCTTCAACCGAATCATATTTGAATATTAAACAGAGTGTCTCGAATTCAGAACAGGATCAAATATGGCCTTTATTTATGAAAGTAGAATAACACAAAAGGGCTTTTGCTGGCGATTTTCTGAAGATCGCGGTAGCAATCAGTGACATAGAGAGTCGTGCAAAGCCAAGTCAAAGGGACTGATCTGAGGTCAGTAACTGGGATGGCAAGCCGAATGAACCAGGACACAATTGGCGGGTGTACATATTCGAACTGTGGCAAAGGAGAGATTGAAAGAAGCCACTTGCCAGGACAGTAGACTCTGAGAAGTCTGTCCCTGATGAGCAGTATCTTGCTTTCGATTGATTAGACACTGAAGACAACACTGAAGAAGGTTGACAATAATCCAGCAAAGGGGGTCACATAGACAAGGTACTTAAATACACATGATAGTCATTAACAATGAGGGAGAACAGGTGTGCAAAGCACAGGAAGGATACACAGAAGGGGGTCTGGAACTAGACATTAATCAAATAACGATAATCAATTAACAAAACTTAAAAAGACAAGGATGGCTTGAATGCAAGGAAAACAGTCAAAACAGGGAATGGGACGTGACACAGAGCTGTGGGATAAAGATTGCGGATCATTTTTGTCTGCCACTTACGTTGCTTTGATACAACTTGACCAGGGAAACCAGACAGACAATTCAATTTTACCCGATGATGGATTATTTTATGACTTTAATCACTTAGTCAGTCATTCCTTAAAAGAAATACTGATCAAACTGTGACCTTGTCAGCCTGCTCATTTTTCTCTTGCTTCAGGTGCAACCATGATGGGCAAACAATTGTCTCTATAAACGGGATTGAACAGATTGCACGCTTCTCCTTCGAGGCCTTCCGATTTGTAGTGCACAAGGACCAGACCGTCTCCACCTTCTACTTGCACTGCGCCACCAGGCTGTGCGAACAGTCGCTATGCGAGTCCTTGCGGCCGGTAAGTCATAAAGCAGCAGCCACACATACACACACACACAGCACCACCGGAGGCAGTTCAAGTAGTGTGCTATTCTCATACGAGCCATGCCATCGATTTTACCCATGGATTATGGAGGTGTAACCTGATCTTAATTTGAGAGCATGATATTTCGACTTTAGAGCAGACCCAATGATTTTACGCAAAGACCTTGCAAAATTTTCCCCCAAAATTCTGCTCTTGCACTCAAATAGTCCCCGCTTCAGCTCGCTGCTGCTTGACTAGATTTTTTTTTGCGTGCCAATTGAAGCATTTTCTCCTCAGGCTCAGAACTGCCTCTTTGCGCTGGAAACATTTTTGCTTGCGCATAGAACATTTTTGCTCGCACTCGGACTTCTTTGCGGTGTACTCCTATCAAAAATCCCCAACCAATAGAATGTCAGGTTCCGTGTTGACCGATGAAATTATTGCTGCCTCATTGCAGGCCCATTCGTTTAACTTCTTACAGCGTGCCGTGGGGGCAGTGACTCTTGGGCAGACCCATTCCCGCCCGCAAGCATGCGAGTCCCTCACATAGCCACGGGAGATGTTTTCATGACTCTGATGGGTGATGATAACACCACACCCACATGACCTCCTTCAACTTTAATTAGCAGCTTCTGTCAACTGAGGAGCAAGCTGGCAGTTTGAGCTGAGACAGTATTATAGCATAGCTAATTTCAGTATGTGACAATGCCACATATGCGATCAAGTATTACGATACTCTTCAGATTATATGGCCATCTTGCTAGCTAGCAGACGCAATTTGAGGAAAATCTTCGTACAAACCCCAATTGCAATTGAGTTGGGCCGCAAATCCCAAATGATTTGCAAATCCTTTTTGACCAATATTCAATTGAGTACACTACAAAGACAAAATATTTAATGTTCAAATGGATAAAAAAATTTTTTTTTTTTAAATATTCACTTATTTTAATTTGACGCCCGCAACGCGTTCCAAAAAGCTGTGACAAAGGCATGTTCAGCATCGTGTTATATCACCTTTCCTTTTAACAACGCTCAATAAGCATTTGTGAACTGAGGACACTAATTGTAGAAGCTTTGTTGGTGGAATTCTTTCCCATTCTTGCTTGATGTATGACTTCAGTTACCCAAAAGTTTGAGGAAAACCAACTGACAATAGTTTTCCAAACTGTTCCTGAGCCCACATGGTAATATCCCCTTACAGAATGACATCGGTTTTTAATGCAGTGCCGCCTGATGGACCGACGGTCACGGGCACTCAGTGTTGGTTTTTGGCCCTGCCGATTAATACAATACCGCTCAAAAGTTTGGGATCACTAGCAAATTTCTTTGTTTTCCAAAGAAAAATACATTTTCATGCATTTCACAAACAATTTTATTCCATTTCACAAACATTTTTGTCCATTTCGCAAACAATTAATCAGATGATTTTCAAAGAATGATCTACATTTTTGCACAGAGACCTATCATCAGCAACTGTCAGTCCTCTGCATCAATCTCCTGGTATGGCTGCTAATCCAAGTTAAGCATTTTATAAGGCTATTTGATTATTAGAAAACCCTTCTGCAAATGTGTTGCACAGCTGAAAACCATCAGCAGTTGTTTGTATGTTTACAGGCTCAAAATGGTCAGAAAGAAAGAACTTCCTTTGGAGACCCGTCAGTCTATTGTTGTGCTTAGAATGAAGGCTATTCAATGCGAGAAACTGCGAAGAAACTTAAAATCTCTTACCATGCTGTCAACTACTCCCTTCAAAGAGCAGCACAAACTGGCACTAACAAGGACAGTATGACCGTATGGTACGGAGGAAGACTCCATCAAGACAATCCATCTTGTGGGAGATGCTCCAGGAAGCTTGGGGTGAAATCTCATCAGATTACCTTGAAAAACTGACAGCTAGAATGCCTAGCATCTGCCAGGCTGTAATTACTGCAAAAGATGTTTTTTTTTTGATGAAGGCAGAGTTTGAAGTACATATTCATAATTTCCATTAAAATCATTATTTTTAAGATTATTCATAAGACAATGTTAGCATGCTCTGTTCATTTGCTATAATTCATATTCAGACTAATTTCACGTGTTTCCATGGAAAGCAAGAACATTTCCAAGTGATCCCAAAATTCTGAGCGGTAGTGTGTGCATAGATGGTCGTCAGGATTTTTTTATACTGTTAAGGAATGTAAATAATGAAATCCCTAAATTCCTTGCAATTGCAGGTTGAGAAATGTTGTTCTTAAACTGTTAAGACTATTTGCCCACGCAGTTGTTCACAAAGTGGTGAACCTCCCCCCATCCTTGCATGTGAATGACTGAGCCTTTCAGGGATGCTCCTTTTATACTAAACTGTTACTCATGACACTCACCTGTTTCCAATTAACCTGTTCACCAGTGGAATGTTTCAAACAGGTGTTTTTTGAGCATTCCTCTACTTTCCCAGTCATTTCTCGCCCCTGTCCCAGCTTTTTTGGAATGTGTTGCAGGTATCAAATTCAAAATGAGTGAATATTTCCCAAAAAAAAGCAATAAAGTTTCAGTTTGAACACTAAATATCTTGTCTTTGTAGTGTACTCAATCGAACATAGGTTGAAAAGGATTTGCAAATCATTGTATTCTGTTTTTATTCACGGTTTACACAACGTCCCAACTTCATTGGAATTGGGGTTTGTATATTTTAACGTTGACATAGTGGTAATGTAGTGGTTAGGTAGACAAGAAAAAAAGAAAAATAATACAGTTTCAATTTGATTACAAATTAAAGCTTTTCTAACAAGTGCATTAACTATACACAGTAAGCACTGATTTGAGCACCTGCCATATTATGGCTACGCTGCTCACAATGACGTTGGTGGAGAAACATCCGATTTATGAATTGTGCACACTGCTTGTGCAAGTTCCATTCAAGTGCAGTTCTGTTAGCATTCAACTGTGGACTACTACGGTTCTTGCTCCTATCGTAAACGCATCCGTGTGAAGATTCCCTGCCAACAAAAACTGACCTTTACTCTCCCTCTCAGCAGAACTGCAATCAAAACAACACTAGGCTGAAACGTGCCGCAGACGTGGATCACAGGACCTCTGTGAGCGATGTGGCCACCGTCTCCTCCGGTCCGATCAAAACACAGGTGGATGGAGGTAAGAGAGTCAGGCAATTCCCCAGTCCCAGTGCTATTTTAATGTGCATAATCAGGCATGTTTTCCCATACGGAAAATTTAGTGTCGTGGGAGCCAATACAGACTCAGCTCTCCTAGGTTACGCTCAGGTTTAAGCAAGTTACTGCGCTTTCTAAGCCAGGTATTTTGCTAGATTGCTTCACAAAGAAGGAAAAATTTGGCATTCTCGGTTCTTTAAAGTTGAAACTACGTTAAAATACAAGGCTGTGTGAGGAGTTAGCATTTTTTGTGACAGAAGGATTATGAAATGAAGCACAAATTTCTCTCTCTGTCTATGCAGGAAGCCCAGTTGCGTACGCTTCTGAAGGTAAGAATTTCTTTCAAACTATGCCATGAACAAATCAGTGAGATGGCCCACCTCTGCAAATCAGGCCACTTCTATTTTTTGGCTCTGGTGCACAAAAAAAGAAGCCATTCCAGAGGTTATTATGAGTGTAGTTGCATAGTACTTGGATTTAAATGTGACATGTTTGGCTAATTGTTAAACATCTGCATTTGAATGGGCACTTCGATTAGATTTTGGATCAAAATCTGTGCCGGGGCAAACTGTCGCTTGCTCTCAGTCAGCATGCCCCTGTGGGCCCCAGGTTTGGCAATAATGGGCACTCTGGGCTGGGCTCTAAGTGGATTTGGTACTGGGCTCCATGTAAATCCCAGGTGGGCTGCTGAGATCCCACGAGATCTCATGAGATCTCACAAGAATTAACCACACAGGACGCACCTGTGCACTACATCTAGCTGGCGACACCTGGAGCTCAGAAAATGTAGAATTTTAGCAACACTGAGGTAAGTGCAATTAAAAACATTTGGCAATTATTTTTTCAAAGAATCTTTAGAATTGAGGGACAAAAGAATTTCACACGGTTGGACCAGTTAATGTAAGGATTGAATCAGACTTTCCTCTGTGTAATTGGCACACTGATTATTTCATTTGCTGATATCTCAGTTAAAAAAGGCGAGATATGGGTCGGCCCAGTTGGGCCCTGGTGAAGCCCATGGAATACAGTGACTTGGCTCCAGTAAGCAGCCCACATTGGGCCCACCTGAGGCCCATTGCTGACTGGGCTGTGGGGTGATGAACACCTTGGAGTGGATGAAGGGTGCGTCTCAGCTGGTTTGGGACTACAGTGCCTCATTTTAAACTAGCGGCCCCCACAGGTTAATCAGGAGCTTACAGTATATCTGAGCCGCCAGGAAAGACAATGTTTATACTTAGTTATTTCCTGCATCTTGAGCTTATTGGATAATAATTGGATAGCTGTTAGGTGAAGTGTAATGGATAGAAGACAAATTTGGGCCAAAGTTTCATAAACCACAGATCAGTCTTGGGACGCATTGTGGTTGCAAATTGGTCAACTGTGAGCGTGCGCATTTACAGGAGTCACTTATGTCAGTGCTGTCTATAGACACAGACACAGACACAGACACACACACTTCTCCATCTATGCAATGAACATGCATGAGGAACAGCTAACATTTTCTTGAGTGTCAATCAACTGATATTGAATTTCCTGCAGGAAATGGCAAATCTGATTTGTACCCGTCTAGCGAAGCCATGTTGATAAATCAAATACGGTTATTATCCAGGTTACTGAAATGAGAAATGTAAGTGGGGTCAAAATATTTTCCTCCAAGTAGGCATCAGGAACCATGCCCTTTGGGTTTCTTGTCAATTTTCAGGCTTCGGTTTCAAAATGATGAATGGAGTACCTCTAAATCCATTAAAAGAAATTACTTTGTCAGGACGTTTGAATGAGAACAAAATGATGCTTTCCAATCAATTTACAAAATAAAAAAAACATACTTTGTGCAAATGCTAAAAAAGCTAAATGCTACCAGCAAATGTGCGCAATACATTTGCAATTGACTCACCCAGATCCTTTGGCTCAATGACAAAGAGGAGATGTTTGAAATTAACTGCCGACTAATTGCACCTTCTGATAGAGCATAATATACACTATAATTTGTATACTTTGAAGAACCTATCCAATACTAGGTGTTTCTTCTATGATTTTCTTTCCCTCTCCAAATGGGTCTGTTAAAATCTTCAGTGAAAAGTGATGTGTAAGTTTGGCTGTATTTTTATTTCACTATGCTCCTCAAAATTGTACGAACAAATGGTACCTACATATTCTTCTCAGCCTGGAGCTACTAAGTTTGGTCACTCAGGAACAGACCCGCCCCCGCGAGATGGTCGAACCAATGGGAGGATCTAGCGGCGTTTAAAAATGGTTGAAAATGAATAATTACACAAAAACCAATCACAGAAATGACTAACAGAACCAGACCCTTTCATTATTGAGTGTATAAATATCATGGTATATTGGAAACTTCAGATATGAAACTCATGGTTTATATTTATTAGAATATGTTGCTTTTTCAGTGCATGAGAAAAGGGAAGTAAATTTGAAAGACCTCTTCATCACAGAGGCATGGAAACTTGGTGAGTCAACTGCAAAATGCATTTGGTTTTATCCATAGCAAGACAACTTGCTCGCTAGCTTGTTCCAAAAAAAGAAGAGTACACTCTGAATAATATTTAATTGTAGTGAGTATTGCAAAGCAACAATCTTCGCTTTGTGTGTATTTACGGGAAAGCACGGTGCCTTAACATGAGAAGAGCTCGGAAGGCTCTGATGGAAAAAACGTACACCACCCGATGACTTCAGTCTCGCAGAATTACTAGAGTAATAGGAGAACACACAATACAACATGACTGTGCAGATTGCAAGGTCTTTGTTCAAGATCAATGACTTGGTTTCACTGCAATTCAGTAACTTGGTGGTTAAGACCAACCTGGCTCTAGTGACACCTACAAAGTCATTTCATTCCAGGCATTTTTCATTGATTGCCAAGTGAATAAGTATTCAATGAGCAGTTTTTATGTCGTTAAGTGACAGTAAAAAAAACAAAACAATATTTTTTGTTATTGATATTAAGACCAACATTCCTAACCATATTATTGGCAAATGCCAGAACCTTTGCATCTGACCTTTAATGAAGCAAAAATTGTTTCATAGATCCCGTGGGTTTTAAGAAAATGTCTGTGTACCAATTTTTTAATGCCTGCTGAAAACACACTGTCACAGGGAAGAGACCCTCGTTAAGGCTGCCACGCTGGCGGCACTTCAAAACTGTAATGACGCAGTGAACAGCTGGCATAGAAAGTCCTTAGACAACTCTGGTGTGCCTGCGATATCCCTAACTGACCATGATCACCGCCGTCTTTTAACATGTACAACTCCAATCGAGTAAATACCTTCCCTGACCTGCGTGACGTGTCCTGTGTACATGTTCCCCCTCCACAGCCACGGAGAGAGCGGACAGAGTCATCCAGGGCGTGGCTGTTGGCATCGGGATCCTGGGCGTGCTCTGCCTCGCCTTAGTGTTCTTCATAATTTACCAGATTTACACTAAAAGGAGTGATGAGAAGAGGCCTTTCAATTAGCAGGAGCTGCTAAAGAGGCCATGTCTGAGACGCGGACAACGGGAGACTGCAAGGTGCAGGCAAGGACCCAAGAAAATGAAAGGAATCAAACCTATTTTCATAGTTCAATACTGCTTGCGTCACACACACTGCCTGTCCAAAAATATCACCTTTTGAATTAAAATCAACATATACTGTTATTGGATCATTTATTACAGCAATAAATATGTTTCAGCAGGCAAAAATTATTTTAACCCTGACTGATGAACTGAGTAGTTTCTCATTTCCTAAACAAATGTTGGAAGACGTGTCCCTTGGCAGCACAAAAGATGCTGGTGTTTCAGAAAGGGCAAATTATTGGCCTGCATCAAGCAAAGAGAACAAGGAATGAGGAAAAACAAGGATGAGGAATCATTTTCACAAGACTTGGCCAAAACCACCAAGTCCTTACTTTAACCGCATTAAAAGTCTGTGGGATGTGCTGCAGACACCTAAAATGTGGTTCAACTATCCGGTCATCAAAACAAGAGCTCGGTCAAAAATGAATGCAACTCTGATTGGAAATAAATGTTCTGACGTTGCATACAGTTGTCAAAACGACGATAATGAATCTGCACTGTAATCTAAACTATAGGGCTTCCAACAAAATATTTGTGTGAGAGACTTTTTGGACTGGCAGTGTACATACATCACCGCATTGTAGAATCTGTTTTACGATCAAGTCTCACTTTTTGGAGTCAAGGGGCTGAATCTCCATCTCGCATACTTTATCCAATGGGATTCCGTTTGAATCTCCACTACTGCACAAAGGTAATTTACATTCAATAAAATCACCCATTTTAGCAGTTGTACCACAAAATGCACTTTGCACAATTGATCTAGTGATCTAGGATTTAGGGGCTACAGATTTTGCTAAAGAGTTTATGCAGGACATATTTTTAATGTCATTATAACTTCAATATTACTTCTGGTAAATTGACTATGGGTCTTTTACTCAACTTTCTTTTTTCTACTCAAAACTGGTGTATAAAATTACTGTATGGAGAAGTTGAAACAAGCAATCTTATTTCCTCTACAGCATTAAAATGTTTGTAATAAAAACTAAACAAAGAACTTAATGGATGCTCTTTAACTGCTTGGATTGTATTTCCATTTTGATCTCAGTTTTCCTGTAGTTTCAGATCTTACGCTTAAACACCAGCTACTGCTGTACATTCAAGAGCTGGTAATACTACACCTGCTCAACATGAGCATCTGGCACTTATGTCATTCTTAAATACAAAAAAAAAACAAGTATTTGCCACAAACGTGTCTTCGTCCCCCGCCACAAAATGTGAAATCACTCAAAATGAGCAATCTCTCGGTGTGACCTTGAGAGTGATGCGAAGGTCACCAAAATCGACTGGTGCCGGGGTATCACCCTAATACATGTTGACATGAAATTTGAAGAAAATCCGTCAATTCGTCCTTGAGATATCTCGTGGACAAAGATTCTGGACGGACGGACGTACGGACGGAAGGACGGTCGTGAATACCGCGTTCCGCGCGGCGGGGGACAAAAACCCAAGATGATGATAAACAAGGGCACTCAGAGTGCATACCGCTGCCAAAACCCACCAGTCCCCCTGCTCTGGGATACGAGTAGAGTTAGGTACACAACTTAGTAAATAATATCTAGATCCAGAATGAGATTTGGATCACTCCAACAGTTAAATCACTTTGTTGGACCAAGACACAACACTGATAAAAATTTAATAAAAATCTGCCCATGACTTTTTCCATAATGTAGCTGACAGACATTCATACCCACAAACTGAAGGTGAAACATCACCACCTTGGCGGAGGTATTAAACCTCTGAACCCAAGGGTGAGGAGCAGTCACAGTAACCTTGCAACATTCAACACTAAAATTGGGCCGATGGATCCATGAGACTCATAAAATCATGCAAAATAAAACTTATAAAAGAGAGAATTTATTAACATTTTCTGAAACAAAAACATTGACACCCCCTCCCCTCTCCACACCAGAGTGAGCTCTTCACTTCCATTGCCACGGCTGCCCCAAAGCGAAGAGCAAGAAACCAGCAATGAGTTTTCAAAACCATTTTTTTATCAACATACAAGGACGTGGGAGGAAACCTGCCATCCGAAGTCAGTGCAGTCAAGCTCATCCTGAAAATGTGAATCACAGAATTACCACAGAAAGCTCCAAATTGCACGCAGCTGATTGAAAAGGCACAGTCTCATACCGAGCCAAACAGAAGGGAAGAAAATGTTGCAATAAAAAGTATTATACAACCGAACAAATTACTAATAATCATGCAAGATATTCTCAACCGTAAAACATCAGGATGTGCGTGGGGGGGAGGGAGAGTTATTCCGGTCTATACTGAAGACTATACCAATATTTCTGGTATCGTTCATGGTTCAGATTCAGTCAAAAATGGCACTAAATTACAAAGGCTTTACGCTGACGAGGACTCCACGTTGCTTAATAGAACTCAAATTCTTGCCGAAGGTACATTTTAATCTTTTTTCCTTTTCAATAAGATGCTAATCTCTGAAATGTCAAGCACCTTCTTCAGCAAAAATTTCATTCTTTCCTCATCCTGGGGTAGTTTTCTGTTGCAGTTGAACAGCCTCAAAATCAGTACATTCTCTCCTGTAGACTGCACTGCACACATTAGCCAGGTGCTGACGGAACACGTTCACTGGAGTTTGAATTTCAGTCCAAGGCTGTAGCAGGGGCCTGTCCACAGCGCAGCTACAAGAGTAAGCCAGCGGGTGAAACCGGAACGGTGCAGAGGCCTGTACTTTTGCAATGTCCATAAAATTCCACCTGAAAACTCTTCCACCAAAAATTCCCCACCACAAACTAAAAGATGGAAGCCCTTGCACAAACCTATTCTGCAATTCAGCACTTCAAACCCCGTTCCTCACAAATGATGACTTCATTATTGACTAGGTCACATGATCTTACACTCCATTCACCAGCATTTCTGGAAACCATCTAAAAGTTCTTTTCCCCCCCTTCCTTCTTTCTTTTTATAATACCACATTTAGTAGCAATGTTCAATACGTGAAAACATAGTCTAAAAAAGAAAAGATCTAAAACAGAAAAAAGTCATTCTTTGTGCGTATACTGGCAATAGTAGCAGGTTCAGAGCTGGGGCTGCAGATAGAGTTTGCTGTCAAACCACTGAAAAACATTTCTGTTTTCAAGATCCTACTGACCTTCAGCTAAATCCCTTCCATTCTTACTAAAGGTGTACATCTCAGATGGGAAATCCAGGAATGCACATTTAACAGAAATGCTGTATTTGAAAGAAAAGGGAAAAAAGCCTAGAACACCATTCACCCAAAGTTCAGTTACAGTAATTTCCTTGGTTCTCTTAGGCGCACAAGTGCCCTCCTGCTTGGTCTCATGTTTGAAGTGGAGAGGAGCAGAGGGGATAAAATGGGGGCGATTCAATGGGAGAGCCCTACAAAATGTACACCTAACGGCTTCTCCGAACTCATCCAATGACACATGATGGTTTAAATTAATGAAACGGGGCAAGAATTAAAGTTGAAAAAATTGTCAATAAATACAATGAATTTTTTTCCCCTCCAAGAGTTCCAGTTCTCATAATTCATCCCCTAAATGATTTTCTGATTTATTGTTTTCAGGTGGTTCTGCAAGAAACAAGAAAAAAATAAAACTCAAGTCAGTTAATGAAAACAAAATCTCAATCATTTGCAGTTTATCATAGGATCATAAATTTGAGAAATGCAAATATGGAGAAAAATACTTCAAAGTCTTCATCAAAAACTGAAGCACTGTCAAGATGTACTGACTGTTCCAAGGACAGTAACAACTCAATGCTTGGTGGCGAGTGAAATGTTTTCATAAATTTTCAATAATTTCACAAAGAAATTCCTGACCTGGCAGCAAATGCTTGAAGGAGGAGACAGCATCTCGGCAAAGTATATTTCAGCGGAAAGTAGAATACCTGAAGTGTCTAAAACGCATAATTTTGTACATTTTAATTTGATAATGATCCAGTGCGATGCATTTTCAAACCAGCGAGTTTTCAAATTGGCTTCAATACTAGTGGGCAGACATTTTTACTTGGGAATCTCTGATTTTGATCTTCGGAAACCTCACCTTTAATGCTTAATAACCTTAACTTCTCGCAGTTTACGTCTCCCGATTAGCTACAGTTGCTCTGACTAATTGGTAAAAAATGACAATCTAATTTACTTTTAATAGCATTGTTATACATCGCACCACAAAATTATGAGGCGTCTTCTGCGCATAAATGGTGACGTAAAATATCAATATGCCCACAATTTCAGTGCCCGTTAAGTGGCGCAGATTTGCGGTAAGTTAGTTGCGTGGCTGCTGGAATCCATTCTTTATTTTGAATGTTGTCATGGCTAAAGGGTGCTGTAAGGTTGCACAGCTGAGTGACAATCCCAAGGATGGTGAAAATAAATGCTGCCAAGTCAGCGAAAGTTTTGGACTTATACTGCCATTTCAATTTTATAAATGTAGGCAATGAGAATTCACATTTCATAACCATTTCTAATTATACGTCATGTATTGGTCTTGTTTGCTCAGTCGATAAATTGTTTGATTGTTAATCAGGCCAGCTTAATTAAAAACAGTTTGCGGACAGCCAAGCCATAAAGGGTGAGCTTACTGAAGGCCCTTTGAGCTAATCTATGGCCCAGATGAAAGGAAAGAGAACAACTAACGTGACGCAAGAGAATAAGTGACGCACAGGCACCGCGGCACTAGCCTTTGACTGGATAATGCATTCGAAATGCACACTCACCCACTATATAGGGCAATGTCTAGTGAATGTTTTACATTGAAAACAATAGAGAGTGAGTGAGCGAGTGGACAAGAGTGCATTCCGAACGCAGCCTTAGATTCTCCAAGTAAAAATGTCTCCCCAAGTATTGATGCCGAATTGAAGACTTTCCGGTTTATAAATGTGTTCCACCGGATCATTACCAAATTAAAATTTATAAAACTATGCGTTTTAGACACTTCAAGGATTCTACTTTCCGCTGAAATATACTTTGCCTAGGTGCCGTCTCCTCCTTTAACATTCATTTCAACTAAAACTAGGAGGAATTTAAATTTGGTTTTTAATTCCATGCAGGCTATGACATTTTTGCACAAATGTTTATTAAAAAAAAAAAAAAAAAAGTGCTGGTATGATGAAAGCAAATTCATTTTCAACTACATCCCTCATACATTGGAATAATTTAAAGAGGCAGGCATGCATGACATTTTCTGAATCCCCCCCCCCCATCGTTCCCATAGCAGCTATGCTTACCTGTGTTTGAGGTCTCTTCTCGGTGCTCCGACCGTTGGTTCGTCTCTGCACCTTTCCCAGAATCCTCCTCAATGGGAGGCTCTTCCGCAGGCTTCACCTCCTCCGGAGCTTCTGCTTCAGATAAAATGCCTTCATTAATTTAAAAGCAGGATGATTCGCGAGACCGGAGATGATCAAGAGGCAAGACGCCATTTGCTTTACCTGGGGCTTCCTCCGATGAGGGCTCCTCCTTGGGAGGGATGATCTTCTCGGAGTCTGCCTCGGTGTCATTGGCTTTACTGTTCTCTGAACCAGTGGCGTTCTTTTCCGTGGTCTTCGGTTTGGGCTTGGGCTTGGCAAACTTCGCCTTGTTGAGCAGGTAGTTGACCTCGCGGTCCAGCAGGGCCAGCTTGGACTCTATGTCCTTCGACAGGAGGACAGGCCTCTCTGTGGGCGATCGCTTCGCCTGCTCAGCCACAGTCTCGTTCTTCCATGTCTGCAGGTGGAAAATGGTTGCATCACCACAGAGGGAGGACGATATGGCCAAACTATGAATGTTTGAGACATCCGGGCACATTGATATTTGGTATCAGCAGGGTCTTTAAGGGGTCCTTCAGGGTAAAGTGTAGAAATAACCATAAAGTAAAAACTAAGAAATAAACATACGACATGATTTTAACCTCATAAAATGTAGTATTTTGATAAAAATTTACATGGTTGCCATGGAAACAGCACTTTAAAACACAAAATCTGAAAAAAATTTGTGCCACTGATATTTCGATAATCCATGGTCAGATTTTACTCAAATTAGGTAGTTCTATAAAATAACATTGGATTTTTTTGTTTGGAACATTTATGAATATGGTCTCCAACAGATACAACTTCAGTCCAAATGTCAAGTAAATCAGATGAATATTAATGATTTTATGAATGCCATAAGGTTTAAAATCTGTCAAAATTGTGATTTTCCATAATTTGCATTTAGTCACAAGTAACAATTGAGGCAGATTGAACAATAATTGATTCTTGGTGTTTACTGGCAAGTCACTGCATTCCTTTATTTTATTAATTTCACGTGAAAATATAGAAATTTTCCAAAAAAAATTGAAATTTTTACCCTGCAGACCCCATAAAGTAAGGGACATCATGACAAATGGCAGTTTTTTCCCCAGAACGTTTTGAAAACTCAAGTTTTATTCCAGATTGACATTAATGCCAATATCAAGATGCCCATTGCTTTAATAGCGAAAAATGACAACATTCATAATGAAAACACAATGGAAGATAAGGATTGTTTGGGGTGAAAATATTGCTCAAATTTGAGAATTTACTTTCTGGTCACAAATCATGTCATGACAGGTTTGGCAGCAAGCAGCCCAACAGGGGGGGGGGGGGGGCGAGGAACAGACTAAAAAAGTCAAAATAAGACATTTTACTGTGTTCCCATTTCAGTCAGGCAACAAAAAAGTAAATAAATCAGTCACCATCATTACCTCTATTCAAGGCTTTTCAAACTTCAAAATTCACAATCATACACTAGGCCATTTTTCAGAAGTCTGACAATCTCAACAATATGCGTGAAAAGGTACACAAAATGCTTGTTATGATGCCAGTGGCAGTGAAATCATTACATCGCCATCTGTAGCTCCACAACTGCCAGCTTTATGTGACAAATAATCCCCTCTAAAATCCACGAGAAAAATGCTGCCAAGCTATGAAACACCATTTATGACTTAGCAGCAGACAATGCGATTTATTTTAAGAATAACATACCGTGGTCTCGTTGATGACTTTTTCCAAAGTCTTCAGCTCTACATCAGTAAAGATTTGGTCGTCCTCTGGAATGAGCTTTGCACTCCTATACATGTACATAGATGAACAATTTAAGACTTCACCAATGCCACTGGAATTAATGCCCAGCTTTAATGCACCAAGGAAGAGTGACAACACTCAGAGAACTCAGTTTTATAACCAGACAAAACAAACCTGGCGCACCAGCACTTATTTTAGTGTTTTTCATACCAACTGTATTTTACAAGTGTGGCCCCAACTGTTTTCAACTTCCAGTCTTTTGAAAATCGGTGACCTTCAGTTTGACCTTTTAAGGCCAGTCAAGGTCAAATGTTATCCTGTCAAATAAAAGCCCATACAAGATTTCCTACACGGTCATATTGGTAAACATCTGCAATCGTTTTTGGGTTGTAATGCAAAATATATTATTTTCACCTTGACCCTCCCCCTGACATTTAATCCCCAACTGCTACAAAGACCATCTCAGCGACCCCATCATGCAGCATTTGGTTGGAAGCAGAACTGAAAGATGCACATTTTGGTTGTAGTTAGAGGTCAATGTGATGAACTTGAAGGATGTTATCGCCAAAAAAAATTTTTTTAAAAATTAAAAAAACCACACCACTTTGTAATTTCCAATTACCTTGACCCGATCACCACCTACATTTTATCAGGTCAACTAAAGACCATTGCCCACCTACTGTGAAATTTTGAAGTCAATCAGTCCAACTGTAGATTCTTGATAGTTAACATAGAGAAACACCACCAGACCAAAAAAAAAAAAGAAACCCCACCAATTAAAGTGCCTCACTCTGTTGACTGTCGTGTGCGAGGTAATGCATAAATAAATTAATAAAGCTAAAAAAGTAAGAAAAGGGTAACCCTTGTTTTAACCCTCGAGATAAAATTGTCTATTGAAGGAGACCCAAGCTCTATTAAACAAAGCAGGACCACAGAGTTAGTTGCGAAAGTTATACTGACCACCCTTCCAAAACTGGAGCATAAAACTGAAGCGAGAGCAGCTGATAATACAGCGCAGTTATCCACCCACGCCCTTAATCCTGCTTCGCAGAGACGCACCCCTGGCAGAGAGCGCACACTTACGCAGACTTACTTGAGGAAGAAGGCGGAATGGTTGAGCATGCTGTCCAGGGCCGCCAGGCGGTCGGGCCACTTCCTGCGCTCCTCCACCCTGAAGAACATGGCCTTGCACAGCTTCTTCAGCTCCGACAACTTCTCCTTCAGCTCTTTAGTGACGGCAGAGTACCCCTCCTCATCCATCCAATCAGAGGCCTCCCTCAGCTTTCCCAAAATCTGCTCCTTCTCCTCTTCGGCCACCACGGCCTGATACTCGTCCTGGTACAGCTTGTCCTGGGAATGGCAGGACCCAAGGAAAACAGTGAGCGCAGTGGTTTTCCCATTAATGGAACGCGTCAGTAATTGCACGTCAAGTTGACAGAACACCTTCCTGAAGCACATAAATCACTTCGTAATGGTTGAATTTAGCTACACAGAAATGCTGTAACAGTGTTCTTCATACATCATGAATCTTACTCGGGCTGTTGGACCAAACGGAAAATTAACCTAGTGATTTTAACATGCCGCAAGATAAAATACAGCCATTTCAGAGACTTTCCATTCTCTGTTGAATGACCTAAACGTTAGCGTCACTGCTTTGCCTCGTAATACTCCTAGCTTGATATTTTATCGAGGTTCTTCAAAGCCGTCTCAAGTTTGTCGGCAGCAACACACGTGAAAATTTCGCCAAATAACCGCTTATTTCAGTGCTTTTTGCACAGCTCTAATCACAAAAAACATCTTTTTAAGGCTTCATGTATTCATCTCACCAAGTTAAAAATGATTTGGCGATCATGTGATCAACTGTAATCCATTTGTTGAATTGGCTCATTTTCTAATAACATTGATGCATGTTAGAAAGTTACTGCAGCAAGTTGAGGGGACAGAATTCTAGTGCAGATAGACTACAAGAGAGCAATTAGGAGGAATCATCTGTGCACAAGCTCATTAAGTGCTGACTTGAAAAGCATAGAGCAAGACAGCCTCGCAAGAGCTAATCAAAGCCTCCTTACCTGCGTTTCAAAGATGAACGCTTCCAAACTGTTCAGCGCCTTCTCCCTTTCATGTTTTTCCATATCACGGTTAGTGAGGTCTTGCAACCTACAGAAAAAGAAAACATTTTACTGCGATATGACTACGGTCACAGCACAATCAGAAGTCTCCCTACCAAGGGAACACAAAAACCTTCCAATGAAAAACGTGCATTCTAACTTTTTTTTGGAAGCCTCAATCTGATCAGCGGTCGGGATCAGAATATCGTTCACTTGCAGCTCCACTCCGATCTCCTCTGAAATCTTGGTCCTCCTCTGCGGTTTGGGCTTCTCCTCTTTCTTGTCCTCAGCCTTCGCTTCTTCACTTGGCTTCTTTTCCTCGGATTTTGGCGCTTCCTTCTGGTCCTTTTGTAAAGACAAGACATCTGAAATAAGAGCTCAAGCATCTCCAAAAAATATCTGCAGTAGCACATGAAGCCCAGCCAAACTGCAGCCTCACTAACTGCAATCTGCAGGTTTAAAAGCAAACTCCAACCGAGCAAAGCAACAGTCAAGAGATTCATGCAGATAAAGGGCAGTGGAAACTGTGTGCCGGCAGTATTGAGCCAATTAATTTTAGCTGATTTGAATTTGATACCCCAAATATTGAGAGCAGTGGTTAGTGGTTAGTGGTTCTCCCCCCCCCCCCCATTCCAAATTAGACAAAACCACAACTTCTACAAAGAGGTTTTCATGGCTACTGAATATTAATATTCCACCAATATTCCCATTCACATGCAGTCATTCATTCCCCTGGTAAAATAACATCTTTTTCAGTTTTCCACCGGTGGCAGACTTGTGCAAACAGTCTCCCCCTTCCATTTGTTCAACTACCTTCTTGGAAAGTATGGCACCGGGATATTTGCCCACGTCCAAAAATCAGTAGACATGCAAGTCTTGCAGGTTTACAAACAGTTGCATTTCTCCCATTTCTTTTGTGCAGGCATTTCTACCCCAGCCACATCTTAAATCGGGCAATAGTATATTTGAAAAAAGGCCTTAAAAGCTGGAGTATGCAATTTTTCAAAAAAAATAAAAAATCATCACTGTCATATTTGTTTTAACTGTTACTATGACCTGACAGTGGGATGAGTCTCAGATCTTTGAGAAAATCAGTCTCATCTGTCTCCATCTAGTGCTTCTAAGTAATTCCTTCTGCAAGATTTCACCGCGACCGGCTGGACAAACGCTAGCCAGCATAAGCACTGACTACCTTATTTGTGCGTTCAAACTTGAGAAGATGAGAACGGAAGTATAAAATTCCAAGAACACGAGGACACGGTAAGCTGAATCTGCAGTTCGAGACAGTTGCGTTCTCGTCCACTTAACATTTCAGCGCGAGCATTTATTTGTTCAACTTTCTCACAATTTTAATATTAATATTTATTAAGTAAACAGTTATGTGCCTTTTCCTCGGCGGATGCTGCTGTCGCTGACTGTAGCTGCAAAAGCCATAGGGAAAAAGCAGGCTACATTTGCAGCCGATAGGTGTTGCAAGCTCAGCTCAATAATAACTTCATCAGTAGTTGGTTGCTAACGCAAGTGGGTGGCTGTTAGATACATCCTATATCACCGCAGATGTATCTGAAATGCCATATAGCTTCATATGCAAGATGCTCATGGTTACAGTAACACTCCGTTGAGAATATCGCATGTTACAAACATAGCTGACGACGTGGCTGACGTTCGCTTGTTTCTAGTGCTAAGGCTAGCTCAGTGGCTAGCTGTTTTTTATACATAATATGCTGTAACAATTTCTAATATGCCCAGGTAGTCGTATTGGTTTGGTCTTTGACCTGAGGCCACATTCATAGGATACTTAGTGATGGTAAAATGTTATTTTTATCATTTCGCTGTGTTTGCACCTAGCACTCACACAGCTCCGGTGACGATTCAGACCTACGACACTGCATCCAGGTAACGGGATGCGAGACTCGCGCTCGTGCATGTGAATTAGGGGGCGTGTCTTTGGTCAGAGACTTGAGGGGAGGGGTGGGTTTAGAGGTGAGGCTACATTCAAATCTTACTTGCTGTTCAAAGATTGCATACTCCAGCTTTAATTTGGAATATCCAAACAGACCAAGTGGTTCACATGACCATTATCAAATTCAGAATATTGTCATCATCTGAATTATAGTGGAAACTTAGTATGCAAGCAAATGTAGTCACTGAAAGGAAGAAAAGATAACTGATGAATTTTCTCACCTGGGAGTCTTCACTGGCATCAGCTTTCTCGTCCTCGGTTTTCTCATTGCCCTGCGTCTCACCCTCCGATTTTTCTCCAGCCTCCTGCTTCTCTTCCTGGGCTGGTTTGTCCTCCTTCTGGGCCTGGTCATCTTCCTTCACCGTCTCTGGTGGAACTTCTTCCTCATCCTTTAAACCAAACATGGAGAAGTGTAGTGAAAAAATTACTCCCTGTCGCTGAAATCCCACGTGGATACAGGACATTAGCATTCAACGGTTGAGACAAAAAAATTCCCTGGAAAACATGGAAACAGTGATTGGACAGGCCTACCTGGACTGGTTCTGATGCATTTACACTGGGCTCGGAGCTTCCCCCACCGAACAGGCTGGAGATCGTGTTTCCAAGTTCTTTCAAAGGAAAAAATTTACAATGCAAAATGAGGAACATGATACAGATAAAACAAAATTAGAAATTTGGGGAAAGTGACATGCGTAATGTACCAGAACCGATTGTTTTAATATCCAAAAATACAGCCCATCACATTGTGATACCCAAGTTGACACAGCTAAGCTCATATATAGAATTGAAGAAATAATACAACTAGCGAGACATCTTGTATAGTGCATTTCTAATACTTACTTGTCAAAGTGGACTCCTCTTCCTTCTCCTCGACTACAGTCTCAAACACAGACTCCACCTGCAAGCAAATATTTACGCAAGTTTGGCACAGCTAAACTCTTAGCACACATTCTCCCTGAATGAGCCCCAGCCTACAGAGGATTACTGAGCCGAGCACAGGACTCACCCTGTCCAGCGTCAGCACACCACTCTCGTCCATGTTGAAATGGGCCTTAATGCCCTTCGACTCTGCATCACCGTGCTTCTTGAAACTGCCTCCGACACCAGTCAACTTCACCACAGTCAGGTTCAGAGAGCCAAACACACTGAGAAAGGATCCGGCAACAGGTCAGGGGTCATTCTGAAAAGAACTTTTTCCGCCCCCAACAGGTAGCTATGCTCCATGAAAAAAAAATCCAAGTGCAATTTGGCAGTACCTTGAGTTTCCATATAGGGAGAGTTACAACATGAAGTTTCCAGAACATCTGTTCAAGGAGCCATTTTGTTTCCATACCCCCCCTCTTCTGCTTCTTGAAACCATAGCTGGCTGGTTTACAGTTTTTCCCCTAGAATTAATACGCATCCCTTCCAAGAAAAGAACGAAAAAAATCCAACAATTTCCATTGTGAACAATGGCTCGGGGCTCTGCCCAATGGAAACAAAATGGCTCCAACTCTTGAGTAGTCGCGACTCTCCGAGTTGAGACTCCAGTAGTACCCAAGTCTTTGCATGACTGTCACCATTATTGGCTCTGTACTGCTCAAACACAGTGCTCACCTGAGGTCTTGTGCACTGAGGAATGTTAGATCCCCGTAATTGACACTGAAGACAAAGTCGTCGATGTAGCGGTTGAAGGTGATGACCTTTCTCTGGGGGTAAGGCGCCATTCTCTGGAACAGGATGCGTTTGTTGTGCTTCAGACTCCTCACTCCATCCTCTTCCTCAGTCTCCCGAGTGAACTCCACCTAGGGAACAGAACAGGCCACACTTATTTTGTCGAATAAAAAGCGCTCACAAGCTCCATCTCCTTACATTAGCTGTACGCTTTTGCCTCGCAGATAGGTAAACTTACAATACTGCATGCAGCAATACAGAAATGATCGACACAGGTCCTGGCCAATAATTAAATGATAAACAATCAAGAGCAAACTAGGATTTCCATCAGTGCAACGATTTGTTGCATCTGAAAGCAATACACTTGGTGGCATGGATTACACCAGTGCAGTAACACTCTAGATTAGCCAGTCATCGTTCACATAGAACAATATGTTCCCTCAAGGCATTTAGTGGAACAATCATCAGGGAGGGTGGCATGCGGGCCATTTTGTTCTGACCTGGATTTTAAGTACAATCCTCTTCCCGCATTACATTCTTATCTCTGTAATGGCCATCCCGCTCTTGGCGTGCTCACCTGAATGGGGAACATGGCAGCATCGCGCACCATGAAGGGTTTGACCTTGAAAGCCTTGCTGAGCGCCGCCGCCTGGTAAACGGCGCCAAGGGCTGCGGCCTCATCCGCGTTGATGTTTTTCCCCAACTCTTCTCTAAGGAAAACCGCACATTAGTGTGAGAATTTCAGAACCGCCTCATAACTCTTGAACAGGAGAACAATTATTCAAGCTCCGAGTAAACTCAAAACCTACTTTCCCACGGCCTTCATCAGAACCTCTTGGACTTTGGGCACCCGAGTCGCTCCTCCAACAAGAATCACCTGCTCAATCTCATCCTGTTAACAAAGAGGAAATGAAAAGCACTGTTACCAAGGTTACCTAGCACAGAGCTCTGTCACCCTGAATATATCATGTTTTTTTTAACTGGGATGTGTAATGATAGCAGAGACTTGGACGCCTGCCAAGACGAGGTCTTAAACAACTCTAAACTAGAAAATGTGTGTCCATGAAACACAGAATCCCAGATGCAGGGGCAAGTCAACATAAGCCCAAACACCTGTAAAATCATAAAAACATAAAAGAAATCAGAGACCAAGTATCAGATTTTGGGTTCTGGGGTCCTACAAAGCACATGGATAAGCTCAATAAATTCTGTTCAGCAGTTTTTGGGAAGTGGACAGACTACATCCCTATTGTATCAAAGGGAGAGGGAAAGTTGCCAAAATTTACATGTAATCAATCACCAGAAAAATCATAAATTTTAGAAATTCAGAAACAATGTTTAAGATATACACCTTTCGTGTCCCTACTAAGCACATGTGTAAGTTCAAGGAATTCTGTTGTCCGGTTTTTGAGAAGAATGTGTCAACGATCAACCCTGTAAGTACAGACAAGGGAAACGCCATGTATTCCCAGCCACAGACGGCGTAGGGGCATACAAATTTTGTAAGGAAAAATGGCATAAATTGCTGGAGCCGTGTTAGGGAATACTGGCTAGCCAAACTCACCATGGACATTTCTGCAGAACTGAGGGCTTCCTTTACAGGGCCAGGAACCCTTTCAAACAGGTCTCGGCACAGCATCTCCAACTCTGACCGCGTCACCTTTGCTTTGAAGTCTATGTCATCGAGGAGACCTTCCACCTGCACAGGATGGACAAACCTGCATCACATATACTCGTGCCGCAATGGACGTCCCATTCCTTAAGGGGTCTTCAGCGTAAAAATTGGAATTTTCTAAAATTAAAATATTTTTGATTTTCACATAAAAATAAAGTAATGCAGTCAGGTGCCAGTAAACACCAAGAATCAGTCTTTCCTCTGCTTCAATTGTTACTTGTGACTTTAAATGCAAATTACGGGAAAGGAGGAGGGGGAAAAAAAAAAAAAAAAAAAATCACAATTTTGACTGATTTTCAACTTTGTGGCATTCATAAAATCATTAATATTCATCTGGTTGACTTGAAATTTGGACTGAAGTTGTCTGTCAGAGATCTATGAAATAACATAGGATTTTATAGATCAGTGCATCCCTAGGGGGCTAATTTTGAAAATGAAGCAAGTTGATGATATCGATTTTCCTAATGGAATTCATAAATGTTCCAAACAAAAAAATCCTATGCCATTTCCCAGAACCATCTTCAACCTTTCGTATGAGACTAATTAGAGTAAAATCTGACCATGCGTTATTGAAATATCAGTGCCACGAAATATTTTCAGATTTTGTCATTAAAGAGCCTTTTCCATGGCAACTTTAAAATCATGATGAGTATGGTTATTTCTTAGTTTCTACATCATTATGGTTATTTCACCCCTTAAATGGACAGACTGGAATGTTGGATAATAGGATGTACCACAGTGCTGCAGGCCATGGAGCGGCACAAAGAAATGGCCTTAATCCAAAATCACAAACCAAAGAACGGAATGTGGATTCTGACCAAGGACATGTTTCCATACACATAATAGATGGTGTATTTTTTCCCAACCTTTCTTTGGAGAAGGAGTGGTGAGGTAGTGCAATGTGACCGAGGTACAAGTCCCAATGGGACGATCACAACGGGGGCCATTTTATTCACGTTTCCCAACAGAGATAACACAATGAAACTCATACAACAGCGGCCATAAAAGGAACATAAAAATTACAAAAGGCATGTTTACTTAAGTCTGGCTTCAGTGATACAAGTGCTTAAAAACATCAGTCAACTCAAGAACAAAAAATGCTGGAGAGGAATGATAGGGATACCCACAGATTCCCCATTCAGCAGCACGCTAAACAAGCTGGCTACAGAGGCTAATGAAAGATGCAAACTAACTGGCTATCAACTGGTTACTCTATTGATTTTATAAATCCATGACCGGTGGCAGTGCTGTGCTTCAGTCATTCTACTGACAACAATAACTCACCATCATCCTTTTCCTAAATACAAATTTGAGGTGATCCACATCTGACCTTTTCTATGGAAAACTAAAGATTATAACATCAGGTTAGTTGTTCATCTCAATGAGGCAATTTTTCAACTATGAAAACAAATACACTAAACTAGATCAGCACGGCCTCACACAGCCAATCTCCGGAAGATAACCAACAAGCAAAAAGAAAAAAAGAAAAAACTAAAGAAATATCAAACATGGAGACCAGCAGATTTTCCACAAATCCCCCAAGAGTACAGACTGCGCTTCCAAAAATGCAATGTTCCATTTCATTTTAAATCGTGATAAAATAGTTTTAAAAAAACGAGGTAATGTTTCCTATATTTTTTAGGCCGGATGCCTCACATCTCCAGTATCATGAAACCCAAAGAAAAGCGAGACTTTGAGATGATGCCCAAAAGTTCAAATAAGGTAATCAATTCCTCCTTCTTATTTTCAAGTACATGTGGGATCTTCTCAAGGATATTCTGAGGGCGTGAGAAACTTGAGCAACACCGTGTGTAAGCTGCCCCATTCAGAGAGCGGAAACGCCTACATGCAGCGCTGGCAGATGGTGCCAATGTCCTACTCCACAAATAGGTCATATCAGATGAACAGCAGCATTACTGCCGCGCCAAGGTCGGCAGCTCAACCGGGCAGGAAGCGATGTGGATAACCACTCCACCTCATTTTCGCCCGCCTTGTGGGCGGCGGCACAGTTTCCTCACCTGTGCCGTGTGCTCGGCATTGGCGCTCAGCACGGTCTTCAGCCTCTGAGCCTCTTTGAGGAGCTTGGCCATGGCTCGAGCGTTCTCCCGCACATCCTTCTTGGTCTTCTTCTGGTCATTGAAGAGCTTGGCCAGATGGTCCCGCAGTCTCAGCTCCATCTCGAACCCGCCCAGAGTGCGGTCAAACCTGGGGTGGACAAAAACAGTTTACCAACAGTCACAACTTTACACAAATACATTACTCAAAACAGATCACAGGTTTCTTTGTCTCAGAATAGGACAGCTAGGAAGACTATTTGCTAATGGAAGTTGAGTCGTCTCTCGACAGAAAGTGATGAATTCGGTGAGTTACAGAAGGTAATATTTGTCAGACAAGATGTTCAGCCAAGTGGTCATTTAAGACCATGACTCCCTCTGGTCATTTAAGAACCCATGTCTGAAGGGGTCTGGTGCAGGACCAAGTGTCCTGGTCGAACTGGTCAAAATGGCTGAACATCAAACCATCACATCAACCTCACTGCAGTCAATTCAACCACTTCCTTCCCCCACTCTTTTTGAACCCCCGGATGAGCACAGAAAAGGGGAACGTGGTTCTCAGTTAACGTTACAGGCCTAACAGGTGACTAAACATCAAACTACATAAAGTGAAAAACACAGTAGTGAATGCAGTGGTCAGAGTATGGCTGCGTAAAGCCTGCCACAAATCACCGATTCGGGTAATAGGGAAATCGACGAACAGACTGTTGCAGTCCAAAAATAAATTAATTAAATTAAAAATCACTGAGTCACAAGCATTCATGACAATGACATAAGCACTAGGGCCATTTCCATCATTTAAATCTGAAAACGAAGACAATTTATCCAAACAGCATTCCCCCCCAACCCCTTTTTTTCAAAGCCATGAATATCACATTCCCTCAGGGGAGAGTGGCTCACGTTCCTGAACAGGATGCCCATGACTCACCCCACCCCTCGAATCTGTAGCTGAGGTTGTGTCCCAGAATCCTTTGTCTTCACAGTCTGATAAGTGACAATGGTGGCCACGGTGCTGCCAGAGCCCATGTCGTAAAACATCACGTTCTACAGGGGGCAACATATACATGCAATGATGTTAATGGCCTACCTATTGCAAACACCCGGGGCAGTATCCACAAAGAATCTGGCCTTATTACTTGGAGTACTCCAGAGCGGTGAAAAAAGTCCCTACCTAACAGTTACCACATAAGAGCTACTCTTAGCAGCTTAGAATCACGTATTAAGGACTTTGGCAAAGTCCAATATTAAGGGTAGGGAACGCAGTTGACCTCATCATGAAGGAGGAAATCGTGTTTCATAAACTATGCCTACAGTGATTGGCTGTAGGAGTCCAATTGCAGTCCTTTGGTGACAGCATCCTTTAAAACCCATTCATTCATCAAGAGGAAAAGTTAAACAGTACAGGAGCATATATAAACCTTTCCAACTGAAATAAGATTTCCCCTATTATGTTTGACTTGTTTTAACAACAATTATTTTGCAAAGTGAAATTAGCATTCATATGCCCATGAAATTGATTACACCTGCATCAAGTAAATCAATTATTGCAAACCTAGTTGCAGCAGCCAACATAAACTGTGTGAAAAGAGGTTTTATTTCCCTGGGCGCTGCTCTGTGGCTGCCCACTGCTCCCAACTACAGGATGGGTCAGATGCAGAGGACAAATTACCCCATGGGGTTCAATTATGTGCATCTCATCTTGACTGGCATGGACCAACCATGGCGGATATTGAAGGCGTACATATCAAACGCAAAACAAAAGCATGCAGGAAAAACTTTTGTTAGGGGAGCGACTCAGGAAAAAAAAAAGTGCAGAAGAGCAGGAGAAAGGAAATTTGAATCAGGCATTACGCTGCAGACACAAAAGGCCCATCGATTGACCCGTTTCCTCATAAATGCCTCTTTTCCGCTGCTTTTACGATGCAGCACAGAGAAAACGGTGGTATTCCCTGCAGTCGCAGGCTAGGGCAGAGATTGCAGAATACAGGAGGTGAATATCTTCTACACGTAGGTTTCACATCTTTTGCCTTGTTCATTATTCATAAATAAATGAATAAATGTATAAATCCTTTACTGAACCAGGAATATCTATTGAGATACAAGCTCTCTTCTAGGGCAGGGATACTCGCTCGCTTCCGGAATGAGCCGGTGTGGGGGCAGGATATCATTCTAACCATGCGGTTTCACACCTGATTCTACATATCAAAGCTCCACGGCAAAAGCTTTAAGGGTTGACAAGCAGAATCAGGTCAGCGACTGGTTGGTTAGAATGAAAAGTCTGCACCCACACCGGCTCATTCTGGAAGAGAGCGAGTATCCCTGTTCCAGGGAGTCCTGATCTAGACAGCAGCATCACCACTTTCACATATTAACATATTTTGAAAATTTCACCTTGCTATGCATGTAATGCATAAAACCAGCACAGACAAAACGGTTAGAAGAGAGGTCATATCAAAGATGTGTGTAACACAATCCACCTAAAATCACAGAGCAAGTAAAATAGCCACACATTTCCTTCAGGGCAGTTTGTAAATGACTTTTAAAGGAATTTTAATAAGGGAGTGCCCCTATGCTATGAAAATTGTTCAGAGATTTATACTACACAAATGTAATCATGGATTAAACTACACATCCCATATCATTTTCTTTTATACAAACTGCTCTCTCAGCAGAAACCTCCACACCACAACTTCTGTGTGACGTATAGCATGCTAGCTGGGGTACTCCGATCGCAGCATATTGGAACAGGAGCATTGACCCCCACGATGCTAACTGCCAATGAGCTTGATAAGCAAGAGATTCTCATTTAAGATTTTCAGTGCTGTAATTCAGTTACAAAATAAACGCGAGCACAAGCATTCATTAACATTTGATAGTAATCATTACAGGCTCCCCTCGCAAGTGAGCAAATACCGCTTCAGCACTCAGTGTAATGTTTTTCACCCGACATCAACGCTTGATCTTGGTGACAGCCATTATGATTTTTTTTGTGAGTGACTTAGAAATCTATCGGTTAGGAACTACTTTTAGGCCAAAGATTCTTGATGAATACAGTCACAGGAAAACACTACGTTGCCTGGATGTACTTAAAGGTGAAGATGCATCAGAGATGGGCACCTGGGCTGTGCTATTAATGTCCTTCCTCCTGAAGACCCCGTAGTTCAGTGCAACAGCCGTGTTGTCGTTGATTAACTGAAGGACCTTGAGGCCTGCCATCTGGGCCGCCTGCAGGACTGCCCTACGCTCTGCCTGATTGTAAAAGGCTGGAACTGTGATAACAGCGTCTTTGATGGATTGTTCTGCGGATGAGAAATGAACAGGCCTCAAATTAAAAGTGGTCCCAATTTACCCTTGATTACATTTCATCAGCCATTAGTATTTCAGAGAGATAAGAGAGTGGGCGAAGCCCTCTCGCTACAAACCAGCGAAGTCCTGTGCCAAGCCTCGCGAGTAGTTCAACACCATGCCAAGGATCTCCTCTGGGGTGTACTGCATCTCTCTGCAAGATGACAGGCAATTAAACCGGGCAGAAATCATTGATGTGAACTGCACTGGTCTGCAACTTGAGTGCATCATCAAAAAAAGTTACCAGTCGACAAGTGAAAATGCAGCATATGCCATCAACAACCATCTTAGAGCGCTCCTGTGGAGAAATGTAATCCTACCATCAAACCCCCCACCCCAAAAATACCTCCATGTTAGTCGTAGTGCAGCTTATAGCCGTTATGCAGCTTATAACAGGCAGGATGGACGGCAGACTCACTCCGAGTTCTTGAACATGACCGTGCCCCGATTCTCCTCTTTTTCCAAGCGGTGCTCGGGGAAGCGTTTCTGGTACAAAGCCACCAGAGGGTTTTCCTGTCGTTTCCCCAGCAGGTCCTGTAGATACCTGTACACCACCTTGGGGTTCTTCACCGACTGCACAGGAGCCATAAAAGGATTCCTTACTCACACCATATCCCTTCAATGCAATAATACACTCGCGACAGATTCTCACTGCGGTGGCAAATGTGTAGCCGTCTTTTCAGGTCATACGGACTCGAGTCACGGTGATGGTATAGTCACGAAAGCGCTCTTACCACTCCGAGCGCGGCATCTCCAAACAACCGCTCGCTCTCCTTTAAACATACAGCCACTGGAGTCTTCCTCCTGGACTCCCTGCGTCAAACACGAACAAGGATGAGAGCAGAAGTACCTCATGGCAGGAATTTTGAAAACTATTGAAATGAAAGGAAAACTCTACCTCCTCAACCTTTAATTAACAGGAACACCCATCATTACAATTAAATCAATACTGGCAATGACAGGCTTTGCACACCAAAGCTTGAGAGTTTGGAAGATTATTTTCAATTTAGTTCATGTTCCATCAGTCCACGCATCTGCAGTGCAGGAGTGAGATACCCAAGAATAATAAAAAAAGCAAAGCGGTCTCGAACACTGCAATGGCCAACAAAACAAAATCGACACCAACAGTGAATAACAAGTTTGGTCTAAAACCGAAAGGACCATAAACCAATGGTTTCTCGGTACCTTCCCTACATGCAGTGTGAAAGGGTAACGATACTCAGTATAAAATATCGGTAATATGCACTACATTATGGAAATAAAATTTTAACCTCTATTCATATGAAATCAGAAAAATGATGGAAATTACAAAATAAATACATGGTAAGAGATCGTCCATTCCCTAGCCACATACTACACCATCAGAGTTACATTCATCGGTAAAGGATGTAAAAATTTAATGGAAAAGAAGTGATTCAGTAAAATAACAGAGGAAGACCTCAGATATGCTTCACTGGCAAAGAGGTGAGAAGGTAATGACCTTTCAATTCAGGGCAAACTTTAATGTTCCTTTAATGTCAATCCTCTCTCTGTGCAGCATCCCGATTGGATGGCAGTTACTAAAAATGAATCCAAATGCAGAAGAAAATTTAAATACCTACATTCACTGCTCTGACATGGCGCAGTCAAAGGTAAAGCGATCCCTCTTCCACAAGTTCATCGAATTACCATTTGGAATAATCAAGACCTGCGCTTTCAAATAAGCCTATTGGAAGGTTTTCGTTGGTCGATGCAATAGTAGGTACTGCATGCTTTAAAACAAGCCGAAATCAAAATTAAATTGCAAACAAAAGTATGGAAAGGTCTTAAAAGGAAACATTCCAGTAAGATAATAAAATTGCAAAACTGCTGTATTCTCACACCAAAGATAGTTTGCTTCCATTTCCTGGAAAATGATTTAACTTTTATTATGGCATCATCGTGTACCAGTGGGATATGGAAAAAAAATTGGAACCGACAGGGTGTCAAGTTAATAAATCAGAAAATCATCTGAGCCCCTCAGTCAACTGCTTTTAACAGCTTAGAAATCCATAGCAGTTACAGATGTGCGTGCACCAAATAACCAATCAAATCCACTCCCCTGCCTCTGAAAATACCACAAATGTATTGTATCACAGTCCTAGGAGACAGATCAACACCAACAACCATTTCATGGCTTCTTTAAATTATTTCTGGCCAATTCAGCAATCAACAGTACAGGTATGATAACTAAAATTAATTAACTTTCCATCTCAAACACACACAGAAAAGAATGAGGCAATATCTATGACAAAGAAAGACAGATGTGCTTACTTGTTTAGAACGATCTCCATTGGCACTCCAGGCTTGACAATTGCAATCTTCATCCATTCACTGCCCAAGTCAACAGACATCACAGCTATTGAATCTGTACAACAAAAAGATTCAAATTTAAAAAAAAAAAAACAAAATTTATTACAACACCATATGGACACCATACCACTTCAATTCAGTTTGGAGGGGATCATTTTCTTTACCCGCTTATTCCTCACTAGGGTCGCGTGGACGAGCAGGTGCCGATCCCAGCTGGACAAAGGCAGGGCGCACACACTATTCACTATTCGCTCTCACATACATACCTTTGGGCAATTTAGTGTCTCCAATTAGCCTAATATGCATGTCTGTGGGAGGAAACCAGAGTACCCTGGGGGTACACACACAATCAAGGAAAACACAAACGCAGCACAGAAAGGCCCCAGCCCAGATTCAAACCCTCAACCTTGCTGCTGTGAGGTGGCAATGCTAAGGAGATGTGCAAAATAGTAAAAACCCCAGAGGCGTGTACTGTGAGCCACGCGGTGCAGATACAGCCAAAGGCATCAGGGAAAATAAGCGAATTACAAAGCACAACCTCAGTTAGAATAAACGCACACAGCATCTCAGATCTCAGCTTCAGAACACCCACATGTAATTTAAACAAAAATCCCTCCATGCGTAAGATCACTATCCACATACTTATAAAATGGTGAGAAAGTATTGGTTGCCTCTGCAGGGAGGGGGACAGAAGATTCTGCTTTGCTAAATCTTATGCAAAGATTGTCATACGGCCCCTTAACATACTATCTGATAGACACATCTGAATAATTTCAAAGAAACAACTAACTCTGGCCAATTTTCAGGGTACCCACAAAACTCTGCCTTATACGGTCTGCAAGTCCATCATGTTAGCGATCAGTACTAAGGCAGGTTCTCACCATCAAAACAATACAGGGTGGATGAGCCAGTCTTAAATGATCAGAAACTGCACACCAAGCAAAGTACTGCTGAATGCAAATTCATTCACTCAAGATCAAGTGGAAGAAGAGAAAATTTTTGTGCGAAACACATTTTTCATGATTAAAGTCTCAATTGATTAACATTCCAGCACTGCCTTGCACAGTTAACCATATAGGCTGAGGTAAACAGCACAATTAGGTTCCTGTTAAACAGGTCTTCCAGAAATTTGAAGGGTTTATCCTCGGAAACAATGCATTTCTGCTCAGTACTTGAAGAGCAAGACTACATAATTGCGAATAAGATGGGTGCAACATGGAAGAGGGACAAAGGTGGCAGGGATATCCTCGAGGCAAATCTCTGATGCAAATGAAAGACTGCAACTTGCATCAGCTGTCCCAACAGAATATATCCACTTGTGAATTGCACAAGTCCTGCTGGGTGGCAGGGTTTAATTTAATATGAGAACGTGAATGCCAATTTGCTATGCACCTGCAGCTTAGGATAATGCAGTCCATCTAGCCATTATCTAATCCAGCGTCTCCCAGCTCCAGTCCTGGAGCACCGCGTTTTACATTTTCAACATCTCCCTTATTTAAAACACCTGATTCATCCAATCAGCTGATTAATAGAGTGCTTGAACTGAACGAGTTGTGTCAGAGCAGGGAGACGTCCAAGATGTGCGAGGCAGGGGTACTTCAGGACCAGGGTTGGGAAACACTGATCTAACCCACCAATTCCTGGGAAGCGTCACAGGGGACAATAATGGGTGAGAGGGACGAACACATTCTGGGCAGTTCGCCAAGCCATCGCAAGGATGGAGTGACACCATATGCATTTGAAACAGACATTCTAAACTGAAGAATAGATTAAAAATAGTTGAGAAAAGAGGCCTGTTGGGACCATCCAAAGTGTCACAGTTTGTACACAATATTGTAGTTTCAATACAAGAGCCAGCCCTGAATTGTTCATACCAATCAGTGGTTCCTGGTTGAAGTCACTCTAATGCAACCCATTATGGGGTCCGTGCTCATCAACATTTGCCTTTAAGAAATATACCCAGAACGTCATTCTAGCTTGCTAGGAATCATTTTTAAGTCAAGCAATAGTTTAATGGACATTAAAAGATGCAATATTTTAGCAAAGACTATGTCATTATATTCTTACACTCAGTTCTAACAGTCTTCGGCAGTGGTTCTCAAACTCAGTCCTAGGGGACCACCGTCTATGCTGGTTTTCGTTGCAACCACAAATGCAACCCAAGAATTGTAATGGAGGACAATTTCTCTTCAGTAAGCTTTCAAGCAACATTGTCAATAATTCCAGTGCTTGCTTTGAACCATGAAAGTTCCATATTCACATAATGCTATACAGGAAACAATTGAATAAAATGAGAAATTAAAACAGAAATGCGCATATAAGAAATACGAATCGTGTGTTTCCATTTAATGTGTCAGGAAAAAAAAAAAAAAAAGTGAAAACCACACTACGAACTCACGCGAGTTGCAAGATTACCTGACCGCAGAACCAGAAACAAAACAATAGTTTTTGTTCATTCATGTGTGTGCAAGTGTGCTACGTCAGACTTAATTCAAATAAAACTGTTTCCATCCCCAGTTTTGCGAATCAACACTTTCAAATCATCCGAAACATGACCATCTAAGCGAATTTGTTTTTTGCGAATCGGGGGGTTTTAATTCGAATTTTGCCATTTCCATCATCATTTTCTGATGCGATACGTTCTAGATGCGCATCGAAACAGGTGATGGAAAACCAGCTAATGACTCACATTTGTTTTTTGTTAATATTGTGGGGAAAAATAAATTTATGAACTATAAGCTTGAGTCAAACAACCTAGAGGAGCTCATTAATTGGCCTTTTTGCAATTATTGTAAAATTGCGATACTGCATTTTGCACACAATAAGGATATAGGGCTTTCATTCCCCTTGGCAGAAAGTGCCATTTCTCGCATAATGTGAAGTCAGAGGGTAAATAAATGAAATGCCACGAATTAAAACAAATTTACAGCTTCACAGAATTCTGAGACTGCAGTTGTGGTTGCAATGAGAACATGCAAACACAGTGGTCCCCAGGACTGAGTCTGAGAACCACTGGTCCAGAGAATAATGTTTAAACACTTTTATCAAATTACCTGTGGGGGAGGGGAGAAGTGCAAGACTGCAAAAAAGAATCCACACCGTAGGGTTCCACCTCATGGTTCTTTCCTGAATGAAAGAAGCACATCACAATTTTTTCACTCAATCAGAGCACAGTCCATGATGAGGGCATATAAAAGTACTGACAATTCCATCATACAAGTAAAAGCAAGGAAGTACAAAATGCATTTTCCAGACACTGCTAACATTCTAGGACAAAAGCGATGGGCAAAAGCATGGAGGCTGTGATGAATCTCTACCATTTTGCAAAGCAAAATGCCTGCAAGTGCAACAGTAAACCACAAACAAATTAGTCAATCACTGAGTCGTGTCACAGCCTCCTACTGGCCCTGAGTAAAACCTATAGGCAGGTGTGCAGACAGTCTTTATTCTTAGCAATGATGTAGGCTAAATCATCAAGAATAATACTCCCGTCCCAAGACGGGTCAAAGGGAAACAAAGAAACAAGGCATGTCCCATCTGTTTCTCTAACTTTACTGGGGGGAAAAAAAACAAACAAACAAACACCTCAGGACCAAACGTGCAATAATACAAGCATCTGGAGAAGATGGGCCCTGTTATGCATCTCTGATTTATGGAACAGCCTACAGTATTCATGCAACGTTTCGACTCGAGTTCATTCGTAACCAGTCCCATTCTAAAACATCTATCAATCACATTGAGCAAATCAACGACTGTGTACAGACTGGAAAGAATGGCCTGGTAGTATAACTGACGAGTGAGTGCAATGACAGGATTCCCTCACAATATTTTCGTGAGGAGCTAGTATATCCCTTGATCACGTAACGCAAACTGAGCCCAACTGGTCGGATCCCTCCGACAGGCATGTTCAAGAGCGCCGCCACACGTGCTAGAAAAAGAGTTTAGCCTACTATCCGCACATTAAACATCTTCAGCAATTAACCAGAGTCCCAAATATAGCTCACCATACACTAAAGCTGCTTTCACACCGGACGCGAAACGAATTTTTCGCACGACAGATTACATTCATAGTCAATGCAAAGACGCGCGTCGTAGCATTGACTTTGAATGTAATTTGTAGTGCGAAAAATTCGTTTCGCGTCCAGTGTGAAAGCAGCCTTAATCTGAAATGGAGTCGTGAAAATCCTTTAGAGACTGCAAGATGAAACAGTGTTTCATTGCACACAGCTGGAGGGCCGTGTACAGCTCATGCCGAGACTATTGTTAAAGAAAGAAAGAAACCAAAAGAAATACATGGTAACAACATCACGGTCATTCAAATGCGTAAGCACAGAAATTTCCAGTCTCGCAATGAGTGACGTATGCTCGGCTTTAATTGCCCCTGGTGATGGCATTTCTCCACCGCAGAGAAAGGGGCTTTTCCACGGAATTACGAGGCTCAGAATAAAAAAAACCCTTACATTTTAGCATATAAATGTAACAACCTTTTCCCGGCTGCCTGTCAGCGTAGCCTTTAAACACACGCCAGTTCAAAGAATTGAGAACACGCGTACCGATCACTTCCTGCGGAAGAAACAATGACCCACCAGCTACATTACATTACATTACATTGTAACGATGGCCAACTAACTTGAGACTCTATGCAATGAATGGACAAGTCAGATGCACATCCAACAAATACTTCTTGAACACCCAATAGTAAGCCCAAATATTTACCAATACGCCCACTACTTAACTGCACAGCTAGCTAGCGACCTATGCCAAGTTATCAATAGTATGACATAACTTACCATTAGCACGCCGCTAGCTCAGTTGCACTATACAAGCAAAATGAAAACAGTACTGATGAAATACTTAGTGAGCTCTTCGGAGCTTACGCGAGCTTTATCGAAATTTACGCTGTTGCCGCCTGCTCACTGTATCCTAAGAAAATCATTCAATGAACTCTCCCACGGCGACGGCGGACGCTGGATTTCTTCCTTTTTGCCCAGCTATCGCCGGCTTGCGCGCACCATAGGGCCCGGAACGCGGCGTGATCTCATTGGATCCACTCTAGCCCTTGTTCCGTGAGTTGCGCGTTGCTCCTGTGACCTGCTAGATCCGCCTCCTTGCCTCCGAATCTCTGGCACTGATAGGTACACGTTCATCACCGCCTCTTGCGTACTGCGCCTAGTAGTCGTTTGGCTTTGTTTCATTGGTCCACGTTCGATTAATGGGTGTGATCTTCCGCGCCACGAGTTGGTGTTTAACAGTGGAAGTTCAGCTGAATGGAATGGCCTCTGTATTATGGAACACAATAATGTGCCTCAATAAAATATAGAGGAATAAGTGAATTAATTAAAAAATACATTAACTAGGTGGCAATTTAAAAAGGAAAAATAATAGACTAATGAAAGTATAAATTAATATCGAAATATAAAGTAATGAAAGGGAAATTCTAAAAATTAGGAATGAAATTATATTTATTTTCTTTACCTTCTCATTTTTTTTTGTCAATTTATTTCTAGGTGTATTAATTTATGCATTTTTTTTGGTTTGGTCCATCCACTGAGTCCATGCAGCGGCTATCTGTTGCATAATTTACATCAATTTGGCGTCACTGGCTTTGTCTCAAATTACACCCGAAGCACTTGTGTGATGTGGGAGATGGAAGCCTCAAGTTCACACCTCTACAGAGGTGAACTACAATTGGATCAGACCTCAGCCCTTTCCAAAACTACTCCCGCACCACTTACATTTCCATTACCAAGTGTCACTTCATATGAAATTTGCCTTTCATTTGTGGAGGGAACCTCATGAAGGGGGAGGGGGGTGTAACTAAACTTTGGGATGTCCTTACCCTCCATCCAATGTGAAACAGATGGAGTCATCACCATGTCTACTGATAGACTGGTAGTGCATTGTATATGAGTCCTCTGCAATACATTGGCTTCCAGTAAGGGAAAATGACATTGGAAAGTCTGCATCTTTGCAGACTCGTCTTTTGTCCCAATACTCGCATTTGTGGCGCGGTGACCCTAATGTGTGCATACCCGTATATTTGCACAAGAGCGCAGGGTCCCATTTCTCAAATGTTGTTCTCCAGGGATATTCATGAGTGCCCTCAACAGAACCCAGATGTGCCCTTACTGCAAGTCCCCATCAGACTGAAGACTATTTCCCATAAATCTAATGTTACAAAGACATTTTATGTGATTCCTGGAATCATTTCTGGCATAACACTTTCCAAAAAAAAAAGTCTCAGGAGTGGAACATGGAGGCCTCTCCCAATTTTGCTCAAAAAATTCTGGTTCACCCCTGTAGAAGTCCATATTTTCAGTCCGCACATCTTGAACGTCAAACAAGTGCACACTTTGAGGAGGGCTGCAAGGCTTAGGGTGGGTATTGGGATAAAGCCTCTCTGTTTGAGGATTTTATAGCCACTCCCTCTGGGCACTAACTGGATTGGGTCAGACTTCAGCATGGTGAGCCCTTTGCATGAACGGGTAAAAGTAGGGGGAGTGGATTGAGCGAGGGCGTAGGGTGAGCTCCCGCTTCCATAACTCTTGCTTGGAAAGCATTTCTGATATTTATGCTATCTTCATGTCATTGATTAAATCCTGTAAAGCATCACTGTAACACTGGACATATGGGCGATAGTTTTCAGCAAGTGAAGACTGATGAAGACTTGCAGGAAGGGCACATCTGGGGTCCATTGGGGGCACGCATGAGCAACAGCGAAGAGCAACAACAGAGAAATGGGACACCCTGTGCTCTTGTGCAAATATGCGGATTCGCACACGCGAGGGACACCACGGCATAAGTAGGCCTAAGAGTATTCAGACAAGGCCACAGACAGCAATATCACAACCAACTTCACGCCTCAAATTTATTGACAAGTGCATTTCATGTTGTGATGGCCATTTTTCCAGCAGCAAAGTTCAGGATTTGAGGTACAGATTGTGCTGAGTCAGGTCACATTGCTGGTTTTTTTGTTGTTTTTTATTTTAATTATTTTTTGACAGACCGCACACTTCAAAACAACGATGGACAATCCATGTTCAGAAATATAATTCCCAGTCTTTGGTTTTAATTAACCATTTTACCTCATACTTTAATTCTTATGTTAAAAGGTGGACGAAAGACACGGCTCGCTCTCTGACCCCTACATTTTTCCGGCTATGGCTTTAAAGCATCTAGAAGCTGCAATGTCAAGTGGACTAGAACAAACAGGCAATAACAACGGGTTATGTCAACAGCAGCTCATTGTGCTTTTTATCCCCTCGGCATATAATGCAGGGGGATATAGCGATAGCCGTGTCTGTCTGTCCGTCCGTCCGTACGTCCGTAATCATTTCATTTCCGGGGCAGAACTCAAAAACCGTTCAATATTTCTTCACGAAATTTGATGTGTAGATCTGATATATCATATAAATGTGCCTTTTGGTATTTAGGAATTTCTAAAGTTTTCATTTTTTGTGTTTCCAAGGCAACGAGTTGGTCTTAGTGTCTGGGAAGGGTATGGCTCGTTTCCGGAGCATAACTCCATAACCGTTTAATATTTCTTCACAAAATTTGGTATATGGATCTCATATATCATGGAGATGTGCCTTTCGGTATTTAGGAATTTCTCAAATTTTTATTTTTTGAGTTTCCTGGGCCACAATTTGGACTTAGTCTCTGGGGAGGGTATGGTTCGTTTCTGGAGTGTAACTCAATAACCTTTTAATATTTCTTCACCAGATTTGGTGTGTAGATTTGATATACAGTGTAGATGTGCCTTTTGGTATTTAGAATTTAAGACATTTTTTTTTTTTTTTGGGGGGGGATTCTCATGGCAGAAAGTTGAAGTGCGTGTCACTGGTTCCAGAGCAATACATGATAATTGCTCAATGCTTATCTATGAAATTGGCATGTTGATCTAATGTACCCTGTAGATGCGCCTTTTCCTATTTAGGAATTGCTGAGATTTAGATTTTTTTTTTGTGTGTTTCTATAGCCACGGATTACACTCAGTTTCTGGTTAGGGTGTTGCTCATTTCTGAGGCATAACTCAGAAACAAAACTTTCAACATACCTGTGAATTAAAATGGGTGTCTTTTGCTATTTGGGATTTTCTGCTTCATGAAAACAAATGGAACAGGCTCAGAGAGATGTGGAAAGTTACATTCCCGTAGCAGAACTTGAAAGTATTTCCACGAAACTTTGAGAAGATATTTATTTGTACAAGGTACCTGAGGCCGCCCTGATTTTGCGGGGGCCGGGGGGATATGCCATCTTCTGATGGCTCTTGTTTGAACTGTCCAAAATCTATGACATGAATATTGCAGTGAAGGGAATGCCTTCAGACTAACCTCACTCACATGATCTTGCGTCTGCATCACATGATACGGTTCAGCTCGCCTGACGGGGAAAATGGCTGCGTTCTTGCAGTGGCGAAGATTTGTATTTTTTGACAAGGAGATTGTGAAGGATCCTACAGACAATGGAAAGAACTTTGTCTTACCCATGGGGCTGTCGGCCTGCGATTCTGGTCGGGGCCATATCGTTCTGGGAGATATCCTTTTTCTGCTCTGCTGGAACATTTCAGTCGGGCTCTTCCTGTTAGCATGTTAGTGAGCGTCTGTCATTGTGTTTACTATGGACGAAGCTCCGTAAATACTGCAGTCAGTGATGCATTCAAATATTTATACTGTTTGATTACTGTAGAGCGAAGAGGAGAAGTAACTGAAGTAATTACTGGTAATAGTTGCGCATTTAGCTTCATTTTCAAACGCATGTTTTTCCTGATCTCTCTGTGCTTAGATTTGGTAGGATGCGTACTCGTAGACTGTTGTCAAATCATTGTAATTTCAGCCGCTTCAGGTTTACCAATATTGCTGCAGGTGCTCAAACGTTTGAAAGAGCCCTTCTGCATTGTGTCCTATCCGTGCGGCGTAGTTCCGTCCTCGGAGAGTATGTTTTAAAGAGGAGAGGGCGCACCCCTGTCGCTGTGCAGCAAAATACTATGATTTCTGTTATAGAGCTGCCGCTTCTAGTTCTGTTGCACAATGCCTTCTCCTGTTTCAAGTTCTTTATATTGCCTCCTGATTTCAATCAGTCACCTCAAGAGAACTTTCTGGAATTAAAAAAAGGGATGCTGCCAGTGCTATCAAGGGACAGTTGCTCCATTACTTTCTCTCAAATGTTCTGTATTTGACCTTAAGTGAGATGCATCACATATGGAAGGTCAGATATGGTTCCTCACCCGCTCCTTGCAGCCGACATCTTTTCAGGCTTACAAACTGCGGGTCACACATCTCTACCAACTGAAGCAACACAGCATCCTGGTGTCCGTTGGCCAGGACGAGGAGGGAATTAATCCCCTGGTAAAGAAATTCACTCTGTAAAAATTGTAATTCAGTTTTGCGAAAATGAAACCTACCCGTCTAAAGTTTTTGTAAATCAACAATTTTTCAAGCGCCCAGGGATGGATAAATGAAATTGAGATGCTTTTATTTATTTATAGAAAACCTGCTAAGTTTCAGCGGACAGTCATGGTTTTGACGGTTTACACCTCACACCACTTCGGAGGTTTCCAAAAAAGTAGATGAGCTTTAGCCACCTGCATTAGTTATGATGTCTTGAACTTGCCTAAGATTGATATTTTTTCAGTGAAATCAAAATTAAGTGGTATATTTGTGTAACAGGTGAAGGTGTGGAACTTGGATAAGAGGGACAGCGGGAATCCTCTTTGCACCAGGATCTTTCCCGCCATCCCAGGGAACAAGCCCACGGAGGTGTCCTGCCTGAGTGTACACGAGAACCTCAATTTCATGGCCATCGGTATGTCTGGCTTTCATTCAGTTTGTCGTGTTTCACTCACAGCGCGCTGTAATCTGAGCAGTTTAGTGCTACAGGGATTCACCTAAACATTTCACACCTTGCCTTCGTGCACTGCAGAGTGTGAAAAAATGTTTCCTGTCACTTCTGTGCCCAACAAACTCCTGTGTTCCTTCTGAAATTTACTGCTTAGCTTTGTTTATGGTAACACAGTAAGCATAATAACCAGCCATTCTGCTAATGCCGAAGGAGGGATTGAATTGGCTACATTGTTTGCCTGACTGTTGGTCTTATTTGAGTTTCTTTTTTTGCCTCTGACCCCATTTCCTGTTTTGTTGTGAATGAAGGAGTGTTGTCTCTTTTGTCTGTCAGGGTTTACGGATGGAAGTGTGGTACTGACTAAGGGTGACATCACCAGAGACCGGCACAGTAAAATCCTCACTCTGCACGAGGGCACCTGTCCAATCACAGGGCTCTCCTTTCGCCAGGGTGGCAAGCTCACGCACCTGTTTGTCGCTACCCTGGAGAAAGTGCAGGTAATCCTTCAAGGACCAGAGTGTTACCACATACCTTCAGCTCTAAATTCCCAACCAGGAGTGTAGTGCAGTAGCCTGTGACAAAGGTCCTGAAAAGCCACATGCTCTGCTGGCTTTTGTCATTATGATGAAATTTTATGGCACCCAGTGTAGTGCCCCATGATGATATTAACTTATCTGGTAGCAGGAGGTTTCCTGCCCTTGCAATCAGATTATTTACTCTAAATGTTTGTTCTGCCAGCCTGTACGTCCGCAGTATATGTGCATTACTCCAGTGCAGTAAGTTTCTTTGAACTCAATCATTTTGAGCAGTTGATTTTTTCACGTAACCCACCTTGTTATTTACTTCTGGATCGGATTAGTTAAGAGGTGAAAGAAAACTGGGTTAGTGGATTTCAAGCGTAAATATTGCGTACGCTCAAAAAAAAAAAAAAAACGGCCTATCGTATGACATACTCTCATTCATAAAACTGGGTGAGCCGAACTGTATGTAGGTTTTATTTAATCAGGATTAACTTAAAAATTTTCACATGAGCGTAGTCTTAACAATTTTTAGTGCTTTGTAATGTCAAATTTGTTTTCAGAAATGTGAAACTTGCACTGAAATTGGCACGCCTGGGCCCAGTTTATAAATGAGACCCCCTGGCTTAGTGGGATCAGCATTTTGTGGCTGTCCATGCACTCATCCAGACACTGGATGCTGATTGGCTGTGCTTTTTGTGCCGGCAGTGCTACACCCTATCGGTGAAGGAGTACCCTCGGCTGGAGCTGGACACGCACGGCTGTGCCCTGCGCTGCTCGGCCCTCACGGATCCTTCCCAGGATTCCCAGTTCATCGTCGCGGGAGATGACTGCGTGTACCTGTACCAGCCGGACGAGCGTGGGCCTTGCTTCGCCTTCGATGGGCTCAAGGTTTCGGCGCACTGGCACCGGGGTTATCTCCTTCTGCTTACTCGAGCCGCAAAGTCCCCCAACAAGTATGGAATTAACTTAATAACTGGGCGAAGAAAGGGTATCCAGTTTTCCTCATGATTAAAATTCGATAGTACAAAGTAGTATGGTAGCTAGAAATCCTTTGAACTGCTTAAATTTTAATGTGGTGTTTTCAAGGTTGTAAAAATGCTTGAATTTTGAGTAAAATGCAACTGCTTTGCATTGTAACAGTGATTGCGTTATTTTATTATTTATTAATAATAAATAATTAATTTATTAATAATTTTATTTTATTATTATTTTATTGTAATGACCCATATATTTTTAGTTTACTTCTTTACAAGAGAGTCATTGGGATTCTTTTGGCTGAAATTACCAGAAAGTTCCCCTTTATGTTATAAGATATGCAGACCTCTAATTCATTGGAGTTGGGCCCTTTGGAAACTCCATAATTCAGCTGCACTGCTTTCATATTAAAGTGCTATCCCACAGAAGAGTTTGATAAATGTATGATTTACCACAGCTGTAAGGTGGTGGAAAAGCTCGAAAATGCTTGAAAAGTGCTTGATGTAGAATTTGGAAAAGGTGTAGGAACCCTGAATAGTATTTTCATTATACTTACAGAACAGAGTATAGCAGTGGCGAGACCTCTCCCTCCGAACGGCAGATCCTGACCATCTACGATCTGGACAACAAGTTCATCGCCTACAGCGGCACGTTCGACAACGTCCTTGACGTGCTGGCTGAGTGGGGGTCCTTCTACGTCCTGACGCATGACGGCAAGATCTCAGTCCTGCAGGAGAAAGACACGCAGACGAAGCTGGAGGTAAACTATGGGCATGTGTCTCCTCAAGAACGTGCAAGTGTGACAGAAATGTGTGAGAGCTAAGATAATCAGGCTGGTCCTCTAGGGGTCTCAAACGATTCCAGTGAAATCACTGTTAACCCTTAGAGCCCTACAATAAATTTTTAAAGAATATAAATTCAATTATCTTGTGCTGTTGAAAACCTATGGTGTGACGACTTGTTTAAAAGAACTCCTTTAACCCCTTTTTGCAGAATTCAAATAATGCCTATTTTTTTCCGATTATGCATGAGCCTATTTAGACTTTATAACTCAGTTTGTGTGTCACAGAGACTGGAAAATTATTCCAGTGAAGAAATTCTATGACGGAGTGATTATGGAATTAAATTTCGGAATTCATGGATGCCAGCGTCTGTATCTGGGCAAAGGGGTTTTTAACAAGTCGCCACATGATAGGTTTTCAACAGCTCTGATTTTGATATCTTACATTATTGTGCAATTATAGCTGCATCTAGCACTCTGAGGGTTAAGTAACGTCAATATTGGGAGAATCTGGGTGAGCTTCCTAATTTAAGGAACACGCGCACCTCATGGCATGGACATGAGATATGGTTTTATGTCCTTTACTTGAATACTGTAGGAAGAGAAACGTATTGAAAGAACTAGAGGACTAAGATCTATGATTACACCAAGTAATTATAAAGGTGTTTTTGCTGTGCAATGGCACTAATAAATGAACGGCTTGCGGAGCGAGGAGCGACTCGGCTCTCCCGTCGTCGTGAAGCGTGTGCCATGATCAGTCTCACTCACTGTTGCTTCCCAGATGCTCTTTAAGAAGAATCTTTTCGTGATGGCCATCAATTTGGCCAAGAGCCAGCACCTGGACAGTGACGGGCTGTCCGAGATCTTCCGCCAGTATGGGGACCACCTGTACATCAAGGGAGACCACGATGGTGCTGTCCAGCAATACATTCGGTGAGACTTCGCGTTTCGATGTGTATCAGAGGTAACCGTCTGGGCCTCTGCAGTCAGCCAACGATGCTTATCATGCTCATTATATTTATGATGACTGTCCTTTAAATTAAAGCAGCTTTTACTGGCCCATTTGTATTTGGACAATGATGCATCAAAAGCCGGTAATGTTTCACTTACTGCCAGTGTGCACTTAGATTTCTGGGTATTTTCCTCCACATGGAGTGATCTGTGCAACTCATGAAATTCAGAGGGAACTGAAATCCGGAATTCTCTATTCTCTGTTTTTTTGGACCTTGGTCTTATACCGTTTGCATGCAGAAAGTTTGAGAAGATGAATACTTTTAACAAATTGGATTTATAAATTTTAAAGCTTTTCTTTCTCAGTGGATTTAAATTGGGTATCAACTGTTTTTCCTTGGGAGCCCCCTAACTTCATCAGTTATGAGCTTGACCAGTCACAGTCAATATAAACCACCCCTTCATCTAGAAACATGCATTACAGCTACACCCATACAGTCAGTATTTTAATGTATTTTATGATATGTATATACATTTTTCAATTTCCATACAAACTTGGGTGGTTGTTTCAGAAGAAACTACATGACCTCAATTTTAAAGATTGATTCTTGTGTTCCCAGGGACATTTAAAAATATGTAACAGTCCTGATACATCCGGACCCTTCTACATACTACTGTGCTTTTCTTTGTGCTTTTGAGGCCTGTTTCGGTGAATTGATATGATGTTGGCAGGCAATGTCTAATAACCAGAGACTTCTCTTGGAGGTCATTTTTCAAATGATCAGATGTAGAAAAACAGAACACTTGGTTTGAGTAATGCGTGTACCAAATGATATATCAGCTGTATCCTGAAGTTTAGATTTTTTTTTGTTTTCTTAGATGACCTTTAGTGGAGCATTACAATTAAAATCTGTCATGTAATAGCATGTTTTACTTACATCAGCTTGAGACATTTGACGAGTCATTATCACCCATCCTCTGCTCAGTGTTTGTTGGGGCATTTTGAGATGAAAACTTCCTGTTGTGACCCATTTTCATTCTTATGTCAGCACCATTGGGAAGCTGGAGCCATCTTACGTGATCCGCAAGTTTCTGGACGCCCAGCGGATCCACAACCTAACTGCCTACCTGCAGGCCCTGCACAGGCAATCGCTGGCCAACCCGGATCACACTACACTCCTGCTCAACTGTTACACCAAGCTAAAGGACAGCTCCAAGCTGGAGGAGTTTATCAAGGTCTGTCTGCTAGCATTTCTCTCATACAGACATCATAACGCAGCACATTCACTTGCATGAAAGATGTGAACTAAGGTTCACGTAGTTCTCAATCCTCTATTTGTTTTGAGCCAATCAAAACCTCTGGCTCTCCTCTGGAATGTGTAATAATATGGAATTATTTGTTAGTACCAATCAAAACCTTTGGCCTTCCATTGGAATATGTAGTTATTTGCATTGGTTTGTTTGAACCAATCAAAGCCTTTATCTTTCGACTGAAATATGCCATAATTGGTTGAAAACAGTGTCTCTTGATGGTATAAATAGGCTTTGCTTTCCATAAATCCTCAATTCCAACCGTTCGCCTTCCCTCCTGGCCACTCAGGCCGGGATAATGGTTTTGTTGGTTGACGACAACTGATGTTGATTATCCCAATATCTGTTTTGTTTTTTTTTTTGTTTTTTTTTTGGAACCCCAGAGCAGTGAAAGCGAGGTCCATTTCGATGTGGAGATCGCCATCAAGGTTCTCCGCCAAGCTGGGTACCACAGCCACGCCGTCTTCTTGGCCGAGAGACACGCGCAGCATGAGTGGTACCTCAAGATCCAACTGGAGGATCTCAAGGTTCGATCAGTTCACTGAGACTTTCTGCTTTCCCATCTGTTTCATCTGGTGACACGTTTTTCGGCCTGGAACACCCCAGTGTAGGGGATCTCAACTGGGCCACAGGAAGCTGCTTTGGGATCCTGGAATAGGAGAACTTTTTTTTTAAAGCTTCAGTCACAAAACATCAATGCCTTATTTATTTGGCCAGTAAATGGCAATAATGAATGAAGAAATGAATAATATATAAAATTTGATTACCCATTTCCTTAGAGAAAACATGACTTGTTTGCCGTGAAAATTTTGCGCAAGTTTGATTTGTTTATTTTCATTGAATTAGCTTGTCTGACAAATGTTTAGGGGCCACAGAGAGGTTATCATGTCTCTTTTTGGTGGAATATTGATGTAAAATGTGGGCTATTGGTGGGGTGAAAAGGTTGCAAACCACCATCTTTGTACAATTGTTAGTCCAAAATCTTTTTTTTTAATTTTTTTTTACTACTTTGCCCAATTACTCGACAGGGAGTGGTGAATATACTGTATATTGTATATAGTGTAGGCAGGGTGGCCTTGTGGTAGGTTGGAAACTGAAGAGTCGCAGGTTCAAGCCCTTGGTGGGTCTCTGTGTCCTTATTTGGATTTGGAGAGACGAAGTGGCATTAACTCTGCCGTTGGGCCCTTGGGTGTAAGGCCCTTAAATCCAAATACGACTGCACCCCTGTTTCTCTCTAACCCGACTCGCTTGCCTCTGTTCTATCCAGCATTTTTCCCTGGGGTGTTTTTGAAAATGAGAAACACATTCTCAGTGAAATTTCCCTGATTAAATAAATCCTAAAAAAAAAAATGTTCATTTGTTGTTACTGTTATTTTTCTGTACTTTCTTAAAGGTCTTATATCACAAAAAAACCATGTTTTACTTGCACTTAGCCATATGTTGGTCCCCTCCTTATTCTAAAATATGACAAAACACAAAACCAAATTCTCCCAGCGTTGCAGTGGCACCCTTCCGGAGGAATAATGCAATGAATAACCCGTTTTGACAAACGTTGAATTTCAGTTTTTCTTGCGATAGGCTTCAAAACTGACACCAGAGACTTATTTTATTCTGTTGAATAGGAGTAAAATGTCCTTTAGTGTAACATGGGCTTCTTTCTTTCCCCGTCTAAAACAGAACTACCAGGAGGCCCTGAGGTACATTGGCCGGCTTCCCTTCGAACAGGCAGAAAGCAACATGAAGCGCTACGGCAAGACCCTGATGCATCATGTCCCTGACGGCACCACTCTGCTGCTAAAAGGCCTGTGTACAGACTACCAGCCCAGTCGAGACCCAGCAGACCAAGACAGCCTGGACAAGGGAACCCCTAACAAGGTGAGCCCCTCTTCTTCTGTTATTACAGTGCTGCATAGAGGAGCTGGATATGCCCTGCTTCTCAGGGATATGAAATAAACTACTGGCCAAAAGTTTGGAAGCAAGATCAGTGTTTCATTCGCATACTTTGCAACAAAATAAACATGATTATTATATAAAGAGTCACTTATCAGAATACATTTTTACTCAAATTATCTGGCCCGTATTACTAGGGTCATGGTCCTAGTGCCCACCGGATTGCCGTTGGTATCCGGTGGGCTGTAGACCATGACATTAAGTGAATAATGCAAACTGCGATTTGTTTTTTACTTTTTCACTGAAGTTGTAACTCTTGCAAATCTTCTCAACCCAAAAACTAAGCCCCTCATTTCTTTTGATAACATTTTATTCAGCAATGGTCTGGTAACATCAATGTATACAGTACCTAAAGGTAAATAGAGGAAAATTGTACATATCAATGAAAGAAAAGTCTAATTATGCAGTAAATGCGTCCCAAAATCCATAGATTTCTTGCTGGTGTATAATAAAGGCAGTGTGAACAGAAACTTGACGTTGCTTCCAAATTGTTGACCTGTATTGGCCTTGCTTCCATACTTCTGGCCTGTAGTATACATGGAATTGTATCGCTTTGATATCAGAGAGTGACAAACAAATGGACACTTTAATTTTCATTAATGAAAGTACCTGCTTTAATGGTGGTTTGTCCCCCTCTTGTGGACTTGCAGGCCAGTTCGGAGGAGTTCATCCCCATCTTTGCCAACAACCCCCGGGAGCTGCGGGCATTCCTGGAGCACATGATTGAGGTGGAGCCCACATCACCGCAGGGCGTGTACGACACCCTCCTGGAGCTACGGCTGCAGGACTGGGCTCACGCGCAGGACCCTGAGGTGACCGACTTGTGCTCCGGCTAGACGCGGACAGAGGGTCAAAGTTCAGGTCCAGATACTGGAAAGAAATATCCTCCTGAACTCTCCTCAGGAGGGAGAATCAGACAGGAGCTCAGATGTGGTTTCAGGCAGGAGATGGAGAGGAGTAAAGGAAGGGGGACACATTTTTATTACCTCACTGGCCGATAGGCCGTGAGCTGCGGTGATCAGACGGCGTCTGGTGTCGTAATGGTGATCGTGGTCGTGATTGCGATCATCTGTTTGCAAAATCTTCTGCTCCAAAACTACAGGCCTGATTTACTTCAAATTTGGTATTGATCTTCCTAGGGACAGTGCCTACCAAGATTGTTCACAGTTTTGTGAAAAAAAAAATTGCTTTTTCATTTTTCTGATTTTTTTTTTTTTTTGTGGTTTGTTTTTTTTTTTTCCCCATCTGAAAACTTAAAAAATCTTCTTCTCCGAAAGTACTAGCTGGATTTACTCAAATTTGGCACAGCGCTTCCTTTGGACAATGTCTGCCTTCTCAAAAATGCTGAGCAATGGGCTCAATTATTGGGCCAGTGAATTATTGTGCCATTGGTCCTACTTTTTTGAGTAGTGGACACATCAAGTCTCTTCCCTCTCTTTATTAATGTCATGCCTTCCACTTCAACACCCCAGTGCTTAATATGATTGAAAGTTAGCCTCCACGGTTTTCACCCAATAACAAAAGAGCATTTGAGGATATGAGGGGGGGGGATCAAAATATGCGTAGCTTTAAGATGTTTAGTTTTTAGGTTTAATGAGCATATCTCCACCAGATGGCCTTTCTGTTGCTACCTCGTAGTGTTTTTTTTTTTCTCGGTAATGTTGCGTTAGCAAAAAATAAACATTCGAGCAATTTTTCAGTCAGCCTTTAGATGGCACTGTTGGGCTTGGGCTTTAGGCTACACTTGTGAGCCTCGGTCTACAAAAGGTTAAGATATTGACAGATGTATCAGAGGAGAGCCATATTGGCCGTCAGGATGAAAGAAACGGGGGCCAGCTGCCGCCCTGGTTGGTCTTCACTATTGCTCCTCTAACGCCCTTTAGAAATTCCAAACATTTTTTCTTCTTTGTTTTCCTTTCAGGTAATGTAAGTACTGTTACATAACAGTAAAATGGGGCATCATTCATGCACCTTTTGTTAATATTCTGAATATAACTTGTTTGGTTAACATGATTTAACCCTTTCCTTCCAGCGACCCACTTTTGTTAGTCTAGAAATAAAACTTGATTGATGGGATATTATGTTACCATGGTTGCAGGTTGTTTGGAAAAATGTCTTATTTCGAAAGCTTAAATTATAGGCTTGTGACTACTTTAGTCTAACCTCCGCTGACCGTTTAGATCAATTGCTTATTGGTGTGCTGCATTTTTTTAATGCTCACCACTTCATTCCTTATTGTCGCTTTAGATAAGACCACCTGTGAATTGATAATGATGTATTGTTTGATGAAGTTTTCTGTTGGCTTTTTTCATTACTGCAGAAGAAGAAGAGCCTTCAGGGGGCAGCCTTGTCTCTGTTGACAAGGGACAGTACAGTCTTCGACAAGGCTCTCGTTCTGTGCCAGATGCACAACTTCAAGGAGGGGGTGTTGTACCTGTATGAGAAGGGAAAGCTGTGAGTCACATTGCACTGCTGCTCACTTTGTCTGCCTACTGGCCTGTTGACTTCCTGTGTACCCTATGTACCATATTTTTGCTCTGAAATATCCGGGCTTAACACCAGCAATTGGTACTGAATTTCTGAACAGTAGGGAAGTTTACTGTGGGCAGTACTTGATAAATAACACAATATTTTGTGTTGAAATGGTTGTGAAATGAAAAAAGGAAACATTTTGGATTTTTAATTGACAAAAGGTTTAAAATGTATGCATAAAATATTTAAAAATATACAAAAATTGATTCCTGGTTCCCAGTTTTTGTGTCTCCAGGTCAAGTAGCAACTTTTTCTTATTATTTTATACCACCTTTAAATTAATTTCAGAGGGCATTGTAATTATCACCAACTGATGACATGCTTGGAGATTACATAGTGTAGGCAATTTTTAATGGGGGAAAATGGGTTACTCCAACTCCACAGTGCATTTACCATACTGTCAAAATCAGTTTGTTTAAACTGAAATGTTATTATCGCTAATCACAACCTTTCAAATGTACAAGACATCAGTCTCATCCATAATGGCTTATTGGAAAGAAATCCTCTCTGCCTAAATGTCATGATGGCTGGATGTTAGAGTAGACAATATATTAGAGCTGCAACTATCGAGTATTTTTGGAATCGGGTATTCTGTCGATTATTTCTACGAGTAATCGAGTAATCTAACGAATCTTACTTTTTTGTTTTTAAACAATTAAATAAATTTTGTACAATGGAATATGAAAGGCCTTTTAATATGAAAAAACAATTGCGGTTTTTTTCCTCAGAAAAAGGTTTTTATTTTAACAACTTTCAAAGTTGAAACCATTGCTGGCTTAAGAACTAAGCCAATAAAACAATCTTCATCTAAGACAATGAAAATAAATCTTTGCTATGTAAATAAAAAATTAAATACAATTCAGCAGTGGTCCCTGCCTTTGCCCGTAGTCAGCTGGGATAGGCTCCAGCTCGCCCCGTGACCCTAGTGAGGAATAAGTGGGTATAGAAAATGGATGGATGGACAATTCAGCAGTCAGCCATTCAAAGTGGTAATAAAATTCAGCATTTCAGTCAACAATCCAAAGCAGCCTAAACCATAAGGCACAAGAACTAAGTCGATTGGTATGAATTTGGCAAACGTGTTTAAGAAAGGGGACAGAGAGAGAGAGAGAGATTAGCTCTCCCTGTATAAAAAAATCAAAACACCGAACTTCTCAATGAAAACTTTAAAGTTTAAACCATTGCTGGCTTAAGAACAAAACTCTTCACCTCATATATGAACTATACTGTATGTGTACCTGTGTGTGTATCAGTGTTGGTGTGGACAGCCGCATTACTAGTCTGACAAGTATGAACTGACATGACAAAAAAGGTGTTTAATACAAGTTTATCTGCGGACACCAACAGGCTATGCGTAACCTAGACGCCCCGCCCCCCCTTTTTTTAAAATTGCGCTTGACGTGAGTGACTTCCATGCCTCGTTACTACAGACTAACACCACAGGCTATGAATACTGTACGTTTTAACAGGCGCTAGTGTTAATATCAATCTTAAATGAACGTTACTTTGTAACGGTGAAGTGAGGGCGTTTTCTTTTTAGGCGCTGCAGTATTGACGATGTGCTGTTGCGATCAGGTTTGCCTGATTAACAATCAGTTTATTAACTGAACAGCCACCGCCAATGCATGACATGTAATAATTAACGAATGACAAAGCGATTATCTGTTGGCCATGTTGATATAATTGATGTGACTCCGCAAGGATGACAATCTGCAAAAAATCTGGAACTTTCGCTGACTTCGCGGCGATTACTTTCGTTGTTATCACTCAGCTGTGCGTCTAACAACGCACTTGAGCTGTCACTACATTCAGACGAGAGAACGGATTCTCATGACTTGTTGCTCAATTAACCTCGCGAACTAATTTACGCAAATCTAGAAATTATAAAGACGTAGGCGATTGATATTTTCCATCGTCATTGATGTGCGGAAGTAAACGCCGTATATATTCGTAGTGCAATGTATAACAAGGCTTTCAAAAATAAATTAGATTCTCATCGGTTCCAGCAATCAGTCTGAGCAACTGTTTTTAATTGGGGAGGTAAACTGCGAGAGGTGTCTGTCATTAAGAAGTGAAAGGTGAGGTTATTGCTGGCCCTGTGTTTCTGCCGACGGACCGTCACTGTAACGTTACATTTATAAATGTTATTTCTATGTGTATATTGAAACAGGGATATGGCCTATCTGAACAGCGCTATAGTTAACATATACAGAATGCCGCGATGATACACAAATTAAAATAAAGAGTAACGTGACATTAATTAAACGGAGCCTCGAGGTAAGGAATTTGCCTCGATTATTTTTTGTACTCGAATTACTCGAGTTACCCGAGTAATCGTTGCAGCCCTACAATATATTTATGTTGCCCACTCCTTCTCTGAAACATTATTGTATTGTAATATGAGAGAACTCTGGCCCTGTGCATGTCTGGCATGCTCAGCTGAGTTCTGTGACAGTCAGTGGTGTTACGGTTGCACTGATTTAAAGGTGCTCCCTGTACTCCTTCCCCAGGTATCAGCAGATAATGCACTACCACATGCAGAACGAGGAGTATGGGAAGGTGGTGGAGGCCTGTAAGCGCTATGGCAACCAGGAGACGTGCCTCTGGGAACAAGCTCTCGGGTACTTTGCACGTAAAGAGGAGGACTGCAAGACCTATATCAGTGAGGTCCTGGAGCACATTGACCAGAACAACTTGATGCCTCCTCTTTTAGGTAAGAGGCCTATATGTGTAGCTGTAGAGGATATGTGGGAATTCAACGACAATGGTAGAAATGCCTGGGAAAATTAGGGATTATGGGTGCATGCAGAGCAGAGGCTAGAGGACAAGATGTGTGGCCATTTTCTGTCATAACAATTCCTTGACGCATGCGGTCTTACTGGCAGTGCCCAATTGGCTACTGTTCTGGATAACACTGCTATAAGAGAAATCGGTGGCTTTGGAAAGAGATAATTGTTCACAAATTTGGCAGGAGCTTATCAGACAGCCCAAATCTACTGTTTTAATGAACTACTTTGTCAAAGAGCATGAAACTTTACGGGGAAAAAACACAGTCATCATCAACATATGGGTAAATGTGGATGTAAATTTACGCTTTTGGCCACCTGGGCTTTTTTTCTAAAGTGGGGAACAGGGCTGGCGCGCCCCCTGACCAAAATGCCGATTTCGCATTGCAACCTTATTTCCTAACAAACAGCCTTCCCGGGAATTCCCCTGTGAAGTGATCTATTCTTCCGTAAATACATCAACGTGAAACCAAAAAACAGCGCAAGTCCGCCAAAAGTACTACAAACGTAGCTTTTTTCTTACATCGGACAAAATTTCCTGTCCTGTCACAATGCATTTCCATTCAATAGCGCTCGTGTGTACCGGACAAGCTGGTTTGCGCCATGCACATTCACAGTCGCAACAGAACAACGAAATGAAGTTCAGCTTTCCTTCACTGTTATAAACTGACTGTATTTAACCGTTAAATTAAAACATTGTCTCCTTGTCATTTTAACTGTAAGAGGACTCCTGCGCGCATTTAACCGTGATTTACAGTGAAAATGCACTGAACTGTGTGGTAAACTTATAGTAAAATTACAGTTCAAATAACTGCAAAAAAGGTGCCAGTTAAATTACCTGACAAAAAGGCTTCATTTTATTTGTTTATTATTAACAGTGTATTCTCAAACTGAAACTGGCGCAGTTTCATTTACATACTTTAGTTTTGAGACTAGGCTACTACATTGATCCCAGTTGGGACAAAACGCAATATCATCATGTTATCCATCGTGTCAGGGCAAAGACAGACTAAATGAAGATGACAAGTAGGTATCAACACTTCAGAATGAAGTTGTTCTGATCTTAATTCACAGACTTGGACTACATCGCCCAAGAAATACAGCTACTGTTTTTGTTCATATGATGTTGATATGTTATTTAGCCCTGTTGGACTACAGATAACATAATGTTGCAAGTTACTGTAAAAATGATGTGAGTTCGTAAAAGAAGTATGTTTTTATAAACGAAGGCCATCAGTTACAAATGTTGTGTACATGTCTTCTTTACTATCCAAACCTACTCCTTCTCCACAGAAAAAGTAAAGTTATCCCCGTCAGAAAGCTTCAGGTTGCCCCATTTTTACCTCAAATTTTCAAATGTTTCGCACCGTGGAAGGGGGGACCCCCCCACCCCCCTCTCCGCACCATCCACCCCCGCAACATTCCCCCCACTCGGTCGCTCCACTCCCTGGCCAACAGTGTCGCCCCCACACTAAATTTTTCTAGAAAAACCCCTGCCACCTGTCATGTCTTATATCTCAAAGCTGTATATTGTGCACCATTATTGTAAAAAATAATAATAATAATAATAACTACAAGAGCACCAGGAGCTGGTACATTATACGCCGCCGACATTTTGGTATAAATTTGACCTTTGACCTGGATGTGTGACCTTGACCTTAAAGCGACGGAGCCGACAGTCATTCGGTGTCTAGACCCTGACCCAGGTAAGGTTCCTGTGGAGTTTCATCCCAATCGGCCTGTAGCTTTGCACACAAATTTGCGGACAAGGCAAATGTTAACAGACGAACGGACGGACGGACGGACAGACGAACGGAGCGGGTGACGCCAGTATACGACCGCCTCTGGCGGCGTATAAAAATCCTTGAATGGAACAACTTGCCATGTAATAGCTTTGGAAAGCATCCCTTATGTATACCACTGGGACAATAATGTAGGTCAGAGTGCAGAGGTCAGTGAGGCAAGCCTTCACCTTGATTGGTTTAGCGAGTCGGCTGGGTGTCTCCTTACAGTGGTGCAGACCTTGGCCCACAACTCCACTGCGACACTGTCGGTCATCAAAGACTACCTCATCAACAAACTGCAGAGGGAGAGCCAGCAGATCGAGGAGGACGAGCGGAAGATTCGGCAGTACCGGGAGGAGACGGCTCAGCTGCGCTCCGAAATCCAGGAGCTGCGGACCAGGTCAGCACTGCAGTCAGACCGGGCGAGGTGTATGCAGGATGTAACAGCGCGGATGTTAGAAAGCCCCGGCCTGTTAAGGGGCTTTTATGCGAGTGACGTCCTTTCTATTCTTTGAAACGAAGAGATGGTACTTGCTTTGCAAAAAGGCAGTTATTGATGTTAGATGCTTATCTTTTTGTGTCACGTTCTTCCTGAAGCCTGCCCAGCTCAGTATTAGCTGGGACAGTATTTAAGGTTGAGTGTATAAAAAGCAGATTTTATCACTTCCTGTTGATTTATGTCTGCGAACAAAACCTGATCTGAGTTCAGTCTATTGCATGGTGGCCTTTGAGTAAATGACAAATTCTTTTCTTCAGAAATATCTGTAACCCTCCGTCTTTGATCTCCGTTGAGAGCATTGATGCGATCTTTAAGTGACAGATTCATAATATATTTCAGTGTAGGAATATTTATGATTCTGGCTTGTTATTTTAAATGATTTGGAAGACTGGATGAAAGTGGCATCCGAAGTACATTTCTCATTTTGGTCAAATTGGGTGCCATATTTAGGTGCGTGTACCTTTTCTCTCTCTGAGGGGGAAAAAAAACCCTTGCGGGACTAACTGCTAGATGGTAGGTGTTAGAAACGCACTGGCAGGCTGCTTGCAGAGATTTTACACATTATGGCTTTTAATGAAGACTGAGGTCTCCCCGACTCTCACGCAGTGCAAAGATTTTCCAGAAGACGAAGTGCAGCATGTGCAACAGCCCCCTCGAGCTGCCATCGGTGCACTTCCTGTGCAGTCACTCCTTCCACCAGCACTGCTTCGAGAGCTACGCCGAGAGCGACTCGGAGTGCCCCACCTGCACCCCTGAGAATCGCAAGGTCATGGACATGCTCCGCGCCCAGGACCAGAAACGCGACCTGCACGACCACTTCACCAGACAGGTGCTCCGCTGTCACCGCTGTGCCACTTCTGCTCAGTTTTTACACCTCACTGCCACAGTCCTAAACCGTGCGGGGTGTGGTCCATAATGTCCATGGTCCATGTCACAGTTATATTTGAACTTGGTTATAAGTAGAGGTGAAAAATAGACTCACTTTTTTTTTTTTTCTCCCTTTGGGGCAGGTGAGTTTAAACGTCTCTATTGAAGGTCCCATATTATGCTGCTTTCTTCCAAGTTACTTTTGTATGTCAAAAGGGGTGTATATGAGCTTTATAGCACAGTTCCCCTAAATGACCCCTATGTCCTCGCCATTTCCTGCCAGGAACCCTCCCCTCTTAAGAACATGCGGTTATAAATTGCCTTCCCCTTCATGATTAAGAGCTCTGCTCTGATCGGTTGGCGAACAAATGTGACTTAATAGCTTTGAGTAAAAGATTAGTGGAGTGGTCAAGGAAGACTGTGGGAGGGAGCAAGTTCTTAGATGTAAACGATCGGCTTGGCTATTAAATACCGTGAGACACATCCCACAGGTGGACTGAACTGGGATAAAATATTTTCCAGAATTTTGGTCCTTTAAAATAAGTTCTGATGCTGCCCGGTTCATGGTTTTGCAGTGTTCCATTAGAACCGAGAGTGTTTTATATTCTGGTTTTACATTAATTGAAAGCTCCTCGCTCTTGTATTGAAGTGACCGTGAGTGGTGTAATGAATGACGCGGTCTCACCCTTTGCCTGCAGCTGAGATGCTCCAATGATGGCTTCTCTGTGGTGGCCGACTATTTCGGCCGAGGAGTTTTCAACAAACTGACCATGATCACTGACCCCCCCGGCGGGAGGACTGGAGCAGGGAGCCTTGAGGCGGACCTGCAGAGAGACCTGCTGATCCACACCAAGAGGAACGCCTGAGAGGCCATCAGCCAATCAATGAGTGCTTCAGCGAGCTTCGAAATTGCAGCCAATGGCAATGCGAGATTTAGCGAGGGGTAATGTTCTCTGAAAGAGAGCATGGCTCACCGTGAGCCAGCTCTGCAGATCTGTGTGAAACGCTGTCGACTCGTTCAGAGGAAGCACTCAGTCAGGTGGCCGTTTTCCGAGTAAATTTGCAGGAAGTGGTTGCCTGAAAGAAAAGGCCACTAATGCGCAGGCCTCAGTGTTGTACAGGCATGCTTTGTTATGTGTGCAGCTGTGCCGTATGCTTCCTAGCAAGGCTGTGAAATTCTCTGGTCGGGTTTAAGATTAACGAGCCGGATGTGTTAATGTCCCAAGACCACCTTTCTTATGAAGCTTAAAAGTAAAATTATGTCTTAAACATTGTATTATTAAACATTGTGTCTGATATTTCTGCTGGGCTAACTTATTTAACATTTTAACATCTCTCTAAGTACATATCTGATAAACACTTAGTTACTTAAATGAGTGGGATTTCAAAAAAATGAGGAAGAATTAGCCATTTTGTATCCTCCTATTGCTTTGCACAGGTATGTCCTTGTGTACCACTGAGACCTGCTTTAGTGAGATGCTACTATATTCAAGTGAATGGACCTCATCAAACTGGTTAAGTCTGCTATGTTATCACTATGGAAGCAGTTTTATATACCAAATATGTCCTTTGCTTATTTTTCCTGTAAAACAAAATCAATGCTGTTACTGTTTCCAGGCAGAGGATTGTCCTTATTTGCAATGAAATATTCAACCCAGTGATATTGTGAGCAGGTTGTTGCTTGTACATGAGTTCAGATAAAGTTACTGTCATTAAAGCACTTGTTAGATCTATGTGGCCACACACTACTATACGTGCATAAAATCTAATCCTGAAAAGGAAAAGGTAAAATGTCTCATTAAATTGTTTGCAACATGGGCCTTTTCTCTGTGATTTTTTGACTTTCTGTTGTGTTTGGCAAGTTTGATGTGGGTGCGAAATGAGCTGTGGTCCATGCCGTTTCAATAGGGTGACCAGTTGTTTCTCTACTTTGGCTTTTCGATACTGTACTTTCACTACTGCTCACTGTACTTTCGCTACCATGTCCAAGTCCGTTCCCTAGTATAATTAAACAAGGATCAGATCGAAGATCACTGAGTATTTATCTAAGTAAATTGATTGTAGCACATCAGCTTATTAAAAGAAATAAAATTATGAAGCTATGGGAGAGCTTCTTAGTAAACTCTTTAACCAGGATTCCTTATGAGCACAGGTGAAGCCAAAAGGTGGATAAGCGAACGGACTCGGCTGCATGAGGGTTTGCCGATTCAAATCTTTGTTTGATTGTCCGTATGGAGTCTTAACCGAAAAATATTCTCTGCTGTAATGCAAATGGTTTTTACACAGTTTTATCACTGATTCTTTAATAATATTTATGTTCTTAACTTGCATTTATCTATAGTAGCAAACTGACTTGAACATTGTGATCCCCTATGGTCAGCAATATTCTCTGACAATTAAATGATGTGCAGCGGGCTCCATAATTACTGGCAACCCTGACTGGCAATACTCAAACAATACAGAACGAATAAACAATGTAATTATAGAGAAACTGAATATACCAACACGTGTGAAATACCTTATTAATATTTTGTTGGAAACAACCAAAATCATAATCATTTAATGCAAAATAAATTTCAACAAAATCAAGGTCTCATAATGATTGGCACCCTTCATTTATTGCTTAGTGCAACTACCTCTGGCAAGGATAACTGATAACTTTAGTATCCCGGTTTTGAGCATATCTGGGATATGATGTTTACATGCACAAACACAAAAACAGGATCAAAACCGGGATACTAAAGACCTTGTAAACACAGTCAGTATGGAGTCTTTTCTTGTAATTATTGACAAGGTTAAAGCACACATTTGAAGGAGTTTTAGAATAAATCTGAGCAGATCCTTTCAGGATCCCTCACATTCTTGGGTTTGTGTTTATCAACTGCCATCTTCAACTCAGCCCGCAGGTCTTCAATTGGATTGAGGTCTGGCGACCGAGATGGCCATTGCAGAATTGATTTTGTTGTTCCTGAATCATTTCTCTGTGGATCTTGAGGTATGCTTTGGGTCATTATCTTGTTGGAAAGTCCACCTACGGCCAAGTCCCAGCCGTCTGTCGGAGGCAACCAGATTGTCAACCAAAATATCTTGATCTCACTATGCGAGCGAGGCCCGATGATGTCCTAATTTCTACGGACTGAGGTTTGTGTCACGGAGTTGGACTTGGTCTCCAGATAGCAAGTATCGCGAGAGTTGGTTTCCATTAGTGACAGTAAACATCCTCGCTTACATGGAGAGAGCAGAGCGACAAAAGGTAACATTCGCTGCGTTAACGCGTCACCAGCTTCTGCTTTTATTTCTCAAATGACCGCATACATTCGCCCATGAATAAGATTTTTTATAACCACTTTCACCCCCGTGCGGTAATAGAGCTCGCTGGGCTTTTATGTTCTCATGCTAATTTTCAGAAATGTAAGGTAGCCGACTAGCTTGCTATGCTGCTATAAGTTCGCTCTTCTCCAGCCAATGACATTATTAGCAACAGACTCGACCAGCTCGTTTGTTGGTTAGCAACCAGTGGTGCTGATGTTCTCATGTAGTTAACTAACCACCAACTATCCACGCCTAGTATGTGGCTACTAATAGCAGTGGCATCAGTTCTACTTTAACGTCACGGACTTTGCTGATGCCTGCGTCATATTTATTTTTTTATTTATTCGCTAGCTGCATGATTTCTGGCTGATGTCTAACTTAGGCGTCCCACTGAAACACGTACTTTAAGATTTCTTAGGCCACCAAGGTAACGTTCACATTTCGTGCTGTTGACTCATCTCTTCTGCCAGACCAAGCTGATCACAAACCAGCCCTACGACGAGAGCTTGGAGGTGAACGACTCCGAGGAGGTCGCCAGTGTGTACACTCCAACCCCGAGGGAGACAGGTTCGCTGTGCATCTTTATTCTTACCCATACCATCTTAATGTAGTAAAAACGTCCGGCCCAGACTAGACTGTGCATCTTCTTGCTTGTAATAGTACTAACTTGTGCCGTTCAGCCTCGGCAGCTCATCCAGAATGCAGCTGTCTGACTCGTCTTCATATTTCCCAGGTTGTCGCTTGCTAAATCCATGCAGGAATCACTCCTCTGACTAGTGCAGGCAGGTGCAATTCCAGTCCTGTAGGGCCGGTGTGTGTGCAGGCTTTCATCTCTATCAATTACCCTGACTAATTGAGCCAATTGGTTGCATACACAAATATGGACTTGATTTTATCAAAGAAAAATGTTTTATGTAGGGAGACGATAACAATCTTTGATGGTCATTCCTGAGAATTCGAAGAAATGCGTCAGACATTTAAGATTTCTGAAATAGTTCGGCCAATTTGGATAATTAGCTAATCAAAGGCCAGAAGTTAGTGCGAAAACCAGGGACAGATTCGGCCCATGTTGCCCTCCTCTGGTCAAGTAATTACCAGTTAGTTAGCTAGGACGGGGGTCAAATTCGAAGTCATGACTCGAAGCCCCCTCCTTCTAGAAGAAACTCATTGTGAACCTTATAAACGAGCATGCACTCGTCTGTCAAATACTACCTCAACTTAGAAAACATAGGGTATTTATAGGTATTTACTCATACAACTGTCATATAGTGCACATTGACACACTGTTTGGACACAATTCTCACATTAGTACGAAATTTTCCCAGCCATAATTCATCCCTTAGCTTGCACTAATAAAATGGCGGAGAAGAAAATTTTACCTAGGGAGGTGGAGCAAAGCAAAACGTAAGAAGCTTTGTGAGATGGATTCTACTACCAACATAGCCTTAAGATGTTTTTGGGAAATAAGGCCCAGATTGTTACCATCAAGAAGTGCAAAAGCCATACTGCCTCTTGGAATTGGGTTGTTTCATTGGCCTTAGCAAGGGTAACCTGCAATTCTGCAAAGGCACCATTAATGCTGAAATGTTCTGAGATTTGGGAGCTACATAAGCTGCCACGAAGACAAATCTTTTCCAGGGATGCCCATGCATGTTTCATCTCGACAGTGTAAAACTGCATTCTGAATATGTGACAAAACTGTGTAAGAACAGAGAGCAGGTACAGAATCGCCTGCCCAGATTGTCCCTAATAGAGAATGTGAGGTGAAATTTGAAATGCAAAATGCAACAAAGACCCTGTACTGTTGCACAATGCAAGACTTATTTGGGGGTAGAATGGGACAAAATTACACCTCCAACACCATCATTGGTGTCTTCAGTCCCTAAGGTTTTAATGCAATGTTATGTGAAGGAATGGCAACTTCATAAAGAGGTAAATACTTTTTCTGAAAAAAGTTGCAAGAATCCAAATTGAAATGTTTGAAAAATTGATAAAATGGATGTGATGAAACATCAAACAATATATTGCATTGTTTTCGATGCAAAAAAGATAATTTATTCATCACTGCTCTCGGCTCCAGTTTTAATTTAACATGTCAACCTCAGCCTTTTCTGACTTGATGTTATAAAAGTGATGTTAGCGTAATGCATCCAGTTTGTTTCTGTTTTTTTTTTTTTTTTCTTCGCCTGGACCAGTTTCCAGAAGGTCCAGAAGGCCGCCACGGACCATGGCTAATAACAGTAGCGATGAATTTGAGGAAGACAGCAAGGTTGGTTCTTATTTCTGTGGGTTAGATGTGGAACCCCTATTGATCGAGAAGTTTCTGCCATCGTTATGACCAAGATGCATTTTCAATTACAAATATCGCACCATGCCAGGATATGTAGTTAGCAGGCACGTGCGTTACCAAAGCGTTTTCATCTCGCAGGCCAAAAAAAAGGGAACCCAGCCGAGCGGACGGCCGGGCATGAGTGAGAATGAGGAAGATGACGATGAGGACGATGACGATGACGATGATGACGACTCTGAGACGGAGTCTGATGAAGATGACGGAGAGCCAGGATCTGCACCAGAAGGGTAAGATGGGTCTTATCCTCCGAGTTCATTAACAGGTGGGACAACTTCAGAGTGCAACAGATTTGCCTTAGGGTGGGATACTTTTAGATCAGTTCAAATAATCCAGTCTTTGAGAGCACTATTTATCAAGTTTTCATTGTTTTTTGTGGAGAAATTTTAGCTCTCCAACACCTAGGTTTAAATTTTGCACCTCTTTTCCATTTTAAAAAACCCACCATCTGATGCCACTGTTCGTACTGATTATACCAGTATCAAATTGGCTACATTATGGTGTCACAACTATCCGTGTTTTTGAGCAGATTCAGTGATCTTAATCCACTCAAAAAAAAAAAAGGGTCTCATCAGTTGATATTGGGCGCTTGAGCATTTTGAATAAGAGCAGAGAAAATCAACTTCAAGTTGCGTGTGGTGTGGTGAAAAATGCTCTTCTGCCCTTACAGAGCGTACAACCCTGCAGATTACGAGCACCTTCCTGTGACGTCTGAGATCAAGGAGTTGTTCCAGTACATCACACGGTGAGTGAAGGCCCACCACACCGTTGCAGACCACAATGTCAGCAGAGCAGTCGAGATGGAAAGTAGTTTCCATCCTTGGTTTTTCCCCCCCCCGTAGGTACACGCCTCAGACTATTGAGCTCGACCATAAGCTGAAACCCTTCATCCCCGACTTCATCCCCGCAGTCGGTGACATTGATGCTTTTCTTAAGGTTAGTTACCGAGTTTTGGTTTTAAGAATGAGCCAGTAGGCTTCTTACCGCTATGAAATGTAACATAACACAGTGAGATGGATTTATTCTGATTGCCGAGAGGAAAAATCGCCCCGTCTTGTGCGAACCTTAGGTTCCTCGGCCGGATGGAAAGCAGGACAATTTGGGACTCCTGGTTTTGGACGAGCCGTGCACCAAGCAGTCGGACCCCACCGTTCTCTCCCTGTGGCTCTCTGAGAACAGCAAGCAGCACAACGTCACGGTAGGCCCAGCCTAGTAGCTACCCGATCCGCCATCTTGGATAGGAACCACGTCTACTGGGCTAGTGTTGATCCGCATTATGTGCCACCCAGGAGGTGAAAGTGAAAAGCGTAGAGAACCCAGAGAGGAATCCCAAGGCGATTGAGAACTGGATCGAGAGCATCAGCGAGCTGCACCGCTCCAAACCTCCAGCCACTGTACACTACACCAGGCAAGAGCTAAACGTCTCACAGCTCCTCAACTTCTGTGCATTAGTTGCTTAGCGACACTTTCATCCGAAGTGACTCCCTGTCAAGTAGACGGCGGCAAAGAACTGGAACAACCAACCCAGTCTCACTGGGTTACCGGTCGTCCTACACAAAGTTGCAGCTTGGTATTGCCAATTTATGTGCTCCGCAGTAGCTGGTTAGAAAAAGAGTCCTTGTGGTGCAGAATATAGCAGTAGAATCAATGGCCCAAATATAAACTGTGAGCACCATAATTCATTGAACAAAAGTCACATTTTTTTCTAATTTTGGTTCCCTTCGCGAGCACTTGGAGATTGAAAGTCCACAATGACAGTGAGGTTGAAGGGCGGTCTGTCATCTTTAATTTGAAGGTGCTTTCAACTGTATTGGGCGCATAAAAAATATTACTCATTGAATACAATGCAGAATAAAGAAAACATTCTGAGGAGTTGGTTGCATGTCCTTTGCATGCAATAACTGCCTGAGGTTCGGGATGCCGAGACGTCATCAGAAACTGGGTATCATCCCTGGTGGCGCTCTGCCCGTCCTGTGTTGCTGCCATCTTTAGTTCCTGCTTGTTTTGGCGACTTGTTGCCTTCAGTCTCCTGTGCAGCGTGTAGGATGCATGTTTAATTTGATTCAGGCTCAGTGAATGACTCCGCCAACAGAAACAAGATAATGAATGATGCAGCATGTGGCACCATTCAGTGCTGCTCACCGTATGTGATTTGTAATTGTAATCCTCACTCATCGTTTAGGCCCATGCCAGACATCGACACCTTAATGCAGGAATGGCCTCCGGAGTTTGAGGAACTGCTGGGGAAAGTATGATTTACATTATTTCTGTATGTAGTGCATATGTGCCTCCTGGCCTGCAGTATATTCACAGTGTTAAAAATGATTGTTTTTGCTCATTGCACTGCTACTGTGGGCAGGTTTATTATTTTGCTAACAGCTCATCTTTGTTGAAGTTTAGATATATTTTATATCTGAGCGTATGGTTTTTGCTGGCCTGCATTCTGATTATTCTTAATTCATTTTCTCTGGATTTCAACTTGTCTTTGATTCCATCCATTTTTCAGAATGAACCCTTTGAGCGCTGAATACATTTTCAAGGAATTAAAAATGTAATTATCCTGAGCTGTTGAAAATCTGTCATGCGGCAACTTGTTTAAAAGATCTCCCCTGTGGGAGCTCTTTTAAATGAGTTGCCACATGATGAGTTTTCAACAGCGTCTGATTTCGACATCGTACATCATTGGGCAACCATAGTTTCCCACAGCGCTGAAAGGGTTAATTTTTTCTCTCTAGTAGTGAAAAGAGAATTAGGCCATGTACTAAGGCTGAAAATATGCCTAGAAAATGGTTTTCGTTCCAACGACTGGGTAATACTTTATTTTTGCATAAATATAACCAGAAAATCATGCTATCAAAGTAACCAAAAGTTCTCTGCTGAAAAGTTTGCAGTTTTTGCAGAAACAACTACCATTTCAGGGGCAAAGGGAAATAGAGTAGGGGTCGAAAATCTGATGTCATCGGATTGTAACAAGTTTGGTATCAAATTGTAGGTCTATGAATGTGCTTCAAGGAAATATGTGTCCCAATCCACTGGCCAGCCCCTATGCCTCCGTAGAGGGGGTTGAAATCTGAGAAAATGAGATTTTGGCCCCTTACCATGGGGCCCTGGGGCAAGTGAGCAAGCTCAAACATGTTGTATTCAAATATGTTTAGTTAGACCTTTCAAATGACACCCATGTCAATGCGGTCCACAAACCCATTCACTCAGGGGAAATGTTCATGCATTTTGGCCCCCTTTTAGGGGGTTCCCTGCCCCTGGGCAGCAATGAGTTTGTGGACTCCAGCGACATGGGTGTCATTTGAAAGGTCTAACTAAACATACTTGAATACAACATATTTGATCCTCCTCACTTGCCCCTGGGCCCCATGGTAAGGGGCCAAAATCTCATTTTCTCAGATTTCAACCCCCTCTGCAGAGGCACAGGGGCTGGCCAGCGGATTGGGACACATATTCCCTTGAAGCACATTCATAGACCTACAATTTGATACCAAACTTGCTACAATCTGATGACATCAGATTTTCGACCCCAACTCTATTTCCCTTTGCCCCTGAAATGGTAGTTGTTTCTGCAAAAACTGCAAACTTTTCAGAGGAGAAGTTTTGTTTACTTAAATAGTATGTGCTTCTGGTTAGAATTATGCAAAAAAGTATTCCCCAGATGGTGGAACGAAACATCATATTTTGAGCCTTAGCACGTGGCCTAAATTGGACAATGAGAATTTTGTCATGAATTTTTATGCTTTATTTCTAGCAGCTGCGATTCTTTGAACAAACAGTCTGAACACCCTCCTTAACTTTGAAATTTATGTAAAGGTTTTTGGCTTTTGTTAGGTTTTTTTTTTTTGCTGTCTCTCTTAACTCTTTGCCCCATAGACTCGCACTCCCTCTCCCCATAATGACTACAAATGACGACTCTGGCCTTATCAATGAAGACAACGCTCGATGCCTAGGGGATGCCCCCATTTCCAGTTAATGGGGAGGCTTTGGGAAAGGTCCACTGATATACATACAGGCGTCATATATGGTCATTATGGGGAAAAGAGTGAAAACTAATGTTGAAGCAAAATTGAAAAATCACAATAGTACTATTGAAGTTAAAAGTTGACTTGCACTTTGTCGTCACATGTAGTCATCAAGGGGAAAGGAGTTAAAGCTTGTTTAAAACTTCAACTGGAGGCACTCAGAGTGCAAACCTCTGCCAAGGCAGCACAGCTGAATTCTTGCAGAGTGAACATGGCTCATAAGAAATTTAAGGTATCTGCAACATAGTGGTTGCTGTGGCGGTCATATTGTTCAACCGATCGTGGTCAAAATCAATATGGTCAATCCCTGATGTAATAGCAACCCGCCCACAAAATTTCAGAGATATCCGATGATTAATTTTTGACAGGCAGACTGAAAAAACAGTGCTGCCAAAAACATAATCTCCTTGACAGAGGTAATAAAAATTAATAGAATACAAATTTACCATATTAACGAAATTTCAGACATTGTTAGGCTGACCCTCAGTTTTCTGGCAGTAACGTTGATATGTCTGACTGGTCCTAGGTGAGTTTGCCCACAGCTGACATTAACTGTGACTTGGGAGAGTACATCGACATAATCTGCGGTGAGCAACTCAGCTTGTGCAAGGATGTGGCTTTTGCTGTGCTCTTACCCATACTATGCTTGAGGTCAGTGCTGATGGCAGTTCTTTTCTTTCGACAGGCGTTTTGGATATCCCTGTATACAAGAGTCGAATTCATTCCCTCCATGTGCTATTCACACTCTACTCAGAGTTCAAAAACTCCCAGGTACCATCTCCGTTCGGCCCTTGGCTAATTCCTGCCTTCTTTTTATTTTATGAATACTGTATTGTTACTGGAAATGAAAACAGAATTGGTGATCTGAACCTATTTTGCTTGAAAGAGTGTATGCTTAGGTACATAATCCTTTGCCAAGGTCACGAGAAGATTGAATCCTGTTAAAATTGCTTTCATAAAAATATCAGGAGCACTCCTGAAACGGCTTAACCCCATAAATCCTACGGACCTACGCATGGTTTCCGTCAAATGCAGCTGCTGTACTGAAATCTGTGCAATTTGAGGCCTATGTATAATTCTACTGGAGATCCCCTTTTTTAGTGGAGGTCCCAAGGTTTCCAACAGTCCCAAATATGTCCTGGTGCAGTACGGGGACACGTGTATAAAATGATGCACAAGATCTTGTTGTTTTCTAATGCTATATAGAAACATGGTGTCCTTGGTTTGAAAATTTCTCAGAATAAGTGTGATGTGGCTTCAGTGATGTGCTGCAACCAGCAGATACATAAAATGCATGTGATATTTTCCTGCGATATGGGAAAAAAGAACATTTTTTTAATGTTGAATATGCGTTTGGGAAAACAATGCAATGTAAGGATGCTAACAGAATACCGAATGGGCCAAACAGTTGTCCGAATTGCAGGCATTTCCATCCTGAAAGCAGCAAAATGAAAGTGACGAGGAGAACTGGGTCAGAAATCATGACCGCATGTACCTATCACCAAAAAGCGGCAACTGCAAAAAAAAAACGAAAAAAAACCAGCTGTGGCCGGAAGTTGAAGCTCTCCAACAGAGAGACCAATGCCTGACAGATCTGCAGCTCTAAAAATCGCCTCCAAATTTAATCAAATCCACTATTGAACCTGTCCAACATAAACAGTATTTTGTGAGCTTGACAAAGCCGGTATTTACAACCGATTTTATGAGAATTAATTTGTTGCTGTCCGTGTTTGGTTACTTTGAAATGCACAGCATTCAAAAAAAGGCATGTTTTCAGACCTGATACGACATTTTGTTACGTGTCAAAAGTGCCAGCTTCTTTGACCAGATGATTTAGATAAAACGTGTGCTAAAACATTGTGACAGCTGTGGAAGAGTGATCGAAGGGCTTTCACTCGCCCTGTTGCCCTGCTGAAAATACAGTTCTATATGGATCCTAAATCTGTCTTTTAACGTCCCCCCCCTTGGATTTTAATTCATTCAGTACTAGAGCAAAGAGGTTCGGGGTATAGGGTGGAGTTTTGTGTCGGCCTTGCCTCAGACTGGCAGTGGCAAATGCCAGCTTCATGAAATAACTAAATGCATTGAAATACATTTGCATCATTAGTTCGTTGCGCAGTCGCTGAATTTCTGTTTCCCTGGATGGCTTGAGGGTCTCTCATTCTTCCATTTCTGTTTCAGCACTTCAAAGCCTTGGCGGAGGGCCAGAAGTCCGATACTCTCTCGGTACCTCAGTCGGGTACAGGGGACCCAGATACGCTCACTTTCGACTGAAGTTGGCACCCCTGTTCTGCCTTTCAAAATTTCGCACAACGAGAACAGTGTGTCACCTCGCCCCCCTATAAACCACAGGATATTCAAGTGGAGCGTGTGTGCCGCATCACTGCGGAGAACTAGATTGTTCTGCTTGGCTTTGGTGAAAAAGGCCAAACGCGAGAGCTTTGTCTAGCCGACAGTAGTGTGGGTGACATCATTTGGGTCGCAAGCAACCGCCCCATAGTGTGGAGTTCACTTTGGTAACCACAAGAGGGCCCTACTCCCCTCGGATTCAGCTCCGGTTCAGTGGGATCTTGCTGCACAAGTAAAATGATAAATATTCTTTTTTTTTTTGTTTGTTTTGTTTCCAGATGTCCTAAAGCAAACTTATGTCAATTTGTGACCGTAAATTAAAATACCCAGGTAATAATTTTTTTCACCCTACTCTGGTTTATTCTTAAAGGTAAGCGTTAAACTGAAAATCCTTAGGGTTGTGACGTGATGCAATTTAGATTGCTGTATAGGAGGAGTGGTCAAACCTGATCTTGGAGAGCAGCAGTATCTGCTGATTTTACATGTAGCTCACTGCTTAATTGTTAAATTAATGCATTTGGTAATATTTTCTCATTAACTGGTTTCCTGGGTCTATAAAGTGGTTGGTGAAAACAGGAACCTGCGTCTCCCGGATGTCCAGGACTAGCGCTGACCTCGCTTGCTGTATGTATTTGAGAGTTTGCATTGTAGCCTGATGCTTGTGTTCTTTTTTTTTCTTAGATTGCCATAAACTGTTATCCCGTTAATAATTAAATATATTTTCCATAATTGAAGTGTCACTGAGCTAATGTTTCAATTAAATTTTTATTCGTGCTATGCTTTACACAGACAGGCTGTCATGCAGACACTTTACAGTGAGAAAATAAATGAATAACAGGAGCAGTGCCCATTCAGACTCCACTGTATTAACATTACAACACATTATTTGATATTCCAACATGTGAATTGTAGTGCTTTTTGAAAATATGCAATTTCATGACCGGAACAGAGTCCAAAAAAGTTGGCAGAAGCGACTGTTCACCTTTGTGTGACATTAGCGTGTCTTTTAATCGCACTCATTCAGCATTTGAGCTTTGAAAACATTAGTTGGTCAAGCCTCTGAGTTGTGCCCCATTCCTCTATCGTGCAGTTTTTCAGCTGCGTAGTGGGCCGGGGCCTTTATTTCTGTATTTTGTGTTTATAATACATCATATTTTCTGTGTCAGGCACCGATCAGGATTGCAGGAAGGCTGGTCTCGCACCCATGTACCCTGCTCTCGCTGCTGCGCACTTTTAATTCATGTGGAATGTGGCGAGGCATTGTCTCAGTGAAAAATGCAGGGATGACCCTGGAACCGACGACGCCAAGATGCGAGCACCTCCATGTATCCATCCATTTTTAGAGCAGCTTCGTCCTCACTAGGGTCGCAGGGAAGCTGGTGCCTATCAATGCTGATTACGGGTAAAAGGCCGGGACACACTGTGGACGGCTTGCCATTCCGTTACGGGGTGACACACCACTCACTCGCACATATGGGCAATTGAGTCTCCAGTTAGCCTGACATGCATAGCTTTGGACTGTGGGCGGAAACTGGAGTAACTGGGGGAAATCTGCACAAACACCGGTAGAACATGCAGACTCCACACAGAAAGGCCCCAAAATGGATTGAACCCACAACCTTCTTGCTTTGAGGTGGCAGTGCAACTCACTGCACTACCGTGCTGCGTGATGGCACTGTATGTTCATCCAAAATTTGTGTATATCATTCTGCGATAATGATGCCCTCACAAATGTGCTAGTCACCTGTGCCATGTGTTGCGACACACCCTCCAATCCAAAAGATGCTGGTTATTGGACCTGACACTGATAACAAAGCAAGTCGTTCTGAGAACATGGCAAATATTGACTCTGATTAGAAAACGCGCCGCCTCAGCATTACTGTCCATCTCAGGTGACATCGAGTCCAGAGAAGTCGGCAGTGCCTTTGGAGGCGTTCAATTAAGGTTTCAGCTTGCAAAGTAAAACTTTCTCTGCGTCTGTGGATGCAGCAGTAAATGATGTTGACTGACAAAGGTTTACCAAAGTATTTCTGAGCCCATGTTGTAATATCAATTACAGTCCTATGACGATTCTTACAATAAAGAGGTTTGATGGTCGGAGATCACATGCATTCTGAAGTGGTTTTTGGGCTCGGCCTTTATGCAAGGAGATTCTACCCGACTTCTCTGTCTTCTAATCATGGAAGATTAGAGGACGAAATGCTCAATATACCATCAATTTATCCTTTGTGAACATTGTGCTCAGTGATGGATTGTCAGCTGCTGCACGTGTTTGCTAATTGATGAGCCTCAACCCATCTTTGCACTTGAGAAACTTGGCCTTTTTGCCCCTACAGGCTCTTTTTGGAGCCTGTTGCTGTCATTGGATTTGAATGGAGTATATTTTCAAGAAACGAATTATGTGTGGAGGATCAAATAATATGCTGGAGTGTTTTGAATGTAGTAGAGGGTGAGTGGACTCCATCCATCCATCCATCCATTTTCAACCGCTTATCCGAGGTCGGGTCGCGGGGGCAGCAGTCTAAGTAGGGATGCCCAGACTTCCCTCTCCCCGGACACTTCCTCCAGTTCTTCCGGGGGTATCCCGAGGCGTTCCCAGGCCAGCCGAGAGACATAGTCCCTCCAGCGTGTCCTGGGTCTTCCCCGAGGCCTCCTCCCGGTGGGGCATGCCCGGAACACCATCCCAGGAAGGCGTCCAGGGGGCATCCGATAAAGATGCCCGAGCCACCTCAGCTGGCCCCTCTTGACGTGGAGGAGCAGCGGCTCTACTCTGAGCTCCTCCCGGGTGACAGAGCTCCTCACCCTATCTCTAAGGGAGCGGCCCGCCACCCTGCGGAGGAAACCCATTTCAGCCGCTTGTACCCGAGATCTCGTTCTTTTGGTCATGACCCAGAGTTCATGGCCATAGGTGAGGGTAGGAATGTAGATTGACTGGTAAATCGAGAGCTTTGCCTTTCGGCTCAGCTCCTTCTTCACCACGACAGATCGGTACAACGACCGCATTACTGCTGCAGCTGCACCGATCCGTCTGTCAATCTCACGCTCCATCCTTCCCTCACTCGTGAACAAGACCCCAAGATACTTGAACTCCTCCACTTGAGGCAAGAACTCTCCTCCAACCCAGAGGGAACATATCACCTTTTTCCGGTCGAGAACCATGGCCTCGGACTTGGAGGTGCTGATTCTCATCCCAGCCGCTTCACACTCGGCTGCAAACCGCCCCAGTGCATGCTGAAGGTCCTGATTCGAAGGAGCCAATAGGACAACATCATCTGCAAAAAGCGGAGATGAGATCCTGTGGTCCCCAAACCGGACTCCCTCCGCCCCCTGGCTGCGCCTAGAAATTCTGTCCATAAAAATAATGAACAGAACCGGTGACAAAGGGCAGCCCTGCCGGAGTCCAACATGCACCGGGAACAGGTCTGACTTACTGCCGGCAATGCGAACCAAGCTCCTGCTCCGGTCATACAGAGACCGCACGGCCCTTAGTAGAGGGCCCCGGACTCCATGCTCCCGGAGCACCTCCCACAGAATGCCACGAGGGACACGGTCGAATGCCTTCTCCAAGTCCACAAAACACATGTGAACAGGTTGGGCAAACTCCCATGCACCCTCAAGCACCCTGCGGAGGGTATAGAGCTGGTCCAGTGTTCCACGACCAGGACGAAAACCGCATTGTTCCTCCTGAATCCGAGGTTCGACTATCGGCCGGATTCTCCTCTCCAGCAACCTGGAATAGACTTTACCCGGGAAGCTGAGAAGTGTGATCCCCCTATAGTTGGAGCACACCCTCCGGTCCCCCTTTTTAAATAGAGGAACCACCACCCCGGTCTGCCAATCCAGAGGCACTGTCCCCGACTGCCACGCGATGCTGCAGAGGCGTGTCAACCAAGACAGCCCTACTACATCCAGAGACTTGAGGTACTCAGGGCGGATCTCATCCACCCCCGGTGCCTTGCCACCGAGGAGCTGCCGAACTACCTCAGTGACTTCAGCCCGAGTGATGGATGAGTCAGCCTCTGAGTCCCCAGCCTCTGCTTCCTCTACGGAAGGCGTAACAGCGGGATTGAGGAGGTCCTCGAAGTATTCCTTCCACCGGCCGACAATATCCCCAGTCGAAGTCAACAGTTCCCCACCTCCACTGTAAACAGTGTTGGCAGGGTACTGCTTTCCCCTCCTGAGGCGCCGAACGGTTTGCCAGAATTTTTTCGGGGCCGACCGATAGTCCTCCTCCATGGCCTCCCCGAACTTTTCCCATACCCAAGTTTTTGCTTCCGCCACCGCCCGGGCCGCAGCACGCTTAGCCTGCCGGTACCGGTCAGCTGCCTCAGGCGTCCCGCAAGCTAGCCAAGCTCGGTAAGACTCCTTCTTCAGCTTGACGGCATCCCTTACTTCCGGTGTCCACCACCGGGTTCGGGGATTGCCGCCACGACAGGCACCGGAAACCTTACGGCCACAGCTCCGAACAGCCGCGTCAACAATGGAAGTGGAGAACATGGTCCATTCAGACTCAATGTCTCCAGCCTCCCTTGGGATTTGGTCAAAGCTCTCCCGGAGGTGAGAGTTGAAAACCCCTCTGACAGAGGGTTCTGCTAGACGTTCCCAACAAACCCTCACTACAAGTTTAGGCCTGCCAAGTCTGTCCAGCTTCCTCCTCCGCCAGCGGATCCAACTCGCCACCAGGTGGTGATCAGTGGACAGCTCAGCCCCTCTCTTCACCCGAGTGTCCGAGACATACGGCCGGAGGTCAGATGACACGACCACAAAGTCGATCATTGACCTCCGACCTCGGGTGTCCTCTTGCCACGTGCACTGATGGACACCCTTATGCTTGAACATGGTGTTCATTATGGACAAACCATGACTAGCACAGAAGTCCAATAACAGAGCACCACTCGGGTTCAGATCGGGGAGGCCGTTCCTCCCAATCACGCCCCTCCAGGTCACACTGTCGCTACCCAAGTGGGCGTTGAAGTCCCCCAGTAGAACGATGGAGTCCCCAGTCGGAGCACTTTCCAGTACCCTTCCTATGGACTCCAAGAAGGTCGGGTACTCTGCACTGCCATTCGGCCCATAAGCCGAAATGACAGTGAGGCACCTGTCCCCGACCCGAAGGCGCAGGGCAGCGACCCTCTCGTTCACCGGGGAAAACTCCGACACCTGACGGCTAAGCTGGGGGGCTATAAGCAAACCCACACCAGCTCGCCGCCTCTCACCGCGGGCAACTCCAGAGTAGAAGAGAGTCCAGCCTCTCTCAAGGAGTTGGGTTCCAGAGCCCAGACTGTGCGTGGAGGTGAGCCCGACTATCTCTAGCCGGTATCGCTCGGCCTCCCGCACAAGCTCAGGCTCCTTCCCCCCCAGTGAGGTGACATTCCATGTCCCCAGAACCAGATTCAGAGTCCGAGGATTGGGTCGCCGGGGCCCCCGCCCACGACTGCCACCCAAAACACAAGGCATCAGCCCCTTCTGAACCCTCCCGCGGGGGATGGGCCTACGGGAAAGCGGGCCCACGTCGCTCGTTCGGGCTATGCTCGGGCGGGTCCCGTGAGCAGAGGCCCGACCACCAGGCGCTCGCCTACCAACCCCAACCCCAGGCCTGGCTCTAGGGTGGGGTCCCGGTGATGCCAATCCGGGCGACGTAAACGTCCTCGTTCTATTTACATTCATCAGGGGTGTTGAACCGCTCTTAGTCTGACCTGTCACCTAGGACCTGTTTGCCCTGGGAGACCCTACCAGGGGCAAATAAGCCCCAGACAACATAGCTCCTAGGATCATCCAGGTGCTCAAACCCCTCCACCACGATAAGGTGGCGATTCAAGGAGGGGGTGAGTGGACTCATCAAATCATTCCTTAATTATTTTTTATGCATTTCCTTTTTTACGTGCCAACTTTTTCAGAGTCAGAGTTGCATTTCAGGACAATTTTCAAATGATTTATTCACAAATGATTTGCATGTGGCATACTTCTTTGTTTTTAGTAAAGGCCACATGTTATTCCCTATTCATGTAATTGAACTTTTAATGAACCTCTGCAAATGGTTTTCAATTTCAGTATTTCAATTATACTTTATTACTTTATGCAGAAATTTGGGTTGCATCATCACAAAGCCACATAGACTATTGTAGATGAATAAGTTGCATGCATATAAAATGCACACACATCCACTACATATCACGAAAAATGCACGTACATGCAGCCAATTATCACAAGGGAAAAACAGGAATATCACAAATGCTGGTCACAGCGGGTTTTAAGGCTTTTGAGTTAAAAAAAATTCTACTGGAGATTTTTCAGTGAAAATGGGTTGCCTTCACCTAACAGACTGACAAGCTGAAGAAACTAAAAAAATCTGATGGGAATTTTTTGAGAAAAAGTGACTTTTTTGAGAGTTTATTACAAAACAGATGGTCAAAATATTTGGCAGATGATTCCAATTCACACTTTACTGCTTTCTCATTTTGGAAAAAAGCTTTTTGTACCATCATTGTTAATTTATCACCAATTGGTGGTTGCCATAGCAACCATGTAAATATAATTTCATTTCCCATATTACTGATCACACCCAACAGATTTCCCCACGTCATCAGTCACATCATGAGGCCCAAGATGTAATTAATGACTGGGACATGCATAATTAGTCTGTGCCTTTCATTACTGACAATAACCTGAAGTCCTGATTAGGGTGGAGCATTTTGACTGTACAGCACAACAAATATGGCCCACGTTGTAGCGCGATCAAAGGTCTGCGAGACTGAATCATCTGAGCCTCTTCCCCATTTGCCATTGCGATCTGACATACCAAACAACTGCAGGACTGGCATCTGGGACTGATACACCTTTGGTTTTTAATGACTTCTTGCAGAATATGGAGACAGGGAGAGTTCTGTGTCCTTCCTTTGTCCAGGTCATAAACTGCAGTCTTCCAATTGCCACATAGTGCCTTCGGAATCCGACTGTCAGTAACGTCAAGGCCAGGTATGATGCGCTCTGGAATCAATGTCAAGAGTTTGGCATTCTCAATCTCAAAACTTCCTTTTCGAAAGCACAGAAGGCAGACCTTTGATCGCGCTAAACGTGGTCCACATTTGTTGTGCTGTACAGTCAAAATGCTCCACCCTAATCAGGACTTCAGGTTATTGTCAGTAATTAAAGGCACAGACTAATTATGTATGTCCCAGTCATTAATGACATCTTGGGCCCTCATGATGTGACTGATGACGGGGGAAATCTGTTCAGTGTGATCAGTAATATGGGAAATGAAATTATATTTACATGGTCCAGTGATTCTTCTGAATTGTACCTTGAACTAGGAAAATTAATTAGTTGCTATGACAACCACCAATTGTTGATAAATTGACAATATTGGTACAAATAGCTTTTTTTTCAACATACGAAAGCAGTAAAGTGTGAATTGGAATTATCTGCCCAATATTTTGACCATCAGTTATATTACAAAATTTCAAAAAAGGGAAAGTTTTGATAAAAAGTTACAACGGATTTTTTTTCATTTCGTCACCATGTCAATCTGTTAGGTGAAGGCAACCCATTTTCACTGAAGAATCTCCAGTAGAATTTTTTTTAACTCAGAAGGCCCAAAAACCTACTGTGAGGTGTGAACGGAATATCACAGTTGGAATGGGACATAATTAAAAGCTCTGCTGAAATTAAAATGCAACAGTAATAGCACCAAACATAGGCCAAAAAAAAACAACCTCTTTGACTGTACAGTAATTGCAGGAGCTCAGTCTCGTCAAGCTAAAGGTTATATTCTAACTTTTATGTTCCAGAGGATGATCAGTATTACTGCAGAACTATTAATTACTGCAGTGCACATACACTGATCAGCCACAACATTAAAATCTGCCTTATATTGTAAAGGTTCCTCTCGTGCCTCGAAAACAGCTTTGTCAAACTGATGTCCACTTTAATTCCTGAACCCAGGGTTTTCCTCCAGAACATTCCTCAGGACATCACGCTCCTTTCACTAGCTTATCTTCTTCCTACAATGCATCCTGGTGCTATCTCTTCCCCAAGTAAATGGTGCGCACATACCTGTCTGATGGATGTGATGTGAAAGAAAATTAGACTCAATGGACCTGGAAACCCTCTTCAATTGCTCCAAGATCCAGTTTTGACGCTCACATGCCATTCTAGGCATTTCTGCAGTCGACCAGGGTTGGAAAGGGCTTTTAAAATCGTCTGCAACTACAAAGCGCTTTACGCAGCAGGGTGCAATGCACTGTGTGTTGTGACATATTTCTCACATGAAATTCAGAAAAATTCTGTGTGACTTATGCTACAGTGGCCAGATAGTACAGACTCCATTGTCCTTGAGCATCAATGAGCCTTGGGCGCCCAACACCCTGTTGCTAGTTCATGGTTTGTTCTTTAATGGACCTCTGTCGGTAGGTACTCAACTGCTTACTGGGAGGACCCCAGAAGCCTTGCCACTTTGGAGATGTTCTGACCATAGTTGGCCCTTGTCAAATTCCCTCAGGTCCCTTGAATCCCACGTCCAGCACATTGACTTTGAGAAGCAACTGTTTGCTCGCCATCTAAAGTCTGTCTGCAGACATTAACATATGCCTTCGTTGTGAGATAATCAACACATTATTTCCTTCATCTGTGAGTGGTTTTAGTGTTTCGGCTCATTAGTGTATAGCTTGCGCAAACTCGCTAACAAAGCTGCACCTCTGGACTCCAGAATTTCCAATCTGGTCTCAGTTGTGAATCATGTACTCTTGACAAAGTGCACACAACAAAAGACAGATTTCGGGCAGGAAGTGGGCCTCAGGATTCCATGCGCTACACCGCGGTATGGAATATAGAGAGAATGTATTAAATCCTGTTTGGCGGTGGTTCTCAACATTGGACCTGAGGCCCTAGGATTATGAAATTACTTGTAATATGGAGAAATTATTCATTCTTCATGGCATGCATGAGCATTTCTGTCAAAATTTGCATTCAGAGGGGAAATAACTGCGCTAAACAGGAAATGCATTTGATGAAGACAAATTGTGGTTGGAACAGAAACCAGCATGCACCTGGGGCCCCCAAGACCTGAGCTGAGAATCGTTGCTGTGGGAGACCGTCAATGACTAGCAGTGGTTTTTGTGGGTGAAGACAAAGACCTGCAGTAAATACGCATTGCAGATGCTTAAGCTCTGCAAAGTTGATTTTGTGGCTTGTGTTCAAAAATGCGTCACCAAAAGTCAAGTCAAGAGAGAGCTGTAGTGTCAACTCTCCCAGCCAAGAGCTTGAGAGCGGAACAAGGCCACTTTTTCCTTTTACTTTATAACTGGAGGATGCCAATTTAACATCGCTGGGGCATAGGGACCATTTCTCAAAGCCCAGGCTGCTATGTCATCCCAGGCTTTTCCATTGTGGAGGCGCCTTACAATACAGGTGAGAAATGCTGTCTTTATCTTGCCTGATATCAGATGGAATTGTCATTTCATTTACGCTCTGTTTTCATGTTGACAATTCTGTCAGATATGATGCGAGATGAAGGCTGCATGTCTCAGCAGTATTTGAAGGTGCCTTGACTGAACTGCCTGCGAAGACAAAGCAGGTAGAACTGCTGCTGCACTGAGTAATGGTCAGGTTTTACCTCAGGTAATAACTCTAAGCGCCTCGCACTATACAACAGAGGCAAGAATAGGCAGGTATCATTAAAAAAATCTGAGTAAATATGTACTTTGATTGGTTTTAACCCTTCAGCGCTGTGGGCAACTATATAGCCCAATGATGTAAGATATCAAAGTCAGATGCTGGTGTAAACTCCTGCAGGGGAGCTCTTTTGAACAAGTTGCCACTTGGTAGGCTTTCAACAGCTCCGGATAACTACATTTTTAATTCCTTGAAAATGTATTCGGCGCTCAAGTTAAGTCTGGACACTGCATTGTGCTGCACTATCAGTATGAACTTCATAAACTAAAACACAAATTTATCATAAGTACAACTATTAACCCGCAAACTTGCTAATGTTCCAATGTAACAACAAATAAATGTTTTCATCACAACATACACATGACCTGAAATTCCTGTGATTTAAAAAACTGCTGTTGTAACATACATCCTGTGGACACTATTCAGCACTAGCATATTCTGGAAGAATATAAGTGACATTTTACTAATTTCACAGGAGAGGCAAAATGCTGCTTCAGCTAAATCTCTACTACATGGATTAATATTTCCATGGTGAATGAGTGGGTCATTAGCTGATACCGAAGCCTGAAAAAGATTGATTCCTGATCGTTGGTCAATGAAGAGATAATCCAGATTATGTCACTAACGCCCTTTTAGCCTGAGTCGGGATAAGGAGTTCGATAGGTGAAACGCTCATCCTAAAAGGGCGTATCTGCAACACTCTGCTAACAGAAATGAAGCTGACCTAGCAAAACTGCCCACAGTCTCTTCAATGTTCTAAATGTATCATTTCTAAGTACATATAATTGTTTCCTGTTTCCCTAGTAAATGTGCAAAATTTTAGAAACATAACATTACATGGATATGATATAGCAGGATATACAGTTTGGTTTCCACTGTCAAAATTTTGAAGTATTTTGTAAAACAGCTGGCCTCTGTGTACTGCTTGAAATGAGCTGTCAAACTGCAAGGAACTTGTGTCATGGCTCTGGCTGTGTGTATTTGGACCACGTCGGTTTCTTTAACCATCCGATTCTTTTCCCAGCTGTTCTGTCAGGCGTGGGCGGCGCATTCCTCTAAGGTTATATAAGCCGGATGTCCGCCACGCGTCCTTTGCTGGAGTGTCTGATTTAGTTATCACTACAGCCAGAAGATATCTCTAGTTAGAGATTTGTTGGCGAATTTCTTCGCTTTATATTTGTAGTTTATTTCTTCAGGGAAGTTTCCTTTTACTTCCCCTATTTGTTTGTTTCTCTCTCGCGCTGCTTCCTGGTTTGTATGGATGGGCGTTCGTAATGGAGGCGCGAGAGCTGTTCTGTGTCTCTGTTTATATTTCTCTCTGGGGACACTTCAAGTCCTTGCTAGTCCTGTTTTCTCCTGGCCACTGTAATTGGCCTCCCGATCCCTTCGGCCATTACAACTTGAGTATATAAATGTGAATTATCAGATGGAAAGATACACTGTACACCCTAAAGGCTAAAAACAATGCAAGGTATTTCTGGATTAAGATCACTGTGTCACCTCTGTGCTGACACTGATATCTGAAGGCATGAACAACAAAGTGAGCATTGACAGTGGGCTTATATACATTTTTGGTTGTCCCCACTAGGACTAGCAATAAGCAAGAAAGGTGCAAGTGACCTAGACTGAAAACGTATATCGTTTGTAAAAGGGCATAACTACCACTAATGTCCATTTGGCATGGGGATTGTGACATAGGCCTTCCAGCAAAGAAGAAACATCAGTGGGAAAATTTTACTTGCAGATTGCCTTTTTAAAAAAGGGTTTTGACCCCTTTAGGATAAGAATTCAGACATGAAATTTTGCCAGAAGATGGGTCCTACATGGATGTATCTAAAAAGTAAACTAAATAACACAATTTTCGCCATTTTTGCATGAAGGTATCAATTTGGGCCAAATGGAGCCAGTGGTTTTCTCGTAATCTTGCTAACGATCAAATAAATAAATGAGAATTTATTCATAGAATGACGACTGGCCGAAATTGTGCTCAGATCTCTGAAACAATGAACAGAATGGACTTGGATTCGAGTCTCTAGCTGTAATAGTAGCAAAGTTATGACGCAAAATGTGGTTTTAATGTTTTTGGTGACCTTGACCTTGACCTTTTACCTGGGGACTAAGAAAAGCATTGGCTTCTGGTGACAAACCTCTGCTATCATGTGGTGACGTTTCATGGACGTAATATGGAAAGGGTAAAAAAGTGTGCTACGAACAGACAGACGTTCATGCAAACAGACGACTACCGCAACCGACTAACATACTTGTAAATTTCGGCAAGTAAAAACAGACACTGAGCATTTTTGTGGGCCAAATGAACAGGATGCATTGAGTTGACAACTTTAGTATGAACAAAGATGTGAATTTTTAACATGTGGTTAATCATTTAGCACCAATCAGTGAAGTGCCAATCCACGATACAACTTTCATTAAGTGGTTAACCATTTAGCACCTATCGGTGAAGTGCCAATCCATGCTACAGCTTTCAAAGGCACATTTTATCCATCAAAAATGAATATAAAATTTTGCACATGACAATGAGTGAAGACCTCAAATGGACTAAATGTGCTGGCACAAATAAGCCTAATTTTTCAACATGCTGTGGGTAGTTTAGTGATTGACTTTGGCCCACCTGGCCAAAGCTATGACTGAAAACATTTGGACGAAAAGTCAGCCAAACTGTTCATTCTCATTGGTTTTTTTCCCATGGGTTTCTTTTGTCTGTCCAAGGAAAAACCAAATCTAAATTGGGACACGCCCTTCAGTCTTAGTTGGTTTTGTACCATAAATTGAAACATTTACTTCACCACTGTAGGAATTAACTTCTCAGAATTTTCTTTTCGATAATTGTTTAGTGATTTGCTAAATAAACTGATAAGCTATAATAATAACAAATAATTAAAACTTGAAGTTGACTAATAAACCAAAAGGGACACATTTACATGTTCAAGAAAATGAAATTAAAAATTATTTCCTTTCCATGACTTCATTGATCTTCTTAGCCTATTTTTTTAGGGTTATAACTGTAAAAAGTGTCTCAACGGCAGCAGCAGAGTATAGGTTACTATGCAAGCTCGCCTGGCATGACATTTCAGCCCACCCTAATGCAAGTTGTCCTCAACAGCTAAATTGCCACTTGTGTAAATGGATTCTATTTAAAATTCAAATAAATCACCAATGTGTGCGGCTTGTCATTAGAGCATAATTGCCAAATTCAATATTTATTACATTTTTACTAAGGGCTCTCTTCATCTGACTTTAACATTAGCAAAGACTTGTGCTGTTTTCAGGCCCATGCAAGCCTATGGGGTGCCTCAGTATGAGGAACTATATGAAACCATCTACACTTGGGACTTTAATTCTGAGCTGATCAGCTTTAAAGCCGGGCAAATAATGTGCCTAATTCACCCTTCTCTTGGCTACAACAGCAAGTCTCTGCCTTCCTTTGTCTCTTAAAACCAAGAGGCTGTATTTGCAAAAGTCTTGTGGTTTTGCCTGACTCTGAAATACTGCACTGGCAGATCATAGGTTGTTCGTGCTTCCTGTTTGAGCTCATTTAGTAGCTTTCCCTTGGCCTTACACATTCAGCATTTTTGATGTCTCCAGTGAAGCGGGCGGCAAAGTTTCACAGGTGGACCAGAGACCCCTAGAAGAAATGGAATGGGGCTTGGTTGGCTTGTACCGACGGACCGCTGTTTCGTGATTAAAGAAGTATTTAGGAGTCTCTTCCATCTTATGGGACTGCAGCGTCTGCTGCTTCTCTGCCTGATCTTTCTTGGTAAAGTGAACATGGGTAAGATGCGTCATATTGCTGCAATTATATGCATTATACAGTTGATAAGTTATGTTACAATGTCATTATTGGTAGCATAATAATTGTCTGTTTTACTGGCAGTGATATGTTGGATGGCAGAAGCCAAGACCAAGCCTCCAAGTGTTAATACGATGGCAAGAATAAGCTCCTAACCATATGCTAGCTGTCTTTTAAATGAAGCGATGACATAAAGACAGGGCTGCTGCTCATCCAGCTAACACTTTCTAATTAAAATTGAGGGTTACCCTCATCATCAATGTTTAATTTCAAATTCAATGTTCTGAAGTTTTTGAATCATAAATATCGGGTATAAATATCATATTTTTAGCCTTTTTGTTGTTAGTTCTCATCGTTTTTGGAACCAGAAGTCGGGAGTTTAGCATCAGACAACATAAATGGTCAATTTTATCTGTTTGGAGCACTTTGCACATAATATGAATTTCTCCTCTGGCTCAAATAAAACCTTTTCATTTCAAACAATTTAAAAACATGATTTTATTTTCTTTGAATGTCACTTTGGCTGTCTCGGGTTTCAATTCGTGTATGGCTTTTTGAGAGAGGGTAAAATTAATTGGCAGATTTTGGGAAGCATACAAGTAATTTTTCGAGCTTTGGCCCTCCAGAAAGTGTATTCGAAAACTTCAATTTTACCACCAATTGACAAAACTACATTTCGGTTTCTTTTTTTCTGAATGATTGTTTTTTTTTCCCATCTCAGTTATATTAAGTTACTACTGCAAAAATGTAGCTTTGCTGTGTACGTTTATTGATAGAGTGTTTCTTTAGTTTACTCTCTCCCTCTGTCCGACAGCTTGCCGTGCTCCAGAAAAACAGGTGTGGGCTCTAGAATTCCAGACACAAGTGGAGCTCCAGGTCAAATATCCTCCTGAAGAGAAAGTCAACCCGGTTACTGAGGTGACCTGGAGACACAAAAATAAGTCTGTTCGTATTCTGAAACATACAAGAGACAGAACTGAGTGCTCCGTTGGATATTGCAATCGGATAACATACTACTTTATAAACAACACCTTACTTTTGAACAATGTTACCAAAGAGGATGAAGGCTCCTATGAAGTATCAATGCTTTTCTACAATTCAAACATTTGCTACCCGATATTACGCCTTGGTGTCATAAGTAAGTACAAAAGCTGTTGTCGCACATCACAAGAATTTGGTTATTTTTCTTTCCAAGTCAAAAGTGACTCAATAGTCAACATTTTTTGAGCAACTTCCTGATAAATGTCTCCAATACGTTATAATTTCTGTTGATTGACACTGGAATACCATTTCAATCTACCAAAAGCAGGTTTTTGTTTTTTCTTTTTGCTTAGAGATGTCGTTTTCCACAGTGCCTCCCAGGATCGAAGTGAACTTGAACAAGTCCCACAAAATGCTGGTGTTGAAATGTGATGTGGAGCATAACCCGAATCTGTCCTACCATTGGCTGAAAAGTGGTCGTCTGCTCCTGCAAGATGAGAGGCATTCTCTGGTGGAGAGGAATTTGACCCTGCAAGTCAACAACCTGACCAGTGCTGACTGTGTGGACTACACATGTGTCGCACTCAATGGGCAGCACAGGAGCGAGGGGCACGTTCATCTCAATAGTAAGATGGAGTCCATGGGGCAGGGATAGAATTCATCTGCACTGATAGCTTGAATTGATCCAATGTGTTGTGTTGAAATACCGTTGTGTTCCTGTTGATTGATAATTGTGTTGTAAACAGCTGTAGTACATTGCTTTGCCTTTACGGTTTACAGTTTTTCCGCCAAAAAAAAATCATGCAAATTTTCTCAGAGACCAGTACACAATTTTTGAATCACTGAAAAAAGTAGAAATTGCAAGAGTTAACATTCCAACCTTCTCTAATTTTTTTCCCCTTATTTTCCCCCGCCGCGCGGAACGCGCGAAGCGGCGGGATATAGTATTCACGACCATCCGTCCGTCCATCCGTCCGCCCCGAATCCTTGTCAGCGAGATATCTCAAGAACGAATTGACGGATTCTCTTCAAATTTGATGTCAACATGTATTAGGGTGATACCCCGGTGCCAGACGATTTTGGTGACCTTCGCGTCACTCTCAAGGTCACACCGAGAGATTGTTCATTTTTCACATTTTGTGGCGGGGGACAAAGACACGTTAGTGGCAAATACTTGTCATTTTATCCATTTTTCCAACGGCAGGGTATTCATCGCGGCAGATGATTTCCAAAATATCAGGGCAATGTAATTAAAAACTGCTGCCTGTCTCATTGCTCATTGCTTCTTTAGGGTCTTTCCAATCTCTTGTGTTTACCCTCTTATTTACAGAGCGTGACTGTTGTTTTATAGTTTGCCCCTCCTCTGATTGAAAGATGCTTTAGCCAGTGGCATCAAAAGTTTTTAAAGCTTATACTGTGTTAAAATCTATCGTACATACATGGGGGATGCACCAAATATCAACCTATTTTTTGAGAAAGGGCGCGTGCTAGAACCAAACTTTTGCTGAAGACGAGATTATGAAGCAGGAATTGCTTATACAAATAAAATGTCAGGAGCACCCCTAAAATCTTTGAAGTCCATAAACCACATTCACAGAGGCATTTATTCAGTCATTCCAATGAAATGAATGCTTCTCAGCAGCATATAGGCTCTTGAAGGTGTCACAAGCATGACTTTGCAAGGTCAGTCCCCAAAGCAAGATGTTGATGCTACCAAAAGGTTCCAATAGGGGCAAATACTTGGTTCCCAAATTCCTGGTGCATCAGTCACGAAAAGGCAAAATTTGTGGTGGTAAGGGGAATCGCGTCAAAAACGACAGTGGAAAAAAAGGACTGTACCCCACAAGTCCGAGTATTTATGACTCGGACAGATGGACCCTTGGTTGGACAGTTGCAAATAACCATTGAACTACTGTTCTGAAAATCACCCCAGAATTCAATCAAGCCATATCGTCACCTCAGTGCTGTCTTCTTCTATCTCAATGTTTTACATCTTCAATGATACAGTTGGAAAGGGGAATAATTAGACTTTATTTTGAAGTCATGTCTGCCAGGATTATGTCCCATTTGGCGCATTTCAGGCCCATCTTGCTCTATCTCCAGATATTATTAAAGCGAGTGAGTCCGATCCCGGTCTAACTCCATTCTATCCAGTCAAGTTGTTGCAGCTGAAGCTCTTGGTAAAGTTCATGTGGGTTTTCTGGATTCTACCAGGTTTTTCTCTCACCTTAATTCTGGAAGCCATCATTTAAGTGAAAAATTCTTGATTACGGCTTACCAAGCAAACAAATAAATATTGTGTTGTTGAGGGGCCGAGTTAATTCACGGGACTGCTGAAATATCGCTGATAGTGACAAAAAACATCAATCAAACATTCAATCAAGGGTTCGTTTTTTTTTTCTTGGTCTTGTCATGCCAAATATCTTAAATAGTGATTATGGATGTCACTGAATCCCTTGTTCGACTGACGTACCTCCTCTTCCCATAAATGAGGTAGTGAGCTCAAACTTTTCTGCTGTGGCATGGATTTGTTCTTAGGCTTAAAATGAGAAGCCCGGCGAGCCTGCTGGACAAAGTAATAATGGGTTTTACATGACCCCCCAGGTCTCGCTTGCACAATAAATGCTGTTCACCGTCAAATTATTAATGTTTTTCTGTGAGCAACTTGATGAATGATTGGCTAGGGAGACAAGTAGAGCATTAAAGAAAATCCCTAACATCTAACCTGTGAAAAGAAGTAAGATTTGAGGTTTTCTGGATATAGCATAAAATGCAAAAATCCCTCCATCGACGCATTTTTCTCCAGTTAACCGATTGCGCAGATATAGATGCCGGCGTCCGTAAATTCCGAAAGTTAATTCCTAAATAATACTGTAATTGAATTTCCAAATGTCTTGCTTCACTGGAATAATTCTCCACAGTCTCTGTAACACAAATACTGACTTATGAAGCCTAAATAGGCTCAGGCATAACAGGAAAAAATTGGCGTTATTTGTATTCTGCGCAAAGGGGTTAAATAGTCCGCCGACATCAAAGTAACATAAAATTTACCCCAAGGAATTATATATTGTCCCTGAAAATCCAGCCTTTCGTAGAAGACCATTCTTCAAGGCAGGAATCAAAAAGAGGGCTGAGAAGTCACGCACTCCTAGGACTTTGGATGAAATCGCTCCAATTCAACGTTTCCATAAGTTTCAGAAAGTGCTTTCTTCAAGTGACAGTTTTTCACTTCCTTAAACATTCTGTCAGCTTCAGCTAAGTTGAACGTCCATAGTGCAGTATTAGCACTTTTACAGTAAACTGCCAAATATTAGATGTGGTTGATGAAGGAGAGAAAAATGCCGTCATGTTGAATATTGGAAGCTTTTTTTTTTTTTTACCAAAACTGGATATAGGTAGGTATAAAAAAGGAATGCAGTGCGGTTGCGTACCAGTACCAGTCAAAAAAAAAAAGTTAGTGTGACGATTCGGTGCAATTCCATAAGTAAACTGTAAAGTTTGATGGAATGTTGAACCCAACCTCGGTGATTAATCCTCTTTCCCTAATGTATTTATTCCTTATCAAGATTATTATTTGACACCAGAAAATTCAAAGAAAACAAAATCAGCTGATAGTGAATGCGATTAGCTTCTGAGAATGCATCGTATGAAGATGCTGCACTGCAATGCTTCATGTGAATATGCTGACACCGTGATCCATTGAACACAAGGCTTAAGCATGCAACCCGACCATATCTGTTAAACGAGTGGAAATTTTCCATCACTGAGTGACTGCTTTGCATGACTACTCTCTCTGCAGCACCTTGGTATACTGAATGGCTGATGTTAGTAGCCAATATTGTGTGGACGCAACAGTCAGGGCTCTTTAACATAAAAAGACTCACTGATGACCGACATAATCAGAGTAGGTCATTAGTCCACTAATTGCTTTTTTTAGTTTTCCTGTAAAATTAGGAGTTCTGCGGAGTCTGTCTCAGTACTTGCATATTCAGTGTCGTGCTAATAATTTTAGCTGCTTGGTGGTTCTTCGGGATGCAGTCTTTACATACTTGAGATTTTTAGGCCTTGCTCAACACTTTAGTGATGGTAGATACAAGGGTTTCTAAAAAAAGTCGGAATCACTACCATAAATACCAGATTTTGATGGAGCTCACTATATATTGCTTGGTGATTCTGTTGATATTCATCCTACCTCAAATACAGACCGATTCACTTTGGCACTGTTAGCACTGCCGTTCTGTGTATTTAGAAAATATACTGCCAAGTGTCTGTTAGAGAGCCTTAGTTCTTTTTCTCGCAGTTGCCATTTTTGGCGTTTTACAGATGTTTTCATCATTTTTTTACGCTGTTCCCCTTGAATAACTTTGCCAAATTTTTTACCAATGCACCTGCAATACGGGCACTAGCTATATGCGGGCCCGTTGAAAAACTGTTTGTGTCCTCATCCTGCTTTGAGTATTCGCCCAACAAAATGGAGCTGCTTAGACCCTCTTTTAAGTGTTCACGCATTGCTAATTAGCATTCATATAAAACGGAATTACCTGTTCAGAGGCTTCTGTAGTTGCGGTTTAGAGTGCTTCTGAAATTTTGTCCACCTCCCTCTAGATCAGAGGTGGGCAGCGAGGGCCGTATCTGTCCCTGGTTTTCACACTACCGTCTGGTCTTTAATTAGTTGATTGTCTCAATTAGCCAAACCATTTAAGAAATCTGACGTTTCATGCGCATTTCTTTAAATTATCATGAAACTACAAAGACTAGTCTTGTATCCCTTCATAAAACATTTTCCTTTGATCGAATCATGGCGAAAATCTATATTTGTGCATGCAATCAATTAACTCAATTATTCAGGGTAATTGAGGAATAGGAATAAAAACCTGCACACACACCGGCCCTCCAGGACCGTGATTGCCCACCTCTGCTCTAGATTCTCAGAATATTACAAGCTCTTAAGTGAATTGCGCTCTCCTGCTGGATATTTACTTCTCCAGTATGAAGAGGAGCCACTGATAACACATTTGCCAATGTGTGCTTTCAGAAAGTGTTGTGGACGCCTGCGCGCCGAGATCTGGCCCAATTCTTGATTGGAAAAGTATTTTGTCCATCGTGGTTGCAGCCACCTGTGTCTTAGGTGTGTGCGGAGTGACCCTCTGCATCAGAAAACGTCACGGTAAGAGAAAACGGCCCTCTCAGCGAATCGGCAAATATCATGTGCTCACCAGTTCATTTCCTGTGGTTCCTATGTAATTATCTTCTTGTGTGTTTGCAAGGCAGAGATCCAGCGACACCTAAGAGGTGAGCATTTGACATGTTTGTCATTTTTTATTCTTCATGTGAACATTGTCCAGCGATCAATTTTCAACAAAACTTCTTCCTTCCCCCCAACAGCCTGCATCAGACGCGAGCGGCCGGTCAGTCGCAGGGAAGGTAAATGGACTCCATTTCTGTGTTAGAATCTCAGTCATTCATTAAGCAACAAGAAACAGATTCTGATTATTATTAACTTTGCGCAAAACTCTGGGTTTATTCAGTACACTTCTGCGCATCTCTGCCTCTGACATAAGCAAGAGAAGGATAACAAACATGTCCAACGAGTCAGGTGATCAGAGATATGCCCTCGGTCAGCACCCTGTCTCTGAAAGTTTAAATCCTTAAACTCTAACTTCTTACTGAACTTTTCCCTTAAGAATGGCAGAAAAGGGAAAAAAATCTTTTCTTCTCATGTTGTAAGAACAAAGTCTCGCACATATTCTCTGTCTCTTGGTTGCTGTGCTTCATTTAGGCAGCATCACATTATATTGAGAGAAATATTCAAACATAGGCCTTCATGTTTTTACGTCAAACTCCTTGATTTTATGGCCACAAGATTACATTAAATGGAAAATACCTAGATCTTGTACACCATTTTATACAAATGTAATTTAGCAGGATATATTATGGATAGTTGGAACTAGGATCTCGACTAGAAATTAAAATAGGGCTTAAATTCCACTGGTTGGACTGGACTTTTATGGACCCATGTATGGGTGGTTAAGTTTTTTCAGGAGTTAACCGACCTTGTTTTTCTTTCTCAGAGAATCCAGTGTATGAAAACTTTCACGGAGAACAGGTAAAACGCAAAGTGACCTTCTGATAGTACAACTGCTTACCTGCCTGACGTCCATTGTCGCAGAAATGGGGCCACATGACCTAATGGGCAGGTGCACCATCTGTGACTTGGCTTCTTTGGTTGCCTTTAGATGTTGCCAGCTGACGAGGAGGTAGTGCAGTTGACATGTGTCTACACTGACTTCATACCTTCTAGACAAAGGTTGGCAGAAATTCAGGATTTCGGTTATTCCACTCTCACGGCGGCGCAGCCAAAGTCATCAGTTGCACCTGGACAATGTTTGAACTCTTTGGAGCAGCAGCCTGTTGAAGAGGAGCTGGGAGCAACCACTGTTTCGACAACAGACACGGAATGAGCAATGCTCCAGGCATTCCGCACGCCTGCCGCTTAACGCTTCCCGTGAAGGATGTAAAAGAATCTCATCCTGCCTGCCAGCAGTTTGCTTGCTCTGTTCCTGGACTTGTTGCTCAGCTGAAAAGCTTATGAGAAATGCTAAAGCCAGGCGTGAAACTGAGACATTACGACAAAGAATTAACCTTTTTAAAAATCAGTTACCCAGTTTTAGTCTTGTTATTGTGTGTATTTAATCTTAATTATTTTGTTTAAGACCTGAAATAGCCTCTGGTTTAATTTTATGTTGGTGCATTATTAAAATAAATGAATGATAGATATTGGGAGGCTTGCGTCTTTGCCAGCAGCAGCCACCAACCTTTAAGGAGTGGCTAACATTCAAATTCAAGGCCACGGCCTGCCCTGCGATGAAGGGGCGCTGTAGTCGGGGGTCATGAGTCATCAGCTCCCCACTTGTTAAGTGGGTGTCTGTGTTTCTCAGCTGACTCGCAGATGAAGTGCCAAAACTCCCCCCTCAAGTCTGTGCAATCCCAGCTCGCGAAGAGGGGTGAGATGAGAGGGGGCTACTGGCATCACACATTTTGGCGGAGAGCACACGATTACGTGCCGTTTTTCATGAATCTGAAATGGCTTCAGGACGCACCCTGTGCAAAAAAAAAAAAAAAAAACCACAATAGGCAAGTTAAAGCCTGTACCTTTGAATAATTTCCTGAATATAAAATAAAGTGCATTTGACTTATCTCTGTGTGTGAGACTTTATTCACTTTTTTTTGTAAGCTGAAAATTCTGGAAGGTAAAATGAAATGTTCGAAGGCGGATACATGCATTTGCAGCACGTTAACTCTGCTCAAATAGCAGACAGGAAATTCAAGGGCTGCTGCCCCTTGTACATGCAGCTTTAGAGCAGTTGAGGAGCGTGTATGCCAACGAAAGCGGTAGTCTTTTCCGTGGTGCCAAAGGTGCGAAAACCACTGTAGTCCATATGAGCAAGGCTGCCGAGAAAGGGACGCTAAAACCAGTAATGCCGTTTAGCATGCCTACCCTAATGACCTGTCGCACAGTGACAGCATATGTATTTCAGCTCCAAAGGGTTTCAGACTGCATGCACTTCTTTGCTTTTAAAACCTAATATAATCTTTGCCTCTCCAATTATGAAAAAGTTCCTCATCTTTTTGGTCTTTAAGGTGTGGACAATGCTTATAAATTTTAAGGTCTCGGAAAAACCGCCCCTCCATGACGCTGAAGGCCACCTGAATTGATATTCAGGAGGGAAGACTGCATATTAATTTAATTTTTGAAAAGCCGAGCAAGATAGTGCATACAAGAATGAAAACAAACACATAACCTAAATTTATTCATATACACAAACCAATGGGATTTATTCCGGGACACGGACAGAAGGCAGCTGTCGCAATGCACTTATACCTCAGTCACATCACCTACTTAAAGCATCGCCATGTGAAATCAAAACACCAGTATTATGCAAACTACATTCTCAGGCCAGAATGGTGAGATTATAAAATAGATTAGGCCTCCAGACAGATTTTTCTGGGTTGAGTTTACATTATACTCAACCACAATCGCGGTAGATCATTTGCTTACCAGAGACTTTATTACGTTCTTCCCATTTGATACTCTCGTACTTACATTTTTACCTGGGTTTAAACAACTGCAATGTGCGTGCATATTTTTTCAGTGATTTGATTATTTTATTTTGTTAAATTGATGGAACAAATGCCATCAGACACTGGCTATAATCAAGCCACAGCAGGAGCATATATCGACAACTGGAAACGCGAACGTTGCCGGGAAGAACCATAACCATTACCTCTTCCCCAGCCTTATTTTGTCTCCCGTTTTTAAACCTCCGGTCATTAGGACCAGGGTTTCAAACTGACTTAATCGTTGGAGCAGTATTCAGAGTAAATACACCCAAGAATGGCAGCCCCAAATTATTACTGAACAGGAGATGATTGGTCCTGCTGTCGGCAGACTGCTATAGTGGCCATTTGCAAAGTGCTGTTAGACCAATAGCTATGCAGACGGGTGTGTAATAAGTGCTTGCTTGCTTGCTGGGTGGTAGAGGTAGATTGGCCTGTCTGTAAATGTTTTGATTGACTGTACTGTCCTTATTTGGCTTGTATTGTCTATTTCGACTAAATTTTCTAAGGACTTTGTTTTTTTGAATAAGAATTTAATAAGCTTTTAATGTCTAAGATTATGTTTTATCTCATTTTTAGGATATTTCACATGCATATTTATCATTTGTACAGTGAGTACACACGTGGCATTGTGTTGCTTTTGTTGTCCCGGCCTGCTGCCTATCTTGGCCAGGACACTTGAAAAAGAGATTTGTAATCTCTAGAGTTACTATCTCTTGTTAAATAGAGGTTAAATTTGTAAAAAATAAAATAAAATAAAATAAATAATGTTTCTCCGTGTTTACTGCTGGTCTAAACGTGCCCGCTTGTTGGGCGTTATATTGAAGGTAGCTCAGGCTGTGTGCGAATTAGCATTGTATGCAACACCAAGGAGTAGGCGCCTTGACTTTAACATGAAAGGAAGTGCAGCGCGATGGCGCTCATGCTGATCTCATGTCCGCACGTCCTTCATGCCCACTCGAACAGCGCAGTTCTGCTATTCCAGAAAATTAGGTCACTGGAACCGCATTGCCAGTTTCCGTCCAAAAGCACCACAAGTCCAATGGAAAATTACGTCAATTTAAATTTGAGGTGTTTGTGTGTTTTTCTGTGTGTCTGTGTGTGTGTGTGTGTGTGTGTGTGTGTGTTTGCAACATCACTTTGTTGCCGAGCTCCTGGGTGATGTGTGGTCTGAGGTCATCTGTGCTTTCGGGTCGATGCGAGATACAAAGGTGCTGACAGATTGCTTGAGACACGAGCAGAGCTTAACTGCTGGTGCGGCTGGTCTCTGGGGCATTTTGTAGCAGTCGGCTCTCTCAACTGCTCGAGGAACGGGGAAGGCCATCGCAGACCTGCTCGAGTGCTGCTGTTATCGGCCTTCAGACCAGCGATTGTATCTGAAACAGCGCAACACACAGCCAAGGACTCTTGTTTCTCAGAAGAGTAGGAAAATGGTGGTCTCACAATCGTCTGTGATTAGAAACCACATGCACACACGTACGCACGCAAACTCTGGCCCACGCATCCTGTCTGGCGATTATTGGACTTTCCATTGTCTCTTCACACTGCACTGAATTTATACTCGAAATACTGCGTAACTGTTCTTCATAAAGCAGAAATCTATGATCAGTGACTCTAAAGCTAGGAGTTGGGTTTTTTTTTCCTTTCATTTTTAAGGCTTGGATATTTGCAGACAAATTTGAGCCTCGGTCAATACCGCATCCCTTAGCGAAAGTCAATCGTCCTTTTCAATGTACTGTACAATTTTTAAAAACCTTTAAAAATGTAAAAGGATTCTGCAGGAAGTGGATGGAGGGATGTTGTTTCTGTTTCCTGCCCAGTCAGCTCCTAAATTCTCACTTGGCACATGACACAGGACTGTATTTTTATTAATACGCAGTAGTTTTATCCAGTGCCTCACCCCACTTTTTTCTGTCTCTTTCCGAGGATCTTTCCCTCTACAACCCTGAGTCCTGGATCATCCGAGCCCTGTCCCTCACCATGAGCGCTGGCTGCTGCTGTCCTGCTGTCCTGATCCGGTCCTGATCCGGTTCTGCACCATCCTCGGCATGCCACTTCCTCCAGCAACTGATGCCACTGTTTAGATGGACTTTAATGGAACTGTATTGCCATTTCATCCCATTTTGCTTTATCTTGTTATTAATTAGCTAGCCCGCGGAGGATGGGCTTCCCCACTATAGCCGGGTTCCTCCTGAGATTTCTTCCCACTGGGGAGTTTTTTCTCACCACTGTTTGAGGATTTTTCTCCTTACTGGGAGTTTTTTGCCTCATTTGCTGTAGTGGGGAATAGGCTGGGCACTGCCCTTTCAGTAACTCATCTCTCACTGTAAAGCTCTTTGCGACAGTCTCTGTGAAAAGCACTATAAAAATAAATTGGAATTGAAATTCTATTTTTTTTATAAATGAGATGACTTGAATGAGGATGTAAACATTTTAGTTTCTACTGCTAAGTGATGATTTCATTTTTTGATGCACAATTATAACATTAATCTTAAGTGGTCGCCATCTTCTGCAATTGAGCAGTAATGCAGTATATTCCTTCCAGCATGACAGTCAATGCAGAAATTTAATTTCAGTCTGAAACCTACACTTTGTGACTGAAGTGAAAACCTTCAGGAAAAAAAGGAAAAAGTAAACAGTAAATAATTAACTCAATGTTCCCCACCAGCGAGCTCTCCAAGTCCAATCGGGCTTCAAATTCTTCTGTTGATTGCGTGCTAATTAAACTCCCGGAACAAAAGCAAATTTTTTTTTGCTTTCATTGTACTTCAAGGTGTTTCTCTCTTGCATTCTGGTACTGAGAAACAGTAACTATGGCAGTAGTGGGAGTAGGGAGTATATTTTTAAGGCCTCTGTGCACACTGGGCGGGAGGCGTCCCGTTTTCCTGTTGTCCATGCATGCATGCGTGCGTCTGTCACTCTGTCTGTCACAAATATCTTTTCTGCGCTATATCTCCTGAGGGAGCGGAGGGACTTTCACCAAGTCAGACATGCTGATTCCCCATGCGTGGTAGCTGAGCTGGGGTGCATTCCCTAAAGCGTAGTTGCTAACGAAAGGCTGGCACACATTACAGGATTCTTCAAACCTTCAGAGACCACACACTTGATGATAAGTGATAACAAAAAACAGATCGCTCAAGATCTCTCTCTTCTGATCTTATAGTGTGTGGTGCGCACAAGGGAGCACACCACACACTTCAGGATTTCTAGTCGCAAAAATTAAACGTTCGTTATATACGATCTCTCCTTCCGAGCGGATCGGATCGGACTGGACAAAATCAGTCTTAACACACCCCACACCACAGGAAAATCAGACACAATGTCGTTTGCAAACAGACAATCGGGCCTTTGCTGGCTTTGATCGGAAGGGGGAGATTGCGACAAAAATCAGCAAGATTATCCTGTAGTGTGTACCAGGCATTAGTTTGCAACTTACGTGGGTCTAACTATATAATTTAGAATCCATGATTTTGGGAAACGCACCTCTTATTAGGTTTTAGAGGTCATCGGCTCAAATGCCAAGGTCAAATAAGATCAGCTGTGTATGTGGGCTTAAGATCAGCTTTTAGGGAGTATGAAGCTGTTGCAGGGGGAGGCACGGCAATCAGTGTTTTGCATTAAGTTGTACTTTTTTTTTTTCTTGCAGATGTCTTTCATAATGATCAATTTCATACGTACAGTAGTATAATTCAAGTCAACTACTGGATGGATTCGGACTAATCTCAAAGCTTGAACTGCAGGGCCAGATTTATGAGGCCATTTAGCAAATGCAAAACCAGTCATTGGCCTTGTTACAACAAACCCCAATTCCAGTTAAGTAAAGTTTTACATTTTGTAAAACCTGAATCAAAACAGAATACAATGATTTGCAAATCCATTTCGATGTACAAGTATATTCAATTGAGTACACTACAAAGACAAGATATTGAATGTTAAAACTGGAATGTGTTGCAGGCATCAAGTTCAAAATGAGTGAATAATATAATAATAATAAAAAAAGTTTATCAGTTTGAACATTTCATACCTTTTCTTTGTATTGTACTCAACTGAATATAGGTCGAAAAGGATTTGAAAATCATTGATATTCTGTTTTCATTCACGTTTTACACAACATGCAAACTTCATTGGAATTGAAGTTTGTAGTTTTGCTCCTGCGAAAGGTGTTTGTAAATCTGGCCCTAAGGATTTGCCAGCTCATTGGGTGCATCTGAATTCTCCAAAGAACTAGGACCTTTCTTTGATACTAGACATGAACTGGAAATACAATAGATTAGCTGGGGCGCGATGAAGCAGAGTGTCTGAATTGTCTAGATTATGAAGGAAAGGAGGCAATAAGCTCCTTCTTTGTATCCTTCCAGCGGAGAAAAACAGGATCTACAGTAAAATGGAATCATAAATTATAAATTACAAGCCTTTGCAACTGGTGCAACTACACATCATTAGTCATAGTTTTCCTGTTGGATCAATCCTATTATTATGGATCGCCATAGAGCACATGAAGAAATGAAGGATAGGTCAGGCAATTTTTACCCCTCAGCCCGACAAGGGCATGAGGAATATTGTTGTCCCTTCAGCGGGCTGGCGGGCGGCTGATAATTTTGTCCGGGCTATTTCTCTGTAACCACTTGGGTTAGGAAGTTCATATTGCATATGTGGACTACCCATGGGGGGTAGGTGTGCCTTTGAGGTTTCGTCCCAGTTTGACCTTTGACCTTGCCGCAGTGACCTTCGGGGCTGAGGGGTATTGTGAGGCCCATTTTTCTCAAATATGTCCCAAGGTCACTCTACAGCTTTCTCTTGACCTTTGTAACATTTTGTCGGTCAAGGAAAAGTAGAGAGAAATAGAAAAAGCCACCTGTTTAAGAAAATTCAGATGCACCCTCAGTCTTGTACTGGGGACGGAGGTGCTGTTGTCAGTGTAACTCATGTTCAACCTGACAGCCAATCACTACCCACAGTCACTTCCTGCACCGAGGTAAACATGACGGCCTTTCGGCTCTCTTACTCAAACTCTCCAACTCTGCCACAAAGGGTAAACATATGCTCTTGAGTTTACCCATATCGGTGAGCCACTCATTATGAATATCGGCGAGTACATTATCAAGAGCAGGTCATTATTCGAGCGGCAATCTTTTTGCAAATGGAAACATAAGCAGTTTAGTTGGAATTGAATTAACGACATTTTAATTGATCTTTAATGTGAATATAACTGCATTAATTACCACAAGACTTTTTGTACTTTAGGCTGTCTTTGACTGCTGATGTATTTTTTGAGATGTGGGTGTATTTAAAATGCGCGACAGGGAGATACAGTCAAAGCATATACGTGCCACATGATATAAAGCATTTGTTATTTATGTAGGTAATTTATAGCTCCAAATTTAAGACGTTAAACTTCCACCAACATCAATAAAATAGAGCTCAAAAATAGGTCGGTTGGTGGTCAAATAATGTGAGATTGACTTTAGTCTTCCTGTCATGTCACAAAGATACTTTCTTGCAGGTAACAACAACAAGATAGCACAGTAGCAGAGTCAACACGGCTTGTCAACACCTGTATGAACTCTCGGGCAATTTGATTGTCACCATTACATAGGAACAAAGCGAACTATCCTGCTGGGAAGCAAGTTTTCAATTTTTCCCATGACCCAAAAGCAGAATTTGACACAAAAAGGGGGAAGGCAAATCATAATGATTTTTGGTTGCAGAGCTTCATGTTGCCTGGTCTGCACAAATAAATCATCTTTGATGTTCCATATTACTTGTTAACATTTAAGATCTAGTTTCCTGAGGTTTGAATGTGACGCCAGTTTGAAGGCTTTTGCCAAAAAAGTTGCTCGACTTGGTAAATGAATGAAGTTTTACAGAGGATGTAGTGATGCAAAAAGAAAGAAAGAGGGGGGCAGAGCCACCAAAACATCAAAGTCCATCCTTAAAGGGGAACTCCGGTGTGAATTTGACTTAGGGTATATTTAAACATGATAACGAGTACTAACTTTTGTCAAATATCCCACCGTAGTACGCACCCAACATTTCGAAATACAGGGCTTTTTAACCAAAGCTCTGACATTTAAAATGAGGCACTGAGAACTTAGAAAATGCACATGTTGTTTATTAAAAAAAGACTGTTTATGCAGACAGTACCTTGAGGTAGTGTCCCGTCGCCGCCATCTTGAAAGTCACGATAATTCGATTGACATCCATGAGCGAATAGGTAGGATAGGGGAACCCAGGCCCAATCCCAAACCGGTCCCTATCCACTAGCTCTTCACTACCGAGTGTCAATCCGTGTGAAGTCTCCCTCACTGCTATGGAGGGAGCTGCATTAAAGGGGAGGGTGTAGAAACATGTATAGACTTTGGGACGCCCTTCCCCATATCCTACGGGCAGCGGAGGTAATCATCACCATGCTTACCGATACGTGCATCGCATTGTATACGACAGTCCAGTTCCATAATTACACATTTCTTACCCAAAATATTTTTGAGGGGGTAATGTAATTGAATAAAATTAATATTAAAATCATTGAATATACAGCATTGACAAAGATAAAATCATTTGTGCATGAAATGGCACATGGTGAAAAAGAGCAGTCATTGATTCAATAAATAAAACTACTCACTCAGTGTTTTCTCGGGTGCCCATCTACATGTTCATTTCAAAATACAATGTGACCTTTAGTTCCATGATATGGGCATTAAATAGTCAATCACATGTCCGTTTGAGTTTAGGTGATGTTTTACTAATCTTTCGGAAATAGCCGCATGGAACTGACATTTGCAGATGTCACACTCTGACCTTGAGTGAGGATAGTGTGCCGAATGGCTGACTGAAAAAGATGTAGTTTGATCTCAAAATGAAAAAATATAATAGACAAAATCCATTTGATGCAAAAAATGAAGCGTTTTATTACTGTCCCGGGAGATGTGAGCAAATAACAAAGCAAAATGCAGCAGAAAAAATATTTTTGCAAAATACTGGCCAGAAGCAGCATTAGGTCTGCACAGCACCACAGCCCTTCACTCACTGACTAGGCGGTATAGATCCCCTCCAATTAAAGGCTTGGCCCCTCCCACTGGACCATACCATCTTTAATTGAATCAATGAAATTCATCAATTCAGTCACACAGGTTAATTTCAAGCTTGGAAACATTTCCAAGACTATATACAGACATGTTTTTACCACATTAAAGCAATCACCACATGAACATGATACCACGTAGAAGTTACAACCACACTTTTACTTACATATAATAATATGTAAGTAAATACATTTAATATTAATATTTACATATTAGCTGGTATGGTGCAGCACGAGTGGACTGAGCATGGTCCCTACTCATTACTCAGGCACTATAAAAGACTGCCTGAGACTAGCCTCGGGTCCTTTGTCACTGCCCAGAACCAGGAAGCACTGTGGTAAGAGGGAGAAACATGGTTAAATACAAAGAACTTCATAATACATGATCTGCAATCTCATAATAAAGAGTTAACTCAAAACCTTGCATTTGTGTGTATTTCTAGTAAATTTTATGGGGAAGATAGCACAGGAAACAGCTTTGTTTTTAAATGTAATCAGTAGCATGCTACCTGGCTAACATGTGGCATGTGGTATGGGTGTTGGTGTGGTTTACTGCTGTGGTGTTTTACCATGGCAGGGGAATGCCACTGTATATGTGCAGCGTTTCTTCCATCCCAGATACAAAATAAGTGATGCACTTGAAAGGATTGTGGTTTGAAAGCTTGCATTGGTGTAGACTCGCTGCGGAGGGTTAAATGAGCCACTAACACTCCATGGGGAGGGATTGGTTTGGGATGACGCTCCATGTGCCGGACCCTCCACGGGAATGCGCAAATGGAGTGGGAGTGGATGGGCGAGTGGATAGGGACTGGTTTGGGATTGGGTCCTATTCGTTCGTGCTCGTCAGTCGACTTATCGTGACTTTCAAGATGGCGATGACGGGAAACTACCTCAAGGTACAGCCTATTTTAATAAACTACCTGTGCATTTTCAAAGTTCTCAGTGCCTCGTTTTAATTGTCAGGGCCCTCGGAATTCTACCAGTGAAGTGTTGACCTACTTTGAGCCTTGTTAATGATGTAAAAATAGCGATTTCTTTGCATGGCAATGCTATGCCCCATTCACTACCATTGTAAGCCTGTCGGGAGCTTCGGCTAAAAAGCCATGTATTTCGAAATGTTGGGTGTGTATGGAGGTGGGGTATTTGACAAAAGTTAGTACTCGTTATGATGTTTCAATACACCCCAAGTCAATTTCACACCGGAGTTCCCCTTTAAGCCTCTTTCTCACTGGACGCGAAGCTAATTTTTTGCATGACAGATTACATTCAAAGTTAATGAAATTTGTCCTGCGAAAAATTTGTTTCGCGTCAGGTGTGAAAGCAGCTTTAGGGAGTCTGAAGCTGTATCGGAAGATCGAAGACTCCGGTCATCAAATTGTGGGAGTATTAGGGCTTTTTAAAGTGAATATACAGTAAGTCTACTGAGCTGAGAATGAACTGATAAAAAGATGAGGGAAGGAAGTGAGGGAACCGTATAGAAAACTTGAAAATGACTAATGTGTCTCAAAATGAAGCAACCCAGCAAGTTTGATATTTCTGTCGGTGAAATATTATGAGCAATTTTAATAAATGGCTCATTATAAGTCTACAGGGAACAAGGAAAGAAGTGAGCTGTCGATTTAAATGCGCAAGCAACTCGAGTTGGCATATCTCGAAGCTGTCCTCCAGTTTCTGAGACTGTAGCTAGCTTCATAACTCTAGGAGTAGCATTGTAAAATTTGGCACAAAATAATAATAGCCAACTTAATAAAGAAAATAAAGTAGAACTGTTCAGCTCGGAAGCGAACAAACCTTATATGCCTGTGAAATAAATACAATGATGAGATTTGACAGTTGTTGCCACATAGACTTTGTGGAAGCTTGTTCGTTCAATTCAAATCCAATTTACAATAACTGCAATAATATATGGTACCATCCTTATAGGCAAGATCATCCAGGTTGTTTTCTGGCTTTTTCCATCATTTTTATATTTTTGATGAGAAACATGATTGAGGGCCGGACAAGCTGCATCGGAATGCCCTTGAGAAAACAGAGCTTCAGAATTTCCATTTGGAAACCAATTTTCTTGGTTGACTGAAGTGAGACAACTGATTTCCATGATTTATAATTTTCATCATAGAATAGCCCTTTCATTTTCTATCATGCTAGTCATAACTGGTCATACTTGATTGAAATTGGAAACGGGCTGTATTGGCTCGCCAAGAGACTTTGAGAAATTGCAAAGAGAATGGAAATGGAGGTTCTGGTCTGTCCGCTTGCATATTGTGATGAACGTTGCCTCCAGCAACATTTCAATATGCATTACTTCTAGCCGTCTTCCAGGTTATACCATGAATCTGACAAGTGGCCTCAGGCATGCAGAGCACAGAGGGAGACTAGATGACCAGGTGAGGAGAGACATTCTACTCCTCTACAGAGCAATACAGAGCTCAGTCTGCAGGTGAACCTAAAGACATCGAGGGCAGCATTGCAACCCTTACGAAAAGGAACTAAATATAGTATACTGTAAGAGTTATATAAAGTGATTGTAGTGTTCCATAGTACATTTCACCAGCTACTATAGTATTACCATAGTTAGTTTTTTTTTTTTTTTTAAGTGTTATTTTATTAGTTATGGTAGCTGTAGAATATTTCAATGGTAATATTCAACTCTCTTTAGTGCGTTCCAAAAAAGAAAAAACAACATACAATTACTATAGTGATACTGATAGTTTTTGGTGGTAATTTTTGGTATGGTATGGTATTCCCATTGTTTGTAAGGGAATGCAGTGGTTTGCACTGTTGCCTCATAATAAGGTGGTTTTGGGTGCAAGTCCAGAGCAACAGGGACCGCCCTGCATGGAGCTTGGAAGTTCTTCTTATGTTTGCATTGGTTTCCTCCTACCTTGAAATAAACACTTGATGGGACCACTCTCATCTCTGCCCCTGACCGAGACTTTAGAACTGAAGTTGATCTTGGCACTGCACTGTGGCTACCCACAGCTCCTTTTTATCAGGTATGGGCCAAATGTGGAGGATTACATTTACCTAACTGACCCTGAATTACCCTGAGGTGTTCAATGAAGTTCATTGATACCTGATGTGCGGCTAAATTTATTCAATGGCTAACCAAGATGGACGCAGTGATACGTAGCAACTCATAAGGTGTTTTCAAGAACGGAGAGGTTACAGAGTGACTCAACTCAGCTAATAGGGTAATATTGACTTCTGACTGCATCAGTCTGAGCTATAATTCTGGCAGACTGGTAGCTGTAAGCAGGGCTGTCGACAGGGGGGGACAAACGGGTATGTTGTCCCGGGCCCAGACATATAGGGGGGCCCAGAACTGGTCCTTCATGAAGATACGATTAATCATTCTGTTTAATTTCAAAATGTGTTGATTTGGGGGTGAAATGTGATATATTTGCATTCAATAAATGATTTCTGGTTCTTTTGCCTGTATTGTCCTCGAAAATAGAGTCAAGAACACCCCTATATCACCCATAATGCAGAAATGGTTTGGTCTTTGATTAAAGCATAAAAAAGCGCGGCACTATTTGATCACACGGCTTCGGCAATAAGCCTGCGTGCTCGCTTGCCAACAACATGCACAAATCAGGAGCACAGAAAAGAAAAGACAAGAGAAAAAGAGAGGAAGAAGCAAAGAGCCTCAGGGGCTCACTCCATAAATATTTTAAAAAAGATTCAGATAATGCAGCAGGTGGGACAGCTGAGCCAGGTAAAGGAAACTTTTTTTTTCGAGCCTCGTAATGTAGCCTAACCCGTACGTGCGATGCGCCATTCATAGTTGGAGATAGCAAGATACACAGAGTGAAGAATGATCTGCACACATGCACAGGCCATTGGATTATTTCATAAACATATCAATTTAAAAACACTGTGTTGCATATGTCTTATTGAAGTCAAGAATATGCACATTAGGCCTATGCCCGCAATCATATCCTAATGTTTCAGGCACGTTATCTGCACTCCGATTAGCTAGTGGAATGCTGCCTCTTGTTAATCAAATCTTATTTCGTTGGAAATCAGCCCGTGTAGACATGGCGGCATTTGAAATTGCTCCTAGGTAGGCCTAAAGTTTAATGTAAAAAAACGGGCTTTAAATTTGGTGTTCTGTTAACGATTAAACTTTAGTGTAGACTGGATACCCTTCAAATAAGTCCATGATTCCAGAAAAATGATAACCAGGCGCAGACTGAAAAGCGCAGTCAATGAAACTAGCCCAAGAAGCTCTAAACCAGGGGTCGGCAACCCGCGGCTCTAGAGCCGCATGCGGCTCTTAAGCGCTGCCCTAATGGCTCCCTGGAGCTTTTTCAAAAAAGTTCGAAAATGGAAAAAGATGGGGGAGGGAAATATATTTTTTGTTTTATTTATTTATTTATTTATTTTATTCAAGTATGGCTTTGCGTTGTTAAAACATCATGCGAAAGCACACGCAAGGGATTTTCGTCTTTACACACCATAGGCAGACCTACCCGATAGTTGCCCGAATTAAGGGTTCAGCTTCGGGACAAAAAAAAAATATTTCTTTCTATTTGAGGCAAAAGTCATGAATAAAAACGTGTTGAAAAATGGTCTGAAATTACAAATTAAACGAAACAATTGTAAAATAATCCACAAGACAAATCAAAAGTTTTAAATCAGTCATCACTTTTTTCAGTATCAGACAATAGCCGCCCTCTTGTTCTGACAGGTGTTGAAGCTGTTTTCTGCTTCTTCCACTCCCTCACCCTTATGAGGTCCACAGAAAAATACCTCCGCATATTTCACAACTGACCTCTTAAATTTTATATCGTCATTTTTATTCTTTCGCTTTCGTGTCAACTGACGATGACTCTGACGTAAGCGACGTACCGGTAGAAGAGGAAGCGGCGCATTGTCCACCTTTGGAGTTGGCGGAGTTGTTCAGAAATGACGATTTTGATTTCGAAGACTTCTTTGGATTTAGTGATTAGGAGTGACACTGATTGTTTGGTTGTAGCATGTTCTATATGCGACAGTTATTTGAATAACTCTTACCGTAATATGTTACGTTAACATAGCCTACCATGTTGAAATAAAACGGTTTAAATATGTAAATATGTTGAAATGTTGAAATAAAATTGTTCACTGGTTAAATGGGTTTGGAATACCTGTTATTTAAGCATTGGAGTGAGTAGAGACGGATAAAAGGGGTTTTGGGTGGTTACTGTGTGGCGGTGTGTATGTGTGCGGGAAAGTTGGGGGGGGGGCCCACTCAGGTGATGTTGTCCCGGGCCCAGCCAAAGCTGTCAACGGCCCTGGCTGTAAGTCAGTGAATAATTAGTCGCAGTGTCACCATTATAAAACAATCTTGACCCTCGACAGTAGGGGAAAATAAGTTAAGACACACGAGTGAACAGATTGACAATTGAGAGACAGTCACACGCAGGATTCTCCAACACAGGGCCTGAACTAATACACCACCGACGACAGGCCGGACATCAAGCAGACACTGGGCTGCCTCATACCAGCCAACAAAGAGCAAAGCAGATGAATTCAGGCAAGCACCGGCAGGTAGGTCCAGAATTTTTGGCTCCTTTGATAAAAATGAGGAACAATGGCTGCATATAGAAACAACAAAGCTTGCACGTTAGCATCAAAAATATGGGAATATACACCGATCAGTCATGACATTATGACCACTGACAGTTTAAGTGAAGAACACAGATTATCTCGTTACAGTGGCAGCTGTCAGTGGGTGAGATATATCAGGCAGCAAGTGAACATTCTGTCCTCAGAGTTGACATGCTGGAAGCAGGAAAAATGTACAAGCCTAAGGATGCGAGAGACTTCGACAGAGGCCAAATTGTGATGGCTAGACGACTGCGTCAGAGCATCTCTGACAATGCAGTTCTTGTGGACTGTTCCTGGTCAGCAGTGGTCAGTACCTACCAGAAGTCGTCCGAGGAAAGACAACTGGTGACCCAGTGACAGGTTTGCGGCTGGCTGAGGCTCATTGATGCACGTGGGGAGCGAATGCTGGTGGTCTGATACAACAGAGGAGCGACTGTGGCTCAAACTGCTAAAAAAAAGCACATATTAGCTCTTTAAGACATGTATCAGAACACAAAGCGCATTACAGGTTTTTCCGCATGGGGCTGCATGGCTGCAGATCGGTAATGTGCTCATGATGACCCCTGTCACCACCGAAAGCCATCCACAAAGGCCACGTGAGCATCAGAACTGGATCAGGGAGCAATGGAATGATGTGGAAAAGTCTGATGAATCACATTTTCTTTTACATCACGAGGATGGCCAGGTGCATGTGTGTCTCTTACCTAGGGAAGACATGGCACCAGGATGCACTATGGGAAGAAGTTAAGCCAGCGGAGGGAATGTTCTGCTGGGAAACCTTGGATACTGCCATTCATGTGGATGTTACTTTGGTATGCACCTCCTACCTGTCACTTTGACACGTACCCCTGCAGACCAAGAGCACCCCTTCATGGAAGCAGTATTCCCTAATGGTAATGATCTCCTTTAGCAGGACAACACCTGCCACATTATAAAAATGATTTGAGGAACACAATGAGTTCCAGGTGTCAATTAGCCTCCAAATTCCTCAGCTATCAATGCAATTGAGCAACTGCGAGGTGGGGCCTCCACGGACAAACAAATCCAATCCATGGTTCCGCACCTTGCACCTTCCAGAACTTGAAGGATCTGCGGCTAATGTCTTGGTGCCAGATACCACAGCACGCCACCAGAGGTCTATTGGACTCCATGCAGTATTCAAAATAAGCAGTTATCTGGTTGTCTAGACAACCTGAAATAGATCTGGACGATCTAAACTGCTCAGGAGGTTGTCTGTTGGACAACCTAATATCCCAGCTGTTTTATTCATTTGAATTTGTCAAAATTTTATTTACTTCCCTCTGCAATGGACGCAACCATTTTGGTCATATGTAGGGTTTACTGCGCGAACCTTACTAGCATCTCGTATGGGTGAGAACATGAGTTTTGTTTTTTTTTTTTTCTTTTTAAATAAAGTACCACAGCAAACAACAACTTGGAGATAGACCATGGCGTGCACTTCAATTCCGTCTTGGGCGATCTAGTCAACGAAAACTCATGGCAGGAACGAGCAAGATGTGACCGTAAACAACCTAAGGCAATGTCATTTTGAAAACGTGACAATAAGCATCTTCCTTTGTGGTGAATTATATGTGCTCATATTATAAATGTTTACTTATTCTATGCATATTCAGAGCTGTCAAAATTACTGTAGTGAGTGTTGCGATTTGCTATCTTCTAACACAAAACTTCAGTCTTTGACACTGAGAGGTAAGCTATCTGAAATTGTACAGCTTTATTCAAATATCATAATTATTCATTTATAACAGGTAATCGAACACCGCTAAGAAGCGGGAATCTTTAGATTGCGTTTTGGCAACATTGTTTTCAAATAAGTGCAGCCTGTATACACCTCTCTCTCACTTGTCCAAAGCCAAGTCAAATAGGTTGGCTCTGTTCTTGCTCGCCATATAGCGAGCTAATGCCGAGTCCAATCAGAAAGGAAACGCAGTTTTGTGAAGACCTGTCTGGATGGAGAGGGGATATGAAAGAAAAGTGTTCTTGCCCAAGAACACATTGCAAGGGCTGTGACAAGAACTTGAACTCTGGACCTTGCAATCCCAAATCAGCACCACCCTGCCCCTCATACATCTCCTGTGATCTGGAAAAACCTAGTACATATGTCACTTTTGGGAGAAACTGAGTTTGACCCTCTTTTGCAGTAATTAAGAGTGGTGAAAATCTTGAAGGGACATTCCACCAAAAAACTATAATTTGTATATCAATTACTCACCAGTAGAGGTCTCGAGCGGACAAAGTTGTTTTTCACCTGGCGCAACTTCCTGACCACTGGAGAGTTTTGAAAAATTATCCAAATTCCTTTTTTGCGGGAAGAAAATGTGGGCCACCAAGTAGCAACGGAAAAAAAATTTTTGTTAAATTGCTCATGACAGTACATGGGACAACTAAAAATTCTTGCAGACAACTTGATTTGTTTCCTAGGTTGTCCGGTGGACAACCAATTTTTTTCTTATTTCTAACACTGCTACGCCTTGAGGGGTCAGGCCTTCAAAGCAGTGGTTTTCATTTCCTGCCTTGTTGCTGGGGATGTGACGCCCTCACCAAGTGAAATACAAGTGCTGTTTGATTCAGGTCATGTGTCTATTGTAGAACATTCCACTTCTTTGCCTTAAAAATCTTAGGTTGTTTTTGCGGTATCCCCCATCATCGTCCGTCTGCACTGTAAAGCGTTTTCCATTTAGTTCTGATGAATTTGGCTGAATCTATGCATATAATCAAGCCCTTTACAATTTAGAATTCATCCTCCAGCTTCTGTCAAGTCTCACCACCGGTAGACTCAAGTAAACAGTTTTATTAGCAGTCACACATGCCCATCCATAACCACTCCTCACACGAGGTGTTGTGCTTCAGCTCATGAGCAGTACCTTACCTTTTCTGTATCTTTTCCCATCTTTCCAATATAAGCAATCTGTGTTTCATTTGTCTATAAGATGTTGTTCTAGAACTATACTCACTTTTTTTTGGAAGGTTTCCTGTTATCGAGGCTCACCATTATTTTACATATTAAAACCAACCTGCTGTATTTACTCTGGTGAATTCTTCTCTTGATTGCTGACTTTGATACGGCTACTTCATGGAGAATGTTCATGAGCCGGCCACATGTTATGAGGGAGTTATACTGAACCAGGAAAAGAATTCTTCCGTCATGCACCACAGTTGTTTCTGTGGTCTTCCTGGCCTTTTTGTATTCCTGAACTCACCAGTGCTTCATTTTAAGAATATACCAAAAACTTCAGCTGGCCACATCTAATGGTTTTCCTTTTTCTCTGCTAGATTTGTTTGGATCTTTCAGCTTAATAAAGGATCGCTGTACTGGCACTCATAGCTCCTTGGATTTCATATTGAGAGATGCAGCAACTAATTCCAAATGAAAATTTAACTCTCAAAATCAACCTTTTATGTGTTCACTTTTTAAATTATTAGGGAATAAACCACACTTGGCCATGGAACAGTTGCGCATCCAATTGTCCTTATCCTTTAGGTCCCTGAAAAAGGGAGGATTTCCTAAAATTGCAGTAATTCCTGAATCCCCCACCGCGTTAACGCTTAAATTGAAGCAGAATGTCCTGACTTTGACCTTATATTAATTATTGAATTTCAACTCCAATATTTCCTGGTCAACAACTAATATAATAATGTTGTCGATGTCCAAGTACATATAAGGACCTCATTATATGTGTATGAATTTCAATTATTTCTGCCAAAATCAATTTATTCTTATTTTTCTAGGCTTCTTGTTAAGTAATCTCATTTGTGCTTACAATATTTGGGTTAGAACATACAGCCCCCAGCATCAGTACAAATATGATGGGAAAAGAGTAGTCAGCGCTGGGGTGATTGGTGTATGAGCCAATCACCGCAGGGAATCGGGCAAGATCCAGTGGCTGAATGCTTGTATATCTTTCTTCAATGTATTCAGAGCAAATATCAGTCAGGGCCATGTAGGTAGATGTAGAGTCCTATACACATCCTGAATGTCACGCTTAAAGCTTTACCAACTGACTGTCCGTTGAGCCTTTCCCAAGTTGCGCTGTTGAAACAACCTAAAACAACAGACTAAGTGAGCAGAGGGATATGGTAAATGACTACAGACCATATTTAGAGACGGAAGCGAACGCCAGAGACACAAAATAGACAAATTATTTTCTTAAAAGTCTCACCAAACCTTTAATTAAGATAGTTTTTCAAAGATGAATGCGGATTATAGTACCTTCATGGATGCCTAAAGTATTTTTTTTTTCCTGTGGTTCTTCAAAGCAATCGGGAGTACATTTGGTAACATGATGCAAACGACATGTTCCATTTTGAGTTTTTTTAGAAAACAAAAACAAAGAAAATCATAAAATAGTTTAAAATAAAATGTACATTTACAGAACAAACATTGATGCTTGTGGAGGTACAGCCCCTTGTGTGTCACGTACCTGTGTACCACACCACAAACTGCCAATAAAAGGAACAGATGAGGTCTGGCTAAAGTCAGATCATTTGCCCATGTTGGTCATTTCTATGTTGCATTTAACATCTTTCAGTGTTGTTGGGTCAGGCAAAAGGGGCAGTTCTGGATTATCAAATTCAAAAATAAAAACATGAAAACTGATGAGCGGGAAATGCAGGCATGTTTATAAAAAAGGTCAAAGGGCATGAGACATTACCGCATCTGGAACTGCTACAGTGACCCCCAACCCCCACCACTTGAATCCCCCCTATGAGAAATAAATAAAAAATAATCTGTGCAATTTTTCTATTGATTGCACCAAAGCAAATCATTTCAAAGCATATCAGTCAGTCATTAAACAAAACAAAACAAAAGAAAAGAAAACGTACACTGAGTGCCAAGACAAATATTATATACATTTTACACCCTTCACAGATATTCGGAAAGCTTAACATAAGATCAAAGAAGTCCTTCAATGCAAAGTCTGCTGTGAAAAGAAAATTTATGTACCGAGGTGAAATGACCAAGTTCTGTTATATGCCTAAATAAAAAAAAAAAAACAAAACTCATGTGTGCAGTGAGCCGCACAAGCAGTGACTAATGCCCTCTCCTCTCTGGGGGGGGAAAAGCAACAAAGAAAAAATGAGACCGAAAAGTTGCATGCAGAAACTAAAAAAAAAAAACAGGCTGCATGCCTTTTCCCGAGTTGAAATGGCATACGGACGACTTTTAGTCGTTCGAATTGCGCTGGAGCTCACGTGCTGCGAGGCGGCACTATCCTTTGACAATTCAGGTGGTTTAGCATCAGATTTAGCCAAACCCTTACTGGTAACCCTGAGAATTGCAGTACCCTTTGTGTGGAGAAAATATCATGCAATCTGCTAAATACAATAATGCCACTTCAAGGACCACTCCACACTGAGGGTGTGGTTTCTGCTCCAAGTAAGTTCTGCTCAGACAGACCTGAAAACGTCTCGTTACCTACTTTGAAGCACATAAACATGGGCAGTGAGTGTGGCCAGTCAGAATGGCTACATGCTAGTGCACCAAAGACAACAGAAATGCAGATCCACTGAATAATACTTCAATATTGCTCATGGTTTTTGAGAGGCATTGGGTGGAGAAAGGGGTAAATCAATGAATCAAAACATTTTTTTTTCCTTAGACTTGATAATCGATTGTAGAATGATGTGCCTTAGGTAACATGAACATTCCTCAAATCGTAGATTGAATACAATTTAATATTTAGCCTCAACTCTTAAAAAAAAAAAAGTGTCAAAGCCTTTTAATTGCCAATTCCCCCTGGGTCATACTATGCTGTCAGGGAATTCAGAGCCAACCGAACGATTCTGATTTTCCACCAATACCAATTTCCTCCACAAATGCCGAAGGGATCTTACCGATAGGTTTTATTTCAGTTAGTAAACATTACACGATATGGGTTAACAAAGATGCCGGAAGGCAGAAAGTAGCAAAAGGTCGGTCAGAATTTCCTTTCCTTCTTTTAAGGCAAGTGGTGACCAATACGTCAAAAGAGCCAATCCAAAGACAAACAGGAAAAAATTAGTGAGCAGATACAAATAGTCAGTAAAACGGGCCCCTCCACCACCATCTGAAGGCTGAAGAGGGACTTGTAGTCCGGTGGGTTAACAACCACTCCTGGTGGCAAAGGTCAGTCAGAACAGAATAAAATTACACATTGTCATTTGCTATATACAAAGTCATAAATAAATAACAATACATAACAAATGTGTACATAACCTCAAAAATGAAAAATCACACATTAACTGTACATAATAAACCAAAGGGAACAATTTGGGGCTTTCCATACCAGAGCTTCAGTGCCTCACAGTACCATGTTGTTGCTGCACGAACTTGCCCTGCCATTGAGTTCCAACGGCAGTGCTGTGGGCCAAAAACAGGGCACGTCGCAAATACGTCTGTGAGATAAAATTTGGATCTTTGAGCCCACGATTCCAAATTAAACACAAAAGAACCTGATGAAAAAATTTTTTGCTGCATCAGGACAGTAGTCAAATTGGGACAATATCCATAGTTCATGCGAACATCGGAGGGCAGAATGCGCAACTTCAAACTTCTATACGGGAAAACGTGTTGGTCACCACAGTGCGACACGAAACGGTGTACTCCTCCAGCCGGACAAGGGACAAGTCTATGCATATTCACATAAAGTCTTACAAAATGTCCATCAATTCTATATCTACCACAATACTCTATGTTACACACATACCCACCTCGTTTTTTTAAATTTATTGTTTTTTACAAAGTTATACATCTTCGTTATAAATATTTTCTGTGCTGTTGTGCCCTCTATCAATATAAATAGCAAAATATAGAGTCAAATCTCCGGTTCCTAGTTGTATCCCTTTTGTTCTCTCAAAATTAAAGTGTTTTTTATTCAGAGTTTAATGAATGAGCTCCGTAGGGAACAAATTCAAGCAAATGAATTGAAAAAAAATGATAATATTGGAAAAAGTGTCATAAACAGAAAATAAATCACAAAAAACCAAGGGTACAAAGTGCATAGATATGAGAGTCACTACATATTACAACCACTAATGTGAAATGAGGATTTGAGGACACTGGGTGCTACTCTTCAGTTAGAATGCAAAAAAAAGCCATTAAATTCTTTCTTCCGTTTTCATTCTCAGGAGATGCTGGGTCTTCTCTCTAGTCCTTTCTCTCATTCTCTTTTCTTGAGGATAAACACCTGACATGGACTTTTGCTTCTTTCGTCTCCTCGTTTTTAATAACAAAAGAATAACAATAATAATAATAAAGAAAAATGAATAAATAAATGAACAGACAGTCCGTTCTTTTTTGAGGCCAAAATATTTTGAACACTTGGTGGTGTACATTCAGGAACATTCGTGTTGAAAGAGGAAAAAAAAAAAAAGATGACACAAAGAAAGTTGATGGTGATCAATGTAATCTTAATAATATCAATTTCTATTATAATTTATTGTATATTACACATTTTTCCAACAATTTGTAGTCTAAGATCCCTGGCCCAGGCAGTCTTTATAATTTCTCTTTCGAAGGAATCCAGATGTAAGGGCCAGACTGCTCCTCTATAACCAGCTTGCAGTTATTGTAAACATCTTCTAATGTGTCTCCTTGCACCAGAGCTAGAAAAAAGAGAAGACTGGTTAGCAACTCTAAACCAAATACCACATGCCATTTCACAAACACCAGAAGGAAACCGATCTTCATAAGGCAGTCATTTCCCGACACACAAATGCTGCTTTTAAGCCCTGCCAGGGGATACGAAGTGTGACTTACTGATCAGGGACAGGTTATGCTTTCATTAAAAAGAAGATCTTTGAGTCATACCCACAAGCTCCTGTAATAGAACTCGTGAATATTCATGAGGAAGAGATCTTATGCAGCGCCTGATCTGGTGTTCTGCGGTGTGTGAGAAGCTCGTGGGCACAGTGTGGTACCTCCGTTGTTCTCGCTCTCAGAAATGAGCCGTGAGCAAATCTTAATTGGTACCACGGATGGAATTGGCACTCAACGGTGCTCTGTGACCTTAGGCCGAGAGCCCGAGCGGTGGCCGGTGTTCCTGAAACCCGCCGAAAATGGGGCGTCTTTACCTGTGAAATACTCCCCGAACTCCAGCTCGAGCTTCATCGCCCGCTCGTACGTCTTCTTCGCCTGCTCTTCTGTTAGCCGCTTATTCATTTCCCTACAGACGGCGCAGAAGAACAAGCGAGGAGCGAGAACCAACATGATTAATGTTTCAACTGGTGACACCGTAACTGAACTCGCTGCCATTAATCACGTGCCACAAAGGAATGTGGAAATCATGTCTACAGTAATCGAGCGTTTCTACTCCTATTACATATTACTTACATTAAGGAATCTACAGATCTGGGCTTTATAAAGATGGCAATAGGGTAGAGTTGTGCTACTTGTAATCGTTTAATGGCATTTCCCGACACGTCCAATATGCAGTGTTTGCCCTGGAAGAGATAGGGAGAGAGAAAGTGAGAAACATGGTTCAGTCTTCAAACATCTCACCAGTTCTTTTCCCGTCATGTTTACACTTATTTTCCTGCCATCAAATTTTCTTTATCTTTCCCATCTTTGTCACCTGGGGTCGTTTTGTAGTTTTCTGGTTATAAGTTTAATCCATTAATTAAACGAGGCTCCTTTCGCACTCATAGACCGGTGATACCGACATGGCGGTTTCCTCACCCTCTCGGCCACGTATTTGACGGACTGGACGCTGGTTCCATACAGATTGTCGTTGTACTGGCCAGCCTCGATAAATTTGTGCTCTTGAATGTCCTTTTCCATCTGCTCCCTGGAGGTGACGAAGTGATAGTCCCGGCCGTCCACCTCGTACTCCCGCTTCTGCCTCGTGGTGTCTTCACCCGGGAAGAAAAATAAATCGCGGAAAAATAAGTTTGCTTGGGAATTCACACCATAGCTCCAAGGATTAAATGAACAAAATGCACAACTGCAACTCCACAATCAATCTTATCAAGCACTGTTAATGATTCAACTTATTCCTTTCAAGTTTTGTACAAACACACAAGTTTGTCTCTACGTCCATCTAAAACTTGAGTGATGTACCAAAGAACAGCAACACCGGGGCCAAAAAGTCAGATTTGGCATGAACTGAGTTTTCCATAAAAACTTTCTTTAGATCAGTTAAATTGATAAAAAATTGTAACGTCAAATAAAGGACAGTTTGCTGGAGATATGTCTGGCTCCGAGAATGAATACATATACTGTAAGGTTTGGTTTAAGCCAGTGGTTCTCAAATTCGGTCCTGGCGGCCCCCTGTGTATGCTGGTTTTTGTTCCAACCACAATTGCAATCTTAGGATTTTAACAAGCTGTTGATTTGTTTTTTTAATTAGGTATGGTTATGCAAATATCCACATTGAGATATATTGTAAATATTACAATGTATCTGAAGAGGGAAATTTAACCAAACATTTAATCAACATAAATAATCAAAAGGTTCCTCATTGGTGGAACTCTTGACACATGGTGGCAAAACCCGACAATTTACTTGGCAAACAATGGAGTCACACCTGTTGTGTTTTCTGTTGATTTTATTTGGTTCAGGCAGGTTATATCGGAAAAACTCAAAACACCTGTATTCAAAAACCTCATTTGGAGTTTAATGATTTTCTCAGAGTCTAATTGTATCTGTTTGAAAATGTTTTCACCTGAAAATCCTAATGAAGCACAATATGTTCAAGGGTTTTTATTCTTCATAGCAGAATGGATATGTCTATCCAAATGTGACTTAAGATGGTAAATATCTACTCTAAAGATGGAATGCTGCTAATTAAGACAAAGTAACAGCTTTTTAAAATCCTAGAATGGCAGTTGTGGCTGGAACAAAAACCAGCATACACAGGGGGCGCCAGGACCGAGTTTGAGAACCACTGGTTTAAGCAGACAGAAACACACAGGTCTATATAGAAACAGGAGCTAACACACACACAAACACAGGAGGGGATATGTTCGATCTAGGACACTACTTGTGCTACACCAGCGGCCACTGCACTTACCCATTCGCCCTGAACAGTTAGCCGCTTCAAACGGTATTAAAAACGAATGAAAAGAAATGTGGATTAAAGCAAACAAAGCAAGAAACTCAAACTGAAAATGTCCATGAGAGAATGAGGAACATTAGTGATGTGTTAACATAAATGCGAAGATCATAATGCAAGTGTTTGTTCCATGTTAGATCAATTTAGCAGTACAAAGTAGTGATCTAAATAACAGCGCAGTTTCTTGAAAATGACATTAACAATATTACAATGACAAGAATGAAAATGATCAGACTGCGCAAAAGAAAAAAAAAACAAAAAACTTATGAACATGCAACTTGAAATTAAGACACAAATACTGACCCAACTGCATGCACTGCCAACTACAGATTTCTGGGGGAATTTCAAAATGAACAGAACTGAGGCATTGACAATAAAAACACAGTCAGTGATAGATGTCCTTAACGTGGCGCAATTGTTATCAAGATACCACAGGGCGAGTATTCAACTCTTGTTTCTAAACCCTGTTCTTTCAACACAACACACAATCACAACAAAGATGTTCCTTAAATCACAAAACATCTAAAACTGCACCTCATATGTACCCGAGAACTTGGGAGATCGACTACAGATGAAATAAACTGGAAAAACCATGAACCATGAACAGAGACCCATATCAGTTACTTTCACCAGCATTATTGATGCACATGGAAAGCTCCACCGACTAGGGAAAAGTTGCAAAGTTCAGCAGCACTTCACCTGGACCAACGACACTTGATAGGTCGTAGTCAGTGCAAATTTTGACGTTTTATTCTAGATGTGTCCGATCTGCATTGGATCACAGTGCAGCATACTTACGTGGCACGCATGATCCAAACTTGTCCGGGAACTCGGATATTAAATCATCGTTGATTCGATCCTTCATTGGCCCAAGGATGATGACTGGTCTGGCGTAACTAACTGCTCAAAAAACACAAGGCCACAGTGTCAAATACAATAAAACACCTGAATTAATAACCCAGAAACTACGGTTCCCAAAATAATGCTCATAACCTCTCCTTTTCCCATCATTAGACTAATGATCATTAGAAATACAGTAAGGAATTGCAATATGTATGACCATAAAATACCAACGCATGTCAGTGTTGCTAGATCCCATTTATAATGTTCAGCAAGAAGATCACCAGAAAATTTGCGTTCATGGGGTGCAGATGCCCGCGCTTCCGAGAAACTCGACAAAATTTGACAAATAAAGTTCTCACAACAGAAAAATTATCTAAATTATTAAAAATTCAGAGACAAAGTATGAAATGCACATCTATGATGTCCCCACAAAGCACAAGTATATCATCAATGAATTTTGTTGACCGGTGTTTGAGAAGTGGAATAACAACGCCCTTTATCGACATGATCAACTCCGTAAGGACGGACAGATGTACGTACAGACATGCAGACAGATAAGGATAACTCTATATGTCCCCAGCCACATATGGCAGGGGCATAAAAATCAAACCCCGACAGTGTTAAGCCGCTTTCACACCGGACGCGAAACAAATTTTTCGCACCACAGATTACATTCCAAGTCAATGCAAAGACGCGAATACATGAAAAACACGCATCTTTGCATTGACTTTGAACGTAATCTGTCGTGCGAAAAATTCGTTTCGCGTCCAGTGTGAAAGCAGCTTTACAGAGACCCCCCATAATACAAAGTCAAAGAAAGAAACTTCACACTCGTAAATTTGCAAATATTTTCTTGAAACTTAAAAAAAGAGTTATCACTTGGGGTAAATGCATTGTCAAAGACATCATGACACACATCAACTCCGACGTACCCAGGTACGTAGCATGTGGGAGCGTACTTTAGGCCATAACCATGTTTTCTCGTGTTCCTAGTCACGTGATCATATGAGAGATGTGTAACTGAGCTCACGTTAGCACATTAGAGTGACAGCTCGGAAAAACAAGTTTTTACAGTTAATTATTCGTTGATTTTCGATGCCATGGCTGTCAAACATTCAGCGTGAATGTGCCATTGGCATGCTGAATACGGAAACATCCGTCACTGAAGTTGCAAGGGTTATGGGATGCAGTCGACGGACTATCCATGATCTTCGGACACGTCTCCAACAAACTGGCACTACAGCTGACCGACCTCGTTCTGGTAGCCCACGTGTGAAATCAAAAGCAGAAGACGGACAAATCGTCTTACGTCATTTGCATAATCGATGTGTCACTGCAACGTCAACTGGGAACGAATTGTTTAAAGGTCGTGTGACTGCCCAAACCATACGTAATCGCCTGCGCACTGCTCTAATTTAAGTTGTAACTTACCATTTTTACTCTTGGACATTTCCGTAGCATTTCCGGTAGAACTGGTTACATCATGAATATTATTTTTATGGCACACCATCTTTAATGACTTAAAACCTACTTTCTTGTATGTTCAACTTATCGACCTCCAAACGAATGTGAAGTTTTTATTTTGGCGGAGTATATTTTTGGGCTTCTCCTCTTGATAAGGTACTTTTCTAGCGTATGGACACACCCCAATGTCTGGTTTTAACACTGGGCCACTGCAGCGTAGACTGCATTAGTAGCTACTCGACACAATGCACAAGTGGCGTTGCTCAGCGATGGGAAGGCTTCCATTTCGATGGGAGGACAATCGCACAAGGGTGACTTCTAAAAACATAGCAGCGCACCAGATTGTTTTTGTTTTTTAAATAGTCACCTCACTCCCAGGAAATGAGACTTAAAGGTAAAGACAGCTGTCTGTATTATTTGTTGTGCCGCTGACAAATGAGATATATGCCACGGCAGCGAGAGGCTGACCCCCTTTCCACTGCAGCGGAGAACATGTTTACCAATGCTAATACGCTGCCCGGGCTAACCACACCCTCCCCCTCAATCTTGGCCTTTATCTGACCTGGATCAAAACTTTACCATCTTATGCCCGTGGTGGAATTTCAGAGAGCTGAACGGAACAGAGCTAATAAATTAATAAATGCATAAAAACACAGAAAGAAAATACAAATACCTCAAGTTCAACCACAGCAAAGACCTGCATCCAATGAGAACATTTATAGCGGAAATAAAATGTCCAAATGTCACAACTGGCACTGTGTGCGGCATTTCATCGCAATGATTTGCAAAGGCTTGGAATGAAATGGATTTAACAAGGACTGCATACATTTTCAGCGACGCTGGGAGGCATAGAAAAATGCAAGTCCCTTGCGATTGCACTGGCAGTCGACTGGTACAAACAGGAAGTCGCTCATCAACCCAGAAACTAAAGTAGAGACTGTAATGCACAGCGGAATAGGTCCATTGAAAAGAATCACTGCAAATAAAACTGCAGGCTGTACTGAAATGGCACACTAAACTGTCACACTGAATAGCACTGCTACATGAACACTGAGGGATACCATTACACTGAGTAACACGATTACCGGGCAGAGTAATTGCACCATGAGTACGAAATTTGTCCTAAATTACATCAGTCACTTCAGCAGCGAAGTAAATTGATAATGTGTTCATAAAATAATAAAACAATCTAAGATACTAAGACAGCTAACAACTGCACCTGAAAAGCAAAACCATTGAAGAGATAACATATGGACCAAAGGCCCGTGAAAGCAGCAGTGTGTTTATGTGCAAGAAACACATTTGTGCACTCGTTAAAAAAATTAAACACACACAAGCACAAAAAAAAACAAAAAAAAAAACAAAAACCAGAAGCACTTACTCTCTTGGCGCATGACTGGCTCGTAGGACAGGATCACATCATCTTGGCTCCCTGGCGACAGAAAAAGACGGCCGTTTCTGACAGCTCGTTTGGACGTGGGGGGGATACGGGGGTGGGCGGAGAACAAGGGTCATGCAAAAAACATTCCAACGTGACGTGTGCAGCGCAACTGTGACCACATGACGGTGACAGAGAGCCAGAGAGGAGAATGCGGGGCCCGACACTAACGAGATATGATGAATGTGCCAATACCCTGTGAGTAATGCAATCAAAGCCGAGATGCTGCTTTAAAAATATGCTGGCCTGAATCTGATCAACATTCATCCGCAGCTTTGCCTCACTGGAATTTAGCTTTCAAAGCAAAAACAGTCGAGCAAGTTACATTTAACGATCACTGTCCTCACTAAACTGCGGACGTGAGGATGCAAATTTCACTTGAATTTAAGTTACGGACAAGATTGACAGAAGCCTGCATTTTGTCCTAAGCGTAAATGAACTTAATAATTCTAACCCTGGACCATTTATTACCATGCACTGCAGCGCTTATTGCATCGCAACATTAATCATATCAAGAATCCCGATATCTTCCCCCGCCGACCCCCCAAGAGAGAAAAGCAAGGAATATGAACCCAGGAAGTGGTCCGGGGGGCATTTCCAGAGATTGTTTTCAACTTGATGCATTCATCAATATGACATGCAGGGGAAAGTCTGCAGTCTCGCCCCCAGCGCGTGCTCAGGTACCATGTGGGCAGCACGGCTGAACACGGGGGCAGACGGGTACTGCGTTGCTAACAGACATCTTTCCTGATCACGGGGCGATGAGGCGGAGTTCGCCGCAAGGTGTGTGGGCTGGGGAGGGAGCAGTCCATCCATCCATCTCTCTGTGGGTGGAGGTTCGGAGCTGCTGCTCCAGAAGTTACATTCATCCACCCTTCTCCTCTGCTCTTTGATGGATGGTTTAAAGGCTACATGCATCACCCAGCCTCCCCTGATGACCCTCAAAAGCTCCTCTCACGCAATTATCCCTCAGTGGTCCACCGAGATGGGGCTTTGGGAGGGATATTATGCTAAACTAGAGGCACTCGTAGAGTGCAAACCTCCGCCAAGGCAGCACAATGCAAATGTGCATGAGTGGGCGCAAAGTTGAATTATCGCATGTGACAGGATTTCAAGATGGCTGCCGTGGTTCACTAATCGTGTCAAAATCAACATGGTCCATCCTTGATGTACTAGCAATCCACCCACCAAATTACAGACAAATCCGTGCAGTACTTTTTGATTTATGTTGTTCACAAACAGACAGTCAAACAAACAGGGGCGAAAACATAACCTCCGCCCCAACTTCGTTGGTGGTGGTAATAAGGATTCAAACTGTCCCATCATGACAACAAAGCCATAAATATTCCAGAAAATATACTACTTGGCAGGCGGATAGGTTCCGAGGAATTTCGACGATTGTAACGTGCTGAGCAATTGTTCATATTTATCAAAATACTGCATTTAGCAAAAACAATTCATTATTACTTATCTGTAATCCATATTTCAGTCTGTTCAAAAGTTGTGGCAGTTTAAAAGTAAACTCACAGTATTACATACGCAATGTACAATTTATACAACTGCTGCACTGCTTTCAATAATTTCGGAAGCCATGAACACAGGCTCACAGGAAAGGGCTAAAACCGCAGCCCCATCTATTACTGGTAGCTAATGACCGCAACCCGACAACTTGTGTAAGATCTCAAAAGAATTCTTCCAGCACATTAATGACCATTCTTACGCAACATGACATTTCCTCTATTATAGTGCACAGTATGCAGAAATCGCCACGGACCAATGATTGGGGCGAACATGGACGGCTGCTTTGCTGTGTCAGCATGTTCACAGTTCTACATCGATCAATTTGCGGAAATTGTGAGTGCGTGCAATGTTCGCATTGTTACTCCAAACACAAACGCAGAGTAGACAACTCCAGTAACAGATCTATTTAACAGGAAAAGTGAGGTTCTCACTTCTCAGAGAAAGAACAAGACCACAAATCAAACCCCGACATTTTTTTTTTTAGATTCTTTAAAATGGTCGGCTGCATGCGGTTGAAAAATAAAGAGAGGATGAACTTTGTCAGCTCATTGAAATATTTGAAAGAACCAAAAGAAATTCAGCATTCAAAAAATCACTTCGGTCATGCTTCGGTCAATAAATTGGTTTTCCTCCATGCATATAACCCGGGACAAGGACAGCCGTCCAATTAAATGGACTAATCGAGCTATTACTGAAACTAGACTTTACAGCGCATGTAAACGTACTGAGTGACAAATGGACAATCCTCAGCACGGCAGTTTCAAGTGAAAACCACCACGTTCATAACACTTATGTGACAGAACAGAGAGGCACAGACGGCTCATCCGCCAAACAAACCCAATGTTTATCAAGTGCATCTGCGAGCCAAAATGGAGGGCGCGCCAGTGTGCCCCTTCTGTGCCATGCAAAATCATTGTTTTGTCTCTTAGAATGAAGAAGAAAAAAAAAGACGTGGGTGTAAATCAGAGAGAATGGAAGAACAAGCACATTCATGACCCTGTGACGTGTGAGGGCCTAACATACTGTTATACCGGCAGTGCATGCTCACGGGCTCTCAGAAAGAGCTCAAGACAAAATAAAAATACGTATTAATGTTAACATAAAAAAATTAAACCGTGAAGAGACCATTCCTGCTCAACTTACTCAGTGTCTTTGTCCCATAACCGTCGTCACCTATCCCTGGGATGTCCTACACAGTGGTCCCCAGAGAGCACAGAGGGAGAGAGAGGGGGGAATAACCGTAGAAGAGGAAGGAAGGAAGAGGTCAGTGCGGTTAGGAGGGGATTTGCCCTGGGGCCCATCAGGGGCCCATCAGGAGCCTGGTCCGATTATACCCCTGCTCGCAACTCGCATGACCAGACGCTGACCAGAACCAGCCTCTCTCGGACTTTGGACCAGCTTAAATGAATTACAAAATTCATTCTTCTCCAATTGCTGAAACTGCACATGGTCGTCAGCTCAGTTTGTTTTTGTAATAATTTAGGTACAAAAAAAAAGGGGGGGGGCGGGGATGCTGGTATTGACATGGTCCAGTCAGAAAGAGGTGACTGGGCTCTGAAAAAGCCTTACCCTGCGATTTGCGAACAAGACGATAAATAGGGCCTTTCGTGTCCCCGCCATTCCTGAAGGACCCAGGAACACCCAGAAAGACGGAGGAGCGGTCACGGGCTTCGAAGAACTGCCCCTAACCCTGCGCGCTCGAACGTGTACCTACGGTACACCTGTGTGTGACCTGCAGCCTGGACCCTCACTGCCTGTGTGTGTGTGTGTGTGTGTGTGTGTGTGAGTGTGTGTGCATGTGCAAAGTCCCCCTAGAGGTCTACTTACGTTCAGAGTCACTGCCCTCCGGCTCACCCGGCTCCTTGTTCTTGTAGAATGGGAATTTTCGTGAAAAGATGAAGTTCTTTTTACGCTTGTCAGTGAGTGACTGTGAAGAAGAGAGGGTATGGGGCAAACAGGGTGGTCTAATTGCTGTCACAATCATGCTGACAAAACAACTAGTCACAAAGGTGGGAAGAACAGCAGTGACCAATCACCAGCGAGCATGTGGCACCCTACACAGAGCACACAGGCTCTTTAACAGAAAGGCCAAACTTTGGTTTTACATTATCGTACGCCTCTCCAAACATCTTTGGCAGCAAAACAGTCTATTCTAACCTATGGGTAAAATTATGACCGTGCAGCAGACTTCTACATGACCAACAAACAGTCAGTAGCTGAAGCCATGAAGACATGACTAACTGCGAAACGGTTTTTTGCTGATATGTTTCAAACCGATGCCGCAAGACTGCTGTCACAGCTGCTCATGCCACAGTTGCACCGGATGCATTCAGGAATGTTTGTTAAAAGGGTTTAAAACATTCAGGATTAAATTACAGACATGAGATGCGAAAACATCCGCAAAATCGACACAATTAATGCCATGCAGGAAGGAAAACATCAAGAGCCATGCTATGCATGGATGAAAATGGAAGAGTGCAAACAGAAATGTTTTTCTCAAAACCAGTTAGCAACCATGCAGTGTCGAGGAACCAAAAAATGGGATCCAGTGAGATGCAGTTAATGGATGTGGTGAAACTGAAGTTAAACTTTTGTGTTGAGCTGCTGTAAAGTGGTGTGAATTCATTTAGATTGTCTCTAAAAGTATCTGGATGTGCAAAGCGAAAGAATGTAGTTAATAAAATTAGGTTTGTTTATAATAAAGAAGAACAATGGCCACTGCTTCAGATAAGTTTGCAAATTACGAGCATTTCATGTTTAATCAACAGTTGTGCAAGGAATAATAATTGAAGTTGGCTCATTTTCTTAGTTTTTTTTTCCAAAAAAAAAAGGTCTATCAACAGTTATTTGAAGAAAACTACATTAAAATGGAAAACCAACAGCGTGGTGCAGAATTATGATAGAGTAAAACTGCACAAAATAAACACACTAAATGGTCTATTTGTTTGCTTTAAACAACTTAGGCAATTGGAAATATTTCACATAAAAATTAAAGCAAAGTTAACATTTTGTCACTATTTCACCTTTGATTTTACTTTCAATAACCATTAGCGGTGGCAATAATTTTGACATCCATGTTTGGATAAAAAAAAAACAGGATTTTCAATGAAAAACACTAAAATGTGAGAACAAATCGACCGACATAAAGGAAAATCATTCTCCCATAATTATAAACTTGATTTTATTATTCACTGTAGGCTTTATGGCATACAGCCATATTCATGCTAATTAAAGGCACAAATAATTCTGCATCTAGCTGTAAGGTGCATTAAACATGAGCTAATATAGACCATTAAATTGTGAAATGTGACATTCCATTCATTAATCTGACAATAGAAGGGGCACAAATATTCTGTAACATCGCAGTTAGACGAAAGTTCAAATTATCTGGTTTTTACACAACAAAACAGTTTTCAACATCTTGTGCAAAACATTGGCCGATAATCAGATAAAACTGATGGGCAGATATTGTTCTATTATCTCACCAAACAAGAAGATCTAACTGTTCCACTGTTAGTCACACTGTAGCCACTGTGAATAAACTGTGAAGATTGGCCATGTGCTTGTTTTAAAGGGCTACAAACCAAATCAACAGATACATAGCTTTTCGCACGCTGCCATAAGAACAATTTGTCAGTCACGTCAATTAAATACGCGGGCAAATGAACACGATCAATAATGCATTCAACTGATACAGAGCTTCAGTTGATGAAAGATTTTTAATTAAAACTTGCCACTAAAGCTTCTACCCGTCCCCAAAGACATGGAATGCAATGCGCTTAAAATGCATACCTGATTAAGGGCCATCCTACGACATCATCATTGCATCAAAACCAAACCCAGACTCCACAAAACCTCTATCTCTCTCCCACGTTCTACAAGCAGGCTGTGAAGTTACCATAGATACAAAAGGAATTCGCACTGGCGCAAGTGTTCATTTGAATTTCAGCTCTGTTTAGAAAACCGCGCTCATGAGAAGAGTCTTACTGCAGGTTAGGCTAATCAGCAAAACCACAGACAATTTTTTTCCCTTTTAAAATGGCAACAACAATACACAAGGTCATTAAAGGTGTGAATCTCTGACTGAAAGTATTTCAGTCTAAATGGAAATAGAACTAAAAATGGCCTGCGTGGTTTTGATATTGCAGGCGCACAGTTACTTGCATCTTCAACCCCTACTCACCATGCCAATAACACACAGCAGTAGCCTAAATCTGCTTGGCAAAAGGACTGCTGCACATATGATGCAAATGAAAATCTTTTGCATGCATAATTACACAGACAGGTCATCACTGGGTATGAGATAATTCAACAGGCTGGCATTTACTCATCAAGGTTTCTGGTGACCCAGCTACCCAGGCTAGGGCTCGCCATTCTGCCGCTTACGGGACAAACTACAGTCAGTCACGGCTGTAGTACAAAATAAAAATTACAGCTCTGTTGAAACAAATGCTGATAAAAATTTAAGCGAAGTACAACTCTTTCAAGACCCATAATTACATACTTACATTTTAAGTGACTCAATAACTCAGTGATGCTTGCAAGATGAGGAATTCTGCCAGTTGGGATTCAGAGCTATTTATTCCATTTCTATTCATTCTATAAGGCAGTGCATGCAACTATGCGTGTGATATTATGAAATTTCAATGCATTGTAAGATCTGAGGCGCACTTTTAAAAAGGAAGCATTATAAAGCTCAAGGTAACGGATCTGTTCAGAGGGCTGCCTTTCTTTCAATAGCTCATACACAACCTCAGCAGAGATAGTACTGCACACACGTCACTTCTCAACCAAAAACTGCAGGGCTGTAACTTCGCTGGTGCCTCCTCATTCGGGAATCAGTTAAACAGTACAGGCCAAAAGTTTGGACACACCTTCTCTTTCAATGCGTTCCCTTTATTTTTCTGACTATTTACATTGTAGATTCTCATTGAAGGCCTCAAAACTATGAATGAACACGTTAAGTAAATTACGTATGAATCTAAAGTTGTCCAATAGGGCTGTCGGCTGTGTATCAACCTGACTTCAGCACAACACAACTGATGGTCCCAACCCCATTGATAAGGCAAGAAATTCCACTAATTAACCCTGACAAGGCACAACTTTGAAGTGAAAACCATTTCAGGTGACGACCTCTTGAAACTCATCAAGAGAAGCCAAGAGTGTGCAAAGCAGTAATCAGAGCAAAGGGTGGCTACTGTGAAGAAACTAGAATATAAGACAAGTTTTCAGTTACAGGTATTTCACACTTTTTTGTTAAGTACATAATTCCACGTGTTCATTCATAGTTTTGACGCCTTCAGTGAGCATCTGCACCGTAAATAGTCATGAGAATAATGGAAACGCATTGAATGAGAAGGTGTGTCCAAACTTTTGGCCTGTACTGTATACCAGCAACATTGCACTTGTGCATCTCAGTTGCCCCAGTGATGTTGACTTACCCCTTTGGAATCGATTGATCCCGGTTTGGCGTTAAACTTCACCGTCTTTAGCCTTGCCCGCTCCTTCCTCTCCACCCTGCATGAAGACGCAGTGTTCACAGATTATCTCATCATATCAATTCAAAAAACCTTCAACCTCAATTCCATATGAATTGTGACAGTATGTAAAATGCAAAAAAAAAAAAGCAGAAATAAGTGATTTGTAAATTGTTTTACCGGCATTAAGTAGAAGGCAGTCCAAAGAAAAAAATGTTTGAAATATCACCTTAGCAACTGTATTGATTTTTGTGAATAATCAGAACTTCAGAATTAGGTGCTTGCAACAACTTCCAGAACAATAGGGATGGAAGAATCAAAAAACTGGAAAAGTTGTAGAATCTTCAGAAAACACTCGCTTGGAAGATTCAACACGTAAATAGGTGAATATGTAACAGGTTATGACTGTTATTGGTTATGATATAAACAGTCACAATAGGCTGAAAAACGGTGATTGAGAGCTGTAGAAGCGGCGATGGTTCACAGTGGTGAACATGCATTGGTCCCTCATTGGAATGTGATACAAACATCACATTTTGAAATGGCTATTTTCAAAAAACAATATGGTTCAAAACATTACTTACATAACTTAATACACAAGATTAATTTCCTAGATAAAAAGAGATTTTCAAATTGCTGCCTGTAATTTTTATACATTGTCTCAATATTTCTGGAATTGAGGCTCAAAATTATTGCAAGACTTTCATTATGAACTGTATTGCTAATCCTAATAAATTCTAACAGTGGCCCACGTCTTAATGACATTTTAATACAGGATTATCCTGGGAGGGAAAACAATAATCACAGAGGCCTCTACAGTAACGCTCCAAAATATTAATTATTCATTTCTCATGGATGTTATTAAGTTATTAAATAAAATTAAAAATTTAATAATAAAAATAATATATGCATATTTTGTATGTATACTTAATGACGCTTCATAAATTTATGCATTTTATGCAAATTTATACTTCATTATCATGCACAATCAAATATTCATGAGGAACTTCTAAAACAAGCCCACACACCGTCATATAACAATGACTAAAGCTCAATCATTCAAAAATGACAAAATCAATAATGCTCAAAACAGGACGCTCATTGAGATTTTTTTTTCATTTCATTGCAGAATTTGAAAAAAATTCTCAAATGGAACCTTCCAGGTCATATTTTTTTTTGCTAGCAATAGGAAGGCGTTAGCAAAGGTATATTTTAGCTTTCAACAAGCTTGATTCCTCAGACAGTAGGATGTAAACAAGGCGCACACGTAACTAATCTAACCTTTAGAAAGTGATTGATTAAACTTTCATGAGAATGTTCAAACATGAACTAAGACACGATGCACACGAGAAGAGTAGGAACTACAAATCCCAGGCCCCACACAAATCTAAAACCTCTCAAAAGCAAGTGAACATCATTCTTTGGCAGTTAGCATCTATTCTCAGTTATCTCTTGTCATGTAGGTGTAATACGTGAATATACTGTACCCAGATCAGTTGTAGTAAAGTTATAAAGCTCATGGCCAAGCCTGCAGTAAAGTCATAGTAGGCCTGGGAGAGACAGACACTGGTCACCGAAGCGCCGCGGAGCACATACCTCCTCTTGCTGGGGATGACGCCCATCTCCTCGCTGTCTCCGTCGGGGGTGACCCTCCTGGCCTGCCACCACTCGTCGTCAGAGGCGTTGGTGACATGGAGGATGTCCCCGTACCTGAAGCTGAGGCCCTGGCTGGGAAGGCCGCTGTCCTTCGTTTTCTCATAGTCGAACAGGGCCCTGCAAGCACCAGAAACGGAGACAGCAGGTTAACCTGGTTCCTCCGTTGGGCCCTTTCAACATACCTGAGCCCCGTAACCATGGCAGGCAGGTGATGGCACAGAGGGCGTCAGTACAGCCAAATGCAGACAGAGGCACTGATGGACAGATGGAGTCCAAACGAATGCCTGTCAGGGCAACAGATGAAACGAAGACAGTTCTGGCAAAACGCTACGTCCTATCCAGCATCGAGTAATGGCAACACCATCTTCCTCCAGTGGTGCTAGCATATTGCGTTCTTGTCTCACACAACACTACCAAAATACACTGCCCGTCCAAAAAAAAGTCACCGCTTGGAAATAAATGAACAAATTCTTTGATTGGATCATTATTGCGGTTTAATATGTTTAAACATATTAATATGTTTCAGCTGGCAATAATCATTTTAACCCTGACTGATGAAGTGTGTTGGTACTAATTTCTTTAGAAAAATCATGTTGGAATACACATCCCTTGATGGTGGAAATGATGTTCCAGTATTTCAGAATGGGCAAGTTATTGGCCTGTATCTAGCAAAAAAAAACCATGAATGAGAAAAAAAAAAGTATGAGGAATCATTTTCACAGACAAATTTGCCACCACAACGTCCTGACCTTAAACACATTAAAAGTTATTGGGATGCGCTCAAGAAAGACCACCTTGTGGTTCAACCATTTTGTCGAGAAGAAAAGATAACGGCCAAAAATTATGGCATTTCTGAGCAAAATAAATGTTCTGGAATTGCATATGGTACTTAAAACAATGACAAGATGAATTTGCACTGTAATCAAAGCTACAGGGGTTCCAAATAAATATTTGAGTGTGCGACTTTTTTTTTGGACGGGCAGTGTATGTTCAAGCAAATCACAAATCTTTACTATAAAGAGACATTGTAGACTGAAGGTTGTAAACATTTATGGTATCATGCGTTCAAGAAAGATTTCATCATGATGAGAAGAAATATGGCAAAGACTGAAGATATTCAAACCCTAGTGCAGCATGTAAACTGTTAAATATGTAAAAAAAAAAACCAAACACTTCTCATTTATACTCCCTACATCACAGCAATCTTCGGATAAAACAAGGAGCAACAAGCATCATACACCCTAAAAGTTTATCTTTGCACCCAGCATACAGTTGACTTACAGCTGACTCCAAAACCCAATAAATTCAGCCAGCCTCAGTGGGTAATTGTGTAATTTGTAAAAACGTGTAATTTCGTAAAAGACCATCCACTCGTTCAGTAGATTTCATGCAGGCTGGATATGGGTAATGGACAGATGGACAACTGGCCGAAAAACAGTATGTCTCCTGCCCATAGCAAATTCAGTCAAAACACAGACAGACCTGGAGTTAAGGGACACAAGGTGGCGTTTGATATCATCAACATGAATGAATAATACAAATGCAAAATATGTTGAAAATGGTAAAATTAGTAAATTTGACAAGGTAATTGAGGGCAAACTCAGAAAATCAGGCTAAAATGCAGGAAACTGAGTCAGTGGACGGACGAGGGCAGGCTGAGTTACTTCTGGACAAATCAGAATATCGACGGCCTTCATAGTGATCCATATTTTGTACAGACACACCTAATAACAATTTATTCAGTAATTTTGCTGATGAATTCATTTTCATAATTTCTCCTGCAATGGCACCACCTTTCGTCCAAACGGAACAAAAATTAGCGCGCCACCTTGGTTTGACGAGGTGTAAATAATTCAACATTGCATATTAATATTGAACATTGCACATTGCATAGTTTACCATGCTTAAGGTCAGGAGTATTATTTAAAATGTTGACATTATTGTTCACAGAATGTATTTATTATCCATATGTTCAAGTTCAAAACTTGAGTCTAATTTCACACAATTAACATAATAATAATAATAATTAATGAAAAACATCCAAAACTAACATTTCAATTTTTACATCTAGCTTATATGTATAATGACAAGTGTTTGCCACGAACATGGCAATATCCCCCGCCGCCTCAATTTTATGTGTCCGCACGGAGCCCAATGCTATATCCCCCACTTCGCGCTAATCGTGCGGCGGGGATTAAAAGGGTCAATAGTAGTTGTAAGTAGTAATATTAATAATAATAGTGATAACAATAATAATTTTTTTTTAACTCTCAGAAGGCTATTATCTTCAATGCAATCTCCTATTTTTTGAGTCTCAGAGCTCAGAGATATAATATCTATTATAAAATGCAGTCACAATTAAACACACTTTCAGCTCAGCTTTTGGGTCGTCAAGGTAACAGACTGCAAGTTGGCACTGTGTAGATGCCAGGCTTGGCTGGAGGCCACTTTCTCAGGCCAAACTGCTAATGATGGATGGAGCGACAGAGGACAGGAGGAGTCTAGTCCAGCAATTTTCAGGGTGAAAAAAAATCTGCACAGTTTAATGAAAAAAAGGACAGTTTGAATAACACACAGCTCCAGAGATATAAATAACTAAACCATACAATTACAATATTTCAATGCATTCCATCAGACATTTTAAAGCTTATGCCGAGTAGTCCAGGGGTAATTGTGGCCCAAAAACACTGTAAAGAGTGTAGCCTGTGTGGTATCAGTCATCTCAGAGCACATTATAGAACAGATTTAACTGTGTTCATATTCAAAAGGATGCCTCCAGTTCAGCAGAGTGAATGGAAACAAAATATTTCCCAGAATACGTCGCTGACCCATGAATGTGCACTAGGAGGACGTCATACCACTAATACCACCGTCACACCATTAGACTGTGTTACCAGTCATAAATGGGAAACTCTCAGAGCAAATTGAAGAATTAATTGATTTTTATTGCTTTTCCAGTGAGGCACAAGAGGAAATAAAGAGAAGTGTGTGGTATTGTAATCCTGACGCGCACCATGTGCATGCACCAAGCACTTCAGTAATAACAAACATTGAGCTGTTTTTGTTGCATACAGTGAAACTTGACTTGATCTTTTTGGTGTGGTCAATAGCCTACATGAAGCCAGCAAAAAAAAAAAACAAAAAAACCAATAAAAAAACAAAAAATGCCACTGCATCAAGAAAATGGAACCGCTTGTGACACAGGACAGAGAAAAAGAGCCTTTGGCATGTTACGGGCAGATCTCAGCCGCTGAGAGGCGGTGCGTCAGTTGCACTGTCACCGTTCAACTGTCAGTCGGCTGTCTACCCGAGAATGGAACACAGGCACTGTCACTGACCGACCCCGCTTAGGGCAGCCATGAGTGATGATGGCAGCTCAAGAGCGCCACATCTGGTTACAGCCTGTGCGTGACAGATTCCGGACAGCAACCAAAACTGATCATGAGATGAGGGGTCCGAGACGATTGAGTGTGAGCGCAAGTACCATTTGACGCCGTCTACGCTACCAAAACATGCGCGCACACAGCCCCTATAGAAAACCTATTATTTGCCCATCAACAGGAGTTGGAAATCTTCACCTCGCACCTGCCTCAGTGTCATTTTTTGGCATTTTTCCCTGTTTCTGTCTGACAATGGAAAACAGGGACTGTCACTGACTGACCACGGTAAGGGCAGCCATGCGTAAATGGGCAAAAACTGGGTTTACCATAGGGCCCGAGCGCACGCATGTGTTGCTCACATAGACGGCGTCAAACGGTTCTTGTGCTCACCCAAAATCGCCTCGGACCCCTCATCTCATGATCAGTTTTGGTTGCTGTCTGGAATCTGTCACGTACAGGCTGTAACCAGATGTGGCACTCTTGAGCTGCCATCGTCACACTAAAAATCAATCGATTCTTCAATTTGCCGCAAATACAGTGAATACCTCACCCGTGCGTTTTTAATGGCGCTGAGTATATATCAAACGGAGTTATGGTCCGGCAATAGCGGGAACGCCGACGCAGATGCGCGCGTACACACACACACACACACACACACACACACACACACGAGAAACCGGACAAAAGCAAGAGTGTCTTTGGGGGGGGGGGGGGTTGGGGTAGACATAATAGAGGTCTGGTAAGGTTGTCTTGCTCCTCTTGCAGTTAAGTATGAAAACAGGTTTTAACATTCAATTAAAAAAAAAAAACTCAATCATAATTCACATAATTCACAGTGCCATCAATGCATTTGTTTCAGTGTAAAGCACGTAAAACAGACCGTCACTCTAAAATTATACAGCAGAGAGGTCAAATAAAATCAAACGTCAGTTTAAACAGAAATGGATTACGTGTGAAAATAAATCACATCTTCCAGAAGGTCATACCTGCCTTTCTCACAACCCTGCTCTTCTCACTGTTAATGTCTGAGTCCACAGGCTATAACTGGGTTACGTGTGGCCAGAAAGGCCCCTCAGAAAGACCCCTCAGCCTCCAGGCTAATTGGGAGCACACAACACAGGCCCTGAGCACAACCAGTGAGTCATGCACCGCAGTCGTCATTAAGAGTCATTTGTTTTACTGTACTTTGCCTTTCTTATCGTTTCTCATTAAAGCATGTCTTCAGACACAGCATACATTTGATATACATTGCTAACCCCCCAAACCTCACCCAAGGCTCGCTAAATCACGTTCCTTCAATGTCAGCGTAACAAATCGTGAAGGTTACATGCAGCCCACAACAAATCTGCAGGATTTCAGTGCTGCGTAACATGAGCTGTGTCGTAAGTGCATGACATCAGAACAGTCCAGAATCAACAAATGCAAGAAATATTCGGAAACCACATTTCCCTTTCTGCTAATGTCACCACCAGCTAGTAGCACCTCAGGACGTTTGGCATTTTGCTTCCTGCCACCACCACGATGCCTGTACCAGGGCTCTGGTAAAAAAGACAGGTTATTTTTCGGGGGGGGATTTGGTCCGAGTGGGAGGTCCCAGTAGCACAATCAGACTGGTGCGTTAACCCCTTTGTGCAGATACAGACGCCAGCATCCGTAAATTCCGAAATTTAATTCCTAAACAATTCTGTAATTGAATTTCCAAATGTTTTGCTTCGGAATAATTTTCTCGAGTCTCTGTGATACAAATACTGAGTTATAAAGCCTAAATAAGCTCATGCATAACAGGAAAATTGGCATAATTTTGAATTCTGCACAAAGGGGTAAATCTTTTCTGCAAACACTGCTTCCCTCTGAATGTCTACAGCTCCCAAATGTGCTAATTAGCACTACAGCTTGATACATGTCTGCTCTCCTGGCAAAGTAATGTGGTTGCCATACACCAATTCCCCCCCGTGCAGGTCATGTGCTGATTTCAAATGGTCTACGTCCTGTTTCGACCCTTTTTATTGAATTTCAGAAAACACGTTAAAATACCCAGCAGCTGTGCCATGAGGTATTTTGAACATGAGCTTTTTAAGGAAAAAAAAAAACCACACACAAACAAAAAAAACAGGTGTTCCAGTCAGAAAAGAGATGGAAATGCTCCATCGACACAGCAAGGGATAAGTGGTCATTCATTAGCGATTGAGAGAGAGAAAGAGGGAGGAATGGCAGTTGTGCTACTTAATTGAGGCCCCTTGCGGTCACCATAACAACGGCGCTTTTTTGGAATGGCGCTCCGTGACGCAGACGTTGTGACATGGCAACCGCACTCACGTGGACGCACGACAGCTTCGTTCAGGAGCCACCAATATTACAAACAAGAGAAGAAGTATGGATGCTTGCCATGGAATGTATGGCCCCTGCTTTCTGAGGGAAGTGAAGGTTAAATGTGACACACACTGCTGTCCTCCAAGCACAGATTTCCATGCAGATAAAAGACTGGATTGGCTGCTAAAGTCTGTCGCTATTTCTCAGTTTTCTATTCTGGAAGTATTGATCAATGAAAACCTACCATTACATTATTCATCACAACAACAGTCAAATTAAGCTTTCTGAGAAAACCAAAAAAGGTAATTGACTGTAAATTGCTGACAATATTCCAGTATGCAAAAATCAATCACAGCTCCATAAAAAATTCAAGGAGGTAATGGGGGAAAACCTTCAGGTAGAGATACATTTTCACTGCACACCAAAATTTGTAGCACGGACATTGATAACCTTTTAAGACTTGCAGTGCTCCGCATTATAGCACATACATTAAGCCTGTTGAGCATTCTGGCCAAATATTCTCATTTACTGGCTATGGTACGATAGCTCTGTTATCCAGCCATTACAGCAAACTAGCAATCTGCCCAACGCTGTGCGGGCAGTCTCAAGGGAGGCACGCTATGCAAACGTTCACCCTACGACCGCCGCACCTGCCCGCGGATTTCTGTTGAAATAGAAAACAAATTTTATGACCCAGCAAAATTTAAGACTGTCGAGCAAGCTCAGTGGCAGCGAGCCAAGGCATTCAGCCCCACTGAAAAGTCGCAGTCAGTTATTTTCCAGAACAGTCCTTCCCATCGATTTTTCCAAATAATCTTCGTCTTGCCAATTGCTCCTTGATTTTTACAGACTGTCTCAAATAACAGTGATTACTCTTTTACCTACTCCACCACACATCCCATTACAACCACATGCTAGGCTTTTCCCAAAAGCAATCCACTCTTTCTGGAGTGACTGCCTCCCTTCAGCTTACTTCATCTTTACATAACATGTAACTGTATGAATGGAAGCTAAATGACACACACAAGACCTTAGCAGCTCTGCGCACATACTGGGAGGCCAAGGGGTTTCAAAGGAAACCAAAGCAGCAGACCACAAGCTTTCTGTACCCTGCTTCTCTCGGTCTCTCAAACTGCTGGCCACCAAAAACCTGTCTTTATCCCTCTCAAACAGAAAACTAACAGCTGGGCCAACAGCAAACCTTCAGCGCATTACGTGTATTATGTACATGCGATGTTCAGCTGGCCTTCACCACGGTAACGCACTGAAGAATATTCAGCGATGACCTTCGACTGGCTGTTTCAGCCCGAGACCAGGGCGAGTCCCACCATTTTTGCCTCCAGCAGAGCAAGAGAAGCGCATGGCGTGACAGAGACAGAAATGGTGCACTCGGAAAACACATGCCCTTCACTCTCACCGGCTCGGGGAAAAAGCAGAGAGATGGCAGTTGTCATGGCAACCATATGTAATGTTCTGGAATGGGGGAAAAAAAAACTGAGTGAATGGCTTCACAAAGCTTTGATGCCTCCCAGTGGGAGGAAATGTGTGAAATTGTAAGAATTAAGAATGATGCTCCATTGAGATGAGAGTAGTGGCTTTTTTTCACAAGACTGAGAAACACAGCAGCACAATGCAAAACAGAGAAATATTATTCACCGTAGTGGCGCTGTCTTCGTGATTTTTCTGCGCTGTAGGCATCAGCATAACCTCAACTCTGCCTGGTATTATATGCCATTGATAAGTATAAAATTTAGATTTTTTTCATCTTGGTTTTCTTGTGCGTACAATGATAAATCAACTCATTAAGAGTCAAACTAACTCTTATGGGGTCCACTTGAGGTCAACTGAGCAGGAACAAATATACACTGAAGGAGTAAATTTTACTCAGAAACTTTTATTGTTTATTATTCAAAAAAAAAAAAAAAAATCTGAAAATTCTACAGTTCATAAAAACTCTAAAAATGTTATTGTTCACAAATAGCCATTTCATGGAGCAGGTTTTTCTTCATGAGGTTTTCTTGCCAATATCCAATGGCAATATTAATGCCACATATTATATTTACAGTCACTCCGTCTTATGAAGAGAAATGACCTCAGTGAGCCCAATAAAACTGTGCGGTTTTATTGTAGTTCGCTCTCTCTCTAAATGGGGAAAATGCGGCTATATTAAATTGAATGGCACATTTGATAGAGAAGATGAATAACCCCAACAGTTAGGAGGAAAAACTCTGCAGGCTGTGTGGAATGTTTTGGGAGCCAGACAGTTTATTCACCATCTCTGCTTCTTCTCCTAAACTGACAGGATGAGAAAAACGCGTTCGGACATCGGTGCACTCAGAACAAATCAGAGGTGACCAGTGAATTCTGTGGTTTCTACACTGCATTAGGGTTAATGTTTCACTGGTTCAGTGATGCACATAAGGAAGCGGGCCGCCGCAATGCCCCGCGTGCTCCGAGCTGCACGCAAGGGCACACATCTGGCCACGAGCGTCTGTGTTGCGCTGCGCCGCACTGGAGCCGACATAAATCTCAATATGGCAGACATCTGGCTGTGCCATACAGCCACTGAAGCCTGCGGACCAATGCTCCCATCGCACAAGTGTTGGTCACACTACGACATCTGCAAGAGGCCGAGAGATGAACTAAATTAAACAAAAAACAGCTCCTGCAGATGCCAGCTACTTTAAGAGAAAAAGCGAGAGAAGGAGGGAGGAATGAAGGCGGACAGAGAGAAGAACTAAACGCAGCCAACTAACTGGCTGACTGAACTGGGTTGTGCAATAATTAGAGCTGCGTAATTTATATAATTTATATTATTTATTGAATGTGAATATGGTGCATACGTTGATAGGCTTTTTTCCTCTTTTAATGACACCTGGGGGGGGAGGTTGAACCTCTCAATTTCTTTGTGCTCGTTGCACAGACAATAAAGACATTCATTCAGTCAAGAACCAGCCTGCTGTAGCGGCGAGACACACGCACAGATTGAAGGGGGGGGGTGATCATGGATAAGTGCGAGGCTTACATACACAATGCTCGTCCAGAAAGAAAGTCTCACGCTATAGTTCTGATCACGGGGCACATTCGTTGTGGTGTTGTTTTGACAATCCTTTGCAATGTTACAACATTTATTTCTGACCAGATTTGCATTCACTTTCAGCCAAGATACAGTACTAATGATGAATGAGTCAAACTACTCCATTAAACCCTCCTCAACATATCCCAAAGACTTTCAGCTGGTTAAGGTCCAGACTCTGTAGTGGCAAATTCATGTGTGAAAATGATTCCTCATGTTCACTGACTCAATCTTTTACAGTTTGGGCCTGATGAATCTTGGCATTGTCACCCTGGAATATGCCAGTGATACTAGGAATTAAAAAGTTGATTGATGGGTTACCAGTCTTTCACAATATTTAGGTAGTCTGCTGAATTCATTTTACTGCTGCAGAACAGTGCTGAGCCCAGACTTGACCGACTGAAGCGACCCCAGGTCATAACCCTCCCTCCAGAGGCTTATTCAGTGGGCACTATGCCTGACGGGTACAGCGCTTCATGGGCTTCCTTTCTTAACCTGACAAGCCCATCACTCTGAAATGGGGAAAATCTGTCCTCATTAGACCACATGCTATTTTTGCATTGCTCCTCAGTCCGATCTTTCAGTTCCCTTGCAAACTGAAATTGTTTTTTTTCACCCCAATTAGCCTCACTAACAAGAGGCTTTCTTGTAGCCACGCAGCTGTTTAGTCCCAATCCTCTAAGTTCTTGTTGTATCGTGCATGTGGAAATGCTCCTACCTTCATAATTAAACATAACCATGAGTTCTACTGGTGATTTTTGATAGGACTACATTGAGCATTCCAGTGATCTCCGATCAGGATCAGTCATGATTTTCCTCAAACCATTTTTCTTCTATGAGGGTGACAGTTCACCACTATCCTTCCAGGTTTCAATATTGTGGACAATTTCTGACGCAATTCTGGCAATTTCAGCAATCTCCTCAGCTGTTTTCTTTGCTTGATGCCGGCAAATAATTTGCCCCTCTTGAAACATGGTAACATCTTTTCAACGACCACGAGAAAGGTCTTTCGACTGGGTCGTTTAAGAAATGAGAAGTTACGCACTGCAGCAGTGAGGATTAAAATAATTATAGCTAGCTGAAACACATTCATCACTGCGATAATAATTAAATCATAGGCTCTTGAGAATTTTCTTATTTAAATCCAAACTAACTTTTTTTGGACAGTGCGTATACAAGTGTCCGAAATGAAAGAAAGTGGGGAGTTGCACGTATGTGGAGTTGAGGTCAGGGAAGGGAATTAAACACAGAGCTTGAAGTAATTGTTCTCAGGGCTGTCGACTGTCAGCGTCATTAAATAAATAAGACTGGACATGCTCTAGCATGCTCAAATTCAGCCCCTGGCACGCTGTGGCAGGTCTCGCTCCCCTCCAAGACATGACTGACACAATCAGGAATGTTCCTGACAGCTCACAGCACAATTCTGCAGCAGTAACGAGCAAATGTACACATACTGCATGCAATTATTCTCATTATAAACCATTCATTAGCAGTAGAACCACAGTCAGAGTAGAGCAGTAGAAGTATTATAGTACTATTCAGTATTCATCATTCCAGCTGTACAGTAGGCAACATGCTATACGTAGTATTCAGTTTATTTAAAAAGTTACAATCATGTACACCAAATATAGGTATGGTGTATATACACAGAAAATCCCGTTGATTTGAACAAGTGCTAACATATACAAACAGTATGTAAGCGCAAACTGTATACACAAATCAGCTCAGACCAAATAGCTCAAGTTACGAAGTGCATGCATTGCTACAATGTATAATGAGGCACATAAATACCTTCGGACAATCAGTGAGAAGAAACCTATTTGATAGCAGGGCTAACCAGTTAGAGAGATTGCTTCACAATCTGATGTTTTTCATACTTAAAGAAAGTTTTTAATTATACACTGCTGCTCATAAATAGGACTCAAGTTTTTAAAAATGGAAATACACTTGAGACCGAATTCCAAGGGGTATTCAAGGTTGGGGGAAATGAAACCCTTCACATTGTAGCCTGATCGTCAGAATGCACTCAGGAACACTTGCCCCATCATCCCGCTGAAAATGCTGAACTCGTGAAAAATGAGAACAAAGAGCGTGTCATTTGATTAAGCACCATTTCATACGGCTGGCGGAGAAAAGCGCAGAATCATCTTGCAGTTTTTTGGCCTCACTCGCTGTTGCTGGGTGCACTTCCACCTTCTCTGACCAAAGAGTTACAGAAGGGAAACAGATGCCCACCCAACCTTGACCACACACACATCTCAGTGCTATTAAACCCCTAAGGGTTACGGTGTCTGCCTTAAGCTGCTTTCACACCGGACGTGAAAAAAATATTTTGCACGACAGATTACATTCAAAGTCAATGCAAAGATATTCGCGTCAAATTCGTTTAGTGTCCGATATGAAAGCGGCTTTACACGGGGCACCTTTCCCCCCCGTGTTTGGTAGAATTTCAATGAGAAATTTCTTAACAAACCTGACAAGCTCCATATAATAATGGTAGTTTAAGCACAAGTAATCGGATATGGATTGGATCTGTCCATTAGTAACAGCGCATCAGGACATTATCACAGTCAAACAGTCAAAAGATTTACAGAAATGCTGCTGCAGACAGTATTGCCAGGTGACCAACCCAAAAATGGCAGTTACTAAGGGACACAATTTTTCAGAATGTCCTGGGAAGATGCACACTGTGGACAGTGCATCATAGTGCATCGGAAGCATTATTATTTGTTTAAAATTTTTGTGGAGGAAGACAAGTTAACTTCTTCAACTCTTCCATCCCATTCGTGGGATTGTCAAACACAGCTGCTTTATTGAAACCAATAGAACTAAGCCCATTTTAAAATCTAGCGGAGATCGGAACGTTTCCAACAATCCCAAATATGTCCTGCTGAATTACGAATAAGGAAATGCGGTCAAATGATGCTTGAGATTTAGCATAGATATTTTGTATTTGATGCAATATCATACTGACCATTTCACTCAAAAGTGCAACGTTGCTTCAGTATGGCAAAGACGAGGTCTGTTTTTACAATTCAAATCTACTTTAGATGGAAATTCAAACAAATATCTGAGTTTAAAAATACAGAGCTGCGTGCTGATCAGTCAATAACCGAAGGCATTACAGAGCAGCTGACGGTACATCTGCGCACGTAAAGCATGTCTCGCTTTCAACGGTCTGAGGATAGAGCTCCATTAATGTTAATTACTCCAGTTACGGTGACAGGTTTATTTCAGCACTGCCAAGCCCAGAAAAACTGCCCCTGTGCGAGCGAGGGACCCGGAAGCCCGTTCATCACAAACAACAACAGGCAGGAGTCCGGAGAAGGATTCTCAATGGTGTTGTCATGGTAACCTGACAATGCCACGCTGCCATTTTTATATTAAAAAAAGGCATTATTAATCACGGCAGCAGTAAAAAATAAATTAAAGAAGTCAGTGTTGGTGCATTTAAGGCCAGATTCAGAGAGACAGATTCAGCTCAGTCCCAGACAAAAATTAGTTTTCTATGGAGAATCTCCACTGAAAACGGAATTTGGCCAAGGTTTCAGTAAATGCGCTTGTCATACCCAAATCAAGGAAATTGTGTTACCCCAACACAACCATACTGCTGAGGCCAGGGATCTCAAACTGCATTCCTCAAGAGCCGCTGTGCTTGCAGGTTTTTAATGCATTCCTGCACTTAAGCACTTCATTTCAGCGACAGACTGGCTGAACAGACTAAGCACCATGTCTCCGAGACCTATGTTACATAAATTCCAAACACCACAAATAGAGCAGCCCTCAGACACAGCAGGACTCAGGTTTTTGACCTCTCGCTTAGGCCAACATTTAGCAATACTGTCTGACCCATTACAGACAAGGTGCCAATCCAAAATAACTGAAGGGTATCAGCACTACAGTTCCACACACTTTAATATCAAATGAATATGAAAAGAATGTGTTGAGCACCAGTGTAACTCACAGCAGGGGCCTCTCTATTGATTGCAGAGAATGCAATTTAAATTCAACGTATAAATGCTCTCTGCTTAGATTCCACCGTAGTGTTAATTAATACCCTGGTCTGGGTAAAGAAAATTGCCATTTGGATGTAAATACTTAAGACCCTTGGATATAGGGTCTTGGACAAATACTTAAGACCCTTGGATATAGTCATTATTGAATTAAAATTTTTCAGCTTACGACAAATCTTTTGACCCTCGCTGATGCAGTGCGTAACTTCTCATTTCTTAAACGACCATGCTAGAAGACATATCCCACAGTCATGGAAAAGATGTTGCTGTATTTCAAGAGGGGCAAATTATTAGCCTACAACAAGCAAAGAAAACGACTAAGGAGATTGATGAAATCACAGGAATAGGAGAAAAAGCTGTCCATCGCATTATTGAAGCCTGAAAAGATTGTGGTGAAAAACTAATAAAAGGCAATAAATGGTTCGGAAACAAATCATGAATGATCGTGAAAAGAGATCACTAGAACGCTTGGTGAAGTTGCATCGCAAAAAAACAGCATTAAAACTCATTTCCGTGTTCAATTGTGAAAGTTAGAGTACTTCCACATGCAAAATGTGACAGAAACCTGAAGAATTGGGACTAAACAGCTGTGTGGCATTAAGACTGTTGTTAGTGAGGCTAATCGGGATGGGGGGGGGGGGACAACTTAAATTCGCTAGATAGCATAGAGTGTAGAGCAGTGGACAAAAGACTTGTGGGCTAATGCGTTCAGATATACTCAATTCCAGAGCTATGGGCACATCAGGGGAAGAAGTAAGGATGCACTCAGTGATGCAGGCTTGTACTGCAGGCAGTGTTATGATCTGGGGTGGCTTCAATTGGTCTGGTCTTGGGTCAGCAACATTATGCAGAAATATTTTTTAAGTCAGCAGACTACCAGAATGCACTTAATGAGCAGGTTATCCCATCAAAGGATTATTAAATCCCTGACTGACATAATCAGAGCTAAAGGCAGTCCTTCAAAATACTAGACTGTGTGACTTTTTCGGCCAGGAAGTGTATTTGACCCACTCAGAAGAATAGGGACATGCATAGGTCAAAATAAACGATAGTCGCACCCACGGTCCCTTGATAAATGTATTGGAGAATATGTTCTGGCTGTGAGAGCATGGAAGAACTGCTCATGTCTGAGCACGGAATCACAAAGCAAGTGTTAACAACATGAGATTAACGTCATCTTCATTCAACTCGCCATTTCTGCGTTACTCTTCATAAACAAGGTCCTCTGACGGTTCTCCACATGGAATGGCTGTACCTAACTATTACCTAGCACGTTTGCCCAGTTCTTAGCAGGGCCATCCAAGCAGTCAGCTTTGCAGCTAGTGGTCCGTTTTCAGAGTGGGTTAGCTTAATGTAGCCCGACGGAGTGGGAGATATGCAGTTGCTTGCAGCATCTTACTGGTTCAACGGACCAACCGGTTTGGCTCAAAAATATCACATCCCGTGCTAATGTGATTCAGACACTTTCTTCTCTCATTCAGTTCTCGCATGCCGCCTGCTAACAGATGGTGGAGCACGCTCAGCAATCACTCGCTGTCTTGAATTCGTCTGACAGAACTAAATGAATGCAGTGCGTGGAATGCCGGCGCGTTGCTCAGAAACATTGCTCATGTGGTCGCCTGTTGGTCTGGACAACTTGAGGATGCCACAAAAAAAAGCCTTTCACCTCAAAGAACATTCAAACTCCTACTGCTTATGACACCAGCAGATGTTCTATTTCAGACTGAGTGCGCAATACACCAACACTAACACACACACACGCACACGCACACGCACACGCACACGCACACGCACACGCACACGCACACGCACACGCACACGCACACGCACACGCACACACACACACACACACACACACACACACAACGCGACTCACACATGGGCACACACAGGTGAAAACACACCGAAACACACCTAAAGACAAATTAGCATTCCATTGCATCCTCATTACAGCTCAATACTTCATCACACTATGGATGCAATGCATACTTCTTACATGCAAATTAACAAATGATCTGTTGAAAAACATACAACTGTTCATATTTTGCACGTGTTATAGTGTGCATTAATGCCTTGAGTCAGGAATGAAAGCTCATAGTAAAATATATTTGTCAGCCCTGAGAGAAACCATCAAATGACACACTTTCCACTCAAAAAAGCCCGTCTCTAATTGGACACCCAAGTACACGCTGCCGCTCTCCATGGTGCTGTCTGGAACAGGGACGCAATCCCCGCCTGCAATTCTGAAACCCGCCATCCTGCACCAGCATCAGATCACAGTTACTCGCCTTCACTTGCGCCATTACTTTCCCCTCCCAACACCTGGCACTTTAATAAAATACCTTATGAGCCTTCATTCGCTTTCCCCAGGAGAACCACAGGGGACTCGAAATACATTCAAAGTCAAATTATAGAAGTCAACGAAAGGTTAACCACATTAACTGCTGAATAAGGGAAGGGCGTGCTTCCACACCGCTCTCCTCTGGCCGTGGAGGGGAGAACAGGACACAAACGCATCACGTCAGCAGCATTATCTCTCAATTACTGAAGCAAAAATCCAGCTAGCACACCGAGAGCAAAGAAAGCCCACACAATGCAAGCATTTCCTGCTTACGCGACAGTATTATTTAGAACTATCTGACGGTTTTAAATTCTTTGTCAGAGTGAAAGACTATCATCATCTAGGATGGATGACTGAGCACGTAGCTTAACGGTCAGGTAATGTCTTTTTTTATTGTGGAAAATGCTGGCCCGACGATGCATTCTTTGTAATGCACATTCTAATGAACATACTGTACACATAAGCATCATTGAATAATAGCGGTGCAACAGTACTGAATTGTGATTTTTTTTTTTAAAGTGTACTAAGACCAACTGCCATTATGGGGCATGTAGGTGATCTTGTGATCTCTGTCTGGACGCAGGAAACATAACCTCATACATGAAGCGTCTTAATCAAACAGTAACTAAATGTCAGAGCCCAAGTGAAATGCTTCCAGGAAAAAAAAAAAACTTCACTGATGAGCAACAAAAGTCAATCTCAACCAGATCTCATATACTTGATTAGTGATCAAACAATTGATTCGCTCAATCACAAAGAGGTAAGCCAGTAATGTTTAGACAGCATTACTTTTGGTTGCCTTCTGAACTTTGAATGCTTATGAAACAACCTATCTGCATGAATAGGTTTGTTTTGGAATAGAATAGGGCTGCCCTTTTGTGCTAAATTAACGTACCAGTCACTTTTCCACCATAAAATGCCACAGCAGAAGCCGGAGTAAAAAATGTAAAAAATTTTCAATTATTCATATTATTGCCACTCTTACAATCTCACAATTTAGCAAAGTTCGGCTTATTTGCATCTTGGTATCACTTCTTGGTCGTCAAAAAATGTGGTTTGTACTTCTGTTTCAATTTGTCTGGAAATAAATATTGTTTATTGTTATTCTGGCGAAGTGCACGGGCACAGGTGGTGGATAATCAGAGGTTGGAGGTGATATGTGCTGCATCAGCGGTGATCTGCTGACTTCAACAGTTTTTTCCTAGATGCATTTTACTTGGCCTCTGACATTTGGTTTCTGCGTGTTTCAGAACGCTTCAGATATGAAGGGACATTCAAAGAAAAAATACATAGCTCATGAGTAACTACACGCCCCGTGGCGACAGCTGGTCTTTTTTTCGATATTGCACTCTGACCACCTTCAAATGTAGTTTGAAGACTCACCTCTTCAGACTGTACTGCCCCCTCCTACCTAATGCTGGAACAGGTGCTAGCTTTAGGCACTAATTAATGTTTTTGCTAAAAAAAAAAATTACACTTTCATTGATATATTTTTTCCACAGGTATATTACAGAGTACAGTCCTTTCTATGTTATTATTGATATTTGAAATTTTACTCCCTTTAAGGGTTCTCTGTACTCCTTGAGCTAGTAGACCAGCATTTATACATCATTTAAGGGTATAATCAATGTACAACAAGAAAAAAATGTTAATCTCAAAGTATCAAACGATGCCAATTCGGCATGAAGAAAACAATGTACTGACACGAGTGCTTTTATATGTAACTGGTAAAATGTAGGCACCAGACTCAGTTCGCTGCACAGTATTTTCACAGCTCTGCAGCATACATGGGAATTTCACTGAGAGAAAGACAAGCTCACAAAACGACAACAGGACGAGGGAGAAGTGAATCTCACCTGACGTAGAGCGAGCGCTTCTGATTGGTTCTCAGCGATCCGGATCCGGAGCTCATGCTGTGGTTCATCATCTGCTCCCGCAAGTCATGGATTTTAGCCTCGAAGCGGCCGTACTCTGGGAAGGAAGAGGACAAAAATTCCGTCACACTTACGCCCCAAAACTAGCCCAAGTGACCCGCATTGCCCACCCACAGTCTCCCGAGACTCCTGGCTCTGTGTCTAGATTGTGGAAGAGAGATACAGCGACAACTGCCTGGGGACAGACAACCACAGTCTTGGGCCAATGAAATCATCAGCTCTGAAGGAGCCGAGTATAGAAGGCCGCTCAGCTAGCTCTAAGGAGAAGCTGCTCTCAGAAAAGTGTGGTTCATTTTCTGATAGCGATCACTCTGCAACGCAGCGTCCGCTCACTGCACCCCGACTGAAAGCTGTCCTGCGAGTAATGATTCTGAGGAATACACCAGAGGGAGAAGGCATGTAACATCCAGCTGAGAGGAAAATATAACGTACAGAGCATAGAGGGTTTCTATACAAAAAATGCAAGAGAAAATATCAATTTCACAGTGCTATTCTGAGGAAAAAAATCACTGTCCTATTGTATGACAAAACAAAGCCTTGAAAAGATTAAAAAAAAAAATCAATTAGGTAATCAATAGAATACAGTTACACAAACGAATACCAGAGAGGCTAAGGACGAACAACTGCTCGAGATAAAATTCAATAACTAGCCATCCCATTACAGGTCACCTCAAGAAAACATCAAAAGATATTTAAAAATAGATCCATAAACACATCAATAAATTTTTTCCCTTTTTTTTTTACTGATACATCACATCTGAAAATACAGTGGCTGCACAGAAGCGTAGCAGGAGAGCTGTGACACAAGAGCAGGTCCCAATCACACAGGAGTCAAGTTTACATCCCCCGAGCACAGCCGCAGCAGAGACACCGGGGCTCAGTGCTCCTTTCAGCAGCTCAACAAAATGACTCCAAGAGCCTCCTCTCTTGGGACAAAATTCATCTTAAAATTATATATATGCAGACACACACAATCTCTATTTGTCTTTCTCTCTCCTTCAAACAATAAAGACTGAATATTTCCTTTGAGTTGAATCCTGTCAACAGCAGTGAAAGCTTATCCTGATCCAGTCCATTTATTTTAAAACTTTGAAGGATGGCAGCAAGTAATGAACGAAGAAAAAGCCACCTGTCATACAAACAAGCAAAATCGTCGAGAACTGATGCAGCTACAAAGAGTGCAGCTCGACTTGACCAGTAATCTAAGCATCAAAGTTCATGTCCCTCCAAAAAGTACTCAGCCGCACGTCTAAATTCACTGACTGGTCCACAGCGCAGCAGTTCACTTACCTCTCTCTAAGCCACGAGACCAAACTGTGAATGTATCAAATTACTATGATCAACACGCAAAACTCAGCAAACCACTTAGCAATACTTGTAATTGGCTTTCAGCATACAACCAATACCTTAAGTTTTGAATTTGTAGATGGATATTATCATAAATGACAAAGATCTGTACAGTTATTTCAAAATGAACTAATGTGTGGTTACGGCAAAATGTTCTGGGTGTACATGTTCATAAATTAAATCCAGCCAAATATGTTTGGATGAAATTCATGCGCACCGTTTCACGACCGTATGGAATATCTGTGATGAGCAAGTCTGAACCTTGTCACTTAGTTACAAGGAAGATAATCTGAGTCATGAGGTTCCAGAGAGACTGCGAGAGCCTCCATTTCTGAATTAATGAAAACTTCCTTCAGGAACTACAGTTTCTGCATTAATGAAAAGTTCCAGGAGGAACCTCCATCTCTGCATTAATGAGAAGCTCCTGCTTCAGAATTGCGTTGACCTGACAAAGGCAGCTAATGATGCAGAACTGCTCGTTGCGCTAACATAGACCTCTGAGCGGTCCAGCCTGCCCAAGCACAAAGCCCAGGAGGCCGAGGCAGAACTACCCCTAATCACAGGCATCCTAATCCAGAAATACTGCGCGCACACACACAAACACACACACAACAAGCTCACATACACTCATATACAAAGTACACATTCATAAAGGCATACATTCAAACGTACAAGCACACAAGCAAGGACGGGAACACACACTCGTTTACCCGCATACATAAGTATACAAGGAAAGACAAGTGCAAAGTATACACAGTCTCACAGCATATTCTGAGTGTAGTCTTCTCCCAGACCAGAGTATACCACAGTCAGCTGAAACACAGTGATACACGCCCACTGAAACACATTCGAGAGCGCTCACAAAACTGTTCACCCAAGGGAAAACACCAACTGGGAACAAAGATTTCTTCACCCATGCATTAGTCATATAATCGCATTAAGCGGGCAAGGAATCGTCCCGTCTTTTACAGCGGTCCTCCCTCTGAAATCCCAAATGTCCGAAAAGCAAAGGAACACTGACTGCAGCCTAATCTATCCTGAACGAATCAGAGCGGATATCAAAAGCGCCCAATGCTGAGGACTGAATGATGAAGAAATGGATACAAACCCACTCATTTAGAGAAAGAATGGCAGGAGATGACGGAGAGCTTCAATGTATTACGGTAAAGAAAATGTTTTGATGAGTCTTAAAAGAAAATCCATCAGAAGGTGCTTCAAAATGACGTTTAGTTTCAGTGTGACAGGGAGCAGTGGTAGCTTAAGATCTAGGAAGAATCTGAAAGCAGCCTGCATCTTGCTCGGCATTTTAAACAAAGTAGCCATGCACTCTCCATTCATTAGATTGCACTGCAACTCCTCTCGATGAATTACTGCTTACGGATGAATGTGAATGTAAAACGAAGGCACACACTGCATGGGAAATCTACATGCATTCGATTTCCCAGAGAGCACCATGAGCACCCTGTTAATTTAAGAATAAGACCTTCTGCATGAGCAAAATTAGATTTTTCGAAGGAAAAAAAAACTGAATTAGGAAACCTTGGTAACAGAACCCAAACAAGCGAATTAATTTGTCAGGTAAAGGGACGGAATAAGTAAAAAAATTCAAGGATGTGGAGAGTTCCCAGATGTCAGGACCGGTCCCTGTAAACAACATCAGAACCGGCAAACGGCGCGAGAGTGCAGTCCACGCGCCGCAATCCCCAGCAACTCACCGGCGTGTCGCGTCGTTTTAACCCAGCACGATGGCAAGCCTCATTCAGCGAGCCTCTTCCCCGAGCTACCACTGCTCGCTCAAACGGACACCGCGTCTCTGACTCAGATCGGCACCTGCAGCTCCTGACACACACATGCGCGCACGCACACAGACACCAAAGCGTGCGCGGTTGGGTACTCACACACACACGCAGGCACACACACACAGTCGCGCGCGCTGGTGGATACACAGAGCGCTGGAGGAGAGATTCAGGCTCCTGACGGTTCTCTGGATGCTGAGGAGAGGGTGGAGGGGAGGGGAGGGGCTCTCTGTCGCCAGCCAACGCAGAGACTGACTGCTCATGTGCCAACCTGCAGCTGACCCCCCCCACTACCACCGCTCATTACAGCGGACCTTCAGTACACTTCGGCATGAAGACCAAAGACCAGACACATGCATGCACATTCCCTACAGCTACACTTCTGAGGACACTGCATGGAATTACATTCACTGTGTGTAGCTTTTCCCCCAAACCTGATCTTAGCAAGATTACGCCTAAGCCCAACCTCAACCACACACCAACAGTAACCATTGGCCAAATAGAATAATAGTTGTGTTTCCCATTTCAATTAAAAATAGGTAGGGTAGGACGGCATTTTCCTTTTTTTATGGCTGAAAGATTCTTTTGGACGAGGTGTCCAAACATGTTTTGCTGCATTGACAGCAGTTCCACCTGCAGGTTGGTCCAGCTAAACTAATAACAAAGAAAACATCTTTAAAACAACAATCCATGACTCAAACTGAACTTCAACGTAAGACTGGAAAAACTAAACCACAAAGTGACAATGATTTTATCTTGGCAAGTCAAATCATTCGTCATTGTGACATTTGCCATATGGTCTGTGGACAGTACTGTTTTTGCTGAAACCTTTGCAAGCTCTCACAAACAGTACTGGCAAAACTGCTTAGAACCGCTTTTTCAACTCAGCGTCAGTCTCACAAACTCTCTCCTCGAAAACTACCAACGAAGGGGAAAGATGCTCACAGGAATTCAATGGGCTTTTGTACGGAGCTTTGCACGGGGGCTCTGCTGGTGAATACCGATGGACCGCAACAGCTAAACCAGCGAACAAGAAAAAACGCGATGGGATCAATCAGTGACGTCGTGCCAGACATCGGGAGATGGCGTCATCTCTTTATTTTTAATTGAAAACATAGAAAAATCTTTAGGATCGGCTCTAATGACGTAGGTAGGGTTGGATCAGGAAACACACATTTTTTACATTTTTTTTCCTTGACCCAACCCAAACTTAACTCTATTAGCTGTTATCCTCCATAATTATCTGTGAGGAGACGATCCAAAATCTCTTAATGACCCCAAGTATATCTACACAAGTCCACACACACACACACACACACACACACCAGACCAGACCAGACCAGACCAGAGGAATCCCTTCATCTATTGAGTCCATTATCAACCCGAGACACCTGCACCACAGAAACAGCACCTGGTTTCACCCTCTTCCTCCAGCAGCCACAGTATCAGACAGATGCCACTCAGAACCTTTACCTGCCGCTTATAAACAACCAGAAACTCCAGCAAACACGGGCACACAGCACAAAAAATTGCCATAGCCCATTTGGTCAGGCTGGTCTCTTGAAACTCAACCTTTGCCACGGAATTAACTCTTAATGTTCCCTCCTACCGCAATTTGTTAGGTCTCACCCTCTGGAGGTAATATACTGCATTTTCAGACGCCATCTCCCCTTCTTTAAGCGTATATTTATTTAACCAGCCATTGAGAACATGTTTCTTGTTTCCAAGTGCACCCTGGGATATATGCCAGATGGTGCCGTGGCGAGAGAGGAGGGATGGAGATAAACTGGGGTAAAGCCCATGTAGCACATCTGGGGTTAAGGGACTCGCTCAATGGCCCAACAGCTGAGTTTTTCCCAACTTCATGTCCACAGATCAAGTCAGAGTCCCAAACTCCATCGGGGCTTGAACCTGTAACTCTTTAGATAGCAGTCAGGCAACCTGCGACTAGACTACCCAGCCAGGAACTGCAGCTATGAGGCAAAAGTGGGAGTGGAATGTTTGGATGTAGTCTCGGGGTTCGCCCTCCTCCCAGCTTCTCCTATTTTTTTGCATATTTATCATGCTTGAATGTTTAAGATCATGATATTGGTCATAATGCTGGACAGTGATTGCCTGTGTGGGCTAGGAATGCAGTCTTTGAAAATTGGCCTATCCCAACACCACAGGAAGTCAAGACTGAGGCAGAGCTGAATCCAATGGTCCTGACTTGAGGTTGCCAATGCCATGTTAACCCTTTGAGCGTCATAGGCACCTACAGTTGCCCAATGGTGTAAGATATCAAAACCAGATGCTGTTGAAAACCTGTCATGTGGCAACTTGCGGGGAGCTCTTTTAAACAAGTTGACACATGAAGGGTTTTCAACAGCTCAGGGTACTTACATTCTTAATTCCTTGAAAATTAATTTGGCGCTCAAGGGGTTAAAATTTTTGCGTCTGGAATCAATATCTGAAATGTGCCAGTGATGGCAATACATAAATGTCAGGGCCATTTCCCAAGTTCATTTCAACTAGCAAGGACTTCAGCAACTCTCCAGTGGCCCTCAATGGTCTATTATTGTAGACTCGCTAGAGTCTTTCTCGGACTCGACTGTGCAAGAGGCCGTCCTGCGAGTTACGGGCTGAGAGGAAGCAGCACCTGACATGATAAGCTGATGAGGTCATGTGCTTCATGACAGAGTCCTGCAAACACTGTTTAAAAATGCCAGGGGATAAATAGAGGAATTAAACTGATTCAAATCCTCGGAGGATGGCCACTGCTGTACCCTAGAGCTAGCCTGACTTACTGCACAAAACAATTAGGAAAATTGTTGCACACAAAAATGCCAAGTCTGCAAATTGCTGAGGAGATTCAAGAGAGCAAACAAATTGTGTGATACGATTTTAAAACGGCGGCAGACAGGGGCTACCACATAAAACAATGCACCAGAGCCATTTCATACCCAGAGTTCAAGAGGCAGGAGCTATTAAATAACAATAAAGCGTCCATCTAGGGATCAGACTGCTGAACCAACAAGACAAGTGTCATAGCAATCCCCCGCCGTGATCAAGGGCCATAACTCCGTAAAAAAAAATACGCTTCGACATCCATTTTCAAACTCAACATACATAGATCATGACTAGCTTATTAAACAAAACTAATTTCACGCATCTAGGAATAATAGTTTCAGAGAAATCTTGTCCCCATTGTGGCCCGGACAGACAGACAGACAGAAGAATGAAATCCGATCCAATACCCCTGTCCCGGTTGTGGCGAGGGATAATAAAGGGTGCGACAGATGAAGAGCGTTACAATGAACAGTCAGAGAGAGGGGTCAGCACATGATAGAGGCTGCTATTTCACTTCCGTCATAAATGACCATCCCGTTATTCAAATTAGGCTGGAAGTTCCTACACCGATCTGGTGCAACAGACAGCGATACTAGTCTAACAATAGAAGTGGCAGGATAAGCGGCAGAAACAATCAACACGGGATCAGCTGGATTGAGTTCTTTTTCTAATCAAGATCAGGTGGATTTTAGTCTGCGGCAAAGGGGATCAGCTGGATTTCAGCGCATGCCAAGGAGAATATTCACGCTACATTTGGCAGCAATTTGCCTCATACTTCTGCGACAACTCATTTCCCCAAGGGAAAGCAGGAAGAAGAAGAAAACTGTAGGAGACTCATTAACTCGTTGTTGTATTGATACACAAAGATGGCCATATAAAGAACCTGGGGCTTGTCAGGGCGAAAAACGAAAGGAAGGGACAGCCGGTATTTCAGCACAAAAGAAATTAAGATAAACCTATTCGCTTCAGTTTTGACAAAACACATTTACAACGTCTCACTCAGATACCTTGCAAAGACGCTGACAAATAATGTCAGTTCTCAGTTGACATTTTCAAACTGAACAGTGGCTACACGTCGTCTATGTCATTCAGTACATTTTCAAAAGGATGTCCTTCTAACAACCACCTTTCGTCGCAGAGTAAAGCGAGATAGATTACCATTGTTACATGCCAGTCGCTCCGTGATGGCGATGGCGACAGGACAGTGGAGCTCCCATAACACTAGGGCAAGCCACAACGTACCGCAAACTCGAAAACAGCAGGCGCTCAAGAGACGCGCTGTCAATCTTCCTCTCTTTAACCTGCAGAGAAAACTCCACCTCATTTGTCCCAGCCTCTTTTGTTAGTAGCTGCGAACAGGTTGATTGTCCAAGGTCGACTGCATGCCAAACAACGCCGACGCAACGTTCCGCTGGCGGCCATGACATTAACGGTGTTGACAGTGGGTAAATAACGAGCTGAATGGACTGAGAGGACTGAGATGGGGCCACTCCAACACAGACGGGACAGAGGAGGGTAAGCGGCCCTTTTAATGTGAAGGACACCCCATCTACACCTCTGACTGCCACACAGACTTTTACGAGTGAAATCCCCTTTCGTCAATTCCGACGTACGGCTGCCTCTCAGCTTCCTCTCTTTACAAATTAACTGTTTGTTTTAATAAAAATGAAAATCAATCAAAGAAAAAAAGAGTACTTCTGATCAGCTGTATTTTATGGGAGAGCAGGACAATAGTTTGCATTGCACAGACTTCCAAATAGCTCAATTATATTGAAATTGAATAAATAAATACTGTAAATGTTCACTAACACTTCCTAATACATGTCAGAGTTTAGATTAGGACTGGAAAATTCCTGACAAAAGTGCGTGGAGAGGCAGTAACATTGGACAAGCTGTCAGTGATGGGTGGTGATAAATGACTCCTTGCTAATGTATAAAAAAACTAATCATTATTTCTACTTCACTGTACACATAATAAATCTTAACACTCACTTTCAATGCCCCAAGATCCCCTCTCAAAATAAAAGCCTGAAACTCCTGACATTGCAGGATGAGGACAGCTATAACTGCATATTGTTTTCACCTCTTGCGGTCTACTGTCAACTCTGTTCATCACAACAAGATGGTCGCAGACAAACCCAAAACGACTGAGCCGCATCTAACCGAGAAGGACAACACATTTTATGTGATCATTCTATAAGTAATACCGGTCACGGTAATAATGTATTAGATAAGCACTATGGAGAATATAACCTTTAATGGGAGTGACACTAGCCTGTGAGTTCAAGTCATAATAAGTCAGATGCACAGAATGAGCACCGCAGGAGTTAAACACAAACCCTGCCATGTAAAGAGCTCATCTTTGTGTCTCATGCCCATCAGCTGGCTGTGGGGTATCTGTGACAGGCAGCTCAACCAATGAGCATTATCGGCAAATTTCCAGCGCTGACTCGGGGCTATGCTAACTCTGCCGTCCTGCTACATTAATGCTATCTGCCAGCTGAGACAGTTAATGTCTAAGTATTCACATTAGGGAACTTTCCCTGACAATGGAAAATTTTTACTGCAATCTTAATATTGTCCCGTCTATTTCAGAGGCGGGATATGAGTCTTAAATGTAATCCAAGAGGCACACAAAGAGGCATTCTGGGTTCTCTGCACTATTCTACTGTGCTAAAATCTGGCCCTGTGGACGAGCGAGGAGGTGGGTGGATTAGCCCTCATTCGCTGGGGCTCTCCTCTGCTGATTTTTTAGATGAATGAAAACTGTAGGCAACAGACAAACGCGCAGAGACAGGCAGACAAAACAAACAACAGGCAGACATCAGAGGAAAATAAACACAGACAGACACAGACATACAGACGCAGGGACAAATCGCAATAAATGCAAACACTTCCCCCCCCACCCTCTCTCTCTCTCATGAACACGCGGACATGCGCGCACACACACAAACATGCATGCACACGTGCACACACGCCGGCACACTCGCATGTGCGCGTGAACACACACACACACACACACACCCGGAGGGTACAGGTCAGTAAGTAGTCCTCTGCAGACCACAGCATCACCCATCAGACAGAGACACATACTCGTGTCGCTGTGAGCAGGCGCTGACCTGTGCGGCCGCCCTTTGGTGAGGCGCTGGCTGACATTTAATCTGATCCAGCCCCGACACCTTGTGAATGTCATCGAAAAGGACTGGATGCCGCCTGGCGCATCGAGGGACCACACGGGCGGTCGTATTGTGACCCTTGACCCAGCTCGAGGAGACTGCTCCTGCTGGCGCAGAGCCTCAGGAGGGTGAGGGGTGTGGTGTGGGCTGAGGGTGGGGGTGGTCTTCGGCAGGGTGGGGACACTGACCGTCCTCCCCAGAACTGCACGCTTGCACTTTATATCAAGTTTAACGAGCTGCACTTCCTACTGTAATCAATCAGTCTACATCCCGCGGAGACGCAGAAGGCTGTGGGAGGAGTTCCCCAGGGGCTCATCTAATGAACACCGGCTCGGTAGGCAGAACTAAATGCTGCCGCATTGACGCCTGCCTACGCCCTTTTCCCCAATTTGGATATGAGCAAAAAAACTATGCAGAGGGTATCAGCGCTCAGCAGATAAAGTCCACCGATATCGTTAATCACATTACATCGAGTCAGAATAATCTGCCAGTGAGGAACAGACGTAGTAAATGGAAGGTGCTAAGATAGAGGTGAGACTGGCCTTTTTCAATCCTGATATCTCATAGGGTTTGCAGGAATTCTACACATTTCAGATGTGACAGGGAAATGGCAATGTAGCAATGCAACTGGGGCTCCCTTCAGCCACCATGACACTGCGGGCTTATCAAAACAGAGCAGACCCTAAATAACTGCTTACGACTGGGGACACACTGACCGACGAACCCTGACACTGGCTTGACTGCACAACTGATAGCTTCATTACAATCACTGAATTACAGAAAGGATGCTAACGCTAGCTCTCAGCAGTCCAGCTGCTCCGATGGACCTCTAAGGCCATCATCAGTCAGGTGGGTGAGGTAGTCTCAAAGCACAGAGAGAGATCCCCAGAGATCCCAAACATGAGACTGGCCTGGCTGACCTTGCCGGCACCTTCACCCCCCCCATCTCAGCGCCCAGAGACTGCGCCTGGATCCCAATGCCAGAACCAGGCTACTTCCAGCCACAGACCATTTTTAATTAAGGCTTAAGCACCTGAAGGCACATTTGGATCCAAGCTCTGCAATAATCGCAAGAAAACCTGCAAGGACAGAGGTATAACATGGCGAGCTCTGCGGTCAGTCAACTCAGAGAAACGTGGCTATCGGTTTGCCTGGTACCGGCCTTCAGAAAATATTGCAGAATCAGGTTTGCATGAAGCCTACACTCACCAGCTTTGGTAGGGTTACAGACTCCTCAAAAAACAGACACAAAACAGACAGGTGTGGCCAATGTAGCAGTTATGAACACACTCTTTACAGCCCATGTGATTATACATATGCCTGATGATTGAATTGTCTTACTCAGGAAAAAGCATTACAGAGAACACTGGACGCAAGATATCGGAGTGAGTGATGAAATCAAACACCAGATCGAGCAAGGCTATCAGAAAATCAGAACAACAGAAGAAGAGTGTTAACAGAGCCAGCAAACGCTTCATATATCATCCCCATGGTACAAGTCTGGATATCAGATATCAAGCAACTCTAGGAAGATGAATATCAAAACCAAGCAGAGGCATCTCGTATCACTACAAGTGGATATTAGAGATGTAAGAACGGGGAAGGATGCGAAATATCAGAACAAGACGAAACAGTCATTGTTGGAAAAATCAGATAAAAATCAGTCGGTAGAACAACTACGGATGTCTTATCAGAACATGCAAGGTCATCAGAACTATTGGGTAGACGTCATATTAGAACGAGCGGTACGAGAGGGGGCATTATATATGATATAGAGCAAGGGCATCAGTGATCAGACCCAGCAGGGTGTTTGATATAATAACAAAAGCGGTCATCAATCATCAGAGCTAGCAGAATGTTTAGTCTTAGAGCAAGAGTGGGCTTTAGTTACCAGAACCAGCAAAGTGTTTGGTATTAGAACAAGTGTGGACATCAGATATTAGACCAGCGGGGTGTTTGATGTTAGAACACGAGGGTGGCATCAGCTATCAGAACCAGCAGGGTTGACAGATATAAAAAAAAAAAAGTCAGATATCATATTAATCAGGTGTTATTTATCAGAACAAGCATGATCATATCAGAGAGAGAGGGGACGTGGGATATCAGAGCGAGCATGACCATCATATACAAGGTCAGACTTCAGAAGAAGCAGTAAGTCTGGTATCAGATCAAGCAGGGTTGATGACTATCGGAATATTCAGGAGTTTGATATTAGAACAAGCATGAGCATCATATTAGAGTAAGAACAAGCAGAGATGGCGAACATCACAACACACAGTGACCCCAAACATTAGAATAATCAGGAAGTTGATGGAAGCGGGGCATTGTATCAGGGTTATCTGATATTTAAAGGAGCAATGATGTCAAATAAAAGATCAACCACGGAGGTCAGATATCAAAATGCATGAACACTGTATCAGAGTAAACAGGGAGACATCCAAAGTAAGAAAACGCAGGGTTGTCCATTGTCAAATCAAGCAGGGACGTCCAATATCAGACTAAAGGCCCATTCACACCGGGGCGGAGCGGAAAGCCGGCACGGATTTGCAGAATATTCGCAGCATGAAAATTCCGCGTTAAACCATTCACACCGAGCTCGGTGTGAAATTTTGCGTTCTTGTGTTCCAATTCCGCACAGCGGAAAAACAAATCTGCGCGTTATAATTTAACGAAAATGAACCGTAATAGCAGCAGCAGTGACGATGACATGGCTTGTATGTGTCTGAACGGTAACGTCAGCCTCGCAGTCTACTTTTGCACTGATGTAACCAACGAACTTTTTCCTTATTGATGTTTGGACCTGAGGCTGCTTCAATAAACTTAGCTTGTCCAACCCAGACAAAGCTTCGTCATAATTTGCACCTCAGCGACACACAGCTTCGCGATTTGGTGCACAAATATTCAACATATGAAAACGTTAATCGAGAGAGAGAGAAAAAAAAAAAACTATGATTAGCTAGATCTCAAACTACTATGAAAAAGTAAACTAATTGCGCACATAGCTGTAAGATGTCACATTATTTTTCAGAGTTAACTGAATACAAGCGATCTAGCTAATCATAAGGTTCGAATGCTGTGACATCAATAAAAACAGATCATTTCATTGGATAAAAGTACAATTTTGCAGGCGGATTTTCACAGAAGCTTAAGTCCGTCCAAATGTTTTTTCTCCCGCACGGGAATTCTGCCTTGGTCTGCGAGCTAACATTAGAGCCCATGGATTTAGCTCCTATAAAAATCCGTGCAAATAATTCACACAGAAATCCGCATTTGGTGTGAATGGGCCTCAAGTAGGGATATTCAATATGAAACCAAGCAGGGATGTTCAATATCAGACCAAGCAGGGATGTGCGATATCAAATCAAGCAGGGATGTCCGATATTGGACCTAGCAGGGACATTAATTATTAGACCAAGCAGGGATGTACGATATCAAATCACGCAGGGACGTCCAATATCGGACCAAGCAGGGACGTTCAATATCAGACTAAGCAGGGACGTTCGTTATTAGACCAAGCTGGGAGGAACAAAATATCAGACCAAGCAGGGAAGTTCAATATCAGACTGAAAAGGGATATTTGATATCAGACCAAGCAGGGATGTACAATATCAAATCGAGCAGAGACGTTCGATATTAGACCAAGCAGGGATGTACAATATCAAATCAAGCAGGATGTTTGATATCAAACAAAGCAGAGACGTCCGATATCATAATAAGCTGGGATGTCAGATATCAAGACAAGCAGGGAGGTCAAGCTCATCATCAGCGGGGATGTCATACTGGACAATAAGGGAAATCATAGATTTCAAACCAAGCAGGTACATGATATCAGTGGGAGAGGGGACATCAGGTATCATTCAGAACAAACATGAACACAGAAGCATGAACATCAGGTATCAGAACAAGCGCGGCCAATTTGTTTCAGAACAATAGGGGAAGCCAGATATCAGAACACTTGCAGACGTATTGCAGGACATGCTATTTTTGGGGACCTGCGAGGGACATGGAGAAGGGTGTGTGGGTGCGGCAGCGAGGCAGGGAGCACTGTGGAGAACGACTGTGATGGTGTGTTAGAGGGAAAAGCAGCCAGGACACTGTAACGGTGTGTGTAACTGGGAGGGGGTGCGGAGAGGTTACGGTTACAGTATGAGTTACGCAGAGGGCGTCCGCAGCCTCTATCGTCAGCACTGACTGCAGCAGCAGCGCAGAGGAAGGAAACACCACTGCAATGCAGAGGGAGACTCGCTGAGACCTGCACCCACCCTCCTGCACCTCAACACTCATTTTCCTTTTTCAGCACCGCTCGGCGAGTACACCAACACCGCCATTCATTTCAGAGAATAAGCTGTGTTTACACTTTGCGTTGGGGAGGGGGGGGTTGGCGGGTTAGAATTACGGTTTAATCAGGGGTACGGCAAAACAGAGAACAAAGCTGTAAACTGCTCTCACAATGGAAACCAAAGAGAAGCTCCCCCAATCACAGAGCGTGCAGCTCATGACAACAGGACTACGGCAATGGTGATTGGAGGACATCTCCCCCCCTCCCCAGGCTGTGCCTATTGGATACTGCCAACCTGTAGTCACAGACAAAGAGCATCTACCAACCCAATTCACCATTGTTCTGTCACTCATCAACAACATACTGTTTTTTCCCCCTTGTTCTTCTCCATGGCTTTTACTTTTTGCAATTTTCTGTCTAATTATTGGTTTGTCATTCAACTGTGAAGCACACTGACCTGCGCTAACCTGAATGAGAGGTGCTACGTAAGTAAAGTTTGATGACTAGGTGATTGATTGGAGGAGCTGGCTCAGATTTCCCTGTGAAAGGCAACCATGTTGTTATTTCTGGGATCTGTTAATGAGAGATTTTAATTAGTGAGGGGGGGGGGGGAGAAGTACGACAGGGGAAGAAGGGAGGGGGTGGAGGAATTGGAATTGCAGCCGTCCCGGTGCTAAACAGGCAGCGATAGCCGTGCAGGATGTGCGGAGAAGGCACTCAAGAGACCGGTGAGAGCGCACATGCTGAGCCGGCCACGCGGCAGGCTGAACTTTGACCCCAGGTTCAGGTGACACGTTACAAACCTGGTGCTGGAGGCGGAGCCCGTCTCGGCGAGCACAGAGCGAGCTCTGACCGTTGGAGGGCGGGGACGGAGAAGGGAGGGGAGAGAGAGAGGCGTTATCAGCACTTGCATCCGCTACTCTTGTTCACTTGACACCCGGTCGGAGTCCGGAGAACGTCTCCGCAGTCGGTCGAAGTAGAGGTATTGATCCTGTGCTGAGCGTGAGACTAATGTTCTCCGTTTCAGTTAGTCTGGACAAGTCTCCGCCAAGACATGCAAACAACAAGTGCTGTTAAAGCTGAGAAGCCTTGAAGCGACAGAAGCGCTTTTAAAAATTACCCATATGGAACCACTTTCAGGACTATTGAACCCTAGAATATATGATAAGACACGAGGTCATGTTTTGAATACACTCTGTGCTTCACAGAAGGCTAAATCCCTGAGTTCCAGGTGCCCCCCATCCGCAGCTGCTGACTGCTGTCTGACAGCTGAGCCTCTGAAGGCCAGGCTATTTCCTGACCCTTCAACAGACCCATAATGGAAGAGGTGATAGGACGATGGCAGGCCAGTGACGGGTGAGGGTTTGACTGACAAGGCCATTAGCCAATCGAGGCCCGCCAATCTTGCAGGAGATCACAGACAAGCAGCTATGGGGGTTTCAGTCTGGCTCTCTTCCGGAAATTTCAAATAACACATGTAACTGCGCTAAAGGGCAGCTTGGTGCTCTCTTCTGCAGACAGGGTCAATTCCGGACCCTGTCCATGTGTGTGTGTGTGTCAGGTTGCATAAGTATAAGCCATTTTAGGTGTGTTATTCTTTGTCTTCAATCGCCATAAGCCAGGAATGAGTATAATTTCCCGATATTCTGTCCAGCCAGCAGGCAGGCAAAGAAATGGAACATACAGCAATATACTGTATATCCATATGAATATTAATATTTTTGAAACATCATCTCTCAAAAACTACAACACCCACATGGAAAGAATTTGTATTATTATCTGCAAGCCTCATATCATTTCAGTGGAACATTTCTGGGAGCCAATACTAGATGTTCTATTTTAATGCTCTGCAGAACATCCCATTTTATACAGCTGATCACAGCCAATAAAGCAATCAGGGAGCATCATTAGAGCAATAATGGCCGAGGTCAAACATCATTAGGTAGGTGAATTCCATTTGAGGTGACCCACTGAGGCAAGAGACACTCTAGTAAATTTAGCAAACACCCAGGGGCATCAAAGCCCCGCCCCAGACAGACAGCGGAGCCAATCCCAGACAGAAGGCGGAGCAGATACTCACCCTCCGGCCGATACTGCGCCGCGATGGTCACTGTCTGCCCTGCTCCTTTGAGCGCCGCCGCCGCCTGCTCGTGCGTGGCGCCTCGCAGGTCGATGCCGTTCACCTGCGGACAGAGAGAGAGAGAGAGAGACGCTGCCTTACTGACCGCACCTGCGTACCATTGCCCTCAAACACTGAGTGAGAGAACACAGTCCTCGCATGTATACTGCGCTTGTAAACAGCCACACTTTTCCAGCCGGGATGTGAAATGAATGAAACGAGCTGGATGAGTTTGCGAAGGTTTGGAGGAGCTGTTACACAGGCGATGGAGCCGAAGGGAGATGGGATGGGAGGAAATGAGTGGAGGGAAGGGGCCTAGGATAGGAGGGAAGGAGTGAAGGGAGCTGAAGAGGTACCAATGGTCCCGTAGGCGCCTGAGCAATGGAGGAAGTACAGCAGCTGCGCCACCACTTGGGGGCGCAAATGTGCGCTTTGGCATCCCCATCCCCATTCATGATTTTATGTTCATCAAGTTAAAATCACTACCAAAACATCCTCTGCAATAACACTTATTAGCAGCCAAGTTACCTTAAGCAACAGTGTACCTTCCTGAGCGTTTTCAATTTAGTTTACCATCTCCAAGGGTTACTGGGTGGTCAGATAGTTGGAGAAGCAAAATTATGAGAGCAGGATAAGTGCTGATATCAAGTAGCAGGCCAAATAAAAGACTGAGGGTATGATAGTGATGCTGTGCGGTCTCGTCCATGACTTGTTCAGCCACTTCATCAGTTATTTCAATTTTGTAACATTTACCATTCGGAGACCACCATTACGCGTCATAAACTTTGCGATCCAAATGCCGAAAACATTTGTGCTAAGTGATATTAAGATTCTCTAAATAATTTTCAAAACCTGACTTTAAAGTTGCATGACTTCAACTGACATTAGTTAAAACCGACATCAGTCGACGTAACATGAAGCCGCTCATTTCCAGAGGAAAAACAGCCAGTTAGCAAACTGTTAGTAGGATGGTAACATGCTCTCGAAAGTGTTTGCACAATTCGTGCAATCAGCAATATGAAATAAATGCCCTGATGTTGCAGTCATGCCCCATTTCTGATGCTTTAGGGGACAGTTTGGTGGCTAATCTGTTTCCAGTCTTGCAGAGTTGGGGAAAGTTATTGTAAGCGTGTGTAGATATGCATACTCAGCTGTAAAATACAGATCGTAGAAGCCGTATTAAGCAGCTTTCAGCTGAGGAATGGTCATTTCTTGATTTTTGAGTGCATTTGACACATGGACTAGTGTCTGTTAGTTATCGTTAGCTGTCCAATCCAGAAAAATTAAGTTGGTGAGACTGCACCAGGTTACTCTGGCCCCTGAGTGGTTTTCCCCACTTTTGGTTGTTTTTTGTTCTGCTGCATTGACTATGGCAATTCGGTGCTTTACTTTCACACTTCCAGATGCAACTAATGTAGGAGTTGCATGTGTTACAAATACATATTTAAATCAATGTAATGCACATTGTACAACCTATGTAGTTGTGCCCAGTTCAACACCGCAACCATGAACACAGCAACTCCACTATTATTTTGCACACGTTTTCATTGAACCAGGTCGTCTAATCACCCACATATCTAAGCAAATACCTGATGATCACTTGGCACCCTGACAACTCCTCCAAGGAAAGACTATATTACAGACAACATTTAGATTACTACAAGTCCTGTTGATTACCTTCTGATGTCATGTCAGGTAGTGTATAAATGCCAGAGGAAATAAGGGTGACAGAAACATTTCTGGGGGAGAACCCCGGCACCCCCACCATCTTTGCTCCCCCACTTTAAAACAGAATCAGGCACCCAGATACGAGAGTGAAGAGGAGAGGGGAGCAGTGCGGCGGGGGAGACGGCAGTGAGAGGGGGGTTCAGCAGGGGAGGAGGGATGCGGCTCGGCAGGGCCGCTATAAGACTGCACACACTCAGCAGCACTCTTCACACAGAAATGGGAAAAGCAGTTACAGGTGCGGCTAAAACAGTGACATCACCTGGAGGCCACTGAATCACTGCCGCAGAAGCTGTCTCAAGCCAACAACAAGTGTGACTCAACACAGGTCCCGAAATGGGGATAAATGCCTGACACAGGCCAGCGGAACCTGCTAATGTTCCCGTTTGCCAGAATTTATAATGCAGCCTAAAATCCTCAAAATTTGCGGTCCCATCTTTCCGACTCCTTTACCCTGATTGACCAGTGCTGCTGACAGATAGGAAAAGTAAAGATGCCCCAAATAGCAAAATTTTCCTTGCTTGATTTTCAAAAAAAGTTGAGTGTGGCGGGAGGGTACGTCGGCACGGAAGATCAGACCCAGCCTGCACAAGCGCCGGAGCGATCCGTAGCCTCATTGCGCCTGAATGCACTGCTGAGCAATTTTCTCTTCCATTTTTAGCAACAAAATGGTGAGCGACGATGCCACCATTGCAAAACAAGTCATCCATGTCCTTCCAGCAGAAATGACTTGGTGCAGTTGCCTTTGCACACGGTGTACTTAAGCTGTAGACTTTGACTTGGAGATGGTAGATGTGCTGTTTTTGCAGAGTAAAATTGATTCGTTGCTCAGCAGTCCGGGATGGAAGTGATTTTTGGTTTCCGCACACGGAGTCACCACAAGTGTCTGTCCTACTTTCCTCCAGCCAGTGTGGATGGCTGCCACACTCAGCCGCCTGACTGTCACAGCAGGCCATGTCTCAGGGAGCCAGTCTGACGGGGCAGATTAACCAATGTGAACAAGAGCAATTCTGACCCCTGCCATGCACTGTTAAAATGTCAGCTTCTCTTGATAACAAAAAAAAATTATAATAATATAAATTAAAAATAAATATAATTTTTAAAATACCACAGGTAAAGATGACACAAATTAGGCAAAATAAAAAGAGATTGCTGCAAAATTAATTATAATGTTAATTTAAAAAGAGCATTCCATTCAACATTATATCTCTCCAACTGCTCGAGCATATTTCATCACGTAGGGTAGCTGTTGTACCAGTTTCATCCACTGAGGATGCCAGATGTAGTCAAATAACCAGCACTAGATTCGTCCACAACATATTTCTCTAAATTTGAAATAGCACACTAGTGATAAAGTCGGCACCTGAGGTCATATTTGCTGAAGAAATATCATATTCAGTGTAGATTTTCCTCGGGTTTAGAAATTATCAATTTTTTTTTTTATTTTGACAGTATTGCCACTGCACTAGAAAGCAGACTCCCCGTGACTTATACTGGGATTGTGTACGAAGGCACAAGTCCGCGAGACCACCGAATATGACAATAAAAGCGCTGAAAACATAAGCCAGTTTTGGCCACGATTATCGCACGTTCCTGAAGTCACATTTTTGATTGTGTCCTGGCACCCTCTGCTGGAGAATTAAAAAGAATAAGATGATCGCACACTCAAATGCCTTGCAGTTGAATATCACCAACGTTTCACTAGATAAGCTGGCTTCATCAGGGTTTGTAGCCCCCTACTGGAGAAAAATTATTATACAAATATTTTCTATTTCCAAAACAATATCGTGAACAGGCAGTCCTCCCAAAAAAGAAATTAAGGCTTAATTTGCAGAGTGCTATGCCACCCTCCTAAAAATTTTGCTGAGAATTGACATGCCTTTGAGCTGACCTCAATGGATCCAGGTTTTTTCATGCGCGATCATAGACTTTGATTGAAGAAGTAGTAATGGATGACACTCAACAGACTGATCTCTGCGAATGTTTGTAAGAAACCACGGACTTTTATTTGGAATGGGACACTGAGTATTTCCGAATAAAATTTCACTGCATCAAGTGCCTCCAAAAGGCCAGTCCCCTGACATGTTTTGTATCAGAATGAGCTTGAGTTGTATCATGAGGAAAAGAAAGTCCTCAGGTCACAGAGAACTCATCTCGACAGCACTGTGCTTTGGGTGAGCGAAAGCATTAATGAACAAAATTTGTGGGTGAGCGGTCTTTGAATGTACATTCTTTGAAGCTTCAGTGTGATATCCTGTGGTTGTCTACAATGAGGGGCGAAGAGCAGTGTTATCTTCATGATCTTTTCTCGCGCCGTGTTTGGGGACAAAATGAGATGAAGATAATAGTAGTCGCCAAAGAGCACCACCTGCTGGAGAAAGTAGAATATATTCCAGCTTCAATTCGAGCCGATCATCAGAAACAGTTAGAAATACCAGCTCATGGTGCGCAATTTTTGCTGAGACTACTTAAGATGGAGTCAATGCGGTGGTGATTCTTAGAGCTGTAGTTCTTTCATTATCAGCAATTACCCTCCCAAGTGGCTGTCAGTCCCTGTCGGAGATCTTTGCCCTGTAGCCACAGGTCTATTTTACTGCTGTTGTTTTTCAGTGTTTTGCATATGCTGCCTTAATTCTTGACACAGATCCCCTGAATCACTTTAGATAATTCTGCAGTTATTGTGAACGATGCCCCTGTGATTCCGGCATGAGCCGTTTAGCCCCTTTGAAACTCTTTTACGTTGTAATGGCCTCCTCACCTTGCTTTAGATACAGCAGACAAAGTGCAGCTGAGTAGATGCTGCTAATTATCATTCCGTTCAACAGGAATCAATCTTTACAGAAGCTATTTCGACAGACTAAAAAGCTAAAGGTATTTTTCAGGGGTGCTTTCAATATTTTTAATAACTGGACCTAGACTTTTAATGATGACTCACGCACTTGCGATGGCCGTGTCATCACCAGAACCAGGGTGGTGAGCCTCTATACAAACATCACAACACAACACACAACATCACCGCACCGCACTTGTCCAACAGTGCAGGACAGATTAGTCTGTCATGGCCAAATACTGCAGCTATAAACACCAGCATGTGAGAGGATCCCCAATGCTTCACATACTACCCCAAGGCTAACCTGAGGGCAACGGCTGCTTACGCATGAAGTTTTACCACGAGAACCTCATCATCTATGCCAAAGAAAATAACAGGGAAAATAAAGAGAAAACTACTGTGCTTCATCAAATAAAAGCAATCTTCCTGACACCCTGAACTGTGCTGAGTGTTCAGGCTTCAATATTTCATTGCCAGAGTTCATAAACGCAGAGTCTGTGGGGAACTGGAGAGGAGTATTTTAAAATGTCATTTTCTTCAGTTGCAGAGGACTATCTGTGTGCACATATTTTTCTAAAGAGGATGGTATTTTTCCCACAGACCTATACCCTGCCGGAGAGCGGCTGCTAAGCCGCATCATACAGTGATTGTGTATGAGTTTCCACGGTGACAGAGATGGTGTCATTATCACTGACAGGATGTTGGTGTCGGAGGTGAGATGGAGGTTCGTGTGAGGAAGGACAGGTGTATGAAAACCATTCATTTTTACAAAGTATCTCAGCACACAGGAGGACCATAATGGCTAACTGTTCATATATATTAATTTTGTGTTAGCGGAAAGGAACACTGTGAGTGTATGCATACATGCGTCTGTGCGTGCGAGCATACAAGTACATATAAATGTTTGTGTATTCGTCTGTGTGTAAGAGTGCGAGCTAGCCTGTTAGCATATACGCATGGACATAAGGCAGCATGCACGCACACGGTTGTTGTGTCTGAGAGAGAGAGAGAGAGAGAGAACGCGCTTGTAAAGGGACATGCGCACATGAGAAAGCGAGCAAGTGCGAGTGCACAGAAAGTGCATGCCTGCAAATGTATGCAGGTAAGTATACTGTGTGAGTACGCACTTGTGAGTGGGCATGCACCAGTGAGAAAGCGAGCGAGTATTTGCGCACACGTGCATTGATACGCGCATCATGACTCATGACTCTCGTGTGCGCTGAGACACGCATCATCACAGGAGTATAGATCCGTGAGACTCACAGACAGGATCTGGTCTCCCCTCCGCAGCTCCCCGCTCAGGTCCGCTGGCCCTCCCGCCAGGATGAAGGACACAAAGATCCCCTCGCCATCCTCGCCTCCCACGATGTTGAAGCCCAGGCCCGTGGAGCCCTTGTGTAGGACAATTTTACGAGGCTCTCTGTAAGGGGAAGTGACAGAGGACACTGAGAAACACACACATGCACACACACACACACACACACACACACACACACATATACACACCCTAATCGATTGGCACATGCTCAACAGGACATTGCCTTCAACATGCCTTGGCCCAGTTATGCCACAGAAACATCCGCACATGCAGAGTTGGATGCGTGTCTCAGGATACACCTGAAGGGGAAATTATGTAAACTAACCCAGCGCTTCCCTGCGGAAAAGATATCTCCGCAAGCAATACAAGTCAGCGGCCAAAACTCAACTCACTCCCTATAAGTGGGCCAAACTCCTCTGTCCTGGTCTGAACCCCTGTAAGCATCTCAATCTAGTGTTTATGGCACTCATTTCAATGAAGTATAACCTTGGCTGCCCCATCCCTGCACATCCATCCTTCTTAGTCATAAATATTTTATACACCTCAGACTGCTGATTTTACTGCAGTACAAAAGACAATAAATTTTCAGCAGCGCACTGCAAAGCAAGGAAAACAAACTAATAGATGAAAATGGAATTCAATGAAAAATGCCGTTAGGAAATATACCGCTCATGTTTAAGCATTCAGATTACGCATTCGACATGAGGAGCCGAGCAGGGTTTTATTTTATCGGTGTGATTAACAGTAAGGCAGAAAAGGCTATGGTAGTACACATAAAAATAACGATATACACACATCTGTCATTTAAACTTAGTGCATATTAAATCCCACCACCAGGGGGCAGCACAACTAAATAAATCTAGGGTTTGGAGCGCAATGATGATATGTCCAGATTTTGCGAGTTTTACCCCCTGTGACAACTTGGAGCTCAATGACAATATATGTACACCTGCCTTAGTTATAAGCTGAATTCACATTTTCATTTTGGGGTATGTCCAACAATCTGATTAAATGAATTAAATATTAATATTTTGATGAAGAAACATGAATTGTATCAGAATCATCTGTCTTCCATTGCAAACAAACTTAACTTCAACCTTTTGCCAAAGTATTATGTCATAACAACTGCTAGAATTGTTGGAGCACGGAGGTGACATGGCCATTTTTGGCAATTTTGGCCATGATGTCGCAGTACCACACCAAAGAAAACTTGTGTGTTCAATATACTTCTGAACCCATGCAACAGAAGAGTGACTGATATAAAAATGATATAAAATACCTGATTTAATGCAGCACTAGCAAACCTAACAAGAGTTGTCAGAAAGACAACAAAGCTTGCCGGGGGGCAAGGTTAAAGTTTTTCTGCACGCAGACGGACGCGGACGCCGGGGGTACGACAATAGCTCTCCGGACATTCGTCCCGGCGAGCTAAAAATCAATTTTTCTCAGGACCTCTGGAATGGACATGTAACTACTGTGCTCTGACCCCTCAAATAATAAACACGTCTACGTGCACGGAAAGGGCGATTTTCCATGTGGAACACCACATTTCCGTACATAATTTCTCATCATACAGTAAAACTTCTGACCACTTTTCACTTTAAACAAAAGCACAAATTTCTCCCACGCCTTCAACTACAACAGAAAGAAAGCTCAAAGCCAAAGAACATTAAATCCTCATGCACAAGCACAGTAACATTTTTGCTGAGACTTGATGGAGAATAGAGAAGTTACTGACGTCCAGATATACATCATGCAGCTAATTCCATACAAAGAGATTACTTTTTAGGAACCAATTTATACAGGAAGGTAGACTGCTGTATAAATGTAACATCACACTCCTTGGCAGCCAAAACACAGAAGCAAATCACCATGTCCTTTTAATATTACAATAGTCAGCGTGAACATGGCTCCTTTAGCCTTTGTGACTTCAAATGGCGTATGTGGGCAGGAGATATAATCACAAACAGAAAACAAAAGCCAGCAATCACAATCCGTAATGAATTACATACCTCTGCATGACAAAAGGTGAAGATAATTTACACTACTGTTACAGACATTGTGGATGCTTGAGCCATCCGTACACATTAACAATGTCATAATTCTGTACTCATTAATTGCATAGTGGTATCCACTTCAGTTAAATATTTAAATTTCACTCTGCTGAGCCAATGCTGATTATAATTTGTGTCTTTTGAGCCTTTGCGTTGATATCGCTAATTTGAATTTAAAAGACTATCATGTTGTATAATCCTGAGACAATGATGGCGTTCTCAATTTTGTCACAAGCAATGAATAAGGGCATCTTCTAAGTGATAATAATGCACTGCAATGTCAAAACTCCTCTAGAACCATCCATGACACTTGCATAAACATGATGGCAAAACAGAATTTGTGGCAGATGAAAGCTGTTGTTAACCCATTGTGAAAATTAATTCAGGCTGACACATAAAAAGGACTTAGGAACTTGAAAGCACAGTTATCAAAAGTCCATCCCAATGCCAATTATTTTCATTTGACTACTGGTTCTGAGATCCTGCTGACACTTTGTTCACAATTAGGGTGCAAAAATTGATGATAGTGGTCAATGGGTCATTGAAGACTGTCACCTCAGAAATAGTTGATATGCAGTAAAGTGGAGAGCCCTCTTCCAGAATATTCCCTCGTGTCCTCAGAGGAAGGGGATCAGTCTGACCTCCTTTCCATTACATTTTTAATGAGCTTCAGTTACAGAGGACCAAGACTCATGTCACAACCAAGAACTGACTCAATCAAATATATCCACTCCCATAAAACTTTAAGATTAGTGTTCAAATTTTTCAAGAGATGTGCTCTCCAATGCCCTTATATATCCAAGGACTGATCTTAAAACCATACCTGTCAAAGCCTTGCTTTCTTCACAAAAGCTTTTGAAGGCAGCAGAGAGATGCGTTTAATATTTCTGGTACATTGGCAGGTATATGACTTATTAATGTCATATGCTCACGGTCAAAGGTAGCTGCTCGCAAACCTGATTTACCCTTTACTGACAACCAACACAGCCACAAAACTTATTAGATACTGATTTAATTTAGGCTTTTCCCCATTATTGGCCAGTCTCCTTTTAGCCTTCATTTCTTCCAGTGGCAAATGTACGCTAAATGATTCATCACAAACAAAAAATGAAGAAAAGTCAGCAATCACAATTGGTAGCTAAATGCATACATCTGCTCAATACAATGTCAGGATAATTTACACCACAATTAAAGCCGTAGCCATCACATTGATGATCAGATATACAGATTAACAATGTGAGCCTTGATTTTCATCATTTTCCTGATAATGTGCATCATTATTTTCTCCAAAATAAAACTAAATAGTGACTTTTTTTAATCACAAAAAGAGATTATTTTAACCCCGGATGGGGTACTATGGATTTGCGGTGGTCGCGCATTTGCGTCCAGGCTCAGAAGCACCTTTGCATGAGGGAAACGATAGAAGGTAAATGATAGTGATAGAAGAATAACAGAATGAATATCATGTCAAATTTTTGCATCAGAAAACCAATTTTTCTTAACTACTACTTTGAATACCACTGGCTCAGTATAGATGAAGTAGTTGCTACAGAGGACAATTAATTTTTCAGTCACGAGAGCACATTTTTGGAATTGCTGTATAGATAGTATGGGCAAGTATATTCAGCAGTTTGCACAGAAGGCTTAGCTGAGGAGTTTCATTTATGCAAGTCTTGAAAAACAGGGTTGGGAGCGGTTAAAGAATTGCAACAAATAGTAGCATCTTGGGGTCACAAAGTCTCCAAAACAACCATCAGGCACTATCTACATGCCAACAAGCTGTTAAAGAGGCATGCACGGAGAAAACCTTTTCTCATTCACAATCATGAACGCAAACGTCCTATATTATTTAGAAAAAACTGAATTTATTAGAAGCTAAAGAACACATCTTAACCAGGGGTGCCAATAATTATGGACGGCAGTGTGTGTGTGTGACACACTCACACACGCGCACGCACACACACACACACACACACACACACACACACACACACACACACACACACGTGTTCTTTAGCTTCTAATAAATTCAGTTTTTTTCTAAATAATATAGGACCACAATGAAAAAAAGAGGAAGATCCAACCTTTAATTCCAGGGCATTTATCCACTGGAGGAAAATCCCACATTAAGAAATAATTATTTTATATTAAATCAAGTGTGCCACAATTATTAGCCCTCCTGATGTTAATACTTTGTACAACCCCCTTTTGCCAACAAAGCAGCACCTAATCTTCTCCTATAATGTTTCACAAGATGGGAGAATACAGAAAGAGGGATCTTCGACCATTCCTCAATACACAATCTCTCTAAATCATCCAGTGACCTGGGTCCTCTCCTCTGCACTCTCCTCTTCAGCTCACTCCACAGGTTTTCAATAAATGAAGCTCAGGGGAACTTAACTGACTTGATTTCAAACCATCTCAACACTGAGGTTATCCTCCTAGGGGATCTGAATTGGGATTGGCTAAGTGTTAAGTCTGCTGATTTTAAGCAGCAATGTGATTTTATGAACTTAACATCCATAGCCCTACTCGAATCAATCCCCTCAAATCTGATGGTGATACTTGATTGACATAATTCTTACGAATGCTGTACACAAATATGTCTTAGTTGGTGTATTTGCAAATGACTTGAGTGACCACTGAGCGATTTCTTGCGTCCAGAGTACAAAGCTTCCCAAAATCAAAGGCTTGACTGTTTTTAGACGCTGTTATAAGTACTACTCAGAGCAAGCCTTCCTTATTGACCTGGCTGCTGTAGACTGGTCCCGTATCTCTTTTATTCCTTCTTTGGATGATGCTTTTAGTTTCTTTCATGATCATTTTGTCTCTTTGATTAACCGTCATGTTCCTCTCAAGAAATTCAGAATTAAGAATCGTTCGAACCCCTGGTTCTCAAGGGACCTAGCTGACCTGATACATGATCGGAATAAGCAATGGGCATGTGCCAGGAAATCCAAGTCTGCAGATGACTGGCTCTTGTTTCGTATTCTTAGGAACAAGTGCACTACTCTCATCAGGAAGGCAAAAGCCGAGTACTATTAATCTCTTGCTACAGACAATTCTAATTATTCAAATATTTGGAAAGTTGTCAAATCTCTCCAGAAGAAAAAGGGAACGGCTGGCCCCCCATCTAAGATTCGGATCGGTGTGTCTCATGTCACTGACATTAAGGAAATGTCCCATGCTTTTAATGCTCACTTCAAGAAGGCGGGGCATCTTTTTGATGAATAAAATGCTTGCTCCCCTCTTCAGCTTGAACAAGAGATTGCAGGCTTACCCATAAATTTTGAGTTCTCCCCCATCCAGGTATCGGATATTTTGCTTGCCCTATCCACCCTGGATCCAAAAAAAGTCTGCTGGTCCAGATGGCCTGGACCCGTTTCTTCTCAAGACTTCTGCCCCTGTTGTAGCTCAACCAATCAAAGATATTTTTAATCTTTCTCTAACCTCTCAAAGGTTGCCTGCTTTGTGGAAACAAGCATTTTTGTAGCCTCTTCTCAAGGGTGGTGATCCATGTGATGTAAACAATTATAGGCCAATTTCTAATTTGTCTGCCCCGGCCAAAATTCTTGAATGCCAGGTATCAGCCCAGGTGAAACTCTTTCTCGACACATTCAAGATTCTTAACCCTATGCAATCCGGTTTTAGAGCAAAACAGCACTGTATCAGCATGCCTAAACATCATAGATGACCTTAGGGCTGCTCTGGACAAGAAATATTTCTGTGTGGCTCTGTTTGTTGACTTTACAAAGTCCTTTGATACAGTCGACCATCAAGTATTGCTTAAAGGTCTTTCAAATATTGGTTTTGGTAACAACATATCAGGTTGGTTTAAGAATTATTTATTTGGTCGCACACAATGTGTAAAGCTTGGTGGCACAGTATCTGACCCTATCACCCTTGAGAAAGGAGTCCCTCAAGGCTCAATTCTGGGTCCATTGCTTTTTCTCTTATATGTTAATAACATATGCAGTCATTGCAAGTTCTCTAAGTATCATATGTATGCGGATGACATGATTTTGTATTCTTGTGCTCCTTCTTTGAATCTGGCAGTGTCAAGTTTGGCTTCGGATTTTGTCTCCTTGCAGCAGGATTTGACACGTAGTAAGCTCCTACTTAATGGCCAAATAAACCAAGGCCAAGCTATTTGCCCCTAATTGCTCAGTAGGTATCCCTCCACCCATCAAAACTCTTGACGGAGCATTCATTGAATGGGTTGAAGTGTACAAATATCTTGGTATTTGGCTGGATACTAAGCTTACTTTCAAATATCATGTCGACTTTCTGGTCAAGAAATAAAAATTTACTTTGAGTTTCTTTTATTGAATGAAGTCGTGTTTTTCCCCTGCTTCATGTAAGCAGCTAGTTACAGGCCTCTTCCTGTCGCAGCTGGACTACGGTGACATTGTCTATAGATTTGCCTCTGCCTCAACACTGGCCAAACTTGATCCTCTCTTTCACGCAGCCTTGAGGTTCATCACTGACTCTCCTTTTAGGACTCACCATTTTACTTTGCACTCTGCTGTTGGTTGGTCCTCGCTAACATCTCGCAGGCTGCAACACTGGTACATTTTTATTTATAAAGCCATTGTCAGTAACCTCCCTGTTTTAGTTCAAAATTCTTTCAATCTAAGATCCAATTCTTGGCTACGCTACGTTGTGCCTCCACTCAAATTTGAGTCAGGGAAAAGAAGTCTTTCCTATTTTGGGCCTTGGTCGTGGAATGACCTCCAGTCTAAACTCAAATTGGCTACACTGGTTTCTCTCTCCAGCTTTAAAAGGATCATCAAGGATGCTCTTTCTAGACACTGCTCCTGTTTTGATGCATAACCCCAACATAGATATAATCTCCCCAACATTTATATTATTATTTTAGGTCTTTGAGCTCACTTGTTAGGATTACTTGTTATAAAATGCTCTATTTCTAATTTTCTTTTTATTCTCAACTTTTTACTCTTTATAGGTAGTTATTGTGCTGGTTGTGTTGTATGTTGTTCGGAGGTGTGTGTGTGTTATGTCTTTAATGTTTTGTACTTTATATGTTTCAACATAAACTTTTTGCCTCTTGACCAGTTCGCACATGTAAAAGAGACTTGTCTTATGTGATTTTACTGGTTAAATAAAGTTTAATTAATTAATAACGTTGGAATTACAGCGATCTAAAAACTCTGTGAGTTTGCTGTTCTCCCAAAAGTTTTTAGGTGATTTTTGAATTGGAATGATAGAGAAATTAGACGTGTCTCACTCCTTTGACTGCTCCCTGAGGCAAAAGTACGTACTTCTGTGCTACAAAAACTATAGTACTGTGACAACAACAAATTTTCCTGTGTTTTTGGGAAATTTCATGAGGAGGGATTCAATTTGTGGAAGTTATAGTGACATGAAAAGTACTTTTTGCAGCCTCTGTGCTCCCAGCTCCCACTCTAGGTGTGACATCACGCACTCTAGCAATGAGAACCCAACACCCATTCTTTCTAATGGGAAAATATTTGCTGGTTTTTTGGAATATTTCGGACACTGCATGACGAAACTCAACCAAAATTGATGGGCTTCATCCTCTAACCACTATCAACATGCATATGAAATATTAAAAGGATATGAGAAGAACTGCAATCAGTAGAGCATTCACCAGAAAATCTCTACGGACGCTCAATGACCGCAAATCCATAGTACCCCCGGACACTCCTTCCTGAGCTACAATAATTTAAAAAACACAGCTATGTTTCACTGGTAAGTAGTCTAACTCAATGTCCTGCTGGCTGTGATACCGGATTGATTAGGTAACACATAAATAGCTAACCAACAATAATTGATATATCTGGGTTCGACAAAGGATTGGACAGTTAAGGACCATGTAGCTAGTTATTTTTGGAACGATCACAAATTTAGCAGTCCCCAAATTCAGTTTCTGAAAGCGTAAGTAGATGAAAATTGTTTACAGTCCTCAACTGGTGGGCTAGTTTCAGAACAACACTAGCATTTACCTGCTTACAGTATGTTCACATTAGGGCCACATAAATTCCCAAAAGGACCAACGGCAAATGCAAACATTTCACTGACATTAGTTTTTTTTGTGATTAATTTCCTAATTACTATTTTTACAATGGGAGAATTTTAGTTTTATGACTATATTATATGATATTATCATGTACCTAAACTTTAAAAAAAAAATAACAATTAAAAGCTAGAAACATTTTTGGAAAGTCAGCTAGTTGAAATCAAAACTTACCTCACCAAGATCAAAGTGTAATGACAAGTGCATTTCACAAGATACTTCAACCAATTTCTCAATACAAATTTAGATATAATCATTTAGCTGGAAGTAGCAATTAAGGGCCCAAGCACAACAAGCAGTCTAGCAGGACTTGGGGGAAATACGAAGCACAGTTTTAGCATAAATCCTTCCAAATCCTTTCCTTATTAAAAAAATGTACCTCGAAATTTGGACTGTTGGTGGCACTACAGGGAATGATGGAGTGACCCCAAATTTGGGGGCTGGATACCTTGCACTGCTCTATGAGGGTGACAGATCCACAAAAATCCACCCTGAGCTTTCTATTGCCTGCCAAAGAAACTGTTGAAAAAAATGCTAATACCAAGATGGTGAAAAACAGAATTAGAACACAGAAGGTTCATAACTTCCCAAGCAGGGTCTGTTTCTGTAATGAGGGATTTGGTTGAAACATCTGCTGTGGTTCTAAAGTGAGAGGCATTGGATATTTTTTCTCCATTTTTCTGGCACAGCGCCACCACGTGGCCAAATTTCATGAAACTTGATGGATACCCAGCATTCCTCCTGGAAGTAAAGTATACCAAATTTGGCCCACAACTAGATTAGGTGTCCTCATCATTGAAGTCATTGGATGACAGTGGTTATATTGTTTGCCCAAGCAAAATTCCATGAAAAAACTTTTGGTAAGGACCCCCTGTAGATACTGGCATGCAAAATTGGTGGCGACAGGATCAATGAAAAATAACAAGTTTGCAAAAGCAGGTTTTTAGAAAATTCAAAATACGTAGGTATAAGAGCCAATTTTGTTTCCGTAAGCATGAAGCACATTTTGAGGCAAATTTTTTGGCGGTAAGTCGAAGGAGCACAGAGACACTGCTATATGAAAATTTGATGATACGCTACAGAGCCCCCAAATGAGCCTCAATTATCTACTGGATGCTGGGCTCAATCACATGGCTTTGTCAGTTGACTCCCTTCTAATTTTACCACAAGTCCTCGACCCCATTATACTGCATATCAAATTGAATTATCAGTGGGGGCTAGAGAGCAATGAGATTTGTTCAATGAGATTTTCTAGTACAGCGCCCCGCTATGGCCAACTGGCGCCATATTTATTCAGCATGTAATCAGAGATCAGGGTGGCAAGCATGCTTACCATGTTCGGAGCAAGTTGGACTCATCGTTTTCGCGACATAACTGCACTTCCTGAAAAAGTGTATACCAGAGGAAATTCCTTGCTTATGATTTTCACTAGTTTTACAAATTCTAAAAGATTTTTGGATAATTATTTCACTTCAGTGTGAAGTAATGTTCCATGTCAAATTTCATCCTGATCAGCCATCAGCCTCACGACCTGAGATGAGTTTGCAAAAGTATGTTTTCTGAAAAAAATCTCAAAGGCGAAAAGTCTATCGAGGCAAAAATGAAAACCACGTCTTTAGGACTGCAGATCGTGAGCTTCTGCATCATAGTGCGCCAGCCTTTAGACTCAAGGGCAAACGAAGCCAATGCTATAAATCCAAGAAAATTGCAGCTTTGACCCAAGTGTGAATTCGTACACAAGTAACTCCGCAGAAATTGGTATGATCAGAGGAATCCTTCCACTGATCCACAATCTGCAAAACCTAAATAGCCCAAATGGTTGTGCCCTGTGTCAGACAAGCACATGAGGGATTATTGAAGGCGAGGCAAGTCGCAGAAGCCAACATATCCCTGTAGGCAACAAAACCAGAGAATGTCTAAAAAGTACAAGAAAGTTTTGGACAGTCACTTCCCCAAGACTCAGGTCATTTCTCAACCTCGATGCTTCAAGCCAGACCCGTCGTGACCAGCCACTTAAATTTACCAGACTGTGGGAGGAATGATCTATCCCAGTCAGCAATAGTTTTCGATTCCAATTCAATTGTTGAAAGGTCACTGGAGATTTTCGCAGAAGTGTTTTTTTTTCAGTACACAGCCACTTGTCACAGATCTAGGCTGCCCACAACTACCTCTAAGCAACATATTCTGGAAGCTGTAGTGAGGTGCTGACTGCTACCTGAGATAGGAATCTATAAAGGCTGTAAGCTCTCCACTTCATTAAAGGCCACATGCCCGAAGGAAGGCTTAAAATGGAGAGAGAGATAGAGCTAGCCCATGCTGTGGCAGTATAGTGCATTGTAGACACACAACCGCAGGCATTTAGACTTCGAGTAAACACATCTGCTCTGAACTTGCATTCGTCAAGGTTCTACAAAATTCATGAGTCTATTCAAAATGAATCGCAACATTCTGACAAGAACTACTAAAGGCACATTTCGCAGCATTTTTAACCTTGTTGGATGTCCATTCACAATGAAAGGAGCGTCATTCTTAGCATGAGCCACTTGCATCTATTAGCCTACTTTTTGATCCTGTAAAACTTAATTTTGTTGAATTTCTGAGCCTACAATAAGACCACCACACCAGGGAACATTTCAAAAAAACTACCAAAAAAAAAGTACAGGTAAGGAGCGTGAACCTGGCAAACGTGTGCAAAGCTGGTGCATAAACAATTTGCATAGGTACGATTACAAACCTTAGTGATAATACTCTGTGTAATGCCTTTAGCTATCCATATCACAAAAATTTTATGAACAAAATGACATAAGAGCTAGAATACATCTAGCTAGAATGTTTTGAATTAAACATTGTGTGTAGACCCTATATTTGTTTTCTGAACCCAAGAAATATATCTGCCATTCTAGTTAGGCTATATCCAAGCTGAGCTCACAGTTAACGTGGTTTAATTAAGCCATAAATACAAACCGGCGCTAAATGCAGCTCTCCATCTGATATCTCAGTATTTAATCTGTTGGTGAGAGAAAGACGAAGAAGCTTAACTCGAGCTGCTCCTAAAACATCTATTAATGCTGCTTTAAGAATTTGTAAAAATAACTCCAGTTATGACTGGTCAATAGCCTTTTTTTTTTTTTTTACATACACTCAGAAAACAGATACAAAGAATGAAATAAACCTGTAGAAACACGAGCATTTTATGTGCCTCTGATAAAATATTTCCGTCAAATCATGATTTATTCATTCATGTAAAGGATAAAAATTAAAACAAGGCCGGCACTGTCACCTCTGACAGCAAGGCGTATCATCGGCGAAAGTCCCCAAGCAATACCTGCCCAAAAAAAGGTGTTCCAAGAAACTAATAAGTTAATTAATTTATTATTATTAATAATACAAAGCTCAAAATCAATCCAGCTCTCTGTCTTGATCAGACCTAAGGGCAAATAAAATTTGAAAAGGATCCATAAAATACTTTTAGAGTTACCGCGTTAACACAAAGGATCCGCAGCAAACATGTTAGTGATGGCAATTCCATAATATGGACGGAACGCGTTTTGCCAATATAGTGAGGGTCCTGGGGAATTTGGCCATATATTTACAGTACCATTGGAAATCATTAACCAATCAGGAGATGCAAAATAACTAGGCAGCACTAAGCCAGCACACAATAGGCTGGAGTCATTTGGTGCATAGATGCTAACTAGGTGATCTTGACAGCAACCCACAGCGGTCTTTAGCAGGGAATCTGCCGCAAAAACAACAGTAGAACACAGAGGATCAAAATTCTAGCTCAAGTGAATGCGATTAAGTCAGACAAGAATTCAGGGCAGCAGCCAGTATAGCGAAATTAACTCGCCACGACGTGTTCCGCGAAACTGAAAACAAATAACAAACATTTGCATTGAAACACCACAGAGATGAGGAGAAAGTGCAGATCAAATCCAGGGCTTTTGAGTCTAAAGGCTTGCAGTTGGTCACTGCGAAAGCCGTTTCTCCACAGCGCGCAAAGCCATATGGGCCGTTCTTGGACGAGCCTTCGGAACGGCGATGCGTTAACAGCGATTCAGAGGGCCAGCTGTGGTTAGGCGGCTTATGAGAGGGGCTGTGCTCTACTTCTTGAGTGTAGAGAAACAGTACGGTGGGGGGGGAGGAGATATTGCAGTGAGTGACCCATTTAACCCAGCTCTAGGGAGGAGCCAGGGGGCGCTAAACTCTAGCAGAACACGCTCACTGGAGTGTCTTCATTTGTAGCCATGGCCTGCTGGGCTGCACGGGGGGGGGCACATCTAGACTTTGCTGCCAGCTCTCCGATGCACTACTGTTCCCCTTTGCTGCCACAGCCTTGATCTGACCAAGGTAAAGTACCTATCTGCATGCAGTATTCACCCGAGGTCAAAGCTCAGGCAGTACAGCAGACAGTCTGAATGACTGAGAACGATTTAATGGGGCGACTGGACTCCCACAATCGGATTAAAGGGAAACGGGCAATGAAAGCAATCATTTAGAGAGAGAGAAAGACAGAGACCTCCGGCTGTTGATCAAGTTGCACAAGCTTCCTGCAGGATGTTTTAGTCAATCCGGCTCATTCAATATGTAAAAAGGCCTGCAATCACACTGATGGCGGCTTTCTTGGCACCGCGAGTCAGCAGTCAGTCAAGCCAGCCACAGGACTGCTGTCAGCTTCATATTGGATTCCATTCAGCCAAGCTGAGCAAATCCTACTGGGAGAATCAATACCTGACAACTGCATGTTCAAACAAATACACTCTAGGGGGATGCGGGTGGGACAGCAGGTCTGTTAAGAGGCCTCGGTACGGACGTTCATCGATGTGCTGTGAGGAATGCCCGAAAAAATGCCCTTTCTCACGATGTCACCGTAAAGACATTTTTCAGATCATTGCATGTTGGCTGTCTGAGGCGCAAACAGGGTCTAGTGTGACACATAACGGAGTCTTTTCTAGCTTTGAAAATAAAGCGAGGAAATCCTCATCTTCGCGAAGTCAAGCTGTCTGTTGCTTCGTCTCTAAGAGGTGAATTAAATATGTAGAATTTTGGAACAGTATTCACTGAGATAAAGGGAATAACTAGTGTTATAACAGCTGGGACCCAATTAGATATCAAAATAGCCTCTTGGTCGCCCCTCGTCAGCTTCATTTAATCCAAGTACATCTATCTGGAAGTACTTTCAGTCACCACAACATCAGACAGAAAGACAATACTGAAGACCTTAAAATTCAGGCGAAGCAGTGGCCACCTTTAGACAACTGAAAAATATGTACATTTCCCTTTCACAAACCAAAAACTTAACAATGCAAAGGCTTGATGAACAGAACAAAATAACAAATGGCAGAAAGAGCTGCGTTTAAAAATAACTTGCACGAAACCTTTGCTAACAGAGCTTTGTTTAACAAAAGCTCAACGGTTTACTAAACAGACACTCCTGCACTGATAGCGGATGAAAAAAGCACCAACATGCATGGTTAGCTAAAGTCATTATGAGTTCCTGAGGGCTATAATGAGAAAGTATATGAGGAAAAATATGCCAACACACGTAAATAAAGCACCGGATACCTTCCATAAGGGCAGGCTGCGACAACAGTGAAAATCATTCAGAGTGCTACTAACGCCGGTGAGAAACGGGTAATGTTATCTTAACATAAAAAATGGGGGTAGTTTTTGTACTCACTTGAACTCATCTAACCTCAGAGTTCAGCTAACATTAAACTTTTTTGTGCAGATGAGATGGGTGATTTGGACCTGCATATTCCCATGAAATCTAATCGCAAGATGAGAGAGGGTCTCCGTGCTTAATTTCCTGGCTTCATTGCTTGTTGAACACAAGCAGCTTCCAAGGTAATTAGTTAATGTTTTCAATACGAAGAGGTTCTAATATAAGCTTATATATTACCAAGGTCCCACATCGGCGGCCAGACAAGCTAATACCGGAATAATTGGAGCATGGGAACCACAGAGACTGGTTATTCTCACTAATAGTTCGGGCAACTTGAGTCAAACTGAACTCAAAGCAAACAAACCCAAGGACAGTTCACGGTGCAGCTCGTCTTTTTCAGATTTTGTCTAAAGAGGCTACTAAACCTGAAATACATTTTACCCAGCAAGGTAACTCATTACCAATATATGCTGACATTCACACACTGGCACAGCTAGAATTTCTCATTAGTGTCTAAAATTTTATTTCGATGCACTCCCATGCACACAATTCAGAAATAAATTAAAAAAAAAAAAAAAAATAGGCGTGCAATGCACGGAATACCCCTCAGCCCGATGTCGAAGTTTTTGGAGACGCCCGCCCACCCGCACGAAGGATAGCAACACCCCATCAGCCTTGAGGGCTGAGGGGTAGAAAAAGATAAATACAGTCCCAAAAGTTTTTGAGGCCCAGCAGGAAATAAAAAAGAAGGCAAAAATATAAAATCTCCAGATGTTATGGGTCTCTCCAGTTTTCCCAGCAGTGCCACTTAGCCAAAAAAGGAACCCAAATCTTTATGAACGCTCGTAGCTATAAGCATTAATGTGCAACAAAGGACCAGCCATTAGAAACGGCCTTTTCTGTGCAGCATTTGTTCACAACAACCTTGAGGATCATCCGCTGCAAAAATAAATAGATAAAAATAACGATTCTCAAAACTCAAGGAGTCCATAACCTATTAGAGAAGCAATTAAAAGGCTCTAATTTTCAATCCAAACACAAACCTTTTCTGATCCATTTATAAAAAGAGGAACCTCGACCAAATTGATTCCAAGGGGAAGAGAATTTGCGTGCCGGGCAGATGGCCGGGAGGCAAATAGTTTTGAAACGCTCAATCTGACCTGGTGAAAACGGTGTCAAGCAAGAGACCTTCAACAGATATCAGATGAGACATTTTTGACAACATCAAGCAGGATGATTCGGGAGAAGGACAGAAAAGCATGCATTAATGTGCGTAAACCGAAGTGCAAAGATACAAGATGGGCAAATGGAAGACAGTTTAAGTTCGGGACATGTAACATAGCGGAAATTACACGAAATACAGAGGAGGAGAAGAAGAAATAGAGGATGTCATGTGACGCCTCATGCAGGCAAGCAGACATGCGACGTGCGGCATTGGGACCGGGGAGAGGAGGGGAGGGGCTCAGTACCTGGTGATTTCGGAGTCAGGGAGGAGACCTATGTGATAGTGGGGGAAGGGTACGGAGTGCAGGAGGCTTTTATCGCACTCCATGGGGGAGTAGTGGCGGGGAGACGGGGCCCTGTCACACAGTTTGTTCACAGTGCTGTAAACTGGCTCAGGCGGCCTGCTGGCAGAGAAGGGCAGAGAGACAGAGCTGTTAGCGGGAAATAGCGAGAGAGAGAGAGAGAGAGAGAGAGAGAGAGAGAGAGAGAGAACCGGAGGAGAAAAATATAATATCCTGCTGCCAAGGGTGAAATTTATCATATGACCCTTCCATTAGATTGGCTCAGGGGGACGTGTAACCCACAGTTGAAGTGAATGAATGAAAGATACAGCTCGACTTTCTCTCGGAATAAAACGATATAGCTGTGTGCCCGCTGGACTCTGTAAGAATGCAATTTTCAAAGAGAACAAGATTTAAAGGGAGTCGGAACCAAAAAAAGGCCAAAATCTGATTAGACAATTCAAACTGCTCTAGACCAAAATTGTCCTGTCGAGCATTAAAATCTGGAAATAACTTCCTTATCAATACGTAAAGAACAGAATCTCCTGTTTTTAGTGCAGTATAATATAACACACTATAATTGAGACAACGATTAGAAAATATCCGCATAACTCACTTTTCAAATTTGAATTTGTGAGAACTCCCGTCATCAAAGTAAAAAGAAGGACTTTCAAGCTGACGCCATTACTGTGGCAACCAATGTAACCTGACAGCAATTATAATTTTGTTCTTTTAATCTTCCTCCATCCAAGTGGGATACAATAGGCTGATTAAAATGGATTTCAGGCCTTCTACCCGGCCTTAAATTCACCCAAGTAAACTAAAGTATTCATCGTTTTGCCTTGGGAACAGTGCCCTCAGAGATAAAGACACTGATCTATATAGAATAACTGGATTGCTGACGTGATAGAGAACTGCGCTGGGAGGCCAAAGCGAGTGGAAGTGGTCGAGCAGCCATTTTACTATACCCGGTAGTAAGCAACCATTATATAGTATTCTATGGCAGAGAAGCGTTGATGTGCAGCTTTCCGATGCAGAGTGACATTTTTTGGGGGATGTGGCAAGACAATGCACTGGCTGTAGAAAAGACGGATACACATAAATGAATTTCATTAAATATATTGCTTATTATTAGCCACTGGCAATCTACCTTAACAGCAGATAATGTGTCAACATTAGCCCAGCTAACGGTTAATATTGGAATACTTTAAATTAATGTTAGCTAACGTGATCCATCAGGTTAGCCTAAAGCTAGCCCACGTGAACGGTCATTGTAATGACAGTCCACAGACGATGTTGGGAAAGAAAGCTTAGAACGTTTTAGGAAAGTGATAGCGCCTTCTGCATACAGCTGACTGCAAAAACGTCACCGCCCGAAAGTTCTAATGTTCCTCTAGTAATTAGCTAAAATTAAGACGATTAGCTGCTTTACTTACCAAATAAATCCAGGTTTTCTCCATGAATCCAATGAACTTCTCAGACAAACAGGCATTTTAAAACAAATTGGCCATGCGCCAGTAGAAACATTTTCCCATAAAATAGCTATTTCTGTTGATTTGCGCATGCGGGGTTGCGATTTTGGTCAAGAGGAAGAGAGCAAAATTAAGAAACCGAAAAAAATGTATTTTTTGTCTTTTCACCAAACCCACTTTCGCTTCTTAGGAAAATTACCCAAGTTTCGTGGCAGCTACTGAGTGAAGACATCGCAAGAGAAAACTCAATACAAGACATCCGTCGGGAGTTACATATGCGTAATGCGCGACTAAATCTCACACCCTGTGTTTCTAAAATAAAGACAACGGATGACAAGATGCAAACTTATGGCCAATTAATTTTTTCATGAAGTTTTTAAATCCGCCCACATAGAATAATAATAATAATACGTGCAGGATTGACGTCTTGTCTTCTTCAGTCTTAATGACTTCGGACTTTAATTTCATTGTACCACTGCCCCACTCAGACGAGATGTAGAAAAATCTGAATAGATTCCCTATGGAACGCACTCATCGGTCGTACATATTGTGAAATGCTGATGTTGTCCATTGAAAATGTTAAAGGCACGAGCAACTGTTGCCTACAGTAGTTAAATCTGCGGTCCTTGAGGCATTTTTCGTACAGGCAGGTCGATCTGAGGAGGAAACATCAAATACCGCCACTTCCGTGTCTGTGAAAAGATATCTTCTTAATTAATTATATCGTTGGCTGCATTGTGAGTAATGTGAGTAATGTTCTGAGAGATTATAGCTGGGCTTACCAATATGGCGGCACGGTTACTTCAAATTTATGACGTCATCAGCTATCCAGTTATTCTATGTAGATCAATGGATAAACACAGTTTCTTTCCACAACATGATTGGCTCTCTGTGCAGCAGATTTTGCTTTGCATGGATCAAAACGATTTCCATTTAGTGCCAGTTTCCTGCTTGGCTTACCGGAGGATCCTGACCCTCCCAAATTTTAATATACAGGCCCTTTGGAGAAGATTTTTAAGTACATATTTGTGACTATTTTTAAAGTATTCTCTAGTATAAATCCTGTATAAAAATAAATACATCAGGTATACTTTAACTGACCATTTTTTACACAGTGGGAGTATGGCGCAGAATTTCCTGATCAGTTTTGTTCAACTAGACCTAGTTCACCAAACTCCAACATTAATATTTTAAAGTCTGGGAAATCACGGGAAAGCTTTCCCCTGAGTGACACACGCTAAAGCCAATCTCCCATATCCCTCCACCACCGGCACCCATGTTTTCAGAGTTAGGGCTGGGCGCTGTGCAATGCGAGGCCTTCAGCGGAATGACACTATTCTGTCTATGAGAAATGAGCTTGAGCTGTTACAGTGAGAAGCTGGCTGTGTTACACAGTGTACTCTGAGATGAACAGAGCAAACGAGGTGAGGACACCGACTCCCAGAAGACAAACAAGTGAAACGCAGACACGGATTCGGGGCTCAATCCAATCACTCATTTTACACTGCAGTCGAACCATTTCCTGCATTTAACCCTTTAACTCCCCACAGTACCAAATGGCACGGACACGGAATGCCTTGGTCCCTCAGACGTAATTTTGAAATGACTTCAGTAACAGGCAGGGACAGCATAAAAAATGCATGGTAGGGAAGAGGTAAATTGACAGTTAAATCCATTATGTGGAATGCTTTGCAGAAAATGTGCTTCTGTTAAGGATGGTCCTAACCAACTGCAGTTAGCAGGGGCACACCTCTATTCCTTTTCCCAGCTCACTGAACAGATTGAAATCCTGTTAATGATGGTGGTTCTCAATCACCAGGGGAGGTAGGAGGAGGGAAAGACTGGAGTGAACGATGAGCGATTGGACTGAGCCCGGGGTCGTCGCCGAGCCGCTCACCTCAACTGGAAGTGCTGAGAATCGAACCTGTGACTCTCCCCGTCATCTAATGAAGAATTTCTGATGGGAGAGAAGGAAGTAATGCGCAATTAATGCAAAATGAACACGCAGGCAAATATAACACCCATATCAGCTCCAACCAGTTTCAAAAGAATGTGAAACTCTGGTTCCATTTCAGACAGTTTGTGTGTAAGTTTTTTACATAAAAAGCATTTCCTCAAATCAGACATGTCTGAAATTAATGTTAAAACAACTGACGCTGCAGAAAAACTGTAAGTGAAACATGCAAATTCAGAAGATTTTTGAAAGTCAGACACGTAACAGATACACAAGACTACATAAAATAACGCCCAGAGGGCTATGTGTGAGCATCCCCGAGTCTCACGGTCTACAAACAAGCAAAACAATGATTCAAAGTGCTTTCTTCAGCTGCAGTGCTGCTCAGGGATCGATCCAGTCTAATCTACTGAATCTACAGTTCAATCTACTGGACTGTAGCATCACGAGTGGCAGTCGAGCTCTAAAACGGAACCAAAAAACCCGAGAAACCAAGGCTAGTTCTGTCAACGTGATAGGCTAAGACGGTCCCAGTAACCACCGCGCCACAACCCGTTGGCAGGGCGCAGTCTCGTCTGCACAGAGCGGTTTGTCCCCAAAGCAGCATCTGCCTCAGCAGTACCCCATTGGGATGAATCCTGCTACACGGGAGTAAGCTGTAGTTGTGGTGCTAAGCATCGACTCAACGGCCCAGTTTCTCATAAGAAACACAAACTCCAACTCCACTCTGCATCTACACCACTTCGGCCGCACGTTTTCTCAATTTACATTCAAAAGACGTGCATGGATGGCCTACTTCACCAAACCATCCCTCCCTCCCTCGAGCTCTCGCTGTAGGTCAAGCTAAAACAGGACAGCTGCGTGCGTAAGACGAGGAGCCTTCTTAATTCATGCCTGCTCTATGAATAGGCGACAAAATTATACATTTATGGGGCCCGCGTGTCATTGCACCACATATCATTCAGCATTTGGGGCGAAATTCTAATTATCCGCTCACATCTGGCACTCAGATATAAACACTAATATGTTACGTTGCATAATCTCCATTATGTGGGAGCCGAGTATCGGGCGCTGTGATTTACATTGTTCTGCGGAGCCACTTGTGAGGGGTGATTCATCTGTTCCAGTAATGCCACTTGCGGTGAGTGACAGCGCTAATGGTGTTCATTTGCCCTACGCTGCCCACAGCCAGGCAGGGCTCACTCATAACAGCTGCGCTGGCTTCGCCCCCCGCTGGCCAGCGGTGTAATAATATTACCGCGGCGAGCCACGATGAGAAAGAGGAGACGAGAGAGACACGGTGTACCCAGGGAGAAATCCCGCCCTGCTCCACTGCACATTCGCTAGAACCACGGGTCGCCAGCTGACTCAGACTATTGTTCTGCCTTGTTCTTTTTCACAATAGCGCATTAAGCCTCTTCTTCCCCAATTTCAAGGCAATTTATCCACTTCTCTTTCTCCCCGGCCGTCAAACAAAGCTTCCTGCCGCGGTCCGCACAACATTCGTTATTCTTTTGCCGTAATAGTTATTCTGCAGTCTAACAGGAGGCGAGTTCGATTCTGGGATACAATGTTGTGCATTTGAACAAAGCATTCAATGGCCACGAAACATTTGTAGAGTATATTATAACAAGAAATTATGAAATTGGTTAACTATCCAAGTTATCCTGGACAGTAGCAAATTCAATGTGTATTAACATGTAGTCCACAGGCTCAGAACAATCAATTGGAGAATTTCAAGAGAAAACAGCAGGGGAAATAGTGTCTAATTGGGACAGCACAATGTATCATTAAAGGGGCTTTCACATTCGTTGTGCAACGGATGTACAACAGGACTACAGAAATGTGGGATAATTTGTGAGACACTCCTATGTCCCACAAAATACATGTATTGTACGACGAAAAAAGCTGCTGTAGACCTTCATCGTAGAATTTTGAACGTGTTAAAAAAAAAATTCGGCATTGTAGGTGATTCTCTATGTCGGGGCCATTTCCCAGGTCTGTCGTGCGGTGCCCTCTGAGGTTGTTCAACTGTGTTATGCAAGACCTACGAATTTCGTTTGATTTTTGGGGTCATCTGAGGTCCACATTATCTTTGGAATTTCCTACGATAGACTTGTGGTCGTCCTACATAAAACCCATGACAGTCCTACAAATTTTCCACCATTGTAGGTCCTTTCTGCGACTGTCATGAGTTAATTAAATGATTAGAATTCTATCCTACATCAATTGCAAGGCTGTCTAGAAATTTTTAATGACACATTTTCCAACGACAGTGGTACAACACATATTGCAATGTGACCGCTACTACGCAACCTTCACATCCTCCTCTCCGAAACAAGCGTCCATCCCTTCTGTCCTGGACCCGCCAAAATCACGTGGCATAAGAAATCATACAACGTGTGTGAAAGCCCCTTCACCCCTAAATGCCCCCTGTGACAAATTTGTCACACGATTTTGGGGGTTGTCAAAACCACTGACCCCACATATATTTTGCAACCTAATGCCCATAGTGACATATTTAGACCATCAGTGCTGCCATCTGATGCATAAAAGTGGAACTGACACTACACTGGCTGCACCAGCTAACCTTTCTAAAATGGCCGCCCCCATGGTGGAATCCACACGATAGATCAGCACCCATTCATCACTGGATAAAGTAGACAAACAGGTAAGCTAATGAAAAATAAGCTATGCCTTATACTTAATCTGTATGTCAGCTGTTTTATCATTCAAGTCATTTTAGCGATAAGGTCCCTGAAATGCCCATTGTGATGACATATATCAAAAAAACTAAAATGAGGTCAAAGGTCACAAAAAATTTAAATTGCTACTGGGTTGTTATTAGCCCCTCCCCAGGACATATTAACAGAATACATAGTTTTTTCTTTCAACTTTTACTATAGTTGGGCATTTAAGGGTTAACCACACATGGTTGTGTCCATTATTATCTCATATATTACATATGTTAAGCTTTAACAGAAAGACAATGTATGCCCTAAGCAGCTGAATTCAGCAGATGAGCAGATGTATGAGATTCCAGGCAACAATCTGTGCAGCTTAAACGAATAACTGGGCGGAAATGAGTCAGTCACTGATAGCCTCACGGTACATCAAAACTAAATAGTCCACACTTAATTAAAAGATTCATCTGGCAGCCGTTCAGCAAATGTGGGCTTTTAGCTTTGTGACGGGTGGCTCTCACTGTAAAGAGCTGAGCAGTTGTGTTTAATGCTACGCTAAAAGTGCACTTCAGTGCATCGGGGGCTGAAGTTGATTGACAGGTGCCTGAACGTGGGTATGTTTGCCCTGCAAGCTGACTGACTGACTGCAGCTGAGTCTATGGAGTGCTGAGCACTGCTAGCGGCACTGAATCATTCATGGGAAACCTGCTTGCACAAGGGCGCTGGAGTGACCTGGGTTCTAGCGTGGAGTGCAGTGTGGCCGTTGTTTCAAGGAAACAGCACTTGGTTTCAGTAAGGCAATGCTGACCCTTCATTGGGCAAAAAAAAAAAAAATTAATAAAACAATGCAACAGATCCACAAAAAAGATTTGGGAATCCATTTTCAAGCAGTCAGAGATGGAAAAACTAAGTTTAGATGCATTTGAGTTCACAAAAACTACCCAAGTATCAAAGCCAGCTTTGGCCATAACTTCGAAGCGGATTCCAGGCTTTATTTCTAAAAGGGCAGTCACGTGGTTACGAAGGTTTACACCAAACACTATGTCCTGAAATTCCAAAAGATGTTCTGCACAGGATTTTAACTTCTTGGTTCTTCTCACTAGTCGCAGTTGCTTTCTCCCATTTGAGGTTATTTACATGATTCATTAGTGCTTATATTCCACTAAAATCTGGTACAAAACCACGAGTAAAGTGTCCAAATATTTTTGACTAGTAGAGTGAATGTACTGCGATACCTGGAGGCCTTTAAAAGGACAGTGAAAATTAGTGGAGGTTCCTACAGTAATTGACTTCACAAGACAAAAAGACAAATCCATGGAACACGCAATCTACTTCTTCCTCCGCAAACTCATTTATCACTTCAATCAATTTTACATTTGTTGGGAAGAGAAAATTAGGAGCAGACTGCTATAGACCTGAGGATTAATGGAAAAGATTAGGCTGTCCGCTGAATGACACCTGGCTCCGATAAACCTCTTAGTCCAAGAGAATGGAGATCTCTAATCCTCCAATTAGAGCTGAAGACCAAGGTCTGAGCTCCCAAGCTCTCCGAAGCAAACAGTTTGACAGCAAATTTGCGTCACTGCGAGAAGCACAGAATCAAGATGAATGAATTTGAAGACAAAGGATGTCCCAGCTTCGCTAGATGTCTTCATGAATTAAATTTGCACAAAACAAAAACAACAATAAAATGTCCGGCTGGTCAATATTATTGGGAGACAAAGTTATTTTTTTGGTCTGATATTTGGCTCCGCGTAAAGACATTACAGATATGATTTGTTCTCAATTTTAAAAAATAATGAACAGCTAATGTCTAAAGTATTGAACTTTATATTTAATTATATATTTTGTGGATGTAAACAAAAATAATGCCAAAATGGAAGATGGTTTTATTCATTTTAAGATTTCAGACTGGGGCAAGACAATTCCAGAAATCAACCTAAAAGTAACAGAAACAAGATAATATTTGTATAATAACAAGATAAAACAAAGAACAGCTCTTTACGAAACAAAAATGCCAAAGAGAAGCTTTTTTGTAGCGCATGGTCTCTGGAATCTTTGCTGTCCTTGTGTTTTGCGCTGACATGAATGCTGGACGACTTCAGGAAGAGAGAGTAGACGACCAACACAGCTGGTGTGCACTGTAATCAGCCTGTCTCTCACCGCGACCCCCATGCTACCGTATCGTCGCTCGGTGCCTTTTTCGGCTGTTTCGACAAACCAGTTTCGCTCTGTGATTCACACTCCCTATTCTGACGCGCCGCTTTGAAGCCACTTCTTGAAATATTGCCGGGGAAAATCAGCACAGCACCGAGGGATCAAGTGGCGCATAAGGAGCCTTAAGATGAGGTTTAGAGCCGCTTCCAAATCTGAGGGCTAATTTCAGCGGAAGGCTGTGGAAAAGTACGGCACTGTGAGTCATCCTGCGTGAGGACCAGAAAAGTCTCTCTTCGGTTCGTGCATGAATCAGATAAAACGACCTCTAACACGTACTACCTGACAAGAACAGTAAGTGCCAGGCTACTACTAGCAAAACAATACCTCTACCTGCAAGCCTTTATTTACGGCCAGACAGACAGCATCTCCGTTAAGCCGACGGCCGCTTGGAAGCGCGTCGCACAGAATGGACTGGGCTGACGTCTCCCTTGCCACAGTGGGGAATAAGTGGTGGAATTAGGGGCATCGGTGAGCTGACCTAGCGAGATATAGCGGCTTGCGTACTCAGAGAGGGAGAGCGGGGGCGTAACCTTAGGCTGCAATGACTGTTAGCCTGGCTGTTGAGCCTGAAAATGCTCAGAAAATCAAACGGCCGTAGGAAAAGCGCAAGCCTCTCTCAAAGCAGCATGGGAAATGTGGTCTGTTCTGGCCATTCATGTATGCGTGATGAGATCTGCCTAAAACGTTTAAATAATGTAAAATAAAATTATCATTTAAAAAAATTAAGTCAAATTATTACCCCTGTTCTCTCCTACACTCACTTTCGAAGGGGAGAAAGTTTTTTCCCCAACTGCCATCAGAAAATACAAACAAACTGAACTGACGGATGTTTCCTGCTCCTTTATACCAGTCCTGCCACGCAGGCCAAACTACAGACCTGGTGATGCGTTGCATTTGCGCGCCGACGTGGTAATAAGATTACGCCGCGGATTTGTAAAGCAGGAGGAGGGAGTGGGGATAAACGCAACCGCGGCCGCCACACAGAAAACAGACATTTTTAATCAGACGAGACTCGACGCGGACAGACGAGAGGGCAGCACCGGGATGGAAAAGTCCAGAAAGTCATCAGCATAGCTCGCTGCCCGATGACTTCTGGACTGGGCTCGGACACTTGGACGCTGGACGAGAGTGACGGCAGACTTCGACGTAGCGGCTACCTGCGGGGGCAGCTCCCTCTCGGGCGGGAAAGGAGGTAATTACCGTATGAACGAGAAACCATCCAACCTGTTAATGTCCTCTTCCCCAAGCAAGTGTTTCGGGATGGGCGAGTACCTTCCGGGGGACACCGGCGTGAGGCTGGACTTGTACTCCAGGGAGCCATTGTTCCCGGCCGGAGAGATATGATTTTCCATGGCTGGAGAGAATGCTGCGGACCAAAGCGGTACACACGCCCAATCACATTTCTGTATCTGTGTCGTGACATGCCCCCAAACTGTCACTCGGCCAATGGAGAATTAGTAAACCTCTCCAGCTCAAGTCTATCAGATTTCATTTATTTTCCGTTAACAGTCTGAGCTGCTGGCATGTATATGAGCTGGTCTGGCCGAACGGCGCGAGAGCACACAAATCTCCCGCCAAAATGATGTATGCTAAAACCTGCGCGACAGCACACATCACAGAGCTAAAAGTAAAATGATGCTCAAATTTCACAGAAAATACCAGCAAATTCACTAATACTCTAAATAATGACGACATTCACCAAATGTATAAAAATAAACCACAGTAAGTCATTTGTATGTATAATACTCCCAAAGGAAAAGAGCAAAATTCCCAAATCAGAATATTTGTGTCACTTCAAAAACAATTCAAGCAGATTTAATAATGCATGAAGTAAGTCACATCTAAATGTCTGTAAATGTCAGAGGTGGGGGGGCGGTGAGGACTCACAGTGTGTGATGTCAGGAGGCCCATAGGATTCCGATAAGTAAACACTGGTAGGTTTGCCCACCTTCAGATACACCACATCAGCCGTGTTCTTCAAGATGGCCACTGCTTCCTCGTGGCTCACTTCTTCTAGAGTGTAGTTGTTCACCTACGAGAGGTTGTGGGGGGCAGGAGTGGTGGAGAGAATCCCGTATTTTACATAATGAGAGCGAAGCACGTGTCCCTGTCATTAGCTTGAGTGAACATGGCTAACTGCCTGCTGCCAATTGGATTATGCTGACAGATTGCCAGAGGAAGAGCAGTGGCGTGCGAGTAATTGTGTTAAACTCTGCTCGAGTGCCTGGCTAATGCTACGCGGCAGTCCTCCAGCTACACGCCTGAAAAGATACGGGCCCAGCCCCCATGGTACTGACAGAGGAAGGGAGTTGTGTTACACTTTCATCAAAAAGCAGATATCTGTCTATCTGTTTCCTGTTTTTTTTTTTGGGGGGGGGGCCCCTTTGGTGGTCATGTGATCCGGACCCACCAATCGGGCGGGCTCACCATGAGCAGCCTGTCTCCGACCTGCAGCCGCCCGTCCTTCTGCGCTGCTCCGCCGTCGATGATCTTGGTGACGTAGATGCTGTTATCTCCGGGGATGTGCTGGTTACCTACACCTCCTGCAATGCTGAAGCCCAGTCCTGCGAACACAACGGGGGAGGCGAGGTACAGCACTGTGAGTGTCGCCCTGGCGCGGCCCTGGCACACCGACAGGCATTGTTTATTTAGTCCTCCTTATTTCATCCTCGGAGGGAATGTCCCTCATTTTCAGTGGAGCCAAGGTTACAGAAAGGGTTGGAGTAGCACCACAGCTGTGCAAATCAGCAATAAACAAAGAGTACAAGTCAACATGAGCATAAAAGGCCTCCATTGAAGATCGAACAGATGCACACATGCACAAACGGACAAACATGATCATAAGTCCTCTGACATACCAGTGAGGGAGTAAAAAGCAATTTTGAAAGGCCACTGCAAGTATTTTAGGAGACACATCCAGAATTGAGGTCAAAGTCACAAATCAAAGGTCACATAAAATGTCCTATAGAGCCTGTAGGTCATTTTCAATTTTTATATTGGATGTGGGGACCAAAACCTAATAGTCAGTGATGAATTAGATTAAAAGATCACAGGATCATGAAGAAGGTTGAAAACTGCACAAAAAGGTCAGGTAATGGGCCAAACTGTATAACCAATTTTGATGGCCCACTGTCAGGGTCAAATCTGTTCTGGAAATTAAAGAGGTAATTGCTGAAAGGTCAAAGGTTAGAGGTGATGAAAAAAGAACAAATATGAAGGTCATAAAATCAGAGAAAAATGGCGAGGCTGCTGCATATAGTTTGAGAATAATGAATCTGACGGACGGATGAACCTGCGGACAGACAGATACGGCCTAAATTAACCGTCGCCAGACCAACCCTCCTAGTGGTGGGGGAATAAAATAATAAAGGGTAACTTGAAATTAAATATAATGAAAGGATATATAAACTGGAGAATAAAAGATCAAATGAAACAGCACAGACTGAGGAGAAAATGCTTATCTGGAGCGACGGCTCGCGCTCTCCCCTGCTGGGACCGGCGGCAGCTGTGCTGTGTGTAATTATTCTCCTCGTTCCCAGCACACAGTAAAGTATGAAATAATAATTAATTTTTTGTTCCAGAATCAGCCATGCCTCGAACAAACACCTAAACTTTCTTCCATAGCACAAGCCATACAAAAACGTCAACTGCTTTCTGATTTCTCATGCAGTTGTTCTGAGGCAGTTGGTTGGCTTATTCTCCTGAAAACAACAGTGCATCAAAACACAAAACTAAAAAACAAGCTCACAAACCATCTGCTTTTTTTCACTCATGATTTCATGCTCCAACTCCAATCTTTCCAAAAACTACTCCAGCGAGAGACAAACTGCAGCAACTCAACTCGCACTTTCAGGCAGGGTAGGTAAGATATCTTAGAAGCCCTCCTGAAATATTTCTTTAAATTCTCTGAACAATCAGACAGAAATGGATAAATTAAATGGTCTGACAACAAAGAGAGGAAAGAAAGGCCTGTAATTAGTCCATGCATTTAATTTGGTCCAAATGAAAATGTGCAGCTCGACCTGTCTGTATCCCTGTGTTATGTGCCTAACTACCCACGCACACCTGATCATGCGTACGCAACACATGCCCGGTGAGTTAGGCTCGATAGACAGGATGTTGGTGAAGCAAGAAATAAAGTCAAACTCGTACAAGAATGACAGATGGCAGAGAAAGCGCAGCCAAAACGTGCAGTTCCACCTGTACCTAAGGCAGCCTGCACTGCTAAACACAGCAAGAAAACTAGAACGGGCACTCGGTAGAGCGCATACCTTCGCCGACGCCACTGAATCCCTCGCCACTGGCGTTGGTTTCATGCCGATCGGATAAAAATTGACCGAGATATGGCCGAAAGTCGGTTTTGACCTTTTCGTGGCCTTGACCTTGACCTTTGACCCGATCACTCCCAAAATCTAATCGATTGATCCTCAGGTCATGCCAAATGAACCCACCAAATTTTATGAAATTCCGTTTGGTACTTTTTGAGTTATTCGATACACATACATACACACAGACAGACAGACAGACACACAAACAAATAAATACACGGGGATCAAAACATTACCTTCGTCAGCGAAGTCGCTGGCGAAGGTAATAAAGACGAAGAAAAGACTATGAGCAATTCTGCTTTATTTACGAAAATAGTTCTGCCTGTTGCACAGCCTCTGCCCCAGGCCAGTCCTCTTTAACCAAACGTGCTGGGTTATGAAGTTGCTGTATTCAGGATCAGAGCTAATCTTAATCCTGGAAACCCTGCAAGGTGAATCCTAGCAGTCATCAGGTGGACAGCTAGTTAGCAAGGTAGGTAACGTTAGCTTCTTTTAACTGATTCATGGGCAGCATTATGGGGGAAATGCACTACAAATGAAAAATTAACATTCAAAATATACTTTTGCTGTGCAGCATCCTAACCTTTTTAATCTTAGCTTCGCTAGTAATATAATGTTACCGCAGCCAGGCACTGCAAGGTAGCAAGTATAGTATTGCTGGCAATCAAATTATTTTCTATAAACTTTGCTAGCTAATACTACCATGCTAGCAAACGTGACAACGATGATTAGTTGGTTAACTTCAGCCATGTTTATTGGTTACGTTGATTGTATCCATACTGTTAAATAGAGCTGGCAATGTGACTTGATTTCTGGCATGTGAATGATACATCAAGAAGTTGGATAAAGTTTGCGATGAATCTACTGATAACTTAAGCATCATTCCACTCCCCATTCCCTGGTCATCTGCCAGCACTCAGCAGTTAGGCTGTGCGCATTCACATCCCTCAAGGGAGTGACTTCGGAAGGAAGAGTGAAGCAAGAGGGCATTTTTTTTCTGCTTGCTGCATGCAAAATCTGCAGTGTTCTTGCTGGATTTTACGAAGTTGCCCAGCCTACCTTTAGTCGATCAGCTCCTGTAAAACCTGGACCCTTGTGCCAACAAGCTGTTAAGCTGCTCCACAATTGTAGCGATTGGCCAAGTTTTTCCAACTGAAATTAGTGCACCTACTGCAACACCTTGAGGACAAAAACTGAACCTTTTGTTTACTGGGCAAACACCTCACAGAAGCAATGACAGTCTAATGACAGGCAATTTATTTTGGTTTAATAAAGATGAAACAGTGACCCCTTTTACCTTCACCAAACAAGTGGGGGAGGATCATAAAAATCTATTCTTCACCACGTCGCGGGTTCGAGCCTCGGCGTACCCACCGGCAGGGGTCAGCAGCTTTTTCAGAGTAGCGCACAATTGGCTATCGCGCTACAGGGTTACAAATTGGGAAGGGACTGCCGGATTTGGGTATTCGATAACAGCTTTGTTCGTTGCTCCAGCGCCTCCTGTTGACCAGACGGGCGCTCGTCAGGAAGAATCCGGCTTGGTTCATGTCCGGGTATCCTCCGCCCTCGCTCTGAACTTGCGAAGATTCAACCAGCGAGTGTATAAGAATCGGTGGCTGACAGGCACGTGCTTCGGAGGAGAGCCGTGAACTGTCTTCACTATCCTGAGTTGGCAGCAAGGGGTCGCATACGAGCAAGCTTTGTACATAGTTCCCCAATTGGGCATTCCAAATTCGGGTGGGATTGGAGATGCCAAATTAAAAAAAAAAAAAAAAAAAAATCTATTCTTAATGTTGATCATCTAAAGCAGTGGTATTCATCGTCATTTCTGGGGACCTGCTGTGTTTGCTGGTTTTTGTTCCAACCACAATCGTAATAGCAGGATTTTTACAAGCTGTTAATAAGTCTTAGTAAGGCGTATTTCATGTTTAGAGTTATTATTTACTCTCTTTATCCAAATGTTATAGAAAACACGAGCTATGGAGCATAAAATACCAATGAAGATAGCGTGCCTATTTCTACATTGCAAGTAATTTCAAGCAATCTAACATTTTAAACAGATCAAATTAGACACCGAGAAAATCTGTACCCCCCCAAATTACGTTGCTGGACAATGTTTTGAGTTCTTTCAAAAAACTTTATGTGAACTTACTATAATTAAATTAACATAACACAAAAGTTAGTCTGATTTGACTCTTTATCATTTGCTAGTTGAATAGATTTATCATAATACGTCAATTAGTTTTCACCAATTAGGAGCCTTCTACTTCATGAATTTGATTGGTTATATTGTTTCCCTCATTTAATGCTGTTATTTCCCATACAAAGCAATGAGGGTATGGTATTTTTTTTAATTCTTGGTGGCATACACAGATATTTCTGCTAGCATGTGGGTTAAGAGGGCAAATAACTGCTCTAAACATTAAATGTATTTAATTACCACAAATTTACAGCTTGTTAAAATCCTGTGATTACAACCCTGATTGGAACAAAAACCAGCAAACGCAGTGGGTCCCCAGAGACAACGCTGAATACCACTGATCTAAAGTGTACTTTTCTTCCAAACCAGGGAGGCCAAAAGATCACACCACTTTCAATCAGTCTGCAGAGGCTTCTGGGAAATATTACGTCCAGCCAGCCCCCACAAGATGTCACGGCAAGTACCAATAAGAGTAGGACAACAAATCATGCGGACACAAAATTACCTTGACTAAAACAAATAAGCTTCAATTCTCTGAAAGGCTTTCCTTGTATCCCTCAATATGAGACTGGTGCACTGTAAATATCAGACAAGCTTACAGCACATGGAGGACCGAATTTATCGGGCTTTGATGATGAATCCTTTTCCCATCTGGAGCCTTTTTTTTTGCTCAAAGGATTTCCACTTTAAAATCCTCAGCGCTGATCCATATCCAAACATTTCATAATTCACCAGGTTATTTTAGGTCAGTTTCTCAAACAGGGACAGCGTACAGCCACGGTCAACACCTTCGGTCCATTCTGCAAACCCTGCTGACTTGTGTTCAACCCAGAATATATGTTATTGTAAATTTTTGTTGGAGATGACACAGCTGTGTGAATTAAGTTACCATGATTTAATGTTCTTCCGCTCAATGCAAGACTACAGTACTGCCGACTGCTTCAGTACTGTTCATAGTGGAAGTACCCATGATGGGATCTGTATCTGTCTCAACCAAGAGGGCAGCCGACACAAAGATCTAAATAGGATACAGGAAAAGAGCGTGTGTGTACAGTACCACTCAAAAGTTTGGACGCACTTTGATGTCACAGCGCTCGGTTTTTAGAGAAATTTAACCAGCTGAACTTCTCTACATAATCTCAAATGGAATCTGGTAAGAGGTGGTAAACAGTCAGAGGTTACAAGAGAATAATTTATTTGTTTGAATAGTGTCTAAAATTTTAGAATTCTCAAAGAAGCCATATTTTACAAAGAAAGCAGACAAACAAGCGCTTTCCATTTTCCAACAGGCAAATTAAAGACAAGCTGGAATTTTTTTTTTGGAATTTCGATGAAAAGCAAACCACAAGAGCAGCACATCTTTGGGAACTTAGAGAGCCGCTCAGCAGCAAACTCATTATAGCCATAGAACTGCTCTAGTTAGAAAACGTGAGGGTGCTCTGTAAATATGACAGAAAATGATGGTTCGTTTGATGGATTTAAGAATTAGATCCCTTTTTTTTCAAAATAAACGGTACCTATTTCTTTATTTAACATGTCTTGTAACAAAAATGTGGGTATGTCCAAACTTTTGACTGGTACTGTTGGTGTACATGAGTGAGCCTGCCAGTGAGAGTGAGTGGAGGGGGGGATAGAGAGAGAGAGAGAGAGAGAGAGAGAGAGAGAGAGAGAGAGAGAGAGAGAGAGAGAGAGAGAGAGAGAGCACGCACGGGTGAATGAGAGAGAGGGAGATAGCGTGTCATACCTTTTGGTCCTTTGATGAGTTTGATTTCGATGACGGTCTCCAGCATTGGTCTTCTCCGTCGGACGTAGAGCCGCACAATGGATCCGGCCACCTTCAGCGCCTCCACGGCCTTGCTGTGAGAGACCTCCGACACATCGGCCTCGTTCACCCGCAGGATGCAGTCGTTCACTCTGGAACAGGGATGGAGGGAGATGAAGGGGAGAGAGAAAAAGAGGGAGAGAGAGAAGGAGCAAGAGAGACAGAGAGAGTGTGAGACGCTCTCAGCAAAGAGGCCTCAAGATGAAGGTCTGGACCCTAATTCCACTCAATCACTGACAGGAGACCGAAATACACCCATCCAACCCACCCCAGCCCAGTGTTCCACTGCCACCGCCCCATAACGAGGTCAGAAGTGTCCTGAGGGGCACTGGGATGGCCCATTTGGGACTAGGCTCACAAGCACACTCTCCAGTTAACCTCACTATTCACATGTCTGTCATATCTCCGTATCTCCCAGGCAACCGTGAAAGGGGAATGCATAATCTCTCCAGTAGCGAACTCTCCGGAAGTTTTGGGCTGGTGAAATCATGGGTACTGGGCCCATGTGAGAATGTTTTCATTACAGTCAGGCATAAATATTGATTTATTTCACGGGCTAGAGCCCAAAATTTTGGGGATGATAAATAAATCCATAATTGTGAAAATAATTACTCTGACAAATTCTTTCCATTTTCCAAAATGCTAATTAAAATCAGTTTGATCTGAGAGCTCTTGGATAGAGAGGTCAATGAGAAGCGAATCAGAAGTGCAGCAACTGTGTGAACCTGCTGGTGTGAACTCTCGGAGCTCAGACTGCCCTCGAGGAGAAAAATTACATGAGTATGACGCAGCGATAGTGACAGCAAATGGTGGTTACTTTGATGCATACACCTAATTAATATCTTTTTCATAAAACAAAATGTACTTGCTTGTTTGACTAATGTGGGCGAGTCTGCACTTTTTTTTTTATTTTTTTTTATTTGGCATCTCCAATCCCACCCAAACCTGGAATGCCCAGTTAGAGAACTATGAACAAGACTTGCTCGTATGCAACCACTGGCTGCCAACTCAGGAGAGCGAAGACAGTTCTCGGCTCTCCTCTGAAGCATGCGCCTATCAGCCACCGCTTCTTATACACTCATTGGTTGAGTCTTTGCAAGTTCAGAACGAGGGCGGAGGATACCCGGACACGAACAGGCTTAGAATCTTCCTGAAGAGCGCCCATCTGGCCAACAGGAGGCGCTTGAGGAACGAACAAAGCTATTTATTTATTTCCCTTCCTGGCAGTCCCTTCCCAATTTGAAACCCTGTAACACGATGGCCAATTGTGCGCTACTCTGAAAAAGCTGCCGACCACTGCCGGTTGGTACGACCGGCGCTCGAACCTGCAACGCGATAGTCACTTCTGCACTACCGAGTGAGCTATCTGGCAGCTCGAGTCCGCACTTTTGACGGCGGCTGTACGCTGTGCTGCAAGTGCGTCTGAAGAGTCTCAGAAATGACATGAAAAATGGAGATGCTCTTCACCCACATGCAATACAACAAAGCATCTTGATCAAAATGCGCTGATAAGTGCATCACATCAAAGGATTCAATTTTAAAAAGAATCTGGCCACGTATTAAAAACAATCATGATTCTCTAATGCAAACACAATTCAAAGAAACCACTCCATCTCAGCATCTTAAGCTAGCAACCTCTTTTCCTCTAATGCATTCATTTCCTCTCCCCACTCCCAGAAAAACAATCAAGGAAAAAATTTATTGCAAAGTCTCAGTGATTTATCCGCGGTCTATCAAATTAAACTCCACAAAGCTGAGGTAAGGAACGGTACGCTGAATAGCAGCACACAGTGTAATTGGTCTCCTAAGTGGTAAAAGCTCTTGAATACAAACAAATTCAACACGGTTAATGTTTTATTGGCCACACCTCAAGGTGCACATCGCCGATACCTTGTTTACTGGGAATATGATCGTAGCTTTGGAAGGTTAAGAGCCATTTCCACAACAATTCAGAATTTTACAGTCCCCATTAATTGCCAATTTTCGCAAAGCACACAGTCATTAGGAGCACCTGAATTGGTCTCTATTTTGAGATCACCGACCACAAACGAGCTTGGTAATGAGCCAATGTTTGCATGGTTTGATGGGGCAATTTTTGACCCTCCTCAAATCTTCCAGTAGGCATTCTTGTTAGAGTTTACTTTATTAAAGTCCTACTGTAGGACAGACCCACAAGAGAATTACTCCCAGAAATTCACTTGCACAACTACAGCAATATAAAAACTAACACCCTACATTTCTGGAGACATGCTGGAGAGGGAATCCATGAGACTGCTTGACCAACAGGGGGAAAAAAAGCAATAGGCCAAAAGTTCAAAATATTAGGCATTTATACTTTAAAACATTCTTTTTTTTGGGAAAACAATGCACTTTGGAGACTTTTAATCATATATTCGCACCAACAGAACTGGCAATTAGTAAACCCCCCGTGCTAAACAAGATGTGGTAATTGAGAGGACTCAGTCTGAGACAGGAGGGCTATTACAGCAAGGCATTCACTGCAATCTGGAGGCATCAGCTAAAAAGCCCGGCCAACAGGCCTCTCCGGGGGCCAATTACGGCTGCAGTGGCTAGGCTAGCGCAGGACTGAGGACTTAATCACAACCGGCAGGGCCCCAAACTGCTGCACTGTGACATCGCCCCTCCTAGAATAGCACAGTCTGCAGTTAACAAACGCTTCCCCGGAACCGCTCCCGTGTCCTGAGGAGGCTCTTATTCCCTGCTGTGATGCTGCAGTTCTGCCTGCGCCGCTGCCAAGCGAGAGACTCTGAGGTGGGTGCTCTGCACAAAATGGCCGCCATCCATCACCCAGATGGGTGTGAAACCGTGACGATCGAAATACACGGGGAACAGACGCGACGCGTCATGTAGGCGGGGAGGAGTAGGTGTTTTTACCTGCTGGACAGACTGTGTTCGAAGTGTGTGGTTGCGCGTCAGCTTCGCTGTGTGCATTTTGTGCTTTCGCAAGTGATAATGCAATTGTTTATGCAGGATATGGTAGTGAAAGCTACGTTAGCTGGAACTGCGTTAACTGGGTTTTTTCAACCACAGGATCATTGATGAATTTGATTTGATTGATTTATTTTGACATGAAAACACCCACAAGGTTGCTCTGCTGTGTCGCATTGCCTCTGGTACAGTTATAGTAGTCATTTTAATAATTTTGAAAAATAATACTCCTTACAGGATTCTACATGGTTTTTGTGCATGACACGATGCATGATATGTGCTTTCTGGTGAAATGCTGCCCCCCATTTGTTTGAAGCAAATGACACAATCTTAGAAAGTGCTCAATTAAGACTTTGGTGACAGTAAATTCTCTTTCATATTTAACCCCAAATTACTGCACGATCACATGACCTTATCAGTGGATAATTGGTGAGCAACATGAGATGACATCATCTGCACAGGTGAAATGAGACAGCTAACCTGAGCCGCCCATCCTCCGCAGCTGCCCCGCCCGGTATGATCTTGGTGATGAAGATCCCGGGGTCATCGCCGATGTGGGGGTTATCCGTCCCGCCGGCGATGCTGAACCCAAGCCCGGAGTTCCCCTGTGGAGACCAGGAGAGCCATGTTCATTCACACCGAATCTATACTCCAGGGCACGAAAAACAGGCACAAAATAGAGCTTTTCCTCACTTTTAACAACAAATCCAGGATCGGGAAAATGGTGGACATTACACAAGATAGATAAAATAAACTGAAATGCATGGTATGGGGTAGCTTTTCTCTTCGATATTCTTACATATTGATGCCAGTTGAGCAAAATTACAGATAGCATTTCACAGAAAAAAAGAGTAAATACTGCTCCACCTAGTTTTGATGGCTTCAAACCAGAGGCTGACAACCATTCCCCAGACTTACAGTGACCAAATGTTTTGACCAATTACATTTCCCTAAAGCCACATCTTCCTGTTATTAAGTCTGAGAAGGGGTCATAACAATATGTCATAACATTGCGCAACGTACGTAAATCTGAGTATGTTCACAATTCATAAAAGAGAAGAAAGGCTGAAGACCAGTGTGTGGGTGTTGCAGAGTGGGTTGAGCGCTAACTCTAATCAACTTATAATTCGGCTCTGCTTACTTAGTGGGTTTTCGGGAATAAATGAGGAATACGGGACAGAATGTCACGAGGCAGCGATGAAAGGTTTGCCCTACTCAGCCTGAAAGCTGAGTGAAGCATGTAGGTGTGACTGGCAGGCAAGAGAGGCTCTTAGAAATGATAACTTTGCCCGTAAAACGTCTCATCCGACCATTTTCATCAGAGACCTTCAACAGTAACGTGAGTGGGAGTTTTAGGGACACGGTACAATACAAAACAATACAAAACGTGATGTTTGCTACCAATTAAGACATGTCCTGAAAACGGATTATTTGACTACCTATTTTAATAATGTTTTGTATGGCAGAAGGAGTTGTTTTTGAGCCAGTTCATTCAATTAAAGTCAGCCTCTGAAAGATGCAACACTGGGAGTTAAATAAAACAACAAATCATAGGTGCTTTTTAAAAAAAATGACTGGTGAGGGACACTGTTAGGAAATGCTAACAAATACTGAATCAAGATGGCTCCAGGAAGAATGGTGAGATGGTGAAAGGCAACAGAGAAGACCAGAGAACAGGTGAATTATGCAGCTAACAGGAACTATGCTAAAAGCTCAGAACTCCCCCTGCCCGTACAGAGGTCTTCCAACATTCTACGTCAGCCATGGTTTTTTTTTTTTTTTTTGAGATCTGCCTTTATGAGCTTCCACTGGCCTGCATGGGACTTACCTGATGACGCATTAGGGTTAATCAAACAACCTGCATCCTGCTGTGGTATTGATCGTGAGCATTGTGTGCCTGCAGACTTAATTATAATGGACCTTTAATGACGTAATTTCACAGAGATCAATTAGCTTCGTAGGACCATTGGTGGATTTGTCGGGAAATACACAAATCCATCATTTCTAGTAGGTATCTGCAGTTTTCTCATTGTTCGAGGAGGACATAAGGATACCTTATTGACCACAATGCACCTCCCTTTATTCTGAGGGAGTAATTGAGGGTATATGCCGGGCTGCAATTAAAGAGCTTGAGCACCGATTATCGATCTCCCCCTCCATTTTGCTTCAGCTCTCGGGCTACCATCACCTGCTCTCCTCGCCGTCCCAGTCTTTCACTCTTATTTCTCTCCCATCTCCGAACCCTTCCTCTCCTCACCATTTCAATCTCTTTCTAATCTCCATACTTCTCCCTCCCGCTCTACGATAGATGCTTATGGGTTTGTCCGCAAGTTGTTTGAATTCAGGGCTGCATCACCCATCACGAATCCTGTCTGGAGCAGTGACCCCAGCTGTATTAGCGCTACAGTGAATGCTGATGTGGTTTCGCGGGCAGCTGGTAATGCTGAGCTGCGGTAAAGCACCGAACCCCGAAGAGACGCTCCGTACGGCCACTACACAACCAAAAGGCTGTGACTCCGGGGCTGTCCCACAAATTTGCCGCATTTCGATTTCACCACTTTTCATCTTTGATGAAGCTTTCAGCTCCGCGTTGCGCGGCTTTCTTCCACTTCCGTCTGACGTCAACAGAGAATTACTCACCCGCTCTAGCGTGATTTCCTCAAATTCATACTCGATTTCAGTTCCATTTACCTGCAGAGCAAAACACATTTTGAAATATTTTAGAGTGGAAAAAAAAATTTACTACAGAGAGCTCTTCCTTAATCAAAGACCTCAGCCAAAAACACAGGGGAGGTGACTGACGTCATCTCCTTGAATCAAAGTCGTATGCCCGACTAGACAAGCTGGATTTATGGTTCTGCGTTGAACGGACGCAGTCGCTACGCAGAGCCTCTGCGGCAACATGAACCCCCACCGCAGAGCCTCTGCATCGCCTGACGTGCACCTCGAAAGGGCTAGTCAAAGTGACGCAGACCGCAAGGGCACCGATTAGTCCACTCTACTTGAGTCTCACATGATTTCACGACAGGCCCTTCGGAAACCTGACGCCACTTTGCGGTTTGTCGGTAAATTGCGTTGCGGCACAGCACGACGCAAACAACCTCAACGCAGAACTTTGAAAGGTCCATGACAGCATCGAGGCGACGGCGTGCCCTTTGCATGGAGTCGACGCAAAACTATAAATCCAGCTTTAGAAGTCTCATGTCAGGGCCGGCATTAAGCAAAAATAACTGCGTAGCGTTTTCACTACGTAGTCTCTAGAAGTCTGTAGCATTATGTAGCATTGTTTAGAACTGTATAGCAAAAATACAACTGAACAAAAACGTCTGTATATGCACTTTAACCTTTTATTTTCACCTCTGAGAACACTTAGCTAGCAGTACTAACACTAATTAACATCCCCTAATGAAGACCAAGGCAGTTGAGTTACAGTAACATCGCAGTGTTATAACTACTTGGACTTACCAATTGGGACCCACTAACAGCTAATATGTAATAACTCGGTAACTGAATAGGAATTATTAGGTTTTAGTCTGTTCGACCTAAGCCACTCATCTGGCTCAGGCTGTGTATGAGTGAATATTGAGGACTGAGTTTTATCATACATAATATTTTTACTGTGAAAGAAATTAATTATTAACCAAGACGAACAATTAAATATTAAAAAAAAATAGCCATAATCCAGAATTCAAGGTAAAAATATGAGTCTCCAAAATATGAAAACAGCATTCCTTTGACATAAATATACCACTCTTTTTTGTATATCAGGGATAGAATTTTTTTTTTTTTTTTCACGAGACATCCGGATCAGTGATGACCCAGGTTTACCAGACCTCCCCATCTTTTACTCGACAGCCTTTTTTCCTTTTAATTTACGGCAATAAGATATCTGTATCTCAAAAATTTTTTATTTGGTTTTTTACTACTGCAACTCCTACCCAGGCCAATTTAACTCCTATCATGTTCAAATACTAATTAGTAACAATGCCAATAAACGTAAGACACAGAGGACACAAGCCCTTCAGTAAAACAGAAAGTAACTTTTTCTTCATAATTAATAGCAAATGATGAAAGCTTTTAATTTCAAAGCTCTTCAGTACCTTGCACAAAGAGAAATCTCTAACCAAGTACTTACATGATCTAAAATTCAGGTTTGTCGATTAGTTGGGTTAGAATCAATGTTGTCAGTGCTTACGTGCTTGACCACTGCCTAATATTTGCAAAACGGTACACTATACAGCGATACAACAGATGCCGGATGACGATAACAGGCAACCCCGAACTCAAAAGGGGAACAACACAAGCGAATCATAACAAAATGGTGGTGAAATGCACGAGTTTTGCGACAGATTTGGCCGTTTACTCCCATTATGCGGATATACACGGCTCTCTTTGGATCTAAATATCTTCCGAAGGACTTCTACTAACACGAAAGTTATATGGGTGAGTAAATGATTGTTTTACACCACAAATAATGCCAAAACTGTGAAAACGGTATTTCTCCTTGACGAATTGAGACCAATTTCTAACTTGCTCTGAATCACTCATTCTTTTTAGATTCTGAAATTGTCAGCAATGTTCTGGTCGTTCAGTCTAACGTTGGTCAATCCTCTAATTCCAACGTAGGACGGTCTGGATCTCGACCATCAGACAATAATTCATGGTGTTTTTTAAGATGCAATAAGCACAGCTGGAAACCGTCGTTGTTGTCATCATTTTGATATTTAGTACCCGTGTTAGATTAAACCTGATGTGTGTCACCAGTCCAGTAATTTTAATTTCATTTTATCTAGTCACATATACACTTGTGCAGCGTTTGATTGCGCAATTCCCCTGCCGATTCTTTATGAAGGGAGACGGATGCGTCTCAGGTTTTGCGGTTGGTTCAGCTAATGAGGTTTCCCACTCCAGTGTTTTCTTTAGCTCTGTGGGCGGGACTGGCGCAGAGGCAGAAAAATGGGGTAATTTCACTCGCTACCATGGTTTCAGAGTCGCGCTGTTAGGTTATCCATAGCGCGGTTGCTGCGGGCGATCGGAACGATATTTAAGAGACTGTAGGAATCCGTTTTTGCAAAAAACTGGACTAAAACTTTTACTCACATTATCCGAAGGCTGTATTGCAAAATATACGGAGGAGGTATCAAAAGCCTGTCGCAAATTGGCGCATTTCAAAAAGGGTGGTCTGCACCTCTCCCCATGGTAGAGAATGTGTGTACCAAATTAGAAAGGAATCCAATGCATAATATTTGCGATATCGATTGGATAAATCGACAAAGAAATTTTCAAGTGTGTTCAAGTCCAAAAACAGGAAAACGCCGATACTTTTGTGAAAAATCATCCCAGATGGCCGACACTCAGCACTGCAACTCTCCCTGTGGTACAGTATGTGTGCCAAATTTGAAAAGAATCCAATGTGTAATATTTGCGATATCGATCGGACAAATAATGACACTTGAAAATTTTTAAGTCCAACAACAGGAATACGGCAATATTTTTGATAAAAATCATCTCAGATGGGCGACACTTTGCACTGCACCTCTCCCTGTGGTGGAGAATATGTGCGCCAAATTTGAAAAGAATCCAGTGAATAATATTCAAAATATCGATCGGACAAATAATGTCTTCGGACGGAATGACGGACGGACGGAATTCTTGGTATATAACTATACACCCCTGACATTTCGTCGTTGGGGGTATAAAAAATCTGATACAGTGAACATTACTTGTATAGCATATTAAGTCTCTTGCAAATGTACAAACCTGAGGCAAACAAATATATACTTTTTTCTTCTCAGAGATCAAGGTGCTCAATGTCCGGAGAGAATAAGGACTCAAAAATGTACGACTCATAAAAGCTAATCAAACTGCAAACCCATCGATGAATAAAGACCATTTAACGAAACTAATCAATGCTCATAGCAGCAGCATGCGTGCACAAAAAAAGACCACAGAATGAGTCAGTTGGGGAAAATGAATGGAGAAGTCAAGCCGATCGAACTGCAGGAACCTTTCCACAGTCACCCAGTGACTAAAAGCGGTCACCACACCGAGTCAGCCCTAGCAGTGCTGGTTTCTGATGTGATACCACCATCAGCACCTCTTCATCTGTAATGATGGTGACTGACTGGCAGTCACTTCAGCACAGATTAGATAAAAGCCTTTGCCATAATGATTTCAGGAACAAAAATATCTCCAATGCCTCACGCAAACAAACTTGAACATTCATTTGGAGGCGATTCCTTCCATTAGGAGTGAGATGATTCACAAGCTGGTCACGAAACCTGCTTTACAGGAGGTATACTGCGGCACCAAGGCTGAACTACAAGCTGAGAGCACTTTCTGCGAAGAGCAATACATTCAACACAACAGATCAAAGCCAGTAAGGAACCTCTCATTTGGGGAAAGGTAGTATAAGGTCCAGTCAAATACGGTTTTTATTCTTCGACAAAGCTGTAAAAATGCTTCTTTGCTAATAGAAGGATGCGCTATTTATTTTTTCGGGCTACTCGGTCAGTATACATCTCGGACATTGTAAACAAAATCAGTTGCCATGGAAAAAAAAAAATAAAATAAAACCTGAGAGGCAGAAAAATTCAGCTGGGACCCCCTTAGCAACATCACTAAACAGCTGAATGAGGAGAGAAAAATGGAAAGTACCAGAGAGAGAGAGAGAGAGAGAGAGAGAGAGAGAGAGAGAGCGAGAGAGAGGGCGACCACGACGAAGACAGAGAGAAAGAGAAAGAGCAACCGAGAGAGACAGAGAATGACTGAGTACTTTTAATACCTGCAGGCAGCCCTATTCCAATCCAAGGCTGGCAATCAGCCCAAAACTCACCTCCCTGCACCAGGGTTGTATTCATTTAGTTTTCTGTGCAATTTATATCTTGCCAGTATTTCCTGTCAAGTCATCAAGCCAGGAATTTGCTTTCATTCATAGGCAAAAATAACAAATTCTCATAGACAGCTGCTGGCATACAGATTTCATTTAGTATTTTCAGGCCCAATCCCTCCCTAAGATTTGCTGAAAAAACGCACAACAAATGGCTACTTGATAGAAGACCTATATTGTTATAAACATTAAAATTTCAAATGTACTTATACCTAGATATAAGTCCACCTTATAAGCAATCAGTGACACTGCAAGAAATTGCACCCACAGTTCTGTCATGGTGGTAAAACAGATTCACTCGGTGTAATCAGGCTCTTGCTAGCATACTAACAATCAAGCGCCCTCTTCTACATTCAGCTATAAAGCACCTGCATTGTATTTCTGCCAACTCCTGTGTATAGAGGTTGAAACTGTGGAACAGGATCAAACATATAGTGGAAATTCATAAAAGAACGGAACAGTTTCAGTCCTTTGACAGAGTAGGATTCAGCAAACGGATGCTCTTGAATAATAGAATAGAACCACCAGTCATTTCATATTGAATCATTGAAGAGTAAAGCATAAAATAACACAAGTGAAAAGCAAAGAGGACACAGAAAAATGTAACACAAAGGTACAGTAGCTGTTGTCTGAAAAGAAGTGCTACAATTTTTTTTTTTTTTTTTAAATGAGCACGCCCATATTCCCACAGTCACACGAGGCTGGTTAACAGGAGTTATGCTGACAGTTGACTCATAAGGCTGAGAGCATCAGCTGAAGATGGTGTCTTGAACACTTCTAAGGTCAAGAATAATACACTCTTTCCATCTCTCTTCCCTCAAGATGTGACCCAATTATCTCATGTAGAGAGGCATTTGAATTCTGGGACAAATCTGCATTTTAAATCCACAGCACTGGGGACTGGGACTTACCTTGGACATAAAAAAAAAAAATTAACGAAATAAAATGGGAAAAATTATTAACACATGAATAATATGATCATTCTAAGAAGAGTGTGAAGAACATTTACTTACCAAGCAATGTAATACACCACTGCCCCCAAATACAGACAGACAGACAGACACAAACACACACGCCGTCAAATTTCCAAGTCTAGACAAAAAGTTTACTTCAGGCTTAACACTCCTACGAGACGTTGTAGATTCACAAAACGTTTCTAGTCTCAGTTGCGTTTTCTCATTTTATCATAAAGTTGTTGAATTATACAACGCAGACATCTGTTATTCCTCAGCACCGAACAGAGGGCACAATGTTATTTCATCGATGTACGGCACAAGAACACCTAGGCCGGAGACACTTACAAGAACATGTGCATTTACTGTCGAACACTTTTAAGTTTAAAATGCTGATTGGAATGCATGTGCTGGGAAATTAAGGTGTTCATTCAAGTGCTGAGCAGTATTGCGCCCTGGGAATCGCATCTACAAGCCCTGAGTAACAAGCCCTGTTTGTACGCTGCAGCATCGTTAACAAGGAGCAGCATCACAGTAATTGATATTCCCAAAAAGACAGGGGTGCATCAGATCAGGGTAAATTAAAAGTATCCAGACAAGCTGAATTCAAGATGCTAGCAAAAATATAAAAAAGAGCTCCAGATGCCTTCAAAGTGTTGTGATCCTGCGCAAATGCAGGCCTCAAATACGGAACTTACACAGTTCAGCTCAATGATATCAGACATTGATTATACACAGTTTTAATAATAATAATAATAATGCATCAATTTTATATAGCGCTTTTTTGGACACTCAAAGACGCTTTACAATGGAGGCATTATTCATTCACACTCTGATGGTGGTAAACTACGTTTTTTGTAGCCACAGCTGCCCTGGGGTAAAGTTTTAGGTAAATTAACCCCAACAAATTAAACTTGAGGCAGGCTTAAAAAGGCTGAACGACCTTCCCAAACAAGCGGCTGACTCCAAGGCCACTATGCAAAACTTTGTGGCAAGAGCCAATCAGAGCAAAGCTAAAGACCACATCACAGTGTAACTTCACTTCGAGGTAATGCGGCCATTTACGATAAAAGCAAAAGTTTGTCACGTATGACTATACTGTATGCCTCCAGCCGTGCAGACCTTGATTTTATATAATATTAATTAACCTAATCTGTGAAAGGCAACAAAAAAATGAGCAAAATTAAGCCAGAGATTCTTTTTTTTGGGGGGGGGGGGGATTTTTCCTTCATTTGACAGTAATACAGTGTAGAGCGAGACAGGAAGGTTGGTGAGAAGAATGGGGGAATGACCTGAGCAAGAATCGAACCCAGGTCGCTGCAGGAAGGACACAGCCTTTATGGTACGTGCACTTTGACCGATGAGCCACCGCGGTGCCCAAAACCAGAGATTCTTGATACAATTGTGAGAACAAAGACTTAAAAATATTGAGTCCAACAAGGTGGTTGCGCGGACATGAACAATAAATCAACTGTTGTCAAAGTCCCTCTGAAAGGCACCCAAAAGGCATATACCAAAAGTAAGTCAAATCTGTCCAGAAGTTCTTGAGATATTTTATGAAAAAGATAGTAAAGAGTGGCAAAGTTATACGAATGCCCACCGAAGTTGACTAGTGTCAATGTCTCTGTAAGCCAAATATTAATAAAATCCATTCACAACTTTTTGAGATATCTTGCTAACAAGGTCTGGACACAAATACACCACCAATCAAAAGTTTGGGCTCACTTGGCAATTGTCGTTTTCCATGGAAACACACATGAAACTAGTCTGAATAGGAAATATAGCAAATGAGCAGAACATGTTGACATTGCCTGAGTAAGAAATAATGATTTAAATGGAAAATGATGAATATGTACTTCAAGCTTTGCCTTCATCAAAAAAAAAAAAAAAAACACCTTCACTGTTGATACTGAAACTGGTGTTTGATGGGAACTATTTAGCGCAGCTGCTAGTTGACAACCTGCGAGGCGTCTTTGTCTTAAACCACATCAGATATTTGTTTTCTTGCACAGTTGTGCATCGGGGCCTCCCACTCCTTTTTATGTCCTTGTTAGTGCCAGTTTGTGCTGCTCTCTGAAGGGAGTAGTTGAGAGCATGGCAAGAGATTTTAAGTTTTCAATTTCTCGCAATGAATAGCCCTCTTTTCTAAGCACAACAATAGACTGACGGGTCTCCAAAGGAAGTTCTTTCTTTCTGACCATTTTGAGCCTGTAAACATACAAACAACTGCTGATGCTTCCGGTACTAAACCAACCTTAAGAATGCCCTGCTCCCTTTTGCGCTCCCTTATTAGTTCAACGGTTTTCAGCTGTGCAACACATTTGCAGAAGGGTTTTCTAATAATCAAATAGCCTTATAAAATGCTTAACTTGGATTAGCAGCCATACCAGGAGATTGATGCAGAGGACTGACAGTTGCCGATGCAAAAATGTAGATCATTCTTTGAAAATCATCTGATTAATTTTAATCGTTTCTGAAATGGATAAAAATGTTTGTGTAATGGAGAAAAAAGTTTGTGAAATGCATGAAAATGTATTTTTCATTGGAAAACAAAAAAAATCTGCAAGTGATCTCAAACTTTTGAGCGGTACTGTGCACAAACAGACATACAGACGGATGGAGGCCCAGCAAATTGACGGGAGTCAAAGTCAGTGTGAAAGCTACCTGTGCACCAACAATAAACGAAATTCATCCAGCTGTTCTTGAGATATATCCTAACAAGGGCAGGATGTACACATGAGCAGATATACACCCACTAAAATCTACTGGTGTCAAGGTCCCTGTGAAAGCTACAAAAATAAACAAAATCTGCCCAAAAGTTCTTCGGATACCTAACCAACAAGGTCGGGACGGACACTGCGGCAGGGGACAAAAATAACATATTTTAGCAGGCAGAGAGACCATTTGATGAGAGCAGTATGTTTTTGTGATGAATGCCTTTTTCCAGCCAGTTGCATAGCATGCACTGAAAGGCACTGCATGAAAACATGGGCACTGCATTAATTCACCAAGGGGAAATACATAACAAATCCACAACTGCAGTCATTACTGCACAGAAGCCACATAGCATTGTTGTTCAAAAATTCAATGATGTGAGCAGCTCATCATGTGTGATTAAAGATAAATATAAAGAGCTTCATGGCTATGAGCTGGATAAAAGGGGTTTTACTGTTACACGACTAAATTCAATGGGAATGGACGTACCACAATGTGAAAAGACAGAGTTTTAGAAACGGACAGATGCAGAATTGTCTGCACCCTCCATAAAAATAATGAAATAACTGGATATAATTTGAAAAGGCAGTTGTACATACAGCCAGATGCAGAATCACGGCACCCCTCATAAAAATAATAAAATGACTGGATATAATTTGAAAAGACAGTTTTACACACAGCCAGAAGCAGAATTATTTGCACACTATATAAAAATAGTGAAAATAGGCTACACAATAAATAGTGAAAATAAGTTATCACTCCACGATAAAGGAAGAACTATTTTTTTTTTCCCCCCCGGAAAGATTCCTTCCCATATTTTTTTTTTTGTTTTAATCACAAACAGTAGTTTCAGCCCCGAACATGATAATAGAATAGTAATCATAGATGTAAAATGGACTTTTAGCATCCCCCAAAATCGTCTTTGAACAGTAATGCAAATGGGGCCAAGATCTGTGACGTCAGTCGTGGGAGCACCTGGGATACATAGGCTATGGTATTCTACATTGCAAGGAAGAAGTTGAAATCCACTAAAAATGTCAGAATTTTTTTAGCCCCCGCTTGACTTGGACATGGAAAATACATAAAGAATCTCCAACGAGTGAGCCCGAGATATCAAATTTATGCGACGAGAGCAGTAATTTTCATTTATTCCGAGCCTTTGGTGAGGAATAAATGAAAATAATGACTCGAACTTAAATTTAATATTTTGTGGTCACCAATTTGAGATCCTATTAATCCCATAAATATCCATGTTATATTATTTAGAAAATGGAAAAACGCGTACATGTGAGCCTCCAGTTGGCAGTCTATTCAAGCCAATGGGATGAATAATTCGCTAGCTAGCACCTTAATGCTTTTTCCCATTGAATTAATAAATTCAAGTGTCCGCGATAAGTTACATCTGTAACTTATTACTTTGCTGGCCAAAAGTGTTAGCGTGCTAGCTAATGAATTATCCACCCCATTTACTAAAATAAACTGTCAACTAGAAGCTAATGCCAGCAATGGTGAACAGCTACCAGCACAATTAGCAAAGTTACCTTTGCGAACATATTACGTGATATTTGTCAATGCACAGAATCTGATTAATTGCGATGCAAGAAAGCTGTATCCCACGTGTGTGATACCAAACCTGTATCTAATGAGTTATATCAGACTGATTTTTAATCAAGTATGGGATAAATAGCGATATTGTGAGCAGTTAGCAAGCCAAAATCCAGACAATAGTGATGCAAGATAGCCGCCCACCAGTTCCAATGTCCGAGTTTGTGATTCTAATAAAGTACTCTGGGATCGTCAAATGTTCATAAAACTTCAGATCTATATTGATAATATACTATTTCATTAAAAGTTTTAAGGACCTTTTAGTTTCCATGAGGTAAAGTCAGGCAAACTTTTACGACCCAGAACTTTGTCAAGGAAAGTTTTACACTTCTGCTCGTTGCATGGAAAAAATGTGAAAACAAGACATTACGGGGACATGTGCTCTGCGTCACCAAATATTACATAGTTTTCGATGAGCATAAATATTATCCACTAGAAATATAAAATGGAACAAGACCAAGAAATTAGCAAATTACAGGCAGATGATGGTTGATGCACCCAACTTCCTAATCGTGTTTCCCTGTCTCCTGCAAATTACATCCTAAAAAAGGAGCTATTTTCGTTCAGTCTTCTTGGGGATGTGCACAACTTGGAAGGTGTTCAAAATGCCTCTTTTATTCTATTCCTATTTGAGTGAGTGTCCTGAAAGTGTTTTATTTATTATCTCCATGACATTAGCTTTCCCTAGAGGTATAATTTGCCCATTTTCTGATTTCTCAATGCATGTCTGCTTCAAGGGAATTAAAAGCATCTTGAAGTCATCTAGATGACAGTGTAGTTCAATGCCTCAAAACTTAGCCAGTTGTACAAATTTGACTGGCGCCCTTGCAGATTTGCATATCATAGAGGAGTGGATTATTAGCCTTTGCGGGAAACTGCACTCTCCGAGTAACACTCAAGGTCTGTATAAATATAAGTTTGAATTTGCAATGCAATTCGAACATTGAGTTTACGATTGAGTTTTACTGGCTTGGTATGAAGCCTGATTATAATACCTCGGGTACCACTAATGATGTCATCTTGTGATGCCACGTGACCTGCTGGGACGATGACTCGCAAACTCCAAAAATAAAATGAATGATAGGGAATGGCATCATAGCACATAGCAAATAATTTATTCTTGCCGGTTTTAACAAGTTTATTACCTTTGAGACATAGTAAGGACTGTAAAACCTAAGGGTGCGTCCAATTGCCCTGTAGTTCCCTGTGAAGTGGACTGGACGGTCGGCCATGTTACGCAAGGTTCCATACTGAAGGGAGCAAATAATGTTCAGTTCAATGGGAACTGCAAACTGTGTAGGGAAGAACTGAACAACGGTTCATCACTTCGCAGGAAGTTGACAACCAACGTCAACCAATCAATCATTGCGCCTGGCTGGACCGCGAAAATTAGTGCGCTACAATGGAGACGGCGAAGGAGTTTGTACATGTCTGTAAGTACTGTCAAAGTAATTATCAGAAATGATGTTACCATTTTAGTGGGTAAGTCAGAACAACAATGCGCAAATAATTGAATTATCAAATGCTGGACTTTTTTTTTTTTTAAGGGAAACGAGCTATTGTTGACTTTCAGAACGTAGGTTTCGCGAGTTAGTACGCGGTTAACCTTAGCAAGCTATTTAGCCAAGCTACCAGCCGTAAGCTCAATATTAGATTTGGCTAACGTGACTCTACGACTCCGTGTAACTTCAGTATTACAACAAAGGGTAACGTTGGTTGGCGGCTAATTTAACCGCCGTAGTTGGAACTGTTAGCAACACCTATGTTTCCATGGCAATGCACTTAGGAAATGATGTATGCGTTAGTGACGTTGCAGGGTGTTGCGAATGCAAAGTGTTTTGCCGAAGGAAGTTCAGTTCACCGACATTCCCTCCACAGGGAACAGGGAATAGGGAGGTTCACTGTGGAACGAAACGCAGCCTAAGTGATATACAGACAGCAAATGTGTCAACTGATTCTTGTCTTTCTGAAAATAACTGGAAATAACACATTAATGAAATGCTTTTGCACTTATTTGACCTCAAGCACCCAAACAAAATCCAGAATGTCACACAATTTCGTACAGCGAGAAGGGATGACAGAAGATATAAACCACCAACACAAACATCGGGGTCAACGCTCTGTAATATCAACCAACACTCCAGCATGGTGACCTCATAACAATTTGGAATAATCAGGTTTAAAGCAGATAGCAAGCCTCGCAAAACAGCATCCTAATGAGCTATGCTGCAGCAGAGGCTTTGTTTGGCCTCACACACACAATGGTTAGACAGATAGAGGCAAAACTCTTGGGGCACTGCCACTGAGGTTCGTAGCCTTCAGGTCAAGAGCTGAACTGAAACGAAGGAGAGTCCCCTCAGAATAATCAGCGTTTGCACCAATGGCTGCACTCTATTATTAGCCTGATGAGGCCACTAGTAAACTACATTCTCAAGGTTTCTAAATGCTCCGAAGCGTGATTAGGAAGTTTTGCCAAATACCATAATGAGACATGCGAGCGAGACGCTCCCACAAGACAAAGGCCAGTCGTGTTGAGGGCTACATTTACAAGGTTGTTATATGCTGAGTATTATCAAGAATGAACAGGAGAGTTTTTAGTTGTTGGTATGTTGCATCAGTGTAGAAGAGCTGCTGTTCTGTGGCAGCAGGAATGCCATTTAAGCATTCAGTGTGAAAAGGTTTCTGCTGACACATTTAAAAATCAAACGCCTAAAGCAAAGGATTACAGTTACAGGCACAGTTTGTAAGCCTCATTTCACAAGCCCTTCTTATTGTTTTATTTTTTAGTTAGACTATACACAGCTTCCCATTTCCAGCAGATGCAGGTCAGTACTTCAGCACGTACAGAACTCATTGGTTTTCCACACCTGTGTCACGGTCGAACACAGTCGGTTAATATACTGAGGACAGGATGCGCAAATGGTTTCTAAAGCCAAACGCATTTTGTTAAATTGATTCATTCCACTTCTCACCACAGCCAAAAGGTTTTTCCCTGCAAGTTCACTGGAATGAAAAGCAGAATTTAACATGGACTACAATTTGTGCTTCATCTGCTCAAACTCCCATTCTGAGGGGGGGGGGGGGGGGGGGGGGGAAGAGTACAGATCATTTCTGAAATTCTATATAAAATAGATATTGCTTCATCTCCATCACCATGGAGCCCGGGTGCTCACGTGTGCAGTAAGCATGTTAAAAAAAAAAACCCAAAAAAAAACTTAAAGCCGCTGTGATTTAAAAAAAAAAAAAAAAAAAAAAAAAAAGTGTTAAATAGCTCCACATTCCGACAGAGATCATTGATTTAAAGTATCTGGTCCATAATACAGGTGTCACAGGCACTGCCTCTGCAGTAAAGCATTATATAAAACTGTGGAGTCACCCAGTACCTCTATCCAATTAGGTGAGAGAATGCCGTGAGGAGGCGGTTCTCTCTGCTTGGGAATGCACGGTGTTTCACCGACTTCTGTCACCCATCAGATTTTGTGACCTCAGGGGGCGATGGTCTGCAGTATCTGCATGTGTGTCCGACATAAGTCGAGAAGAAGAACACTTTAAAAAGAAAGTGAATGTGACGATTGGACGGTGAGCGGGGTTGTGCGACAGTCAAAGATGTGTGTGGCAAGCAAAGATAGGAATTCTCCTTCCGTTTCAATCATACCAGATTGCTACTTTACTATAGAGAGAGCCCATCACTACAAGCCTACACAGGGAACTGATGAAGCTTCCGATCCTAGCGCTGCGAGAGACGGCATACAAAAGAACCGGTAGAGGAACAGATGGTCAAGGAAGAAAAAACAGGAGATGGCCAAGAGCCGTGTATATATTGGTGCCGCTTTTCGGAGGTTGAGAAAACAAGAAATCTAAGGGTCTAAAAAGCGATGCGCAACTAGCCTTGCGGCTACTGAATATGTAAGCTATGCTATATTCTCTAGTTCTGCAGTTTTATTAGTCTCAGGTAGTCCAGTTGGTGGTTTTTAATCCTGCTAATGTTGGGTTATAAATGTACAGTCATCCTTTGCGGCCGACGACAGGTTGCTCAGCTGCGTAACAATAGCATGTGTAGCTAGAGGACTCTAGCTAGCTTTAGCCAATACCTTTAAAAAGCCATCCATTCCAAAGTTTCTATATGGATGTGATGTGCCGTTGGTCCATGTTTTCATTGTGGTTTTCACACGACAATCACTGAGAGTGTGTGTTTATATTGTACTCATATTGTAACTGGGTCGCTGCTGTCAATCTCTGCCTGTTGGAAACCGATGCGCGGTCTTGTGTCGCTTGGGAATGGTGGCGGGGACGGCTGACTTGGGCAAGGGACAGGAAACTAGCAGAAACGACTATATCAGTAACGGCAGCTTTAAGAAACCTCAGCTAACTGCACTATCTCTCATTAAAACAACCAATACCGATAAAGAAAAACTGAGGAAATAAATAATGAAATGTCTGAGTCAACCATGAATGAATGCATGAATGAAGAGGCACTGCATTTATGTAATTCAGCAAACACAAAGATGCGCTCTCTCACAAAGACTCAGTGGTTAACAGTAATAAAAGGAAAAAGCTCCTTATATATTCCTTTTGTTATCAGGTCTAAGCATACATACACCTCATATTCACCAGTCACCACCGAATTTAACTATTGTCTGATGCAGAACAACGAACACGTGCAAACCTGTGAGGTACATTTCAAACAACTCCTCTTCATCACAGAGGCATGAAATCTTGGTGAGTCAATTACAAAATGTATTTAACACATCGATAACTGAATATTGAGCTTTTTATGTATAAACTTAATGGAGGATTTGCAGGTCTCCCTCATGCACCCCAGTGCTGCCCAGTCAGTCAGGGTTGGCAGGTAAGAGTTTGCAATTACACAATTCAACACGCGAGCTCGTTCTCAATAAGATGCCATTTGTTTTCCTAAACTGAGGAACCTGATGCGGGGAGTGACTGTTATTACAGGAGGGGAACAGAAACTCGGACGCCTCCCCTGCTTTGCAGGATTAATCATTTCAGGAGCTGCGGGGAAAAGACAGCAAGGTGCAGGTATCCGTACAAATGAGGGCAATACGCAGCACCCTCAGCTCTTCATTTCAGACAGGAGAGAGAATGACCCCCCGTGAAATGTGCTAGTAACAGAGACGCTTCACCTCAGAATCATGCTCATCTATTCAATTCATTCAAACATTATCTAAGTGATAGGACTGCAGCCTACAGCAGCACTGAACGCATGACAGACAGGAATACTGGACAGTCTGCCAATCCATCGCGGGGCACGCGCACACGCACACATACACACGCACGCACACACGCACGCGCGTTGGGCTTTCATGTCTTGTGGGGACATTCCATAGACTTGCATTCATTCCCTAACCCCGTTCCCTGACCTTAACCCTAAACAGTACATACCTAACCCTAACACTAACCCTAACCCTAACCTTATCCCAACCCTAACCTTTATTCCTTACCCTAAAATAGCCCAATTTCCTCATGGGGACCGGCAAATTACGAAAGAAGAGAATAAAAGTCCGCAAACTGTTAAAGTAGCTCCCAGAAAACTTCATTCTTGGTATATTAGGACTCATTGCACTTTGGTTTCGTCCATCTACCATCTTTAGTGTATATAAACCCCCACCCCCACCCCTATCACATGTGTGGAACTCACCTGACGAAGGCCACGTCGGCCGAAACGTTGTTCAAAGAATAAAGTCTTCTGGGAGCTACTTTAACAGTGTGTGGACTTTTATTCTCTTCTTTCTACTGTTTCTTTGGATCTGGCACCTATCATGTTGGATTTTGGATGTGCGTGCATTCATTCTATTTTTGACCAGCAAATGTCCCCATAAGGATAAAAAAATCTAGAAATTTCATTTTGTCCCCACAAGGGTAGGTAAACACGGACCACACACACGCACGCACGCAATCGTATTTCATTTGTCCTTCCATCGTAAACAGGCTTGAAAAACATGTTTTTCTGAGCTGCGATTCCTGCATATCTTGCCCTTCATATATTGAATCAGAACGAGGTCACTGATCTTTGCGTAGCTGTTTACACTCCAAGTGAAAGTGACAGCCCCAGTGATATAAAAAAAGCATCACTCAAGCAGCATCACAGGACGGGGGATGGCTATTCGAGACGGGCATGAAGTAACTGGTTTGCATTTTTTTTTTAACCATTCAATCAGGGAAGAACCTGTTATTTACTTTGTAAAAGCACCATCACACTCCTCTCTCTCCTATTTCTCCTATGTGCAGATCATCCGAGGCTGCCTTGATTATTAAACATTTGGTTGCATAGTAATGTATTCTATTATAAAAAGGAGCCCCATTCATGCACATAGCAGTGGATAAGATGTTAAGTCAGAGATGTTCTGTAGGTTGTACGTGGAAGGTGTGATGAGTAGGTAGAAGGTGTGGGGAGAAAGGCAGGAGAAAGGAGCTCAGATAAAAGCAAGGAAGAGAGAGAGAGAGAGAAAAAGAGAATGAGAGAGAAACCACGAGAGAGAGAGAGAGAGAGAGAGAGAGAGAGAGCCGAGCTACACTCAACACCCCTTTATGCCTAAAAATCAAGGTTGTCAAGACCTACAGCAAAGTACAAAATTGAATGAGTGTGGAAAACACAATGCTGTTTTCATTGTGCTGACGGGAACACACTGTATAGCAGCTTATCGCTCTTAAAACAGCAGACTGACAAGCGAGCTGCATTTCTAAGCCTTGCATCACTGGTAAATGCGGGCCAGGCAGGCACAGACGGAGCGAGGAAAGTATGAATCAGTCCTGTTACTTTAGCCGCCTTTTGCATTCAACACACCGTTCTCTATTATTTTAGGTTATCATCATCCTCAGCGCTGTAGCGCTGGCATTTACCTCCGGACACACACACACACACACACACACACACATATACACACACACACGCAACCAATAAATGCCATGTCGTTTCAGGGAAGAGAGACACCTAGCCTTGCCTCATAAATCACAACTCATCATGTTAGCCCACTTTGCTCACCTTGAATGCTAATTTATCAAGCAGGGTGTGTCATGCGTTTCCCAAAGCAATAATTTTACAGCATATTTTACCAAAAATTTACAAAATAGTACAAACAAAAAGATTACTATCACTGCTGTTAAACAGGGAAATAAAGTTTAACAGTCTCTTTCCCCAAGTGAGTTTTATAAAATGGTCTTATAAAAATACTGTATATTTAGAAGAACAGAACAAAAGGATATTGGACACAACGCAATATAATTTAATAGCAAGGCTACTGCCAAAACAATTTCCTGTACTGTTCTAGGAAGTAATATTAGATATGAATTAAAATGATAGCAACACAGCGGGCAGCAAGGTCTCAGGTTTGAATCTAGCCTGGGCCTTACTGTGTGGAGTCTGCAAATCCTCCCCATGTTTGCAAGGTAATGTCTGGATACGACAGTGTCCTCCCACTGTCCAAAGACACGCATATTAAGTCAACTGGAGACTCTAAACCCCTGTCAGTTGGACATGGTACAGGTTCCAGGCACACGCTAACCTTACGAGATTATAAGCAAATTAGATAATGGATGGACGGACTCAGAATGACACTGAAACATGATATGAAATGAATCCTGCAAGAAACTCTTACAATGGAAAAGCAAATTTGAATAATAGAAAACCACTGGAAAGAACTTTGGTTGGACGAGCAACCACAAGTCAAGCATCGTCTCTGGCAAAGCCAACTTATCGATGCCAAGCATGCAATGGCCATAAACTGCAACTTATTCTCTCGGCTTTATTTTCCACGGAGCGACACGCAAGGTGTCTTTGTTAGCATAGCCAGCTGCTTTCGCAGACACAAGCTCATGGTGTTTATGCGATCTTCACTCATCCGCAACCACAACAGCTCTGGAGTGTCACTGAGTGACGTTAATAAGCACACAGCTTATCACTCCCTGGGAACAGGCGCCAGGCTCGTGAGAACATGGGTTCTCTCGTTTACTGTTCAAGACCTCAAACAGATCCAGCAGAAATGCAGCCGCAAACAAATAAGTGGGTAAACGAAAAACCTTCGGCTACATCAAATGTCTCGTGTTACAGGATTAGCTTTCCTTTGCCAGGAAAAGAGTGAAACACTGCTACGAAACTACAAAAAAGTATTTTCCCTCTTCTCCATTTTCTCTACTTTTGCAATGCATCATATTTATTTGTTTCAGATTATCCAACTAATTTAATGCAAGTAAACACAAAATGCAGCTTTTAAATGATTTTTCATTAATTGAAGGTAAAGCGGTATTCAAAACCTGAATAACCAATGTGAAAATATATTTGCCTTCCTGAACCGAATACCTGGTTGAACTACCCTTGGCGGCAACAACTGCCATCATAGGTTTGCAATAACTGGCAACGAATCTTTTACATCACTGTAGAGGAATGCTTGACCTCTCTTCCTAGCAGAATTGTTTTAATTCAGCCGCATTGGGGGTCTCCAGCATAAATTGCCTGCTGAAGGTAATACACAGCATCTCGATTCGATTCAAGTCAGGACTTTGACAAGGCCACTCAAACTTTTATATTGTTTCTTTTGAGCCATTCAGAGATGGACTTGCTTGCGTCCGTGGGTTCATTGTCCTGCCACATATACAAACTCTGGTTGACCATTAGCTCACAAACTGAGGGCCAGACATTCTCCTTCAGGATTTTCTGGTCAAGAGCTGGATTCTTGGTTCAATCTATTATGGCAAATTGGCAAAGTCCTGAAGCAACAAAGCCCCAGACCATCTCACTACCACCACTGCGTTTCACTGTTGGGAGGATGTTCTTATTGTGGAGTGCTCAATTACCTTTACGCCAGATGAAATGGGACCCATATCTTCCAAAAAGTTAAATTTTTGACTAATCAGTCTCCAGAATATTTTCCCTAGAGTCTTGGGGCACATTAAGATGTTTTTTGACAAATGTGAGACAAGGCTTTGAGTTTTGAATTTTGGTCTGTAATGGTTTTTGCCCTCAAGCTCTGCCATGGATGCCAATGCCATTTTTGCCCAGTGTCTTTCTCATTGTGGAATTCTAGACACTGAACTTAACTGAAGCAAGTAAGACCTGCTGTTCTTCAAATGTTCGTCTAGGTTTATGAGCTCCTGGATGAGTCACTGATATACCCTTGGAAGAATATGGTTGGCTGACTACTGGGAAGTTCCATTCTATTTCAATGAGGTGCGGGGTTATGGGGGGGCCTAGGTGGACCTAGGCCCACCCACTCATCTACAGGGTTACCCCCATTTGTAGATAATGGCTCTTATTGTGGTTTGCTGAAGTCCCAGAACCTTAAAAATGGCTTTGTAACCTTTTTTGGACAGATACATTTCAACAGCTTTTTTTTTTCAACTGTTCTTGAATTTCTTTAGATTGTGGCATCATGTGCTGTTTTTTTTACCAACTTCACACAGTGAGGCAGCATCTATGTATTTAAGTGAGTGTAATATTGAACAGGGCTGTGCCCGATTTTGTCTACAGAAGTTAAACCCAATTATCAATTAAATGCATTTTATTGATTGATTAGAGAATGAACTCCAGCAAGAGAATTTAACATGGGTATGTTCAAATACTGTTGGAACACTAAGTGAAGGAACAATCTTTAAAATTTGAGTAAATGTTCCTTAGCATTGTTCAACTCATATTAATGGTGTTAACTCTCCACAACATCCCTGTTTTTGGTGTACAGTGTGTTTCAGCCAAACAAATCGTCTGCCAATCTAGCTGCAGGATAACCAGACCTCTGGCCAAGTTGTTCCAAACCCACCTGCTTAAGAAGAAACTCAACTGTTTTGCTTTAATTTGGATAGAGGCATAATTTGAGTCATCATCTGCAGTATCCTCAGGAAATGGCAGGAAAATTGACAGCTTGCGGCAAACGGAAGTTATTTGCAGCTGGGTCCACCACACAGAGAGAGAAGTGTCTCTCTACTGCCAAAAACCCAAAATTATGACCAGACAAATAGAAAAAGTTTATTTCTTGCAACCATGTGGAACTTGCAGAAAAGTTCTGAGATGAGTTTCAGGTATGTAATAAATTTTCATGAAATGCATGAAAAAGAAGAACTGGACAAGGCAATTATCCGCCACTCAAGTTTAGAGGGAAAAAAGTTTGGGGGGGAGGGGGGGAGGGGGGGGGTGTGGTGGTAACCCAGCTATGTGAAAGATATTCTATGGGCAATATATTTTAAAAAACGCTTTCAAGCAACAAAAAAATGGATCTTCTCAGGATGAAAAGCATTGCATTTTAATGATGTCTAAAAAGAAAAGCTCGTGAATTTTTTAGGACTGCTTTGTAGTACTGTTTACACACCTAGGGCATTAAGATTAGGATATTTAGAAAATCCAAAGCTCATCATGCAACCAACTCTCCGTGATGAAGAAACTAGAGTGACGCAGCTTCCTGCAGGTCGTGTTACAGGTTCTGTGTACGCAAAACAGCTTGGCACAAGCAAAAGGTCTCAGTAAATCAGGCCCATAATTGCATGTGGAGGGAGGCGATGAACCGAAACAGGGATTATAAAACAAAATGTATTCCAGCAGATCATACAGACGGGAAATGACATTTGCGCAAATGTTTAATGACATTTTTTTGGATGACAGGAGGGCAGCAAATGAATGTTTCACATTGAGTAAAAAAACAAGCATAAATATAAATAAAATATAAATATACATATAAATACGAGAACACATTCGTGGTTTTTTGTATAGAGCCTTTTGGCAATTTAAATGCCCTTTATAGCGGCAATAATAAATCATTCTTTTCAACAAAATGAAACAGTTTTTTTTTCTTAAATGTTTAGTCACCGAGTCTCATCTGCAAGGCAGTAGAACATCAAAACAACAAAAGGGCTCAACGCTATTTTTTTTTTTCCCCAAGGGACGTGTTTGTTCAGAAGTTGAAAACTTTAGCGCACTCGCAAGCATCGTAATTAGTAGCTGCGTCCCTACAGTATCTTTATTGCCAGTAAATACTAACTGCCAGGAGCTAATGCTTACTAAAATGGTAGGGATGCACAACACTTATCAGCATTGCACTTTTTTATGCAGAAATAGCCAGAAGAAATGTAACTAACCACAACCAAATCACAAGGATAAAAAAGGACGGACGTACATAGATAATTTAGAGAATTAAAGATGGGCAATTTAATACCGTCTGAAAGCGCAATTTTCCTTGACTATCAGTGTATGAAAACTGCAACACTTCCCTAAAGATGGATGCTTACTGCAGTAATTGAAGCATCACTGCTGAATACATACAACGTCCAAGGGTTGAAACTGACATCCAATTGCCTTTGATTAATTAGGGCTCTCTCTCTCATGCCCTCCGCGCCCAGTCCCTTTCAATTAACATCTCAGACTCTCTCCCATTTACTTCTATCAAACACGCTTCTTTAACCCCTCAGTGCAGATTTGGACGCTGGCGTCCATAAATTCAGTGATTTAATTGCAAAATAATTCTGTAATTAAAATTCCAAATGTCTTATTTCACTAGAATAATTTTCCACAGTCTCTGTGACACAAATACTGGGTTATAAAGCCTTAAATAGGCTCATGAATAACAGGAAAAATTGGCGATATCAATATTCTGCGCAAAGGGGTTAAGAAAACCGTAGACCGTAAGAGGGCTCCTTCACCTCCACATAAAATAGCCATGAATAATGAATAGCTGTAAAAGGAAAAGTTCTCATCCAAATCTGTACCCTCTGGGCTACTTCATCCAATTTCCTTTTGCTACGTTTCTTCTTCTTCTTATTTTTTGCATTGCTCTGAAAGCTATAAATGACGTCCTGCTCTACTTTGTCCACCTGAATAAATAACTGTTTCTCAGAATTCTTCAACAGAATTGTTGTAAACATAATAAGCCGGATATGGCATCTAAGGAGAGCGTCTGTACTTTTATATTGCCCATGTGCAATAGCCACACAGGAGAGCTCACATTAAAGGAGTGTTGAGAAGACTCTTGAAAGCTGTTCAAAACAACAAAACTGCATTCATCTAAACTAAGGTTGAAGGGTGCTAGTAAAATAATGTATGCAGCGAGAGTTTCTTCAAGAATCACGTTCCATACATAGACCTACAACCCACATCAGTGGCACATGATTTAACACTGGGGTGCCCAATGAAAGTCCGGGAGTAAATGCAGAAATAATGTAGATGTTACACAGTGTATATTTCCAACAGTCCACAGCTAATAGTGAGAAAAACAATACTGGGCATCTGCAGACAAGCCAGCAGCTCCTCGGCTATTACAGAGCTAAGCAGACAAGCCGGCTAGGTGGCTACTACTATTAGGCCTATTCCCACATGTTCCCCTCCACTGATGTTGATGCTACCAATGAAAACAATAACATATGTCACCAAAGCAGACAGGTTTCCAATGCTTGCCAGTTTTAGCAATGGAAAAAAGTCCAGATAAACTAATGCGATGATAATAAAATTGGAGGTGACAAAAAAAGGCAAAGGTGAGTGTACAAGTGTGCAAGCTCCTGCCTCATTGCAAATACGTTCCCAAGAAATTATCGATGACATGAGCGCTCCCCTCAATGGCGCATCAGTAGCATTTTGTCGCATCGCAGGTCCGGTACAAAAATTTACACATAGCAACTGACAGACTAGTGATACTCACAGGTAATTTGGTCAATCACAAAAAAAAGGTCAGGGGGGGGGTAAAAACCTGAATTTAGCTAAATATGCTAGTAGAGAGTTCAACGGTGCATAATTGAATAAAAAAAGTCACAAAATAAACTCGCAGTACTTACATAGGGCACGGTCTCCAGAGTCTCTGTGTTGACAATTATGGGGGCAGGACTCGCCTGTGAATGGGAGATGAGGAGACGTTAAATGAGGCACACACTGTTCAGAACACCGCAGTCCCATTTGCAGAGGAGTGTCGAGGCTGGAGGTCACAGCTCTTTAGGTCTAAAATGAAAAGGCACTCTTCGGTAGAGGACCTTCCGTCAGATGGCATCCCATCACTGTTAGAAAGAGAACATTTCTCATTCGGCTCGAAAGGTAGCGCGTTTCTATTCAAGCGCAGCGCGGCAGAGCGAGATCGGGCACTTAGCAGCCGTAGAGGGGCAGATAAAATGGACTCTCCGCAGGTTGCTCCTCAGACAGCCTCATTGATGTGTACTTCACGAGAAATGCTGCATTCCATACCAGCGCACAAGAACATTTCACAAATGAGACATGCATACATACGCTGCGCTGGAGTTACGGAGGAAAATGAACAGCAGACATTACTTTACGTTACTCAGGATTAAAAAATTTGAGCCTGGTTTTTCGTGGTTTGGAAGCAATGCACGCAATAGCTTTTGTAAGGTGAAAAAACACAAACTAAATCATGGTCAACTTTCAAGCGAACCACCGAGCATCATCACAGATATGCCTGTTGAAACCAAGATTTCACAGCATGAATACATGAGACAGATTTATACCCCGTCCTTGGCCAAACGTTCTGCTGCCAGATCTCACTCACAGCCATACAGGAGGATGCAGCTGCTTTTGGGAAGCTGAGCAGATGGGAGATTTGGGAGATGGTATTGTAAAGTGGCCACAGTTCTTTCCACAGCACAAAGTCAGGCAGAAATATAAATGGCACAGATTGCAGTCAGGCCGTGACCGGGTCAGTTATTTAGGGCCTGGGCCTGCTATCTGGGGCTCGGAGGGAGGGAAGGGAGGTGACCCAATATAGGGCAGATGCTGTGTTCTGATCACGGCCTCCTAACAGCTGCCTCCATGCAAGATCTGGGCTGACAACGGTCACAGGGGGGCGCCGCTCAAAAATAGGCTATCACTCCTGCACTGTCACTGTTGGTGTTGGGCAGCATGGCGGCACAGTGGTTCGCACTTCTGCCTCCTGGCAAGAAGTTTGTGGGTTCGAATCCGGCCTGGGGCCTTCCTGTGTGGAGTTTGCATGTTCTCCCAGTGTTTGCGTGGGTTCCCTCTGGTTTGCCCCACCCACAATATCCAATATAGCAACACTCCTGTATGTCTGTGTGTGAATGTTTGGTGGTGGTCTGAGGCCAGGCTTCCGTCAGTAGCTGTGGCTACAGAAACGTAGTTTACCACCATCAGAGCGTGAATGTGTGAGTGAATGAATAATGTATCCATTGTGAAGCGTCTGAGTGCCCAAAAAAGTGCTAAATAAAACTGATGTATTATTATTAAACCCACAATACAAGAACTGTGAAGCTAAGATATTTCAGACACTGCGTGGCATACGGCAGAGTGAAATCCAAGGGTGTCCATTTTTGACCACAAAACATTCTTTAAGCATGATAAATTCTACCAGGATATCCAGGGTTATGCAGTTAAAGTACTGCATTTACATCTTGCTTAGGTTCCTTCAACAAACTCAGTAAAGGGTAACCAAAGATGTAAAATTTTGTTGTTAATGAACTAAATACATCAATAAATATTCATAACATAATGATACCATTTCAGAAATTAAAATGTTTCCCCCATTGCAGAAACATTTTTCCGTGAAGGATTTTCTTACATTCTAACATATACATTTTTCATACTTTTACACTGAATAAATTGCATCAGAGCTGTGACTGTCATTCTCCTGACACATTCAGTTCACGCAGGACGGGATATCGGTTATGAATCCGCCGTTACAGCCAGAAGGTAAATGGTTTCTCCCCCAGATGGGCCGTTCAGCAGAATGCACGACGCACTTATAGCGGCTGCACGACAATATCAATAACCCTCAATATGCGGCAGGCTGACATCTCAAACAGGCTACGCAGAGAGGGCTGTTGGTCAGGACGGGTCGGCCTGCCCTTTAGCGAGCCGTAGCGTTACAGCATGGGAACTCAGCTTAGAGAACACCTCCTCTTCCTCCGCGGATCGATAGCCGGCGATTCGGAAAACAAACTAACTTGACACCTTCTGACATCCACCATATTTCCCCAGGGGGCCCAGTGTCATTCCCCTGCAGCCCGTCTCAGTGAATTACCGAGAAGAAATAAAACGCGCAGCTAGCCCCGTTAAAATAGAATGAACCTGTTCTCATAAAAAGAACAGGCAAGGAAGCTAATAAAGCTTATAATTAAGGAACAGCTTCTTTGTCGAGGAGCAAAATGGAGCAAGAGGCACAACATTTCACCCAGACACATTCATTGTGAGCCCAGTACTGTCCCAGAAGCCGAGCTCTGGCATTAGCTCTCAAATCAGACCAGGAGAAGAAGCACCATCGAGCGCAAAATGCTTTCAAACTTTAAAAAAAGGGGGAGTTTCAGTCCTATTCTTGCACGTAAATGTGCGAGTGAGACGCCCCAGAGAGAGAGAGAGAGGGAGGGATAAAACTGCCGAGCAACAGCAATCGCCAGAGACCGCCAGGAACATCCCGTGAACTGCACTCTGCAGGTAATTGCATTAATGGATGCGGAGCCTGCAGAATAATGGCCTTTAACAGGTGAAAGGAACGGCAAAGACACCCACTCCAGCCCCGGAGAGACTCGGGAAGCAGCACTCTGCAGGACCGGCACGTACCGCACAGGCGCTCCGCAAAGAAAACGCATTAATGAACAAATTATCAAATAAATGATGGCGCCGTGTCCTTGGTGCTCAGGACATGAGCATTTCTCTTTCCCCCGTCTGTCAGCATTACACAAGTTTGCTGCTCCTCATGAATGGCAGAGCAGCTGAAATCTCGGGGGTTTAGATCGGGGCTATTCAACATTATCCTGCAAGGTCCGGTGTGGGTGCAGGCTTTCATTCCAGCTAAGCACTTATACACCAAATACTACTAATCATGGTCTTCAGCAAAGACTCTTGGGGTTGATTAGTGGTGTCAGATGTGTAAATGCTTGATTGGAATGAAAGCCTGCAACCACACCGACCCTTGCGGGATAATGTTGAATAGCCCTGGTTTAGACGATGTGTAGGAGTAGGTGAGGAAGTGACTTGAGGTCCATTCATGAGGGAAGAGTTTAGAAAAACAGACGAGGTAGAAGGGGGTCATTCAGAACACCAGGTACATCTCCCAGCTGCCCCCAAACCATCTCATCATTCTCCTGAGCCTGTTTCATAACCACACCCTCAAGGGTCCTGATAAAACTACTCCCCCAGCTCAACCACATATCCCTGCTCAAACATCGGCTCCTGATCCAGGTGCTATTCCACCGCTAAACCCCTGGTCGACCTTCCATATCACCTCTCGAACCTCAGTCTCATTGCCTAGAATTCATTCCATTGATCCATTACAGGGACCACACAACAGTTAGCGTTATATATGCTATATGGACAGGTGGACACGTTAGAGAGAAAGATGTTCTTGTATCAGCCGATGATGGTATTTGTCAAACGAAACAGTGGACTTCACATGCAGGACAAACAGAGGGTAGTGCTGACAAAAAATAGCACGTCAATTCCAACATCTGCAGTGCAACACAGGCATGACAATTAGCACTCAGCGATCAATTTAGCAGCAGTCATCAGGTCAAGTGCAGCAGGCTCTGCTAACTCGCTCACAGTGGACGTGAACAGCAAATCAGATGGACTTTGGACCAATCAAAAGCAACAGCGCAACAGTAACATTAAATCTCTAAGGACCAACACAGGCTTATAGCCCTTGTTATACCCCGACGACCAGCTGAATTTCAACATTCCTCCTTTTATTCATTCCTAACTTCCAACATTACTCTCCGCCGAACACTTGGATTGCACCATTCCTCCTTAAATCAGACATAGTATTGAATCACTCCTACAAAGGTCACTCATTGATTTCACCATTCTACCCAAAGGTAGAAGTGCTTTTTTTCACAAAATTGACTATGGGACTTAATATGCACTTGCCAATGTGTCCAAAAGTGCAGAACTGTAATGTTCAAAGTTGTAAAATCTCACTGAGAGAAGATGGCACTTCTAAGGTCATAAGCCTTCAATTGAAAATGAACATGGATTATTATATATATATATTAAAAAAAATATTTGCCTAGTCTGAATGAATTTCATGTTTCTGCCTACTTGCATGCTAGACTGCTAGCATTTGCTAATTGTACTGCTCGATGCCTATTCTGCATTGAATGACAGTGAGCATGTCTGCTTAAAATATTAATATTTCCTGCTCACATTGCTCTTACTGACTAATATACTGTGCTTTTTATGGGCTGGACAGTTAGTCAGTTATACATGACAAACCTACCATTGAAAATCACTTTGGAAATGAGCGTTTTGAACAACACTTTCATTTGTCATCATCTGGACTGAACACAACTCATTTTTTAAATTTTCTTATTACCCTGACTAAATTCACATCAAATCAAATTGAATCAATCACAATTGAGTGAAAAAAAAGACGTCTAATCAATGCCAACTCTGGTTTATTTTAGAGCCGGAGAAGAATTCACACAGCAGTCCATTCAGCCTGCTCTGACCACAAGCTTTCCACACTGATTAGGAAAGCAATATCTAATACAATCCCACCTTCTGCATACTAATGCCGAGGCAAGCGACCGCGCTGGACTGATGAAATTGTGCTGAGAGCTGATGCAATAGGCACACTCTACGCTCACAGCATTAGTCCACTGCCAGTATCCTGGTACAAAATCTCTGCTGCGCTTAGACTGCAGAACAGCTGCTCACGCTTTCTACGATTCTATTCAGCAAGTCGACAATTGCCTTTTCTCATCTTTTGGAATGCAATTGGAAGCAGAATTAACACCCAGTGTATTCAGAAAGAAATGGAGACGTATTGAATTAGGAACATACATACCTTTACCTGCCATAAAAAAAACGGGTGGATTCACTATTGAGTCATGATAGCTGCATGTTAATTCGCAACTGGAGGGAAGGACATTTCAAAATATTACGCAACAATGAGATCACAGTGGTGAAGCATTTTACATAATCTTGAGAAATAATTTAATTTAATAGGATGATTCAGCCAGCGAAATCATGGAAATATTGCTAGTCTGACTTTCTCCAGGAGAGCTGAAATGATCACAGTTGGAATGAATGAATGACATTTTTTTACCTCAGCTTTTAAGGCAACAAGGCTGATTTCAAACAGGTGCGATCACAGTACAATCACTAGGGACAGTCGTTTATCCACAGTATTCAAATTAATGGGACAATAGCAGACCCATAACTCCAGGGGATAATGGGAGTCAAAATGGCAGAAAAAGAGTACTCCTTTCAATGACGATGAAGGCTCCACCATCCCGAAAAGACTGTTTAAAAAGACTTTTCACTTCTCTGAACCATCTGTCTGTAATGAATTAGCAAAGAGTGGAACCTTTGGCTGACAGACCTTGTTACTCCTGGAGGTTTCAAATAAGTAGCACATAGCACAACCTGACCATGCATTTTGGCCTTTACTAGCACTTTCGAACTTAATATGCGTTTGCCCATTGTGTGTTAATGATTTTATCAAATTTATCTGTACAAGGGAGAAAACAGGGTGTTGTAGTGATACAACAAACAGGGTGTTGTAAATGATAACATGGATTCTCAGTCAGCTTACCCTTTAGAAATAAGGGTTAATACTCAATGGATGAAGGTGGTGAGGTTAACTCAGGAGACATGACACAGAGGGAGACACTGCCCATTTGTCAAATCTGCTCATTTCAAAATGGTTGTCATAACAGCATCATTCAGTGACTGAGCCATATATACAAAAATTCTTTTGTCCATTTTTCTTATTTTAATATTATGATTATTATTGGAAATGGGCTCTTTTTGAATGGTAGAAGAGGAAATCACCCTTGATTTCCAGCTTGTGAGGACATGCATACAGTACTGGGTAAAAATAAATAAATAAACAAACAAACAAACAAAACAAACTAGACAGTCGATCACCTGCAGGTCGACGTACACCCCCAGACCTCCAAAAGCAGTCCCAAAATCGATAGGCTTCGTGACCTTAGTACGCAAAAGGCCCACGCCAAATATGACACAAATCGGTTGAAATTTACGGCCTGTAGAGCGCTCACGAGATCATCTCAACGGACGCGATGTAACAATTGCTGATCCATACCATCCCCAACTCGTCGTCTGGGAATACAATGACAAAAAATAGACTATAAGGATGAATATGGACCAACAGAAACAAACAGTTTTTATTGGTCTTGCTTCCCGCTCAGAAGGACTTACAAAGTGGTATAATTGGCGTTTTATTACACATTCAGGGGTCTAACCCAAAACTCTGACATCCGAGTAATACTGCACCACAGCAGTGATATTTCACAGTCAGTGAAATATCAGGAGATCACAGCTGCCCGTATAATGCATCTTTATAATGCCTCTGATGGGCAGGAGGTCAGGGAGCGATGCTCTCATTGGACAGACAGCCGAGAGGTTCCTCTTGATACTCTGGTGCTCGCGGCTCTAAGAAGGCTCTGCGGCAGGGCTTCATGCTTCAGTGAACGTACAGTCTTTCGGTCCTTATGCTGCATACAAACAGCTGACAGGCGAATACATACTGCCCGCTCGCACTCTCTTTCGGTGACGATCAACAGAATCCATCTCAGTCTCCACTGCTTTCAAAGCCGAGCACAGTATGCCAACACACACCAACACATGTATGTACAAACACACCAATACAGGGGCAACACGGACAGCGAACAACCACGGTCAGACTTCTGCTAATTCTGGCCCACAGTCTGCACAGCCAAGCTAGAACTGGCCAACAGTCTCTGGCTATTTGGGGCATATAAAAAAATAAAAAGCAGAAAAATTGAAGATAAAGGAGGATTTGCAGCAATAAGTTTTGGACAGCTTCACAGATTTAGCCAGTCAAGCTGCTCTGAAAACCTGGGGGGAATTTCTTGTTTAAAAAAAAAAAAAAAACAAGCGAGAGACACTGGCTGCGTCCATTAGCCCGCGAATACAGCCCGCTGAGCGGGGGATGGAGTTGGAGGGAACGATGGCGGCTTGCTGAGAGCCGGGAAGGGGAACGGGGAGGAAGTAAAAACAGGGAGCAGGCATTTCTGGGCCAGCCAAACTGGGTCAAAATTACCATTTCCACAAGTCGGTTTTTCAGAGTGGTCCCCTCCGTACTTTCGTAGCCCAGGACAACGGGAAGCGAGACATGTGGGTAGCGCGTGTGCGGCTGAGGGTGTGTTAGCATTCCAAAGCCGTCGCTTCAACCGCCAGCACAACTCCAGTGTTTTTAACCCTGACTGCCGTAAAGTCATATTGTTCTTGCGCAGAGCATTGCTGGCGTACATGAACATTGATGTTTCATTCGCTAACATACAGCACCATGGAGGTTGCACCCTTCAAAAATGCACCCTTCATGAAAAAACAGCAGGATGCTTCAGTTAGCCGCACGGCTGTTTGGAAGCGATAAAGTAAACGTTGCGAATTGAGCCGAATGTCCCCGACAGAGGACCCCTTAAGTCCAACCAAGGAATCGACAGTGGCGACAACGTTCGTCAAGGTGGGATCTTGAACGAGACGTCAGGAGTGGTGGTTTTTGATTTAAGATAATGCAGCAAGCGCCGCATTAAATATTCATTGGGAGCTCATGGCGAAGCGATAGTTATGCATGCAGCACAGTCTGCCGCAGGACTCAGGGGTTCAGCGACTTTTGGGCCAACAGTTGCACAGAACATGGCGTGATGCCCTCAGTTCAACGGGGAGGCCCATTTAACGATTAATCACGAACTATTAATAAGCACATTGCACAATTTAATTACAGTTTTCAGCTCCATCAATAGGAAGTCATTATCGCTGCAGGAATCTCTTGATGGAAACCGTAAAGCAAAATTTTAATTGGAACAGCCTGAATTTCCTTAATTACCTCTCAAAAACATGAATAAGAAAGGCAGCAATAAATTAACTTCATATTCCATTCATTCAATTGAAATAGCCCAGTAGACCAAGAATCAGGGCACAATTCATTTCTCTGCAATTACACTGAAACATGTCAAAAACATTAATTTAGGAAATAGAATAAAATGAACTTATTAATAAGCCTTTAAAAACTGGACACAATGCCAAAGATTTACAGCAATACGATTCCACCATTTTTGAAATATCTAGGCACATGACATCCAGTTCAAATCAATTCAATTTATGCCAGTGAACATCACCAATCGCTTGATTCATCCAGTTTAATTTTCACACAAGGCCCCAGCAAATGTCGTTTTAAATCAGCAGAGGCCGGCTTATTTCGCACCTGGGATCTAAGCACTGCCAATATTCAGCAATTACAAAACATTTCCCGCATCATCTTTCTCCGCATCGAAATCAGACTGAAGATTATCCAGAGTATGCTCTCCATTTCTGCTTTGTACATATGAGGAGCAATTCAAGGTACCTCCGAGCGATGGTTCAAGCATGCACTCAAGGTTTTTGCAGTTTAATTATTCAGCACGGAATCTATGAATAGCGCACACAGCGGCGATCTATGCTTAAAATGCATTTGTTTTGCTGTGTAGGAAAAAAAAAAAAAAAACAATAGAGCAACAGCAGAAATGATGCTTGCGTATTTGTGACAACAAACAAGTCCCAAAGACCACACCGAACGCCTGAGAGTACAGGGAACATTGGCAGTCCTGTCCAACAGCGAGGCAGAGAGACAAAAGAGCAGAATAGAAGGAACTGAGCATAAAAATGGACAGAAAAGGGGAGAGGGAGCAAGAGAAGGATCCAAAAGATATAGTGAGAGAGAGAGAGAGAGAGTCAGAGACACAGATGACCACAGTGTGACTCCTGATGCTGTCCTAACCAAGCCTGACCTCCACAGAGAGACAACTGCCCTCACCCCACTGCTCTGGAGTTAAAGGCAAAAGTCATTTTTAACTGAGGACCTGCAGTTAGGAAATACTGATCATGCGGTCACACTGAGATTCAATGGCTGAATTGGCATCTTGACCAAAAGCCTTGCAGTTTTGGATCTCTGGGGGGGGAGAACTAGCGAGAGCATTTACATGACAGGCTGACAGGAGGCTCGGCAGCAGCGTGGGGGGTGGGCATCAACCCCATTCACTTTTTTTTTTTTTGCCAAAATGGTGACCTGCCACCCCTTTGCCCCTCTGGTAACAGAGTTCTTGCCCATATGTGGGAGCTGATGTCCGATTCTGCCGCAGGAGAGGAGTGCCAAGTGCTGGTGTTGAAGATGTTTTACAGGGGTCCCGAAAGTCAGAGTCCAACCAGGCACTCCCTCAAAGTAAAGCAGCCTGTGCCCCCGCGTAGACTAATGCAATCCTGGCCTGCAGAGCAACTGCTGTGGATCGCCTAAAACCCATCTGCAGACCCGACCCCTCTCGCTGCACCATCACACTCCACTTACGGCCTAACTGGACTTCAGAAACAGCTCAGTAACTGTGCCAAACGGCAGCAAAAGCTCTATCATCATAGCCTCCAGCGCGGCAATCAGATACGCTACATTTCTGAACAGTCATTCAAATGCAGAGAGACTCAAATAACTATTAAGAGATGAAAGTTCAGAAAAGGCTTAAAATTTGTTCGGTGATGGAATAGATTATTTAATTAATTCTGCAATTTCTGCAAAAGGTGCATAGTACCGTATCGCTATAATGAGTTAAAGAGCAAAAAGGAAGTCCGGTTGATGCTAAGCGATTGAGCACCATAGTTTGCAAATGTATAACACAGAGATTTGGCATCTGATCATTAGGAAAGAGCAATCAGAAAATGGCCCAATCAGCTCCTGAGCAAACAGCAACGGAGCACCATAAAAAGGAGACTTTCCACACTCAGTCTGCCCAAAACCACACCTTCTGCCCAATCATTACCATGTTCCTTAACATCCTCTATTCACTTACAGTGTTAGAAATGATCTTAGCCCCATATAATGACCCAGCTGCCTGTCCACTCAGCACCGGACTTTCGAGTTTAGCGTGTTCCCATTCGGCTTTGGACTGGTTGAGTTTACCTGGTAGGGGTCGTGCCAACCGTGGCAGTCGCACTCGGCCCACAGGTCACAGCTGCCAGTCCGGGTGCGGACTGCGGCCCGGCTGGGGCTCCTCCACCCAGCCTCAGAGCGCGTGGATGTCAGCCGCCCGCGTTGCCGCGGCAGCGTGGCCCCGGCCGAATGAAGAGCCTGGGAGCCTCCGCCATAGTAATGCTGGGGCGGGTACCCGTGAGGCTCCTGCTGCCAGCCGCAGGGGCACGATGGATCGCACAGCGGCAGCTCCATGCCCCGACTGTCCTCACGAAAGAAGCTCTGCTGCTTGTTCAGGTAGGCGTTCATCCTGAATGCACTCACTCGTTTGGTTTATCCAGTTCCAGTACTATCTCTTGCTCTATACGGCAGGCTGCATTCAGAACAGAGAGCGCTCTTGACGAGGGACCGTTATAAGCCTGGCATTTCGGCAGAAAGTGCGGAGCCGAGAGAAGAGAGCAGAGGAGTGGCGGCACGACCGAGAGCGAGAACGCCAGAGCGAGAGAGGAGCAGCCGTGCACTGCCGCTCGCTCTCTGTCAATAGATGACTCAACTCGCCCAGCGACTTGACAGCATCCCCGGCTTCAGGCAGAAGCAATCTAAGCCCCGCACAGCTGGGCACCGGAGACCAAGGGCTGCGCTGCAAATCCTTTCAGACAGAAGCCCAGCCGCGTGTTGCGAACAGCAGTGGCAGCAGCGCTCAACATATTTACTCATCAATTACTTCCCCTGGCTCAGGCTATAAATCTCTACCCTCCCTCCTCTCCTCTCTCCTTCTCTCTCTCTCCCTCTTGCAATCTCCCTCTCAACAAACTGCTTTCATAAGAGCATTCGAGAGCAAGTTAAAACATCCAGAATTATCGGGGAACCCACGTATAGAAAAGCGGCTGAATTCTGTAACTCTGTATCACTACTTAATCCCTCAGACACGTTACTAAATCCTCTGTGTTTAATAAGAGCAGCTGATACCACTGAACCGCTCAAGTCAAATGCCCCGAGACGCAAATTGCTGACATTTGTTCGCGGCTCAAATGTTTGCAACGTCTACAGCGCAACTCCTCCCCCTGGACAGAACGCCAGCGATCGGATGCAGGGCTGAGGCCACTGAGGATAAAACCGCACACCCTACACTTTCCTTAGCACCACACCAGAGGTTTATCACCTGTGTCGGCACAATGCACTGTCACTGTGGGGCAAGATGTGTTCAGAGTGAAGCAGATTCATTGCTGTACCCAGCTGATGACACTCATCGGATATACGAACTGAACTTAATAATACAACAAGTATTCCTGCAATGCTCTGTAAGGGTATCACTACCTCGTCTCACTGAAGATCTAGAGTTGTAATTTCCACATGCCTAGATCAAGTTACTGTGATGTAATCACTGTTCATAAGAGGGGTGAAGGCAGGGCATGTCACCTCCTGCTAATAAGTGCTCTTCCAAAGCCTCCCTCTCTACCAGCGGTTACCAACCTTGCTCCTGGAGATCAACCATCCTGTTGGTTTTCAGTCAAACTCTAATTTGGCACACCTGATTCACCTACTTAGGGAAGGCAGACCTCCAGGAACAGGGCTGGTGAGGACCGCTTCAGACTTCACTGCTCCTGAGTTCCTCCGGTACGTCTGCTCCCTCCTCTCATTCTCTCCTCCTCTCTTCTCCTCCTATTCGCCCCCTTTTCTCTCCTGTTTTGTTTCAGTTCCTTCTCACTGTGGTTGCACGTCCTTTTCTTAATTGTTGCCCACTGATATAATGTTCAATCTACGCAGACGCTCTGGTTCAGAGTGAAAGCAGGCGGCACTAGCACAGTGCATACTATTGTAGCAGTATTTAAATTTCATACCATGTACCGCGGCTCCATTACCCCATCAAGCAATATTACAGCCGGCCCAGTTACTTAATTTGAGGAGACCTTAAAGAGACACGCTCCTTTTCTCTCCTCTGCTCTGTTCCATCTCTTGACCTTCCTCCGGCCTACATCCCACATGATCTCTCTCACGTCACAGGCTCGACTCTTCCCGTCCGCTGCCTCCGCAGGACGGCCGCCAGATGTGGCAGAAGCGTGCGCGTGTTTGCTCACACGGCCGCGTGTCTCACAAATGGAGAAAGATGAGCTGGGAGAGTGAGGTTAAGCTTCAGAGCCCCGTTGAATGATGGGATATTTGTCATCCGGCCCACAGAGCCCAGAACACATTCACCCCTGCAGTCATTCCCCTTCTCATTCTACCTCTCTGGGCTAATTTACATTAGACCCCCGTGACATCTCGCTCATAGACCAACCACATAAATTGCACTTCTTTTTTTTTTTTCTTTCTTTTCCTGCATTTTTTTTTCCCTTTTAGACTCTGCTGAAGGCTTCCAAAGCAGGAAAGACTGGAATAACAGGCAACCCAACTATAGAACCAGACCAGTTGATTTCAAGGAAGAACTTTGAGAGCTTTAAGCCCAGGCCAGCCGCAAGAGGAATCATCAGGCGATTCCATTCAGAGGGCTTGCTTCTCCCAGTACTCCGCAGCAATGGTGCCCACACGCCATACAATTGGACGCATCACATCAAAGGCCCAAGGTGCGGCGAACGATGGCTCTTCAACAGCAGCTGCACTGAGGCGTATCCATGGAAACGCTATTAAAGAGCACCACTCACCTTCCATTCAAACAAGAGACCGGAAGGACAAGCTTTTTGAAAAATTGAGTCCAGACCACAATGACAGTCTCGGACAGTGAAGTGAGTAGCCCACTCGTTTGGCGAGTTGGTTCTGATGATGACGACAAGTGACACTGGTATGCGGCTGCTGAACTGCAGGAGTCAGATGGACTCTGATGGTGCAAAGACGACTTGAACAATGTATGCTTTAACTATAACCACAACACACCCAGTCACCCCTTTGTCTATTTTTGTATTAACGCATTCAAAACTGAATTAAATGCAGCAACGAAAAATCCATGGACGCCAAAGAAAGGCTTGGACATGCAGCGTACACTCGGAAGAAGCATCGGGGATCACAGAAATTACACAGGCTTTGGACGAGAGATGCAAATGCTATGAGATCATTATGGTATGATGACAATCTCAGATAGTATCATGGCTTCATCACGTCACAGTACATGGCATTATAGTAATACACAATTATTTTATTTACAATCACCCTTCATCAAAGAAAACCAAGTGTTTCTGGTTGAACAAAAGCTTTATAAAACACAGAACATGTCCATTAAAAACAAGAGCATAAGTGTAGCTGCACATCTCCCATTCAAATATAAGTCATTAAAAAAATCTCAATATTCTATCAGGCCATTTCCCACAGAGCAAAATGGGAGCGATAGTGCAGGAACATTTTGTCTCTACTTTGCTGAGATAAGGGCATTTCTGGATGTATTTTTAGGTCAGGTGATGAAAAATTGTAAGGGGACACAGATTTTTTTGTGTCCGAGTCCTGACAGCTGAGGTGACAAGTAGTCCCCGCTTGTACTGAACGTCCTAACCAAAGGCACACTAGCGGGGCGAAAATGAGTCTGTGCTGAAACTATTATTCGCATATTCTTTTGCATTGCATAATGGCACATGGGGGAGAAAAAACAAATATGTGATTCGCCATCAGATCAGAAAATAGAGGAAGCCTATGTAGAGTATTGTCAAGTGCGGCACACATTCTGACATGGAACTATGGAAAACTATCACCATCTTTCAACAAGCATCGCACTAAAGAATCCTGCGAAGTTCCCTGATCTAATAATGGCTGATGGGCTACAGCATTCACTAGCTCTACTCAAAAATATGACATATTAAACTGAAAAAAATCAGAACTGATAACCGTCCAGTCAGCAAAGGACATGCAGCCAAAGACCAATGAATTCAACGTAGTTGCCTCGACTATCAAGTCCATTTTCCATAAATCATCGCTGCGATAGACATACAATCACGAAGCTACAGGCACAAAAGGTGTTTTGCTAGTCTCGGCCGACACAGGTCATTGAAACACTGATTAATTCCCAATTGTATAATTTAAAAAATGTCGCAGTTTACAAGAGCCACTGATGTTTATATTATGAGAAGTACAAGTTGCCCATCACAACATTATGCAGATACAGACAGATTTAATTGATTAATGACACATTATATTCCGATGAATTACTGCTCTCATCAAGATCGTAGCCTATCGGAGAAATCGGCTAATCCACAGCATGCAGTCCAACTCCTTATCACTGAATAACTGACTAGATGTTCCAACTTCCAGAGAAAACTATGTGAAAAGGTACTGACCAAACATATTTTCATTAACCTTCACATTATTCAAGTATTTACCCAAAGTTAGAATTCACGCCCACACTTTAAACATTTACAAGATTTTCTTTATGCAAACAGCACACATACTTCAATCTGTGCGTCATAAAGGAGTTTCTGAAGATGAGGGAACACGTGATAACCATCACTTTTCAACCTACAGCATACATCATTTAATTATTTTTCTTTATTTAACCTTTACTTAAACCAAGGAAGTTGGTTAAGAGCCCTGGGGGGTTGAGGTGGGGAAGAAGAGGACAAACTGCACAGCCAATCAGATCAGGGGATGATTAGGTAGCAGGTCGAAAGAGCCAGGTTGGGAATTCAGCCATGACACCGGGAAGGCCGCTACTCTTGTCAAAGAGTGTCACAGGATCTTTAATGACCACAGTGAGTCAGGACTACGGTTTCAAATCTTAACCGCAGGACAGCATCTCCTTCAGTAGATCGCAACCTACTGGCCACCAACACCTCTTCCAGCAAACTTGTTTTTCCAATGTGGTCTCCCACCCAAGTACTAACCAAGCTCACACCTCGGCCATGCAGCTGATGCAGATCGGTAAAACCCATACCACGACAACCCTACTCTCTACATCAAAAAAATAAATAAATAAATAAACATGCATATCTGTTGCATTCCCATTTGGACTTGTCATGAAGTATTCCATCATTATCTGCAGATGGGTCCTGGCTTACAGGTTGGCTTGCATTTGTATGCCATCAGCTCCAATCACACGTAACCTCCCGAAAAAGAATTTTCAAAAAAGCCATTCTGGCCCGCACTATACAGCGTGATGCCATTTAGCAGAATCGGCAGATTCAGGACCAGTTTATTAATGTAGCTGAAAGAGACAAGATTGATTACCCCACTGAGCCAGTGTGCAGCTCCGGACCTGCCGTGGAAATGAAAAGCAGCATTTCTGGCCAGAGCAGTGAGATTAACCCCTTCCTGACCACCTGGAGCTGTAAAAATGGGCATTAGCATTCAGAAAACAAACACAGAGGCCACTGGAGAAGCAGGACTATTAAGGATTATATCGCCGTCTATTAATGTCCCCCAAAGCCAACCTTCCCTGACAACTGCCAAGGGCATGTACGTTGTATTTATCAAACACGCCGCTTTGGGCATCAATGAGGTTACTTGGCTGTCCATCACATCGTCAATGTCAACGGACACATGAAACCTGCACGGGTAACAGCAGGTCACATCAGTCAGAGGAATTGCTACGGCTAAGTGCGGAGGCGTAAAAAGTACAAGGACAACAATTAGAGCGCAGCAGGTGAGCGTAAAAGGACAACCTCTCTGCTGCCCCCCTGTGGAGCCTCTCAGCTCACCTTGTCCTCACCATGGAAACATAAGCATCGGGTCCCATCACGAGCGACAATAGCTCATCAGCATCAAAGAGGCCTGGATTAAAATTATGCCATGATAATGCTCCGAACACCAAGCTGATTTGCATTTGCATTGATCTGAATGACTCCCGGCGTGAAACAATGTTTAATTAATGTCAGGAGCGAGAGTAGGCGGTATGGACAAACTGTATGCTAATGTGTGGGCATTCGTATTCCTGCTTCTTAAGCATTCGTACCTCGGCACCTTTACTGCACCCAAGACATACAGCCGCACCGCTGCAGGCCTAGTTTATTCACCTCTAGAGTGCCACCACCGGAAATCTCCAGTCAGACTCTCACAGGGCAGTATCTCTGGCTGGCAGGATCGTTGTATAATCAGGCACAGATCTCCGGCATCTTTCCCTGAACGATGGCAGTTTGCCCGAGTCTTTCTAAATAGTCCAAGGCTCCTATTATTCAGAGCGTGGCAGGGTAGTGCCGACTGATTTGGCGACCCTAGCCTGCTCTGGGTCCACAGGCCGGGAGGGGTCCTGCAGGGGGCGCCAGAGACAGAGGACCGTGGAACGGTGCTGGCGCGGTTCTGAGCGCTGAAATCCGGGGGAGGCTGCACAGAAAGGGAGCTCAATCATGTGATTAGGGATTCGAGGGCCACTGTTTGGGGCTTTGGTTTCCAGTTGCTGCTCCCAGAGATTAGCTACAAGCTAATCTGAATTGACTTCACACTGACGCAAATTCAAACCACCAACAAAACAACTGCCGTTTTCCAAACTTAATCCACATTCTCTATCAGTGAATGAGGAGAAAATAAAAAGCAAAACGGTACCCACTGCATAATGCCCACTTCGCATTTATGCTACACTTGCAAGGGATGCATTTCACACAGTATGTGATTCAATGACTATTAAACTGCATATAATAATTACAAAGGAAATGGAGTCCGTCTCACATCCAGAATATTGGTAGTGGAGGCTATGACTGGATGTCAAGAGAACAGGAAGTGAAAGCCTTCACCTAACATCATGACAAAAGCAACAAGCTGCTGACATTGTCAAGCAATATCCCCCGCAACTGGCATTGCATTTTTGAATAGAGAATGTTTATATGCATTTAGATTTGTAAAGAACTGTACTAATCGCAAAGCTGTTATTTTCCTTGCAAAAAAAAAATAGGCCGGAGAGTATGCATCAGAAAACTCAGAAAATTATACCAAATTGTTTTCATGACGCACCTTTATGTGAAATAAGATCACGATCGGATGATTAGTTTCAAATTCATAGACAAGACAGGACACATTACAGATTTCCCACAAATCTGACGCCTTTTGACCCAAAACGCAAACAATTGTAAATATATTTTCAAAATTGCTTTTCATGACACACCTTTATGTGGTTTTACACCTCTATGTTAAATATGATCAGAATCGGTTAGTTTAGTTTCAAAGTTATAGCCCGGAAAACAAACGTGTCGGACGGACTGACGGACCCCATTTTTATAAAAAATGGGATAAAAAATACTGGCAAGCTTACCTGAAGCTTACCAGCAAGCAGTCTTACAGCGATGACACCAGTTATAAAAATTTAATGTGAGGTCTGACATTTGAATCAATGAAAATCAGTGTCTAGGTCACTAAATAAAAGTTCACATAGATTTATAAGACCTTCTGTTACACAATCCTAAGCTCTGAAGCAGTTTTGGTGATGCATGTCATTAAAATATGTCAATATGCATTCAATATGTCAATTGTGAACTTTAAAGGTCACAATGTCAAGTTATGGTCACCAAATGGACTTCATATATGACTTTATAAATGTCTCAATACAAACCTTGGCACAATCTGTGACCATTTTGGGGGTACAAGTCATTGTAGTTTCACTGTCGAGTTCGACCGTCAAAGGTCACTGACAGTCAAGTTGAATGTCACCAAATTAAAGTTCATATGTGACTTCCTATGTCAGTAACACAAACCAAGCCTCCATCTGTGACTATATCAGTGACACAAGTCATTGAACTTTCTCTAGATCAAGTTAGACCTTTAAAGGTCAATATGAAAGTCACCAAATGAAAGTTCATACATGACTTCCTATACTTCTCCAATACAAACCTACACTCAATCTGTAACGATTTTGCTGATATAAGTCATTATAATTTTACTGTATAGTTTGGCCGTTCAAGGTCACTGAAGGTCAAGTTCAAGGTCACCCAATCACACTCCATGCATGACTTCCTATATGGTCATAATACAAACCTAAGCTCTATTCTGTAATAGTTTTGGTGGTAGAAGTCATTGAAATTTCACTATGTGAAGTTTTGCCTCAAGTTCAAGTCCATCAAATGAAAGTTCATGTATGACCTCCTATACATCTCCAATACAAACCAAAACTATCTGTAACCATTTGCTGATATAAGTCACTGAGATTTCACTGTGAAGTTTGGGCATTCAAGGTTACTGAAGGTTAAGTTCAATGTCATCAAATGAAACTTCACACATGACTTCCTTTAAGTGTTCAATGCACATATGTTCCGAATCTTCAATACTTTCAAGCCTAGAAACCTTTGAAAATTGTAACATTTTGCTTGACCTCAAGTTTGACCTTTCAAGGTCATCTGAGGTCAACTTTAACACAGCCAAAATATAGATCATTTATTACTTCCTATATGTCAGTAATACAAACTTAATCTCTATCTGCAACCATTTGGCCTCCACAGGCCATCTTGCATATTCATAAAGTACAGCGCCCCCAATAGACCCACTTCCATCAATTCAATCAAAATGGCGCTCACACTGTACATTGACGGTACCAAGGTAAGTTGATTGCCTGATTTAGAAAAAAAATTATCACTCAGTTTTTGAGAAATGATTTTTTAAAATTTCTCAGTCCTATCTTTAACATTGAATCATTGAAGTTTTGGCTCCAATCAAAAATCCGAGAAAAAATGTCTGGAGATATGGTCTAGTAGTATGCTATTGCAAATATACACAAAAATTAATCAGGCTGAAAAAAAGATAAAAAATGTTGCGGACGACGGACTTTGCATGCTACACCACGACAATAGCTTATCGGCCCATAGTCGGCCCATAGAATCCATAATCACGAGAGTTAAACCTCATTAAGGCAACTCAAGCCCACGGACACAGGGGAAAATTATGTTAAAAATTAGCAAATCCCTAATTTGTACTGAAATTATTCAATATACTACTTACTAGCTGCTACCCGCTTTGTAGCCCATTATTTTGTTGCTTTTAGATCGCATGAGGGAGAGAAGCCGTGTCTTCAATTGCCACTTGATTATTCTTGAATTGGAAAACGTGTCAATCAAGGGAAATCATCTAGAATAAGCCAGGACTAATTTTTGTCAATAATTGCCAACTAAGTTTAATGCCAGCCCTGCGAGTGTTCAACTGTCAAATTAGAATTTGGGAGCTGTCAAGTTTGAGTAATGAGAATGCTGCATTCGTGGACGAACGCGGTGCCCTCTCAAAAGCCTGGCTTTCGTGCAGGCTGTCTTATCACTCTCTCGGCCCTATCGGAAACAGTAGCCGGCTCGCAGGTTACCTCAACGCACGTTCGCGAGGACACTGCGGCTCCTAGCGGTGCAACCGGATATTGCTACGCGCATCAGGCTATATAAGTTTACCCGCTACCCAGAGTGAAATTGCCATTTTTTCTGCTTGCATGACCGTTTTTCAAAAATCGGGGGACGTCAATTCCTTCCTGGTGTCCAAGTGGATATTCACACCAAATTTGGTGATAATCGGTTGAGAAATGTAGAAGAAACACGTGCACATACACATACACACACAGACAGACAATCTACCTCAAATACATTATAGATTAACAAACAAAATTTTAACTGTAGTAAATTAACATTTCTCCATCTGGACTAAAATGTAATGGTCCTCATTGCATCAAATTTTCTCCGTTCATTTTTTCCCCCAATTAGATCTCAAGAAAAAACAAAAATTGTCTACCAAGCTGGTAAATTCATTTTCAATATTTTCTGTAATATTGTGTTTTGCACATAATCACGCCTGGATAAGTAAAGATACAGAGATTCAGTTGCTCAAAAAACAGCCATTGGCGGGTTTCCTAAGGCTTTTATACCATTTTGGAGTAGTGGAAGCACACAGAACCGACAATAGAGCATGGTATCCAAGTTTTAACGACAAACCAAATTGTATTCCTGTGCAAATACTCCAATGCAAATTCAATCTCTGCTTGCTCTAATTTCTACCAGTACAAAGTTGCCAGAGACTCATCCAGTCCTCTCAACCTGCCGGTTTTTTTTAATTGCTCTTCCAGCAGAGGGCGATGTTGAGGGAAGAGTATGGACCTTTACACAGCAATCCACCCAAAGGAAAAGTATAAACAATAAAAGTGCCACCCCTTCCACACAAACCTCTCATTTCTCCTCAGTGCTGTAAGTAAAGTCAGATAAATGGGATTTCCAGATGAGGAAGTGAGCGATGGAAGCCAGTGAGGACCGCAGGGAACAGACCGAAGTGCTGCTCCGGACACAGAGTAAATAATCGGAGTGTTTCATCCCAACAGTAACGCATGGCGCTACACCATATAGCTGACCTACACACACGGTATGACTCAGCTTTCACAGTCAGATGCTGCTAGAGCAAAACATAAAAACTGTGCTGACTATAAACACTACATAGCACAAAATGTACATTCGCCCAAAAAAAAAAACAAAAAAAAAAAAAAACAAAATCAAAATAAAAAAGGGAAATACTCTTATTTGAATTCTCTGATTATACTAATAGTAAACAAATCGCAGAATATTACTCAATACTGAGCCTCCATAGGCCATCTGCGCTAAGCCACAGATGGGCAATTTGGGTGGCGGTGGCGGTGACGACACAAGCACGCTTACACGCGTAGAGCTATAGTCATACCCATACATACCTAATTAAAATGCATACAAAGGTCACAATCCTTGCCCTTCAGTTGTGATGACATCACAATACCACAAAATAAGTATAATTTCAAGACAAGTGTTTTTTTTTTTTAAGTTAAATTTTAGAGATATAAGCAAATATACTCAGTGAGAGCAAACACAACATTTTGAAAAACAACATTTTCCAAGCAACATACGGAATATAAACAAATTTGAAGAAACATCTTTCTAAAATCAATATTTCAGGGTAACAGGCACTCCCTTTGTCTCCCTCATAATATCATCGTTTGTAGGCTCACGAAATAAACGGTTTCCAGTACCATTTTTCTGCTCGAAGGCGTTTCGGTAAGCCTCTGTTTGCTCGTCGCTGTCGACGGAGCAGTCCAGCCCTCTAGTGGTCATAAAGTGCATGACATCCCCCAAAAATCCCTCAATACTTGTTTACAGAAATAATATTGAATTGTTGGCCGAAGGAGTGGAGCTCGATGGCAACGTGCGACCAAAGATCTGCTAGTTTCTCATCTCTGTGTCAAGCCATCAGAGCAGTGAGAGCTTCCACAGCAAATACAGCTGTGGTTACTTTACTGTAGGGCCCTCCATATCCCATGATGAGCAGCGTTGATGTGGTATTTTGAAGACTCGCACTCATGATTTCCCCTGGGCATAAAGTGTGGAGGTACTGGGGTTCCACTGACTACATGAACACCACTGTAAACATGAGAAAGACAAAGAGATCCTAGGCCTTGCACTCACAGGTCAACACTCCCTCTAGTTGACCATTCAAAGACAATACTGCAGCTCACCGAATGACACTGCAGCTGCTTTATCTCTCAGGCACGTCCACGTCTACCATTTCCCTAGAGGGAATCTGAAAAAACCTCGTATCTGGTTTACCTCATGTTCAGACACAGCTATTTTAAAGGCTGAGTCCATCTCTACAAATCGTTCCCAGGGTGGCATGGGAATGCAGCTGGCAGTGTGGCTGCCTCACAGCAAGAAGGTCGCAGGTATAAATCTAGCAAAAAGCCTTTCTGTGAGGAGATCGCATTCTTCCTGTGTTAGCGGGGGTTTCCTCCTGGTACACCAGCTTCTTCCCGTTATCCGAGGACACAAGCGATGCTAATTGGCGACTCTAAATTGTCAGCATGCATGAATGAGAGCGTGAATGAGGTTTAATCCCGGTGATGGATTAGCGAACTGTCCAGGATGTGCTCCACAAAGAAAGACAGAAACTGTACAATATCCGTACAAATGAGGAAAAGTGGAGGTTCCACACAAAGGGACATTATTTCCAAAGAAGTGGAATATTCTTATATCATGCCACCACAAAAAATTAAAAGTAAGGAATATGGACACTCGTGAACAATATTACAAAGGAAAATGTGCCGATCTTTGCGCACAGAGCAAAACCCAATATAGATTTTTGATTCATTTTCTCAAGTAACTCATATGAGCCACAAGATGGCACTCCTAAATCACACAAAAAGGACCCTTTCAGAATTCTTAAGAGGACGGTAGGAGCGATTCTGATCACACTGCAGAATGTGCATGTTTTTCCAAAACAGACCGGTTTGCAGAAATTAATCAACATGGTTGAATAAACAGAGTAATACATCATCAATATAAATAATACTCTGCAGTGGATGGCAAACCCTGCAGAGATACTGCCAACATGATGCATTTAAACAGAATACTGTATGCGTCCCTGGCCTCGTTGCATAAATACAGCACACGCAATAGAAGCTAAAGGTATAGAGGTTCGGTTATATCCCCGATACAATGCAGGCACACTTTTGTGGTATAGATGGGCCTATCTAACATCACAAACCACCCAAATGGGATAGATAAATTGAGCACTTCAGTGCTCACTTGTAAGTCACACTGTGAAGAATAAAAACTCCCAGAAAACACAGAGAAGGGATGCAGTAGCTTCTCAACAAAATCTCTCTCACCCAAAAGGGCAGTAATTATGAGATACAGATTGACAATACTCAACAAGGTCGCTCATCCTGCCCTGTAATGAATGGACAAACTGTTGAAGACCAGTATAATTTGCATCAACATGAATGTACTGATCCGATATTCAGTACTGGTATCAATCGGATACTGGCCAAAAACACTGGATCTGATCTCAAAAAGAGATCGAGGTCACAATCCCATACGGAACACCCTCCTAAATCTTCTAGCATTCTGCACATGCATGTAGTTCCTCTTCAATCTCGGGAACTGCGCTGAGGGAATTTTTCAATTCTGCCCATTCCATCGAGAATCTGACCCCCTCAGCAAAATTTGTCCTGCTCCTGGCCACAATTAATTAATTTTAAATGATGATAATTTTTATCACTATTTTTTTTATTAAAAAAATTTTTTCCCCCCAAATCCGGTAAAAAAAAAAGCACAAAAAGCAAATCACATCATTTCTTCAGGCTTTCTTGATTGCCAACGTACACAAATATTGGCAGTAAATAGTGGACAGTAGACAGTAAGTGGTCCCCGTCGCAGTCTCTTTAACGGAGAGGCACTGTCACACACCAACAGAGGTGATTAAGGCCCCCGTAAAAGCAGAGGACGCACATTTTTACCCTCCGTCCGTAATTCCTTGACTCTGTAAGTCTGAGACACTACCATTTCCAGGTCATATCTCATAAACTGATTTGAGATTTTTCGACGAGACTTGGTACATGCTTAGAACTAGTGCTGAACTGGTGCCTTTTGCCATTTTGGTGATTCTGAGATTTTTATTTTTCTTGGTTTCCTTGGAAACACATTTTATCTGGGGGGCGGGGGGCATCACAGTGCATCACATGCACATCGCTCTGGTTTAACGGTGCTTTAGGCCCCTGGGTTGGCACCCGTTGTCTGCCTAGAGGGCAGCACAGGCTAGCGCATGCGGACAGTCAGGCCCCATCTCATCCTCTTCTGTCAGTCTCAGCCTGCTCAGGGACACAGAGTTTAACGTTTAGTTTATGAGTTATATGAACTTTGAACTGAACATGTTATACAGGGTATTCCATTTATTTTGATGTTAAGTTATTTATTCATCATAATTTAAATTTAATTCCAGTTCAACTGTCTGAAAATAATATTAATGTGACTTTTGGAGCACATCGATGCTGAAATTATTATTATTCCACTTTAAATGCTCAGTTAAAAAATTTGCACCAGATGACACTTCAACAAAATTTTTCACGTTGTAGGTCATGCATTTCACCTTAAGGAGAGTAGAATATTTGTTTTGCGGTTGGAGAATAATACATTTTTAGATGACTATATTAATCAAAAAAGACCGTTTATGCAGACAGTCCCTTGAGGTAGTTTCCAGTCAGCTCCATCTTGAAAAGCATGATAAGTCGATTGATGCGCACGAACGAACAGGAAGGATAGGGGAACAGATTGCAATCTATTCGTTCCTGGGTGTCTATCGACTTTCAAGATGGAGGCGACTGGAAACTACCTCAAGGTACTGTCTGCATAAACAGTCTTTTTTTAATAAACTACCTGTGCATTTTCTAAATTCTCAGTGCCTTGTTTTAAATGTCAGGGCCCTCGGAATTCTACCGAGGAAGTGTGAAACTACTTTGAGCCTTGTTAATGATGAACAAATAGCGATTTCTTTGCATGGCAACGCAATGCCAAATTCATTATTATTGTAAGCCTGTTGGGAGCTTCGGCTAAAAAGCCATGCATTTCGAAATGTTGCGTGCAAATGGAGGTGGGGTATTCGACAAAAGTTAGTACTCGTTATGATGTTTCAATGCACCCCAAGTCAATTTCACACCAGAATTCTCCTTTAAGGTGAGAAGGTGGTATAGCACTGGTATTGGTACCGGCAGACACTCACGGTTCTGATTTCGGTACTGGAGATGAAAAAGTGGCATCATGCTATAGCTAGTTACCATGGCTGAACCCAGATAACATGACAGAGAGGTTTGCACCAGTATCCCTGAGCACAGCTGAGGAGCCACCCAGCTCCGCTGACCCAGCTCTCCACATGACTGGCACAAGCTGGAAGTTTCCGGAGGCACGACGCTTGCAGCCCAAAGTCACGACACCCCATTATGATATTAACGAAGAACCCTGCAGGTCACTGAAATGCGTTTTTAAAACGGGCCTCGGATATCATAGGCTAATGGATCTTGTTTTATGCATTACAGCTGGCCGGCCCCGACACTCTTCTTTAGTTAGCGCGCCGAGTGAATTATGATTTCAATAACTCCTGCCGTCCTGCTGGCCCCGCGCTGCGTAATTATATCATGCCAGGCCAGTTGAACTAGCGAAGCGGAAGGGAATCTTGAAGCCTTGACCGCCAAGCGCAGAGTTGATTATAAATTCATTTGGAGGAGGCAAAGGTCGGGGTAAAGATTGAATAATCCGCGATGGTCGCTGCTTTTTTTAGACGGCTTCGGCGGAGCGAGGCGCGGCAGGCCCAGTGTGGGCGATTACCCCTGGTCTCGCCACCTCATGAATACAAACATGAGCCCCCGGGCCATGAACCCATCTCCACGCGCCGAATTCGACGGCGAGGCTGCACTCTCTCCGCCGACCTCTCTGCGTCAGAACTCTGAAAACTGCACTGGGGTTGGAAGGTTAAAAGAATAAACTCTGTTCCATACATACTAACATGCAATTCAATCCTATCCTACACAGATGCACACGTTACGAGCCCCAGCCCCGTGCACTCACATGCACTGTAATTCTTGATTAAAGAACCTCTCTGTATTTTCCTCTCTGTATTTCACACAGCGGGGCTCTGGAGTAATGCCCAGTCCAGTCAGTAACTCTTAGAATAATGAAATGTGTTCAGTGTGTTCAACAGAAATGGTCACGGAAGCACTGCTCCCTCAGACGGCTCACAAGGCTCACTGGGCTCTCAACAGCAGCTCGTAAGGTCCCGGTCTCACTGGGATCTCAAAAGTAGCTCGCAAACAAAAACATAACAAATGCATAAAGAGCACAGCTCAGGGAAACCGAAATAAATTCAGCCTTTTATATTAGGACACCAACAGCTTTCGACTGATACTGAAGCATTAAGTACAGAGAATGAGATTCAATAAGCAACAAAACCACTTTTTAGCTTGTCATTTATATAGTCCAAGGTCCGTAACCAGAATGGAACACAATGGACTCTCCTCCCCAGAAGAGGTTAGCGCTGTGACGTGTGGCTCGTTCACACGCTGACATCCTACAACGCCATAAAGCTTGCGTATGTCATTGCCGTTCTCTGCTACCGTGCTTCTCTGTGGTTTTCGTGTTTAGCAAAACACTCTGGACAAGCACGAGACGACTGGATTTCAAATTTTTTAAGGCGCCGGCCACATTGGTGGTTTTTAGGGAGCGAGCCAACTCATGCGCCGACTCCTCATTCCTCTCCGTTTTGAAGCCAAAACAAGGTCTGAGACGAGCCCACCTTAGCGGGAGCCAAAACGAGGCCCAAAACGATCGTGGCGCAGATGTAATACATCTCAGTCAAGCCTGGCTTTTATAACTCTTTACAGAAGAAAGGGATTAGAACCAGCACCCCCTACTGTCTTACAAAACAACAATCAAACCACAGCTACTAATCATCAACTTCAGTTCACTAATACATTACAATAGCTATGGAAGCTCATGTACATGAATCCAGTGCCTGATCATATAAAGTTCCAAATCTTCTGTGCGTCTTTTTCCAGAGATTCTCTTCCATCTTGACTGATACCATGACTCACTCAAGCCTTGTTCATCACCAAGACGTCGCAGGCCGCTAGTGTCCTGATCCAGTTCTTTCCCTGATTTACACCCAAGCCTGACCAGCGTCTGGAGCTACACACTCTACTGCATGAGTCTCTTATCAGATTTCTCTTCAGACTTTAATCCAACTTGCATTACAATTACCTGGCCAGGGGACGATGGGCCCCCCCACTTTAGCTGAGTTCCTCCAGAGACTTCTATCCACTCGAGAGTTTTGTTTCGCAGCACTGTTTGAGGATTCCTCTCGCTACAGTGTTTTTTAACCTTATGTGCCATTTTGGGGATTACTTTAGCACTGCCAGTGCGACAGAGCGGGGGGCGTATTAATGAGCGTGTGGCTGCATGATCACCTGACAGAGGGAGCGGGTGGGGTAACTACAGGCATCATTATCTGAGCAGCAATTCCCCTCCCTTTCAATGTACGGCAGGAGATGATCCTTCTCTGTACTAATAAGGCTGCCCCCCCACACAAGCAAACTCTATGGTGGAAGAGGAGGGTACGCAAGGCGCAGACTGTTCTTACTGGGAGCCCCTAAAACCCCCACCGCCTATGGCATGTTGAGGCAAGTCATTTGTAAGACTATTCCTTTTCCATAATTCAAAATGGCCGCCCACATGAGGGAACCTGCCCATTCATTACTGATGGAGTTACGTGGAGAGGCTGCATTTCAAGTGCCCCAGTAAGAAACAATGTCATTGAACAATAGGAGAGGTTCCATAAAACTGCCTTGTAAACACTTTATAACAGGTTTATAAAAACTTCACAGGGTTAATTTCAAAGTAATTTGTTTTTTTTTTTTTTTTCAGGTCATAATTTGTTTTTCCAGAGTCAAATACATTTTCATTACCGATTGAGATGGATGTGATCTTTCAGAGTGGGCTCAGGGATTATTAGCCCCCCCAAGGGAGGAAATGTGGGGAAAAATACTATAACAAATCAACATAATAGAGGTAAACTCGAAATGCAAAAATGTGAGAAATACTGTACGTTATTTAAGCCTAAATAAAACAAAATTACTCATCTACCTAACAAACTCCTCCTCATCAGTTTGTCATGATTCACAGCACCACTGTTAAGACCACTGCGAATAAAATCTACCAAATCTACCAGAAACAAGAATGAAATTCAACTTCAGTTCACCTTAGCTTGAAGGAACTATACTGCATCACATCACTTCCTGGTTCATTAGGGTATAAAAATGAGGTAACGTACCCAGCACAAAGAAAACAACGAACTGGCAGTTCCAAAGAAACAGATGGTCGAAGATCCTCATAAATCCGGTAATGACAACAAGACCATGCACAAAATATTTAATACACCTCCAAGCACTGTCAGGAAAATTATTCAAAAATTTGTCGGAACAGTTGAGAACCTGACAGGTTGAGGACAAAATGCATGTTACCCGCAGGATAGGAAAAAGGATGGAGAGAGGTAAAAAAACAAATCCCTATGAATCACTATGAAAGAATTTCAGGCCTTGGTGTAACCTTGAGAACACCGCGTTTCAGAAAACAAAGCCCAGGTAACAACAGGCTCTTCGGAAGGTTAGAAGAAGAAAGCCTTTTCTGACCTCACGGCACAGGAGCAAGCAGCTGCAATATGCCAAAGGTCATTTAAATTCTGACAGGACGAATGTGCTATAGTCAGATGTGATTTGGGATCTGAATTTTTCGGTTAAATATACCATCACCATGTGTGAAGTTGAAATGGATATGCATATAAGGAAAGGCTCCTCATACCCATGGTGTAATAAGGTGGTGGATCAGTAAGGTGTCCCGTGGCAATGTCTAAGAATTAGGGGTGTCAACTGTCAACGTTTACAATTTTTTCTACACGCGTACACGGGACTTCTAACTGACGTGTACCTGGTTACACGTTGGAGATTTATGAGCTTTTTCTATCGCAGTTGCGCTATATAACCATAGAAAGTAAAATGAGTTTTAAATAAAATACTTTTGACAGATAAGAAAATGTACAAGTGAAAGCTGAAAAAGGTTTAACCTTCTTTTTTAATCATTGTTTTAACTATTGCTCACTTTTGTACATTTTTTTTAAAACTTAAAGTGCAAACTGCATCCCTCTCTCGCAACGCGAGCTGCGTCTGAATTTTAACATACGCCTCAGAGTAAAAGTAATGTGGAATTGGCGAGAGAAAGCAACTCAAAAAGAAGCTGAAGTAAGCTGAAGAGAGAGGAAAAAACTTCACCTTTATATCCACAAAGTTAAAAAAGTAGAGAGGGACTCTCACAATTATTCACTAAAATTGGCGAAAAAAATATGTTTTCTTCCTCCTCTTTGGACGTGAGGATGTGCGATCCGGTCGTGAAAAGCCGACAGAACACCAACTAACAATATAATGTACGAAACGCAACAATATAGGCTAAAATAACAAGCCATTAACAGTTTTTGTTTTCAGCTGCACGACATTTGCACATGGAGAAGATGAGCACCGTGTTCTCAATTTCTCCGCAGCCTATTCTTGAAGTGACGCGACACTGGCTGTGGCTGCGGGGTGTTTTTTTTTTTTTTTTTATATCAAGGTAACATTGCGCCCCATGCATCTGTATGTGGATAACTGCATCAGTGGGAACATTTAAGTGTATAGTTAGTTATTGATACATGGTTATTGATTTTTCTTTACGGTTATGATTTGTTATCCGTGCAGCCGTTTACTCGCGTACAATAGATGTTGGCACCCCTACTAAGAATGGATTCCACCAAGTTGGTTGCCTCTACCAGAAGGCTGAAACTTGGCCGAAGGTGGACTTTCCAGCAAGACAATGACCCGAGGCATGCCTCAAAATCCACACCGAAATGGTTCTAGGATAACAAAATCAATGTTCTGCAATGGTCATCTCAGTTGCCAGACCCCAATGCAAGAGAAAACCAGGTGCTGAACAGAAAAGGGCATCTTATGAGCTCAAACCCAAGGATGGGTCTGTTTTTTCAAGGATATACACGGAGGAATGGTCCAAAATGCCTCCAATTGTGTGCCTTGACCTTGGCAAAACAGTTCAAGAAGACTCTATGCTGATATCTTCGCCAGAAGTAACCACAGAGATATCATTTCCCCACAAAATCAGCTCTGATTCTTGAACCAGTTCTGTTCAAAATTATATGAACCGTGCTTTGCTCTACCAAACAGGCTCACTTTCCTGCCAGTTTTTAGTGTAACCATCAGGCGCGGTTGCCTTCTCTATCCTGTGAACAATAACCAACCCTACCCATGTCATCAAAAATCGCAAGAGAAAAACAACTCTTTTTTGGTTCCCTTTCCAAATGAAATTGTGGACTTCTGAACGTATTCATTTTTGGTGTAAATGCTCTCGTTCAAAATTATATGCGCAAATGGGAATCAAACCAGTTCCCTGCCGGTGTTAAAGGCCTATCAGTGCTAAACTAGGGTTTTACAATAATCACTAGGATCGGATCAAGGTCCTGAGAGGCCCCAGGGCACATGTCTATTGGAGCCCCCCCCCCCCCCCCCCCCAGCCCCTGGCCTCGCCCTACACCCTAACACACAAACACAGCTTCTTACAGTAAGGGCTGGACTGATGATAAAAAAAAATTAGGCCAGGCATTGTGGGCCAAGCAGCCCACCACCAGCTATTGCTGGTTGGACCCCTAATTACATGAAAATCTATCAGCCCACCGGGCGATATGTGCCAGATGACCAGTTCAGCCCTGCCTGTAATGGCACCTTTCTTACATTCCTCCTTACAAAGTCATTAATTACATCGTCAAAATGTAGCTGTCTGACACTATTGACAGGAGTGATAAAGAGCTGAGACGTGTTGGGCACATAGTGCTCCACAACTCATTGTTTTCATTCTGCCTAAAAGGGAAAATGTCCGCTCATTAAGGCATTTTATCACTGGCAAAGTAAAAATAGAAAAAATTCAAAGGGCCACGTAAACATTGGGAAATGCTGACAGTAAATTAAGGGCCCGTAACGTGTCGAGCATTTGAGACGAGCACTTCTCACTTACAGAGTCAGACCTGAAAGACTTAAACCGGATGCTTTGGCAAAGTTCATGTCCAGATCTGATGAACACGCAGCAGAAAATGCATTTACCCCTTCCTCTATGACATCTCTGTCAGACACCTGATCTGACAAACACAGAACTCCAAGGAGACGAGTCAGGTGCTTGTAAGCATTCAAGCAATGTTCAAGACATGCCACTAGCCTATCAATGACTACATAAAATGTCTCCAAAAAATGTCCAAATGTCTTCAAAAAAACTCCTCAAGCGTCACACCTGGTTCTGCGCTCTTGTCTGCAAATGTTTTACTCTTCTGCTTTCGCTGAAGACTGTACGCACTTGTATGACTGAGACACACCTGTCACATTTAATGCTACCTGTTCATATGCAATAAATCGGTCCCAGAGTCCAGCCACAAATTCCATGAGAGTAAACTAAAGTTGGGCTGCTACAGAGATGTCGATGTCACTTCTCCGTAGGTGTATGCTTGTCGCATTGAATAGGTCGAGTATAACATCCTAGAAATATGCGATGAACACCATCTCTAAGGCGTCCAATCTAGCTCACACTCCAGTGGCCTCAACTCCAGCATCTCATTTCTCATCATTATCATTTGAAGTACAACCCAAGGCCTCTCTGATGTGGGTGTAATTTTTCCGCAGCGCCTTGGCTTGATTCTGACCGAGCGCTCCACCGAGTACTACACAGAGATTTTTAAAGTCAGTCTGACATCTGTTTTCTGAAACACTTTACTTCATTTGTGTGTGGATGAGGAGCAAAGTGTGTACAGTGACTGCGGCGTGTTAAAAAAACTCATCAGCCTCTGGGCTCCTACCATCAAGAGTATTAAACCCAACTAAGTTGAGTGAATGTGCTGCACAGGGTAAATACTCGAGATGGGCCTGTAGCCCATTGTATCTTCCCGCCATGTTGCTTACATAGTCATCTGACTGATCTTGCCAGTGTGAGAGGTCTAACCCGAGGCTCGCTACGGTTGCATAGTCTGCTAAACTTTTACCGGTGTGGCTCTCAACTGGCTCAAAGCCCAGGAATCATTCCACCGTGTTACAAATGCCGTTTATAAAGCGGAATACGAATGTCAACTGATCCGCTTGTGACAAGTCAAGGGTGAAGTCAACAATGATCGAAAGGTATCTGGCATCCCGAATCTCGTTTGGTATTGTTTGGCGTGTTTTCTGACCAATTAGCTCAATGAGTTCATCATGTTGATGCCAAGTAGGACACTGTGCCTCTTTCTTTTTGCTGAACTTTTTAGCATGTCCAGTGAGGATTGGGTCAAATTTTCAATATAATTACCATTATGGACTGATCCAAATCGCTCATCATCTCCCCTTAATGCAACCCCCCTTTCACCAAGGAATTTGTTCACTGCTACTGCTCTCTTCAAAATCTCTCTCGAGTACTCCTGTTCACCATCAAATTGCTGCATGAAATCTGCATCTATAGCACTGCCCTTTCTCTGCTGGTGCAAGACAAGCATGAATGATCCGCGTTCTGCACTTCTTTCACGATCCCTTATTCTCTCAGAGTGCTGCCAATCGCACAACCCCAGAGTAAAGCCACCAGGCTTGCAGAAGAACAATTTGCATGCACAACAGTATACGCAACCTGTTGATGGTGAGTATAGAAGCCACTCTCTAGAAACCTTCTGCCCATGTGGCAGTGTACATTTCAGAAGGTCACTGTTGAAACTTCTGGTCTTTCCACCAAGCCCTCGATCACGAACTGAAGATGGATGTGTTTCACTGAGGTTTTGAAAGGGTACTACCCCTCTTTCAATTAACACTGACTTAACTACAACGTATGTCACAGGCAGTGCTTTGCCATAGTGCAGGATGAGTGACCTCATAGCACAACCAAGAGGAGCTTGGTTGCAAGTTTGATGCTCGCGAACTGCTGCTCAAGAGGTGAGATGAGGAGGAGGAGATGGAGGATCTGACAGCACTACATTCGGGTGGAGGACAGTGCTTCTGCTAGCCTCTTCTGCACAGCTAATAGCGCTGCTGTCATTGTTACTATTAGAGGGCTTTTGAAAGAAGCTAGCAATGGGGGGGAACACTTTGAAGCCAAAACTGTATCTCTTAAATCCATTTCTTTTTTGGCTTTCCTCTTGGAAGCGCCACTCTTCCAACATTTGTGTCCTTATTTCAGAGTCAGTAGGTTATTTTAAGTGAAGTTATTTATATTGTTAATGTAAATGATACATTAATAATTATAAAACCCTTCCAGTTTTTTTTTTAGAAAATATAATCAAGTGGTAGTATTGTATAGTCTCCTAAGGCAGCAAACAAGGCATTTATAAAAAAAAAAAAAAATCAATGCTTCATCAGTATGGAAGTACATGAACAAGAGGCATGTTATACAATGAGGAGAAGAAACAGAACATGTTTTTTTATTCTTAAAAATCTTTGTTCATAGAAGTGATTGAGACACCAAGATGAAATCTGCAGGGACGGCTGAGGAGATGTTTATCCTTTGGTGACAAAGTCTGAATACCCTGAGCAGGCGTGTACAGAGGTAACCAGCCTTTTGGATACACAGTATTTTTGACGCTTTTGGCCCCGAGAAGATATTTACTGCTCAATAACTCCTAAATTGAGGCAATAATGAACCTGAAACTCTTTTGACCAATTGTACAGTTCCAAAATATATTATATGTACGTTTTTGGCACCTCAGGTTCATAATTGTAATTTGGAAGACCTTCAAATACTGCAAAAACAATTTGACATGAAAGCTGCCAATATCTCAGGCAGGAGAAGAGATAGAATATTTCCGATTGCAGATTTTAAAAGCCTGGGCAAAGGTTAATAAGAGCCATTTTCAGTTCTCTAACTCTCTAGGGTGAAAAGATATTGGCTCACAAAAATGCAACAACTTTTGATGGGTTTTGGAAAGGGGTGTGGCCCTCAAAATTAAATGAGCCGTATCTCAGAAACTCTTGGGAGATTCGAGTTAAAACTTTGGATTTGTTCATTATATTCATCAAGGTATTTTTAGTTATTTCGGTCACCATGGGATTTTTCTGAAATCGTGTGAATTGACACTGAATGGCCCTATATGATTTATCATTTTTAAAATGAGAACTAGAGGAAACAGTATTTTGGTGAACCATACTGCAGCAGGAAAAACAAGCCTACAGCTAAACTAGTTCTCACCAAAATAAGATTCTCCCAAAGTTAAATTTCATTGGGTGAAATTCACTCGCCATTCCGCCATGCCGAAGACTGCAGGGTTTTAAAGGGTTAAAACAGCCACTACAGCAAATGGCCTGCATGTTTCAGCCTCCCACACACACTAGTTGCCCAGAGGGCCCCCTAGGTCTCCTAGTAGTCAGTTCAATCCAAGTGCCAAGGGGCCCTCAGGGCAATAACACTGGGGAGTCTCCATTGCCAGTAGTTCCAGAACCCTTTTAACAGGATCTTGGTTGTTTTGCAGGTCTACACCAGCAGGAAGCGCCCTGTAGGAGCAGTCTTGGGGAAGGGATGATCTGATAATAGGCCCTGCATCATACTTTAGTTCCCCCACCGCCTGCAATGGAAACCTCCCACTTGGAGGGGCCTTAAGGGCCCTAAAATTGTAAGTGCTGATGCACCAGGGGCCCCAGCTCAAGTTCTAAGCACCAGGGGTCTGGGGGGCCTCATATTGTAAGCGCCAAGGGGCCCAGGGGCTGGACATTGCCAAGACTGTGGATTGGGGCCCCCAGTGGCTAGCACATGCTGTAAGTAGCCATAAGTCAATTAATGTATTGTGCACCAAGGACCACGGCATTCAGTGATCCAGCCTTGATAATTACCAAGCCTTCATTTTAATTTATTCACTGGAATATCACTTACCTAAAACATGTTTCACATCCTGGCACTTCAAGTTTCTCTCTGCAATGTGATTGATTTTTTTCAGTGCTTTAATGAAATTCATGTACAAAGTTAGTAAGTGACTTGTCTGTTTTTTTTAAGGAATACATATTGTTCTCCAGAAGTTGTCATGCCTGCCTGGAAGAAGATAAATAAATGACACATCAGTGCATTCAAAATTCACATTTACATTCAGGCAGTAGGCAGACCCACTTACTCAAAGCAACCAAATTAATGTCTTTCCCCGTGCAAAACACTTACAAGATGCCCCATCTGAGCATCAAACCTGAAATGCCAGAGTGATAGACCGTTTACCCTGACTACTGCAATCTACTGCCAACATTCTTCATTATTTTGATGCTCCATGTTTCTCTGACGAAGAAATACCCTAAAGCCTCGAGGAGGAAATTAACTTGAGAGACGCAGCCCTGGTATCCGTGTTTAGGTCGGGCTTCAAAGGGATTGCAGCGGATATCAGGTCTTCCATCTGCAAGCTGCAATTTAGGATCCCGCTTAAGGGCACATAATCCTCAGACAAGTTCAAAGGAAATCATATCTCTGTATTTTTAAGATGGGCACCGTCCAATCTAGGCAGAGGGGGGTAAAGTAACAGACCAAAAAGCCCACACGCCGCTCTGTAGCTCTTCAGTGCTGAACAGCTTGGCTTTGTTACACAACCTCTCAGCATTTTGAGTCTTATCAAAGCAGCCGTTGCTGATAAATTGATGTTCGCTGCAGACCGTCTGAAATGTGCTCGGTGCGGGTCTCTCAGCAGTTGTGTGCTGCAACGACATGGTCTACTAGGGAATCAACTGCTCCTTCTGACAGACATACAGTGCTGTAAAAACGTCTATTATTTATTTCTAAATTTCTCCACTTTTGCATATTTGTCACCCTAAAATGTTTCTGATCATCAAACTAATTTGAATGTTGGACTGAGATAGCCTAAGTAAACACAAACTGCCGTTTTCAAACTCGAGGGCAGTCTGAGAGTGCATACCTCCACTAGCAGGTTTTGATTCGCTAGCGCTTATAATCAGGTGCAGAATCCAAATCTATCTGGACATTTGATCACTTCTTCCCATTCACACAGCTCAGCTTCCCATAAACATTTCATGTTCATCTGTTGAGTAGTTTCCTGCAGACAATCATGCGCGCGCGCAGGCACGTACACACCCACCCACACAAATGTTCACAATAAGTCCTAACGGAGGTTATAACAATTTCATGTTTCAAGAAAAAAAGTCATGACCCTACCTGGCCCTATGTGAAAAAGGCATTACCCCTCAGTTACTACATCAACCAAGTGGATAAATTAAATTGGTAATACGCTCAATTTCACTATATACACCCAGGCATGATTACTGCAAGCCCTGCTGAATCTTAACATCACTTAAATAGAACCCGCCTGTGAAGCAGGGAGAAAGCAACACACTATGCTGCAATCCGAAGAAATTCCAGAACAGCCGAGAAACAAAATTGTTGTCCCCTATCGGTCTAGAAAGGGTTAGAAAACCATCTCTATGGCTCTAGGACCCTAGTGAACCATGGTGAGGGTCATTATCTACAATTGGCGAAAATTTGAAAAGGGGTGATAAACCTTTCTAGGAGTGAACTGCCTACTAAAGTTCTTCCAACAGCACCTGGATGATTCAACCAGGTGGTCACAAAAGAACCCAGAATAAGATCTAAACAACTGCCAGCCTCACTTGCCACAGCTGAGGTCATTGTTTGCAACTGCATGATAATAAGAGACTGGGTAAAAATGGCATTCATGGGACAGCTACAAGCCCAAAACTACTGCTGACCAAAAAGAATACAGACGCTTGTTTCACATTTGCCCCCTCAAGAATTTTGAAAAAAACATTCTTTGGACTGATGTGTTAAAAAAAAAAAGGAACTTTCCGGAGGATATTGGTCTTGTTACGTTTGGCATAAAACTAGCACAGCATTCCACAATAAGAAAATCATACCAACAGTCAAACAAGGTGGTCTTAGTGTGATGGACTGGGACTGGTTTGCTGCTTCAGGAGCTGGGCGAGAAAATCCTGAAGGACAACGTCCGGCCGTCAGCTCATGACCAACAGCTCAAGCGCATTTGGGTTATGCTGCGGGGCAGTAATCCAGAACACAGAAGCATGTCCGCCTCTGAATGTCTCCAGAGAAACAAAATAAGGTTTTGGAGGCACCTAGTCAAAGTCGCGACTTGAATCTGACGGATATGCCGTACCATTTCCTTAAACGGGCAGCTTTTATTCAAATACCTTCCACTGTGGCTGAACTAAAACAATTCTGCGAATCAGAGGGGGTGAACAGCTGTCCAGGGTAATGTAGAAGACTCACTGCCAGTTATAGCAACCATTAGATTGCAATTGTTGCAATCAAGGGCAGAAAAAAATAGTTATTAAAAGCTGCATTTTAGGTTTACTCACATTGTCTTCATCCTATTTTGAGTTGTATGATCTGAAACATTGAGATATGACAAAACATGCAAAAACAGAGCAAAATGGGAAGTAGGCAAATACCATCTCACAGCACTGTAGTAGCCAAAAGAAACACATGGTGGGTAGACAGGTATGGGGGGCCCTGGGAGTGTTATGGTAGAAGACTTCCATCGATGTGCTGAGTAGCTAATGGGGAGAGGGGGGGGGTGGCGCAAAGCATGGGTGTCAGTCAGCCATCGTGTGCTGCGGCCCAGCGCTCTGTCTCCGCCACGCAGATCCTCGCCGAAAACTGCCAGACGGTTAATGAGGCTTAAAAACCACGACGGCGGCAGGCACAGGCAGCACTACGCTGACAGCTTGTGACGCGACTGAGGCCAGACAGCATAGATGCGGATGGCAACTGCGACAACAGCAACAAAGCCCCGGGGAAAGAGAAGGAAAAGCCGTACGAGAGATGACTAAGTGCCACAATTTACCAAGTCACAGGTAAACCCGAGGTCAGCTGCCTCCAGGAAGTGATGGACAGTGAACCAGACCAAACCAAAGGCCTGACGCCGACAGGGTCGTCAAGAAATACCGATTGGCCCTGAGCCAGAGGACACTGAGCCGAATACTTTCCTTTTCAATTTCGCGACAGCACTGCGGAGCTCTTGAGCTGCTCAAGGCATTAGTCACCAGCCTCTGCTTCCTTCCTCTAAAATCACGGCTCTAGACACCGCTGAGCCATGGTATCTATCAGAGCTGGCGAATATTGCAAGGTAGCAAAAACCCCAGAAAACAAAGTGCTATGGTTGGCAAGGTAAAGTAATCGGGGCTCCTCTGGGAAGAGGAGTTGGGCATTTTAGCTTTTGCAGTCCTAAGAACTTGGCAGTCAAGCCCAGCCAAAGACAAAGTCATGGCTCCGCTATCCACCGCATGAGGGCCCATTTTAAAACTCCAATCTTCTGCAATGTCAGAAGCAACTCCCTCATGACAATGTAAATAAAACATGAGAAGCACTTAAGCATGGATTCAGACATGTTGAACGATAAGAAATGGAAAAACCTACAGGGACGCAGTAATGAGAATTAGAATACGTATGATTCGGTTTTTACAGCAGCCAACAGGACAGCGAGTCAAGTCTTTTTATGGTTAAACCTGATCCTTTGAGACACCGCGTTAATTTAACATGGTTTTACCCTTAGTGTGGCAGCTACGTTCCCGTATGTCAAAACTAATTCCCACATCAGCTCAGCCGCTCCAGGGAGCTTCGGACCCCGGAAAGATCTTCAAAACTTTTCTCAGACTTTTCCTGAAGGGTGACCACGTCGACACCGATAACGCGAGGCCCCCAGCAGAGAGCGGATAACGCTTCCCGGTTGAGGGCAGCCGGCTCAAACCGTCGCAAAGCTCATTAAAAGTGGCGACGCTCACTAATGAAAACTCCTAAATATGGTTTCCACGGCTACAAGGCAAAGAGAAAACTAATGATGGTAGCCTTGCGCTTCAAACCGTGGTCATGAATGACACTCTAAACTGCCCGGACTGACAGGGAGAGCGGAAATCTGCAGAGCTCACGGGGGTGGCTCCTGAGGGAGGTGTGCGGTCTCTGTTTAAGAGGCCATGTGACCGCACCGCCCACGCTGTGCTGAAGGCAAAACCGACACTGAAGAGAGGACCAGAAGCAGCCCTTCCTTACCACTCACCCCTCCCAAAACCACTCCATTAATAATAAAGGGCTGCAGCCACGAGGCGCCCGGACCGTCCAGAATAAATAAGTCAGGGACGGGAAGCCAGTCAGACTCGACTCCGGGACTCCTGGGCTGAGCTGTGATGGACGAGCTAGATGTTCATGTCAGTTGGGCACATGGACAGGCGTGTTGCAATGGTCAAGGTTACCCCGTGTATGTTTTTTCTACATGAAAGGTCTCCCCTTATATTTAGGCTTTCAGTACTGACTACCAATATGCTTTAACCAGCGATGTACTTGACTCTTCTCCTGCTACAACTAGCAGCAGTATGCAGCCTATTTACATCAGCCAAGGGGGTTACGCTTTACCTTTGGTGTGAGTACGTTTGTTTGCTTCTCAAAAACAATGGGATCAAAAAATTGGCATTTTATATGATTGCTATTTATGTGTACACTGTCGGTCAAAAGTTTTAGGCCACCCTAATTTTTACAGTTCCTTATTGAAAATGATGCACTTCCAGTCCAATGAATAGCTTAGAATGATGCAATGGTAAGTGGTGAACTGCAAGAGGTTTTAAACAAAGGGTAAGGTTACCCAGGTTTTTTGGGCACCGTTGAGTAGATGAAAGAATGGTTCCTCAGTGTATCTACTGTCAAACATGGAGGAGGAAGCGTGATGGTCTGGGGCTGTTTTGCTGGATCCAGGGTCAGTGACTTATGCCTCGGTCAAACCTTTGCGGATTTGGCTCGCGTATTGCCTGAACGCAGACATGGGTAGTCATACCCAATAAAGCGCAATGAAATTTGCTCTCAACATACTCAATACGCAGACTAGCACATTGGCGTTTGTTAGTCGCTTGCTAGTTAAAAAATGTTTTAACCCAGATAGCAAAAAGTGATTGAATCAACATTGTGATATTGTCAGGCTGAAGATTACAATCAACATTGATGTCAGATATTGAAAAAAAACATTGAAAGTGCTCGCTATGATCAACATGGAAATAACATTGAATTTCCAATCAATTCTGACAATGAATCAACCTTGATTCAACTATAATATGATCAACATTGTTTCAACGAAATGTATGCATTGCATTATACATTGAAACAATGTTATTATTAAAGGGCCATTTCAACACTTTTTAACCCTCCGGTGTATGTTTTTAGTACACCTCATTAAAAAATAATCACTTTATTACTCTATTTATGGTATAGTTGAACAAGGAGCCTGCCAAAGCAGTCTACTAGTCAGTGATATCACTGCCATATGCCTGAATGGCAGTGATGTCACTAATAGACAAGTTTGGAGCAACCCCCTCAGAACTTTAAAACACCAAACAGAGTCAAATTAACTATTTAAATGAGGCATATTAAAAACATACAGACGATGGTTAAATTGCTGAACTGGTTCATTAAGTATGCTATACTGCAGTGATTCTCATCCTTTTTATACAAAGACCCCACTTTACAGGGACATGTTTTGGGGGACCCTGTACTTCATTATAATCATTTCATTGGTGAATATTTGAAAATGTGTTGTGAGCTCGTAGACTGTATCATGGTTTCACCCCCCGCCGGTCATAAACTGCTGTCCGGCAGGAGCTAGGACCACGGACCTAAAAGAATGCAGGACCCAAATGCCAGACTGGAACAAACTGGAGATTTAATAGAGTATTAAAAAAACACACAGAGATAAAAACAGGGAGCAGCATCACCATATCATCAGGGTTAAAATCACACACATCAATGATAAAACCAAAATGCAGTGCTGATGAGAACTGGAAACTGCCAGCACTATATACTTCAGACAATCACCTCCACCTTAAAAAGCCACTGGTGCAGCTCATTAAGGTGGAGGTGAGAGAAAGCCACAGGGGAGGGGCTGCAAGGCAAAAACCCTTACAGATTGGCCATTTCCAATTCAAGAAACCAAGGTTGAGAACAGCTGCATTACTGCATGCTATATTAACAAAAAACAATTAAACAGACTGTTGTTCTTTTATTATTTATTAAAGATTCAAAAGAAATTCCACTTATGTACTTCTTGTACATTTTAGCACTCAACATTTCTTTTGATCTTTTAAAAGAGGACTATACAGAACTACACGTTTGTGACTTATTCTTATAGTAATTAACTCCGACATAATATCCACGGTCGATTATTTGTCCATAAATACCCCCTGTCCTTTTAAATTACCATTAATTAGCCAGAATTGCGGTTTCCAGGAGGCCGCCATAAATGCCACGCCTGGCATGAGAAGTTGCGAGATCGTAACGTCACTGCGGCTGCCACATGCATTCATGTGCATGATGAATGCAATGTCAAAATGTCTGAATACATGGATATCCAAAGAAATTAGACCACCGACCAATTTAAAATTGTTCATTGAGCGAATCAACTGTTTGATTGCAAATTGAGTAAAGTAAATGGGAGGGCGGTGAGAGCAATTGTCGAGTACAGGAGGATACTTTTGAAGACCGTAACTTTGCTTAGTTCAGCACGCAATTTGCCTGAATGTGTTTGCTTGATTATTACATTTGGCGAATGTGCAAATCTTGTTCAATTATTAAATAAAAAATGTTTAAAATTTGCGGCACAGATTTGCCTGAACTTGTAGGCCCAGTCTTCGGTGCATTTTTCCTTTGCTTGCAATGCGAAAATAATTTTTCACATTCACGTTTGATGCGCTTCACACAATGTTTTCTACTTCGTTTATTTTTAGAGGCTTAAAAACCAGGGCCATCTTAACATGATTTTATTTTTAAGAAATCTTTTTTAAGTTAATACGTTAAAGTTTTTAAAAGTATTTCAAATGGCCTCTGCTGTAAGTTCACCTCTAAATTAAAGTTGTGTTGGATCGAGAAAGGAAGCTAATATTCAAGCTCGCCAGCCTGCCCCATAGAGGAAGCGGGAATATCTCGGTCATTCAACAATCACAATGCAGGACCGCAGGGCAATGGACATTCATAGCGCTGGCAGCCGCACTGATGTCACAATTCGGGGCGCCCCAAATGGATCGAGGGTGAATTTTCGACTGCTGTAGTGAAAATGGTGCGGTCCACTAAAATCTTTTGTAAAATCGCTCATAAAAATTTATGAAATCGCAAAATAAAGGGGAAAAAAGTTGTAGGAGCTTTTTTCATGATATATTGAAATAATATTACCCACCTTTCCCAGCTATGATAGTCCTCCTTTAAGGTTTCCTGCCTGGCCTAGGTGGAGGAAGCACCTTAGAGAAGCGCATCCACCCCCCCCCCAACCAATCTGACCAAAATCCAACATTGAATTAATGCTTTTTGTTATCTGGGAAACTATCGCAAGCAATCGCAAGGCCAAATCGCCTACGAGCAGATGCGAGTGGCAACCAGAGAATGCGAGCGACAGCGAGTAGCTTAGCGCAGGTATATGCAATCATACACAACTCTTATGGAGGTATCAGACGGCAGGGCGCGCCACACGAGTGGGAAATCAGTTGAACAAGAAGATGCCGAAAGCCAAAGCGACCCGAGTGACGACGAGTGCGACGTCAGTCGAGCCGCCCAGGCAATTCCCCTTGCTCATAATCATCATTCGCTTCTTCTTCTTCCAGCTGAACCAAAAGTTTAAGCTTTTGCAAGGCAGAGCTCTGCTGCAGGGCCATAGTTATCATCAGATTTATTTTTCTTGTGGATGTAGACTCATCAGAAGCTAAGATGCTTATGCCTGGTCCCGCAAAATGACTACTATTTATACACCACTGCAGCCAAAGCGAGCTGGTACGCTGTAGAGCGAGCTGGCACGCAACAGTACGAACAACAGACAAGCTAAAGCGAGGGCACGCGCAGCGAGATGCAACGAGACCAACTGGCCTGTGCTGCTAGCGAGCAGCAAACGAACAAAGAACGAGCTACATACCCAATGTGGCGAGCAAACTGCGCACTGAATCGTATTGAGCCGCAGCGAGCTGTAGCGTGGTAATAGGCAACCATAGGCAACCGTAGACCGTATTTGTACGAGCGGCATACGAGCTACCTACAAGCTACATACGCAATAGTGTGACTGCTACCTTGAAATTTTTTTGAGTATTGCTGGGTACGGCTGCGTATTGATATACCCTGGATGGCGCAGCAAAATGCGGCTATGTACGCAAAGGTGTGACCGAGGCATTCCAGAGTGAAAAGCACCCTGAATCAAAACGGCTGCTACAGCATTCTGCTGCACCATGCAGTGCTCCCTGGTTTGCGCTCCAGACTAAAACCTCATCGAGATGGTTTGGGGTAAACTGGACAGAAGAGTGAAAGCAAAGTAACCTACAAGTGCCACACGTTTATGGGAACTCCTGCAACAGAGTTGGGAAAGATTTTCTGGAGAATATTTCATTTCCATTGTAGAAAGAATGCCACCAGTGTGTTCAGCTGTTATATCTGCCAAAGGTGGGTACTTACAGTCAAAAGTTAATAATATATTTTGGTTCATAAATTCATTCCATGATTTCTTTAACTTAAATTGTTAATTTGTTTTATCATGCCTATGCTTTCATTCCAGAGTACAATGAGACATTAAACTGCATAATTTTCGATTAAAAAACTGGAAAAATTGGGGTGTCCTAAAACTTTTGACCGGTAGTGTATTTCTGCATTGTACTTTGCTTCATTTTGCATTTCAGTGTTGTGTATATTCTTTTAAATTTTGTGTTATAGACATGTGTTGCCGCCTCTCTTGGCCAGGTCTCCCCAGTGAAAGAGATTCTTGATCTCAATGGGCCAATTACCTGGTTAAACAAGTCGACATGGTCTACAACATCCCCCGCCAATCGTGCGCTTCTCATTTTCGAACTCAATCAAGGCCTTTATGGTCTGAAGCTACACACCAAATTTGGTTACTATATCTGCAGTAGTTTCTGAGTAAAGCTGTCCCCTTTATCTCGGACGGACGGACGGACGCACACACGGACGGACGGACGCACGGACGCACGGACGGACGGAGGTCAAACCAATATCCCCCTCCCACTTCGTGTTGGCGGGGGATAATAAAGGTTAATAAATAAAGAAATAATAAATACAGATAAAGTAATGGAAGGCTTTCTATTAAATTTTTACCAGAGGTGTGTCTTGGCCCAACTTAGAAGTAACTTCACTTTGGGAGTGATCTGGATCAAATTCTGGACCAGGGAATTTTTTATTTCCTTGTGTGGTGTTATGTGCATAACGCCACTCGTACATGACCCAGACATAAGCTGTTGGGCCTCGGCGGAGGTATGTATTCTCAGTGAGCTCCTGTTTTATTTACATTTTCCGGCTGACATCCGCTGCACCTTTGTTAGACGGTGATGGTAATATTAGTGCTACAGCCGAGCGCGTGTCGAAAGCAAGCCGTGGAATCAGAACGCGTGCACAGTTTGTCCCTCCGTCATCATTCTGCCTGATGCGCAAGCCGGGATCGGACAGACATTCTCCAACTGACCGCGCATCGCAAAGACGGCAGCGCAGCAGAGCGTCGTCCCGCCAACAAGTGCCAGAAACCCCATATGAGAAGCGCGGACAAATCAGTCACCGCTTGAAGGGCAAGTGAAATCTGTCCCGTTTCACCAAACGGCTGGCTGAGACTGAGCGATGAAGTGGAGGGGAGGAAGGTGCGGCCGAAAAATGAGGATGGATGGAGCCTTCCCGCTGCAGCCGAGGACGGGCAGGGGAGTGTCGCGCTCGGGCAGAAGAATCTCTTATCTCTCCAAACCGATTTCTAATTTACTTTGGTAATTGTTTAGTGTAACTCACAATGGAAATTCATCAGTGCGAAGACCCTTTTAATGTGGACTGTCTTCCAGAATGTCTTAAAAAAAGCAATTACTGTGGTCGGTTGAGAGAATATGGAGCATTCAATCTTTAGGTTGCCATGCGTCGTCCAGGTTACGCTACGCATTAGCCGTGGGCGAGGTGAGTCATCTTCCTTCACCAGGAACTCCTTTGAGATGAAAGGCTCTGAGTAAACATAATACATTACAATTGAACTTATGATTCAGAGTTTTCCATCTCCACAACGACGGCAATAAATATTAATAGAGAAATGAAAGCACAGTCCGAACAAAAATTTTATTCAAAGTTTGACAGCGGATGAGCCAAACTCACACGTGCGAAGTCGAGGGTCAGACCCTATACATCCTGCCACGTGTCTTTCACCAATGGAGATGGCCAGCTGAATTTACAAACTGGTTGTACCTTCTGGCTGACAAACTCTGCTAATTGGCACAACAAAATACTTGGGACGACTATACATTATGAACCTCGATTTTCCACCTCTGGCGAGACTGCGTTCTAATTCGGTCACCGGATCAGTAATATTGCTGAAGTGGTAGTGTAGCTGGACACTTTATCACATCGCTGAGGAGAGTTCTCCATACTTCCTGCCGTTTCCGATCGCACTGCTGTCTATTTGTTTTAATCACTCATTGCATTAGCATTTCATCCACCTGGGGTGCCAGACAGATGATTACAACACCCCTAAATTAAACTCTTCAAAATGAATATGAAAGAGAACACTTGCACTCAAAAGTAGGAAAAACAAGCTGGTGAGACTGCAAAAGACCCTTGTCAAAAACGGGATGCAAGCACGCACAAACGAACGGACGGACGGACAGACAGAAACACTGCTTGTATCAGTAGTCCCCAAACCTATCAGTCATGTGGCATGGGACACAAAAATAGCAGATCTGAAATGCCACAGCAAGAAGTTTGGATGGTATTCTCCATAAGGAAAACTGAGGTCAAGACAAAAAGTCAAAGGTCACATAAAATGTCCTGTACAGCTTGTGGGTGACTTGTAATAACTTGCATTAATTTCCTTGATCTAAACTTGGTAGTTTATTGATGGAGTACTCAAAAATGATCAGGCGATTTTTTTAAAGATAGTTGAAAATTGCATATAGTGGTCAAGGTCGTCAGTGAAACATTAGATGTCACAGGTCAACAAAAACATTAAAAAAAAACTGAAGGATAAGGACTAACTACACAAGCAGTTTTGAAAGGCCACTACCAAAGGTGGAGGGGGACTATTTTAAGCAAGACTGAAATGGAAGGGATTTTAGAGTCTCTCTCTGATACAAACCAGATGATAAAACAGGACTCATGCTCGGATGATCTGTCATTGGCAAAGTTATATTTGTTTAGATCGCACACTGACAGTAAACAGAGTTAATGAGGAATGAGCATAATGCTTACATTAAGGGATAAAGGCCTATAAACCTCAGCTAATTCATGAAGCCAATGACTTTCATAGAAACCACAAAGTACGCCATGGCCAGTTTACGCATGAGAAAAATCACATTTGGCTTCAGTCACAGGGAATAAGAGCAGTAACAGGGAGATGCCAAGAGATACGGAAAACCCAGCCACTGTGTCAATTGCAATCCTCTCAGAAACCACATTTTCTGTATTATAATCCAGCATCTGGCTCTCAGACAGATGGCAGCTGGGTTATTTCCATTATGTTCCTTACGCTGGCTGCTTCAAATAAACTGCTGAATCATTTTAACAGACATAAATCGTTCCTTCTCTTTCTCTTAAATACGGATTCCTCATTTCCTGCCAACAAAGAAAGGCATAAGTCCACTGCCAACGACTGCTGGGAACAATTCAGTAACTGGAGTTCGGTTAAATTAATGTATTTGATAGGATCCTCTTCCTGAATCCAATTTGAGAACGCCCACCGCACAGCGATAAACACTGCAGAGGAAAATGGGTGAAAAGGCCCTTCAATAGCAGTAGATTTAATAAGATTCAGCTGCTGCTGCGAGGGTGTTTTTTAGATGTACTGTGCGAAGCTGTTGTGCAGCCTCAAAAAACATAAAACAAGCACACAGAGGCGCGCAAAAGAGAATGAAAGATCAAAGAGCAATACCACTAAACTGCGCAAAAATGAAACATTTTAATGTGTGCAAACACACTATAGCGCATGAGCAATCTTATGAGGGAGGAAAAAAATTATATTTTTATAATCAATACATTCAAGCGGAAGTACAAATTAAAGTGATATATAAATATTTACGCTCGTGTCCGAAAGATGCCAAGCAAATACGTGTCCTGTCACATCTGCTGATCTATGTCAATGAAACACCATGGCTTCCTGGAGATGGCTTTGTATCAGGCTTCTAAGTGCAATATCACCAGCAGGGGATTTGAGAAAATTGCCATCCAGCGCACTCAAAAACCCCCATCAGGAAAATGCGCTCAGATGTTGAAAAATTCTTTTCTTTTTTTTTTAAAGAAAAGTCAACAATGGTGAATCAAGGAGAAGAAAGACGGCTTGTCACATCAATCAAGTGAACAATCTGTGAACCATCACTTGGCGGCGCATCCTGCAGGACTTGATTGCTCCAAACACAGAACAGCAAAGAGCGTGAAAACAATGCAACTTCAATATGGATGAGCCTCTGCACAGACCACAAGATTTCAATCAACCTTTTCAATCACAGGGCCAGATAGACTACAAGGTCCCCCTGGGGACTGCAGTGAGGTCTCTAGGAGTTCCATTCCAGATCAATCAACACACCATCTAACTACCAGCTCAGTTCCAGACAAACTGGGACAATGCGTAAAATGTGAATAAAAACACTGAGGTGTAATGCGCAAACCTCATTTGATCTGTATTCAGCTGAAAAAAAGCAGAGAGAGAAAATAATGCTTCAACGTACCAACTTTGTCAATTGAAACTATTAGCCATTTTGAAACGTGACATCTTCCACACACTCCCATGAATTTGAGGCAGGTGCATATTCACCACTGCGTAACATCACCACTCCTTTTAATGTTATTCAGGCATTTCCAAGTTGCGTTTTTCCTCATTCTAGTCTGTCGTTATAAGAGTGCAGGGCTGCCCGTTGTTTTATGTTGCACTTCATTATCCACCGCAGGTTTTCAGAGGGAGACGGGCCCGGAATGCAGGCAGCCCTGCATTCTGCGTCTCCAAAGCCACATTGCTGAAATGCGTGCAGAGCGAGGCTTGCCATTATCCTGCTGGAACAAGCAGGGGCGTCCCTGGAAAAGATGATGCCTGGAGGGTACATATGCTGCTCTAAAATGCGTGTGTACCCTTCTGTCGCAATCCCGCCTTTACAGAAGCGCCAGTCGCCCGCCTTGAGTAGAATAATGCAGACCCAGACAAACGCTGGCTTTTGTCGCTGGCTGGGGGTGCTGCTTTGCTTATTGCATTGGAATACTGTCCACTGTATTGCGGAGCAAGACTTTAAAAATGAAATGTCAAGCAGCTTTTCATTACCATTTGAATATAGTCATAGATTTCCCATATGTGTATGTGAAAATGAAAGTGATAATTGGACTAATGCATTTTCAATTTAATACTGTCACAAATAACTCATAAGTGGAAAATTATTATGCAATAGTGGGATTACATAGTCTCAATTTTTGTGAATTTAAGGTGGTGCATTCCACCAATCTGTGGCTTGCATCAATGACTCAAAAGAGGTCCAATGAACCTTAACTTCTCGGGAACACCATGGTCTCGGATCAAATCCATCCCAAGCCAGAGCCAAACATGGTCAGCAACCCACAAAGGGACCAAGCAATTATCGGATCCATCTATCCCTTCATTTAACCCATATATTCCTGGCTGAGTTCCAGAGGGTGCCGGAGCCAATCCCAGTATGCACTGGTCATGTGGCAGGAAGGTACACTTAGGCGACCAATCCAGGATAGTAGACACATAAGATTTGATATGATCATTGGCTAAATGTCTTGCTCAGCATACGTGTAAGGGGTTCAGTCAGGAGGGACACCGTAGCATTGCTCATTGCTCAAGTGACCTCCATTATCTCTCCGGAGGCCCACAGCTTTCTCTGTGCACATTCATACGGTTGGGCCTCCTCTGACTCGACTGTGTAGGAGGCTTGTAACTCGTAAATGGTTGGACATTAAATTGCACTGCTTGTAGATTGCAAAGTGCCCGTTCCAAATTTTGGTTGGATGACAGGAGCCAAATTTCAAAGAGACGCCAATCACAGAGCACAGTGATTGCAAAATGTCATAACCCCACCTTCTGAGGAGCACATTCAACCGCAACTGCTGTTAAGTGGTCAAATATCAGGCTTCACTCGCCAAACGAGTAAATACGATAATTTTCGAGGGGAGAGAAGACCAAGCTCTCCATCGTAGACAAAAGCACTGATATGCACACAGGATATAAGTTGGAAACTAAATTGATGGGTAAGACTTCATGCAAAGCAAAAAATATCCAAACCCATAGACACAGATGGTATTTTAATTCCTAACCCCATTAAAAACTCAGTCGTCTCAGGCCATTGTTATTTTTCACAATAGTCAAATATATATTTAGGGTTAACATTTGCCAGCTGTAAAGGATTGAGGACATTGTCATGTTCAGAGAATACAAATGCATGTAATCAAGCTATGCAGCTTTAGGCTCCACTGTGATTGGTCCATTGCAACTAAGCCATTTGAGAGCCGCCTTACATCTAAGGCTCAAGGTATTGTCTCCAACATCTGACCCACCTTTCTAGCACGCGATAGAGATTCTGGGATAAATCTTAATCTGCTGAGATTACAAAAAAAAGAATAAATAAATTGCGTTCAAGTCCAGCCCTCATTCAGCCCCAATGCAAATACCTAATGGCAAATGGAATTGGCGCCAGACAAAATACAAACAGAGAACATTTATGTAAAGAATGCATAACCAAGGAATACCTCGGGTCCTATGGCAAAACAAACTCTACTTTAATTTGTTTAAGTCCACAAGGATTAATTAAAGGGGAGAATGGCTTTACCTGACCAGAGAAAAGTGAACAAAGACCAACCCTGTAAGGTTGTGGTATTATTTAAGGCAGAATAGAAATCTTACGCCTCTATTCAAGTAGAAAACTTCCCATCTTTTAAATAATAATTAAAAAAATAAATAAATAAAATAGTCAAAAAATACCCAAACAAGAGGAGAGTTTAAGGCAGGGGTGTCCAATCTAATCCACAAAGGGCCGGTGCGGGTCCTGGTTGTTGTTAGAGCTCAACACAAACACAAGTGATTCTACTCATCAAGGTCTTGATTGAACCCCCTAATCAGTTAATTAGCGGAATCAGGTGTTGCAGCACTGGTCTAAAACAAAAACCTGCACCCACATAGGCCCTTTATGGATACGATTGGACGACCCTGGTTTCAGGGTATTCATAATGTACGCGCTCCATTTTCAATGTCTCAGACTGAATGCATCGCTTCAGTGGCTGTTCTCTCTTAATAGGATCTGTCGTTCTGCTGTGGGACGTTGCCTGGGTGCCCCTCTTCCTTCAGGTTGAATTTTGAGAAAAAGCGCAAAATGGCTTCATCAACGATGAAGTACAAGCGTTCGTAGTCCCAGGGAGAACATCTGAGACCTGAGTTGGGACGGAGATATGACTGCTAACATCACCGTGGGGAGTCAGGCAGGCAGATGAAAGTCACCGCAGCACTGACAGGATCCCGTTAAATACCTCAAATCAAAATTATAACATTAACTTACCTGTCCTCATGGGACAAACACTCATTTCAATATGAATACACAAGACAAAAAGAGATACAGGCCTGTGTGTTTGTTTGTGTGTGTGTGTGCGTTTGCGTGTGTGTGTGTGTGTGTGTGTGTGCGTGCGTGCGTGCGTGCGTGCGTGCGTGTGTGCGTGCGTGCGTGCGTGCGTGCGTGTGTGTGTGTGCACTTGCTGCTACATCTAGAAAAGAAAAAATATCTAAATACCCAGTGACTGCAGGCTGGATCGGAGCTAATTCAGGCCGGGCTGTGTGAACTATCAGGGTATGAAAACTCCACAGCTATTTGATATCCCTCCTCATATTTAGTCATAAAGTAATTCCATATCCTGAATAGAGAGAAAATAAAAATGTGTGGGGAAACAGATATATATTCTGGGTCTGTGGGCTCAGGATCAATGGCAATCTATCTGCTACTGGCATACCAGCAAATTACAGCAGCGATGCTAGCCCCCAGCGACAAGCCACAACTCTGTGGTCAGGATTTCACAGCGACCTTCGAGCCCCTTCCGCACACATAAATTCATTAGCGAGAGGAGGCAGCCGGCAAACTCAGGAAAGCGTGTCTGTGGCATTCATTTGAGAAGTGACACAACAGGAGCTGCGGCCTCTCTTCCCGCATGTAATGCGAGGCGGGTCACACAAGTCCAGCACCGCTTTGTGCATAAACTCCGAAAGGTTTATGTCATCGCTGATTGACTCGCAGCTGGGACCAAATCCCAATGGCTCTGAGAAAGCCTTTCATTCATTTCTTTAATGGACAAGGAGATATTGGTAGGTTACCGTAGTGAAATGGAGTGTTGTGGGGGGGAGGGGGAGGGTTTGAAGGCTGCAGTACTTTATTGGACGGCAGGCTTTCAAAGTCCTTGCTCTGTGGAGCCTGCTTACATTAACCTCAGCCAGCGGAGGGCAGCAGCGGTAACCTACGTCTTTGCACAAAGACGGCGGACATCATATTCCCTCTCTCGCTGAAAGAAAAGAAAGCGAAAGCAGAGCAGAAGAGCACGACCTCTCTGCTGACAGGCTTCCTGAAAGAGGCTGCCTGACCTTCGCCGAGGTTCAGCTCCATGATAGAAGCTTCTAGAAACCTGCTGTGCTCAACATCTGAAAGAGAACCTCCCACTTTTACAACACCTAAAAGGCACTGCCTTTATCTGTTCAGTGCAGACTGTCTCGCCTTTCCCTCCAGCCTCCATCGACTGGATATCAGTCCCGCCCTTCTCATTTGCCGTCATGTACAGGCTCACCGTCGCCCAAGCAGCCAGTCCTCTTTCAGCTTTTACAGCTTTTTCGAGTGACAACCACAGTTTCTGCACAGGATTTGGTACAGTCAGGTACGCGTCCTGAGCCACTTGCTGTAATGAGGCATTGTGAAGATCCACACTCCAGCCATCATGTTTGAAGTGTCCTCTGGCCGTAGTTTGCGGTTGCCGTGTCAACGCTTTGATCCTGCCTTTAAATTCCCGCTTAGCCAGGAAAGGGAAGTCGGACAGCTCGCACCAGGGCCTTGTTGTTGTCTCAGCCACTATTTGGGCATCTTCAGATATAACCTCAAGTACCATGCTCTGTTCTGCCGCATTTCTTTTGGCAGAGTTCCAACACCTTATCCAAAAATCAGACTCAAGCACTTATCAATCTTTTCCATTACAGCTGTGATTAATTACATGTTTATTGAGTTACTCAGTCAGTGGGTGATTTATTATGAAGGTAATGCAATTAATGTTCCAATTCCAAGCCTTTTCGAGCACTTTACTAAAAATCCAAGTGCTTTCCAAACCTTGAAAACACCAAATTAAAACTCAAGTGTTCTCAACGAAAAAGGATTTAAAAAAATTTAAGTCATCAGCTGAGAATATCAGAGCGAGTTTGTAAAATGACGACATCAGCTCCGGATCGAATTGGAGTTGGGCTGGAAATATGTAGCAAAAGGCAGATCAATAAGCCGCATGTTAGAACAAACCTTTGCCCGCAGTTGGTTTTCCGGATTTACCAAGTACAGCCAAGGTGTCCTTGAACTTAATTATGCATCTGCCTCTGAGGCAGAGGACTTAACGGCTTCTCACCAAAACAAGTGATCTAACACATTTTCCACAAATCTGTCAATACGCGCAGATACCTGTAATATTCACACTGCCACCGAAACCGCGGACTCTGGTGCATAATAAGGTGATAATTACAGTGATTCTGTGGTGTACCTTGCAAACGAAGTTTGGCGATCGCACCTCAAAAATAGCACCCGGTTGCATAACAGAATAAAACTTTTCCAGCGATACAGTGGCTGACTCCCATTGGAAAAGTCAAAAGGCAATAACCGATGAAGATGGCAAACTGTTTGGTCGACTATTTATATGACCGCTTCGGTGTTGTGCAGCCCAGGCTGTCGAGCATACAGCCAACCTCCCTGTGTTTGAGACAAAAGGCTGCAAACAATGTAGGGCCAGCTGAAGGAATTACGCAACTCAGGTTACCCGACCTCTGCCATGTAGTTTTAATCTGGATAGTGAACGACATCGAGTAGTCATAAAAATCAAGTTTTATTACCAGTATCATGGCAAAAACAAATGCAAGATGATGAGCACAGTATCTGGCGTGTTCCAGATATCGCCACCAGACCACAGACCGTGATGAGTAAAGACTCCCATACGTTAGACTGTAGCTATAAGAAGCCGCAGCACAGCTGTGTGCACCCTACCATTACTGCAACCATTACTGCAGAGTCCCCGCACTTCCCTGCCCAATTCCGACAATTCTCCCTCAGAACAGGGTGACTAAGATGCTTGTTGTCCCTCCCCGTCACAGAGACCAATCGCATCCCCTCTGCCCCCTTCACAATAAACACTATAATATCCCCAGAGAAGACACTGTCCCTCCTCCATCTCTCTGGGACTCAGGTTGCCGTGGCAGCAGCTGGCAACACATCCCAGGTGTCTGTCGAGCAGAAATGTACTTTAAATGAACTACAATGATGACAAACTTCCCATAGACTATACAAATTCAAAATTTTAAAATAAATTTTTATTTTATTTTTTTTCATCCGACACTAGTGTCATGATTTACCAAAAATACTCAGAATCCATGACATCACCATATCAGCCCATTGAAACAAAAACACACTAAAGCTCTATGTCGATATAAGTTTCAATGTCTCACGTGCACACAATATTTTAAACTACTCAGCACATTTACAGATTGGATTGTGATTACTTGTGCTCAGAAATTCCCCAAATTTTTAAAAATTATCCTTGCAAGTTGCATCAACATTCGGAAGCATGTGCTCCAACAAAGTGCACTGACGAAGTAAGAAATGATATGATGCACTTAATTATTCTCTCAATCACACATAGCAATTTAACGAAGCTGTACACACAGCTGGGCTTGATTTGAGCAACAGCACAGCACAGTATTACGAGCGGGAGACACTAGTATTGTAATTAGTAACGGAGTCGTTGAGAGACTCGGTGAAGTACGGCCAAGGAACCGTTCCGATGAGGAACACCGAGAGAGCGCGCGGGAGAGCACGTGAGCAGCACCCAGGGTGGCGGTTAGCGGCAGGCGCGTGCAGCGCTGTCGAGGAGGTGCAGGATGACGCTCGCTGGGGGAGAGAGAGGCAGAGGATGACAGCAGGACTAGAGGACAGACCTCCCTAATAACAGAGGAGAAGAGAGAAAGAATCACTGCCTTGCGCTGCCAGCGTCAGCCGCGAGGTCACTGGGGGAGTGTCGACGGTGTAAAGCATTAACCACCACCTCCCCCGATCCCTCCGACGAGGGAAAAAATAAAAATCGATCGATACACCCGGCTGGCGCAATCCCTGCTCCGTAACACGAACCGCACAATCCTCAAAACTGATCGTCTCAGCGAGAACACAAAAAGGATGACTCCCTTTACAACTTTCCGCGCACGAGCGCACTAGCATCTCGCCTCACATCGAGCACCAGAAAACCAAAGCCCGAGGAACAAGCGCTCAACAGTTCAGCTCAACATGTGCGCGCGCAGGCAGCACGTATACTCCACAGAACTCAACTCCTCCGTCACACAAAACTAACCCAGAAAATCCCATACATCATTAAACTCCGTCAAAACCGCGTCAAATACACAGAATCACACCGTGTTACACACAGACGCTGCATTAAAATAATTCATCTTAAGTACTGTGCACCGCAGCGCACACCTACCTTCTGCAGTTTAGCTTTGCGAGCATTGAGCACCAACCTCCTCCCCAGCTTCTTGGCGTACCAGATGGAGGCGAACATCGCGGCGATGCCGGTGGAGGAGCGGAGAGGACGCTCTCGGTTCACAGCAGGACGAGCGAAAGCGCTGGGGAGAGCATCGGTTGTGACAAGGAGGCGAGAGGGAGGCGTCTGCGAGTATTTCCACAGGGGAGAGAGTCCGTGGGAGGGAGGTGGGGGGTATCGGGGGGCTGCACGTGTACGCCGTGAGAGCAGGAGCGGAGAAGGGAGTGCACCTGTATCTCTCAGCACTGTGGAGTCCGGTCTCTCGATCTCCTGCTCTTTCGCTCGCTCCCTCCCTCCCTCGCTCTCTCTCTCTCTCAGAAACACTCTCTTGCTCTTTCCCTCTCCAGCTCGATGATACTCTCCCTCTGCCCCCCCCCTTTACCTTACTTTCCCTTCCTCCCCCGTTACTCCCTCCTCTCCTCCCACAGCCCCTCTCTCCTCCATCCCTCTGTCCCAGCCCCCACGCCCCTTCCTCTCAGCAGCTCCCACCTGCAGGTCTGTTTGCATGTGGTCAAGAAACGGGCTGGTGTGAATTAATTTGCATCCTGTCCAAATACAGCCGTCGCCACTGACGACCGGGGTTGAGTGACAGCTCCCTGCCCCACCTCTGGCCCCTGCTGTTAATCGGGAGCCTATCAAGCTGAAGGGAGCGTGCCCCTCACCCGCCCCCACACTGCCTTAACCCAGCGTCAGTTTACCCCCGCAGAGACGTAGCCTGCTGACACACTGGCCTCGAAGACGACTGGTGAGTCTCTCTTTTTGGAGGGGTCGTTTATAACCGTGACTTTGCTGCCAGTTCCCCCGTCAGTCTTTCAGACCATCTATGGGCCAATGCGGTCTCTGGAAGAAATGAAAGCCTCTCTGTGGGAATTGAAGGTCAGGGTTTGTGAACCCCGGGAGTGTGTACACTCTAGTCTCACCCTATGCTAGTAAATTCTCCCCAATGCTCCCAGAACCACTGTATCACGATTAAGTCATAAAATGGGCAACGCATCAATGTCCGCAACAACAGTAATGGCAATGATGCCTCTTTCCAGTATTTAGAGCAGCAATGGACTCCATAAAGACCATTTCACCTGACAAACGCTGGCCGACGGCGATTTGTACCGATTTGAATCAATGCAGTCTAAAGGACAATGCTGCAACCAGACTGCTCTTTCACACAACTCATCTGTAGAACAGTGCACCGTCCAGGACTAAGTGTGTTTAACTTCGCCCATCTTCAATCACTTAACTTTCATCAAAGCGACATAAAAATTCCGCAGAGAAACTAAGACAAAAAGTGACTGACTGCAAGCAGCACTTTCCTAATAGGACAGAAGCAGCATTTTTTTGAAGGACAGAAGTGTGATCTTTCTCATGGCCCGCAGTGGTTCCATTAACACGCCACCTGAGCTTTCATCAACACCCCGAACATTTTAACGAAGACAACAAGAACCCGAGGCAGGGACACGCATTATTGACAAGCTCTTTAAATAACACAGGTTATTATGCAACTCCAATTTCGACATGGAACTCGCCTGGGAAGTTTGAGCACTTCGGGACATGGCGCCCTGAAAGGTAGAGATCAGGAGTGCATCTTATTTTAAAAAGTGTGACAGCTCTCGCGGATACACCGCGGCGACAGTCGAGTGTTGCGCCGAAGAAATTATACAGTGCGCGAGGAACGTGTCGTTGTCCCCGAGCAGCATGCCTTTCCAGAGTTTTGAAGAGTCTTTGAGATGACACCTCTCTGCCGGAGAAAAAGCAAGAGTGAACTGAACGAAAGACTTTTCTCTCCCGCAGGCAGGCTGGGTCTGGGCCCGAACGGCACTACATCAAACAGGAAACGGCCCTACATCAATGTGCTGATGCCAGCCCACTGCTCCTGTAAGTTACAACAGCCGCAGCGCTAGTCTCTGTGCGGCCGGGCTCGCACCTCATTACCGCATGCGGGCCAGACATACTGCACAGCATATAAATATAGTCATTTAATAACGTCTGCAGGGCTTGCCTTTATATAAGCGCCATTTCCAACGGACAGAAACCTCTAGTCGCGTCCGCGAATAGCATCCATGTGTGAAAAGGATGCGCACCCGGCCACTCCTGAAATTAAAAACAGAAGGCTTTCTGTTTTCTCTCGACTCCACAGGACTCCCCATTATTTGAAAGTGCCACGGACATAATGCGATTTTATGGCGAGAGGGGAGGTTTTACTGGAGGTAGTGAAAAGCTCCACGATGCAGCAAACGTGTAGCAAAGAGGCTATGCCAATTTTAGAGGCTGAAACAAAACAACCATTATCAACCCCTACCTGATAATGGCTCCCAGTGTACAGAGCTGTAAGTGAATTTAGAAACCGGGCATCCGCCAAACCTGCAATTTATGGCAAGCTATTTTAACATTCCACCTTTACGGATGACACAAATGCTGCCATCTTCAGCTGGGTGAGGCAGCCAGTACAACTTGAGATCAATGATTCACGTGTCATTTGCCATAAAACTATGATTACAAGTTAATAAACTTTGCTAGCGTGCGCAATACTAGCCAAACAAAGTCAGTTTGCCGAGTTCAAAGGAACCTTCCTGCCATCTGGAGGATAAATAATTTAAAATTCCTGACAGTAAAATACCTACAATGTACAGAGAGGCACTTTATTTGGCTAGAGCAGGATATTTCATTGAGGTCAGTTAATTGGAAAGCCATTTATGTTCCTGTTATTGAAGCACACCAAAGCCTCCAAGGCAGAAAGCATTCGAGGCAGACAATATTAATTCCAATGTTGTTACACTTCAACAGACAAAATGATTAGTTTAGCAGTCGTTTGTAAGCTTTTGCCTTAGATGACTACCTACATGTCTTCATGTCTAAGCTGCTCCATTGTGCATGAGGGGATAGAACATCCTTTGAAGGCTGAGATTATTCTACATATGAACAGAAAATAAATGTCCAGACTTGGGGGTAGGATTAGATACATTCATACGGCCATTTCTCAACATTTAAATCAAAGATGAAATTTCCAATCAGGCTAAAAGGCTGTTCCCCCCCCCCTCCCATTCTGGCAATCTAGCACCTGAAAATCTAGCACACTTTCATTGTTATCACTGTTCTTTTCTTAATTTTCTATTCTTAATTTTTCCATGTCTTATAACAGTAAACTACACCTGCTTTCTTTCAGTCAGAATCTTTGTTCAAAATGTAAGATGTTCAGCTTATTGAGAACCTGTATGCATCAATTTATCCATTTGAAATCTTTCGTACTTTGAAAAATAATTCTTTTTTTTTTTTGTCATTTTGACAATAGGAGCCTTGTTCAAATACAGCCATTTTCATTTTTTCCCCCCCACACTTTCAGCAAGAAATTTCATTCAAACTCAAAATGTTCAGAGGTGCCTCCTGTTGCACCCTATGCATATGCTCAAGTCTGTGGTCCGAATAACATACAAGGCTGTGTTATTTGTACTATTCAGCTGACCCAAGCAGTTTCCTCAGGACCAGGTTTTCAACAATCAAAGAACAATACACGTATAAAACAAAAACTGTGCTTTGATTACCACGGGGTCATCCAAATTGTTCAAAAAACACATTAAGGGTCCTGTCTAATTGTCCTTAAAACCTTTTAAAATATGTTCTGTGTTCCATTTTTAAACCTGTCAAGAATGCCTTTTCCCAAAGACATCGCTCTGTTATTTGAAATTACCTGGTTAAATCTCATTCCCTTAGCCCTCATTAGTTAAAGCATGATTCAACTAGAAAATTCCGTTGCCTACAACCGCTGGTGTACCCCACGCACTGGGACAAAACACCGCCTTAGTCTCAGAAATCCCAAAACTACATTTTGTGAGAATTGCCCTCTTTGTCATGTGAGATCATAACTAGGTAGTCCTTGCAAAATCACCACTTTAACATGAAATCACTTTAAAATAGATTCATGAGCGTAATGTTTGAATACATTTCTACTTAATACATAAAATTAGCCAATCTCATCCAAGGTCACAGGGTGGGCGTGACCTCCCTATCACAAATACTCCCACCAAATATAAAATCAATCCTTACGCTCTTGTGAACTGCAGCGCAATTACAAGCTACACGCCGTAAATTCAATTTGCTTGTGCAAAAAATTGTCAATTTTAAATATTTAAAATGAGCTGATTCTAACCAAAGTCGATGGGTGACGTGACCCTACCATCAATTGTCCCACCAAATATGAAAACAATCCGACAATCCGTAGCCTGTAGAGCAACTACAAGAATCACAAACAGACAGGGCCGACGTGTAACAGAGTGCGATCCATTTGTTTAAGCTGCAGTCAGACTCTGACCTCTAACAAAGATGGAGAAATTCCCCTCAGACAAATTATTGTAGAGCAATGTTATTGTCATCTGGTAATAACCACGGGCAGTATAATGTAAATACTCTCTATGGTAATACTGCAATAATAGCCAGGGTAGCTGAGGAAGTTGCAAAGTACTAATTTGAACATATTTCATCCAGGTACGTATTACAAAAAAAATGCATAAGCTAGTGCAAATAGCTCTACTTCACCAAAGTTGAGGTAACATGCCAATGCTGTATTTATTTTTTAATTGGTGAAACTAACCTGTCGAGTCTCGGAAGCTGACCTGTGATGTATTAGCGTGGCATCACGCTTCCGCAGTAACTTTTCTGCATCGCCCAAAAACTTGTGTGAATAATTTATATAACCATCAAGATAAAAATATTCACAGCGGTAAGGGATTTATCATTTTTTCGTGATGGATCATTGATGCGACTCCCCAAAACAAAGTTGAACTATTCTGTTGCAACACAGGGTCTTGGGGTGAGAGAGCTGGGGAATGAAGCTCTGTCCCCTGGTTTGGATTTTAATTTGTATTTTTTGTTTTATTGCTAGTGACATGACGTGTGGGCAGGTTTTCACGGACTCCTGAAATATTACGCTCCAGGCTCCCACACTGAGTTTTGAATATAACGGCATTCCGGTATTTATATGGTCATTTATTTGCAATGCTCTGATTGGGTAGCCACGGGCTGCCTGCACATGACGTCACAACCCAATGCTCTTGGAGACAAAGCAAGATCTCTTATTTTTAACAACAAGTGGAACTTGACATGGTACTGACAGCAAACCAGAACAATGCCATGGAGACTAACCGCGCAGTCAAGTAGACCTATTTTAACCCAGTTGAAGTTCTGAGAGATATTAAAAAACTAAGAAAAAAAAAATTCAGGACCTATAACAGAAAAGTAGCACCAAACTCCTCCAACAGCAATCACTAAGTTTGATTTATTAATTTTCTTTAACATATGATCACCATCAATAAAATATGGTGACAAAAAAATGAAAATGTAAAGTTAATGTGACGAACAGAAGGAAATCAATGCGTTACAAATTCACTACATTTGTCAGAATTTTCAAAATAAAATTCTCTTGGTAAATCTCTTGGTATCTGACAATTAATGATGGAATCAATTGAGAAGTCATTTGCTGCTGCAGTCACGCAGCATGATGCGAGTTTACAAAAAATGAATATCATCTCAGCAGGTTCCATTTAACCTTTCAACCAAAGTCTGTGTCCATTCAAACCAGAATCAGTGCCTGAACACTCCCTCTAAGGCTAATGCATTCACTCTCCAACAAAAGTCTGACAACTTTGCTGCTCCTTGCAGCCTTGAAGAAATTCAAGCTTCATGCCAGAAAATATGGCATTCGCAAAGTCCTGTCTGTTCAGCAGAGATAAGTGCAGCTCATAAACAATGTGACATCATTAGCTGTAGCGTCTGCGAGTTATGACCAAGTCAAATGTGCTAATCTCTTGGAATTGTAGAGGCGTATAATAAAACCAGGTATTCTGCCAAATGAATGTAAACAACACACATGAACTAAGAAAGAACATCATCTCCGAGCATTCAGGACCGCAGCAACCGGCACTGAATGAGAATTAGACCGAATGTTGTCATTCATTAGAGATTCTCCACACTAATCCGCACTCGGGAGCCCATGGGGGCAACAGAAAATGCACTTAATTGCAGTGTTTGACGAGCCTGGCGGTTTTCATTGCCGATTCAGCCAGCCCGTGAAAATAACTCAGCCTGAAAGAATGCATCCAATCAGAACCAAAACGTTAAATTGGGCATAATTTGAACAGAGATGTAGTGAGTGTGCATGTCCACATCCGTACCTGGGAGCGAGCACGTGCCTAGGTTCATTATTGGTTTTAGTTAAATTAAGGTCAAGCTTGACAAAGAGAAGACGACCGCATTTCTTCCCACAGTTTCAGCAGTGATTTCTAACGCGTGATCCGCGAAGATACAGTACCTCCAGCAATACGACGATCACTCATACATAAAAACGCAGCTTCCTGCGCTAAAACATGGAATTACAAAGGGATCCTGACTGCTGGTCATGAATACCTATTCATCCAAAAGCTCAGAAAGCCGGCCTTGAGTAAATTACATCTTCGGTTGATCAAGCGCAGGTGTAGCATTAATCTACGACCTGCTGTGCATATGTAACCGCGGAGTGAGACAGACCTATCAATATTACCTCAACAAAAAGAGAAGCAAAGGCCCACGCACGCACAAACTGGACACATCTATTATATTACTTGTCATCGCCCTCGCCAAGTTAAACTGCTTGGGTTGGCAAAGCCTGCGGAGAAGCCCTATCGGGAGCTTTTTAAAATTCAAGACGGAGACACAAACTGGCGCGCACAGAATGCTTAAATTTAGAGGGCCTGAAGTTGATTTAACTTGAGGCGTAAAACGGCTCCTTGACCATCTGGCTCCAGCGTCTCGGACAGGTCCCTGGTGGTCAGAGAGAGAGAGTGTGTCCTCGGAACGGCGCAGTAAACAAGGCCTTGAAAACTCAGGTGAAGCCCCATCATCCTGCCATTCTCGCCAACTCCCACCAATCGAATTTAAGAGGCCAAAACGTAATGGCATTTGTGTGCCCTCCACGGCCAGCTCTGCAATCCAAGTGTTCATTCTTTGCTAAAGGCCCCTTGGCTCCTCGTTTGAGCTCTCCCTACGGTCCATGGCTTCTCAAAGAGGCAGGCAGTTGTCGACCTGAGCTTTTCCAATAGAGCTAATGGGCCTGTACAGACCTCTGGTTTGGTTGGTGTTGTCAGGCACGACAGAACTTCAGCATTGTGCACGTCCAGCAGTAGGAAGCAATTCAAGGAGCTTGACTAGGTTCACTGAACTTCCGACAATGAGGGGGATGTCGTTAAATCCTTGAATGTGGGGGGGAGAATATGTGCTAGATTGAAGGCATCAATACCAAAAAGGGCAAGAGAGACACCTGAAGGCACAGCCTGTGACAGGTGTCCCCACCCTCTGCCCGCTCTCCGCCCTATAGTACTGCTGTCAAACAAAGGAAGGAAATCCTGGAAGTCAACAGCAAGTCTTCTGGCATGCTGGGGTCACCCATGGCTTCTGGCATGTTGGGCAACACAGGACTGATAACATGTTGAGTTATTCGGGGCTTATGGGATGTTGAGTTGTTCAGAGCAAATGGGATGTTGGGTTATTCAGAGCTTATGGGATGTTGAGTTATTCAGAGCATATGGGATGTTGGGTTATTAAGAGCTTTTGGAATGTTGGGTTATTAAGAGCTTTTGGGATGTTGGGTTATTCAGAGCTTATGGTATGTTGGGTTATTCAGGGCTTATGGTATATTGGGTTATTCAGTTCTTATGGGATGTTGGGTTATTCAGGACTTATGGGATGTTGGGTTATTCATGGTTGATGGCATGTTGGAGTTATTAGTGCTATACAAGCCTTCTGGCATATTTCTCAAGGCCACTAGCATGCTGGGATTATTCAGGGCTAACGGCGCGCACTCAAGCAAGCACACAGGCACTAACAATAACCCAAACAAATTCCCAGGACTGTCTTTTCATCAGTCAAATCAAAAAAAGCAGTAAAAAGCCTTTGGAAAAACATTTGGTCTGGGTCTATTGCACTAAAAAATGATTTTTGCAAAACGCTACTACAGCACTATTTTTGACTCAATGTGTGAGGTAGTAACACCTTCTGTGCGCTTGTCATTCATCACAACAACACTGACATCATAAAGGCAGAGATACCGATATAGAAAGATTACATTCCGCGAAGATATCAAACAATTTCAACACCTCCACAGCTATACAACGATTGCATCTTCACAGACATTTACAAAACACGATCTTTAAAGGGCAGCTCACACAAAACAAAAGACGAATGCACATAAACCCTAGAAACCACATTACAAAAGCTAGTTTCATTGGAAAAACCATTTCCAGTACATTACAGAAAGGCATATGTCGTACCTCGCATGCAGCAAATCAATTTCAGACCATCACATATGGCGTAATGGTTTCTCCAAGGGGGTCTTCTACCATTTTTACTATCAATTTATCCCTAACTTTTTGGCGACAATGCACAAGATGAGAATGAAGAGTTATCTGCTGTGCCTCCCACTGATGCGGAACGCGTGTGGGGTGATTTGTGCTATCTTTCCCCCAGAGAGGCAAATGGCAGCTTGCATTTTACCACAGGAGGGCGCTGCAGGGGTCACAAATGCTCCTAATGGTGCGAAAATCACCATAAGACCTCCAAGCTTTCCTCAATGATAGTCAGGAAGAAAAGGGGGGTTCTCATAAGGGAAGCCTCCGGATGCTTTCCCCACCGCCCTCATACAGTTAGGGTATACCTGATGAGGGAATGGCGGCTTTCAGCGCATTCTCACTATTGTCGTCCAGTGGCCCTTGACCCTTCATAAATAGCGGAATCCGTCATTCTCGCTCAATGTATAGCAAGGAGCCAAAATTAAACACGATTGTGATTGTGATTGTGGCAGAAGTGTGGGAGGTGAGTGCTAAACACGCCATGGTTAAACCAGCTGCAGGAGGGGGGGCGAGATACATTTTTTAGTGTATAACACAGACACAAACACTGAGCATAAAAAGACAATGTAGAAACGGTCAGGGGTATTGCCCTTTCAAACGTGACTGCAGGATGCACAGGGGATGCAGCATGTGTGTTAGTGTAATGATCAGTGCTCCCGGGACCAGTCCCAGCATAGCCTCTCTTCTGGAGCGAGCGGCTCGGGCTCAATCAAAGAGACACTGGCACTGCTCAGACGAGGCCGTGGCCTCACTTCACAGGCTCACAGTCGGTTAAGGCAACTTGTGATCAGCGACCTGGCCTGGTTCCCATTCGCGAACGAGGTACAGGGCGTTCCGACCAAAGATAGGTCGGTTCCAGTCGGACCAAAACGGGAATTATGACGTCGTATTGCATCTTGAGCGGGAAGTGTACTCAACCCCTCAGAACAAACTAGCAAAACGGTGGAGTGCGTTGCATGTTTGTCTAAGGAAACTCAACTTTTCGTGTCAATATAGTTTCAACAGACACTTGAAGGCTGTACTCAAAATCAAACTGTATACAGAACTTGCTGAAGAGCAGGCAAAGGCAAACTGCTGCTGCTGTCAGAATGTGTCCGATCGCGACATGGCTATAGGTTCTGTGGTTCGGGAACATAGCTGGTGCACAAACGGGAACCGCATCGGTTCTCTGTTGGTCAAAAGGCCTTAGCACAGAAATCTAATTGAACCACTGGAACCACTGTGAAACCTCTCTGGATTTCTGTAAAAATAACAGAACTTTCGAACAGTTAAAACAAGAGATTTTTGAATGCAGGGCCAGTGCTCCAGCTAAAAATAATCTTTTCCGTTCTAAACGAGTGACTTTATAAACAATTAATTTTTGCCCCGCCCTATACGAGAATGTACTGAAAGAAAACTTACGAGACTAGACATTTAGGGAAAAAAAAAAAAAACAAGAATAAATGGAAATAAATTTGCCACTACAGAACAGAATTTACTCAAAATTAACTGATATTGCCACGTCAATAAAATACTTCATGTTTGAGATGAGCCAAAATGGGGGAACAGCCAGTTGAAGAATGTTCAGTTCGCAATCCACCATGAACGGGGATCGTCAGCTACAAAATAAAAGGTTTTATTTTCAGTGTAGGCAAGACAATTATGTAAATGTAATATGATGAACTGACCTCATGTGCTGCCCTTTGTGTATCAATTTCAAAGGCCTAGTAATTTAACTGCCGACATATTACGCAATGCGACGTGATTTCTCACGCTGCATCATTAAGCTAGTCTCGCTAGCAGGGCTTCGCCAATAAATGCATAGATATTAATGGCAAAAAATAAAGTAGAATGTCAGGGCGCATTAAGGGCGCCATTAAAATGAGGTTATTGGGTATACATCAAATATGATTATTACAATGATTGGGTTACTAGGCAACCATACGCGGCTCCCCCCCCCCCACACGCACACACACGCGCGCTTATAAGCTTCTCTGGTTCAATTCCACTTCTCGTGTTCGGAAATAATCCTTCACTGAGATTAACAGATAATTGTTTGTTTAACACAGATTAATGTTCTAAATCCAGCTCCTCCAGCAGCCAATATTACCTGGACTACTTCGATATTCTTCCTTGCTCCCTCTCCAGGCAAGGAGAAATCCCATCTGCAAACCATATTACAGTTCTTGGTCACCACATCACATTCATATAAAGCTTATTATTGTCTGCAAAAGAATATTAATTTGTCTTGTTGCATGGGAGATATTGCATGTTCCAATCAGTTTGCATGGGATCTTTCAATTCAATGCAACTAAATCAAATATTCCATGATAATCTATTCATAATAATCTATCAAATTATTTCCATGTCATATCAGAGGTAATTCTCCGGCAGAAAACGGAGAGTGAAAAACGCAGTTCACTCAGAGTTGAAGGGTGAAGGATATGTTGCGGAGGCAATAAAATGAATATCTGAAATCCTCAGGATTACATCCTATATCATATTCTGTATGAGTCACTAAATAACAGTGTTTTTAGCGAGCATTGTATGAATAAAGCCAGATTGGGCAAGACACCTGTGCTCAGCCAAACTATGGGGGAGAATAGTGTCTGAATGGGGACATGATTTTGATTACTTCATAACACATCTGTCGGAAAGAAATGACAGAATAAACAAATTACTCTGACAGCAAAAGGTGAATATGAAATCAAGGCATTTCTTCTCAAAATTAAAGGAGAGAAGAATACACTCGTTAAACTTCAGCGGCAAAAAGGCGACACCTTTAAAGCATAGACTGTATAAAAAGATAGACACAGCACCCGGGTTTGAAAAGTGAAGTTCATGCGGAAATCTCCGAAAATTGCATTCTATTTAATTGCCAGCAGATGGCGACGTTTGTGATTTCAGAAAGAAGTCCAATGCTACAGATGTATATGAGAAAATGACCCTACTTTCCCACCTGATTTGTTGTTTCAATAATGATTTTCCACATTATTTTATAGCATCTGTTGCAAGTGTCAAGTCTCCCTTGATATATCATGATGTTCATGTTTGTAAATTATGGTCCCAAATAGACTAGAATAAGGGATAAAGCCAGTCATGCTTTTGGGGCGTGGCTATCCTCTGGTCCTCATCAGATACGGTCAGATCCGCCCGTAGATCCACCCCTCGCGCCTACCTGGATCTTAAATTCACGCTGTCATCCAATAGAAATCACATCTGGTTTCAAAATGACAAAATGGCGCTCATCATATTGCCAAAATTGAGGCTTTCGAAATGTTACGCTGAAACCAATGGGTGACGTCACAGTTTCCTCTTCCCTCTCTTTACAGTCTATGCTCTTAAGGGCAATTCAGGCCTACGCAGACAATGTACGTTGGGGATACAAGAGGATGAGAAAAGGCCAGAGAAAAGAATTTCTGTGCACCTTATTGGCACATTCCTACAGCCACATGGATAAAATTCAATCATAGGAATGCTTTTCCCGAAGGTTCTTATCTGTAGAAAGCCCATTCAACTGAACGAGGGAAAACAATTTTAAATCGTTTAAAGAAAAAATGTCTGATGTTTTCGAAAAAGTCATCAACTGCTTCCGTTCAAGATGAAGGTTGCAGCAAATGGCCAACGTAGACCACATCTGATGAGCTACAACAGAGTCTGTGCTGAAGCTTTGAATTCTGAAGTCAACATCAACTTTCTCAGTATTTCACTTTATAAACCCATCACTTGCTGGCTTATTTTACTCTTCTCATGGTCTCAAACACTTGGGACTAACCTAGAATTATTCTTATGTTTATCACAAAATCTGACTGTTTTGACATTATATGATCACAATGTCAATAAAAATATATTGCCTGAAGTATAGACACGTGTGTTCATACGGGTGCCAGCTGTTTTTAACCTCCGCATATAGTCTGTATCGCCATCATTTGTCATGTCTTTGGCCCTGGATTCTTTACTCACAAGACGACCGACGTACCGACTTCTCTGCAGAGCAGATAAAACAGATTTGCACGGCTCCACTGCCATCATTGTTAATATACGAGGGATATGAGCCTTATAGCTTAATGACATTCTAATCATACACTTCATGTTCTGAATACACATTTCCCATGCAGAGGCCTGAGTTATGCTGCAATTCAGCTGTCATCTCCTCTACTGACACACGAACTGATTTAATGATCCCAACTGCCATTTCACAGGCCGCTTTATTTAAATGCGCGCTGAAATCCTCAAACAAAAAATAAACACAGACAGAAAAAACTAGAAATTTTCTCTGGCTTTTCCGCAAACTGCAACAATTATTAAATGTGAAAGCCTTTTTAATAAAATCGGGCAGAAGAATAGATTATGGTTTTTACTACACCAGGCAGAGCTGACCAAAATTACAAAATAATAATCGTTCATTAGCCGTGGAATCTGTTGACGCCAAGAAAAAATGTGTTGCGCCCTAATTGACAGCTACAGAAAAGGCACCAAGTGAAAACAGAAAACAAATAAATGAAATGCGCATGAAATAGAGGCTCATATTTAGCCTGCAGTTATATGAAGCAACCTCCCACCTTGCAGTCAGAAAAATACCATCAATAAGGCGGCATTTCATCATTTTGACATTGTTTTCCCTCGCCAAGTATAATTATTTGCTAAAGTCAGACAAAACAACATCCAGCAAAAAATATAATAAAGCCTGGACTTGCAGCAAAGTACACAGCTTCGGCGTCAAACAGAAGTTGAGGTCACTCAATGAAATTCTAATTACTTACATTGATTACCCTCGGCAGCTTTAGCGGTAATTGTGTTCAACTTAATTGCCACTTCAAATTAATAAAGAAGAAATGGCAATATTGACAATGCCTTACAGCTGTTTCCATCAAAATAAGCATGATTTTTTTTTTGCACTTATTAGAGGCACTGAATTGACTGGTAAAACAAGCCCGGTCATCCCAGCACAAACACTGTTACAGAACAACAGAGCAACGACACACCGACTGCAGTGGTAGAGAGTGCACTGAGTGCACTGCATCGCATCCTGGTTGAATGAACCCTTGTGATTCCCCAGCCCTTTTATCACTGTCATAAATCAAAGCGCCGCAATTATCTGTAAGGGTTGGGGGGGGGGCATTCGTGAAGACCGGCATTCGTGAGCAGTGAAGAGGTGAGATCCTTACATCAGCACCGTGTGTCATAACATAAGTCATTATTAAGCCTGAATTATGGAGCGATATGGTTTCGAGTTCAACCAGACCTCAACCCAAACTCATTGTAAAACATGCAGCACTTATATACCATATGGTCCATAACAGTGGCAAGTCAATTTCTTACACTAAATGATTCGGCAAACTTCACGGTGAAAATGTGGACAGCTGCAATCGTAGCACAGTAAAAGGACCAAAAGGCCATGGAACTGGGGCCACGACCCCAAAATAGGCCACGGATAAATATAAATGTACACTGCAATCTCATAAAAAATCCAACGAAATTCATAGAGTGTAATCACAAACAGGTATGTCATGATATGTCATACTAATATATACCGATGAGCTAAAAGATTAAAACCACGCACACTCGCAGCTAATACTGTTAATTATTGCAGAATCACAGCACTTGACAAGGTCTGTAAATAGATCTTTAACAGTTGGCGACAGTTGGTTCTTGTATTCAACATGTTGGGTGAGGGAGAAATGGGAACTGAATGACTCTGACGGGGGCCAAATCGGGTGGGTTTGGGCTCTGAAGTTGCAAGACTTCTGGGGTGCTCGCTGTCAGTAGACGTGAGAATACCTGCAGAGCATGATGAAAGAAACCTGGAACTGATGACAGGGTTTTGGGAGCCCGAGGATCGTCAATGCACAACAGTCATGAAGGGTTAACTGTCTGGTACGCACTGACAAAAAGGTAACTATGGGCACAAGTCACTGAGTATTTCAATAATGTTTACCTAAGGATTGTGTCACCACACACAGTGCATCACACCCTGCTGCGTATTGCACTTTTGAGTTTGCAGACCAGTCAGAGTGTCCACTCTAACCCTGGTCCACCACTAAAAGCACCCCCAATGGGCAAGAGGGCTTCAGAACTGGACCTCGAAGGAGTTGAAGAAGTTTGCCCGGTCCAATGAGTCCCGTTTTGTTTTACACCGTGTGCATAGGCCGGGTTTGTGAGCACCATTTACCTGAGGATCGGATGGCATCAGGATGCACTGTGGGAAGAAGGCGAGCTGGTGGAGGGAGTCTGACACTCTGGGAAATGATCTGCTGGGAAACCCGGAGTTTGGGAATCAACGTGACATAAGTTTGATGGAGTTGTTTTGGCAGCACAAGGGGGACCTTCACTATATTGGGCTGATCGGTGTATACTGCAATAATTTTGAAGGAGCCAGAAGAAGAATGCTCCCATATTTTGAGAAACAGAAAGGCAGCATATTTGTCCCCGAGACTTTTGTTGGACAGCATTTCCTACCAGCATTTAGCCACCGTTTTTATTAAAAACTGGCTGCGCGTGCTGTGAAATCCCGCCAAAAAGCTGCCCGCAAATCCCGATGGCAGCGCTACACAGGACTAATCGCTGCTGCTCCAGCCTGTCAATCAATCTGACAGGTGGAACCGGACAGGTGCAAAATAAGCCTCGACTGTGACTTTTTCGATTTACAATAAAGCGCGAGGCTGAGAACAGCCAGCCGACAAGGAAGTGGCAGGCGCAGTTAGACAGATGTGACTAGCAAATATGATTTGCCTGTCCTACTTGACCCCCTAAATAATGAGAGAGAGAGAGAGAGAGAGAGAGAGAGAGAGACCCAGGGCTGAGGCCTTGACTGACATCTCCGGCAACATGACCGCCTTGAAAGGAAGGGTGCTAGGCCACGGAGAGAGTCTGAAACGGCTACGAGCGCCGAATGCTCAAATGATTTTTAATTACGTGTGCATTGCTGCGACACCTGAGAACCATCAAAATATGCTTTATAACAGACCGATGATTTATTCTCTTCTAAATGTCCTCAGAGGCTACTCAATTAAGCACTGGCTTGAAGACCTTTTAGCTCTCGCTCAAAGACCAGGATGGTTTTAGACCTAAAAGACAAAAACAGGGGAAGCCATTCATAACAAGAGTTGTCAGAAGACAACAGCTCACCTGAAAACTTTAACCTTGCTGTCCGCGGACGCCGAGGCAGAGGGTATGGCAATAGCTCTCAGAGTATATTTGTCATGGAGAGCTAAAAATGAAAAGCCTACATTCACATTAAAAATAGTGTCATCAGCACGCAAACTAAAGCTGTCCCACTCTTCTTTTCATCAATTTTGTTGAGATAAAACACACTTCTGACTTAAGAAATGTCAGTAAAACAAGTCGACATGGTCTACAACATCCCCCGCCAATCGTGTGCTTCTTATTTTCGAACTCCATCAAGGCCTTTATGGTCTGAAGCTACACACCAAATTTGGTTTCTGTATCTGTAGTAGTTTCTGAGTAAAGCTGTCCCCTTTATCTCGGAAAAACGGACGGACGCATGGAGGGACAGACGGACGGAGGTAAAACCTATTTCCCCCTCTCACTTTGTGTTGGCGGGGGATAATAAACTAAAATGAACACAGTATCGTTACAGACAATATTCATTGGTACTGTTACTCCAGTGACCGCAGATCATTTCCACAGCCCAAGGAAGCACTTCCTTCCATATCACTAGAGCACTTTAAATACATAAATCCTCAGTAGAAATAAATAACTATAAATCTACAACCAATCTTTAGGCAAAATATTATGTGCCAAGAGAGCGAGAGATCCGGCGGTAGCATTTTTATTATGCAGTGCTACAGCACAGGGATGCTGAAGATGGACAGATAGTGCATTTATTTAAGACCTTCCTCAAACCCAATGCACTTTGGAGTCATAAAAGGGAAACTTGCCTCAACCACCAAAGTTTAGCACCTACCCAGGTGATGCACGACCGCCATTTTGTGCCAGAACACTCACAACACATTAGCGGAGATGAAACAGAGGAGAACCATTTTTAGCCAATTAAATCAGGAAATGATTCGGCGACAGGTTGAACGAGCCAGGTCGAGAATTCAGCCATGACGATGGGAAACGCCTATATAAGACCGGTTAACTTTTCCACAGTGAAATGCACTTATCGCTAAGGGAAGAATACAGACTGAGGTAATCGTCTCTGGGGAGAGTTCAGGCGGAAACATTTCAATAACCTAACTCCTTCCGCAGGGAGTCTGACTCATAATGAAGTCAGATCCGCACGCACGGAACAGATTTCTCTGATAAATACCCATCACATTTGACCCCATAAAAGCAAGACATTGCTTCAGCAGGGCTGAGCCGCAAACCGATATGGGCACAATCGCTTCCATGCAGCCACGCGCATTTCAACGGTAGACAGATCCAGGGGCAGGAGGTGACAGATCTATGACCTGACGGGGCCGATTGACTGCTCCACGTTTAAGCCTTTGCGTACACTCCGTCAGGTCAGCGCTAACAGCGCAGTGACGTCCGCCAATCCTCACTACACATTCGCGAGCACGGGAGCTACGTAGTTTCAACGTCCAATTAAAGCCATTTTTTCATTGTAAGAGCCAAGGCCAAAAAAACCAAAGGGAATTTAGCTATTTGCAGGGAAGTCAGAGCATTATTCACATATAATGGACTGAAACCTTTTCTTTCTGCTCCAAGCACTAACAGTCCCCTTTTCACTCAGTATAAAAGATTTCTCGAGTCAAAAGCCTTGTAAAAGCTGGATATTGCATTCAGTGTAAAAGTCTATGTTTATTTAATGAAAGAGAGTGAGAGAGAGATAGAGACGGAGAGAGAGGAGGAGAAGAATGTATGACGGTGAGCAGGAGAGGGGAGCAGAGGATCAGGAGTATGAGTGAAAAGAGAGGGCAGGACTGAGCTGTGATGCGTGGCCACCATTTTAGGGAAACGGGGAGAGCACGCCGGTGAGGGAGGGGATGGGGGCCTGGCAGCTCTGACATCATAATCGTGAGCCAGTCATTTTAATACCTCCGACGTCACAAAACAGAGCCATGCTTCAGTCGCACAAAGTTTATATGAGGCCCCGTTTTTTATGAGGCGACTGTGCTTCTGCCATTTTGAAAAGGACCTCCAAAGTTGATCATGGTTCTTTGTGCACAAGGCCAAACAGTTTCATGAACACAGTGAGAGCGGTAGAGTTTCTGCCACCACTTACGCTCTCTGGAAAGAAAGAAAGAAAAAAAAAGCTTGGTGTTACCTGCATAAAAGAATAATGCTAAGTAATCTATCAATTGTCCCTTGATGAATCCATTTTTTTGGGGCTTACTAGCATTTTAAAAATCCTGAAACCAAGCAAATTTTGTTAAATTCAAAACAATTCATCCTAATTTGCAATCGAATGATCCATCTAAATAATTTTAATATATGACAGAGACAAATATGAGTAAACACAAAATCCTGCTTCAAAATGATCATCTCATTTGTTGAAGGTAGAGTTACTCAACAACTATATCACTCATGCTAAAAAATGGCTTCTTTAACCCTCCTATAATGTTCTGGGTCAATTTGACCCGAGTTAATGTTCAACGTCTGTAAAACCAAGGTTAACATACTTTTTTCTGCTAGTTTTTTTCCTCCTAACTTCACGAGTAGACCATGAATTTCACTGAAAAAACATTTCATATTCTGAACACAGTTTGTAAGCATCTATGTTGTTTGGGTCGTTTGGACCCCAGGATCAATTAGTACATAAAACCATAATTTTGATCTCATTTTTGTAGTGTTGCCTGAGACTGAGGGCATTTCTAACGTCATTTCACATTTGGTCCCATTCATTTTGCTATAATCATGTAAAATCGATGATTGATGGATAAGGGGAGGATGGGGGAGTCGTGTTTTATTTACTTGGCTATTAAAATGGTCAGTAGAAGGGCATTAATGAGCTGAGAGGAGATTGGGTAAAACTTTCAGTTTAAACATCTTATGTAGTTTTTCATTGCAGGGATCAAACTTACCTCAACCAAAAATGGCTTATTAATCTGAACATAATAGGAGGGTTAAATGTAACAACTGGTTTTCCCAGCCTTGCTAGCAACAACTGCAATCAAATGTTTGCATTAACTGGAAATGAGTCATTTACATTGCTATGGAGGAACATTGGCCTACAGTTCTTGGCAAAATTGTTTAAATTCAGCCATATTGGATGTTTTTATAGCATGGACTGCCTATTTCAGCTCAATTTTGGAGTAGCTCACCCAGATTCAAGTCAGAACTTTGACTAGGCCACTCAAACCTTGATTTTGTGTCTTTTGAGCCATTCAAAGGTGGACTGACTTAAGTGCAGTGGATCATTGTCCAGCTGCATAACCAAACTGTGCTTGAGCTTTTGGTCATAAATAATGGCCAGATATTCTTTTTCAGTATCTTCTGGTTGAGAGCAGAATTCATGGTTTCATCAATTATGGCAAGTTGCCCAGGTCCCAAAGAAGCAAGGCAACCCAAGACCATCACACACCGTGCTTGATTGTTGATATGATGTTGTTACTGTGGAATGCTGTGTTAGTCTTACGGCAGATGTAACAGGACCCATATCTTCCAAACATTTAAGTAGGAAAAATATGCAAAAAAGTAAGGGTAAGTACTTCTTCACAGCACTGTACATGTTTCACAGAAAATACATCCATATTGTGAACCACTCTTATTTACTTATTAAAAAAAAAAACAAATTAAAACACAAAACAAATAATATCAGAAGCGTGTACTCCAAATAACTGGAACAAGAGAAGAGAAGACATAATAAAACCAATTATTGCACTTTCATTCGCCAGTAAAATATCCCTATTAACTGGGAAAACGTCACATTTCCTGTTGACTAGCTCTCTTTTTAGGCTTAATTAATAGATGTTTAAATAATTTCTAAACACTGGCCAAAAAGGCATCATAAATAGACTGGTATCATGAGCATGAATTGGAGGAGTTGTAAAACAGAAAGGGCTGTTTGCAGGAATGTCTCTGAATGCACACACTTAAAACCACAGCACACACTCCATTTATCTCCGTAAGAGCAGTATTAGCACATTGAGCCCCGGTTCCCATGACAACATTGGAAAGACATTGCCAGAATAGAAGTCAAACTTGCCAGGTAGCTTGCCGCAGTCAGACCCGGGTACGAAAGATCGAAACGGGTAACCAGCGCGGGCTGCAGGTGAGAGATAAAAGAGGCAGTCACGAGCCGGTTCACCTGGACGAGAGTGAAGATGGTAAATGTGCAAAAGCAAACATTTGAATGAGGACCCAGTCACACGCTGCATGCGCCATGGCGGCTGAGGGCAGGAGAGGAGGATGGCGGTGAGGTGAGGTGTGGCGGGAGGGGGGGTTGGGTAGGGGAGAGTCTGAACTTCCTCCATGTCAAGGATGAGGAAGAGCCTCTAGGAACCAGTGTCTGGCGAGCGGCGGGACAGTCGAGCTGTGCCATGCCCCGGGAAGAGCATTAAGAGCCATAGCAACATGGTAGCCCTACGGCGACGTTGCTAGCAATAGCGAGTACCAAACGCAGAAATTCAGCTAGCGCCGAGACGATACAGTGCCAAGTTAGCAAAGATGGCTTCTGAAGTGCCTGACCCGTTCAACGCATGTATCGTGGGCAGAGAAGTAGACACGAGCCCTTGCCTTTAGCGCCCTGAGGAGAGGAGTTCCCCTCAAGACAATGTTGAGAGGGTGCAAATGGCAAAACAGAGTTAGCACCATTTCGCATTTTCACTGTGACCTTGCCATTCAAGAGTTGCAAACAGGTGCTAAGGTCGCTTTCTTACCCATTTCTACAGTAACAAAGCAGCGTTAACCCACTTTGCTCCCCGTGTCACCAGTTTAACTTCCATTGAGTAAGGTGCTATGATAGTAAGGTCAAGCAATACTAAAAGCACAGGACCAGTTACTCAACATTTTGAAGTGCTGCTACCATATCTGGTGATTTCTCAGACCCTGTGTTAATCGCCCAAGAAAGAGGAAAAGAGTAATGCGTATACTGTGCTGCGGAAACGACTCAATTATGACACAAATTACCAGCTGTTGAAGAGCACTCACAGCTTTAATCACGTTCTGTGGGGAATTTAGGCATTGGGCAGAAATCATGAACTCAGTAGCATAACTTCTCTGCGCATAACCAAAACAAATATGATTACTACTTGTTTAACCCTTTGAGCGCTGAATACATTTTCAAGGAATTAAAAATGTATTTTTCCTGAGCTGTTGAAAACCTATCATGTGGCAACTTGTTTAACCCCTTTCTGCAGATGTAGATGCTCGCGTCTATGGAACTGCAAATTTAAACACGCAGTTACTGTACTCGATCACTAGATGGCACCCCCGGATCAGTTATTGAATATTCACAAGCAAGCAGAGTACGAACGCGGTTTTGGATATGGGGAGGATCTCTCCACTCCCTGTTTTTCAAGAGTTGCATGAATTAAAATCCTCAGCTAAGCCTGATGTGCAAACTGGTCAATATCTTTGCCCATAGTATCGATCCAGCAGTTTAAAAAAATGAACTCATGCAACAGAAAAAAATCATTGTCCTCTGTAGCAACCCCTTTAGCCACAGTGAGTCAACGGTATTCCAATTAGTGGTTCAGAAAAATCAGTTTTCTGGAGCAAAAAATTCGACATGGTATTGATTCTCTCACATTCTACTGTCAATTACAGTCATCACATACAAAAAATGCTTAGTTCCCTACCATGGATTTACGTGTAGATTCCGTCATTGAAAAATACAGCGCTTCCTTTTATCCACCCAAGTAATGGTGTTGATAGCCAATCAGTCAATTATACACTCAGGCTCTTCTGCATAACTGCAGTTATACTTCACGCCCTCGTGAAGTTTCCCTGGTAACAATGTATTGATTGGCTCCTTTCTTATCCAATTCCCGAGTGTTTAAACGTTCCAGAGTGAGTGAAACACATTGATTGGACAAACACAGAGCATACAAGCGTATGCGCATCAGCAGGCTCGGTTGTATCCTGTCTATGTTGTGCACATTGCGCGGGTGAAATAAACGCGATTTATAGAAACAAGACCAGCAAAACTGGCCTTGAAGTGTTCAGTTACATTAACAGGATTTAAATGAGATGAGGACATGGTCAATGGGAATTATTTCGAATGAAACAGGACCGGAGGGTTCCTTCTACTGGACACATCGGTCTCTGGAAGAGGGATTCAATGAAATAGGTTAGGCTGCTACTTTTGCTTTTTGTTTTGGAATGTATACCGTATTCAACAAAGTCGAATGCTGAAGGTTTTTTCCCCTGTTTAAAACGTTATCTGCCCATGCATTTGGGTGGACGCCCTGGTACGTTCATTGCACCATTCTGTTGAATCTAGGGAAGCATGTAATGTAATTTGATTTTCCTTGAAAGTGGAATGTCTGTTCTTTTAAAATAAGGTGTATTTCAGAATTCGGATATTACTGAGTAAGCGAGTTGTACTTGCTCCTTGTAAGTGTTGAAATGAGATTGTGAGCTCAGAAGTGGGAACTGGTAGCTAAAATCATTGCCGGGTGAATGTTCTGACCGTTTAATCAGAAGTTTATTTAATGATTATGTGTGCTGGCTTGGGGGAATTTGAAGAAAAATGGGCAAAACTCTAAACTTTATTATGGAGAAAAGGCATGTTTTGTGTTTGAAGAGGTTACTGGTGACCACTGATGTTCAACTGCACTGATATTGATAAAGTCGTGCTAAACTCAACCAGAAAATCCTTAGTTTATATTAAACTTCTTGCCTCAAAACTTTATTTGTGATAAATACATGATTATTTGATGATGTGACAGTGTACCTTTTTGAGGGATCTCAGACTTTGGGGAGCCACTTGGATAGTTGTATAATTTGGCTATTAGCATGTGGGTAATCTAGAATGTAATGTTCAAGATGAATTCTACTTGTGGTCAAGGAGTTTATGATCCCAGAAATGTATAGATTTAAGCCCCATCGGTTTTTCAATTCTCAGTATTCTTTTTTTTTTTTTTGCAATTTCAATGGTGAACTCTCATGAAGATTTTTCATGTTTGCAGCCCATTTTCTCTACTAAAATCATGAAAATGAACTGAAATACGATGTAATTCTAAATGCTGTAAGTGTCTTTTCTGAGTTGAGCCACATTTGTCCTCTTTATGAAGCTGAAATCTTGAATTATAAAGCATTAAATTGGGTAACCCATAAATAGGCAAATTTGGCTTCTGCGCAAAGGGGTTAAAAGAGCTCCCCTGCAGGAGATCTTTTAAACAAGTTGCCACGACAGGTTTTCGACAGCATCTGACTTTGACATCTTACATCACTGGGCAACTATAGTTGCCCTCAGTGCTGAAAGGGTTAAATCCGTGAGGGTCATATTCCCGTAACCCTAAGTTATTCGCAGGAGGAATGAAAGACCTCTAGCAATGGGCTTCATTCTCAGGAAGAAAGTAGACCGCCTGCTCAGGCCTCATTTTTGAGACCTAGAAGACAGAATGCGGACAAGACTCGTCTTGTGGACAGGATTTGTCTTGTGTCTTTGCGCTTTAGGGGACAGGGGAAAAAGAACAAACTAGTGTTTTGCCGTAATCCCTATCTAGTCTCAGACAGAGCTCTCAAAATGATGTCAAAGTGACAACTCATCTGTCTGAGAGCTGTCACAAAAATACTGTCGAGACTGTTGTATGAGGAAAGACTGTCACTTCACTGCTCTCCAGCCCTCAGCTGTGCAAGTGGGGAGCTCCACGCTGCTTGCTTCCCTATTAAGCCTGTAACAGAAGCCAACAGGCTTCAAGTAGTGATGATACGAAGGCATCCAAGCCCCCTATTTGGCAGAAGCGCAGCACCTGAAGTCTGCAGGTGCGGATTAGCGTAACAAACGTATTTTGCATTGCAAATCCCATGCGTAAGGCTGGATGTTTAGCCACCGTCTGTTTTCGGTAATCGAGGACCTAATTCAATACCACCATACCGTACTAAGCCAGTTAATTATAGCATACCCGCTAAAAGTGGATTTTTAAAAAAACCTATTTTTTTCAGCCACTGCAAGCACTGAGAAGTTTGTAAACAAATCCTGAAGCAGCCAACTTTCCAACTGTCAGATATTCGCCCGATACCTCGTTAAACCCATCCTGTCCCAACTGTGACAGCTACCACAACCTGAACTGAAATAATTGTTTATTGCACTCCATCTGTTTGCAATAGTTTGCTTCATGGCTTAGTGCTAGAAAAAACTTCACCAATTAATTACACAGCTGAGTAGTTACAGCTAAATTAAATTATTCAACTGAAATGCTTGTCAGCTAGCTGGGCTCTCACAAAGAATGATAATTACAATAACCTCTGAAACAATAAATCTGTCTTCGCAGCAGTCTGACCATCCACTTATTGTTTTTGTTATCCAGATGCTTGAAAACAAGCAGTTTTAAATTACCCAGGGCAGTGTGTACTACCGTTTGACGCCTTTTTCTTATAAAAGTCTGTTATATTGTCTTGCTAAAAAAACCACTTATTTGGCAAAAAAAAAAAAATCGCTCTCAAATATTAAGGAAAAGTAAACTTTGAGCAGTTTTTTTTTCCAACCACACGAAGCAGTTTACAGGTGCGTATGCGGTTATCAGCTACAACAGATTTCTGACTGCATTAGGAGTGTCTCAGCTGAATTATACAACATCCAGTGGCTTGCCGTGCGAGTAGTATACCATTGCTGCAAATAGGGCGTTGTTCAGTTCCAGATCTAAAGCGTGAAGTAATCATACTGAATGAATAGATACTGGCAAAAACCATTGTTGCGATCCCATGTTCCAGAAATCCAGTATTAAGACAAGAATTTCATTCACAATTTGACACGCTCTTGCAAACTCTAAATGAAGTAAATTATACAAATTTACAATTTGAAAAATATAGAATTAGGACTTTAGCAGACTAAGACCACACAAGCTTTAGGGGTTAAAGATGACCAAAACAAAATAAGATATTTGTGTTTTAGTTTTGCCCTGCTGAAATAACACGGAGAGAGCATGCACTGGGAACAAAAGTGCTCCAGATGTGAGATGTATTCACAAACAGGCAACCACAGTATGAGGCTCATTCCAAAGGCTCTCTTCTCACAGCTTTCGTGTAAGTTCATCTTTCCCTTAGCTCCACCCATGATGAAAACAAGAAAGGTAAGATAAAATCACAAAGATTTTATCACAAAGATAAAATCACAGGTGACTGAAAAAAAAAGATGGAATAGAAAAAACGGAACAGGCCGTCTTCTTCAAGTATTTTGAAGCCATACAAGTAGTGGACAGTCATAGGAGTGGCTGACACTTGGCAAATGGGGAGGCCAATCATTTTGCTTTACTGGTCAATCATTTTTTACGGTCCCAGCATTCTTTTTCTCAAGTAACAAGGGGAAACCTCCCCTCTCTCCACCTCTCCCAAGTAATTTAAGGGATTAAAAGCCTCTTAATGACGGCTGTCCTCTTTCAATTTTACTCGTAAGGTGCAAAGCTGGAAAGACAGCAGAGAAAAGCTATGGGAATGAGCACGCACAGGGTATCCAGAGTTGTACCAATTCACTTAACCTGAGGACCAAGCGCCACCTAGTGGTCACCTGTGGTCTCACCTCAGTGGTGGGAAACTGTAATCCCGCGTGAAATACAAAACCACAACATCAGTCACACAAGTCACAGAAACACCTCAGAACACACAAATGTACATTCAAAATAGACAGGACACAACACTGACAGGAAACGTGCAAACTGAAGTGATGACTCCAGAAACGTGCAAACAAGAGAGCAACAAGCAAGCAGAATTTTGTCTTTTGGTTGTGCAAGTTCCTTTAACCTCTACATCTCATCAGCAATTCCAAACTTACTGGTGTAGCATTGGCCATATTTGAAGATATTTATTGCTGACATTTGATGCCCAAGAGTGTATACTGTGCGTAGCCTACATAATATCAAAAACACAGACTGAGCTCATGATGAGACCAATGATTCAAGATAATCAATCCTAAGCCTTATCGTAGCCAGGAGAATCACTCTGAGAACATGGTCCTCTTTTACAAGGATGCCCAGGGTAGCATTGTCAGGTAGAACAGTTATGAATAGGGAGAGCAAAAAAATAGAAACGGAAGTAGAGCCCCAAAAGCAGTTTTGAGGTACAGGGTCTTAAAGACTGAGACAGAGTTCTTTCTGATTTATTAATCTTCTTTGTTTGCCTGAAGTCAGAATCCCGGGGCCTTATAACAAAAACTTCCTAACAAGAGTTGTCAGAAAGACAACAAAGCTTGCCGGGGGGCAAAGATAAAGTTTTTCTGCACGCGGACGGACGCGGACGCGGACGCCGGGGGTACGACAATAGCTCTCCGGACATTCATCCCGGCGAGCTAAAAAAGAAATCCTATCTTAACTTAGCACTTAAGATAAAAAGTTCTCTTTCTGTAACAATGGCCCCTGAACACCATCAGGGGCTTTCGCGAGCCACTCCACAGTAGCCAGTCAAATAACTTGCCACTACGCAACCCTGTCACTTCGTTACTGAAGAAACCGCAATTCTGTACCAGCCAAGCGCCGGTGTTATTACAAAACCAGTCTGTGGCCAGGCCGGCCGAAACATCTGAGAAATCAGATTCACCTTCGCAATTATGACCATTAAACACAGATTCCAAAATGAATGGATGTTTTGAGTTTCTAAAAGGTACTCAAACTTAACTTCGGTTGATTTTTCTTGATGTAATTAAAATTCACTCATCTTTGAACATTTTACACCTCACTACACTCGCCCAAATTTGGACAGCGATGTCACAGATGCAATAATGATCAAACTGCGATGTTGGCAGTTATTTTGAGAGAGCTCACACAAGCAGACAGCCATGGAAAAAGCAGATCAAACTCACACCTGCAAGCCGACACTGCACCGATAAGCTGGCCACTGCGGCCACGAGCCAGTGCTACCTTGGACAAGAAAATGCTTTCACCCATTTTTATCAAAGCCCTTAACTCACTTTCCAGTTACTTTGGTCCAGAATAAAACTTTCCTTGTAACTGGCTTCCCGAAACTTTAAATATATGGTCTTAATTGCATATTTGATTAATTACCATGAATAAACGTGTAAATGGAAAATGCTACAAAATTCTCTCTACCGCTCTTTAGTCAGCTAAAGTGATTTAGTGGAGAATTAGTCCGATTTGACAGTTGCTTTACGGGTCTGATCATTCCAGAGTTACAGCATAACGCCACAGTATCGCCATGCCAACTAAGGCGGTGAAGTCACTCGAATTTAATGGTCATGCGGCACGGACAAATTCTGCAGCCCAACTAAGCGTGATTGGGTAGTACCGTGATTTTAGCGGGAGACCCTGCCCATGTTCATATTAAACAGTGAGCTCAGTCAGAGGGTAAGTCAGTGAGCGGGCATTAAGTTCACCCTGTTTACCATTTTATACTTGGAAATACTTGAAGCATAATTTAAGTATGTAACGCGCACATGTTAGAATACCATTTTCGACATGAGAGATTTGCGTACCAATAAATAGTTTCACTGGATATATGCAGCACTTTTACTGCATACAAGAGCAAACTACTGCCACTAACCCGAGGTCATTAACCCTTTCACCCCCAGTAGTGCCATCTGGTATTCTTTTTGTTATGTTTCTTTTAACAATCAGGAATAAGCTCTGCACTTTTGCACTTAGTACGTCGCTCTGGAGAAAGGCGTCAGCTAAGTACATGTAATGTAATGTAATGAAATGTAATAAAAGCAGACAGCCAGAAATTCAGTTAGAATGTCAACAAAGGCCACGGGGAGAAATAGCAGTGAGAACTGGGCACTCGTGGGCGTGAAAGGGTTAATTCTGACCTGGTGACCGAACCCCATTTAAATAAAAGCCGCTGCTCGTGAGGAAACACGCCCTGTTAACGGCAGCAGACCCGCACACCGTACGCAGCCGGCTGAGAGAGGCTTTGCATCGACTCAAGGGTGGAGACAAGAGAATGATAAACGGAGGGATGGACGAACGAGATACAGACACAAACAGACAGAGAGAGACGCACTGTTGGGGGAAGAAGAGGACCCCATTTGACAGTCACACCGTAGGACCCAACCCACCCCACCCCACCCCGGCCCCGCCCACTGACCTTGAGTGGGGAGATGTGCGCGTGAGAGACGTAGCCGTGCACGTTCTCGATCTCCGACAGGTTCTTCTCCGACACGTGCACCAGCTCTGGGGCTCCAACCTCATTGGTCAGACGGGGGAAGCCGAGATCCTGCGGCGGCGAGTCATCATCCTGGAACCTGTACTGCTCAAAGGCGCGGGAGGAGAGTGAAAAACCAGCCAATCAGGACAATTGCAATCTGTAAACCACACCTACCGAGCAAACAAGTCCCACAGTGCCTCTTTTCCACCTTAACCCTTTATCTTACCTCTCTGAAAGCTAAACAACGGAAAAGCATCGGTTCGCTCCACCACACGACAGAGCAGGAAGTTAAAAGGTTAACAGAGGAGACAGTATGTTAACCTTCTAACATCAGAAGATCGTGGTCTGACAGCACCCAATGTCCGTATGAAGGGAAAAATGGTTAGAGCACATAATTTTAGTGATATAATCTCTAACTACACAGTAATTACAGCCAGTGAGTCTATAAAAGTTCATTAGCCATCAGCAGTTAGATACTGAACAGATTTCTGTCACAGAATCTGCCAATATAAATGAAATAAATATGGAACACTAGCAGAATGGAGTTTCTATTTGGCTCATATGCGACAGGCCTAATTTTACTGAGGCAAAGCAGCACAGAAAATAGCCAGTTTTTCCTTGTTATAATGAAGCCAGAAATTCATGAGTCAGTGAAGGCACACATTTCCCTGTCTAAATCACATGACTACATATTCTCTCTCTCTCAATATTTCCACATGTAATGTGCGTGTGCCACAGATCTGTATAGGATAATTACTCGATAAAGATCAGTGGTGTGCATATGTTGTATATGTGCACAACAGTGTCCGCATGTGTAACTGCTCATATAACGGAAGAGACATCTGCAGGAACCTGTAGTTTCCTTAAGATAGATTGTTGTAATAGGAAGAATGACAGTGTGGGGATAGCAGTGTTTTGGGGGGGGCTCCATGCTTCCCTCCACATAAAACGAAAAACACCCAGAGCCATTTAGTGTCTCTTGCTCCAGGAATAAAAAACAAAGCATCCACAGCTTTGACTCTTAAAGTCCCCCACTGAGGGCAAATGCAAATATTTTTAGATCTTTTATTACAAATGCTGCTAGGGTCTTGAATGGGAAATCATACTGCTACCCCTGAGTAATTTAGGTTTCAGCTTTATCTTTAGATCATGTGCTTGTAATCTTGTGTCTTTTATTTATGTTCAGGACCTTTTAATGGCAAAGCCAAAGGCAAATTTCTCTGAGTACAATGCAATTTCCAACAGGTATTTGAAAATGATTCTGTGCGCGTTAGTCCACATTATGCTAGTAGAATTTCTATGCGTGTGTGGTGTGTGTGTGTGTGTGTGTGTGTGTGTGTGCGCGTGTGTGTGTGTGTGAGTGTATACTATGAGGAAAAGTGTGGGCACGCTTGCAGGAAGCACAGTCTCTATCCAAAAGCTCGGTAAATTGCGGGGATGTATGCAATATATTCAGATCAACAAAGTTGGTTGAATCCTCCAGAAACAGCACCAGTGAGGTTAGTTCAGTTGATTTACCCAGAATGCTCGGCTGTACTTTATATTGATCCGGTCATCTGAAGAGTCACTGAAGCTAACAAAATGGAGGATGCTAATTCCAGACAGAATATATGTGAAAAGAGATCACATGACCTGAAGCGCTGTTCTCGGACGAATGCAGTGTGTAATGATCAGGTTTCACAGACTAACAAACATGCCAGTAGACAATGAGAAAATCTAACATACAGGCTTTTGTGTAATTATTCATTCTTCATACGTTTCTCCCCATGCAAATGTTTCTCTAGAAAATCATCAGTTGAGGTCAAGAGGAAACTGGAGAACTGTGTAAGGGTGAAGGTACCACACACACACACACACACACACACACACGCACACACACACACACACACACACACGCACACACACATCCAATGGCTGCCATAAACAAATTCACTTTCTCACAAAGTCACCCTAGTCCAGCGTTTCCCGAACCCCTCCTGGAGTACCACCTCTCCCGCATGTTTCGGTTCTCTCCCCGCTCCAGCACAAGTCATTAAAATGATCCACTCATTATCAAGCAGCTCCAGAGGATAATTATGACCTGATTGTTTCAATCCCTTGTGCAGGGAAAGATCTAAAACATGCAGGACAGGAGTGGCTCTCCAGAGGGGGATTGGGAAACACTGACCCAGTCTGTAAACCACAGGCCTCAAACTCCCGTCCTCAAGAGCTGCAGTGTCTTTGCCATTTTGCAATAAAAATTCAATCATCAGCTAAGTCAGGTCTCAGAAACAAGATGTGCAGACTCTTTAGTCATCGACTTCCATTAAGCACTTCAGAGCAGGAACAAACCAAAAACCGGCAAAGACAGCTGCCCTCTGGGACTTCAGTTTGAGACGTCTGCTTTAAACACAGGATTGAGCACTCTCACAGTGACCGGCCTGTGATTGGTGTAAGGGAACAGGAGTGGGTGTGGCTGAGGTGATGGGTGAGGCGGGGTTAAGGCAGGGGGCGGGGGCGGCCGGTCCCTCTCTCACCCAGGGTGCGCTCATCAGGGCGGGGTTCAGACATGCCGGGGGCGGGATGGCGGGCGGGGACCCCTGTACTGCTGCCGGCCTGTTCTGTGGACAGAGAGACAGAATGTGGGCGTGACCTGGCTGAAGAGCAGAGGAAAGAGCCAATAGCAGCAGCAGGGGGACAGGCGCTCTCCCGTGGCACTAGGTTAAACCCAGCGGCTGTTTCAGTGCACATGCCAAAGCAAATAAATACACAAAAACTACAACATCCGGGCAAAACCATAGAACTAAAACAGTAGAATGGAAAATGTAATAGTGCATTTTACCCTGAATGTGCAAATAATGGAAGGCATCTTTTTAAGGCTAAACTGTTATTGTGAATAGCAGTGACAGCACAAAAGTAAAGCAGTTGAATTCTACAAGCAGGCGAACCGTAAAATGCAGCCGAAGTCAGACCCAATATGGCCGACACGTTCACGAATTGTCGAGTCCATTTTACTGTTATAGAATCCTGTGCGCAAAACATACAGGGACTTCACCACCACAGCTGTGATCACATGACACAGGACCATTACAAAGAGAGAAGCGAACGCATTTTAACTTCGTATTTAACCACAGAAAACTTACGGCTAAATCAGCTCAGGACTTATTCAAAGTCAAAACAAAAAAGATTAATGTGTAAATTTTCAGTGCAAGCAACTAGGAGGCCAGGACATGTTCGAACAAAATATGCCATGAAGTCAAAAACACTTAAAACCTTCATACAATCTGATGCCCTTCCTGTAAATAAACATGCCAACTTCATTACTACTAATCGCACTGATCATCACAGATCAGAGTGACCCCTTTATTAGCTACCAGTGGGTGCAAGAGCAAAAATAGAACTGTTTTTGTCAAAATACATTTAAGACTTTAAGACTACATTCTAGGAAACACATAAATACCCCTCTCGTCAGCACAATACAAACAACTAAACGGATTTAAAGAAAAAAATAAAAAAAAACATGATAATGAAAAGGCAAAATACAATATCACTGCAATGCTTGATATAGGCCACAAGAGGGACTTCCACTCCAGTACAGAAACCGTAGCACTCATGTCATCCTCCGCCAGCTATCACTGAAGAACACTGCTGAGGCCGTTTCAAATCACACCTTGTCTCTAATAAGCTTACCATACTTCACGCACGTGGATATAAATGACAACAGTCAATGTTGGCAGCTGTGTGTATACCGCTATGCGGGTAAAATTACACACATTAGGCTTTGCATAAGGGGAAATAAGCATCTTCTATTATGAGTTAATGTCATGCTTCAGAAAGATGCGTACACGCGTGTCCGCACAGGGAAAGGCTCTGAAGCGTAAACCCTCCATCCCAGTTTCTATAGTGCTGAACACTGATAATTAGCATATGAACCCTGCAGTAATGTGTGATCCTCTCCTCTATTTCTGCTCGCTCCGCCCACTTCGCGGGAACTAGCCCCCAGTGTCTGCTTCCAGGTCAGAGGCCACATGATGCCGGGATGCAGTGCCAGCTGCTGAGGCTTAACGTTATTTGCCCAATGAGCTCAAGTATGTTCAGGGGAAGTGTGTCCATCTGTGGCAACTATACATGGTATCGTTAAAAAAAAGCGTGGAATCTTCTAGAATCTTTTAAATTTTTGAAAAAAAAAAAAAAAAACCATTATAAATTTATTCACCGAGGTAGCAGTGCCAATCATTTGTGCTAGTGCTGTAACTGGGACAGATTTTATGGGAATCACGATGTGACCGTTGAGGGGTCCTCCTAATAAGTACGGGCCCTGGCTACCTGGCTCTTTGGCGATGTGGTCAGCGCGTTTGACTGTTACTCAGGAGTCTGGAGGTTCAAGTCCCCGCCTGGGCCCTCCTTTGGCCTGCCACAACATGAAATTTCTTGTGTCTATTCCGGACCCACTCTGTTTGGTGTGACCCTACGACCTTTCGTATGAGGCCACACCTGGGTCTACCAACACATTTCGACATTGGCATCATTCAAGGTGAATCCATAATATCCCTGACAACTCAGTTTTGAGGAAATAACTACAGGTAGACAGTCCAGTCGCCCACAACTGAATGAGCGTACCCCCCAAAAGCCCGCTTCTCCCATTTTTTTGCGCATTATTCGAACAATGCTGTCACCATGGCAACCAAAATCGATAGGTATCATAACTGAAGTATAACACATGTCCATACCGAATGTGAAAGTAATCGGTCAAAAATCACAGCCAGTACAGCGTCCACAAGGAAGTGTCTACGGACGCAAACGCGGCGGCGGAGACGATGCGCGCGAATCCTTAGTAGCCGCCCGACTTCGTCTGTGGGGTAAAATTACAGAAGCACAGTGTGATAAAAACAGGATTCTCATGGTATAGCGGGTGATCAAAATGGACTTTATCCCTCTGCTGGAAAACAGGCCGATTCAAGGCTCCTGACCTTCTGCCATCTGGCCGTTGGTACCAAGCCATGAAGCACCCAAACGGAGTGCACTGTCATGGGAACAGACCAGCTCACCGCGACGGTTCAGTTTCAAGAAGCCAGGGAGGCCAGAACAAACATACTGCTCCATTCAGTGCAGCTCGGCGCAGCGAACACTTGACTACACTTGAAACTTCACTTCGAATAGTAACGCTATTCATAGGTCTCCGCAACTCCTTTCTCCGAACAAGTACACCCCCAATACAATGCAGGCTCCGATTTTACACAAAGCAAGTTTCAGGTTTTTGCCACAAGAGGCTCTGCAGGTCCCTAAAAATTTTCGACGCCGGCACCTGCACTTGAAGTCGAAATTCACAGGAAGCCACTTGTCTGCCTCCTGAATATTTTTAGCTGGGCTCTGCAGCTTCTAGAAGCCAGGGTGCGATCGTCTCGATAAATACCGATCTGTGACTGCAGCGGTGAGTGTAGGGGAGTAATAATGCTGCGGAGGACGAGGAGAGGCAGGTTCCTGTCAGGGTAATATAACCTGGGGCTGGATTGAATATTATTGGAATTACACACCCCCATTTTCCAATTAGGTTCCAAATCAAATACAGGTCTGGGAGCACCAGAGATAAACTGATGGACTGCACTGCGTGCAGAGATTCAGAAGTTTGCAAGTTAAGAAGAAAAAAAAAAAACAAGAAAACTCAATACAGACTAACCCTCCAATCCAATGACATAAAAAGCAAAACTGCAACAGGCGTCAAGCTAATTTCAAATTGTAGTCGAGTGCCAACATTATCCAGTGACAGAAAAAAAAATTCCTGAGGCATGGCGTTTACTCAAACTTCCTTCTATTTATACCGGAGTCTGTGCGAACACTGTTGTGACAGTTTGACAATGGTTTTTGTGCTTGATCTAACAGAGAAACATAATAATGCTAATATCACATTACGCTGATGATGTTTTTCATCATTCGCCACCAAGCCTGCGCGAAAAAGCACAAACAGCCGCACACGCACACACACACACACACACACACAGAGCCTCCATTAGTACAGATCAGCACAGATTTGTCATTTACAATGGCGTAATGAACACTACCAAAGAGGCCCGCACACTTTAGCTCCCTCTGCTGGTGGTTAAGAGAAATTGGTGGCGGCTCGGATTAGCTTCACTTATTTTCCTCCGAGGGGCTTCGCAGATCCCGATGTCATGAATAAATGCAAGTCCATAACATCATTCAGGTAAAAGGGGCATTGCACTTTCTACATATGAGGCCTCTCGTTGAGTTCAGTGGTAAGGTCAATATCTGGCATCAAAAAAAGTTATGAGTGACAGCTAAGTAGGGACGGTAAAATCTGTAGTACTTCAACTGTAATTTGTCTCCGCATTTAAAATACTACTAAGAGGTTACATTTTGAAAACCGTAAACACTTCAACCCTCTTCCTCTAAGCCAAAGGCCAAGCACAGAATTTGTAAATCACTTTTTGAAAAACAATAACTGCCACTCGTCTCCTTTGCCTCTTGAATCACTCTTGCCCACGCAAAGGATGACATCATCGTAACAGCATGAAAAAACAACATAAAAAAAATCCACAGCGCACTAATCACTTAACCCGTGACTTTTATACAGTGCTGGTTACACACTCCTATACACTATATCGTTTAAATAAAAAAAACAGGAGAGGCATTTCTCACCAACAGCACTGGCCCCATGAGAAAACTGGAGGCTTGTCAGGAGAAACTAATAGTTACACCGAGAGAAACGCCGTCAGGATCAAACACTAGACATTTACCAATTAACTCCCGCCGCTGTAGACTCGGCAGAGAACGCCGTCTAATGACACCGCCTTGGTTCAATACTCACGCTGGCCGTGCCCGTTAGGCCCTGCGCCCGAGCCACGGGCTTTTTGAAAGCGATCCGTTTGAACAGCCTCGAGACTGTTTACTTGGAGCAACTGCAATAATTTGCCTCTCCCGAACTGACCCAAGCACCTCCCCTAGCTTGTTGTCAACTGCTGCCAATTAGAGAGTTCCAGAATAAAGAGGCGGTAAACACAGACAGACGGCAGGTGGGATGGTGAGGGTGCGCAGAAGGAACAAAGAGGCCTTCGTGAGGAGGAGCAGCAGGACAACAGGAGACAGTCGCTCGTTTGACCCGACGCGCGTCACCGCAACAACCACACAATTTCCAGGCAGCTGAGGGGAAACAGGTTAAGGGCGGGTCGAGCCAATCACTAGGATCCAGGGTGCTCTCCATTAAACAGCGCGGATCAAGTTATTAAAACACCGGGTGTAGCAGACATACCTGTGTAAACCAGAGCGAGCCTCCAGGGTTGTCCCCGTACGCACGCCATCACCCTTCAACACTCAGGCACTTGACGTGCAGGTTCATGCATTTGGCGCTAGTGATTAAGTGTGTCCCATTACTCAAATAATTAAAATAGCAGCATTCGACATGTGTACAACAAGAAACGTACCCCAAGCAAGTGCGTGAATAATAATGGCTAGCCGGTGCACGGCAAACACACAGCCCGGTTTTGCGCACTCCAAAGCGTATTTATGCCCAACTGGACCCTTCAAGGGGGTGTCCTTGGACAGTGGTTCCCAAACCAGTCCTCAGGACCCCCTGCCCTGCAGATTTTTGTTCCAGCTCTACTCTTTCACACCTGATCCATTTAAGGGCTTCATGCTGATTGGTTGAAAAAGATCTGCCTGTACAGGGTGTGCATGAAGGTGCATTGGGCCTTAAATGGATAAGGTGTGCTGAAGTAAAGCTGCAACAAAAACCTGCTGGACAGGGGGTTCTTAAGGACTGGGTTGGGAACCACTGATCTAGGACCAGTGAGAAACATTGAGCACAGGAAAGTATTCACGGGAGGAAAATGCCCGCACGCTGAGGCGGTCTGCCACAGAATCTGGTAGTGATGCTTGACGCTAAAGCATGTGCTCACGTTGCGTTAAGAATTATAGAGAACTAGCTGCTACCCGCTACCAGGAGTAATATTGCCATTTTTTTTTGCGTGCATGACCATTTTTCAAAAATCGGGCGACGTCAAGTCCTTCCTGGTGTCCAAGTGGATATTCACACCAAATTTGGAGATAATCGGTTGAGAAATGTAGGAGAAACACGTGTACATACACACAGACAGACAGACAGACAGACAGACAGACAGACTGACATTGACCTCAATTATATTATAGATTCCACCTTTCTTGCCTTAAAGCTTCTGAGTTTATGTATCCATGTGAGCTATTTTTTGGTCTTCACACCATGACTGGTCTAAAGATGTATTTGGCTGAGCGTATGGCCATGCATAACAACAATGCACCGAGTTGGTGGTGTCGACAGTTATGAAGTTAAAGCCAGAATGAGTGTGTCAACTTCAGCAGAAAAGGCAGCCCTTTAAAAAATCACAATGTTTCCCAAAGGAAGATGAGGGGGACACCATCAAGTGAAGAGCAAAGATGTGCGAAGATTCAAAGAAGCAAATGCTTCAACTTTACATCATCTTCATGTGAAAAAATCATCATGATGGTGATGCTACGAGGAGTATTACGCTAGCAAGGTCTGTTAATTTGTCTGCAGTCATCAAGCCCACATCAACCCCGACACTGTTATTATGATTCACAAGCTATTTTGTGCTGCATAACTACAGGAAATTAATCAAAATAACAGCCACAAAACAAAAAGCGAGCACCAAATGTATATATTATATCCCAGCACTTCATATAAACTTGATTGTTTTTTCTCTTGTCTAACAACGTATTTAGCAAATTTTCAGCAATCTCATGTCCCCCGCCGTCCAACTCTGTACACGGGTAGGAAATCGGGGCACATACCTTACTCACGTTACATTTACTGCATTAGGCTATAGTATAATGCATATATATAGTATAAAATAGTTTCACTTCTTATTCAATGGATAGAACCTCGAAACTTCTACATTGCGACAACATCTGACCATAATCGACTTCACTAGAGAAAACTCGGAATGAACCCCTCAATGGATATGCTTGCAGACTGGATTTTTCAAGCGATACTCACATTACTCAAAAGTAACATGGTTTTTTTTCCCCTTAAGTTTGGTCCAATCTTCTTGATCAGTGACGCATTACAGAATAAATTGGATGATATATGTTTGAACCTTTATTGCTGAAAATTCTAACTCAACCAGGATTTCAACTAAATCCTGCTGTAATTTTCTTCAAAGGGCCCTTTAAACAAAAAAAGTCCTGTTACTCACGTTACGTTACTCACGTTACAAGTAGGTTTTAAAATTCTGGAGGCCCAACATGGTGCTCAACATAGTTCCCTCCCCCCCGGACAAATGTCACACTCGTGCCCCTTAGTTTCTCAGAACAACCAGTAAATTTTTTCCCATAATTCAACCAACCAAGTAGTCTCTTGATAATTTCAGTGTGTGAATGATGTCAACCTTTTATGTAGTATGTGTACAAAAAAAATTTGGTTTGCCTCAGACATTCAATTTCTTCTGAACTACACACCTGGATATACTAACAGTTCAGACATACATAAATTGCTTTGCTATTTCATATCTGAATTTTCAGTGGTCATGTCACACTTCCGCTGGGACAGCTCCTACGGGAAATTCAGCTGCCAACATGTCATGGTTTTTGGAGGCTGGCGAGCCTTCTTTCTTGCTCTCGTCCTGGACGATATCGTTTTGCCCACAATCAAATTCTTTGGCCAGCTGGCATTAACTGTGGGCACCGCCGGGACTCCATTTAAACCAAAATTCCGCCTCATTGCCTTTGCTAGAGTGTCAGTGTAACTTCGCTCTTTAGCCGGTAAGGTCTCTAGCTACAGAAGTGTTGTTGAGGAATTAGCTGCAAAGAGGAGAGTGCTGGTTAGCAGGGGAGCCTTTCTCTCCTCCCCTCCTCTTTCTGGGCACCGTCTGGTGCTAAATCTTTTTATCTCGGTTCCTGAGTTTTTCCCTTTTATTTCGTTCTGTCGCTCGCTTTGCTTCCTTGTTGTTTCACGTACTGGAACTGGGTCCTTTGGGAGCGCGTGTCTCCCTCTCTGATTTCTGTCTGTTTGTCTCTCGTTTTGCTACTATTCCCTTCGTTCCAGCCACAGCATTTGGCATCTCAAAAAGCCAACCATCACACTATTAACCCAGCATGAATGTCTTTGGACTCTGGCAGGACACCACAGCACCTGGAGGAAACCCTCGCCAACGCAGGAAGTGCCAGCACACAGATCACAGAACAGTCAGAGGCCCGACGATAAACCCACGACCTTCTTGCCGTGAGCCCAATGGGAAAATGTGTGTTTTTACACGGCAACAAAACACTGAAGCGTTCAAGTACCCAGCTGAACAAAGGACAGTGAGGAGCCCCTTAGTTTCCATAAATTGCTAGATGAAAAGCCTCAACCAGCCAATACAAACGTGCTTGCGACTGAATTCTAATTAAATGGAACTTTTGCAGCCATAATACAGCTCAGCTCCACATGCTAAAATGTTCATGAACGCATTTGGAGACCTGAGCGACAGGCGAAAACTACGCAAGTGCATGCATTTCTTCGATAAACTGAAATTAGGCTGCCACGCACCTTTAATCACACCGAGCGTCTTGAGGACGTGATCCTACGTTTACGTGCCCGCGCAGCACCCTACATCCATAAGAATAGTTGAAAAACTGAAGCTTCTCTGACCCAGATATGAGTCATCCTTGTGCGCGCTCACAGCATCCTTCAGCAATTTAGCATGTGCCAGTGCCAAAAGAGGAAACAAGTACTACACATTCTGCTGGTCCACTAACCAAGAGGAGGTTACAGATGTAGCTCATCTGCCAGCCTCATATATAAAGCGCCAGTGTGAGATGAGTCTACTCCTTTCTAAAACACAGGTCACAGAACAGTCACGATTCACAGCGCTGCCTCTTTCCAGCTTTGCAGTTTTAGCAAAAAACCCCCAAGTGCAAGAATGCCAGAAGTGAGAGGAGAAGGTGTGCGCAGATATACAACTGCACTCTGCGAAGCAATGAAGAAATCAAACTGAACTTAACGCATCGTGACAGTTCACAACATCCGCCTTATTACACAGGCTCACTCCATCCTCTCATCATCGATAAACCGAGCAGAGGCAAGAAATAAACTATGTACAGGAGTCACGGCTCTGTTGCGAAGGACTCTGGAGATGCTGCATTCTGGGCCACGAGTACTTGGATTATCGAAGGAGAAGTAATGCCAACTCTGAGGGGGAAAAAAAACTTTTTGACACAGTTGTTGTAAATGTTATAAATAGCTCATACGCCCCAAAAGATGAGCCATTAATCACTTAAAGCTTCAACTGAAATTTGTTCACAGGTTTTAGCACTTGGGATAATGTACCTTTGATGCCTTTAAAAAGCGTATGTAAGTGGAAATAAAATAAGTAGGCTTTGATGATCGAAGAATAACTCTTTGTGCGATGACAAGTCAATAATGAATTACCCATCACAGATATTATAATAGAAAGAGCAAAAAGCACAGGACCGTCCGCCCCCACTCCTACCAGAGTCACTCTACCAGCAAATCAGATCACGCTTTCACGAGCGGGGACCGGCAAAGAAAGGAAGACTGCACACAGTGACAATGAAATGGGACGCAAACATACATCTATCGGTGCAGAAAATCAATCGGCTCCTTTTAGAACTAATCAAGCCAGTAATGTAGCATAGAAAGCGCTCCAGAACCACTTCCAGGGCGATCTAAAATAGGCTCTGCATTCACCACAGCACGATGGCCATTGTGCGAAGTCACATTTCTCATCGAGTGTAGCTCCCAACGCTTAAATAGCTTGGCAAGAGCGCTGCCGCTGACCCTCGAGCCAGGTGCATCATGGGAAACGTTCAAATGCCTACAATGGCCCCAGGGCACACAGCAAATAGTCTCCCTCGCCAGCAGAATAATAGAACTGTGAAAATCTAGGTCCTGCAGGAAAAATCTTGGAAAAGTCAGCAACCATGCATTACAGCAGTGCACCGCTGAGAATGAGAGAATATCCTTCATGGAGAGCAACAAAGCCTGACAGAGTGATTTTCAGTCACATGTCCACGCCTTTTCTCACGTAGTACAGACTCAGTTGGAACGTAGGACCTCTGGAAGGGACAGTAGAACGTGATGTAACACAGTGTCAATTATCATCTGGAATTAATAACAAAATAGACCATTCAAACACTGTTAAAATCGGCTATAAAGACAATGTTGTTCCTGATCCAATACTTTCGCAGTACTGATTCCGACTGGCCCTTTTCAGTTTAAATTGCGGAATATCTTAAGCAGAATAAATTTCCAATTGTGTTCAAGATGTTTATGAGAGCTCCACTGTACTCATGGATTTCACGTTTTGCCATTGATCTTCAGTGCAGTTGCAGTGTTACTTTGTGGCTGTACGATCTCCTGAATGGGTACGAGATCTCTGGATGGCCGTGAAGTGCTCCTGAATAGTTGTTGGATCTGCTTTGTGGGGTGTCCTGTGTGTTCATGAAATCGACAGTGTGGTTAGTTAAGGTTCCTGTGTAGTGATGAGATCTCTTGATTAGTTGTAAGATTTCCTGTGTGGTGGTGAGATGTCCTGCTTAGCTGTAAGGCCCTTGCCTGGTCAGGAGTTTTCCTAGTTGTCTGTAAGATCTTCTGAGTGGTGGGATCTTCTGTGTGGTTGAGGTGGTGAGATGGCTTGGTTAGTTTTAAGTCCCTTATGTAGTGTTGGTGAGATCTCGGTTAGTTCTAAGGTCACTTTATGGCAGTGGGATCTCTTGGTTGGCCGCAAGGTTTTGTGAGGTTGTAAGGTGTCCCAGTTAGCTATAAAGTCCCTGTGTGGTGGTGAGATCTCTTGATCAACTGTGACATCTCCTTTGTGGTTCTTTGATCCCCATTTGTTAGGGACACCTGTATGGTTGAGAAATGTTGTATAAAGTGGAGATGGCCCACTGCGGTTAGGGACTCGCACAAAGAATCCTGGGAGGAACATTCCCTAGCACTAGCCAGATTCTCTCTTAAGCTCCACTGCTCAAAGGGAATAGATGAGAATGTGAGGTGGCATGGCTGCAGGCCAACCCCCAGCTCCCGAGCGAAGCTCTGAGGAATCTCCTGTGGCGGGTCTGCACTGACCCCTTTTCTGTACTCAAACTCCTCCACGCACTCACTGTGCCAGACACACACACCCACTTCCCACACAGACTGTTGCTCCTGAATGCAAGCAGACCCATGCCAACGGACTCGCCGCCAAACAGAAACTCATCCCACAAACACACTCCACCCAATACAGTCATCCCCACAAACAAACTCCACCCCACAGACTCACATCCCCACAAAATCTCCACTGTCTCACACTGAACCCCACGCACACCCATTCCCCAATACACTCAACCCGACATGGACTCATCCCCACAAATGTATCCCCTCACCCTCATACCCACATACACACACACTCAACACTACATATACTGCTGCATACTGATGCATTCCCATTAATAAACTGCATTAATCCCCTCACACTCTCGGCACCAAATACAGATGCATCCCTACAATCATACCCACACACTTACAATCCCGTTTCCAGAAAAGCTGCCATGCTGTGTAAAATATAAAACAGAATGAAATTAAATTGAATATAGTACAAAGACAACATATCAAATATTATAACTGAGAAATTTTATTGTTTTTTGAAATAAAGCCGCTTATTTAGAATTTGATGCAAACATCATGTTCCAAAAAAGCTGGAACAGGGGCATGTTTGTTGCATTCTCTCTTCTTTCAACAGTCTGAAAGTTTTTGGGAATGAGGAGGCCAACGACTGTAGTTTTGAAAGCTGAATGTTTTTTTGGTTTCAGCTCGATGTAGGATTTCATCAGCTGAACACTTTGTAGCCTCCTTTTCATAATTTTTGTTTCATAATGTGCCAAATGCTTTCAGTGAGTAACAGATCTGGGATGCAAGTGGGTCAGTATAGCAACTGGACTTTTTATAAACTACAGAGACACGATGTCTTAATATGTGCAGAATGTGGTTTGGCACCGTCTTGCTGAAATAAGCAATACTCCTTCCCTGAAAAAGACATGATCTGGAGGACATCATAAGTTGCTCCGAAACCTATATATGCCGTTCAGCATTAATGGTACTTTCAGATGTGCACGTTACCCATTCCATGCGTACTAATGCACCCCCACACCACCACGGATGCTGGCTTTTGAAATGGTGAAACCACACAACATTTTTCGGCTTCGCCTGTCAATCTTAAATGAGCTCGAGCCATGAGAAGGCGGAAACATTTCTAGATCTTGTATCTAAGTGGTTTTATCTTTAAATAGTAAAGTTTTAATCTCTATTAGTGGATGCAGCAACAAAGAGTTCTCAATGACAAATGATTTTCAGGAGCAATCCTGAGCCCATGCACTTATTTTCCACAATAGATCCCTGTCAGTTTTTAATACTGGGCCAACCTGAGGGCCTGAAGTTTACAGGCATTCAACACTGGTTTTCAGCCTTGTCCCTTGCGTTGAGAAATTTCTCCAGATTCTGAAAATATTTCATTGATAAAATGTATCATAGAAGATTAAAACCCCAAATCCTTTGCAATTTCATGTTGATAGATTTCAGGTTTTTCTTAAAATTCTTGAGATATTTGCCCATGCATCCAGAGTGATGAAGCCCACTCCATCTTAACATCTGAGAACCTCCGCCTCACTGGGACGTTCATTTTAAACAAAATGATGTTAGTCACCTGTTGCCAATTAACCTAATTAGCTGTGAGATGTTCTACCAGGTATATATTTTTTTAGCATCATAGAACTTTTCCAATCATTTGTTGCCCCAGTCCAAACTTAAGAAATGTGTTGCTGGCATCAAATACAAAATGAGACGGGTTTTTTTTAAATAATAAAATTTGTCAGTTTTAACATTTGGTGTGTAGTCTTTTCACCGTTTTCAATTAAATATAGGGTTTAAATGCCTTGCAAGTCATTGCATTCTGTTTTTATTCACAGTTTCCATGGCGTCCAAACTTCTCTGGAAACAAAGTTGCACGTGCTCAATGGCACACTGACTCAATTCCAACATCTCCTCAGACCAACCCTGCCCCAAAAACAAAACACCCACAATCAAATGTATACCTAAGTTACCCACACGCGGATTCATCCCAACAAATATACGCATACGGTGACAGCTCAATGTTATACACATGCTAACCTGACTTCTCCCGACAAATAAAATGGGCCTCCCACTGGTAGCCAAAAGCACCAACAAGTCAATGAAACCAACGGGATCCCAAATTAATATACGCATCCCGTAGAAAGCAGATTACATTTACTGAAAGGGGATTTACCTTCCATGTCAAAATGATATCCGCGGTAACAAGTGGTTTGCCAAACACAGCCCTCCTAGCAGGAAGACTAGCGTTAGAGGAGATGGGTGAGAGGAAGGTTTTCTGACACTGCAGGCACCTGAAAAATAGCACAGGTGTGCCAGAAACGGCGTGTGTGTGGATCTGTGTGAGGAAGAGTGCAAGGGAGTGCATGAAAGAGACATAAGAAAGGGGAATGTGCGTATCAGAGTACGTCAGAGAGGAGGGCTGTGGGATAGAACAAGTTATATTAGAATTACACTGATCTATTCTAGAACCAGCGTATGGGGCTGCCTCTGAGGTGCAATCACTCTGCCTCACCAATTCACATGGCCCATAACGATAATGTGATGGCAAATAAGAGCTTGAATTTTTCAGTACCTTGTACCAGAACCAAATACAGAGAAAATGTCAGACGAGGGAATTCGCCGGAATGAGATTCCATCCCCGCATGACCATGGAAAAATACTACAGAGATACGATGTTAGGAAGGGCTCATCAAGCCAGACCAATTTTGTGCTTTGAGGTAACCTTCCCCATAAAGATTTAGAGAAACAATAAACCAACAAAAAATATATTAGAATATGAAAAGTGTTCCTAAAATGCAAGACAGTCACGACGAACCACGCGGTGAAAATTGGCTGAACACAGTAAGTGAACGTGTTACAAGTTTTCAAGCTAAAATTAGCTACTCACACAAAAATTATACGCAGCGCAAGTTGTTGAGAGTAAGTACAAGATGATGTCTGCCACTTCATACCAACAGTTTGGTAATATCAGGCAAATATCTTACTGTTGTGTTGGAAGTGTGAATCACAAGGTAAACACAGGAAGTCAGCGAAAGTGAACGCAATCATCAGTGATGAAAAAGAGAATATTTCTCTCCTCCTCCTGGTATGATTCAGTTTTCCATATGTTCTGAATCACCTTATTAACGAGCCCCGCAAGGCTGACAGCTGTACGAGCATTAAGCAGTTCCCTCGGAGCGTCGCTCCCAAAGAGTGGACCGACAACTAGTCACGCTGCCGCATTATCTGCTGCTTTAGACGACGTAATGATGACCTTTCAGTCTGAATGTAATTAAGGAAGCCAGCAGCACTGAGCAGAGGAAAGGAGGAAGTGGTTAAGCGTTCACTTCAGAGGGAGATAACCCCCCATTCAACTTCAGTAAAAAAGCAGGTGTGACACAATCACTCCCAATCTCAGATAACACCCGCTGATTGGATGCCTAGCCTATTATTTGATGATACGAGATTCAAGCGCGAGACACATCCTGCTCTAGATAATTACCTGCCTTGAAATACATAAATTCCCCTTTGAACTAAACAGCTGTCGAATTATCTACCTCCATTTCTCTCACACACATCTGGCTTACAGCTTTAGCCAATTACACACTGACCCAGTCTACAGTATTACTGCTATTGCTCACAAATGCATGCTCAGGCAAGCGTTAGCAGAACGGTAGCCTACCTTGCATCCGAACATTAAGGACAGGGTGTTATCGGAGCAGGCAACTTTGCAGTGGCACAACATGGGGGAGAAGCAGTCAGGACTTCTGACGATAGGAGACATTCCACCCGCGACGGGCGTGCGGCGCTCGGTCTGAGGTCAGAGGCATGAAGGGCTGCCGCTGGGATACTCAGTCGCGCGCTCCGTCGAACAACTACGACGCTCCCAGTCTCCTGCAAGCCTCCCTTACATACCCACACTCGCTCTCCCTCCCTCCGACTCCCTCTACCCGTCTACTCCTCCGTCGCTCACGAGCCTTTTCCTTCTCCCTCCTCTCTCCCCCTCTCTCTCGCTCTCTCTCTCGCTTCACCAGTCTCCCCCAGAGTTGTACTCCAGTCATCTCTACGCACAGGCGCGCACACACAGGAACGCACACGTGCACACCGTAAGAAACACGCGCAGGTAAATGTCCCTTCCCACACACAAGCCCCATTTTCATTGTCTCTCTCTATTCACAAGGGCAGAAAAAAAGTACTAATTAAAATAATGGATATACACCCCCACACATCACCCCTCCCCATCCTCTCAGCCCTTCCAACACAAAAGGAGTGAAGATAAGGTAGAGGGGTACGAGCGCACACTATTAATCTGCACGTGTAGTGCGGTACACCTGGTATTGCCAGAACGGCTCGTGGGCAGCAGTAACCCCTCGCGCTCAGTACGGCGGGAGCAGCACAGTGCGGAGGGGGAGCCCTGCTCATCACACACGGCACCCAGTCAATCCTCATCCAGCACACAGCGGGTTAACGTCCCGCAGGCTCATACAGGCAGACCTCCTCGTGTCCATGAGCGAGGCTCAGAATTCCTTTCATGTTAAGAACCAATCTATTAATTAAATATAGCGCATTAAGGGCCGCTTAATGTCCCTGCACTGACAAGGAGCCTTTAATTATACACTCCTGAACAAAATCTTAAGACCGGGGAAAAAATTACAAGAATTCATATTTTGCAGTGGTGAATCATAACCAGGCTGTAAGTTGTGCTTCAAAGTGCAAAAAGAATAAACTGGAGCAAGAGACAAAGAATAGAAAGTAGGCAATTTATTGAACACAGTATTTAAACTGAAACAGCCTGTTCATCAGCTGATCAAAAGTTTAAGACCATAGCCTTAAAAAGTCAAAATCTGTGCAAAAATCTGGCCTCCATGTCATTTTCTTTCATGCATTTGCACTGTCATGACCTCCTGATGGCAAAGGCAAAAAAGCTTTCTGACTTTGAACGTGGCAGGATTGTTGAGCTGCACAAGCATGGCCTCTCGCAACGTGCCATCGCTGCCGAGGTTGGACGCAGTAAAACAGTGATTTTAAATTTCCTAAAAGATCCTGAGGGTTATGGGACAAAAAAGTCAAGCGGTAGACCCAAAAAAATTTCACCTGCACTGAGCCGGAGGATCCTACAGGCTGTCCGTGAAGACCCAAGCCAATCTTCAACCCAGATTAAAGCCCTTACTGATGCTGACCGCAGCCCAATAACCATAAGACGGCATCTGCGAGAGAAGGGCTTTAAGAACAAAAAACGGCTCCACAGGCCACACCTCCTCCCACGCCACAAACTTGCGCGTTTTCACTTTGCAAGGGAGCACCAAACATGGGACATTGAGAGGTGGAAGAAGATTTTATTCTCTGATGGGAAAAAAATTTAACCTGGATGGTCCTGATGGATTACAACGTTACTGGCATGACAAGGAGATCCCTCCGGAGATGTTCTCTACACGGCACAGTGGAGGAGGTTCCATCATGATCTGGGGTGCTTTTTCCTTTAGTGGAACAATGGAGCTTCAGGTTGTGCAGGGGTGTCAAACAGTGGCTGGCTATGTGGAAATGTTGCAGCGGGCATCCCTCTTGACTGAGGGCCCACCTCTGTGTGGTAATGATTGGGCCTTTCAACAGGACAACGCTACAGTTCACAACGCCTGCCTGACAAAGAACTTCCTCCAGGAGAATAACATCTCTCTTTGGACCATCCTGCTTGTTCCCCTGATCTAAATCCCATTGAGAATGTTTGGGGATGGATGGCAAGGGAAGTTTACAAAAATGGGCGTCAGTTCCAGACCATGGATGCACTTCGTGAAGCCATCTTCACCACATGGAGCAATGTTCCCACCAGCCTCCTGGAAACACTTGCATCAAGCATGCCCAAACAAATTTTTGAAGTAATCAACAAGAATGGTGGGGCTACTCAGTACTGAATCCTTTTTTTGCTCTTTAGTTCTGTTTTTTTGTTTTTTGGGGCCATGGTCTTAAACTTTTGATCAGCTGATGAACAGCCTGTTTCAGTTTAAATACTGTGTTCAATAAATTGCCTACTTTCTGTTCTTTGTCTCTTGCTCCAGTTTCTTCTTTTTGCGCTTTGAAGCACAACTTACAACCTGGTTATGATTCACCAGCGCAAAATATGAATTCTTGTAATTTTTTCCCCGGTCTTAAGATTTTGTTCAGGAGTGTACAAGTGCTCCATTTTAAATACACAGAGACCTTAAGAAAATAAAAAAAACAAAAAATATATAATTTATTTGCATAGCACTTGTCAACAACAGGAGCACAAAGGGCTTCAAAAATAAATAGATAAATAAATAAATAGATAAATAAAAACACAAAATTCAATCAAGAGGTACAAAGAGGCCCAACCAAAGCAATGCTACATTTTGGTCATCAGTAACCTGCCCCCAGAGTTTAAGTGCGGCAGAATCCTCACCCTGTAACTCATGAGTCTCTCAACCTATTCCTGTTTACTCCGCTTGATTACTAATCAAACAACTGATTGACTCATTTATCAAGACAAATCAACATACTAACAGGCCAATTTATATTTCCAGACATGATTACTGCACTAGAATTTGAGATGCTCATGAGGCAACACAGATTATTGTATATTCTGTTAGCTATATGCTCAGAGTCAGTTAACGCAATGCCATTTCAATAAAAATGTTCAAATCTTTTTTTTATGTTGCATTCAACGCTTCAGCAGTATGCTTAAGATCATGTTTTCCTTTTAAATATTTGCGTTTTGCTTCCAGCACGAAAGGCAATGACAGTAGATGGAATTACCATGATTTTTTCAAATTAATCATTCGTACTTCCATCCTCGCAATCTCGCATTGAAGCTGAATGTTATTCAATCTCCCAGTTATTATCATACCGTAATCATTACAGGCTACATATTGGAGTTGATTACTCGGTGAATAAATTGTTTGATTGTTAATCAGGTGACATGCGCGGGCACACGTTGACAGTAATCCTGTGATAAAAGGCGAAGTCACTGCAGACCCTCTTGGCACATATCTGGCGCCACAGCACTGCCGTACTCCAGGAGAGTGGAGGGGAGGTACCCCTGCCGAAAAGGTGCCAGCTCCAGGACCTGGATGGGAGCCTGTAGAGCGATGGCGGACTGCCCACATTCTGCATGACTGGACGGCGCTGGAGGGAAATGGGGCTGGTTTTTAAGTAAGCGATGCAGTCATTTTGAGACAAAGTGCAGCAAAGAATGAGGGGGAACCCGTGAAGCAGTAGCACAACTTCAGCCCACAGGAAGGTGGCGCTCATAACTGCTAAACGAGAACGGCAGAACACAGGGGGAGGGACAGACTGTAATTGGGGGGGGCATTTCCTTTACACCAGGGGACGACACGATACGGTTTCAGAAAAACAAGGGCTCCGGATAGACGACGCGATTGCAAATGAAATTCAGTACGGAAATATTTCCAATGACAGAGGGGGGATGAAATTCTTCCGGATGAAAGGCGAGCAGGAGGACTGTAGCCGAGGGGGAGAGAGCGCTGCTCGGGCTGCGTTATGCTTCATTACCCCTCAGACCTGCAGCACACACAGAGCGCAAAGGCCAGCGCAGTGTAGTGCAGATTAGTGTGCGTTAAAAGCAAAAGCAGAATAATTGTATTAATGACCCTCGGGGCGGCAGCACTGAAGCCGGCAGGGCCAAAGGGCTCCAGTGTAAATCAAACTCACAAAGCAAGACCATTCGGTCTCTGAAGCACATGTTAATCTGTCCTCTCTCACAAGGCTTTCATTATCGCAACACTCATTACAATGTCTTGCGCTGTTATGGCTGATACTTTTATCATGATCAATGAGACGGCCATGCTAAGCGTGGTAATACGCTCACACATGGCAGCCTTTTTGAAGAAATGTCGTTTGAACAAAAGTTTTTCAATCATCAGCAAAATCAATGAGGATGATTGGTGAAGATATCACCATTGACCCACAAAACAAAAATGAAAAGAATTCAATAAAAATTGTGGTCTGTAGAGTTCAAACGATAAATTGTGGATGGACCAACAAACAGGGGCAATCCCAATGTACGCCCATCCGGTGGAGTCACGGGAGAGAAAATAAAATCTTAACACCAACATGCTTTATTTGGTCTCTTCACAGTACAGATTTGCATATAGCTTTAAATACTGAGCGTGGATTTGGATAAGGCTGCTAACAGCCCACATTCCACAAACTGGACAACGGCAGGTGGGCAATCTCAGTTTGCGTTTCACAAATTATTTGATGACTGATTCGACTGAGCTTCAGATTTAGCTGAAATTCAGTTGCTGCACAAGGTTCAACTAATATAGCTGCAATGCTGAATCTTAAAAATGGGTGTGCTACGTCTGCGAGCCAGTGAGTGACTCCAGGGAGGGAGTCATTTTGCAGTCTCTGCATTATTGCTGCCTTTTACAAAGAATGGGTCAAGTTGTCAATCATCTCTCCGATAATGCGCACCATGGTGCACACGCACGCGCCTACACACGCAGTACCCTGGATATAATGTAGAACAGTAAGAGGTTTAATCTAATGTGCCAAACACGGTCATAAGGCCCATTCTCCCACCCACATTTGAAGAATGATGACTCATTTAACCTAAATATGAATGCGTTCAAAACTGGCAGCAATGAAGTCAGAATAAAAAAAAGATAAGCATTACTATAAGAATGCATAAGCGCACACACGCATCGTACTTCAATGTTTTGTGGTCACGTCCCACAGACCTTTATTCATTTCCTAAGCCTTCACACTGACGTTAACCATAAACACCAGCCGCATGCCCGGCCCCAACCCTAACCTTGATATCACCCTAACCTCAACCCCATAGTTTCCGCTATATGAATAAGTAGTGGTGCCCCGCTGCTGCAATATTATGCCTACCGCTACTTCAGTTTGGGGGATTTTTTTTAAACTCCGCGAAGCATCAGATCACAGTAGGGGGCTCTCTGGAACGATTGGTCGCCCATGCTCTCTCCATGAGCACTAGCGAATGGCATACTGTCAGGATGTAAAATACTCATGATTTCATGACAGCCACAGCATTGCCAGCACTTTCTTAGCATTTTATGCAATTTTCAAATGAGGTTAGACAACCTATCGTTACGGAAGGAGAACAAGTAAAGAGGTAACATTAGCTAACATTAAGATAGACTGGACTGCAGCTGGCCTTATAGGAAATGAGCACTGGCAGTTAATTCTCTATTGATGTTCAAGGCCAGCAATGAGCCAACTTAGATAAAATTCATGAAAGCGGTGAATCAAATACTTGATACTTTAATAATTGTCGGTAAAATATTTCCCAGTGTCTGTAGCTGTAAGCCATGTTCTGAAATATTCCTGGTTGCATTTTCAGATGAGTTTGTCAAGATGTTTCCCGAAAAAGAAAAAGCACAAGGATGAGGATGGTGGTCAGGTAACGTTTCAGCTGACGTATTCAAGAAATAGAGGATCTCTCATGAGTGAACCAGAGATATTCATTTTTATTTATTTCTTTATTTTCGCTCATGGGGTGGATAGCCCTTTCAGCACAGCTGATTTTCAAAGGGGTCCACATTACATGGTTAAAACACACATACAGAACTGGCCAATGGTTTGGACACACCTTCTCATTCAATGCGTTTCCTTTATTTTCATGACTATTTACATTGTAGATTCTCACTGAAGACATCATAACTATGAATGAACACATGTGGAATTATGTATATCTAACAGTTGTCCAATAGGGCTGTCGGCTGTGTATCGGCCTGACTTCTGAACAACACAACTGATGGTCACAACCCCATTGATAAGGCAAGAAATTCCACTAATTAACCCTGACAAGGCACAACTGTGAAGTGAAAACCATTTTAGATGACGACCTCTTGAAACTCATCAAGAGAATGCCAAGAGTGTGCAAAGCAGTAATCAGAGCAAAGGGGGCTACTGTGAAGAAACTAGAATATAAGACAAGTTTTCAGTTACAGGTATTTCACACTTTTTTGTTAAGTACATAATTCCTCGCGTTCATTCATAGTTTTGATGATTTCAGTGAGAATCTACAATGTAGATAGTTATGAAAATAAAGGAAACACATTGAATGAGAAGGTGTATCTAAACTTTTGGCCTGTACTGTACATCAACATAACAACAAGGGGGGGGGGGGGGGATGCGTACACATATACACTGAACATGGTTTTACATAATTAAATTCAATAAAAGGAAAGAGAAAACAACAGAAACACGAGCATTAGATCAGAGGTAACTTAAAATAAAGAATGACAGGGTAATGGGTTTGGGCGTTATGCTTCTCTTAATGACATTACCCATTTCACCTCATTAGTGAAACTAATTAAGTTTTGGCTTTAATGTATTTCTTCAGGTAAAATATTACATAAAAGTGAACTAGAATAAGAAAAGCTAAGTTTCATGAATCCCGTTTGTGGTTTGTGAAGGCTTAATTTACTTTCATGACTTCTAAAATTACAGGTACTATGTCGGGTTTGAAGTCTAGAGTTTATATTTAGTAAATCCTGTGTGCAAAACTTTAAAATGCATGATCAATTTAGCTATTTTCCATTGAATATCTATGGGTTTTATATTAGATTCTTCATATAATTCACAAGTTCTTTTATCAAAATCGGATTTAAGAACAATTCTCACTGCCTAGTTCTGGGAGACCTGTAGTTCACGTTACTGGGTTAGAGTTGCAGTGCTCCATACGACTGAACAATAATCAAGCTGGCATTGGATTAAGTTATGATTAAGTACCTTTGCAGCACTTATATCAGCATATGACCCCAGTTTTCGCAGAAAAAAAAAGTTTTGACTAATTTTACAGTTTACATCAGTGGTTCTCAAAGTGGGGGGCGCGCCCCCTACGGGGGGCACAGAGCAATTGCAGGAAGGGCGCGGGGTGCGGGAAGCGAATTTTTTCCCCCCCACTGGAGTTCCGAACACAAACAGAAAATTATTTGCACACAGTCCATTCGCTGCACAGAATTCTGCGATTACATCGTAAATGCCTGCCTTACTCTCAACATAACTGTTCGCCAAATCATTCACCTAGCCTGCTATTTTCATTAATAATTTGTTATGAATGTAGTTGTTCAAATATATGAAGCTGGTAAAATGAGCTGATTACAATCGATGTAGTCTCGCGATACCCAACTCGCCGCTTTTTATCCTGCACTGATCCGGCATATTGATAATAAAATGGTAAGTGACACCGAACAAAATCTGATGAATACAAAGCAGAAATAACCGAGATTGTGTCATCTTATTCTCGATAATATGAATGCTCAGTAGGCCTACAGATTATTCTTATCTAGCCTAGCAACTGAATGTTACAATCATATCGGCCGGTTTGCAAGTGGTGTTCATGAATTTTTTTTCGTACTTCGCTGTCGGCTGTTAATATTGGTTGATTATGGTGCTTTCTTTCTGCATCATAGAAACATAATTTTAAGTAGACGGCTATACTCAGGCAGAGGGGTGTGATGCAGCCTAATGATTTTATACTTTAAAAGAGGTTTTGAATTATTAAATTTTCGTGTCCTAAATTGGAAAATTACGGTGGCCGTTTCCAAACCTGCCAATCCTTTTTAATGTTTCCAGCTAGGCTAGACAAAAATTTTCTAATGTACCAAAGGGGGGCCCGGCAGAAAAAGTTTGAGAACCACTGGTTTACATACTCGATATGAGGTTTCCACGTGAGACAAGGATCTAGAATGACACCTAGGTGTTTACAACTATTCACCTCTTTAAGTGACTTACCATTAATGTAAAAGATCAAGGGATGAGTATGAAATTGTTTCAAATCTTGACGAGAGCCAATAAGCATAAATTCTGATTTTGCTGCATTTAGTATCAAACGATTTGCTGATAACCAGGAAGACACGCTTTTAAGATCATCGTTAACAAAAACAAATTCAGCTGGCTTACTTGATGAAAAATAAAGACATGTGTTATCAGCATATAATGATATTTTACAATGTTTAAGGGTATTAACAATATCATTTCTAAAGACCAGAAACAATGTGGGTCCAAGAATCGATCCCTGGGGGACGCCATGTTTCACTTCAATTGGAGGAGACAATGGCCCGTATTCAGAAACGGCACTCGCACTAATTGAGTTCGAGTGAGTACTAAAACTTAGTTAGTGTCAGGTATAATAAATGAGTCAGAGGTTGTCCTAACCCTCATTTGCTTTCAGAGACCTCACTCGCACTGAAAATAGAGTCTCTTTCTGAGTGAAGGTTGAGTGCAGGAAAGACCTCCCTTGAGCCGCACCAACTTGCGCCGGTATTTCGTTGTCATGGCTTTCAGGTGCTTACAAACATTGGAGACTCTGGATCATTTACAGCCACGTGCTCGACGCAATCGCAACTATGCAAATTTTAACTCTAATGATCATAATGATGCCGGTAACTCACTAACTGACCGCCTGGTTTCAGTGTTTACGAACCGCCCTATGGTGAACTCGCAGTTAGCATTTGTGTACCCACCAGTAGCTACTGGTGAACTGGCAATAGGGGAAGCTCAAAACCATCCCTTAAAAATAATGATTGAAAATATTCCTATCCAATCATTCAATAAAATTTTATTTGCTTTAACTCCAAAAATCCTGAGGATTATCATGTGTCGCCAGTTCTACTTGTTAAGTTAGAATGAGCATTGATAATTATTGCCCTGTTTTAAATTCATTAAATTACCACTGCAGAAACTCCAAAAACCCTCAACTTTATCAGGTGTGGCCAGTTTTCTTTAATGACGCATATCTGTCAACTGTCGCGCATTCTGATTTCTTGCGCTTTTCTTTACTGATGGGCTGGTAAATTCTGCGCTCAGCTGGCTCGTGGGGCGCGTGTGGATTGGTCTGCGAGGCTCATGTAGCTGTAAGTCATGAGAATCCATTCTTTTCTACATTCCTAACCGCTGAATGTAGAAGGAAATGTCCAGCACGTTTCACAGCTTGTTGCTTAGTGAGCCTCGCAGGCTGTCCTGCGCCTTTCGGGAGCCACTCCACCACAGAATTTATGAAGACATGCAGACATTTACGTCATAATTTATGATGCGAAAGAAATGCCACAATTTTGTGAAGCAAAGTATAACAGCGCTATCAAAAATAAATGATTGTCGTTTTACCAGTTAGTCTGAGAGACTTTCTAATCAAGAAAAGTAAACTGCGGCAGGCTCAGGTCATTCAGCACTGAGGGGTGAGGATTGAGCGTCCCTTTGCAGCAGCCGACGCACCGCCTGTGGTACCCAGTGCCCACTACTGTCAGTTATGCTCGAGTGGCGTTTGCGAATAGCAACTGGCGAGGAGTGGGACCGCTCCCTCGATAAGTGGTTGGTCGATCTCTTTCTCGCACTCCAGTTACATACTCACTATATGGTGAGTGGAAGGTGAGTGTGAGTGTCGTTTCTGAATACGGGCCATTGACCCGTTCACTACCGTGGCCTGAGAGCTCCCACAAAAATGTGTGAACCATGACACACTTACTTCATTGAAGCCATACCAGCGTAATTTCGAAATAAGGATACTAAGGTCCACGGTATCGAAGGCTTCCCTTAGATCAAGTGTAATAAAAGCAGTCGCCAACCCTAGGTCCATGTTATACAAAAAATCATTGGTAAGATTAAGTAGAGCTGTCGCAGTTGAATGACCTTGCCTAAACCCAGATTACTGTGTCGACAGAATTGAATTATCAGAGAGGAATTTCAGGACCTGATCATTAACAAGCGTCTCAAGCACCATAGACAAAATAGGCAAAATGGAAATAGGGCGATAATTGCCAATGTGGGTTGGATCACCACCTTTAAATACAGGAACAATTCTGGCGGCTTTCCAATCACTGGGTATGGCCCCAGTTGTTAGAGACAGATTAATGAGGGAAGTTAGAATCAGAACAATGCTTGGAATGACCATGCGGATAATTTTGACTGGTAAATCGTCGATTCCAGTGGCCTTATGGACTGACATTTTGTTCAGAACTTTTCTAATATCGTCTTCAGAAACTGTATGAAATGGGAATTCTAATGAGGTTTTAGGAGGCATATAAATACCATAATTCAAACCATATTCTTGAGCTTTCCTTAATTCATTTACAATGTTTTGAAAATAGTCAGTAAATATGTTTGCCAGAGTAAGTGGATCATTAACTAGTTGACTATTTACTTGTACGTTATGTAGAGAACGCTTGAATGATTTATTAGGTAGAACACAACTCAAGGCATCCAAACGTTTGCACTATTATTGTGATTTTCCATTGTTTTTGTTTTCACATACTCCTTTTTAAGGTGTCTCATTACAGCTGTAACTTCATTTCTCAATTTTCTGTAATCACTCCAATAAGCCAGATCGTCCAATTCAACAGCTTTATCCTTAAATCTGTCTCTTTGTCGCATCATTTCTTTAACATTTCCATTGATCCACGGAATATGGTTTACCTTTACCCTCCTCATTTTAACCCGGGTATGTCTATCAAGTATTGATTTAAATTTAGTGCACCACAATTTATAGGCCTTTTCAGCATTATCTATATTCAAAATGTTCCATTTCTGATCTCTGATTTCCTGAATAAAATCATTCTCATTCATTTTGCGTGTAACATGCGACCAAACGTATTTATGGCTATTGCTCTTAGATTTTGCATTTCCCCGTGTAACAATAATCATGTAGTTTCACAACATCATTATGGGGTGCTTTCATTATATTGGATGTAAATATCAGATCAATGGTTGGACAGGAGTTCCCATTTACTCTTGTGGGTTTTGCTATCAACTGACTTAGATTATACTGATGAGCCAAAGCCAACAAACGATCTGTATAAGAATTTGTATTTTTAGCCGAGACATCACAATTCAAATCTCCCATCAGCAAAAGTTTAGTGTCTCCTGATTCAATTTTCTGCAAAACACACTCAAATTGTTCAAAAATATCAAGTCTCAAATTCGGGGGTCTGTACCAAATGCATACAAGAAATGGTTTTTGCTTATCCCGTCCAATCTGTAGAACAATCATCCTGAAAATCAGAACAAATGTTGACTTTAATGTAAACAATAATTCCACCACCATTTTTATTTCTGTCCTTCCTTACAATTCCATAGCCATTAATCATGATAAATTCATCAGGAACAGTAACATCCAACATTGTTTCACTGAAACATAAAATATCGTACAGAGCTTCTTTGATTATTATTTGTAGCTCATCAATACATTTACATAGAGAGCATACATTTAGGTGCCTAATGTGAAGACCATTGAGAGACATACTCTATTTTAATGAAGTACATGCATCGATATGCATTTTACGACTGGGTTCAGTTTCAGACCCATGATTTCCTAGAGGGTCTGAAACTATACTTTCTGCTGCAACATGGTCAAATGGTAATTCAGAAAATAGGAAGACTTCACATATCCAGTCGCTTGATTGATCAAATAATGGGTTTACTTGTTGGTCTGCACTTCAAATGGCACCACAATCTACATTTAATGCATAAGAGCATTTTGATTATTTCTCACAGATTGTTTACAGCTCAGACATGGGCAGCGTATATTCATATTTATATATACAATTTGCTATTTCATACCGGGAGTGGGAGAATGATTCAAGACTCAAGAGATATCAAATTTATGAAACAAGAGTAGTAGGACTGCTCTAGTTTCACAAATTTGAGATCTCCGGCTCACAAATTTGAGAACCTATTCTACTCATAAATGTCGGCGTGGTATTATTCAGAAAATAAAAAAAGCGTTAGCTTCTAGTTGGCAGTCTATTCAAGTCAATGGGATGAATAATTAGCCAGCTAGCATGCTAACACTTTAGGCCATTAAATTAATAAATTCAAGTTTAAATGAAAATATAATTTTAATGGCAAAGAGTGCTAGCATGCTAGCTAACAAATTATTCATCCCATTGATTTGAATAAACTGCAAACTAGAAACTAGTGCTAGCAATGGTAACCGGTTACCAGCAGCAGGACTGGCAATGTTACAGTCTTTGCCACTGAACGAAATCTGACCAATCAGGACGCGAGAAAGTTGTAGAACTAGCGAGTAATGCCAAAACTGTATCTCATGGGTTGCATCACACCAATTTTTCATCATTTATGGGATAAAGAAATGAGTGTGCACTACCCAGGGTACCATAAATAAATAATTAAATAAATAAAAACCTTCATCTCCACTTCAGAACTAAAAATGTCCCCATAAGGATGAAGAAATCTGGTATTCCATCACGTGGAGATATTTGGTCCCCAGAAGCAGGAAAACCTACACACACACACACACACACACACACACACACACAAACACACACACACACACACACACACTTGTACTTCTATATAAGTCACAATTTGCCTTTGTAGTCGTGAGGACCGGCCAAAATGTCCTCACTTCCCAAAAAAGACTTCATTTTGTTGGTTAAAAACTACCCAGTATGATCCCCAGTACATGGCAAGTACAAGAACACACACACATACACACACACACACAGACACGCGCGCGCACACGCACGCACACTTAAATCAAGACTTCCTTCTTTCTATTTGTCATTAATACAGTATTGCAATTAGCGCTGCTTTTTCAAATGAAAAAGCCCATACATAAGAATTTTCTTCAATAATTTAAGCCCAGGCCAGTTACAGCGCTGTGATTCAGATACGTCTCCGCTGAAATACCATCCACCTCCTTCATCCTCAGGGGTAGCAGTTCTGTATGTGGCCAGTAGAGGGAGTGACAGAACAGCAGGTCCATCAAACACTCCTGAAGAGCTTGGCACCATCCTACCATCAAAACTTTAGCACCATCATCCTTACAGTATCTACAGAAACCTACCTACTATGAACTATTAACCTATGGGTATTTATCGCCAAACGTTTTAAATATCTGCCTCACTGACTGAGCGATAGGTCCCCACACAACACGACTGGTCCCGTAAAACAAACATGGCTAATCGCAAGAGCAAACAATCACTGAAGTCCCGGTCGCTGCTGTATTGGCTTAGACCTGCGGTCAGGAACTCCACAAACACACACTGGAGACACACACCCTACAGAGAAACACCCAGGTGTAAAACAGTGAAGCAAGTAACGTGAAAATCGTGCATCATAAACCTAAGGCCAAATGGTTTTCTTCAGAATTATTACAGTAATAATAATTAAAAGCATTTGAGCTGCCATATCTAAATTAATCTAACAGAAACTGCTAGGTACACTGGGGGTCACTGAGGAGCGGAAGTCTAAACAGGAAAATAATGCATTTCTCAAGAGTGGTTTTAAACAAAACACAGTAACACCACTGTTAATTATTTCTTATTCATGCATTATTCATGTGAGCTTTTCAATACCAGAGCAAACACCCTCAGGTAATGCAGAACAAAAAAAAATAAAAAACACAACAAAGCAGACGAAACTTTTCTATGAAAAGGTCTATCAGGCACTTAGGTGCCAATTATCTTCTGTTTGGGAAGACAAAAAGTCAAGCCCAATAATGCATTATGCCCAACATTCATCATTTCAGTGAAATATGTCAAACAAATTACTCACAGCCTACACTCAATTTATGAGACAATAGTCAGAAACAATTGAGTGCTTTTTTACACAATATACACACAATAAACTTTTACCAACCATTTCATCAGATTGTCCTTCTTGCAATGCAACTCAATACACAAAGCAGACAAGTCAAAGTCAATTTGACTTTTTTGCTTCAATGGTCAAAAATTTGAATCGTCGAAATGTATGATCAGAGCAACTTTAGCTGTAGCCTGATTGCCAGAGCTAGATGCGGAGGTTTCTGCATCTCAGAGACAGCGACTCTTGAAACGTCCATGACAGTTCACAAAGAATGGTGCGACTCATAAAAAATAGGTTGAAAACACTGGTACCGAGCCCCAAAATACTGCTGTGCTATGGACAGGACCGAGAGGATACAAACAGTTGATGCACTGTGGCAGAATACAGTTTTAAATTAACCCATGTTCAACAAGATCAGTGGACTTCTGTTGTGAGAACCGAAACCCACATTTTTTCTCAGTTTGCACCATTATACAACTCCAAATCAGAAAAAGTTAAAACGAAATATTGAAACTGAAACTGAAAGCAGTGATGCGTAAATTATCTTTGACCTGTATTATATTGAAAACATTGCAACAGCACATTGTTTGAGGGGTCACCGCATTTATTTTATTGATTTTTCAAAGTAAACACTTTTTAATTTTGATTCTTGAAAGATACAAACATAAATGTTGGGACAGTAAATTATTTACCACTTGTGACTCATTTCACAACACAATTAATGCTTAGGGAGTGTTCCTGTTTATAGACTCTTCCAGAAAAAACATCTTTCAAAAGTGTGAAGTCTTTATAGTAAAATTTTGCGTTTCAAAATGTGCCACACGTTCTCTACTGAGGACAATTCAAGACTGCATTACTCAAGCTTGTCTTTTGCCCAGATCCCACAGTTTTTTGGAATGCATTGCAGGCCTAAATGGAAGGAATGGGAGTGTATTCAGAAATAAGATGGAGCTGACCAGATGAAAATATGAAATATATTGTCGCCATACTGTCTGCAATTAAAAGTGAGTTAAAGTAAATTCAGAAATCACTGCTTTCTGTTTTAATGCGCATTTTCCACACCATTCCAAACGTTTTACAAGTTGGGGTAGCAGAAAAGCTTATGTGAAAGGAATTTTTCCACACATTTATTTATTTTTTTTTAAATAAGGTCTGCTTGTTGCTTTTCAGCAGAGCAGCATGCATTCCATACAAAAACACTGGATTACAGCCTTATGTAGCACGATGAACATGTACAGGTATATTATATGCAATAAACAATGTTTTCATAGAAAAAAATGGTCCGACAGTATTCACACCTGTCTCACCTGTTACATGGCAGGGGGGAGGGTTCACACACAAGCTCAGTTAAAGGCACTTCCTGCTCTCACTCACAGGGTTCATCCAAATATTGAGAATTTATTTTTCTATACAGAAGTATGAGACGAGTTGAGAGGAAAAAAAAATGACAGTGCATTTCTTAGAAGACTGTGAGCCACAGCCCTTAACTCAGGAGTAATCAGCTGACTGAGCACGTCAGACCACACAATGTGCTTCAGTGCCGTCGTTTACTAGAGCAAAGGCAAAAACAGTAACAATACTGCCAAGTGAATACAGTCGCACCGTCAAACATAAAGTACACTGCTCTATGACTCAGTGGGATGATGCTTTTTAATAATCCCTGATATGCATAAGATATTTCTGCCCAAGTAAATTGCCTTAATGATGTAAGAAAACCAAATGATAATGATTTCTGCCGTTAAAACAATTCTTAAGTATGTATTTTGTAGCAGCAACTGCATTTTTAATCTTGATCTTTCAATTTGTATGCAGCAAACCGCAAAAGGTTTGAGATAGAGAAGTTTATTTATTATTTAATGAAAAATCTCCTTCATGTAATTTCCAGCAGGAGGTAATTCCAGTGTTTTGACACTCGCTGCTTTACCTGCTTTTAAGACATCTCAGGCCAACAGGCCTCAGTGCGTTCAGAGACAGCAACAAAACTGCTGAACGGCTACAAAGCTGCAGTCAAAAACACATATTGCTCTTACAAAATAGTAAATCCGTGGTGCCATTTGTCCTTAAATAATTCCTGTTTCAGACTTATCAATGTTGGTGCAAGTGCAGTGATTTCCCTTGACAACATTACAAAAACAGAGGAACCACTAGACAGTTACAATCATTGATTTATTTTACTTAATTTCATCAATCTATTTTTTTAAGTAATATACATAACCAGTAAAATCCACCTCAGGGCAGAGTGTCGAGCAGCTTCTCAGAGCTCCGTTCTGTAAATCCTACTGCAGGCGCTGAGGAACCAGCAGGGGGCAGCAGCAGGGAGCACAGAGTACAGCCTCATGGAGGCTGTCAAAGGACTCCCACCACCAGGGTTTCAATGTCCCAGTACAGAGCCAGTGTTTCATGCTAACAGATAAATTACATCAGCAACAAAAGTTTCTGTGAGGCTATATAAATTGAATCTTAAATAAGGTACATCCCTAAATCTAAAAATAATTTGTGGTTCCCATAGATAACAGACTCCTGTTACAAGTTCACAGGTTTAATAAGTCATATCGGTTACAGTTATGACATCATGGCATGGGAGGCAAGGACAAGCGTAAATGACAGTTCACACATCAGTATCGCGCGTGTCCCCCCCCTCTGGCTTCGATGCAAGCAACACATCTTCGCATGGAATGAATCAGACCTCTCACTAACTCCTAAATCCCACAGGATTCCATATCTGTGCAAGCCTGTCACTAAGTTCCTGGAGTTTCGCGAGGGCATCGGAGACGTCGTTCCATCTCATTCCATGTGTCCTCGATTGGAGAGAGATCTGGAGAGCGAGCAGGCAAAGGGATCACATTCACGTTGTTCTGTTGAAGTGTTTGTAGCACAACTCGAGCCGCATGCAATAGGGCGTTGTCATGTTGAAAGAGAATGCCAGGGTCATGTCGATGCAAAAACGGCAGAACAACGGGACGGATGATCTCATCACGGTAACGCTGTGCAGTGAGGTTGCCATCAATCACTAACAAACGGGTTCTCCGTATAGCTGTGATCCGATCCCATACCATATCGCTGCCGCCTCCGAAACGGTCTTGCTCCAGAACACAGTGTTCAGCGTAAAGTTCACCTTGACGCCGGTAAACACGTCTGCGTCCATCATTGTGTCTGAGATTGAAACAAGACTCGTTAGTGAACAACACCTGTCTCCACTGAATTGCTGTCCAGTGACTACGCTGCCTGCACCGCTGTAGGCGTAATCGTCAGTGATTGTGGGTCAAAATCGGATGTCTGGCGGATCTTTAGGCAACAATCCCAAAACGTCTGAGGTGGCAAACATACAGTCTGTGCCGATATTCGCCGAAGTCCTGGGATGTTTCTGGCAGTGACTGTTGCAGGTTGGAATGGATTCTGCAGGTGAGTGGTTCAAATCCAACGATCCTGTCTGCCACTTGTAACAGGTGGCCTACCACGTCGAGGACAGTCTCTGAGAGCATTTGTTTGTTGCCCAAGGCTGCCATAAAATCCAAATGATGTTTCAATGGACGGTGTGGCATCTTCAAACTTCAAGTAAGGATAGAAATGTGTTGTTTTCCTGTGTGGCAGTTGTCAACACTAGCAGGAACAATGCATATCGAATCCCAGCGACATGCGTTCTTTTATACCAAAGTTTAGCTCATCAAATGCATGATGTTTGCATTTGCTTTTCTTCAGCAGGTATGTTTGTGTGACTTGTTTTCATACTTTAATAACGGATTTGAACACCAGACATTTTTTTTCTTCCAAACAACTCATGAAAATTGGTGTCACAGGAACTTTTGTTGCTGAGTATAAGACCCCCTTTCCCACTGGTGGCAAACATTACTCAATCACTTTAGGATGCATCACTCCACTAGGGTTTCATTTCTATTAAGCATTCCAAGCGTTATTCATCTATACTCCTGCTCCCCTCACTACTCCTTTCCTTCCTTTGCACTTCCAAAAACTCGGAACCGGCAGGTGCAGAAGAGGCCAACCAATGCCTGATGACTATGGTTTATTTCACCTTACCGAAACAGGACATTTTACAAGAGATATCAGGAATCGCATTACTGACTAAGGCTGGCTTGCTGCTGAACTTGCAAGAGCTGAACCTTATCAAGTTCTTAAACTTTCAAGACATTGTTGAACCAGAGTAATCGAAAAGTTACTGTAAGGAGGGGTGTGTATGACCTATATAATCAAATGTCTCTTGCGCCAATATACAGGGTCCGCACTTTCATCTTCCATTTAAAATGCATTCAGGGTTTCCGCCAGGATTTTTTAAAACTCTGGCGGAGAACTTCAGCGTCGGGTCAAAACTCAGCATCGTTAGGTGTGGCTAGTTTTCATTGATCAGCATGTAGGTGATGTAATAACTGAAGTCCTTGAGCATGGAGGTTTATCAGTTTCTCATGCATCACGGTGGATTTCACCTCTAGTAACATATAAATCAATTATAACTGCGGACTTCTCACGCCTCTCTTTACTCAGGGGTCGAAAGCAATAGAATTGCATAAAAATGTTTCAAATGGTCATATTTCATTGAAGCAATTTGAACAATCGTGAAACATATGCATTGCGTTGATTGAATAATTGCGGACTACGGCACGGGAACACGAATATGCCACTAAGTCTCACGCCGAATGCGGGAGAGTTGGGAGGCCTGCAATCAGGTAGAGCGGGATGTGCTCACAGCAAACACAGAAATTTATATCGTAGTTTATCGTTTTGCAAAGCGAGCAAAATATTTTTTCTCTAATTGTTGCACACATTGCATTAAGAAGAAAGCAGCGCGCTTTACTGCCGATGGCTAATTTTTATTCATTGGAAAACGTGTTCATCAAGCAAAATGATTGACTCAAGAATTATTAGCCCTCATTTTAACTTAAGGAGAACTGGCGACACCTGATTGCCCTGAGGATTTTTGGAGTTTATGTAAGGTCATTTTACACAGGTGTGCCGGATTTTATTTTTGCCGTGGCGGTGCGCCACGATCAATTACATGCAGCGGAAACCCTGGTATTTAAATTAATCACGGTCTCAATTCCTTTAATAAGGAGTTGGTAGGGCAGATGATTATTAAACTTTCCTCTAACAGCATGTTTTTCTTCAAGTTAACTTCGAAATCCAGCAAGGATGAACAGAATCCTGGCTGTGAAATTCATTGCCGCTTAAAATACAATTAATATACCTGTCTGGCCACACAACAGTTACACAATTACTTTGTAGATTACTGTTAGGCATAATTATTGAAGTACACCAATTAAGTTACTTTTCATTGGTCATTCTTGTGTTCTTGAAGTCTACTAAAAGGTTTAAATGCGTAATTGTTTAAAAAAAATAAATAAAAAACACTTGAGTTTTCTCATGCTGGCCATATCTGCAGGACCTGTGAGTGAAACGCTCCGTTGAGGTCCTGGCCCCGCCCTCCCGAAAACCCCAGTGTCAGAGCCATTGATATTCTCCGAGTTGCGACACTGCCACTGACTCTCATTTACAAAAAATTTTGGCGCACTTCCAGGTACTGGAACTTCCAATAGTTCCAAAAGAGGATGCTCGCAGCTTTGTACTGATTCACTTCCATTGAGACAACAACAAAGGTAAGTAATAAAATATTGAAGTCTTATGATTCACAAAATGTATATGTCATATCAGTGGTCATGTATCATTCATAATCTCCAATTATGTATGTTCGGCAGGAAGATATATATGCTTTAAGTCTGAAGAAGTTGTGATAATTTAAGCTCATGTTCTTTGCTTCTAGTTAAGCTTGGTCAGCTGTGGGAATTCAGTCAAACTCTATGGAGTTTCTCTTTCTATCTCTTACAAAACCGATATGAATCACAACGTTAAATGATGGGAAGTTTTTTTTCTTTAAAAGTTAGCTTTGACAATTTTGACATGCTCTTACCTAGCCTAGCTTGATCAGCTGTTTTAAGTTTAATCACGAACGGTTGCAGAGTTTCTAACTCAGTTTAGCCCTCGATAACCATTTCCGATTAAAACCACTGGTTATTCCTAAAACTGGATGAAACCACAAGTTAGGACGTTGACGACTGACGTGTTACCCATCATGTTTTAGCTAGCTCTTTGAAATTGCATCTGTCAATTTGCATTTGCCATGCCAGGCGCTGTTAGCTTTCTAGAGATCTTGCTGCAGTCAACTAGTTGTATTATATGCCATGTTGTATTTCGCAAAAAGATGATTTAATGATTTCAATGATTTACTCTTGAAGAGATGTGGTAGCTGTGGTTAGTCTATGTTACTTTTCTGTGCTCCTTTTGTTGTGTCATGTAGGCTTACCGTTCACACGAGTAGTTACATTTATTTGAGTTGTAACCACGTCACTATAAAATCATGACCTCTAGAAAACGCAAGGAAATAATGTAATTCATGAAGAGAAATACGTTTGCGGAAATTGTGTAAGGTTTATTTTAATATTTACCGTTCAGTAACACAATTGCTGCTGTCTGTCCCAAAGGAGAACATAACAGCGCGGGCTGTGTTTGGAACTATTGCGGCTGACACGAACCACGTGACCGCTCTGGCGGCGACATCAAAAGCTGTCATAACTCTCTCTCTCCATAGCTCTGCCCAGTGTGTTGTAATCACTCACTTGAGATTGGTCAACCACTTTGCGCGTCGGAAATGTCATGCCCATTACCATAAATAGATTTCCGCTCCAGAGTGTAAATGAGCTTTAGAAATAAATACCGGTGCTGCCTAGAGGGCGTAACCCGCTTGATTCAAGGGCGGGCCAAACTATCTGCTTGGCAAAAAAAATTCAGTTGGTGAGATCACCAATTGATGAAAAAAAATAGCCAGAAGTTATCAGGCATTTCAGTCAGCTCTGAACCAGTGTGTTTTGTGGCAGAGAGATTCTTCTGGAGGTGACTGAGTTGTTTTGCAGACCCTTTAAACGTGTATGAAAACGATATGACTCACACAACAACATTACGATAAGGAAAAACCATAATAGCTCCACTTCAAGAATTTCAAAGCAGTGCTGCTAAAACCTGGGATTTCATTCAAAATACAGCCCAAACCACACAAACTGTTATTTCCATGGAATGTGGGACAAACAGGACATGAACACACGCGATACAGCGGGGTGACACGAATGAGCCAGTGCGGTGCAGGAGTCGTTACTCGAAGCGTTTGCTGCAGAAGGTGCATTAGCAGGCTCCACCTACATGAGCGAACGAAAGGTAACCCTCTCTCTCTCTCCCAGGTCATTTTCTGAGCATGCCCAGAATACTGCCAACTGCTTTTACCACGGGGTGCAGTTTCCGACGTTCAGGTGCCACTACTATCCACTAGCCTACCAGCATGAATCTCAGGACTTCAATCCCCCTGACAACCAACTTCTTGAGAAATGCTTTCCATCTTGTGTCATGACATTTGCAAGAATATTATAGGCACTTATATTACTTATTTTCACTAGTTGGTCTTCTGCCTTTAAAACAATGAAATACTCAGATGTTCCACCACGGGTTTAGCCTTGAGGCCTGTAAACAGAACGCCATGGAGGTATAAACAGACGGAAGTGTAACGAGGAACATCTACAATACAAGATGTAGCTATCGATTAGATTTCAAAAAAAAAAATAAAGGTTTAGAAGTTCTGGCTCGGAGAAGAAGCGTGACAGACACGCGGACGAAGGGACGGGCAGGCGGACATGCCGATGGTCAACACTCATTCCTACATCTAGGGCTGGGCGACATATCTATCGAAATATTTTTAAGCTCAATATGAGTAACTACCACTATGGGGCAGACAGGGGAGGCTGATTATTACCTTTTCTAAAGCTAATGCCACGTGGAGCAAACATCAGAGGTCATTTGAAATGTTTCTGGGAAGAAAAGTGCGATTTTAAGTCTGCTAATTAGGTCGGTCTGCTTCTCATCATCTCCTCTTAATCGTTATTGGCCACATTTTGGTTTTGATTGGTCAGTTGGCTGAATAAGTGACTTGATTGCAAGTTATGCAAAGTACACGGGAATTGATTTAAGGTCAGCTAATTATGCCAACTTGCCAAGGTGATGGAGGCTGTCCAACCTCGCAGGTAATTAGCAGACTTCAAATCGCACTTTTCTTCCCAGAAGAATTTCAAACGGCCTCTGATGTTAGTTCAACACTAAATGAAAGCATGTGGCATAGAATAGGTAATAATCAAGCTCGTCTGTCTGCCCCATAGAGGCGGTTACTTTTGCTGCGCTTAAAAATTATTGCGATACATATATCGCCCGGCCCTACCTACATCCCGCCTCCACTTCATGGCGGGTTATAAAAAAAAAAAAATGCATTTAGATAGGGGCTGTTGCATTTTTAACACCGCTTCTTGCATCACGTGCCACAAGCAAGCAAAAGTTCAGAATAAAAAAATAAAAAAAAGTTTATTTATTATTCATACAGCAGAATCTCCTTCACTCAATTTTCTGCTCCAGGGGACATTGGAGTTTGGTCTCACACAGCTCCAAGTCTTCCAGCTCTGAAGACATCATGTACACATGCTAACTTTAACTGCAGTGCACCCCCCCATCAGCATCCCTAACTCAGCTGCAAAAACAGGTAATTACTGGATCAGTCAGACCCCTGTCTTGTGCCAGAATTAACCAGACCCAAATTTAAAAGTTCAGACATAAACTGTAATCAGTCCAATAGAGGCATCTGAAACAGTGCAAAGCAGGCTTAGCTGCAAGAGTGACTCACTGTACTGATATATTCCAGCACTGCACATACTGCTATTGTCTTCTGTCATAACTGCCAGCCAATCATAAAACGTGTTGTGGAGCGTATAAATGATGATGTAATTAGAGGAGCGGTAGCTGCACAGATGATGACAGGCTGGATTAAGAACTGAGTGAGCCCAGTCAGAGTGACTTCGGTTGCCTCGTGTTGAATTTATGGGCACTGTGTCGAGCCAGACAATTTGCGCGAAATCGCAACGATCACTCATTAAGGGCCAAGGTAAATGGCATGCTAACTATTCACTCCACCGTGAAAACACCATTACTTAAACGGCACCCTTTAAAGTAAAGTGGACACCACATGTTGCAGCCCCCACACGACAAGCCAGATAAATTTAAGTTATGATGCAATGCAAGGACATCGGTAACATATACTTTCAAACAAGTTTAGCACTTAAAGCAGCTTCAAATCAATCTAGGGAGATAATAAGCTGATTACAATATAGCTTAAATTAGATTCAGTTTTTTCACAACGCATTAAACCAATAAAATACATCAAATAATAAAAAAAATGTTATAAACATAATAAAATCAGCTTATTGCAAAGCAAACTGACAAGCCTAAAAAAGACTCACTAAGACAGGCACAAACAGAGTTCCGAGTGTGACAAGATACAGCCGGTCTCTCAGTCAGGGATTTAAAGCCTCAGCCCTGGAGGGTGTCGTTTGCCGGTCGAGCACCTTTGGTAGGACTGGCAGCAGCCTGCTTTTCAGACGGCAGTTTTGTAGAAGGAGGACTGAGGTGAAGACTGAGGTATGCAACTCCAGTAAAACCCAGTAAAATGAGTCTGGGTACGAGAAACATTGTGCCGTTAACATGCCCAGGTCACATAAAAGCCAGACAGAAAAATGAATAACACATTTTTGTTAACAGGAACAATAAATATTCAACATTACTGCTTTTACTTTTCCAGCAGCGTTACTGATGCGATTTAACCCGTCTAGAAATTTGTCCACACTTCCTTATGCAGGGTAGAGTGGATAAAAGCATCTTGTAAATGGGAAGTGAAGCAGAGGTGATTTCTTAGCCACCCCAGGAAACAAAACTGCGCTTTCACTTCGTAAGTGTCCACTCCTGGAGCTCTCCTGATTCATCCCCAGCCAAACTCTGGGCGTTTTCAGCTCCAGTGCTTGGTGCAGTGCTAGATGCTGTCAAGATTGCAAGTATTCAAAGTGTTTGGAGCATTTTTGCGGTAGGAGGGGTGACCTTCATCATTTTCCCATAACACTGTGGTGAGAACAGCACTTTCAACCAAACAAAACACGCCATTTTCCTAATTTCTTCATTTTTGCGCGAAATACTTTCAATACTCAATATCTAGACAGCATCTACCAGGCCTTGAAAACAGGTTTTTGTCGCCACTTCATGACCTATCTTGCCATTCAACACTGACCACTCTTCAAGTGAGAACATACTCCGTAATACCTGGGCCAACTTTACTTTTGCAACCCCTGGGTGATAAAGTGAAGTTGCCAAACAGAGCATTATAATTCACGTGCAGTTGCGTTATGTCATGTTAACAATGAAAGCATAGTGCTGTCGATTAGCGGAAACCTACATCTTTGTTCTGCACCTGTAAAGAGTAGTGACATGAAAAAGGAAATTAAGAACAAAAAAAATGCCACCCTGTATCTGGGGGAGATGTTATTTTCAAGGAGCCATTAAATAAATCGGGTGGCGGTGGAGAGAGACTGCAGTTCTGGTCGGCACGGTGCCGGCATGCTGCAGTGCGTTGGCGGCAATTCTCCTCTTTGAAAACTGCAGCTCTGAGCAGCAAGCGAGAGGAGATGAGCAGGTAAAGGACGGCAGCAGATGCGTGTATCGCAGAGCGAGGTTTCTAACCGATACAATAAACCGAATAAACAGTCTCGTCACAACGAGGAGAAGCTATGGATACCGACTCACCATTTAACCCCTTTGCGCAGCATACTAATATCGCCAATTTTTCCTGTTGCGCATGAGCCTATTTAAGGCTTTATATGTCAGTACTTGTGTCACAGAGACAGTGGATAATTATTACAGCAAAGCAAAAACTTTATTAGAGTTAATTAAATATAGGAACCCTCCCTCCCTGTATGGCTGTGTGTGAATGTTTGGTGGTGGTCGGAGGGGCCGTAGGTGCATACTGGCAGCCACGCTTCCGTCAGTCTACCCCAGGGCAGCTGTGGCTACAAAAACGTAGTTTACCACCATCAGAGCGTGAATGTGTGAGTGAATGAATAATGCCACCATTGTAAAGCGTCTTTGAGTGTCCAGAAAAGCGCTATATAAAATTGATGCATTATTATTATTATTATTATTATTATTATTAATTAGCAGTTAAATTTCAGAATTCACGGACGCTAGCATCTAAATCTGCGCAGAGGGGTTCAGCGATGTGCCATCAAGAGGATTCACGTGACCCTGATACCTGAACATTGCGAGTGTGGCGGAGTTTTACATTAATTAAACAAAGCGAGGCTGACCTTTACGACATACTGTACAACATGGTCGCTTTACCGCATCCTTGACCTGAGAATTTCCCTGCCTGCAATACACTCTGCTGCCATCAGCTCGGGCCGAACGTACGTCACCCCAGTCTAAACACAGTGTGGAGCCAAGGTTCGGCTTTCCCTTTTCTCAGCCCTGTGATGACTTCACCTCTGATTTCCAGCAGCGCCCCCTGTTCCACTGCGAGAAATAGAAAGGGCGTATTGACAAAAACGCTGTAGCTAAGAAGAAACACTAACCCAATCAAAGGCACTTAACAACAGAGCCACAGAGCAGATGCAGAGATGGAAACCCCCCGCTGACTTCACCTCCCTCCTTATTCACTCCATCTCCCCACCTTCTAGTCGTTCAACAAACCTGACGCACCGCACAGGCGCTGAACTCAAGTTCACTCATAAAGCTGCAGTTCCACGATAGAGACGAGAGCACATCATCATTCTGCAACAGTTAGCATCAAACACTCAGCAGCACCAACTATCTCAGTCGAACAGTGAGAGATTAACAGCGGTGTGAGGACTCAGGGGTATGAAATGAGTCCTTCCCACGCGTTAACAGTCCCGAGCCCAGCGACATGCCAGTCCCGTCCCAAAAAGCAGCCTCACAATGCCCCCTGTCATTAGCACGAGCGCACAGGGAAAAAAAAGCTAAATTAGCACGCAGTCTGGCTTCGACAGCACAAGATTTAATTAGAGCAGGAGAGGGGTGATTAATTTTTGGCTCACCGCTGGAGGCTGATGGCCTCTCTGGGGTTTGGGATCAGAGGGAGGAGAGACAGAAGCTGCCGGCACTTTCTGAGAACCTCTTCACCTCGAGTGCTGAGCATGAGAACCCCAGATCCACAATCGCCCCCGCAGCATTAGCGGACAAGACGCGCACTGCTGGGGAGCCATCTGGTACAATGAGTCACACAGCTGACAAAATGAGGGCAGAGTCACTTTAACACAAATTCAGTAAGTGCATCTGAAGGCCTTTTGTACAGAGAATGATTTCTGAAGTTGAAGAGGTAAATGTTCTGTCCCTGTTCTGAGTAGCAAAATTGACATTAAAATAAAATGCGAGCAAGAAATGGCAAATGCCTTGAATTGTCCTAAAAATGATTCAAATTAAAGCCATTTCACTCACAGAAAAATGATAAAAAAAATAATATGAAGTAGCAGGCTCAATAGCCTCAACCTGACAAATGCAGCACTGAAAAGGTGCACAGGACTGTCTTCAAGGACCTACATTGCAAATAAAGCCAAGACGAGTTATGCAATACAGTTGTGTTAAAAAAAAAATAAAAAATAGCGTTGCGACAGAAATAACCCGATGAACCACTGTTATTCGTAGTGGTGATATTTCTGCATGAAAAATAATTTAGTTGTAGATTTAGTAGTGTATTAGAAAAACAACAGAACCAACTGTAATGACATGCAAGCTGCTCATTCGGAGTAACTGACTCATTCGTTGAACAGTGCATGTCCAAAATAATAGTAGTGTGGAGTTTAATATTGGCCCTTCCAAATGTTGTTCGGAGGAACAAAGTGATTTGATTGAAAAGCTGATTGGAGAGGAGAAAATAACAAATAAGTGCGGGAAATTATAGGAAGCCCAGCTAAAATGATCTCAAATGCTTTAAAATGCCAACAAAAACCTGAAACATGAGGAGGGAAGCGAGCAACTGCTGTTGAAACAGACTGAAGAACAGTCAGAAAGGCAAAGATTCAGGCAGTCATCACCTCCAGTACAGTCCAAGATGATATAAAATAACCTGTAAGTGCTGTTAGTCGGAGGATGTTTGATCGAAGCCAAGCTACCAGCAAGAAGCCCCTGTAAAGCACCACTGTTGAAAAAACTGCATGTGCGGAGTCAGTAAAAACACATCGACTGGCCCAAAGAGAAATGGCGTAACATTCTGCAAACTGATGAGAGTGAATTTGTTCCTTTCGGGTCTAGTGGTCCTCGCCAGCATGTCAGACGACTCCCAGGTGCTGAATACACTGGAAAGACAGTGAGGCACGGTGGTGCAAAAATCATGGTATGGGGATGTTCTTCATACTATAGTGTTGGGCCTATTTATTGTAGGGATTACGGATCAGTTTGAAAACATCAAAATACTTGAAGAGATTATGTTACCACATGCCGAAGAGGAAATGCCCCTGACATGCGTGTTTCAACAAGACAAGGACCCCAAACACACAAGTAAGCGAGTAACATTTTGGCTCCCGACAAACAGGATTGAGGTAATGGAGTGGCCAGCTCAATCCCCTGACCTAAACCCCGTTGAAAACTTGTGGGATAACATTACAAATGCATTTTCTGCAGCAAAACTCAAAAATTCACAGGAACTGTGGAATACAGTTTGTTCATCCTGGCTGAAATATCTGTTTCTAGGCGCCAGAAGTTGGTAGACTCGATGCAATGTTCTCTTCAAACTCAAATAATAAATTTTACTCAAGATTTAACGTCACTTTAAATCACTGAACTAATATTTAGTTGCCTCACCATTGTTTTTGATAACTGCAGCGCATCAGACTGAATACCTAAAAAAAATTTCCCAGCATTACTGTCCGAAAACAAATCAGGTAAGATGAATTTGGCACAGGTCTGGTTTAAAAATTTAAATTAGCCTGAATTTGTAAAAATACACAGTTTTCTTGTCATTGGACATAAAACCTACATGATCACCGGATGGCACTTTCACATTTTTAAAATCTGGGCATCTCAGTATCAGACACAATCATGACTTGTTTGGCACATTGAAGCAGTAACTTATCCACAATATTCCTTCAAAAATGGGTATTTTTTCTCAAAATTGCTCAATTTGGTACCTGACTTTTCCACTTCTAGGTGGCACTGTAACCATATTGATAAAAACTGTGAGCTCAAACTCTGGGATTCCCCGTTACACAAGTATAGGCACCATTCTGCCAAATTTCATGCAATTCTGAGATGTCAACTCCACTGCCAGTGTTACTCTCTCAGAATATGGCGTTAATATGCGTACAAAAAAAATTGGTTTGCCTCAGACCTTCAATTTCTTCTGAACCGTACACCTTGATACGTGAAAAATACAGTTGGTCATGTTACACTTCAGCTGCCACATGCCCGCCACTAGAGAAGTTGTTTGTACTGGGAAAAAAAAAATAATAATGTAATGTAAAATGTAATTGGTGAAAATTGTTTTGAAACTTTTATTTTGCATTGAGTTGTCTTGACTATGTATTACCATTGCATTTTGAGTACATTTTGTGTCCATTTGCATACACAGGCTGAGGTGAAACTTAGTCGTCTAAAATGGGTTAAAACTGCATTCTCTATGAGTTGCCCACACATCTTTTAGTTGATATAAAAAATGTAGACATCAGAGCTGCATCCTACACTTAAATTTTTGGCATGTGGTGATTCTGCTGGAAATGGGTGTGGCCCAAACTTGGGTGTGGTGGCTTATTGTCCTAGTTTGGAACCCATTTTCTCTTTGCAGAATGAGTGGCCCAAAGTACTTATCCATTATCATTATTCAGGGACACATCTTTAAGCTGACCAATAGTTAAGCAAACATTTTTCCAAGATAATAATTCTTGAATTTAAAAAGTGACTATCAAAATAATTCTATTAGAAATTGCAACTTAAAACACTGAATTTCTGCAGCATCACATCAGTGGTTGCCATGGAAACGGCTGTTTTAATGAATGTATAAATACTTCGAGAAACACAGTTATTGATATTACTAATTTGATAACTAACCAACTAGTTTGGTTATAATGTCAGCTGTAATGTGAAGGAAGAAACATTCCTATTGTCACTACAGAGTTTTTTTTCCAGGTTTCTACACTCTAGCATTGATGTTGAAGCCCCTTAGTCAATTTTGGCAAGAAACAGCTGATTAAATCTGCATATTTTGATTTGCTAATATTCAGAGGCGCACATTGCAAAAATAGCTCTGTATAGACACAGATCATCACAAAATGAAGAAAACTGCCAAATATGAAGTTAATTGGATGTACAAGAAATCAGTATTTTTTTTTTTTTTTGCAATCAATTTTATCAAGGTTTTAAAGTGCTTTTTAGTGCAAAAGAGTAATTTCAGAGCAGTTTTAGAGCAACTTTAAGACCAATTGGGCAGAAAGTGAATATATGTGCAGAAAGTAGGCCATGTGAAGGACTATTTCATGTTTTTAACTTCTTACCTAAAAAAAATTAGAAAAAATATTTAAAGAACATTGGCATTTGCTTAGCTATAAGTCCCCTTCATGAAAAATAGTCGTAAATTTCATGGGCACTCCATTCGGTCTTGAGCTAGGGCCAAATATCTTGGAAAAATTTGTGGTTTTTTTGTAATCCAGGCGGCATTAGCTTCAGGCAGAAACATGCCCACAATTTTTTTTTAGTAAAGATGGTACATCTTGGCCATGGTAGTGCCCTGTATCAGTGAAAACCATGGGCCAACAGTTCTGTTCAAAAATAAACACTCTCAAACAGCTAGGGTTGTTAAACTACCCAAAAAATGGGTGTGGCCCACATTGCAGGGGAGGGGTTAATCAGAACAGACAACGGTGATTTTTCTATTCCACCCATAGAACTTCAAAACTGTGAAATATAAACAAATTCTGAGATGGTGAGTTTCCACCTTTTGCCAAAACTGCACTGATAAAAAAAACTGCCTCTTTATACTCCTTTTCTTTGCTTCCTGTGAAAGAATAACAGACTTGATCAAATTTGTCAATGCTTTGATTTGAATTGGGTGTGTAAGGTTTCCACTACATTTGAAATATAGAACTGAAGGCTATTAAAATATATGTGCACTTTATTCACGTTTTTAATGCACTGCTATTTTCTTGAACACAACTGTACATACTTTAGACGAATCATGACATTGTGCTAGCGAAACTAAACAGTTCTCTAGTAGAGTTGCTTTAATTAACTTACAGACTAAAACACGATTTTGGCTTAGTTTGTCATTTACAGTCACATCAAGGTCAAAAACTCCAATGCACCAATCATCTCAATAAAGATTTTCAATTTAAAACCCCACCTGGTATGAGGAACTGTAAATAAAACTACACGTCCAAGTGTCCCGTCACATGATCAATATACCCTTGGCACGTACTCCCAGCCAGGATCAGGAGAAGAGTCATTGAAGAGTTTCTATGCCTATAAAACTCACTCCAACAGCAACTGTTTTAATATCAGCTACAGATAGCCAAGTGCCTAGCATGTTTGCAGCATAATTGTTGCTATAGCACAAAACAATACTAGTGTGGCAAACTAGGTAACATGATATCTTGAGCAATAACCAGCAGGCATTCCATTAGGCAAATCCGTTGGCTAATACGAGGGCTATCAACCTTGTTTTCCAAGCTAGGCTGAAAGCCAATCAACCGCTGCTGGCCAACAACAAAAAGCTGAAGATCACCTTCAAATTTTTCAGTTTTCAGACAGGCAAAGGACTTCAGTGAAGTTAGAACCATACATATAATTAATGTGCACACCAAAGTGCTGTTTTGCATCAAACAGAAGATCCTCCTTCAAGAGGTCCAGCACAAAGGACCAAATCAATTTATGCAATTTACTGAAATAGACAAAGCACTTCAGTGCTCCACTCCAAACTTAAAAGGCTTGAAATGGTATTGCTTCATATCTTAGTCTCCACACAAATGGCACAGTACACAAGGTGCTGGCTATTAACTTAAAAAATAAAAATTATTAAAATTGCAATGGAGGGCTGAGCGTTCTTTTTCAGAGACAGACTGTGTTATGGAATAATCTCCAGGTAAATGTCCGGGCATCAAACACTCATTGATCTTCTAAGACTGGGCACAAAGCTTACTTTTTAAGTCAATAAGTAAGTAATGGATGTGCGGGAAGGATGGACCACAGCAGAGTCTTGTGTTTTCAGAGCAGTAGGTGCATGAGCTTTGTCGCTGCACATAAACACGCTGGTTTGCCGTTCTGCGCTGTTGGAATACCGCGTATCCCGGATCACAATCATGGTTGTATACATGCCCCCCTTTTTTAAATGTTGTGCCATAGAATGCTGCCATGGAATCGCACCGATCCTTATTACAGGCAAATGTCCATTTCTATACATACCGGACACAATCAGGGTGTCAATTCAGTATTTTTGCGGGTTATAGGTCTGTACATATGAAAATATATGACTTAATAACTGGGTGAAAAGAAAACCTGGGCTGGATTTGGATTCCAGGTCCAGAATGACCCCTTTAATCAAGCTCATTTTATAATGTAAGCTAGTAGATGCACAGCATCCATGGTCTTCATATTTCAACAGTACTGTTTTTGAACTGATTCTAGAGTTTACTTGAAGTCTTCAATTTCAGGCCATAATCCATCCATTTTCTCAAAGAGTTCACAATGTTAGGATATTACATTTGGCTTAAACCCCAGGCAAACCAGCAGAAAATGGGATCGGACTCAGTATCTGGGTTCGGCCTTCAATTTCTCCTGAAGAGGAGTCAATATCTTTCCATCATTTAAACATTTTTTCCCCAATGTCAACTACTTTTTTTTTTTAAGCTTGCTTGCAAGAAGTTGGTAGGCTTACATTTGGCCTTGACAAATTTTTCTTAATAAACCATCCTGAATAGCATCTTTGTGGTATTGTCTATGTTGAAAGCCCTTTAGAAATACATTTAATTGAATAGCATGGATGAAATGAATTACGATAAAGGCCTTAGTTGTTTCTCACAAGAAAAATCTGATTAACATGGAGTCCCATCCTTTCTTCTAAGGAATAATGCAAAAAAATAAATAAATTGCTAATGAAATACAACTGTTCATTGGTCCATGTACCTACAGGATTTAAATTCATTTTAACTATGGAGGCACACTTGCATTCGGCAAATTTTACCTCTACAAGCACTCTATATGTAGATAGAATTTGGGTTGTCAAATTGGGTTATTTTTATACAACATACTTCCTTCTCCTTTCTTTATTATGTGAATGCTCACGTACAGAAGTGACAACTGCAGCCGTTTTCCACATTTGAATTCATCAACCACAAAATGGTTTGCGACTGTTATCCAGCAGGTAATGTCCATAGTACTGCAGGAAAGCACTATGAATCATTGCGTAGAGCGATGACATCGCACCACTAGACAAACCACAGAGAGGGTTCCGCACAATCCCTGCTGCGCCCTGCTAGTGCAACAGCAATGCTCTCAGGGCACAAACTGAGCAGCACTCCACTTCTGCAAGCTGTGGGCAGAAAGCGACGCCGTGGGTCCGAACACACGTTAAGGGGTCAAGACTAGGTTCAGACTTCAATTTTTTTTTTTCCATTTTGTTAAAAATCTTCCAAAACATTCATGAAAGGTGATTTTAAGACCAAAAAAACTATCTTTTAAGTGGATTTATATCATGTGAACGCCTCCAGTGCATTCGTTTTGCAACAAAAACGTGTTTTTCTCGCATCGCAAAATTTCATCATTTCTCGGGCTTGTCGCGGGCATAAAATCCACATATTTCAAGGTATTGCTCAGAAATTTTCACCATAGCATCAATTTGTTATGTGCTATACAATGACATAGCCATTTTTGGGTAAGTAGAACATGGTGTATTTATGATCCATCTGCCAGGCAGGTTCTGACACCAATTTCTAAAATTCGATGACCAATTAATTTTTCAAAATATTTTCCCAGAATGAGAATGTCATTGTATAGCTGGTGATATTAGCCTCAAAACAAAACAAAAAAAAAAAAAAAAAAAGAATTACAGGAAAATATGGTATAGTTTCTGAGATTATTGTTGTCACTATATTTCACATTTTTCACCAATAATGTCCAATTTTCACGGAAACAAACTTACGATATTTGATTAAAATCAAATTCCATTCTGAGCTTTTTTCAATTGACACAATTTTTATGTGTTTTTAGTGTTTAGAAGTACTTCAATTGAGTGAACCCAGGCTTGACCCCTTAAACAGCAAAAATATAAGCAAGATTAAAAAAAGTGTGAGATTCAGCTTCTAAATATACAAACACTGTGCTCACGTTCTCTCTGGCCTACAGTCTCAAAGCAGAGGGGTAGTGGACCCCTTCAGAAATCTGTCAATACCTTCCTCGCTGAACTCTAGTTACAACCAGCTTGGATCCTAATGGAGATAAAAAAGTAGTTTGAGCTCCGTTTTTGACACTATAGTGAGAATGTCATGGCTAGTCCGTGGCTGATCGAAGTTGGTCTATGGCTGGACTAAGCTGGTCATCATCTGGTGAACGCACAGAGTATATTGGCAGGTCAGCTGGCTGACCCGGTAAAAGTGTTGAAAAAGCATCTGAAACCAGCCTGGCCATCGCAGGCAGGCAAATTCAGCAGGTACTGCAGTTGTTTTTGGACCCGTTCCCATATATTCAGAGATGCTGCATTACAGAAACAGTAGGACCAATAATGCCTCCTTTATGTGGGATAAAGACTCCAAAGAGACACTTCTGAATCATGAACCATTCTACTCCGAGAGCCAGCATCAAAGACCCCTCATCGAATCATATGAAGATTTAAGATGAATTTGTCATAGTATACAAAGGTACAGTTGCAATCAAAATTATTCAAGCCCCATTACGAATTGGGTTTAATAGCAAAATTTACAAACTTTCAGCTGTTTGTGATGAACAAATTAAACAAAAACATTTTAAATGGCTCAACAATACTAATATTTTTCCTCCAAATTTAACAAAAAATGCCATTTTTTATTACTGCAGCAGTCTCAAAATTATTCAACCCCCCAAATAGAATCCCTCATAAGAGCATATTTGTAAATCAGGTGTTGTCTCAAGCACACCTAGTCAAGAGCTTAATTAGTGGCATCAGGTTTGCTTGAGATAGAGCACATCAAATACTTGCACTGACTTGGGGTTTGTTGACAGTGACATTTGATTGCATATCAGAAATATGGCTGTCAAGAGAAGTGTCCAAAAAGCTAATAGAGGTGATCACTGCCTGGCACAAACAGGGAAAAAGATAAAAAAAAGGTAGCACAGGCACTGAATGTTCGCAGAGATACAGTTGGAAGCATACTTCTCAAGTTCAGAGTTAAAGGAGGAGCGGGTAAAGTACCAGGATGTGGCAGAAACAGTAAGTTATCAATGGCTGTCACCAGATTCCTGAGGAGACGGGTGGCCAAAAACCCTCAAGTGACTGCAGGAGACCCGCAGCCAGACTTGGAGGCAGGAGGCACTGAGGTTTCAGTTTGCACAGAACGGCGCATACTAAACGTTGAAGGTCCCCAAGACACACACCACAACTTATCCAAAAGCACAAGCTCCAATATGCACAAAACCATATAAATAAGTCACAGAAGTTTTGGGATACTGTTCTGTAGAGTGATGAAACAAAACCAGAATGTTTTGGTCTCATGAACCAGTGGTGTGTCTGCAGGAGGAATAAAGAACGTATGATGAAAAGTACACCCTGCCTACAGTGAAGAATTGTGGGGGCTGTTTGATGCTCTGCGGCTGCCTTGCTTCCTCTGACACTGGTAACCTGCAGAGTGTGGAGGGCAAGATGGATTCAGTCAAGTACCAGGATATCCAAGGAGAAAATGTCATGCCGTCTGTAGGGAAGCTGACGCTTGGGCATCATTGGACCTTAAAACAGGACAATGATCCTAAGCATACCTCAACATCCACTAAGGCTTGGTTTCAGAAGAAGTCTGGGAAGATTCTAGAGTGCCCATCACAGTCACCTCACTCAAACCCCATAAAAAAATCTCTGGTGGGATTTGAAGAACACAGTTGCAGCACGCAAACCCTAGAATATTAGTGAACTGGAGGCCATTGTCCTTGAGGACTGGGCTATGAATACTACCAAAAGCTGACATCTGCCTATGCATCACATTTCCAGCAGGTCATAGCGGCAAATATGGTTTTCTACTAAGTATTTATGATGCTTGTCATGAAGGGGTTGAATAATTCTCAGCCTGCAGTAGTCATTAAAAGCGGCATTTTTGTTGAATTCCGAAAAGCCACTTGTATTATTTGTTGTGTTTGATTTGTTCATTGCAAACAGCAGTTCATAAATTTTGCCAGTAAATCTAATTCGCAATGGGGGATGAATAATTTTGCTTGCAACTTTAAAAGGCACTCAGTATGGTTCTTAGTTTCTTGTTAAGTCCTACCTAGGGGAAATGAATAAAGCAAACTCATTCTACTTTACAGCAGCTTCCAAATCAGACAGCCCCACACACAAATCAAATCAGTGTTTCTCGCTCTACTATCAGCTACTAACTGCCAAACATGTAAGCAGCATTACAGTAGCTACAGCACTACATAACATTTGCATGGCAAGCGAAACCTGAGCTTAAATGAATTTAAAATATGCTCATCATCTGACAATTAGTTGGTTAAAAATGATTAAGTACTGTGGTATCTCAATTAGTGTAAGGTGGTACAGTGATGTCCCATGTTAGGTATCTATTATGGAAGGTACGGTGGGAGGCAACGAACTGAACATAATAACATGTAAAATAACAGACGTGATGTATAAAGTACCGTTGGACTCAACGGAATCAAACAGAATTAAGGATCAATAAATTTGAGTGTTAGAAGTCTTCATGTTTTATTTTCACAAATTTATTTAGAAAATTGATCAAAACTAAATAAACTGACATTTTTGATGATTACTATAATTTTAACAGCATTTCTTGGCAACAGAAAATCTATCCGGAAGCAAAACTGCAGTGCAGTCAATTTTACGCCATGTTTTGCTAGTCCTTTTCAGCAGTGTGTGCCACTGCATGCCACTGCTTTTAACTGCTCGTTCATCTGTCACTGTCAACGCTTCAAACTCCAATGATGTGTGCATGATACACCACATGGTAACATTCAAAATACCCTTAATTTGGAAAGAATCAAAAAAGAAGTCTATAGTTTGTTGAATATTCTGTATAAAGTTCATAATAGTAGGGGGAATGACTCTAGGTGCAAACATCACAAAACTCTAAACAAGAGCAACGTGAGGCGTGGCATTAGCCCCGGAAGTTGTTGGATCTGTTCAGAGATTGTTTTTTTTTTTTATTTAACCTTTATTTAACCAGGGAAGTCCCGTTGAGATTGAAATCTCTTTTCCAAGGGAGCCCTGGGAGGTGGCCTCTGTCTAGGTCTACTAGCAATAACCCAGTCCCTATGAGCCGCCTTAGCATCTGCATGGTGGTCAGCTACATACTTGTTCCAACCAAACTTGGTGTTCTTAGCCTTTCTAGGATAAGCACGTAGAGGTCTACCGGCCTCATGTATAGCGCTCACTACACCATTGTACACTACAGAGAGGTGTTGACAGTGAGTGGCATCATCACAGTTAATATTTGAGCATAAAATAGCATCCGTGGGAAGATGAACTTCCCCAAAGAGAACATCTGATCTCCCACAATAATGCAAGATATCCTCTCTAGACAGCTTAGCCCAATCTACTTAAGCCTCAAAGGCACCATCATCTATTGAACTGCTGCAGTCAGGTAGGTTTTCAACATAAACAGGTAAGTGATCAGTGGTTGTGAACACATAGAGAATTTCAACTTTTTCCAGACTGTCATGAGCAAAAGCTGTACAGATTACATGACGTAGCCAAGATGTTATGTGCCATGCCTCACTGATGTAAGTATAGCTGTCTACAGGCTGGAAAGAACCAGTTTACTGTCAATACAAAACTGTTCTAAGTGCTGACCAAAGAGAGCTTTGTCATCAGAGATGTCTGCATTTAAATCACCCATCACAAATATATTTGCATATGCACTTTCCTTAATATAAGAACTTACAAATGCTAATCTGTTCAAATATTCGTCTTCATTTTTGTAGCAATCGTATGGCGTATAAACATTCAAAATAATAAAAACATTTGCACCATGTATAACTTTAATTGCTATGCACCAGTCCACCTCCAATCTTATAATACTGATCATTGGGTCATATTTCTTGCGCCACAAAATGGCCACACCACCGGGTATTCTGCCATGCACCATTCTGGTGCTTAAATCCGCTGTGGACTCCCCTGCCCCATGAAAATCAATGTGGACAGAATTGTTTATCAAGGCCCTGTTTGGCTAAAAACTTCTCTTGCAGGCAGAGAATGTCTGTGGTCTCCAATAGCTGGTCAACAACAACCCAATGCGCTCTGTGCCCAGCACTCTGTCCTAGGCGCAAGCCTCGTGAGTTATATGACACAACTCTGACCAACATCGCTGTGGCTAGTACTAGGCTTCACGCACCCCAGCCTCCAGTACAGGCCCATTCATCACTGGCGTTAGCCCGACTGTAGGCTTGGGTTTGCGCACCTCATAAAATCGGCACACGAAAGTGCCTTCAGGCCACATTGTACATTTCTTCCACTTCATTGCACTCGGCAGTTATTTTAAATGAACTAAACCAGCTTTGAACAGTTTCCATCTTCTGACAGGTCATATCACGCCCAAGTTTGTCTCTCATGTAACTGGTCGATGTCTCAGAGTCTAAATCAGGTGAAAATTTCATTTCAACAGCTTAGTCTTGATGACTTGAATGTCCCAACCGATACTGGTCCCAACACTGCCGCCTGTTCTCTTTCCTCTGGAAGGATTCAGACGAGGTTTGGGTTTTACCGCAGCATTTTTGGGGACCCGTTTCGAACGGTTGTTGCTCCGCTTGAGCACCTGGGTCCAGGGTGGGGTATTTACCACCTCGCTCCACTTCCCATGCGAGTCTCCCTTGGCAGCGCTGGTTGGCCCGTTCAGGCCCCAGGCAGAACTTTCCCCCCTCCGGCTCGAGTTTTCCTCGCTGGTCTGGGCGCCGTCCCGGGTCTTCTCACAGGCTTGGCGCGCGGACTCTCTCTGCCTCGCCCCAGGGTCGCTGGCTTGGGGAATGGGTCCTCTCTCCCGAACTGCTCTAGGCTGCTCTTTTGCATCTAAACGTCGGTTTATATCTGTCGTGACAATCCGCAGATCATTACAGGCATTTATCTGCAGAGAAAATGTCCGTACTTAGTGGTTCAATCTTCCCGAGCAAACAGGAAACGTCAAAGCTACAGAAAGTCACAGGTGGTAGTTCGTCAAGATGGTGAGACACAAACAAAACATCCTCATCAGCCTCATTAAGTAGTCTAAGGCAACTTTTGACGTTTTTCACATCTTTTTGCGGACCTGTGTGACCCACAAGCTTGCGATAAGTGCCTAGTTGGCACAGTTCAAATAGCAGCTTTGTGGAGTTCGCAATCCATTCCGAAAATGGCCCACAACCATCAAAACAATCTCGTCCTGTTCCACGGTTTTAATTTTGATGAAGAGAAAGTTTAAAAGTCCGTCTTCAACAACAATTTTACCAGTATCTGCGCGGTAAATTTCAGGTTTTGTTCCAGTTCGAGAATTGTAAGAAGCATTGACAAAATCCTTCTGTACTTGGCTGACTGACTGTGCTTGAAGAAAAATTGCAGTGCATCCAAGTCTGGAAGAACCTTTCTCCGCTCACCCCCAACACACACAACACATTAGAATTCGATCAGATCATTTGTTCTCCTTTTCATCGACAAAGAACAGAAACCAAATTCAAGATGGCTGTAGTGACAGCCATATTGGAAATTGCTGAGAGCCCATTTTCAAATACTCAACCCATCCCCAAGACATAGCAAATTCGAACTGGATTGGATCTTCCATTGCCCTTAAAACTGTTGTAAACAAATTTCAAGATGGCAGCCGTGAAGGCCATAATTGAAAATGGCAGTATGCCCCTTTTTGGAACAAACCTTCCCCTACCCACTACCAAAATATACAACAAAATTGTAAATTTGATCGGATCATCCATTCTCCTTGAAACCTCAAAAAACCAAATTCAAGATGGCTGATCCCAGCGCACGCATTTTCAAAATGAATCTCCCTACAGCCACCCTGAATACGCACAGCAAATTTCAATTTGATAAAATCATCCATGTTCCTCAAAAATCAACAGAAAACAAATTCAAGACGGCTTTTGTTGAGGCCATATTGAGAACATCACAACGCACCCGTACTCTAAAGGAACCTTCTTCGGCCCACTCCTGACGCACACTGCAAACCAGAATTTGACTGAATAATTTGCTCTCCAGAAAATCAATGAAAATCAAATTCAATATGGCTGCCAAAGCACTCAGCAAATTCAAATTTGATCAGATTATCCAAAGAATCCAAAAAAAAGATTTTGGACTAGTAGTGTTTACATCGCTGACATTGGAAAGGGGAAAAACCCCAGCTAGACAACATTTCTGAGTTGTATTAACGTACATGAACACCTAAACGCATATATGCAACTTTAATTTGGAAACCGCTCACAATAAACTGCACGACACGTTGCATTTACAAGAAAACATCAAGGACGGACAAACAGGCAGACAGACAGACTGATTGACGGACAGCGCCATACCATAATATAACCATCATTATCGATGATGGGCGAATAAAACCAAGGTTGCCCAGAGTAATACCCAGCAGGCACTCCCCATTTAGCTAAACAATGTGGCTAATGTGAGGGATGTCAACCTGGTTTTTCAAGCAAGGCTCAAAGCCAATTAACCACTGCTGGTCAAAAAAGAAAATTGAAGGTCACCCTCAAAGTTCTCAATTTGCAGACTGACAAAAAAAAATTCAGTTAAAATAAAATCACAGATGTCAAACTGCACTTTGGTGCACAAATTATATCCAACAAGTTCCTACTTCAAAAGTCCATCACAAAAGACAAAATCAATTAATGTAATTAACTGACACATACAAAGGGCTTCAATGCTCTAAAAAGGCATTAAATGATTCTGTCACATATTACTCAGTTCACAAGGTGATGGCTATTTCATTTGAAAAATAACCAAAATTGCAATGGGAGGCTGAGTATTCTCCGACACAAATTGGACTTTACGACTAGGAATAAATCAGAGCTGGAGGGATGTATTAGGGAGGCTACATTTAATTAAGGACCCATCAAACGATAACCATCGCTCTTTTGGAGACTTAAACAGATACTGGGGCACAGACGTCATGGTCATATGCAGACGGAAGGAGGGTGGGCGTGCTCTGAATTAAGTGCTTATGCAGCCAGATCACAATGGAATCTGCACTGCTACAGTTTAAAGGATTGATTATTCAGGTGCATGAGTGAGCAAGGTCTTAGGGAACAAGATTCCCAGGACAAGGTCAAGATTTTCCTTGGAAGCATTACGTCAGATTTCAAACTACAGCCTTTAAGAGCCTCAGTGTCTGTGAGCTTTAGAGATTACCGTCCAATCAGCAGCCTGGTAAGACTCATGAATGAGGTGTGAAGACTACTGAGCCAACGGATGACTAAAAACACCATGAAAAACTCAGACTCCCCACCACGAGATGGCTTGTATTTGGTTTGGAAACAAAAAGATGGGACGGATAGACAATATGATGGACAGACGTATGGAAAGGTACATCTACACAATAAGATGAAGTCATATATAACAAGCTGCTGACATTGTCAAGCAATATCCCCCGCAACTGGCATTGCATTTTTGAATAGAGAATGTTTATATGCATTTAGATTTCTAAAGAACCGTACTAATCGCAAAGCTGTTAATTTCCTTGCGAAAAATAGGCCGGAGAGTATGCATCATGAAAACACGGAAAATTATACCAAATTATTTTTCATGACGCAGCTTTATGTGTTTTCACACCTTAATGCCAAACATGATCGCAATCGGATGATTATTTTGAAAGTTATATCCCGGACACGACGCATTACAGATTTCCCACAAATTTGTCACTTTTTGCCCCAAAACGTGAGAAATTACAAAATTATTTTCAAAATTGTTTTCTTGACACACCTTTATGTGGTTTTACACCTCGATGCCAAATATGATCAGAATCGGATGATTAGTTTCAAAGTTATAGCCCGGACAACAAACGGGTCGGACGGACGGAATGACAGACCGACGGACTCCATTTTTATATCTAATATATATATAAATATATATATATATATTATATATAAAAATTTGTTGCAAAATATTGAACAATTTAGGAGTTCTGGCCAGGAAAGGAATGGGACGGCTGATATCAGGCCAGGACACAAAAGGCGGTAGAGATGGACAGATAGACAGAAGGACAAATGGAAGTATGAAAAGGCAAATCCACACAGTGAGATTCATCCATGCATAAAATTTCGGCGAGAAATAATGAACAGTTTAGGATTTCTGGCCTGGCAAAAAAGTGTGATGGACAGACGGACAGACAGGCATGCGGACGGACTCATTCCTATATCCCAATCCACCTCGTGGCTAGAGATAATAAGCACTTCAATGCAGGAAAAAGCCAAAAAGCCAGCAGACACAGTGGTCCTCCAGGAGTTTAGCTCGAGATCCCTGACCAATGATGACAATAACCAGAAGAAATGATCGCAGGAGCATGATCGGCAGTAAAGCAACTTGTGAACTACAAGCTTCTACTTGATTTACTGTCAGCACACCATACGATGATATGCTAGGTGACGTCAGGAACTACTTAGTCGAGTGAACTGAATCCCATGTCATGCAAATACCTCAACAAGTAGTAGTACAGTTTGACTTCCCTATTACACCCACATCAGCAGTTCGACATAATTACACAAGCAATTACAGTCCAATTTATTGTACTGGTCACTCAGTTGGAGTCAAAACACCTCCTACGCGCAACTCACACGCTGACGTAGGCAACATGCCCTGCTCAGGACTACAGGTCCACAATACATTCTGTTCCCGAAGCAACTGTTCAACCTTGTGCAAGACACTGAAAAGTTTCCATTGGCCGACAAAGAAAAGTTGGTAGAAGTAAACATGACACATTCACAGGCTCAGTTGGTGCCCACGCGAAAGGTCATGACCCAAAACCAACGCAGTAATAACAAGCACAGCAGACAAGTCCCGCGAGAGTCGCCGGCCCCTTCTAAGTAAGGTTCAGCCGGTAGTATTTTTAATGGCGTTTTCACATGTGGCCTAAGCTTCCCCAAGTCTCCAGCGCGTCCTTTCCAAAGCCCCATTCCATTCTACACTCTTCCCTCAGGGACTCGCTGAATCAGCACAGTAACAGAGAGCTAGCTGCGGCAATCTTTATGAAGCGCAGGTGTGTTAACCAACCCTTAAGATGCAAAATGAGAGACCGCACAGCCCTATTTGTGGACCCCAGAACACATGTGGAAGGAGGAGAGTGAGGTAGCCTGCGTCATTATCGCACCCTGCACCTAGAGGCCTGGACAGCACTGTGCTCCCTTCCCAGCAATCACCAGTGCAATGTTAACTAAAGCTGGGATCGAATGTACTGCAGCACTGTACCGACTTTGGCAAGGCCTGCGCTCAGTCTGTTCGGCCGCATATTTTCCCCGTGATTCACTTCCAAGCACTTAAAACTCTGCTCCGAAGCCGTTTACATTATGTTACGTTAGGTTTATTTGGCAGTGAGCATTTATTCGAAGCGACACACTGGGCAATAAGCACATACCGCAGGTTATTGGAACAACCGCACAACTCAGGTCATATGAGGTAAAATTATCAAAGTATCAGTTATCCATAGCTATGAGTATCAGGTCTATTTCACACAAAAACGGCCGGGGGGCCAAGACTGCAGAGTTACAGCCTGTCATGCAGCATTTACTCAGCTAGAGGTGCACAGAGGCTGCTCTCGCAATATCGGAAAGTACCCTTCAAGTAAACCTCAAATACTTAGTCAGCAAAACTGCAATTAACAGTCTTGATCACTGGAGTTCAGTTTTCTTGAGCAAGAGAAAGTGGCTGCAGGACACAGCGCGACTCAGACTGCAGATGTGACAGTCAGCTGAGCAGTTCCACTCGTACAATTAAAGGGGGGGGCAGGTTCGATAGCATTTACTCATCCCTGCTCTGAGCGAGAGAGAAACTCGAGCCCCCTTTCCCGGCTTTGGTTGGCCGACGAGATGCTGACGGCGAAACAGGAGAGGGCTTCCCTAAACAATGGCCACATTCTCGGGCAGGCAGGGAAGAATGTGCCGGGCTGGTGGTCCAAATGTCGGTTGTTGGGGTGGGGTGGGGTGAGGTTAGAAGGGGGCTTCTGTCCCCCGTCTCCACAGTGTGATTGGCTGCCAGGGTTCTTCCATGACTCCCACCCCCCACAACCCCACCGCATCCCGCACGGCTGCCTGTCAAAACTTCAGCAGGAAAAGCACATCTCCACGGAGATGCAGCCTGGCTGCAGTCCTGCCCAATCGGATCAGCATCGACGATGCGCTTTTCTTCCCGAACACGTCTGTCGGCTGTTCTGTTCCCTGTGAGTCATGACCCCCAACCAACCCATCTCCAGCAGCCAGCTGACAGCTATTCCCAGGGTTCAAACTTCACTCGAACTTCAATTCACTGAGTAGCACTAGTGCAGTCGATAGCAAACGCTGTCCCCTGCTGCAGGAGGATGAACTTTCCCCAGCGTTTACTGAGAGTTTCTATGAGCGCATTACATTCTGCAAACTCAGCCCGTTTTGGCAGACAGAGAAAGTGACAAACTGCAAGCCTTTTCAGTGAACTACAGAGGCTGCGAATCAGACAAAAAGAGCAAATGCGAGTGAGGGTGAGAGAGAGAGAAAGAAAGCATGAGTGCAGGCAGAAACAATTTCGCTGCAGTGCTTCCCTCCCAAGTTGCACAAAACCTCACAGAGAAACGCTGCAAAGCAAAAACGGCCCAAATCCTGCATCCAGGAGAAAAGTAGCCCGGCGGAACTCTGGTAAAACCCGGACTCTAACCGGAGCCGAACACTGGCTCTGCGACCCCTCTCCAGAGTCTGGGAGCGCTCTGGTAATGCTGAGCGTGGTCTTACCTCGGAGTGTCTCCCCTCGTCCTGCATCTCTCTCTGCATGTGTCTCTGTGATCCTCAGTGACTGGGTCTCGGCAGTGCAGGGCTGTTTATTGAGTTGCTGCCCTGCCTCCCTCCCTCTCTCCCTCCCCCCTCTCTGCCGGGCCGATGCGGAGTGCTCTGCTCGCTGCGCTGGCGTCCCACACGTGCCAGGGAGCTGCCGAGATGTGGGACGGCCTGGAATCGCTTCCCTGTCACCGCACCGGGCCCCTATGCGGCAAGTCCCCCACCCCCATTCGAGGGAGCGTGGCCAAGTCGGAACCTGAGCGCATGCCAGCCATGCAGCAGTCCGGAGCCTTTCAAACACCGCACCGGCCCTGACTGAACCCGCCACAGGGTCCTGCCCCAGGGACCCCCTGACATACTGCAGCGAGCCCAAGGTACTGCCTTTTTTTTTTTTTTTTTTTTTTAAACTGACAGAATCAAAACCATTCTAACATTTTTATTTCCCCATTCACAGGACTGGTAGTGATGACTGATGGGATTGCTACATCACCCCGATGCTACAGACCATCCAGTGCAGATTAACGCCCTCAGGCCTAATGAGGGAATATCCCAAACAAGGCATAGGGTCATTTGATACAGACACTGGTAAAGCGGGTAATGCAGTCTCTCTGTTTGACTCAAAGAGGCACGGAATTCTAGGTTTTACACACATCAGCATGTTGATTGATTATACACTCCCTGTATCGATTCCAACCAGAGGAGAGGGCCTCTGCGGGAAAGGCCTCTTCGCGGGGGGTGTTTGGGGCGATGACGTAAGCAGTAGCTCCAGAGTGAGGAGAAGAGGTACACGCATGCACATACAGAAGCTTAACGATACGCTCACGGGTTAGCGGTCTACTGGTAGCCATGAAACGGGGCCTGCTCCTTCCCGCCATTGGCTCGGAGCGTTTAGCGTCCCACAACCGATGCTAAACGCGGCAGTCGAGATGCGCCGCAGATCGATGAGCAGCTGGAGGGAAATGCAGCACCTGACACAAACAGAAACGTGAGATGCCCACAGCAGAGGCCAGGCCCTTACGCACGCTTGAAACATACGCGACTAAAAGGGCAAGTCCGTTCCACCCTGTGCGTGCAGAGAAAAGAGCACAGTCACAGGGCATATCGAATAATATCTAATAATCAAAGCAAATTCAACTACTGTTCATTATGCAATGTCTTATCATTTACCCCCTTTGCGCAGAATACAAATATCGCCAATTTTTCCTGTTATGCATGCGCCAGTTTGAGGCTTTATAACTCAGTAAATGTATCACAAAGGCTCTGGAAAATTATTCCAGTGAAGAAAGACTTTTGGATATTCAACTGCAGAATCATTTAGCAATTACATTTCAGAATTTAAAGGGGACCTATTTTGCTAAATTCCCAAGTTTATATTTTGATCTTGGACTCCCCTAGTGTACTCCTGATCATTCAAAGTCCAAAACAGGGTCCTTATTTAGCTCATACGGCCATCCTCAAAAAACCCCATTTGTAGTCCATAGTAGTCTCTGCCTGAAACGCCTCGTTGGGGTGGCTCTTCCATTATGGCCCCCACTCCCCGTTTGCCCACTTTCTTCTGACAGGCCAGCTCTGTGGAGGGCGGATCTAGGCGGGATGAGGCAGCGCAACGCAGTTTTCCGGGTCCGCCTCCCCACAGTGAAACTGAGACGCGTCTGCCATCTGAGCAGGAATCAACAGGCAAATTCCGCAATCAAACGCAGTACACATGTATAGTTCTCATAAATGCAACGGCGAAAGTGGAGGACGCAGTGCGAATGTCTGGCAGCTCAAGCTCGAATTTGTGGTCTACCTATGGCAACTATGGTGAGTACACCGGCGTTTCTACTCTATAGCTAGGATTGAGGGAAAGCTAGAATCCACCACATACAGACACATTTGTAGAACGAGTCGACATACCCAAGCGTAGACCGTAGGCTGTAGAAATCCAGTGGGTCTGAGTTTAGAGGGAAATATGGACAGTGAGGAGCAGCAAAAAGTGAACCAACAGCTTATGGACTGCTTCGGTGTGTATTGTAAGGACCTGCCGGTTCGTGTGCATAGCTTTAGTGTGTCGTTAGCATGGACAAGTTGCTTATGTGGAGCTAGCAAATCGATCACTTTTCTAAAGGGGGATGAAATTATGCCTCGGTAGTGCAGAGAAATCGTTTGTTATACCTGACATGTTACAGATTCTGCGTTTGGCGATTGCTTTCACGGTAGAATCCGAGAGCTAGCCCAGATATTTGTGATAGAGATACGGCTGATCCCGGTCATGGATAAGTGAAGCGATCACAAGCAGCCGTAAACAAACCCAAACACGCATCCTAAGCTCTGCAAAACCTACGTCTGGTCTAACTGCAGCCTTTTCAGCCCAACTCTGCGGACACATACACCTCTCCAGTTAGCTTCAACTGTAGTGGCTACAATCGGGCAACGTTATGATGAAACTGCCACATTGATGCTTACCGAAGTAACAAGCATACCGATCAGAATCCCTGCAAATAAGTTAACCAGGAGCATTTTTAATCAGCACGGCGGCACACAAACTAACATGCAGTAGCTGGTAACCGAGCGGTCATAACCACAGAGACTGACCCTTGCAAGACAGGTTTTACAGACAGCAAGTTCCGTTACCGTGGACAGTTGTACCAAGCATCTAAATTACAAACTATACTCAGCAACAAAAGTTTCTGTGACACCATTTATGTGTATGTTATAAATGACACGCAAAGATCTCAATGCAATCAATATGTTTATTTAACAGGAGAAGCACTGACTTTTCAGTGCCAACGTCACTCAAAACGAAAAATGTCATTTTCATGCGTCATGAAGCACTTGTCTGACGTCTAACCAATTGTGACCTTCACACTTCAATACCGGGTGTGACTTCCTCGTGCCATGATGCAAGCAACGCATCTCCGGCGCATGGACCGAATCAGATGTGCCAGAAATTGCTGTGGGATGTCATTCCAAATCTGACGTAGACGTTGTCGCAATTCCTGGAGTGTAGCTGGCGGGTTATCCAACCGCCGCAAACGTCGATCCATCTCGTCCCAAAGATGCCCGATTGGGGACATGTCTGGGGATCTGGCTGGCTATGGCAGGACATTGACATGTTGTTGCATCAGATACTGCTGTACAATCCTTGCAACGTGTGGTCTGGCGTTATCATGTTGCAGCGTTATTCCGGGACCATGTTGCATCAAAAACGGTACCACCAATGGCCGTAGCACTTCATCGCGATATCTTTGACCTGTCAGATTTCCATCAATAACAAGCAAATCTGTTCTGTTTCTAGCCGTGATCCCTCCCCAAATCATGACACTACCACCTCCAAAACGATCAAATTCCTGAACACAGTTGTTGGCATAACGTTCTCCACGTCGACGGTATACACGTAAACGACCATCACATCGGTTAAGCATGAATCTTGATTCATCAGTGAAGAGTACAAGATCCCACTGACGTTGGATCCACCTTCGATGTTGTTGTGCCCACTGTAGACGCAGTCGTCGGTGTTGTACTGTGAGTATTGGACGTCTTGCTGTCCGACGTGGGACAATGCCAAAATGACGGAGACGGCGACGGATTGTCTGTGCAGACAGTCGCCTCAAACCAGGTATCTTTCTTGCAGTTATGGTTGCAGGTTGGAATCGATTTCGGAGATGGGTTGTTCGAATCCAGTTGTCCTGTCTGGGAGTGGTTACTCGTGGACGGCCGCTGCGAGGGCGGTCTCTGACATGTCTTGTCTGCTGATGACGCTGCCATAAGTTCCAAATGGTGTTTCGGTGGACATTCAGGCGATGAGCAACTTCCCTCTGCGAGGTTCCGGATTCAATCATCCCAATGGCCCTCCACCGATCATTTTCAGACAGTCTTGGCATTTAGAGGGTAGAGTTCCTGATCCGAAATGGCTGTGTTTTCGATAAGTGATGCTTCCGTCGTTCATCAGGCACAATGTGAACATTCCAAAAATTCTCCTCTTTTATTGCCATCCACAAGCATGATTTACGCACATTTTCACGTGCAAAGTCATTTTCTCGCATTTTCATGATTTCCATTTCAATGTTGTGTTTACGTGTACTGTTTCAGTCTGATATCACCATGTATGACAATTTCATAATTGCGTTATGAAAAATAATTAACAATATTGGTGTCACAGAAACTTTTGTTGCTGAGTATAGTATTAAAAGATAAATTCAAATGAGGTTGATGTTCACACACCTTCTGTAGAATTTCCCCTGATATTACTCTTGCATATTTAGGACAAAAACATTAGCAACAGTAACTTGGCTAGGTTAGCCGCTGTGCTATGGCCACAATCAACTGGCTATCACGTCAGGTTGGCTTCGGCAGCAAAAGCCACTTTAAGCTTCTGTGTCTGTGAATGACGGACAGTTGCAACCAATACAGGCATTATCTTCAGATATTTTACAAAGCCTGCATTTGAGGCTAGTTGTTAGTGCTAACTATCGCCAGCGATCCTGCTAGCCACCTGTAACACGTTAGCTTCACTTACATTATTTGCAGTTATATCGTTACTTACAGCTTGTGGTTCCAAGTGCTCGATCAATGCAACTGCTTTAGGTTTGAGAAGCAGCTGAAATGCTTATCCTGTGTCGAATTATCCTTTATTGACAAAGCAGTCTTTGGTGAAATGCTGAGTACAAACAGCTAATGTTTGGCCGTGGCCGTTTGCTGCCAGCAAACAAAAAAAGCTACCCGCTGATTTCTGGTGGCATCCTCTTTTGGAAGAGAAATAGGTGTTTTTCTTCGCATCCAAAAGTAAACAGACAAGCAGCTTTGGGAGAGATACTCACAAAACTGCACCTCAAATGATCTGCAGTTCTTCTTTAGTATTTCCAAAAGTGTAGACGCTACTAAGGCAGAGTATGATCTGCCGTTGTTAGTGCCTGCTAGAATAGTTTCCAGTGAGGGCAGGTCCAGCGCCGTGAATGGCAATGGCTAGGTCTGTACTAATTAGATGGCACAACCTGACATCAGGTTTTGCCCAGATCTCGCGAAAATCTCGGGGGGAGCTGTTCAGAGAGGAACTCACATTCTTGGATTACGGCAAAACCTCTGTATCTTATGTTGAGAAACTTTTCAGAGGTTGAGTATGGACAACCAACATTATAACATTACTAATATGAATTCAAAGAAGGATCAGCATAATAGGTCCCCTTTAAGGACGCTGGCGTCTAAATCTGCAGAGGGGTTGAGGGTTCGAGGGTTCAGAATTTTTCTATGGCCTTTTCATAGATGGGAATGCTTCCTTCCGAAGGGAAAAGAATAAGCCTGTGTACTGTAATGCACCATTCTCCCCTCCATTTACAAACACAGTCTCACGCAATCATAATCCCTTTTAAAACGATGCAGAAAATTACCACTTCAGCATGCTTCTTCACCGTTTTAAGGAATTTGAACAGAGAAATGCCACTGAAAATTACATCCACTACCCCAGGGTTTCCACTACACGTAATTGATCGTGGCGCACCGCCACAGCAAAATAAAAGCCGGCAGGCCTGTGTAAAATTACTTTACATAAACTCCAAAAATCCTAAGGACAATCAGGTGTCGCCAGTTCTCCTTGTTAAGTTAAAATGAGCGTTAATAATTCTTGACCTGTTGTCAATCATTTTGCTTGATGAACATGCTTTCCAATGAATAGAAATTAGCCATCGGCAGTAAAACCACACTGCTTTCTTCTTAATGCAATGTGTGCAACGATTAGAGAAAAAATATTTTGTTCACTTTGCAAAACGATAAACCATGATGTTCACTTCTGTGTTTGCTCTAGAGCACATCCTGCTCTACCTGATTATGTCTTCATGATTATTTAATTCCAATTCCGGAGTCAAAATCGGTTTTCATATTATATGTGAAATCCACCGTGATGCAAGTGAAACTGACAAACCTCCGTGCACATAGACTTCAATTATTACATCGCCTATGTGCTGATTAATGAAAACAGGCCACACTTGATGGTGCCGAGTTTTGACCTGATGCTGAAGCCCTCCGTCACAGTTTCAAAAAATCCTGGCGGAAACCCTGTGCCCACAAGGTCTCATTAAATCAGCAACACACTGTAGTTTAATGAGGACGAGACTCCCTTACCTCTTAACAGCAAAATGCACCAGTATATATATCAAATGTACAGCAATTCTCAGCAACTGGACACAATAAGATGGTAAATGCCTGCATTAAATGAACTGTTCAGATTGAGGCAAATTTTGCAGACATAATATGTTCCCAGTCGGCTTTGTAACTCTACAATGATTTCACAGATCATTTTTAGAAGCTGGCTCAGAGGTGACGAAATTCTCCCGAACTTCCCGCCAACGCAGCCGAACTACAGCGGAGCAGCTAAAACACCCACTGGGGTTCAGACTGCAAGCGTTATCGCATTTCATACAGGTCAAATGCATGGCCGAACAGAATTAATCTCTAAATGTCTACAGCTGACTTGCTTTAAAATGAGAAAAACGCGAATACTACATGGACCTTGGGAAGGTGAAATGACGCATCTCGACCAAGACGGTACAAGGAACAGTTCACAACACTTGACCGTGATTTGCTTTATGCAAAGTCCTTAGTTCAGGCTGGCCAATAAACCTTCAAATATGAAAAAACGTTGCAACCAATTAAAAACAGCACTGACCATAGAAGTCAACAAGAGAATGATTAATCTGTCAGGCCTATTTTTTGACCTTGTTTGCCAGCGGTCTGGTGGACAAAACTGCCCTCGGATCTAGAAAGCATCAACAATACTTAAAACGCCAAATAAAACAGACTGAATCCTGCCAAAGCTCAGTCCAGCCCACCCTTGTTCTGACCTCAGTGTGGCTGGCCTCCTCATGGCAGAGATCTCCTGGCCACCACTGCTGAGAACCAGATCATTTACCAATCATCTGTGGGTTCTGCAGCAGTGAACATTCAAACCACTCTATATCATTACTGCTGATCCACCAATCAAAAGCAAGCCCAAGTGTCGAACAAGGAATATGGCAGAGCGTTGTACAAATCCCCTTTTTGTTGAGCTGTAAGACATTCATGCAGTGATGAAGCGGAGCTACTCTCTAACTACACTATTTACGCCTGACAATACCATACAACAGTATGTTGTGAATAAGGGATTTGATTACATCCCTGGCTCCTGAAAAGTTGGGACGCAGTGGAAAAAGGTTCTAAAACCAGAATGATTTGCAAATCATTTGAAACATAAATTTAACTGAGAATAGCTCACAGACAACACATCAAATACTGAAACTGATAGATTTCCAAAAAAAAAAAAAGAGTTGGGAAAGGGGCAACAACGGACTGGAAAAGTTGTCTGAGGCAAAAAACAAATACACCTGGTGAAATATCTCCAGTTAATTATGATAACTGGTAACAGATCAGCGACATGATTACGTATAAAAAGAGCATCCGGGAGGAGCTGAATCTTTCCGAAGTAAAGACAACGAGAGCTTCTCAACTCTGTGAAAGACTGCATGGGCAAATAGTGCAACAATATAAGAACAACATTTTTCAACGTAGAATTGCTAAGAACTTTGGGATTTATATTGATGATGGGAGAGTCAGACCGCTGAGTAAAGTCTTCTCCAGCACATCCAAAAGATTCGAAATTTATGGCCCGGACTCTGTGGTGGCCAATCCATGTGTGAAAATGGTCTCTAGTGCTCCCTGAACCACTCTTTCACTATTTGAGCCCGACAAATCCTGGCATTGCCATCTTAAAATATGCCTGTGCCATCGGGGGAAGAAAAAATCCATTCATGGAAAACCTGGTCATTCAGTATATTCAGGTAGTCAGCTGACCTCATTGTTGGGGACATATTGTTGCTGAGCTTAGACCGGACGTACTGAGGCAGCCACAGACCACAGCACTGCCCCCACAGGCTTGTACAGAAGGCACTAGACATGGAGGGCATCACTTCATTCTCCTCTCCTCTTGCCCTGATGCGCTCATCACTCTAGGACGGGGTAAAACTAGACTCATCAGTCCACATGCCCTTTATCCATCGCTCTGGGGTCCAATCTTTATGCTCCCTAGCAACTTGAAGTCTTCTTTACCAATTAGCCTCACTGATAAGTGATATTCTTCAGGCTACACAGCTATTTAGTCCCAGTCCCTCAAGTTCTCTTTGCATCGTGCCAGTGAAAAAATGCCCTTACTTTCACAATTAAACACAGCAGTGAGTTCCACAGTTGATTTTTTTTAATGATTTGATTTCAGCAAATGTTAAAGTGATCTCTGATCACGATCATTCAAGTTTTTTTTTTTTTTTTACACAACCACATTTCTTTCCTGAAAATGATGGTTCACCACTATCCTTCTTAGTTTTAATAATCCGTCGTACAGTTCTTAAACCAGTTCCGGTAGTTTACAAAACCTCCTTTGTTGTCATCGTTGCTTGATGCAGGCCAATAATTTGACCATTCTGAAACAGAGTAATTATCCAATGGAAGGTTCTTACCTAGTTGCATAGTTAAATCCAGGTGATAACTTATTTTGACCAGGCGGTGTAAAAAACTGATTTGTGTTTTCACGTGAAAACAAATGGCTCTTCCTCCCTCTGGGGGTGGGGGACAGGGAGACATAACAAGATTCAGATACGCCGTCGCCTTCTCTGGGCCCAAGCTCATTTAAGGTCGACTAAAGCAAAGTGGGAAACTGTCCGGTGGTCTGCTCAATTAGATCGTGAGACTTGGACGAGATCTTTGGAGATCATGGATGCAGCACCTCCGGGCTAAAGAGGAGGGGTTCCATCCGGCTTGTCATCACTGCACAACTCAAAAGTCAGCATCTGTGATGGTATGAGGTGCACTGGTGCATATGGCATAGGTAACCTGCACATGTGAGGAGGCATCCGTAATGCTGAATGATATATGCAGGTTTTAGTTCAACTTATGCCGTCAATGAGATAAGGAGGACCTTCCCTGAAAAAGACGTTATTTGAGCAAGAAAATGCAAAACCACACTTTGTACAAGTTTCAACAACATAGCTCAGTGGTTAAAAACAGTCAGAGCGCTCGACTGGCCTGCCTGCAGACCTGACCTGTCAGCCACTAAACAAATTATTTCATTAATTATACATTATGAAACAAAAAATATGATGAAGGAGGATGTGAAATGTTGAACAGCTGAAATGATACACCAAGCAAGAATTAGAAATCATTTTGCCTTCAAAATTACAGCAGTTGGTTTCCTCAGTTCCCAACTGCTTAGTGAGTGTTGTTAGAAGAAGTGATGCAACACAGAAGGAGAAATGTCCCAGTACAAACCTTTTTGAAAAGCATTGCTGGCATAAAATTCATAATCAGCATACGCTGTACTTTTGAATTAACAGCAAAATTTCAACATCTGACATGTTGTCATAGTACCATCTTCAATTAAATATAGTTTGAATGATTAGAAAATCATTGCATACCGTTTTTATTTACATTTTACACAGAGCCCAACTGTTTTTGGACGCAGGGTGGTAGCACAGACAGGCTCGACAGAAGGATCTCATATTTTGTAAAGCATTTCGTCAGACTCAGAGCATCAAGTGTATTGTTCAGGGAAAGAGCCTATTCATTTAGTGGCAAAGCCTGTGATCTGAAACCAGCTGTAGGTACACAGGGGTCTGGGGTTCAGGTATGAATCCCGGAGGAGAGGCTGAGGTCATCTTCCCTTCATGCACTTGGCCACTGGCTCCACCCATTCTAAAGACCACCATGCTCCTTCTATCTGCTGTAAGCCATGGTGCCGAATCAGAACTTCAGTGGCAATCGCTTCAACCTGGTCACTGCAAAACCTCTTTGGACTATATCAACAAGCTGCTTGCTCATAATTAGTTTGATAGTTTTATTATGTTCTCACAGCTCTTTCAACGCTTTAATGTTACTCCACACCAGTCTTTGCACCCTGAGCAACATAGGGCTCACACATCAGTGTCCAATAAGCCTGATATGCATTTCCTTGGACAGCAGAAGGAAACCAAAGGACTGGAAAAAAAATCCTTGTGAACACAAGAACAACAAGCAAATTCCATACAACAAGCTGCTGACATTGTCAAGCAATATCCCCCGCAACTAGCATTGCATTTTTGAATAGAGAATGTCCATATGCATTTAGATTTCTCAAGAACTGTACTAATCGCAAAGCTGTTAATTTCCTTGCAAAAAAATAGGCAGAGAATATGCATAAGAAAACTCTGAAAATTATACCAAATTGTTTTCATGATGCACCTCGATGAGAAATATGATCACGATCGGATGATTAGTTTCAAATTTATAGCCAAGACAGGACACATTACAGATTTCCCACAAATCTGATGCTTTTTGACCCAAAACGCAAACAATTGTAAAGATATTTTCAAAATTGTTTTTCATGACACACCTTTATGTGTTTTTACACCTTGATGCCAAATATGATCACAATCGGATGATTATTTTCAAAGTTATAGCCCGGACACGACACATTACAGATTTCCCAAAAATGTGTCGCTTTTCGCCCCAAAACGTGAAAAATTACAAAATTATTTTCAAAATTGTTTTTCATGACACACCTTTATGTGGTTTTACACCTCGATGCCAAATGTGATCAGAATCGGATGATTAGTTTCAAAGTTATAGCCCGGACAACAAACGTGTCGGACGGACTGACTGACTGACGGACGGACTGACGGACGGACAGACCCCATATTTATTAAGAAGATCTAAGGCTGGATTCGAACCCACAACCTTCCTGCTGTGAGGCAACATTGATACTCTTCACCACTGTGCCACTCCTGCTTAAAATTAAGAGGCAGAAGAATTTATAACTCAGCTCATTTACTGAACAAGCTGAAAGCAGCACCATTTGGCAACACTGTCATTACAGAACCGATGATAACTAGAACGGACATGATCCCTGGTTTTAGATGCACGGTCAATACAATCGATATCATGGGATGTCATGCCCCTCAGAAATGTTCCAGACACATACCTCTTTACAACAGGAGCTGTTCAGCATAAAAACAGCACTGAGGCAGCAGTCACACAGTCTCAAAAAAAGACCTGTCTTGTGACTGCCAGGACTGAACAATTACAGGGTAGTGGTGCCCAGCCTCGCTGTGGGGGACACGACCCGGGCATCTCCTCTCAAGAGGCGCCAACACAGACGGGCGAACGGCTGCCTCGCCGCTTTCGGCGCCGGCAGCAAGAAGGACACAAAAGGCATCTCCGTTAAGGCAGGATTTTGTCGGAAAGAGTATAGCCTCACTCCTCCTGCTGAAATTTCGCCTCCGCTAGCCACAGCTGTGTGAACGTCGTCGCCGAAAAAGCACTGAAAATAAAAGCAGCAGTTCTCGGTAGCCCCAATCACCTTGTCGTCGAAACTCAAGTTAACCCACTTCAGGACTTCATCTTGCTTTATACAGCAACTTATGACTTGTTACAATAATCCATCTCCGCTCTCTTAGCACAGTTTTACAACAACCTGAATGACAGGTGCGTTCATCAGGACGAAGACCACCTGTCCAAGCCTGTGGTTTCAGCGATGCGCATTTAAGGCTCCAAACTGAAACCAGCTTTACTCCAGCTAGCACACAAACTAATACAGCCGTATGCGCAGAGCAAACAGCCGGAGCAGCCCTTACCTTCTCGTTGGTCCTCAGGGCGCAGTAGCATGCAAAGAACATTGCAAAGCGACAGGAAGCATGGGGACCCGCAGCGAGCGCCGGGCGTTGGAGGGCGAGAGAGAGGCAGCGGAAAAAGCCCCAAAATGAAGCAGAGCAAAAGCGCAGGACCAATATCACATCACGTCTGCGAGCGCGGGCGACCGGAGGAAGTAACGCAGCCAGTCTGCCGAGCCAGGAGCTTCTTGGGCGACTTTCAGGGAGACTCATGGGTAAGAAGTACGGAGCAAAGCCAGAGCACAGCTTTAGCGCTGGATGGAGCATGATAGCTGATGGATGCACACATGCAAATACACACACACACACAGACACAGACGCCCACACACACACACACACACACACACACATACACAGTTTCCTCGCAGCTCAAGCTGCCTGCACGCCTGTCAAACGGATGAAGAGGAGGAGGAGGAGGGAGGACAGGAGCTAAAATGGAACTTGCTACTCTCAGTGGAGACGTCACGCGCCCCGCGCCGAATCGCCGACTGAACCTGAGAATGCGCAGCTTAGTTGGAGCTTTGCAAAGCCCGCCGATTCAGAGGCTAGCGCTGGCTCTCAAAATGGAAAACTGCGATTTTCATGTTTTTATTTTCCCCCCACCCCAACAGCCCCAAACGTTACATAATTCTCCTGGCATCTCAGACTCGACAGTAAGAAGTACTCCCTCCTCACAATGTTAAAGATGTGAGCGCATTCTGACCAATATGAATACCATTTTCTGTCAAGGCATCTCTTGAATTTATCAATCTAAAAGTGCGATTATGCAATGGCTTGGATGACTTCCATATTAAAGCTGCCAGCTTCAATCTCTTGAGGTAGATCGCTTTCTTCACTTGGGGAATCTAATTTTGTCACAGTAATGAATTTTATTATCATCCTTAATTCAATAACTTGGCAGCCTGATGCATGGAAACAGTCCACTTCATTTTAGTATTCGGCCAAATTTACCAAAAGAGGGAAAAACTGAATTAAGAATAGAGGCTTATGACATTGCAACTGCAAATCAGAGAGCCAAACAGAACAGCGACTGAGATCAGCCAATCGGAAAACACCTCTTCGAGATGCAGTCAAGATTCTTTCCGCCTCGTGTGACAAACAGCAGGGCACCTCTTTCATAGCCGGTCCCTCAGCAGTATTATTAAGTGAAGCATTAAGCATGGCGTGTTAGCCTAAATGTTAAAACGGCTTACGCAACAGCACTTTCAAAAGCACGACCCTTATGGAAACTTTCTACATGCGAAACAATGAAAAAACTTTGCATCTCCTGAAGAATGACCCAATGTATTATACATGTACCGGTTTATATTTAACTTGTACAGTGCTTTTCAAAGAAGGACTGTCACACAGATGCTTTAGGATGTCGCAGAAAGCCAGCGCCCAGCCAAAATAAAATCTTGCAACTGAGAGAATGGCAGGTGCACTGGAACCATCTCCAGCAGGAGGCACTCTCTCTCACAATGAAGTGCCTGGTTTAGTCACGCGCATATTTCAGTCAGTCAGCCTCAGTCCGTCTCTGTGATAAACCTCCACTGACAGAAATAAGGACGACACAGGAAATCACTGCATGAGGAGGACCATGTCAAAACATTCCTGAGTAAAACAAGGTGAACTATGCTCTCATGTATAAAAAGGTATTGAATCCAATGCTAGGAAAAAAAATAAAGATGTCTACAAGCGTAGTAGGAGGGAAAAAGCAGTTGCGCAGTGAATGGTTTCTCACCTGTGCACATACTCGAAAGGGCAGGCGCAGTAAAGTGAAAATGGCATTTGGCTGCTCCTGGCTGACTACAGGAGATCCCCAGTGCGAGTACCATTCTGTCGAGAGTTAGTCTCAAGTGAAGTATTTGGAAAAATTCAAAGGTACCCAAATATTTATACGTGGATTACTGGACTTAAAGTAGGTCACAATACTGCAGAATCTAATGTATTTACAGAATATACTCACGAACAGCAGCTTGAGATTTTGAATGAAAATGCTCAATAACAATGACATAAGAAACAGAGCATTCTGCAAAAACAAGGCCCAGCGATTGAAAATCAGGCTGGAAGGGCCAAGGTCAAACTCCAATGACGGAGAAAGGTTCAATGTCAAATACAAAATTAATTTACTCGGGCTAATTATTGCCAGGAATGGTTTTGTTTAGCATTACTCGGCGTTGATGCGTACAACATTCCCTCCCCCCCTATCCCTCAGAATGTCTTCGCAGATTCAACGCTGCGGTGTTCACCGTGCACGGCGATGAAAAACTGTGGGCGCTTGGTGGAATATATTTTAGCGCAAGCCTTCCCGTTACCTTGGTAACAAGTTCAGCAGTTAGCGGCTTTACAGTACAGATGAAAAAGATCCCCGTACCCCGACCCCCTTTGGTTTAAAGGCATTAGAGAACAAACGGAATGTGCGAGAAAGGAGGGTTGGGGGTGGAGAGGAGGAGGGTGGAGGAGCGAATGAAGCCGACGGAGGTGCGGGACAGAGGGGGGGTGTGGAGGAGGCTCGCCGCCCGTGGGATCGCAGGGAGCAGGCGTGCAATTAAGATGTGAAAACCGATAATCACGCCGCTTCTCATTCGCGGGAAAAACAGCCTAGCGTGAACCCTTAATTCTCCGAAACGGATGAGGGGAGCGCCGTTCTTTCCCTGGGCGTCGACGGCTATTTAGTTTCCAATAATTCAGCCGTATGGGATTTAAACGGCGTTGGATGAGACACGATCCGTGAGAGCGGTCGGCCGCAATGACACGACTCATTAACTGTACGTTTGTATCCATTATCGATGTCATTACTAAACTTCACTACATCATCGCTGTCCCGAGGAGAAGAAAAAAAAAACATGGCGTTTAACGCCACAGCTGCACGTGAATGTCATTAGGATTTTGGTTGAAATCAAAATTCATAACAGAGAATATGGCGCCTTGAAGCGGAAGGAACAGGAAGCTTAGCACTGCAGGCCGCAGGAAACAAACCAGATGAAAACCTTTTTGCTAAGGCCTTGCTGATTGGATCTGAGAGGTGTTAAGACTGTGATAAAGGCTATGATTGGTTGAGCTCACACTCCTGACACCTTCTGCAAGGCCATCATCTGCCCTCTAATTGACCCCCTCTCGCACAAACTCTCCCTCTGATGAGAACATCCTGTGTGCGGCAACAGCAAGTATTTATTCTAGTCCTCTGCGATTATCATTCTTATGTGTACCCTGAAATCATATTACAATCACTTTTTGCACAAGGCCAGTTCAGCAATAATTTAACTCATTTCACATTTCCAAACAGGGTATGAATATATCACATTACAAGAAAAAGGAAACTTTAACCCTTTAATTTCCAAAAGTGCGCTCACGATTCATTCGAGAGGGGTAGCATCAGATTGGGCTTCAGAAAGGTTAAAGCTCTTTTTTGGGTTAAAACAAAATATTACAAGAAATACCTTGTTTTTCACTCCTCTATCACCTGTTTGCAGTTCCTTTCTAGCTGGATCTGCAAGGTCCGGCCCAACATCCATGACTGACTGACTGATGAAGGCACGCTATTGCTCTGCCGGTCGAGCGCATTTTCCCCATCGGCTGTTGCTCAAAGTCCACAATTCTACAAATAGACCATTTTACGGCCGAGCCACGAATTCGGTTTTTACCTAATCTTGTTTACCTTCTAATCATTTTCCCAGACTGCTTACACTACTGAAGATGCAGAACCCAGCTGTCTTCAAAAGCCGTTGGCAAGCACAGCACGCCTCCGGTGTCCGTTCAATGCCAAACACCTTTCTGAGGGGTAGTGGATTATAATTAGAGCTGCGATGTATAAAATGCCACCATACTCGATAGATAATACAGGAGAATTTCGTTAATCATGGAGTGCATGCTACGGGCCACTGTTTGACAATTTAAGTTTTCCTCCTGCTAATCCCAACAGGAAGACCGTAAGAATAACAATAACGGATCCACCAAGAACAGCCCACATAGTACTGCTGGTTGTCAGCAAAGAGCCCAGTGATTTGTGGAGCTGACAAGCCGGAGTTGACCCAAGTAGGATGAACACTGAAAATCAGGTCAAGGTTCTTTCCCTAACCTTTTCAGCAGACTACCCGCGTGCTGACATCGCTCTTAACTGAATTTACAGTCAAATGGGCCTGTTCATTCTCTACTCCCCACCCTGCTCATATCCCGTCTTTCCCCAGAGATGGAGTGATCCTTATATCACAAATACTCTAACCTGACTGCATATTACACTTCCCTTTCCTCGAGAGCCAAAGATAAGATGATATTCTACTGGCTGCAGTGTTTCAGCATCCGTTTTTCACGATGACCTTTTCTCATAATCTGATCGAAATCAGATGAAGCCTCATCGAAGAATTTGTTTTAATTTAACTGTTGTTTAGACCTTTCAAAATGAGCCTCAATTTGAAAACAGCCAAAGTCATGATGTACCACAAGAGGGGGTAGTGCAATAGCATAACACTATTCTGCCTGAGAAACAGCAGACCAGTGTGACACAGTGTATTCAGCATCTGAACTAAACTGTGAGGAAATACAAGACCCCAGAAATAAGCAAATCCACCACTTTGTTTTTTTTTTTTTTGAGGGGGGGGGCTCATATTCCTCACCCTGAAAGCAAGTGGACTGTTCAGTCCACCACTGTGACCTGTTCCCGCTGACTTAGGATGAAGATGCCTTGGCAAGTGATACCGCCGACTCTCATGACCACTGGCCCTCAATTCTTTACACTAAGTAGTTGCACCTCTAATCACACACTGCCCATTCCATTGGAAGATAACAGTCAGCATACAATTTGCTAATATGGCTGCAAGTGCCTGGTTGACCAGTAGTGGCCGCTAAAGAGCAATGAGACTAACAAATTTTGACCAACTTAACCCGTAGTATCTCCAGTGAAGCTGATCCAAATGTTGCCCTGCCCATGAGGACCATAACCAGCGATGCTGAGGATGGAATTCGAGCACCCAAGCTCAAAGAGGGCCCCCAAACGAACATCTTAGCCGTTAGATGGAGACCCCAAAAAACACTAATAAAGAAAGAGAACGAGTGAGTGATGGATAAAGGTGACAAGGCATTCTCAGTTTCACCAGCTTGGAGAAGTCGACTCATCGTGTCATCACAGTTCCCCCTCGTCAAAGATCTGTCCAGCGAGAGCGCAAAATGAAGGGCCGTAACAAGGGGAGGGGCTCAGGGCTCCTTTACGGGCCCTCTGCGGGCCTTACACTGCCGTGTGGGGTCCGCATCGAGTGAGGCAAGGGACAAAAAAAAAAAAGAAAGAAAGAAAGAAAGAAATTCAGAGCTTGTTGCAGAGAAGTGCGTGAGGAGCAAGGATCCCGTTACACGATACACCCGAACACTTCCTGTGCAGCGTATTAATACTACAGATTCTTCCCCCTCCCTACTCCAGCAGCTATAATGTGACAGCATTAATCCTCTTCCTTAAATTTAGTCTCAAGTCCACAGACAGCTAAGCCCTTTTCTGAAGAGCGATTTTCCAAACTGCTGACACGTTGCAGATCTGGGGGGGGGGGCATTGGGATTCCAGAGTGTGGTAAACCTCAACTCAACACAAGAGACCGGGCGCTCTTCACACCGGCAAGAGATTGCCTAAGGGCCCTAACTTATTCTGTTTCTCGTCTACATCGACACAAATTGTTTTAATTCCTCAAAAAATAAATAAGTAAGTAAATAAATAAATAATAAAACAACCATATCTTTTTCATTTGCTGAGTAAATATCAGCCTGGCTTTAACATGGGCGAATGTCGAACAGTGACATCACTGACTGTAGCTGTACCCCGTGGGTTTAAAGGTGACATTTTATACTGCCCCTCCCCCCTCCAAAATGATTAATTCAGCAGGTGAACTGCAGGGGAAACGCAGGCAGACTGCAGCCAGCTCTTCATGCTAAGGCTAAAGCAATCTGTTGTGATGTGTGAGGGGAGCAGCTGTGTTTATGCTCTGTAACTAAAAATGGGGGAGGGACTGATCCGTTCGTCACCGTTTCCATTAGCTCTCTGAATACTCAAGGATTTCTGCGGTCTAATCCCGAAAGTACGGCCTCAGTTCGCTCATCGTGGCTCTTCGTGCGCGTGCAGTTACATGAGAACATAAAATAGAACTTAAGGGGTCTTTTCTTTTGTGAGACAGAAGAAAAATTCCAACATCATGAAACTATTAACAGCTCTTCAAATTGGGCCCTCTTCATAAATACCACAGGGAAAAGTCAACAAGCGGTTTCCAGGCAACAAACATGTCACTCATCAAAACCAAAGGAATTGCATGCTCAGAGAGGATATTTTTATCATTCATTTTTTCAGGTCATTAGGCAAACTGGATTATAACGTTGGAACTTTTTTCTTCAGGTCATCAAATAGGTTTTTTTCCCCCTCAATATATCTTTCTTTTATAGATTTTTGGACTCCAAATATTTACAGAGGGCAAAGAAAGGTTGCAAGGCATGAGTAATGTGAACACCTGAAACACAGCTCTCCAAAAAACATCAATAAAGAGAAAAATCATCTTGAGGCAAAACATTACGCTCACACCTGCTGCTTGGTGGGGTAATATATAGCAGAAATCATCACTCTGAATTCAGCAACGGCTTGTGAATAAACAACATGGCTCTCTCAACAGACTGACACTTAGCACATATAATGCAATCACACCTAACAGCCCACACAAACTCCCTGTCAGTCAAAGACTTTGTACGGTATTTACAGCTTCCGTCCTAAATCACCATCACGTCGCCTTTGACCAGGCAAAGCCAACACAGCGCAGCGGCGACAGTGGTTTCTCAGAAGCTGAGAGAGTTTAGCCCTCACGCCCCTTCGTCGATATGAAGGCTTTCAGGAAGTGCGTCATCTTTTCCTGTGAAAAGACGGCCTAGCGTGGCTCAAAGCGAGAACCAGCACATTCTGGTAATGCCAAGGGTAAGTTCTCCTCTCCTCGGATACCAGCTGTAGGAAGGAGAATATCGGTCATTTAACCTCAGTCAAAGATGAACCACTCTAATACAACTCAGCCGCTCGAGGGAATAAACATCATAGCCTGAATGAGAGGAGCTTTGTGACAAACGAAGCACATCTCATTAGCATTAAAATGTAAATATAGTACTGAAAAATAGAAAAAGCACAGCAATAGAGAACAAGAAATCAATGTTTCAATTAATATTTAAATACACTGAATATTTATACCGAGAGAATTATGCATTTTTTTTTTTATTATAAACCTCAAAAAAAAATCTGCACAGGCTTGATATTTTGCTTAAGTGAAAGGATGAAAAAATCTAGTGAAGGCTACTTCAGTGATGAAGTGCAGATCATGTAAACAAATACAACACCTTAAAGCACAGCCAATCAGAACACAGAACTGGACAGAGAATTTGAATTTCAAATTAAAATGTCTGTCCTGCTTGGAAGTAAATTCAAAGAACAGCATAAACTTCACTTAACCCATTTTCTTCAACCCATTTCATGAGCCTGCAATTACATGCAATTACAGGATAATACGAGGCACCTCACTTCACTGGGCCCTTGCCCACGGTGACTGCAAGCACAGCTGCAGGTTAATAGCATACAAAGAGAAACTGCCAAAAAAAAATTACAGAAAATAAAGTATTTATTTATTTAATACCTTGGAAATCAAAGCTCCAAGGTTAGCCAGCTGAATTCATTAACCTTAATTGTTAGCATGTTGCTCACTTTGAACGTTGGTGTGCCCAGGGATTCTATAAAAATGGAGAAGTATTACGCGGAGGAAACAAGGTTGGGAAACATTATCCTACACAATGAACAAACACGTATGTAACGGACCACAGTCTGGCACAGACCTCTGGAGCGGTAAGGGCCACAGGAGTTTGTGCCCACGACTGGTGTGTCCGTGGACACGCCGGCTCACTCCAGGCTAATTCACTCCGCCTCCCTCTGAGGAGCTGTGAACCAACTCTAATCAGTTTCAGTTTCAAATCAGACCTAACCAAACAGGTCGGGGTAGCCCTCGATTGCCCGCATTTTTCATTTTGGCTCATTTTTGACACAAAATTGTCTAATATTTAGCGAATTATGTTACCATGGCAACCAAAATCGATAGGTGGCGTGTCCCAACCACTGACCATATACATACCAAATTTAAAAGAATCAGCTTTAAAATTTTGGCCTGTAGAGCGTCCACAAGGAGATCTCTACGGCGGCGGCGGACGCGTACATGGCCGACTCCATAGCAACCCCGACTTGGTCTGGAGGCTACAATAACATCCCCGCGGGGTCATGAATACTGCATGCCCAGGTACATCAAAAGCTGGTGTGGATCTTGCCGGAAAAGATTTGAATCATCATCATCGCAACTATCACCGATCATTCCGGGAGTGGCAAGCTGTTGGCAGGAGGCCCACGAGCATCATGGGAAAGCAGCGTTTACTCCACCGGAGCGTCAATTACATTACCCCGCACACTTGCGCGGAGCTGTGCGCAGCCTAGCGTTCAAGTGTGATGCTGTAAAAGGAGGAGCAATCTGTGGCCATGTTTTCGCTCTGCCTCACCATAGGGCAGAGGACACCGCCCCCGCTGTAACCAGTGGGGACCGCGACATATCCTGGGGAACCACAGTGCCCTCGTAAAATTCAGTTTAACGTCTGCAGAGCGAGAGTTAGGCCTTCAGTTTCAGATGCCAGCCTGGCACCAAGACTGTCCTTCATCGGAGATTAATCCCACACAAACACTTAAATGACTCACCGCTGAGTGCACTAACAGCACAGTGGTCACTCGCACTTTAACGTTCATATTATACTGTCCTGCGCTACTTTCTTGGCCAAAAAAGAAATAAATAAATAATCCAAAGCAAGAGTTTCTAAGCCATTTGCCATTAGTTGTTCTCCCCCCTCGGAAGAACAGGCTGTTTTGAGTGCACACCCCTGCTGTGAAGAGCTCAACTCTGATTGGCTGGCAAGCAGAGCTTAAGAGTCACATGCAGAAGAAGTTCTGTTAGCCGTGAGGGAGAGAGGGGTCGAGCAAAGCTGTGGGAGAGAGCCGGGCGCACAGACAGAGCTGTTAGGCGTGAACTGTGCAGAGTAGGTCTGTTTGTGATGAAGAAACCAGGAGGAATTTCGAGCCGAAACGCCGAACGGGAGAGGGGGGTAAGACCATTTAACTGGAGGAGCTTCAGTCAGCCTCCTCTGACCTTCCATACACAGTCGAGACCACCGTATGCAAGGACTTAAATGGGCAAATGCATAGTATTGATCCCTTAAAAAATATTAGCAATAAAGAAAGCATTCACTCAAGTATACAAATTAATGATCTTCTGAGCAGAAGTACAGATAGGGATTTTATGACGGAACTACAAACACTAAAGACATGTAGAAACACTGGAGGACAAATCCTGGCCTGGCATTAAAAATGCACATATTAATTCAATGTCACAATTGCTGTAGGTTTCACACAATCCAGTGCGAGATACGTGGCTTACATTTTTACACATAAGAAAATCAGCATTAAATCAACTCCAACAGAGTAAATTGGACCCCTTTCGGATTCCAATGCACTCATGGGAGTTGAATTAACACTGGACATTTTACAGTCAATGCTATCACTTCACTCTCCCCCAGCGCAAATTTTTGTTTCACAATGTTTGTAAAACTGGACCGTCCAGTCGGCTGCGACCGCATGGGTGTAGCCACCGAAAGCCCGCTACTCCTCTTTGTAGTTCATCATACGGCCAATACTGTCGCCATGACAATCGAAATTGACATTTGTCATAAGTATAGCACATGTCCACACCAAATATGAAAGCAATTGCTAAAAAATTACAGCCTGTAAAGCGTCCAAAAGGAGGTGTCTACGGACGCGGTGGCGGTGGACACAATATGCAAGAATCCATAGAAGCCGCCCGACCTCGTCCGGGGGCTAAAATTACCAGTAAATTCTTTAGCTATCTTTCCCACTGCTGAAACAAAGCTGGCCTAAAGATCTGTACAGATAAATAGATTGAGTCGAGACAACTCAAAGAGCACAGAGGGTTAGCTGAGGACCTAACCGACCTCACAGCTCAGAAGCTAAAGCTCCATAACTATTTTGAGAATGAGCTAAAGCACTCTATTAATAGGCGGCAGAGGAGAAACGAGCAGTTGGACACAAACGGTCCTCAGACACGGTGCCACTTCAGCGCGGTTACAACAAAGGGGGCACAACTACGGTGCCCAAAAGCTGACCACAAGAAAGGAGGGAGCGTGTCAGAAGAGCCCTTTCACTCTGACTGCAAATGGCTTTTCATCTGAAAAGCTGGCACCCATTTTCTTGCTGCTAGGAGAGGAAGGCAAAAAAAAAAAAAACACACAGAGGGTTTCTTTGGATTATATAAGAAGCCGTCTGGCAAGAATAGTCGTGGTAATTGCTAGTGAAGAAAAAGATACATCATCCGAGATATCGTGCAATATGTGCAGACCTGCACATATTCCAGAAATCCAGCAGAATCCAGAAATCGCTCAACCTGAGAATGTGTAGAACAAATCGCATGTTCACGTGTCTTCCATCTCACATCACTGGACTGACTCCGCCCACAGTTACACTTACTATAAGGACGGGGGTGGGGGCAGCCAATGACATTCAGGCAGAGGCATTCAACATCCTCGTTGAAGAGCTCTCCTCCCACACAGTGTGTGGTGCGCAATCAATGAGCCATTCCTGCGTGCGTGAGCTGAGAAACCTACGCTGCGTGGTCACAGAGGAATTCCCACCACATTTTCCAGGATTACATGATAAGTGAGGGAGGGAGGGGTCCATATTAATTAAAAAAAAAAAAAAACACACCTTCCTTCCGGAGCTCTGGAAGGATGACATCACCTTAAAATGATTTGTTCAATATCATCTCCATTTGCGCTACCTTTGCTTTATTTTTTTTACCCTGAAACAGAGCAGCTGATATTGTCATTATGTAAAAACAGGCTATGTTCCAGAACTCTCGCTGCAAGTCTGTACTCCACCAAGCAGGTGAAAAATAAACATAAAAAATAAGTAAAGATGTTTTTGAAGGGTTCACGCAAAGCAGACAGTACTTAAACCAAATGTGGACCTACAGATCATCAAAAAAAGATGGTAAACAGGAAGGAGTGAGGATGTAGATGAATGGGGTGGGAACCCTGCTCCACACATCCTATTCAAATGTTCGCAATATTATCGGGCCCTTGACAAGCGAAAATCATTTGAACAATTTCAATCAGGTGTGTGAGCGAAGAGGTCCGTCCACAAAACGCAGAGTAATGGCTCTTCATAGGCAGAGTGACCAACCCTTGACCAAGTGAAATTAATATCTCTGAGATGCAGTGTGCAAGACATTTAAAAAAAAGAAAGAAAAAAAAAATCAATAAATAAACTTTATGCAGCCAAAAACAACAGTCCAGCAGGATTAGGAACACGAGTCTTTTGGCTTCTGTAGGAATGTAGCGGGAGATAGAGTGAAGGCTGATTGTCCTTGCTTTTCACACCAAACTTCCCCAGCATTTCCCAGGACAGGTTTTCTACGGTCCCCAGCTTTCCATATTCCAAAACACAGTCTGAAACAAATCACTGTACTAGCCGGCTAACAACAAATCCAGCTCCACCTGGTCTTCATGGTGGCCCTCGCCCCAGTCTGCTAAATTGCTGAAATGGGATGGAGTACTTTCTCCACAGCACAGTCCTGCAAACTCTCAGTGACACATCTCTTTCCACGGGAATGCATCTCTTTCTTGCAGCAAAAATGCACTGGAAATATGAAAACGGCTTCGCCAAATCAAATCTTTTTTAGCAAAAAAAAAAATCTACTTTCAGTGCAATAATTAGCAATAACACTTCAAAGTAAAGTGAGTGAGATCAAACGAGCCAGGCATTTTAAGGCAATAGGGATTAAAGTACGTCTTTGCCTACAGAGATGGGTGCAGAACCATGTTTAAATTTTCACTGATTAATGCACATTTTTTCCTCTGATTGCTTAAAGTAGTAAATGAACATAATCAAAAACTTATACGATGGTAAACCGACAGAATTTAGGAAATACATTTACAGTATTTGCTTTCAAAAACAAAATTTTCACACTTTGACTTGACCACGTGACACTCTTTCCCTAAAAGAAAGTGAGCACCAGGTGCTGCTAAATACAGCCCATTTTTCGGTCAACAGGCAACAAAGGCGGCGACAAACAAAGATTGAAAAAACAAAAACGCCTGACAATCATCTACACCAAAGGCATCTGAAAAGCTTCTTAAGAGAGAAACTATTTAAACCATCCAAACGACAAACCAAAAATAGATCTATCCTGCTGGCTAAAAAGGCAAGAAACATGAATTATAATTAGACAATGAGGACCACTTTGCACATTTGTTCATGGTTGACTTCATTAGTTAGTCTGAGTGCAGACAAAGTGAAGATCAGGACAGGTCATTCACCCCCATTAATTACAGAAAGCTAATCATAAAACATATCAAACTACAAACCTTGAGTTTATACGGCTGCCATATCAACAAAAATACACAAACATGCCATAGCTTAATTCTGTCTATTTATGAATCCAGTTATGCACCTGAGCAAGACCAAGGAGGAATCTTATAGCATAATGGCATACAATTAGAGTCATCACTGGTCAAATTAAACATGATTACAAGCGTCACATTTACCACATGGTCTTCAAAGCAAAATTAATTTCATGTGGCTGTTAGCAAATGATGCATCTTGCTCCTCTGATGTAATAACTTACATCTTTTCTTTAAAAGGCTGGCCAGCTCAGCCATATTTTCACTGAGCGCCTATGCATCTGGTTAAATACAGTCAGACAAACCACGATGAATCTTTTGGACAAGCTCCAGGTACAATGGCAATGAAACTGTACGCGGACAGACGATCACCAACGATGGATTAATGTGCGTATTTTGGGAGGGCCAAGCTCTGAAACTATTCTTCTGTAGTGAATCTTACAAAATCCTGTATTATTATGTAACAGTATTCAGTTATAACACTGTCAAATCGAAAACAGCGCGCACTGCATGCGATATGTACGTATGCTGCAGCAGGCTGTGGCTCTTCTCAGCGGCAGCCCTTCTCTTCTTAAAACTAACGTGGCAGGCAAATAAACATTAATATTTCAAAACGCTTTCAAGGAGGAAAAACATACTCATCAACCGTAAATACTCTCTGGAAGCTCAAACGTTTCAGAGGCAAGGTGAGGTATTAAAAGCACGGAAGATGAGGTTGAGCATTTCTGCTTCCTCACCGGAATCTAAAAAAGACTTTCTCAATCACTCCCTTCAGCGAGTAACGAATGACAGATTTAGCTGGAGGTGGCGTGCAGGCGAAAACCATGTAACTGAGTAATTTGTGTAACGGTACTGTACCGATACTATTTTGACAAGGCGTAGATAATGTCCATCTTCGCAAAGCAAAGCTTATAGAGCGCATATGCTGCGTAAACGTTAGTATCGCACACAGCAGTGATCTTTAAAAGCCACTTCGAGCAGCGGCGAGAGAGAAACGGCCCCATTCAACATCCACAAGTTCGACTCAAATCGGAATTTTCCCCGGGAGTAAATCAAGCAACGGCCGCAGTGACAATCTGTGCGTTCGCGTCTTTGCATTGACTTTGAGCGTAATCTGTCGAGCGAAAAATTCGTTTCGCGTCCGGTGTGAAAGCAGCTTAAAGAGGGCATCTGTCTTTTGATTGCCGAACCACCGTGCGCCTGAAGTTTTGACAAGTTCCAGCATAATCGAAATTGGCTCGGTTGAGCTTTTTCCGCTATTTAGAGGATCGCAGCGACGCTCGATAAAGACACGGAACTTCTCAGCAAGCGGAGGACAAGGGGTGGCGATCAGGAAAGCAAGCGCTTCCAACAAGCAATGTCATCTTATGGATGAAATGCAGAAGAGAATTTTACACACACATGTAACATCAACGGACATATTCCGCGAAAACGTTGAAACGGCGCTGAAAATGCGCCTGGGAGGGAGAGCATCGGACTCCCTTTGCTCCGCTTACCTTGGTTGTAACAATACAAAGACAGTCCATTCTGTGGGAAACCGCTTAACATCGACTCGCTCGCATCACCACGGAACCAGCGAGATGCAGAAATGAATCCAACCCCTGCGGGAGAAAGACACGCGGAATGCTATTGGAACCGGGCCCCTTCTGAGTAATGGGAGTCCTCCTCCACAATGCTACGGGCAATCATGTCTGCAGCGCGATCTTAAAGCCCACCAGACGCCGGTTCGGCGCAAGCTTGCAGCGGCTCTCTCAGGCTGATAACCCTTCCAAGGCACCGGTGAAGTCCGCTCATCTGAAACCTCTCTTCTGAAGCCGAGGACCATGCGCGGTGGTGGGAGGAGAGGCACAGAGCACGGCACTGATGCGTGCAGCTCAAACCACGGCTATTAAGTAGTCAGGACTTCAAACTCAACCTGCCTCCAGAAGGCTGAATTGCTCGTTTCAAATACATACATACATACATACATACATGTACACATCTTTTACGAAACTTTCTTTGCCCTCGGTGAGCGAGTGTGCATGCGCACGCATGTATGTAAGTGTGTGTGCAGCAGTGCGTAAAGGCTGAGTTTGAGTTCGCATGCGAATTTGTACGAGCCTCTTACACTGGCTGAAAATGAGATGAGGGCAAACCCGTACCCTCTTGTCAAAGCGCCTTCTCAGTTCAGTCGAAACCAGATTTATATGGATTTGATTGATAAAAAGCAAGTAGAGGAGTCTGGAGATTTCCACAAAGGTGATTTTGAGTAAAATGTCAAAACGCGCCGAGTGAAAATTACATTAAAGCATTAACTCGATATCGAATGAAAAATAATTTCCCAGAAGACTTAAAATGAAGAACTTTTGCGTCTGCTTGCTAACGCATTGAGCTCATAATATCATACTGGATGTGAAAGCCATTTTCAGTCGAAAAATTCCGATTGATTTTTCAGGATGAATCGCGATTAAATGGGCCTACAATAAAGGTGCACTAAAAGTGTGAGGGAAATTTGAGTGACAACTGGGGGATTGTGTCAGAGGGACCTGCAGAGAAGAGTGTGATAAGATGAAAAACATGTATCTTGCGGGAAATCACTGCCCTCCATTTGCCTTAACGGCTGTCAAACACTTATGTTACACTTCACCTTTTCAATACAGCTTGTATGTGATCCTGGAGACAAAGAAATATTTCAGTCACCCCTTTTCCACCTCCTACTGCAAGATCCCGTGACCTAAATTCCCGAATCTCCCCAAAATCTAGCAGGAAACGGGTCACTCTTTGTATCATAATACCCGTGAAAATTAAAGAGAGAAAAATTGCACATTCAGCGCATCATTTGAAAATAAAGCCATACCCCCATTCACCTTTCAGCTCAAGGCTTTAAGCTCAGACTATTAGAGTCTCCATTAAGCTTCAGGCTGGCTTAGTTCCCTCAATGTGTGGTCAGTTGCTCATAGGGAGGGGGAATCAATTTTCGAAAATGAAGTAGAAGACCAGGCTGCAACGATACACGAGGAGAGCTCAACAGCAAATGTGCTTCGAAAGGGTGGTGAATTGCACAGCCTGTCGAGCGCACTTTCAAGCTAGACCAACTGTTGTAAACTCTGAAGCATAAGAACAGAAGGAAGAAGATCCATTTGCAACTTCCAGCCGGAAACGCACTCCGGATGTCACTGCAATATTTTAACTATACAGTCGAGTCGCCCGCAAACGCATGGGTGTAGCTCCCGAAAGCCCGCTTCTCCGGCCTGTACTGCATCCACAAGGAAATCTTTATGTTTCAGCACAAATTTGCATGACCATACTGTCAAATCTGCATACTGCATACTGTCGCTATGGCAAGCAAAATCAATAGGTGTCATAAATGAAGTATAACACATATCCATACCAAATATGAAGGTAATCAGTGAAAAATTACAGCCTGTACAGCGGCCACGAGGAGGGATGTATGTTTCAGCACAAATGTGCGCATTATTCAGCCAATACTGTCGCCATGGCAACCAAAATCGATAGATCTAACAGGTGCAGTATAAGACATGTCCATAAAAAATATGAACGTAATCGGTCAAAAATTGCAGCCTGTACTGCGTCCACAAGGAAGCGTCTACGGACTCGGTGGCGGAGACAACAAGCAAGAATCCATAGTAGCCGCCGGACTTCGTACGAGGGCTACAATAAGATGTCTTTTTGCCAACAAATATTACATTATCTAGCACAGACTGTCCGTGAGTATACTGAAGACAACAGGTTAAATGTTAAAAACCATTACATGCACATACAAGCAGTTATAGAATCGTCATTAAGACCATTAAAAGGTCATTTATGAAACAGTAACTTTCATTGGATCAGACCACAAAATCGGTCCTAGAGTTGACCAGGTATGCAGGAGACAAGACAAGGCTATAACAGTCACTGATGTAAAATCTGTAGGATGCTGAGATGTTAACACGAACGCTAATGCAATAAACAAGATTCATATTTTGCCAAGTTAAGGTTTCAAAAGATTCTGCCTCCACAGAGTAGCATGTAAAGGTAAGTACCGTCACACCCTGAATTGCAAAGACAGTCTGCAGAAAAAGTGACTGAAGTCATAACTCCAGACAGTACAACTCATCTACCTGCCTCCAGAGTCCAAATGGAGAATCATGGATCATGCAGCCACCTTTACCAATACTAGGTTGCCACTTTCACACCAAATCCAACCTTTCAGCTACACCTGGGTTTACCTGGTGCTTGAAGAATGCCTGGTCACCCAACTGGAGCTCCTCACAGAACAAGACTTTTATGACAGCTCTCATTTGTGGATACACAACACCATAGCTCCTTGTATAGCAAACTCTGCGCCATGACCAATGCGCAGGGTAAGCTTCTCAACAGATAGAACCCCAAGCAGCTTTGTCTAATCATATTAGAGAGTGAGAGTCCTTTAACTGCCTTTGCTGATCACTTGTCTGAAAAAAGTAGCAATAGCCCTGGTCAGACTATGCAAAACTACGCAAAGTTCAATTCTCAATCACTTCCCGAACCTACAGGTGCGCGATCACACCACCAAAAAACTTTGAAGTTGGAGCAATGTCAAACTACTCGTAGTTTGGACCTCGATCGCACATGCTCAGCAACGGCAGAGACCACGCCGATCCTCAGCTGACACAGAAATAGCACAGCGAATCTGATATGCAGGAAATTCTATGCTAATTAATATGCATGTGGTCTGGGTGCAGGCTGTCTCACTAAACAGTGCATGATACTTGCATTTAATTTCTATCTAATTAACTTTAGTTACTAGCTCTCCATCTCTCGCCGTACCGTTCTTCAAAGTCGGTAAAATCACCACACTACCTATAGCATGCAGGCTAGCTTGATGAGTAGAACGTACACACAAATACACGTCTGCAAAAGAAAAAAAAAAGTAAAACCGACGGCATGGCAGGAGATGGTATTAAACAATGTGACAAACTACAGGTAGTTTCAATACTGCCTGGTCAGACCATCAAAAACTTTGAGAAGTCTCGTGGGAAGAGAGAAACCTCTCAAGTTGGAGTGGGAAGTTTCATGGGAAGTTTTGCTGGCAAGTTTGAGAACTTTACGATCGGACTCTCCAAACTATGAGAAGTAAAATACCGGGAAGTGAAACCATGTGTTGTTTCGTGTCCCACTACAGCTGGGGCTGTAGATTAAATTAATAATGAAACTGAAAGCAGGGATTTCTAATCCATCTTTGACCTGTATTGAATTGAAAACAATACAACAGTGCATTATTTTGTTTCACCATGTGAATTTTATCAATTTTACAAAATAACATTTCAATTTTGATTCTGGCAACAAATTTCAAAAAAGTTTTCAAAAAACACGTGCAACAGTACAGGATCTATGTTGCTGCATTTTGCATTTCAAAATGTACCACATATTCTGTATTAGGGACAAATTAAGACTGTGGGCAGACCAGGGAAGCAACTACACCCTCCTCTAATGCAGCGGTCCCTTTGCTGTGTGCAGACTGCGTTTTTGCATTTGCTGAAATATGCTCTGGAGTCCCTGGAAACGATGAAGGCAGCATATGATGTTCCAAAATCTCTGAGCACTTTTCAGCAATGATGAAGTCCTCACAAAAGAGCAAGTCAGTGTTGACAAGGGCACTGACACAACCCAATAGGAAGTCAGAGCATTGCTTTATCACTTGTTGCTGTTGGCGGTCTGGATGGTTCTTTTCCTTGGTCCAGAGCACACCAAGACCAATTTAAAAAAAAAAAAGATCAGAAATATTGATTTGTCTGACCGCAATACACAGTTCCACTGGTTGATAGTACATCATAGATGTCTCTGAGCCAAACAAATAAACAGCTCTTCTGGACACTGTTAACATGAAGCTTCCCTTTTTACATGGCACTGTTTTATGCCAGACGGAGATCACAGCAGTTGAACTCAACGATTTTGAAATCAAGTTCCATCACGCACAAAGAGAAAGTTCCCAATTTTCTTCTCTAGAATCGTGAACGATCTCCCACTACGCATTGAGAAAATCACAGTCCATCACACTCTACAAGGTATTATTGAGATTATCATTGCCTGAGGGAGCTGCCGTACGCGACAACTCACATAACCCTCGGGAGGCACAAGGAAGATGTTTACAAACAAGAGGCTGAAACAGCTGGCTTTGGTGTGTGTGGTAGCTTGCAGCAAAAAAAATAAAAATAAGAAAAAAAAAATGCAAAAAGAAGACCAAGGAAGAGGCTGAGGAGATGTTGTCGGCAACATGGGTCGTCTGTTCTTCAATAGTAACTGGAGGTGAGAATTTGACTGCGTTTCAATGTCTGTTTATTAGCTACACTACAACTAGCCTTTGCAGCCAAGGGTTTACCGTTGCCATGCAACACTAATACCCCAACTGGTATGTCAAAGTTGGTCTTACTGTAAAAAAAAAAGAAAGGAAAAAAGTAGAATTGCTCCAGTATAAAAACAAGAAATACAGCATCTGATCTCAAACCTGTTTCTGGTCGATTCTCCCTCTTCTCTTGTACACATTGCCCGTACAGCAAGTTTTTACACGACATCCAGATTTTAATCAAGCAAATGTCAAACTGGTAAGAAATGATCTGAGTGGCCCTGAAGCGTTTGAGGACAGTTTAAGCGAGTCAAGATTCGATGAGCAGCTACCATTACCAGATATTCCATGCCGAACACAGGTGCTGAGAAAAGTAATGATCCTGATTTCTCGTCAAGGTGTATAATAGGGTGGATCGAGTAGATTGGCAAAAACTCCTGTAATCTGAGCCGGCATTTATTGTTATTTGTGGGTATAACTACATATTTTATTACTTGACAAAGGTTTGGCAGAGGAACCCTGAGCCCGTGTGGTTATACGCCTTAAAGCCAATGACAGTTTGTGATTAAGTGCCGTCTAAGAGATCAGAGATCATGGGTATTCCGCTTCGGCTTGAGGCCTTGCCCTTAACGCACAGAAATTCCCCCAGATTCCTTGAAATTTTTTGATAATGTCATGCACCAAGAGAGGCAGAAATATCCCAACACTTTCCCATTTTCCTTAGAGGATCATTGTTCCTTAAAACCTTCCTTTAAAAAAATTCACTGGCAAATTGACCATCATGTGCCCATCTTTGACTTGGGCCTTTCCTGGATGTGGCTTTTGTGTGCAGCCATGATTAAAATCACCTGCTGACATCAGCCATTTCAAAGCACATCATTATTCAATTTTTTTACCACCAATTTACTAGTCCTATATTACCCCCATCCCAGCTTTACAATTAAGTTGACCGGACAAAACACAAAATATCTCGCCAGCAATAAAATCCAAGTCAGAGTAAAAATATAAAATCATTGCTTTCTGTTTGTATGTGGACTTTCCTTTCCACCCAGCTGTAAACCAAATGAGGACCCTGAACACTGCACAGCTCAGAAGGAAGGGGATGCTCATAAGCTGCCATTTTGTTATTTACTGGCAGTCGGTTTGGTGTTACCCTTAAAATGACCCCCAGCAAACAAACAGCAGATCAAACAGATTTGCCCAAAGACCACTTTTGAGATTTACATGCATATGTATCTTAGGAACAGAATGTGAAATATTTCACACAAAAATAATCGAGACAGAAGTGTGACTGGCGAGGAAAGAAATGTGTGATAATGTTGCCGGACGGACTGCAGTCAAGTGGGAGGGTGGCGATGCACCAATCCTAAAAATTTAAAGATTAAAGACACCAAAACTAGTACAGTCTAAACGGGGCAAAGGCGATACAGAATAATTATCTTACTCCGGTTCCGCACCCTTCGGCGAGGTCTCTTCCTTTTTAATGAGCCAGTTTAATCCCATTTACTTTGCTGACTTCATCCACCACAGAAAAATCAACGATCTTCAGTCCTCCCCCTGCACTGATCCAACCCAATGAGATAAGGGCCAGAACGTGGTCACAATGACACCGTTTCAGTGGAGCACTGGCAACTGCATCTGACTCCAAAAATCCCGTACCCCGCTATGCCTGCTAACGTTAGGTTTAGCGGGAGTCTTGGCCTCGCTTTACCTACAACTAAATCCTTCCAGGGTCCAGGAGGGGTGATGGCTCTTGGCCCATAAGCAGAGTATCGCTTAAGACCAATGCAGGCATTGAAGGCAAATACAGCAGCCTGTGTTTGCGAGGTCAAACTATACGGATATATAATGATGCAAACCGGCAAACAGAGCAAGTTGAGCTTCTCACTAGTCCAAAAAACCTGAAAATTTAACACCAAGCCAGAGGCTTGACAACCCAGGGGGACTCTGCCTTGGCTGTAGCCCATTAAGTAGTTCTGCTCACACAAAACCCAAATTGACAGCCAAGGCTAAACTTAAGACACATGATCCATCCATCCCATCCAGAACACTTCTGTTTGTCTGCTCTACCAGCACATACATTAATGAGCCAAAACATTATAACTACTTACATATGAGTCAAAAAACGCTGATCATCTTGTCACAACCGTTCATGCAAAGGTTTGAAGACAAACGTTAGACAGTGAGCGAACAGCCAGTTCTCATATTCGAGTGTTGCATGTGGGAGAAATGGGACCGGGCAACTAAGGCAAGGGCCAAATCATTATGGCCAGACTAATGGGTCAGAGCATCTCTGAGGCAGCAAGGCTTCTGGGGTCCACCGAGGCAGCAGCGCAAGTACCCGCGAACAGTGGTCTGAGAAGCGATAAACAATGCAGCAATGACACCGTGTTGGACTGTGGCGCAAGTCGCCGAGAATTTATACAATACTGACTCCAGGAATGTGACACAACACAGAGTGCATCACGCCCTGCTGTATGTAGCACATTGTAGATGCAGACCAGGTGAAGCGCCCAATCTAACCCTGGGCCCCTCCCGAAAATGCTTGTAATGGGCATGTGAGCGCGGGGCCTGGACCTTGGAGCACTTTAAGAAGGCCGACTGGTCCAATGAGTCCCATTTTCTTTGACATGTGCATCAGCCAGGTACGTGTGCACCATTGACCTGGGAAAGGAATGGCGCCAGGATGCGCTGCGGGAATCAGACGAGCTGATGGGGGGAGTGTGATGTTATGGGAAATATTCTGCTGGGAAAGTTCAGGAATTCAAGTGGACATCATGACAGAGCAGTTTTTACGGCACATGGGTGACTTCCACAAATAGGCAGACGTCATCATTGCTGTGGTTGATCAGTGAAAGTTAAACACATTCACAACTGCACTCATACACACTCACGGACACACAGACACTGACCTGCCCATGCCAACGACCGGTGTCCACCTACACCGGAATCATGACCCACATCCTGGCAGAGAAGGGCAGAGACCTACTGTTTCTCCACCACGAATGTCATCCACACACAGGCAGTTCAGCCGCAGCGGGGACACTCGGCTCCATCCACACTCTCACCAGCTGGTAACCAAGGCTTCCCGCGGTCATCCGAACAGTCAAAACTTTCCACACTTTTTTTTATTTTATTTTTAAATCGGATGCAGTCCTACACCACCAAGTTCTGATCCCCGCAAAAACCCAGAACTTAAGACACTACCCAGCACCTCACTCGGAGTTTTCCACCGCAAGACATTAAGTACTCTACCCCACCAGCCAGAACAAGAGGAAATGATTACGCTCGATCACAGCAGCGTAGTGAATATATAACAACAGTGCAATTAATCTATCAATAATTTAAAGCCTTTAAGTACTGAGTGTTCTTGGCTAAAGGGATATTTCCACACGTAAAGCAAAATCTACCGGTTTTCCTTTTCCGCGCCATCAACAAGCGCATGCATTATACATAAAATTCACCAAAAGAAATGGTCAGTGCTGACCGTCTGAGCATTGTTGTATTTGACGGGAATAAGCTTGCGCCTTAAGGTCTGAATGCTTGATTCATTTGGCAGGGCCTCTATTATACTTAAGTAAAGAGTCAATGCAAACTGCATCTATAAATGCTCTTGTAAAATGGAAAATCTCTGGAAACGTGGGCTACAGCATCATGCTTAGCTTGCGTATGTGTTCAGCCACTGATCTGGTGTAGTGAATTTTTCACACTCCCTTCACCAGCAAACTAAACGCAACAGTGGTAACACCACCCTTTGTGGTGTTCCTAATTGGGATTCAAAAGGTCGCAGCCCAGCCCAAGGTTCCAACAGGAAGTGACCACACAGGCAATTAAATCTCTGAGTAATGTTTTCGTCCGCGACAACTAAGGCGCAATGTTACATATAGACAGCACTTACAAGGCCATAAACAATGCCCACATGATCTGACCTGAATGCACAATGTGAGCCTAGCTGCAGGACAAGCTGTAGGCCCAAAGAGTGCCTCAGCATCATTCAATTAATACCTCTAAGCCCACATCAATTACCTTTCTGAGCAGAAGACCAAAGTCTGCATGTCTGTAGTGTACGCCCGAGACATTCGGGAGATTTTCCAAAGGCCGTTACCAAAGCAAAAGCACTAAATGTGAAGCATCCCCGACACCCCTGCTCAGCCAGCAGTCGAAGCGTGTATGGCAATTAGATCAAAACGAAAAGAGACTAGGTGTGCGCTCCCACTGCAGTCTAAAAGGCAGTAGCCTTTCCACTCTATACTGTTCAGGAACTAGTTTGTCCATCACTGCGAAGCACACTCCCCTGTATCTCTCCCAGGGAACAGCTCTTACAGCGGAGCCTGCCGGATGAGTGCATAAAGCCTAAATCTGCACCACTTCGGCCAGCCTAACCGCACCTGCACTCTGCAGCATCAATTTTACATGCTGCGAGTAATCGCTTTCAGAATGCATGGCAGCATCCGGTGCATCAGGCCTCTCAAAAAAAAAAAAAAAAAGATATCTTTAAGAGTAACCACGTACGAGCCATTGTGACAGAAGAAAACATTTGTACGGGCATCCAAACAAAGCCAGTATTGGAAATTTCGAACCTGGCATCATGCTGGTCGCCAGGGGTTGTTTTGATATGAAATGAACTTCGTTTACCACAATCCCGTTTGCCCCCTCTGGCATGCGCTCACCTGAGTGATGCTGGTCTCCACCTGCTCGGTCCCATTCTGGTCTGAACTGCTCCGGTCTCGCGACTGCAAGGAGGAGATAAAGCTGGTCAGAATCTGTCGCAAAAAAAACTCCCAATTTTGCCAACAACTCTGAAACACAAAACATAAAACTGGCAAACATGGAATTGGACATGGAAAATTGGTATTACTCGGTTTGTACGGCGAGAAACAAAAACTGGATTTCTCTTCCAGGCCCGATAAAATGAATACCTTAAGTGGGTTACGCATTCGATTCAGGTTGTGGTATCTGTAAAGACAAATCTGGGCCTCCTATAGGCAGTGCCATGGTGTATAATGCGATTGCAAATGAGTTGCCTTCATAGATCTATCAACATATAAAATATCTATGGTTGCCTTGGTTATAGGGCAGTTCTCTGCAATCAACCCCCTCCAGCAATTTTGGAACCCAAAGATTGAATGCAAAATGTGCACATGAAAGTTTCTACGCCCACTCCGCAATGCGGCCACAGCTGTAATCTGTGGTGTGAAAGGAAGCAGCTAGCAATGCCACATGTTGCACAGGAGAACCATCAGTATCTACATCGGCAGTGAAGTTCACAATAGGAACACAGCTGTAGCCGAAGGCAATTAGCCCACTGCCTGATAACATACACGCTAGGCATTATGGGACTGAAGTGGAGCCTCGCTATCTCGCTTTGCACTCGAGCAGATATGTTGTAGCCGACGAGGTGAATAATATTCGATTGAATCTGTGAAGATGCATTGTTTTATCTAACCAAGTATGCATTAATGCACCGCACAGATTTTAACAATTCAGTGGGAATACACGTTGCTACTTTTATCTAACTTGCTATTCAAACTATTTAGAGCAATAAAATTATTTGCGACTCAGTCAAAGCATTACAACACCATGACATGCCAGCTGTTTCCACTTCCGAGCTCATAACCTTATTCCAACACTTTCACCTTATAAGGAACAAGTAAAACTCGCAAACTCAGTAATATCTGAAATATACCTTATTTTTACAGAACAGACATTCCACTTTCAGGGAAAATCAAGCAATATATACCTCCCTAGATTCAACAGAATAGCGCAATGAACGTGTACCAGGTTACCAACTGAAATACCTAGCCGGTTTATGTTTTAAACAGGAAAAAAACCTTGGCATTTGATTTTGTTGAATATGGTATACTTGTACGTTCCAAAACAAAAAGCAAAAGTAGCAGCCTAACCTTTTTCATGAATCTCTCCTCCAAAGACCGATGTGTCCAGTAGAAGGAACCCTCCGGTCCCGTTTCATTTGAAATAATTCCCACTGACCATGCCCTTACCTCATTTAAATCCAGTAAATGTAACTGAACACTTCAGATAGGGAGTTTAGGGAGTCTATTTTTCTATAAATCGCGTCATTCTCATTGCAATTGTGCTGAACGTTGAACAGATACGACCTACCTCGCTGATATGCATATGCCTGTATGCTCTATGTTTGTCCAATGAATGTCTTTCAGTTACTGTGGGAAGTTTAAACACTAGGGAATTGGATAAGAAATGAGCCAATCAATACATTGTTACCGGGGAAGTTTCACAAGGGCGTGAACTCTAACCGTGCAGTTACACAGAAGAGCATAATAATTGAGTGATTGGCTAGCAACACAGTAGTTGGGTGGATAAAGTAGCGCTGAATTTGTCAATGGAGAAATCTATGCATAAATCCACGGTAGGGGTCTACGCATTTTTTGTGTGTGATTGCTGTAATTGACAGTAGAATGTGAGAGAATCAATACCATGTTGGATTTTTTGCTTCAGAAAACTGATTCTTCTGAACCACTAATTGGAACACCGTTGGCTCACTGTAACTGAAGTGGTTGCTACAGAGGACAACTATTTTTACTGTTGCAAGAGATAATTTTTTTACACTGCTGGATACTATGGGCAAGGATATTGAGCAGTTTGCACACCAGGCTCAGCTGAGGAGTTTTAATTCATGCAACTCCTGAAAAACAGGGAGTGAACTTCTCAATATTCTAGACTGTGTTCCAGCTCTGCTAGCTTTTGAATATTCAATAACTGATGGGGGGGCGCGATCAAGAGAGAGTAGTGCAACTGCTTCCATAAAAAGATCTGCTCTATGTCCACAGGTGTCTACATCTGAAGACAAACAAAATGTTTTCCACCTTCACGGTGAGCTATTAAGATGTTCAAAAGTAACAAAATCAAAAGCTCTAGAGAATTACTTTATTTTAAATTAATCTTTTCCAATTATCAAATATAAAATGCTTCACATTTGCAACACAGATTTGCCCGAGCGCATTTGTTCAATCTTAGGTGCATTTGACTTTTGTGTCCAATGCGAAAATAATTTCTCTCACACGTTCGATGTATTTCACAAAATGTTTTCCACTTCAGGTATATTTTTCAACACTTAAAAACCAGGGCCTTGTTCAAATTATTTTATTTTTAAGACATCTTTTTAAAAAGTACTTAAAATTCTACAATGAGAGGTGGAATGCAGAGGTCATTTTTTAAAATTGTTTCTTCTTTTATTATTTATTCAGATTATTGGGATTCTTCCAATCTAACACCGTAGCCTGGTTAGGTCTGTCTGTTTCTCATTATCTCTTCTTCATCGTTAGAGGCTACATTTTGGTTTTGATCAGTCAGTTAGGAATAAATAGCTTGATTGCTGGTCAGGCAGAGTACATGGGAATTTAAAGGTAGGCCAATTATGCCAAGGTGATGGAGGCTGTCCAACCTCGCTAGCAATTAGCGGACTTCAAAACACAGTTTTCTTCCTGGAAACTTCAAATTACCTCTGATGTTTGTTCGACACCACATCAAGTATGTGCCATAGAAAAGATATTAAGCAAGCTCATCTGTCTGCCCCATAGTGGCAGTTACTTTTATTGCGCTAAAAGTAATCACGATAGATTAATTGCCCAGCCCTACCAAGTCCATCCTTCTTCAACTGCTCTGTAAAAATTGTTCCAGTCAGTAATAAGGAACAACACAAGTTACCTTCATGGCCAGCGAAGAATAAAATGTTGACTGAACTGACATACAAATTAGGTTTGTTTATTGAACCAACCTAGCCCCATGTTTCTGCAAACAACTCCAAAAATCAAGTGAGTGGAGAAAAGAAAAGGCAAATAAATGTTTATTTTCATGTATGCAGTAGGTGATGAAGGCAACCAGTACCCAGAACACATTCTGCTACATTGGATGATTACAGTAAACACTCTGGCGGAAAACAGCTGTGCTGTATTTTTTTTTTTTTTTTAAATACCTTCGCAACAACTGCACACCGGGACAATACCCAGCAAACATAAATAAACAATAGATACTGCAGACTAATAAAACTGTTCAGAATTCTCTTCCATTACATTTTCATGTTTGCCACGTTATGCTTCTGCCATTGAAATATGTCATTCCACATGAAATTACCCAAGCTTGTCAGGTCATGGTCTCAAAATTATCACAAATTTCATAACATGGCAAATGAAGCAAACAGTTCACTTCACCCCAATATCATCCATTCAGATTCTATCAGTGTTAATGAAAGTGGCCATGTCCAAATAAATCCACTGGAGTTGCACTCAAAGAGCGCAGTCCTCCGCCAAGGCCAATAGTCCACTCTAGTATCATACACAAATCTGCAAGGGCAACCATTGTATTTCAACAATTGGCAAAGTTTTGTTGCATTGAACTTTAGAACTATGAGATGAATGGCGTTTATTCCGGCAAATGCAATCTGCAGTCTTACAAAGGTGAAGAATCACCAGAAGGTGATCCAGATAACCAACAAAATCAAAAGGATTGTTTCTTGTGCCATATCATAAACCCGCCCAAAAACTCATCAAAATCTGTTGATAACTTATAGAGTAAAGCTGCAAAAAGACAGACAAACAGATGAGAAGACTCGGTCAAAGACTGATGGCATTTGTTAGGCCAAGGCTGTCCACAGACAGATAGAGACAAACAAATCATATATCAACACTTGAGAAAAGGGGAAAACATGGGACAAGAAGTGCCATTACCGAAGGGGAAAAAATACACTGCTCAAATAAATAAAGGGAACACTTAAACAACACAATATAACTCCAAGTGTTCCCTTTATTTAATTTTTTTTGAGCAGTATATTTAATCGCCATGGAAATTTTGGGGATTTACAGTGGGCTCCTAAATTACTGCCAACCCTGATTGACAATGCACAAAAATACTTTAAAAATTCTATAAAATACCTTTATAGAGAAACTATAAATAACACAATCAAGTGAACAATCTGTGAATCATCACTTGGCGGCGCATCCTGTAGGACTTGATTGCTCCAAACACAGAACATCAACATATTGCAAATAACAAACCTTCCTTACCAGTTGGCCGAAAATGGAAAATTAGGGCCAGCAAAAAACACAGGCAAAAACATGAGCTCCTTGGTGGAGGCAATAACATATTTTAAGTCATTGTAAAATGGAAACCAATTTTTTCTGGATTAATTCATTATCCAAGATACTTACAACATTAATTATCAAACTGTGTTCAAATCCTTTAGCAGCCAGGTTGCAGAAGGCTAAAAACGGATATGCTACCAATCCTCATGCAGTTATGGAATGCCTTTTCTGCAAAATTTTCATTGTGGTGCCATTTTTATCCCCTCCCCCCCCCCCCCCCCCTCCTTCTTTTCAAGACTTGGGTAAACACTGACTACTAAAATTAGGGTTTAAATGGTCTGGTTAAGAGTGAGTTATCAGCTTGCAAAATAAGGCTGAATGGTGCAAAAAATTACAGTACTCTTTATTAGCGCCTATATTCACATATACAGAAGCTGACATATGAACATCTGAGTAAAATCAATAAATTATGAAGTTAGCTTCACCAATTTTCCAAAGTTCAACAAAGTTTTACTAGGAAAAAGAAAGCCTTGGTTAGGAATAAGTGGCAACTGTCGAGCATTAATCCAGGCAGCGAGGCCAACTCTGAGGGAGCTATGCAGCCACCAGCACACAGCCCAAGGGGAAGGGTGTTAAACGGGAAGGAGTGTGACCTCATTCCTGGCCTCTCTACCCACAGGAATTCATTAATCCCTTCTAATCCTCTGGTACTCTCCCAATTCAACCGCCCCTGTGCCACCTGCAGTGTTCCAACTGCTGTGAGTCAACATCACAGACGCGCAACCATGTGTAGGCAGCTGCCAAACCTTTTAGTGCAGATTAAGTGATTTTACTGGCCAACAACACATTATAACTGAACAATTAAGACAAATATGAAGACTAATAATTGAGAGATTATAATAACAGACAGAGACAACTGGGTTACAACATGAGGTTACAATTACAACAATCAGGATAATTAGAAACAAGACTAGGTGCAACCTAGTATATGGCTGGGCCACCGAGTGCTGTATGAGAATGTGCGCCCAAGAAAAGGGTGCTAAAATGAGGCAAAGCAGTTACATGAAATGCAAGTTTAGTAATGAGCTGGAGTTGATAAATTATTCACAAAGTGGGTGAGGAGAGTGGGAGAGTGAGTGTGAAAGTGTGTTTTAATAAAGCGTTATTCGATATTGGTGATGGTTGAATATGGTTAACTATGCAACAAAAAAAAAATGTAAATGCAATTAATTTTAATGAATTGATTACCAATTGAAAGCTCTCAAGGCCTCGTAGTTGACACCAAAATCATGAGAACTGGCCGAGAAATAAGAATTTTTTTAATATTATAGTGCCCCCAAATAGCTAATTGTTTGGTATTTATTTCATATGCTGCGGATATTGAAAAAAAAAAAAAATAGGCGTGCACGGTATACCCCTCAGCCCGATGTCGAAGTTTTTGGAGACGCCCACCCGCCCGCCCAACCGCACGAAGGATAGCAATACCCCATCTGCCTTGAGGGCTGAGGGGTAAAAAAGTGTGCTGTGAAGTGAGCAATTCAGGCCTATTTTACCTCAAATATGGTAGACAGTCAAAATAAAATGATATAAGCAATGTTTAAGAAAATGCAGTAAAATACAAGAATTCAGGAAAGAAAGCATGAACAATTTTCATAAGTGACAGTTACAACCTGACCAAGTATTGCACTTTGTCGCATAGCTAATCTCATAACAAAGGTGTATAAAGTACTGGGAAAAAAGTTACGAAAAAGTAAAAGTAACACTACTGAAAGTAACTATGGTAAAAGTTGAAGTCACCCATGAGAAAATTATTTGAGTAAAAGTCTGAAAGTAGCTCACCTTAAATGTACTTAAGTACCAAAAGCATCTTGTGAAAAAAATATAATTAAGAATCAAAAGTGCAAGTACAAAGTATTTTTCATAGCACGCATAGAAAGAAGCAAAGCAACCACGCATTGTTCTCTCCTTGTGCTCTTTATCAATTTAAAGATACAGTATTTAAAAAAAAACAAACTGGCAGTCTCTCCTTTATATATTTCTTCTTCTTCTTTGAGTTTACTGGCAGATTAAAAAAAACACAATAATTGACTTTAATTAATAGAATTACATGGTATCAATACCATGTTGAATTTTTGCTTCAGAAAACTGATTTTTCTTTACTTCTAATTGGGATACCATTGGCTCACTATAGCTGAAGTGTTTGCTACAGAGGACAACAATTTTTTCTATAGCACAATTATATAATTTTTATTATTATAATTTTTACCCCTCAGCCCTCAAGGCTGACGGGGTATTGTTATTCTTCGTGCGGTTGGGCGGGCGGGCGTCTCAAAAAACTTCCATATCAGGCTGAGGGGTATTCCGTGCATTGCACGCCTATTCTTTTGAACTGCTATGGGCAAGTACTGTATATTGAGCAGTTTGCACATCAGGCTTAGCTGAGGAGTTAAATTAAGGCAAGTCCTGAAAAACAGGGATTGGAGTGAACTCGTCAATACTGTAAGAGCTTGGCTTGCTTGTGAATATTCAATAACTGATCCGTGTGTGCCATCTAGTGATATAATATTGTAACTGTGTCCATAAATTTGCAGCTCCGTGTCCGTTGGCAAACACATCTGCACAAAGCGGCTAAGATACCCTGCCAAGCACCCTTGTTCTTCTCAAACACGCCTAATCCAGATAATCCTTAAATGACAAATTACATTCATATTTTAATTTGTAACGAGTAACGAAGTGGCCAGTGTCAAAGTAACGATGTGAAAGTATGCTTTTTAATCTTTTAAATGCGGTAGAATTAAAGTAAAAGTCCCGGTTTAAAAAAAAAAAAAAACTCAAGTAAAGAACAAATAGGCCTACTCCAAAAAAAAAACTACTTCAGTTTTGTAACAAAGTACATGCACACCTCTGTATGATAATGTATCCCAAATCCCTTCATTGTTCCCATTTTCTCTCGTATTGGTTGCGAGATTGAATAGGGAAATCAAAAACACATCCGACCACTGTTGTGATTCTTTCACACTAGATTGGTACGCAGTGTTACATTTCTCCATCTCTATGGAATCTCACAACCGCTGCCAAATAAAATAAGCATGGAGGACTGAAACAAACCAAACCAATCTAGCGTGAAAGAAGATTAGCCTAATAATGGTTGCATTGTGCTCGTAAACGAAAATCGAATGGAACTTTTTAAAAGACCGGGATGCTAGCTAGGGTGAGCGCAGCATATGCATCCGCTATTTTAAGAATTATATTGAAACCATCAGACTGTTGGACAAAGAGTTATATTAAAACCCTGACCGACTTTCGGACATGTAGACACTGCTTCGAAGTATCTCCGTGTCCGACAGTTGGATGGTTTTCAATAATTCATAATTCACTTTTTAACTTTAACTTTTCTTGCAAGAAAATAAAACTGGGTAGCTAACTGAATTTGAGCAACACCAACTTCGGACACATAGACACTGCAAAAAAACAAACACCGTAGCCTACTATAACTTAACTCATGATGAAATGCCCATGTAAGAGAATAAAACTGGGTAGCTAACTTAATTTGAGAAACACCGATTTTGGACACGTAGATGCTGCGAACCGACACGTACTGTAACTTAACTTATGATGAAATTCCCATGCAGGAGAATAAAACTGGGTGCTTAACTTAATTTTTGAGCAACATTGCGGACCCGCAAAAGCCCTAAACGAACGAACAAACACTACTGTGACTTACCGAACAGAATTTTGGAGCAACATCGAGGACCCGCAAAAGCCCTAAACAAAAAAACACATACTGTGACTTAACTCATGAAATGCCCCCGTTTTTAAATGGGTGAACTTTTTTCAAGCCATGAATTTCGAGTGTTTTGACTTCACCTAGGCACACATTCGTCAGTCAGCGCAGTGAAAATTTCACTGACCTTCTAGAGACAAATCCAAAATCTACCAACAGCAGAGAACTCTGGTCAAATCCAAAATCCAGCAACAGCAAAGTAGGTGCTCCGTTTCAAATCCGAAAGGCACCAACAGCAGAGTATTCCGTCCCTGATGCAAAGCGTCAATGCCGAAAATCCGAGCCCCATGCAGCCTATTTATTATGCACAGACCAGTAGTCGGCCAAGCAATCGTTGAACTTCTTCCCCGCCTGCCAGCCAACCGTCGGCAAACCAATCATTTAAGTTCTTCCCCGCCGGCTGACCAATCGCTGAACTTCTTCCCCGCTGGCCAACCAATCGTTGAACTTGATCACTCAGTCAGTCAGTCACTCAGGTACTCAGCGACATTCGCATTTGTAGGCGCCTGGCCGCTGCTCGGCCCAGCCCAAAAAAATCTAGACTTCCTCAGAAATCATGTAGTAGCTCTTTCAACCATAGCAATTAAAAAAATGATTATATATTTTATTAAAGACGGCGATGGATTTCATTTTAAGCACAAAAAAACACATTTTGAAATGAAAAACATTTTGTCAAGCATATCAAACCAGCATAAAGCACAACGAACACAAGTATTTCAAATTGCTGCGAAACAGCTCTGCTTCCAATAAGCTTAACAAATAAATGTATGCAAATCCATGCCGTTTCATGAGTATTTCAAATCTCTGCTCAGTTCAGAATCTTCAAAAGACTTTCATGTTGTACATCGACGCCACACTGGGTAGGAAAATGCTCCTTAGCTTTGTGCTGCAATGAAAAATAATTCTTTCCAATTCTTAATTGGCCAGTCATTCTAATAATTAGTCTTTATCTTTAAGCAAATCAATAACTGATGATTGCTAATAAGGCACAGTAAATTGGACCAGGCAGAGGGTAATCATTTATTAAAAGGTGATGAATCTGCCCATCATAACACAATCCAACCACACTTCTGTGCTCTACATCGGCAACCAAAAACATCTGAAACACATAATGAGGGCGTGCACACAGGTATAAAAGTCTTCTCTCACTCCTTTTTTAACCAGTAAACGAAACGAAATGGGACCTGAAATGCTAAATCTGTGATATAAGATTAATTCCCAAATGGAGAATGAGGGTCTTTATTATCTCCAGTCTGTCCCTGGAGAGACCGTTTTGAATCTTCTGAAACAGAGATCATTTCTGCAACCTCTTAAATCACAAAAAAAAACATTTTTTCTGCAGTCATAAACCGAAGAGTGGTTAATTATTCAAAACACCAAATCACCTTAGAAGTATTTGTAACCTCTAGAGCAATTAACATGGGTAATGAACTGATTGTTTGAGAAATAATCATTTCATTTTGATACGCAGAAAATAGCTAATTTACTTCAGCGTTCAATGAAATCACAAGCTCTGCCATAAATATCAGTCAGCAAGAGAGGGATCGGTAAAGCACACATCCAAAAGTACATGGACACTTCGCCTCAGGCCATTAGTTGTACTGAACGAATAATTTGACACTATGGCATATAAAATTGGAGGACAAACTGCATTTAAAATTGCTGGGCCAAAGGTCATTCCTGTTTTTGAATGACAATGCCTCCCTGCACTGACCCAGGTCCAATGGTAGCTATGTGCAACTGATTCAGGCAGACTTCAATTATCTGAACAGAAACCCCGCTATCAATCCAATCAAACAAATTAAAATGTTAACTTTGGGCAAAGCTTAATCCTGACCGCACCACTGCTTTTCTAACTGCAATAGAGGCGAATACCTGAAGCACTGTTCAATAATCTAGGCTGCTGTAGCAGCGACTGGAGAGACCAACTCCACGCCAATGTTCATGATTTTGGACAGAGACGTTACCTGAGCACGTGTCCACAACTCAACATACGGTGAATTTCAAATCAACAAAGGAATGCCAATTTAAAAAAAGCTAATTTTGGCAAAGGCCACGTGGAACATGAAATGGACTGAAAATGAGTGGTTTGAACTGTGGGGCAGCCCAAAGAAATACTTGAAAAGGATCTTGAAATATTGATTCTGTATGAAGTAAATCATGACCCCTTTCGTCCTTCGAAAATGGTGCGAGGACCTTGCGAAAAAGAAATCACCCTAAAATCATAAAAGAATCTAGTTTTCCCATATTTCACGCAACAGCTGTTTCCCTTCACTCCTTTTTAATAAAACAACCCTTATCGCTCTTCTCTGTAAGGGTGGCTGCAATACTTTTAGACCTGACCTCAGGCAAACACACAATTCATTGACACAGTCCTCATTGGATCTTTCCAACAATTTAATTTTATTCCAGAACCTATGATACAAAAAATGCTGAACCACAAGGCTCAATTCACATGCTGACAGACTATCAGAGGTAAGTACACCTCTTAAACCCTCAACTGCATTTCCCTTCTCAAAGAATTAGTTTCCCCCTAGAGCAGTGCGTCTCAAACCTCTCCTGGAGGACCACCTGTCCTGCAGGTTTTAGATCTTTCCCTGCTTTAGCACAGGTGACTCAAATGATCAGCTCGTTACTGACCCTCTGAAGCTGATTGATAACATCCTGATTATTTGAATCACCTGTGCTGGGGTAGGGAAAGACCTAAAACAGGCAGGGCAGGTGGTCCTCCAGGAGAGGTTTGAGAAACACTGCCCTAGAGGAAGGACAGGATAGCAGAGTCAGTCAGTCAGTCAGTCAGTCAGTCAGTCAGTCAGTCACACAGGCTCAAGCTGGATGATCCATCCATTACACTTTGTCACAAACTGCCTCTCCTGAGTCTTGATCGAATTTGCAGATTAATGCTCGAAGACACCCAAACGTGGACAAGGATGTTCCAAACTGTCGTGAGCCATCTGTATTATCCCTGTTTTCACCCTGTAGAGTGCACAGAGAAGGCACAAAGCGCCGATGCTTAAAAACCAACAGGAACCAGCTTCCATTTCACTCCGCTTCTTACTTTTACAGTCACTTTATGACTTGCCATTGCCAGCCAAATGAAGCGTGACTCATAAATCAATAACCACCGGAGCTCCACAGAGAGGAGCCCTGTATCAGAAAGAGAACCCGGAGGACAGCGGTGACTGCAGCCTCAGTGGTGATACAACCGCTCACCAATCACCAAGACCAAAGGTTTTCTGCGCTAAAGACATCTATAATCAGTGCAAGCAGCCAGAAAAAAAGCTTCCTGCAGTTTCAGTGGGTATTTCAGCTGGCTCCATTCAGGCCAAAAAAATTATACTGCACCAAAAGCTGCAGTTATTTCCAAGTAGTTACCTAAAGGAGCCAAGCTGACACTGGTTAGGCCCAGTTGCAGCATTCAGCAGTCACACAGATCCCGGCTCAGCCGCATTAATTAGAATAGTGGATGCCATTCGGTTTCGCACAGATGCAGATCCCAGTATCCTCTCATTTATATGCACATTATATATTACGAACACAACCACTGTGACTCACTGCAGGCCGGAGTAAATCGAGGTTTACCACAAAACTGAATGCCCTCGACAAACGGGCATGTGACCAGAACAAGGACGAAGTTGAGCTGTCGGGCTGTTGGAATTTCACCTGCGCTAGTACAACTAGAACGGGCACTCGGTAGAGCGCATACCTTCGCCAACACCACTGAATCCCTCGCCACATAACTCTGAGGACCAATTTTTATTTTTTTAAATGATCGATGAATGACAAGAGTACGATATATTTTTTTTTTACATCAATACGCCTTTAAGTTCTAAAGGTAATGACCCCCCTGACCTTTGACCCCCAACCGCTAAGAAGGGTATTGACCCCATTGTACCGTGTTTCACATCACAGGATCGGGTATATAATTCTGCACATTTTGGCGTTGGTTTCATGCCGATCGGATAAAAATTGACCGAGATATGGCCGAAAGTCGGTTTTGACCTTTTCGTGGCCTTGACCTTGACCTTTGACCCGATCACTCCCAAAATCTAATCGATTGATCCTCAGGTCATGCCAAATCAACCCACCAAATTTTATGAAATTCCGTTAGGTACTTTTTGAGTTATTCGATACACATACAGACAGACACACAAACAAATAAATACACGGGGATCAAAACATTACCTTCGTCAGCGAAGTCGCTGGCGAAGGTAATAATGCTGGATTTGAAAAATTAATTTCCAGGCTATACGCATACAACTTCAAAGAGATTATATCAAAACAAAACAAAAAAAAGGGCTTATATTCGTACTCCAACACTATCCTGGGCTGCTATCCAAGACTGCGATCAATTCCGCCAAAAGCTTCTTACAAGATCAGAACAAACATTCAAATTTAACAGCAGGGCCGTTTCGCTACACTGGGCATCAGAATAACCAGTCCTGTCAATGTAACCCAATGCATCAGCAGTCTAGCAGGCTCTCGGCCTATTTATTATCATCTGAAAAGCTTAACAGCGGCATAAACTGCACATTTTCCACCCAGCTGACTCGCGCACCTCGGTCCAGGGGCAGGGGTTCTGCAGGACCACAGTCGGGGAAGCGGCTCGCTCCCACTTCTCTGCCATGCTGTTCACCTCCTCCAGCTTCTCTTCGCAGCTTTTCTGCGTGTTCAGCAGCGTCGCCTCGTAGAATTCCTGAATATCTGCGGGGGAGGAAATGAATTAAAATGAGTAAAATCAACAGTAAGAGAGAAAAACCAGAGAAATAAAATCTCCCCAGAAAATGAAAGAGAACCTACACCAGAAATCAAAACAGGCGACTGACTCCAGTCTGGGCCCATCTATGGCCAAACATGAGCTGGGCAGAGCGAAATCTGTCAGGTACCAATAAAATAATTTCACAAGACCTCAAAAAATTTCTAATCATGCCAGAAACATTATGAAAGTCCGATTGAACCAAAAGTCTGTGACCATTCCACAGACCAATCATATTTCCCCACTAAATTCTCAAACAAACTGACCTTTACCTTTAGAGGTCTTCACATATTGCAAAATTCAATTAACTGAAATCAAATTTACTGAAAACTTCTCGCTAAATCGACGCACTGATGTTACAATTATGGAAACTACTGCATATAAGCAGAAACTAAACTTAGAATTCAGCCCATCTTTCAAATGGTACGTCCTTAAAATAGAACATCTGTGACTTCATTCAGCAAAAATCACTGTAGTTTGGCATGAAGCATCTTCCTAAGATGATTTCCCTCAGAGCTCATAGCGCAGTTTTATTTTACATCTAATTGGCCCTCGTTAAACTCGCTCAGATCCCACTTCTCCAACAACCAACCCTTCGGCGATGAGAAACAACTGTTCGCAAACCATTTTGGCACCGTTATTACAAGATAATCAACACTGTTTGCTTCATCTGCGGGAACAGCTACAACCTCAGTCGAGCTACAACAGGGATTGCACCTGCGTTCATAACGGTTGGGCTCATCAGTGTCCAAAGGCGCATAAATCCAGACTTATTTGACAGGAAAGAAAGTAATACACATCCCCCAGCTGACAAATTGCTCAGCATTTCCAAACAAGAAATTCAAAACCTGAGGGGTAACCATGATCACTCCCCCCCCCCCACGCACACACAAACACACGTGCACACGCTCGCACACGCACAGACAGACACACACACACAAATACAAACACACATGGCCGCACGCATGCAATTCACACAACAAGTCCAAATGGCCAGACCTACTTGCTCCAAAACAAAACTAACACACATCCAACATGAAAATGCCCAGCTCAACATACCTCGGTAGCATTGCACAATAAAGCTAAGCACTCACTGAATTTCTATAAGGTTCATGAGTCGAGAGCCCTCGAACAGAGACATTTATTCATTCTGAGGGGCTTCAGTAAATATCATGAAAGTGAATACTGAGTAAACTGCTCAGTAAATACATCAGCAAATGTGGGCAATTTAAGTCTAACTGGTAAAATATAATGATGGCAATTAACTGCCCAATGCACAGCGTACTGCAGGCATGAGACAGACTGCAAACCACGCAGTCAAAACAATGTCTTGAAAAAAATCCAATTTGCATGCGATTTAGCACCTGGGATGAAGTGACAAATCATATACAAAATTTCAGCTTTCATTAGACAGAAAAAAACATCAACAAAACAGGCAGAACACCTCGTATAGAAAAACAAAATCTTAAAACCTTTTTTTTTTAGGATTACAGAGCATTACAACTGCATTACAGCAACAACATTTAGATTATCTTTTTATTTGGTCATCAGTATCATGACCGTTTAGAGCAGCTTAATAAGACCGCATTAAAAGACTCCAAGACCAATTTATCAAGGGCAGTTTGTGTAGAAAATAAAGGGGGGCAGGTATCAGGAAAATGCCAGTTTTCAAGATATTATCCAAGGAGCAAGACAGAATTCAGCATCCGGAAACAGGCTCTTCGTGATACGTCGATCAGCCACCAGTACTTTGGCGAGGGACCGCTTTTATTTAACCAATACGAGGCAACAGTCAATGAAGGAGGGATGTACACTAAAGATGCCAGAACAGTCCACATTTCACTGGACGTTTGCAGTGCTCCCATAAACGACTGATAAGAAAAAGTGTCACAGAACCAAACCCATTTTGGAGCATTGAGAAGGTTGATAAGTGGATATAGCCTGAGGTCCAGACAGCAGGATACTCATGACTACAGCAAGGGAAATAAGTAATTATGCATGAGGTCAACGGTGCGCAAAATGCTATCAAACATGGAAGCAGATGCTTAACAAGCGCTGCAATTACGTCACATACACTTACGATTTTTACAACTTTTTTCTCAGTGTCGAAAGCTACTCCTCGGGTACAAACACTGTCCAGCGTTAATTGCAAACAGTGTATTATCTAATCTGATGGAAATTTTTCAATGAATCAAGGTGAGCTACCACAGATTAGATGATTCTGCTGAGACTTGTCGAGCCATCAAGCAGAAAGCAATTACACGTTTAGGTTAGGTTTCTCGTTCAAGGATACAACAGAGTTTTTCCAGCTAAAAAGCTTCAGAAACTCAACTGAATAAGCATTCAGAGACCAACAATGGGCATGGAGGACACCATCCATTACTGCCGCAGGAAACCCTGGTCCCATATCCCCACACAGAGGCTGCATTTACATTTAAATGAGGGTTAATGACAGCAGTCCATTGGTATTCATAAAAAGGCCTGCTAACAAGCCTCAGTTCACTTTCCTACCCACATGACTATGTGGACGACTGTCAAGCTCGGTTCAAAGATATTTATTTTTTTCCCCCATAGTTTGAGTAAAGCTACCAGCTGCAACCTTTGATCAATCCATTTTTTTCTTAAATTAACTCCTCAGAGAGAAAGAGTGAGAAGGAGAGAGAAAGTGAACGTACAGGGAGCTCAATTTATGCTAATCCTCTAACTCGCAAGATTCCAGGCAACACAAAAGAAGTGCTGGATTGGCAGCTTTAGTGACACGTAGCCTATTAAAATTCTGCTTCTGCAAAGTCTACAACTTTCCTTTTGGGATCAGAAAACCCAACATTACACCGCAAACAACTTTCGCCACCTCGTCAAAATTTGGATGGAAAGCACAAGGAGAGAGAAATTAATTTTTGAACTTACACTGAGGCACGACTTCTCGAGTCTCCATGGAAATGTCGAGAGCAGCCAGTTCCTCGGCTCAGTGTGGAATGGGATAGCCAGATGCCTCCACTATCCTCATCTGAGCAGGGCAGCTTAATCCGCTGCCGAGGCCCTCCCGCTCTCCGATTCACACAATACCCCCGCGATTTAAGATTCCACTTTGCGTCTGAGAATGTACTTAGCGCTGCCACACTCTCCCAACTTTGAGATGCTGACGCCTGACCACCCCCCTTTATTTTCCCCTGTGCCCGAATTGTTTCTGAGGCCGAAGTGGGTGTCTGGCAGAGGTCACCCCATCAGACTCCCCCGCTTCATCAGACGGCTAAAAGGAGGGGCTGGGGGCTGGAGTTAAAGATCTGTATTTTGCGAGAGAAGATGGAACGGCTAATTAGTCTGCGTCAAGACGCAGTCAGACCCTCTGTCTTCAGGACAGTCCCCCTGTGTCAGCAGGAGAATCGCATCCGAATAAGGAGGAGTTTCTGCACCACTAGGTGGCGCCTAACAATGGGTGGGATTCACTTGAAGCAACGTGCAGTTTGATGGAAAGGATGGCAACTTCAAATGGCAAGCCTCAAATTTTCACTGGAAAAACCAAACCATTAATTTAAACCTCGGAGACATAGCATAGAGCCACATAACTCTAGCCCTGAGATTTAAAAAAAAAAATAAATGAATGAAAAAAGGAGGCTTAGACAGATTTGGGAATTACAAACAAAATGCATAGCAGGCCAAGGAAGTCCTCAGTATAATATTAATGATTATTTTCATTTAGTACATTTTTATTTTTTGCATCAAAAATAAAGGGCAAACAGTATCATCGTTCATTAGAGACTCGTCCCGCAGCTTCAAAACATGAAGTGACTTCTTCTTAATGCCAAAAAACAAAACAAAAAACCGTCAGAGAAGTCGAATCTAAATTAAGTGCTTAATAAGAAGTCCCCTCCGCAGTAGATGTAGAATCGATCCACTGTTCTGCGCGATGGGGACAGCGCGAGAGCTGGTGCTCAGGGGAGCCAAAAGGGCGGGGCCATTACTACCAGTGTTTGAGTAAATAGGGGAGGACCTAATGCTGTCAATCCACTCTGAGTGACACGCGAGGATCGCGGCCCTCGTCGCTCTAATTCAGCCGAGGCCTTAAAGCCGTTGGTGCATTGTTGACGAACATAATGCCGCGCTGCACAGACATTTCTGCACCTCGTACAGCAGGGGGAGTCGAGGCGGAGGGCAGGAGGGAGGGAGGGAGGGAGGGGAGGGGGTTCCCCAGGGAGCACAGCCTCAGGAGGGAGAGCGACCAAAGGAGCGAACGCAGGCTGGGCCTTGTGATGTAAACGGGAGGATGCCAGGGCTCAGCCGGGGGAACAGGTGCAGGCAGCGGAGGGGGCGGAGGCAGCTGGGGTGGAGGATGACTCAGGAATCAGATGGGTGCACAAGGCCATGTGATGGGGAAGAGCACGTTAGAAGTTCGGGGGGGTTGTGCTCCACTGCGGAACTACCACTCCAAAGGATCCACAACACATCGATCACAGCGCCAACCAGGAAGGCCCATGGGACGAGGGCACAAAACACGATGTATACAAATCCCCAATGGGGCAGAGGCAGCCACCTGAACCAGCCCAAACCAATCATTCACCGCAGGTAACCATGAGGAGCCTCGTACAAGACTCAGCCCAAACCAATCAATCACCGCAGGTAACCATGAGGAGCCTCGTACACGACTCCGCCCAAACCAATCAATCACCGCAGTTAACCAAGGGGAGCCTGGCACATGACTCAGCCCAAACCAATCAATCACCGCAGGTAACCATGAGGAGCCCCTCACGCGACTCAGACCAAAACAATCAATCACCGCAGTTAACCAAGGGGAGCCTGGCACATGACTCAGCCCAAACCAATCAATCACCGCAGTTAACCATGAAGAGCTTCATACACGACTCCGCCCAAACCAATCAATCACCGCAGTTAACCAAGGGGAGCCTGGCACATGACTCAGCCCAAACCAATCAATCACCGCAGTTAACCATGGGGAGCCTCGTACACGACTCCGCCCAAACCAATCAATCATCGCAGTTACTCAGGCTGAGCCTTGCACTAGCCTCAGCCCAAACTAATCAATCACAGCAGTTAACAAGGCTGAGCCTCACACCGCTTTCCCAACCTGGGCATCTGCCGCTCACATAAGAACGGCAATGTGAGAAGAAAAATACATGAAACTGCTAATTAGAGGCCATCTCCATTTAACTCAGTGATGAATGAAACTGGTGGCATTCAGGATGAATAGTTAAGACAGGGTCGAGGGCTAAATTCTGCCCTTATTTAATACCCTGGTTATTCATTCAAGGTGCCGCCAGGGCTGTGCTCAAATATCCAGCAGGACCTAGAGTGACAGGTCATGACGGCTCGACTCAGAACAGAAGAAATGGGGATGTACTGGGCTGCTATTCACTGAACGGTTATGCACTCGCTGAACAGTTTTAAAACATGATCAAGGACAGGATGGGAGAATCTATTCAACTCTTCTATACTTCAGGTTCTCATTTTTCCCCCCATCTTAATGAGGGCCTGCAGTATAACAGGGGGGGCATTTGGTTTGTTGCTGTAAATTTAGTTTCACATAATCAGGCTACAAATATCTTCAATATATTCAACAACTGTACAATCAAGCAGGCAGCACAATCTTCTCTTTCACAATAGCACATTAGCTGAGTCACTCCACACTAAATGCGACAGCCATATTACACGGGGACTCAAAATCAGAAGTAGGGACTTCCCTAAGGTCTCCTACCAGCCATGAGTAAGGGGTTGTAAAATGATGCACCTTTTCATGTGTAACCATTTCAAGACTTTTGAGAAGGCCTATTTGACTTGTAAAATTTTTTTTTTTCTTTGCGACATTCCTACTGACAGCGCTGGTTTTAGCTAATGTAAGTCTTGAATTGAACATATAAAGGTAATAATTAGGAAAAAAATGTGGTCTTATTGTTTTGGTCAGGATTTAATTGTCCCACATGCTATTGTCCCATTTAGTGTGGAGTGACCAAGCTATATTTTTTCGAGGAGGGTCGACAGTCTGCGCAACCTCCATAATCCATGAGGTCCTCAGAGGGGTAGGACGCAGAGAGTGTAGGAGACAGAGAAGGGAACATCGCCCATAAATTGCCACAGCTGGGGAGCAACTTGTAGGACTTGAGAAACAGGCCACCCTGTAGACCCTACATGTCACACTGATATCACGCATCCCACCACTGGTATAATTTACAGTTAATTACATATGACAGATGCTTAATGCGAAGCACATCAAGGTCATTCAGAAGGTCACCGATACAGCCACTCAACGGGCAGAAGAACAGACATGATGTACTACATGAAGGCATCAGTGAACTCAGTCACGGGCACCGACCTGTGGGCTGGATGGAAGGTATAAGGTAAGTCAACTACAAGGTAAGGTCACGGTATTTGTATTCCTTGTAGATGGGACAAAAACAAAACTCATCGTCATCTGCACACGTCCCTACTACAGGAATGTGAAATGTTTTGCATTTATTTGGAAGACATTACTATACAATCATGCTGAAGCAAAATGATATCTCTTTTGTGTAAATTACTCTTTTGTCTTAACCCCTTTGCGCAGAAGCCAAATCTGGCTTTTTAGGTGTTACCTGATTCAAGGCTTTATAATTCAAGATTGCAGCTTCACAGGCAGAAAAACTTTGGCTCAATTGAGTCTAGACACTTGAAGCATTTAGACTCCCATCGTATTTCAGTTTATTTTTGTGATTTTGGTGGAGAAAAGGGGCTGCAAACATAGAAAAATCTTCATGAGAATTCACTATTGAAATAGCAACAACAACAAAAAAAAATACTGACAAATGAAAAACTGCTGGGGCAGCTGGGCCATACATTTCTGGGATCATAAACTTCTTGACCACAAGTACAATTCAACTTGAACGTTACATTCTAGATTACCCGCTTGCTATGAGCTAAATTAGATAGCTATCCAGGTGTCTCCCCAAAGTCTGAGATCCATCAAAATGGTTCACTGTCAAATTATACATTAATCATATATTCAACACAAATTAACTATTGGGGCATGAAATTCAGCATGAACTAATGATTTTCTGGTTGAGTTTAGCATGAATTTATCAATATCAGTGCAGTTGAACATCATTGGTCACCAGTAACCTCTCCAAACACAAAACATGCCTTTTCTCCATAATAAAATTAACAATATTGTCCATTTTTCTTTGAAGTCCCCCAAGCATTAAATAAAGTGCTGATTAAACACCTATCATTCACGCTGCAATGAGAAGCTAACCGCTCTCACATCCGACCTCATAACCTTACACCTTATAAGGGTAAAAACTCACCAACTCACTAATATCGTAATTCTGAAATACACCTTATTTTAAGAGAACAGAAATGTCACTTTCAGCAAAAATCAGACGACATATGTTTCCATATTCATCAGAATGGTGTAATGAACGTACCAAGGGATCTACCGACGTGCGTGTGCTGCATACATTTGGAGAAACGAAAACCTCGGCATTCGATGTCTTTAAACGCGGTATAAATTCGACAGCAAAAAGCCATATATATGACAGCAAAATGCAAACAGAGTAGAAGTATAACCTGTTTTCTTCATTGATGCCCTCCTCCAGAGACAGATGTATCGGGTAGAGGGAACCTCCAGTACTGTTTCATTCGGAATAATTCCCATTGAACGCGTCCATACAACATGAATCTCGTAAATGAAGCTGAAGACTTCAGGCCGGTTTCAGGTGTCTTTGCTTCTTTGATATCGCATCATTTTCAGCTGCGCAACCGTGGCCAACATTCGAAGAACACAACCGAACTTACTTTTACGCTTAGCTTTGTATCCTTTTCTTATTGTCCGATCAATGTATTTCAGTTATTGAGGAAAGTTGAAACACTCGGGAATTGGATAAGAAACAAGTCTATCAATGCATCGTTACCGAGGAAGCTTCACGAGGGCGTGAACTATAACTGCAGAGTTACGCTGATGAATCTGAGTATATCATTGAGTGACTGGCTAGCGACACCAGTGCTTGGGTGGATAGAAGGGAGCGCTGAATTTGTCAATGGAGGAATCTACGCGTTGATCCATGGGAGGGAACTACGCATATTTTGTGTGTGATGACTTTAATTGACAGTAGAATGTGAGAGAATCAATACTATGTCGGATTTTTTGCTTCACAAAACGTATTTTTTTAAACACTAATTGGAATACTGTTGGCTCACTGTAGGTAAAATGGTTGCTACAGAGTGCAGAACAGTACAACAGTTTTTTTCTGTCGCAAGTGATAATTTTTTAAAACTACTGGAACAATACTATGGGCAAGGATATTGACCAGTTTGCACATCAGGCTTAGCTGAGGAGCTTAATTCATGATACTCCTGAAAAACAGGGATTGGAGGGAACTTCTCCGTACTCTAAATCGCGTTTCAGCTCTGCCTGCTAGTGAATATTCAATAGCTGATCCGGGGTGTCATCTTGTGGTCGACTACTGTAGCTAAGTGCTTAAATTTGCATATCTATAGACGCAAGCGTCTACATCTGCAGAAAGGGGTTAAGGAAGCTTTATTGTAGATGGGACAGCGAGTGACATTGATTTTAAGACCCTTCGTGGAAAATCAAAATCCCTGATCTGCTAAATATTTTCAAGGAACTAGTTCAATTGATCAATGAAGTAAAGTAACTGCCCTACAACACAGAGTAAAACATTTTGTTAAATCATCAACATGAAGATAATGAGACCATATCATGAGATTTGTAGAAGGGACACCCCGAAAGTTTGTAGATGGGACAGATATGGGACACAGGCATTTCTACGAGTTAATGGGAGTTGATCGGAGTATAAAGCACTCAGGTTAGTGCAAACGAGATGATATCAAGAACAACATCAACTTAAGAGTTCAAAAAGCAATTTATTGTTGAACAATTGACAAATTACAACAACTAATTAGGCTTAATTAGAAAATATAAAATACATGTCATTTTCTTCTTGATGACACATAACTTGCTCACAATACAAAACAATATAAACTAATAAATGTACATATATACCATGATTCTCTGTCATATTTTGCAGGTTTCTAAACTCTGTGGCACAAATTACTTGTTTGCACTGCATAAGTACCACATCTCCATTCATACAATATTATTTGATCCAGTGCACATACTTTCCTGTTCAGTGAGATTCTTTCATATCGAGGTGAAAGTTGATGAAAATGACCCTTTTGATCTGATCTTGAGTTAGCATCGAAAGTACACAAATCAATCAGCGGTAAACATTTCATCTGATAATCTACTCAAAGTCACATCAAAGCTTATTAAAAAACTGACTTTTTTGATGAAAAAAACGAATATCGGCAAAAAAATTATCAGTGATTGTATTCACTAATTAGCAGTGTTCTAGTAGTATTGCATGTGATCAGGTCAACCATAAACTAAAAGAAAAAAATTGAAAATTGAGGAAAAACTAATTAGTGATTACCGATTAGCCTAACTAGACTAATTAACATTGTTTTAGTAGCACATATCATCAGATCAACTAAAAGCTGAAATATAACGATATGATTATCTTAACAATGCTAGAAACTAGCATTTTAAACTTGTCCCATCTACAGACATGTCCCATCTACAGCTTGTCCCATCTACAATACGTAGATGAGACAGATATTCTCTGTTGTTTTACTGAAATACAATTATTTTCTGAACACGTCAACTATGTCAATTCTATCCATTATAAACTCAAGAGGGAAAAAAAGGATAATTTGATCTGAGACCGAATTGTGGCTCTGAGAAGAAACTTTTGTACCTCAAAATCTAAATTAGCATTAATTAACCACTTAAAACTTTTGTTAAAGCGCCTTCCAGTGAACTGTAAACATACATTTTTGTATAGAGAATGTCTCATCTGATGCCTAATCAATATGCAAAATTTGAAAGCCTTTGCTACCATGCCTTGGCTATAAAACAATAAAATCATATGTGCCATCTACATATCTCATTAACCAATATTTCTCAATTAATGCTCTTATATCTTGAGAATGAAACAAGATATGAACAAACAGTTTTCAGAGTCAAGAGGTTCAACCATTTTACATCCCATCTACATTAAAAAATTAATACTATCTGACAAAAAAAATATTTGACACTCATGTTGCAAATACTGTGACTGCACCCTACTGGCAATGCAATACACAGCAAAGGACAAAACTATCATAAATCAAGGCTGTTAAAAAAATCAAATAAAATATAGAGGCAAGATATCATCACACTAATGGAAGAATGACAGAACATGGGGGAAACGGGTCGAGAGAGAAAGCGATGCAAGAGCTCAGACCTGCGTCAGGTGCAGTCCGCACAGAGGTGCAACAGGAACATCTGCAGAAACTGCACTGTTCGTGGAGCAGGGGAACGAGGCAGTGTGGCTCGAACGAGTGAACAATTTCTCAAAATTATTTATTTTAAAAATAACTTCTTTTCACTGACCACGAGCCTCGAATTCTCAAACAAGGAATCAGCTGGAGAACTGCTCTTAATTATATTTTTTTCCGCCCACGAAGGATTATTGTTCAGCAGACAGAAAATGAAATAGATTTGCGGGTGGAGCAGAGACCCTCTGATCATGAAAGCGAAACCTCGCAGCAAGTCACTAGACAGTCCGGTTGGCCGCGACTACGTGGGCGTAGCCCCCGAAAGCGCGCTTCTCCCTATGTAGCACATACTTTGGCCAATACTGTCGCCATGCCAACCAAAATCAATAGGTGTCATAACTGAACTACTACACATCCATATCAAACATCAAAGTAATCAGTCAAAAATTACAGCCTGTGCAGCATTCACAAGGAAGTGTCTACGGATGCGGCGGCGGCGTAGACGACAAGCATGAATCCATAGTGGCAGCTCAACTTTGATCAGGGGCCACAACTAACTAGTAATCTGTAACCGGCTGCTGATAATGTGGCTTTAGCACAACAAGCTGGTCAGAAACTGCAGAGGTACCCTACCACAGATCAGACGCAAGCATGCATGGACGGAAGGACGCGGCCTTAATCAACACTCTCTTGACTGACCCTATGGGTGATGGGAGGCGGATTAAATCAAGATCCTGAAATCCTGAGGTCAAGTCCACTAAACGCAAAACTATTCCAGTCCAAATCTGGATTTTCATGATCCAGCATAACTTGCATGGATCGATTGTTTGTCCAAACAGCCCATCTTTACAGATAATAGACCAGATTGAGCACTATTACACAAAAGAGTATCATATTTACCGACATCAGCACCACACCAGCAGCAGACAGTGCTGCAGAGAATGACACCGAATGACATTTACAGCTTTGGCGCTAGGGAACGAGTCATCCAGCACAGAGCATGCACGTTTCCATTACCAATACGGCATATCCATGGTAGCACAAACCCGCCAAACAAAACGATCAGCGGAATAGAGCCTGATGACAGACAGCATTCCCAGACATCAGTCGCTGCCACAGGCCGCTCAGAAATAGGAGTTCTAATGTCTCCATCAAGCATACTTATCAGTGCCCTCCATATGGTGCTGGAGGCGGACCAGTGCAATTCAGCAGAGGGGCGTACACTGTGTACGGTATACTGTAGAAGCACAGAAACATCCAACGGCTTTCATCGCTCTTGTAGGTATAACTCTGGGAGCAGCCCATAGAGATAGGGCGATTTATGACAAGAACCAAATATATTCACTTTCCTCCACACGAGGCCACTTACAGTAAGTGCTGCAAACCGAGAACTCTGACAGTGATCAGATTTGCCATAGTTCAGTAATTGGTGTCATCGCTTCATTCCGTGGCAAATGGTGCAGGCATCTGAAAACTGCAGAATAATATTCTTTCCTCTCCCCGAAAATTTAGGAACAGTTGCCATTACTGATGAAATGCAAACTGCTGTTGCTGCACTACAGCTGGGATTAACTGCATCTCTTACTTTTCAAAAGATGTTTGCAAGTTTATATTCAACTGAAAATATACCTATTCACCCGGAATCATCACGAAAGCAAGCAGAACATCACTGTTAGTTTCATGGGCCCGTCTACGATGTGGCCTGGAGTCCAGTTTCTAATTGAGGACACCGCTGACCGAAACGAGAGCAGAACAAAACTTCTGTGAAATGAGGGTACAGACCAGTAAAGCAATTACTGCAGCCAGAAATTCCAAAATGAGTGAGTCAATTTGACTGATGGAATATGAGTCCTCATTTAACAACTGTCACAAATTTAAAAACACATTACAGGACATTGATTGGAAGCACACGGATAATTGAAAGCCTTATTTAAAATCAACGCCATTTTCTGGTACATCATATTAAAAGTGAAACAGTTTTCCAAGCAATGGATGGAAACGGAATGTAACACCTTTTTTTTTTTAACAATAAGGGAATATATTCTTTTAAGACATTGTATATGGTTATTCAGAATTAACTAAGTTGAGGAAAAAAGCAGAATTCGATTTCAGCTGGTCTTTCAGGCACGAGGCACAACATCCACAATCATCCCACTCACTGACTTGGGCACTTACCATCCAGTAATATCCAGTAGGTTTATGCACTGACCGCAACCGCCCAGTGCGACATGGATGACTCAGCACATTTGTACACAACTGAGGTGCCTGCCTAGCGCCTTGAAAAACGCAAATGGATCAATAAGCCAGTGGAGAGCCCAGTACAAGCAGGTTCCCAAGTTTTACCCAGCCCAGAAAAACATGTCCCCAGCCCACGTAGGGAAGTCACTGAAAAGCAAAAGCTAATTCTGCAGGCTTTTGTTTTGTTGCATGTTTTTCAGAGTCTTGGAAACCTGCAGTCACAGAAGAACGACCGAAATGCAGGTGCAAAGTAACGCGTGTTTTGTGAAAGGGGCGGTGGGGGTGAGGTGATTCAGTGATGTTGTGTCATTAACGCTGGTGCTGGTGTAAAGGTGAATTGGATGAGAGGTAAACTCCGAAGCCGGCAGGCGGCACAGCGCCCACGCGCGCGAGTCATGCTAACACTTTTAGCGCTGCACCCAAGGCCAGTACGGCGAGAGTCCTTCAGTCTCGTAAGGTCACATTGTCCATCCGCGGCCATTTATTCGCTACTAGTCTTTCCCTTTCAAGCCACATCTTCCCTTCCAGGTACAAGACAGCAGCTGTTCGCATGCTGAATTTCCAACTGCGTTTCCACGGCAACCGTTGTACCACGCATTACTAGGGTGGAAACAGCCACTGTTGATCAAAGATGCAAAAGTACAATACCTGAGTTAGTAGGTGGATTAATAATCAATGAGTGTGACAGAAATCTGGCAAAACAGCCATTCATAATTTGCAAATAATTAATTAGTAAAATTAATTATTAGTTTGTCAAATTATTCAGAGGTTAAATACGACTCAAGCAGTTTGTAATGCCTTTGCACAACTCCAACTACACCATGATCTAAAAAGGAGAGAACATCTGAGGAATGATCAGGAGAGCCGTGCAGGATCGGTGTGGCAGGCTGTAAGCTGCTCTGACTGCATGGGAGGTTCCCTCCACTATGAAGAGAGCTACAGGAGACAGGAGATTTGATCTGGAACATTGGCATACAGATGGGTAATCAGGCGCCCAAAGTTCACCAGGGACATCTGGTTGTGGTCCAGTAACAGACCGTACATACTGTAAAATATATGGACCGATTCACTGTAAAGTCAACCACTGACTTTGCTTGGGCTTGATTAAAAGCATTTTGGCACAGAGATGAGCATTTCTTTTGGGCACCGCAATGTGGTACAGGTCCCAGTACAGCAGCCGAGTCTGGAGTTGTGTTGAACACGAGATATCCAGTGATGTAACCAGCTCTTCAAAGACTAAGCTCGATTCTGACTTGGAACAAACACACATACACCCACACACCCACACACACATGCATGTGACCATCTATGCACACGTATACACACACACACACACTTCAGCCTCCCATTTTCCCTGCTGAATGACAGTAGGTGGAGGGGGCCCTGCGGTGTGGTGCTGGATCCTGTTCTCTCTCCAGGGACTGATTATTTCATTTCTCCTCTCCTTCACACAGCTAGATCTCCCCCACAGTGACAGGGGTGCAGGACGCTTGGTACCTTTCCAAAGCCACAGCAATTATGTAGCGGTTTGTCGTCTTACAGCGCTGCGTTTCTCATTTCCGTAGAAAACGCTTACCAAGCCAGAAACCCGTGCAGCCTCGCGCAAGACTAGCTTCAGCATCAAAACTAATGGGGGAAAAAAAAAACGATTTAAGTGATCTATTACTACACTGAATAATGTGTGCCAATTGAACCCCTCGTTTCCAGTATGAAACAACGCTGCATATTTGTACATTTCTATCCGACGATGAGCAAATTTTCACCATCAACAGAAAATTTCAAGAGAAAAATCACGGCAAGGATCGCTCAAAGGCTAACACAGCTGTAAACACTTGCTGTGCCTTCTCACCATTTTGCAGACAGTAAACCATTCAGGGCAGTTAATGGTCATAAAGCAACTCCATTAAACCTAACAAAGTCTAACACTAGAATGAGGGATCGTTACCGGGGTTCACAGTTTATACAGAAAGGAAATTTAACCATTTATCCTTCAAAATGATGCATTTTTACAAGAAAATAAAATAGGAAATTAATTTAATTGGAATTACAATATATTTAACTTTTAGATTTAGATTTTTCATAATTAAAACCAGACCAGCATGTACGTAGAGCATGCAGAGACTGGGCGTAATTTTCTCAGTAAGAGAGAAAATTTGACTTGCAGTAAGGTAGCAAAGAATTTTTTTGTGAGCCAGTCATGACTATTTTATCTGAGAACTGAACAAGTACGTCATATTTTCTTCCTGAGAGCAATTGGTTGTTTTGGTCATAATGTCTCATACTAAAAATAGTGCCACAAGTGTATGTTTAGCAGGAGATGTGCTAACGCACACAGAATTAGCATTACGCGACACGTCCCATTTCCTACCCCGCCCCCGGACACCACTATACCAGCAAACCAAATGAAGACCCACCGGGGATGGCATATTCTCTCAGCTCCAGCAAATTGTGAAACGTGAAAAATTCCAAAACAGCAAAAGGCAGTACTGTACCACATGGTTCATCGGTCTTTCACGCATCTCAATTAATCTTGTTAAGTTTTATGAGGATACATCATAGCTCACAGTGTAGACGCTGGAAATGTCATTGGCTGATGGTGGCCATCTTGTTTGAGGAATCAACATGCACTAACAGATATCCATGGTACCCTTGACCAACATGAATCATGCAAAATTTTAAGTTGTTTGGGCAACAAGGGCAATTCAGAGTTATGACGATTTGTTTGCTATAGGGCAACCAATAGATAGATTGACACCAAATTTGGTAGGTCAGAATCTAATGAGATGTAAATAAGGGATCTCAAGTTTGGTGATGATTGGACATAGCCTTCAGGAGTTAGAGTTTATAATATCAGAGGCCACACCCACAAGTTTAACTGGCGTACTGCAGCCATCAAACAAATGGGCTTGGTGCTACAGTACATTACATGAAAAGACCATGGTTTGAAGATGTGGTGAACCAAATTTCATGCAAATTGGATATACACTAAGAGAAAGAGTTGAAAGGTTTTACAATAAATGTAAAAAGGCCGAAAGTCACCCCATACAGAAATGGCTGTGGCTTTTTTTTGTAGGTGTGTGAACCCACAGAATCCAGCAAAGAAAGCTATTGATTTCTGAGGCCTGCTGTTCAAAAGTTATGGGCCAAAATGTAAAATTTGTTGTTATAGCACCAGCTTGTGGTCAATTGACATAAAAAATTCCAAAAATTGCAAAAGGTATTTCCTCAGCACACGACTGATGTTAGCACCAAGTTTTATATCAAACAGCTTCTAAGTCATATTCTGAACACAAATACATGTTTGCGTGCAAAGGGAGCGACGGACGGACGAATGGGGCGATAGCTATATCCCCCCATAATACACGCTGGGGGATAATAATGGGGAAGATGCGCATTGGAACCTTCCAGAAGCAACAGAGACATGAGCTTGGATGCCTGACGCAAGAATCAACCCCACAAAAGTCTTAAAGTGAGACGATACCTATAAAGCTGGAGGCCTAATTAAGACCATGGCATCTCACAGACTCTCCCCATGACCTCTGAACCCTCAACCATAGCACAAAAGCTGAGGTGACTGCGTGCCCCACCTCAGGCTCCAATTTCACAGTTCAATGGTGTGGTGCGCTGTACATCAGGGGTTCACAGCGAGGGTCTTCAAGAGGAGAACTTTCGCAGGCAGCGCATTCAGAACAGCATGTTCCTGAGCCATTTCAAATTAACCATACTTGGTGAACAAAATAATGCAATTTGTTTATACACAGGGATCATCGTGAGAAAAAAAACAAGCTACTGGTCCAATATTTACACAGACTCCATTCCAAACACACTGGCTAAGAACCAATCAGGCTGTATATACACTGCAGCAAATCGGCATTGACTGATGTAAATACGGCTGATAAATTCAGGAGGGCCAAAATCCCAGATTGTTTATGAAGAAATAATTTGACTCTAGACAGCAAATATCTATGTTGTGACCTGTCAATCTGGAGAGCATCGCACAGCCTTGATGGAATGATTACTATTGGACTAGTCTGAATGAAGCGTCGTATCGAGGTGCATTAGATGACTGTGTCCCCTGTAGTACCGGCTCTAATGATTTTTTTCAGCTCTTGAGCTGTGCGGTTATGAATAATAACGTACCAGGAACAGAGCTGAGAGGTGGACGGAGAGAGGGCCATACAGTGCTGGCCTGGCCAGCCTAACAATCCACAGACCTAAATTAAACAGACACGTCAGTAGTACAATTTTTGAGTGTGACTCCTCGCCCCCAGTCTTAAGGAAGACAGTTTGGCAAAATTCTAGGTCTTCATTTGAATCTAGCATTTATAAACTCGGTGTTAGCTGTGGGAAGCAGACCACAGAAAGAATATTAGGCCTACATCCAATAAATAATTTCAAACAGCAAGAGTAACCTTAATTACAATGCGTCAAATAAAAGGCACTCAAAAGAGACGTGTTTCTATTTTGAGTGTATTATAACTTTGCTCCAGCCATGTCACGTGGGCCAATTTCTCACCCACACGCAAGCAGCACATAAGTGGAACTGACCAAGAAGCCAAATGATCACAAGATGGCATCTTGGCTGGCCTGACAATGAAAGGCACAAACAAACAGAAGTGGAATTATGCATTTTCACATGACAGCACCCAGGATGAGGCGAGATGTAACGCATATTGCGAAATCCCAAGTGCCTTCGATGCCCCCAGTCAGTTGTCAGTGACCACCGGGTGTTTTTCACCTCAGCCTCTGTTGCCATGGAAACTAGCACAGACAGCATTCCTTACATCTTTTTCTGCAGACCAAAGCATTGCTCTTTCTCAAGCAAGCCTGAGACCATTAGCATCATAAAAATCTAATTACACTGACCCTGGACATAGACTGCAAAATAGGCGTAGAATAATATAACGATTTCATCAATGCTTCCCAGTTTGTGGGAATAAGATCACAAATACCATGAGGGTACACTTGCAGTTTCGAGCGTCCTTGATCACCAGTGCAGCAGATTAAAACATTGCCATTTTAACATAAGTACTGCTGAGAAACTAAATGGCGAGCGTCATACATTTATAAAATTACGAAACATTTGTCTGTGATAAGAGTTGAAAATGTAAACACTTCTCTTCCGTCGCAGTACGGCTTAAGGCCAATTCTGTTTCATCTTAGACATGTATTAATGCAGTATCTTGATATGATTAACAAACTGTTTATCATAACTTGATGAAACCAACACAGGGCAACTCCATCTCATATCACTAGATTTAAAAAAGAAGTTTCAAAGCACTTATGCCAAAGAACAAATCCTGTAAAACTTGCGTATCAATCATTGGCATTTCAAAAGGTATGACTTATTGAAGTTAACACTCGTTTTTACACAAAATTTGGGGCCGTGCCCCTTTTTCGAAGTCTCCACATCTCAAAAACTAATGAAGATATGGGCTTAAAATTTTGCACAAAATATGCTGGATACAAGATCAGTATCTTCTAGAAATCTGAAGCAAATCTGGAGGTTGTCAGTCAAGAGGCTTTTGGGGATTTCAGATGGAATAACCCCTTCAGTAATCACAAAATAGGCAACAGATATTCTTTGTAACATAACTATTGCTGAATAAGTTTTAAAGGTTGTGCTTTTCCTTAAGGGTCGTTCAAAGTTACACAAATGAGCGCAAATCAAGTTGTAACAAAATCCCAAACCGAAAATTAAAAAAAAAAAAACAAAAGAAAAAACATTGATGTCAAGGATCTCCGAGTGAAAAGCAGGCAGCTGCGTGTTCCTGTACTTTGGTGATAAATGTAAACCACTGATTGGCCAATATGTATGCAAATCTTGTTGTCTGTTGTGACATACAGGCATAACTTAGCTGGTTGACGAAAGGAAATCATAGTCACTGTAGCCCACCACTGGAAAAATGAAACTTATGAGTCACACAGTAAAGGCAGGCTAATTAAATTGCATCACATAAACACTTATTTGGCTTGGTTCGTAGTGCATGTTTAATGAATAGGCTATGCATAATGACCTCATTTACAGTGCCATAAACTAAGCAGCGATATGATTTATCACCTTGGAGAATACTCCATCATCGCCGGCTCTCAGGCAGGGTCCAGGGGAGCAGCTCTCCACTGTGTTAACAACCTCCCACACTTTTAACTGCTGTAACAAGCACACCTATGGAAATAGGAACAGGCCTTGATACTGGTTCTTTACTACGGCTATTTTTGTATATGTAGCATTGCAATTCTGCAGTGAAGCAGTTCTCAGTGGCATCATTTTACAGCAGAGATGGCACATCTTAGAGGTTACAACGCAGATGTTTTCTTACTGAAAAAAAAAAAAAACTGGTCTCGAAGCATATTTCTCTCTGAATGCAAAATTAACTTGCACCTGCATTTTTAGCAAATGCTGATTCACCAACAGAGACTGGAAACCCAAAAAATATATATTTTTTCAGAGGATAATGTTCCACAGAAATATTGGAGAGGAAATAATGAAGACAAGAGGGACAATTTGGCTCAAGGTGACATTGGTTCACCAGCCAACAAATAAACCTCTCAAATATTTTGTGGGACAATTTCCAACGTCAATTCAAAATGAATACATCAACCTCGAAGAGGAAGATAATGATCAAATGACCACCTCATTACTACATGTGAATAAGCCAAACATCGCTGCTGCTGAAACAGAGCAAGACATCAACTCATTTTGCAATGCATTAGCTTCCTTGTCCACATGTTTGCGTGCATGTATGAATTTTTGCGTGCGCGTGTGTGGGCGTACGCGCACGCGGGCATTTTAGCTGCATAGCCAGTGATTACCACGTGACCCTTCAGTTTACGGCTTACAGTACAACCCCACTGTTCATGTATACCCTGTTTCACAGGGTAATACAAATGCATTAAGATGCTGTCTAATCTGATGCACTATTTTTTCCAATAAAATAAGCGTCCATTAGGAGGCTAAAGCGTACTACTGCAGTTGAGCACGTGCTGAGGGCAAAAGCCATAAATGCAATCAGTATATTCTACATTCCACTTCAAACGGAAACCACGGAGGATACTGCACCTTGTTTTCACACAATGCCTCAAAGGACTATATTTTAAAAAAACTACTAATACCATTACAACAGAAAAGTATTCAAAATTAATCACTATCCAGTATTATAATCAATGGGCAATTAAAAAAAAAAAAAGAGACCACAAAACCAATTGACATATCTTCTATACATCTTTTCTCGAGGTGAACTAAATAAAATTTGCACAATTCAAAGGCAAATCAAAGCTGCACACAAACTGTACACATCGAATTTTGACACCTAATGACAACAATTGGCCATTTCATTCCATACAGGTTGAAATAAACCTATTCAAAACAAAATGCTATTCAAATGTATTGTCACAAGATGGCACTCTTCTCTTTACCATTTCAAATTGTTGCATTTAAGCACTGAACACTTCTAGGTTTAATCCCAACAAATTTCTGCGAGCAGCTAATGGGCTACTTTCCATGTTTCACATAATTACTTCAGGGAATAAAACAATAAATTAATAACTGCTAATTGAGATAATAAGCACAATCACAGAATTAAAATAATGTGTGGAGAAGCTCACCAGCAAAATATTATCCAGGCTATTTTGTATCCATTTCATTGAACCAAATTGGCTGCCCTTTTTGCTCAACTGAGAGAGTGCTGCAGAAATATTGAGGGTAAATGACACATTTAAGTGAACTGGAAAAATCCCAACCTGAATCTGAGGCAGTCAGCACAGAAAAGGGAGAAATGCATTTGTGCTGATGCGCAGGTAGGGGTGGGGAAGGGGTTAGCAGGGGGGCCCGGAACAGGCCCTACGGCGCAGTTAATGTGCCAACATCACGCAAACATGACCGCGTGAAGCCAGAGTAGTGTTCCCCTCTTTGGACGACTGCCAGTCACCCTGACTTCACTCAAACAGCCTGGCTCATGCACACAGAAAGCCATTTAGCCCAGGCAGTAACTTCAAATACACATCTCAGCCAAACCATACAACTGTCAATCAGACGAGGGGGCAAGACCCAGTATTTTCTTAAGAAATGGCAATAATGACTCACATCCAGAAACTGGTTAGACCATACACGTCTACTAGAACGTTCCGCTCTGCCACTCTCTGGTCGCTTGGTTCCACCTCCTCGCCGCATCTGCTCATCCCGCTCAAGACTGTCTGTCCTGGCTTCCCGTTGGTGGAATGATCTTCCCGTTGAGGTCAGCGTCAGAGTCCTTGAACACCTTCAGGCGCAGCCTGAAAACCCACCTCTTCAGGCTCCACCTTTCCCCTACTCCACTGCCCTCAGTCTGACACTCCTGACGTCACGTCCACGTTCCTTGTGTCACTTAGTCATCTTTTTTTAACTTTACTGGTCTCTTGTTGTCTACCGTTTGTTCAACTGTCACTTATTTCATTAAGCGTTCTTTGAACTATTGGCACTTAACTTGCCTCCTTGGAGCTCTGCATTTTGTACTGAACTTTTGCACTTGTTTTGTACGTTGCTCTGGATAAGGGCGTCAGCTACTCCCTGTATTGTAATGTCGTGTAATAGAAAAGACCTGATTTATGGACAATAAGGTACTTTTATCAGCCAAATATACAGACTGGACACAGTACATAGAAGGCTCCTCTGTTGTAAATAACCTCACTTCATTTAGTCTATCGAGACACCGGGCACCGACACAAACGCATAAATACAGACGCACACGCACACAATAGGAAGGCCCATGATTAGAACAAGGGCTCAAGCAAGCCCACAGGAGGACCAGATTACCCACAAGCGCAGCTGACTGCAGCAGAAAGCCAGTTTAATCTCAGCACTTCACCTGCAGAGGGAAAGCAGAGGGGAGGGAGAAATGCAGCACATTCCCCCCCAACAGAGGACCACAGCACCCGCATGCCAAGCCCAACTCCCGAGGAGAGGGCCAGAGGTCCCGAGGCTCCCTTCCGGGGACAGCCCTCCTGAGAGCCAGGGTTTAATTACCATGGCAGGATGGGGCGGTGCCACCTCCCCAGATGGGATTTCAACAGGAAGAGACAGCACCAGCATGTGTTCCCCATTAAGAGCACCCGGTGGCCAGCCTTGTGCAGCTGACAGTGACGAATGGACAACATTAGGAGGCTCAGTGAAACAAATTGGCAGTCTGAGGCGGGAGCTCCGACTGCACATCCGAACTACAGCCTTACGTATCAAATCCACTCTGATGAACAGGTGTGATACGAACCGCTCTGGCAAGCGCGCCTGCAAGACAGAGGTGGGACAGCAGAAAGGGTTCAATTTTATATTCTCCATGAGCAGACTGTCATCTAACTCACTATTTTAGGACACTAAATGTTTCATGATTACACAAAAATGGCATGTGGCAATGTTCGGCCGTGGTTATTCAAACTAATGTTGCCAAATATTGACTTGGGAATTCTGAAGGTAAATTGAGGACACAGCATATTGCAGTTCATTACACACTCAATGCGCAGCAATGAGTCATGAATGTGTTGGCTTGTAGCATGCACTTCCGTACCCCGGTCTCCATGAAAATTACTCATAAAAGGTTCTTTATGAAAAATCAAGTCAAGACACCAAAAATGCATGATAACCAGTACTTAAGAGAACCAAAAATGGCAAATGCACCGTATTAATGAAATGCTGTATTCCCATTTGTCTGACTAGTAGTTAAATTTTGGTCTGAAGGTGGTCAAGTGCGTACACAGCAGCCCTTATGAGGATAAACTAGTATGTAACGAGCGTTTTAGCGTTCGTTCAGCACTGTCTGCAAAATTCAGCGAATATGAGGAGCGGTACTTTTCCCTAAAATAGTCGAGATGTGGGCTACCGAAAACCGCATGTTCAGGCTCTCCCCCCACAGCGCTGCAATTTCGGAAACGGAATCCCCGGCCGCGCAGCAGCGCCAGAAACATAATTACATACGAGTCCAAAATAAAGCTGGAACGTAGACAGAGACGCCGCCGCGCTATTTTCCCTCTTCCGGGGGAAAATACTTTTCTGGTAACGAGACGTAGCGCCAAGTCTGCTTTCCGCCCCGCAGCCGCTGGACCCGTCCCTGCTGTAATCTAACGGAGGTTAATACGGCCGCACAGCAGCTCCACTCCGCAACGATGGGGTTTTATCAGAGAGTGCATCCTGGCCAGATTAGATTGTACCTAATGCTTGGTAAGATGATTACATCTATTTCAGGAGGCATTAGTTCTCTACCGCGGTTAAAATGGTGCTTTACCGACGATTCATAAAAAAAACCTTTCGAGAGAGAGAGAGAGCGAGAGAGAGAGAGAGAGAGAGAGAGAGAGAGAGAGAGGTCAAACGCACTACTCGGTACTTGCCTTATTGAAATTGCATTGACTAAAACCAATCAATCAATAAATGCCAGACAACCATCCTAACTTTTCGACTGAGACTGGGGCCACTAAGGACAGAGTGGGCTGGACAATCCAGATGCAAAATGAAAAGAAAAGAAGAGAAAAGAAAAGAAAAAGAAAAAAAAAACAAGAATCAACTTTCTGAATTGGAGGAACTGATGAATCGGACTCAATGTCTTCTAAATTGCGAACTGTCAGGACAAAAAAAAAAAAGTTTCAACTTAAATATGCAAATACTCATAATTGCACCTTTGAATACATTTCAGCTGGCAACATTATTTTAACCCTGACTGATGCAGTGAGTAGGTTCTCATTTCTTAGCACTTTTCTCCATAATGACAACATATAAGCCCATATGTATATCATTGGACCTTTTCCTGAGCCTTCCCTAAGAAGAACAAGAGTTAAATATGTTGGAAGAGAGACCCTATGGCCGCGGAAAAGATATAACTGTTTTTCAAGAACAGCAAATTATTAACCTGCATCAGGCAAAAAAAAAACAAAAATAAAAAACAGCAGAACCCACAGATATGTTTAATTGTGAAAGTAAGAGCATTTCCACACACAATACAACAAGAACTTGTAGGATTGGGACTAAACAGCAGCGGGGCCTCAAAAAAGTCACTTTTCATAGAGGCTAATCAGGGGAAAAAACTACTTCAATTTGCTAGGGTGCATAAAGATTGGACAGGAGAGCAATGGAAAAAGATCATGTGGTCTCCTCAATCCAGATTTACCCCACCCCAGCGCGATGGGCATGTCAGGGTAAGAAAGGAAGCCTATGAAACGATTCTGCCATCATGCATAGCGCCTACTGAACAGCCTCTGGATGCAGTGTTATGAAGGCCTGCACGATAAATCGCCGGAAGATCGTGATCTCGATTCACCCCTACGCGCGATCTACTTTCTAAATGTTGACGGTTTTCCAGCATTATTTCACAAGCCTCAGAACAAACAAACTGATTGTTTTCAAAGACAGAGTAGCGAGTAGTCGGCGGTCTCATGGGGGCGCTTGAGACCGCCCCCAAACGCAACGCTGACATTGCTTCGCGCTCATCCTATGGCAAAGCAGCTCTACGTCACGTGAGTTCATGTTGAAGCCAGAGGACAGAAACAGTAACTGGCCAGGTCTTTCGAATAGAACAGAGTCGGTAAGCAGTGTAGATTCAGAAGCAGCGAGGGAGAGACGGAGAAATGTTTAAGTGCAGAGTGCAGGGGGGGGTAAACTACGAAGCTGGCTTTGTGATTAAGCCTGACTTAAGCACTTAATAAAACCAGGAACCCCTTCAAATCTGGAGCATGGACTGAAGTAAAAGGAGCTGCTCCGGGTTTTACTTTAGCTTAAAGTCAGCCTTAATCACAAAGCCAGCATCGTAGTAAACCCCCAGGAAAGTTTCACCTTGGTCCCATGTTCAATTGAAAATCAAGCACTTGATTCGCACAATTACAAACTAGAACGGGCACTCGGTAGAGCGCATACCTTCGCCGACGCCACTGAATCCCTCGCCACTAGCGTTGGTTTCATGCCGATCGGATAAAAATTGACCGAGATATGGCCGAAAGTCGGTTTTGACCTTTTCGTGGCCTTGACCTTGACCTTTGACTCGATCACTCCCAAAATCTAATCGATTGATCCTCAGGTCATGCCAAATCAACCCACCAAATTTTATGAAATTCCGTTTGGTACTTTTTGAGTTATTCGATACACATACATACACACAGACAGACACACAAACAAACTAGAACGGGCACTCGGTAGAGCGCATACCTTCGCCGACGCCACTGAATCCCTCGCCACTGGCGTTGGTTTCATGCTGATCGAATAAAAATTGACCGAGATATGGCCGAAAGTCGGTTTTGACCTTTTCGTGGCCTTGACCTTGACCTTTGACCCGATCACTCCCAAAATCTAATCGATTGATCCTCAGGTCATGCCAAATCAACCCACCAAATTTTATGAAATTCCGTTTGGTACTTTTTGAGTTATTCGATACACATACACACAGACAGACAGACACACAAACAAATAAATACACGGGGATCAAAACATTACCTTCGTCAGCGACTTCGCTGACGAAGGTAATTAGAATCAGAATGCGGTCCAATTTATTTCAATATTGTTACCCACGCCCGACGAGGCGGCGTGGGTATACAGTTTCGTGCGTGCGTGTCTGTCCGCGGGACAGCTCGGCCACCACTGAAGCTAGGGTGACCAAACTTTGTGGGGTAGATGATCCTAGGGTACCCTGTCCAAATTTGCATTTTGAGGTCGAAAGGTCAAAGGTAAAGGTCAACAAGAGGCGTGGGTTAGCATCACTATAGAGTGCTCATCTAGTTCTTTTGGCAGTCGCATTTGGAGATTCAAATGACCTGGATACGGTACAAATTCACCTTTGTGCATTTGCCAGATTATTTTTATAGGCTTACATTTGACTATTTGACGTGAATACACAAATAAATCACGCCTCGCGGTGGATACGCTTAATGAAATGTTTTCCACGTTGCGTCGGCCTACATTGTAATATTTTTGACATGCCCGTTGTACTTGATGGCCAAATAAATTGCTTGATTTTTAAGATGCTTTTCCACCGCACACAAAACAAATAATTCGCACAGATTAGTGCATTCATAATGAATGCGAAGACGCGAATACACGCGACGTATTCGCGTCTTTGCATTGACTTTGAATTTTATCTGTCGTGCGAAAAAAAATCGTTTCACGTTAGGTGGAAAAGCAGCTTTAGTTCGGCAAAGTAGCTACTCAGGAATAGATGTAGGGTATGCTAATAATGTCAAGGTGATGGAGCTGACTTCAAAGCACCAAAAGCATTTTATACAGCCACTGAAGTTTGATAGCCATTTTTTCAAGACTGCAGGTGGATGATACGTGGTTTGGCTTTAAAGGGTTGACTTGCCCCAAAAACGAGTCTTGGTTTATGCTGGAATGCAGTCGGCGTGCTGCTTTCTCTCCGTGCAGGCTTTTGTTTGTGTGCTAATGTGCCTCAGATGGACTTGCATCGGAGCCTGCCTGTTTGATATGACATTATAACTGAGCAGTATCATCCTGGGTTGCGGTTTGTTTGGCATTGCAGAGATGCCAAGGCTTACGTCTTAGGCGTTAGTCTCTGCTCTTGGTGGCATTCACGTTTCTGTGCTGTAGACAGCAATGATTCAATCAAAGCGCACTGAAGAAATTGACTCGCGGAATTTAAGTCACTGTGCATCAAGTTAATCAGTTTCACGTGCATTACGGTGCGTTCCCACTAATGACACGGAAATCGATTATGACTCGGGAATTCTCAGGCTTGTCTTTACTGAGGGATTACAAGCAATGGAATTGCATAAAAATAGGCGTGCAATGCACGGAATACCCCTCAGCCCGATGTCGAAGTTTTTGGAGCCGCCCGCCCGCCTAACCGCACGAAGGATAGCAATACCCCGTCAGCCCTGAGGGGTGAGGGGTAAAAACGTTTCAAATGGCCATTTTTTTTATTTTTTATTTATTTTTTTTTTTTGTTGTTTTTTAATGGCGACAATAAACATTTCGGTTCGTGGGAAAAAATCGTGCCAAAGAATCGTGATTTCAATTCTAAACAAAAAAAATCGTGATTGACATTTTTTCCAAAATCGTGCATCCCTACACCATTAAAAAAAAGGGGGTTCTTGAGGGTGCTATGTAAAACCATTTGGGTTCCTTGCTAAAGAAATGGAACCTTTAGCTCAAAAAAGGTGCCATTTCCTTCACGAGAGGATTGTTTGAACTTCAACGACCGTTTATCGAACCTTCCAGGAGACACATCCTACACACCAAAACTGCTCCTGATGTGTAGGTTGAAGCCTTGCATGGCAGCCTCCACCACCAGGGGCGGAGGTATAATTGTAAAGCGCTTTGGGGTCATGTCATGTGACAAGAAAGCTCTATATAAATGCAGTACCATTTCAACTGAAAAATAAAGTTAAAAGGTCTGGGGTATGAATGAACCCATTTAATGTGCTATATGGAAGCCTTTTATAAAAAAAATATGTAAGAACCCCAAGGGTTCTTTAAATTGAACCCTCTGAAATGGTTCTATGTAGAACCTTTTGAGGGTGTCATATGTACCAAGCTATAGAACCTTTAAAGGTTCCTTATGGAACCTTTTGTTTTTAGAGTATACAGGTGGCCCCAAAAAATATTTCAGCGAGCAACTTCTTTTTTGGACTAGCAATGTATTTTAAACTCTGAGCTTCATCCATGTTTTTGTACATGACCTTAAAAAACAAGATTCTCGTGAAAAACAGCAACACTCAACCAAAGTATGGAGATGCAGAGTACAATCAAGGACACTCAATTCAGTTCACAGGCCATATACAGTCACTATATTTACAAATTACTTGTTAAAAAATGTCGTGAAAAAGAAGCCAAATATTATTCAGCGAATGAACAGAGCCGAAGTGTGATGCAAAAGCGTAAACTGTGAACATCACTTTATTTCAGCATAAGGCATCCAAATATATGCAATTTCAAATGCACGGCATTTATCATTATATCCCATCACTGGAAGACCTGACACTGTTCTTGTATAAAATGGCTTGAGGAGGGGCGGGGGGATGGGGGGGGGGGGGGGGTTATTACCACATTACAAGAAGAGAACAGTCCTTCCCAAGTGAGGTATTAGCCATCATTCCACAGTAAGTACTTCCAGAACATTTCCTGCATAACCCATAGAAACAGGAAATGAAATATAGAAGCGCTCCTATATAACATCTGGTGTGGCATTAAGCATTATCGAGCATGTAGAAAAAGATTAGAAATATAATCCACCAATTAAAATCGTTTTAAAAGGCCAGCAGCCGCGAAGCTTTGCGAGACATTAATATTAAACTTGTGCAGGGACGTCTACCAATGTCTAATCTAATCTAATATATTCTTTCAAATCTCATATTCCATGTCAAATGCACTAAAAAATAGAATTTAAAAAAATTGAGTGTACACCAATTTGTCAAAATTCTATGAAAATTCCAGGGGGGGAAAAAAAAAAAACACAAACTGTAGACCTTCCAGTGCAGACGAGGACACTGAAAACCACCAAGAAAAATGACTAACTGGAACAGGACCCAGCGACCAGAATGACGAAACGAGCTAGCAGAGCATGAGCTAAACAAATCACCAGAATTAGGGACCATGCAGCATGATGGTGAACTGCTTTGCACTGCTGTCAGGCGAGATAAAGGTTACGAGCTCAGGGGCCTGAACCCTCTTTATCTAGATCTTGCACATGTTCTCCCCATTTAAAGGAGTTTCTTGCAATGGCCAAAACATTTAGCTCAAAAACTACCACTAGACATTAGACTTCTCAGCTAACTCTCCTGCACATTTATGAGAAGGCTTCATAGAAATAAGAACAAGTTTATGTAATGTCTAAGAGAAACTATTGCTTGCTTACACTGGTATGATCAAAGCCCGGCCAGTCAAACACGGACTGTTCCAAATCGTAACTTCTGACTGCAACAGGCAACCCTTTGGGGTACAATCAAATCCAATTATCAAATCACTAACTTAACACAAAACTAACACAGAATTGAACCACAAAACACACTAGGGGCAGTATTCACTGTCCCCACCTGGAGCAACAAAAGAACTAACAGAGTACAGTCACGGATTTAGAAACACCACCTGGCCATTAGTCTTGTATTTCCATCAGTAATTCCTGACCAAAAAAAATATTTAACAAACAATTACATTAGCAAAGAGTTGTTAATATTGTGTTCCCTTCAGACAATTCCAACACATTTTTTTTCCAAGAAAAATAAATTCTTCCTTGATTTGAGGTCATTTTGACTTATTTCTTGATTTCTCCATGGGGAAAGTGAAGTTATCTAACCCCCCGGACAAATGTAGAAATGATTCAAAGTCACTTCAAATCATTGGCAGAATTTCTTTTAAGAGAAAAGGTAATAGAAATTAGTGTTTACGTCTAAATTCGAGATTAATGTGTTCGGTTGATTCTATTTTGGCAGTGCACAAATGGGATCATGCAGCAGAAATACAAACAAGAGTCATCAGAAGATTACGTATACCTGCAGCCCCCACAATCTAATCTCAGACAGAAACCCAAAAAGGCACCAGTCTAGGACTTGATTAATACCACAGCAAGTTTTGTTAAAAAATACTGAACAGTATTGGAGTTCCGCTCCGGAAACAAGATTATTACAAACAGATGGACGGACAGACAAAATGATGACTATATCCCCCCGCGTTATATGCTGGGATGATAAAAACTGAATGATTAGAAGTTTTCTTTTAGTTGGCTTTTCTCACAGCCTGATTTTGTTTAGTTATGTACGACTCCAATTCTGAAATAGTTAGGACTAAGTGTAAATTGTGAATAAAATCAAAACACAATGACTTTCAAATCACACCAGCCATTATATTATTCACAATAGAACATAGATAACATAGCAAATGTTGAAACAGAAATTTTACAACCCGAATTCCAAAATAGTTTGGACAAAGTGTAAATTGTGAATAAAATCAAAACGCAATGACTTTCAAATCACACCAGCCAGTATTTTATTCACAATAGCACAGAGATGACATAGCAAATGTTGAAACTGATCATTTTTACCATTTTATCCACAAAATGAGCTCATTTCAAATTTGATGGCTGCTACAGGTCTCAGAAAAGTTGGGACAGGGGCCTGTTTACCATGGTGCAGCATCCCTTCTTTTTGACACAGAGCGGAGGCGTCTGGACATTGAGGAGACCAGTTTCTTGAGTTTAGCCAGTGGAATTTGATCCCACTCTTGTTTAATAAAGGCTTTCAGCTGCTGGAGACGTTTGGGTCTCCTTTGACGGCCTTTACATTTAATTATGTGCCACTTGTTCTCAATCGGTGAAAGATCAGGACTGCAGGCAGGCCAGTTCAGCACAAGGACTCTTCTACTACGAGGCCATGCTGTTGTAATAGCTGCAGTATGTGGTTTTGCATTGTCCTGCTGAAATACATAAGGCCTTCCCTGAAATAGATTCGTCTAGAGGGGAGTATATGTTGCTCTAAAACCTTTAAATACCTTTCAGCATTCATGGTGCTTTTTAAAACATGCAAGTGTCCCAACACCATATACACTAATGCATCCCTATACCATCAGAGATGCTGGCTTTTGAACTGAATGCAGATAACAGGAGGGATGGACTTTCTCCTCTTTAGCCTGGAGGACACAACACCCATGATTTCCAAAAAGAATGTCGAATTTGGACTCGTCTGACCACAGAACACTTTGCTACAGTCCATTTTAAATGAGCCTTGGACCACAGAACACAGCCGCGCTTCTGGATCATGCTCAACAATGGCTTCCTTTTTGCATGATAGAGTTTTAGGTGATCTATGGAAGGCACAGACGACCGTTTACAGACAGTGGTTTCCCGAAGTATTCTTGGGCCCATTTAGAAATGTCAATGACAGAATCAAGCCGGTGAGTGATCCAGTGGCCCCTGAGGGCCCGAAGATTACAGGCATCCAGTAAAGGTCTTCGGCCTTGTCCCTTACGCACAGAAATTTTTCCAGTTTCTTTGAATCTTTTGATGATGTCATGCACAGTCAATGATGAGACCTTCAAAGCCTTTGCAATTTGACGTTGAGGAACACTGTTTTTAAAGTATTCCACAATTTTTTTTACGCAAGCCTTCACAGGTTGGAGAGCCTCTGGCCATCTTTACTTCTGAGAGACTCAGCCTCTCTAAGACATCCCTTTTATAGCCATCATGTTACACGCCTGATGCCAATTAACTTAATTACTTGCTAAATGTTCTTTCAGCTGATTCTCTTATATGGGTCAATGACAAATAAGCCTTTTAAAATGTTTTTTTTTAATATATATATATGAATATTAAAAAATGTACAGAATACATTTGAAGTTGGAAGAGTGTGTTTAAACAAGTATAAATTGTTGCACAACATTTACAGGGTTTTAGTGCAGTTTTAGATAGTATCTGCAATTTCACCAGCCAAAAAATGTCAGGTGGTGCAACCAAAAGTTTCTTGGGGGGAAAAAAAAAGGAAAAAAAAAAACACACTTCCTTTTTTCCTTTCTCAGTGATTTTTTTTTGTAAGTATACCTGTGTCTACTCTGCCTAAAACATTACTATTTTGGAGTTGAGCTGGGTGTTAAAAGTAACTTATGCATTCTTTATTGTAGGGGGCGGGTATTTTGGTTTTCCAACATCCAACTTTAGATTTAAAATGTGAATAAATACTTTACAAATTTAAAAAGTATATTGTTGTATAGAATGATTTATATCACAATTTCCAAACATTTGTTTAGGTCAATGTCCCATTTTTGGTTTAAATTAGTATTTTACCTGGTTGCACCACCTGACTTACTGGTTGCGCCACCTGACATCTGCAACTATTTCCCAATTATTCAGGAATCTACTTGGACACCTATATAACCTTTTGACTTTGCTAGCTAGTTCGTTCATTCATTTTTACAATACAATAAAGAGTTTTAGAATAAAATAATTTTTTCTTAGTTTTATATTGGTTGTACCACCTGACATGTAAACTGAACAAGTCTAACTATGAAGAGAAAGCAGCTATTTTTTATCAATATTTGAGAGAGATCTACATACCTTTCACTCATCAGTGAAGGTCACCTGGGTTCCTTTTGATGATGCAATACCCCGTTTACTCATCTCTCTTTTCAATTTAAAATAAAAGTTGTATGAATGCGGCTGTGCCGCCCTGACACTTCTTAGATAATCAGATTTCCGGACAAATTTGTTTTTAATATTCCAAACAATTTAAAAACAATTAAACTATTAAACTTTGTTTATTTGAAAGGTTTTCTATATAAAATTATGCCCCCATATTAATATGATATTTATTCATATTTTAAATTATATATGTAATACCTTTCACATAGTGTTAACTTGCTCGGACAGTCGTGCCACCTGAGATTTTGGGGGTTTTAGATGGCAAAACATAAATATATCATTTTTATGATTAATTTGAACATATTTCCAGTCTAACAGGTTTTATAGAACAAAATGATGCTTATTATGAATCATTTAAAATTATTTTATTTTCAAAGTAGTGAGCTCGGACACAAAAATCTGCATGTCATGTCATTGACCCATATATTAATAGCTTTTTCAGCCCTTTTTTGCTTGTGTTCCAACTTTTATGAGATCTGTTGCAGCCAGAAAATTTGAAATAAGCTCATTTTGTGGATAAAAATGTAAAATGTCTCAGTTTCAACATTTGAAATGTTATCTATGTTCTATTGTAAATAACATACTGGCTCGAGATCTGAAAGTCACTGCATTTTGATTTTATTCACAATTTACACTTCGTCCCAACTATTCCAGAATTGTGGTTGTATACTATTTTTTGTTGATACTTTCGGCACATTGTTTTCTGGCTATATTGTTTCATCAGCCAGTAGGTTCCAAATATGCACAAGGATTGAATCAAACGCTATTCTCTCAGATACAGTATTGTCAATTTAGGAACTTCGCTCAGCCTCACATGCATGTCTTTGAACTGGGGGGGGGTTGGGGGGGGACTGGAGTTCCTAGAGTAAAACAGCACGAATACAGGAATAATATGCACACTCCACACGAAGGCCCCACGCCGCATTCGATCCTGACCTTCTTGCTGAGAGGCGACGGCACGACCCATAGCGTCACTGTGGCATCCCTGATTCTGCTTCTATTCAATTTCCAACCACACATCAATAAGCCTGAACCTCGAATCATTGCAACCAAATCAAAAATGACATTAAGCAATGCAGGAAGATTGGAACCAAATCAATTTTAAACTACAACAGCCCATAAATAAATGACATCATAGTCACACCAAGTATTATCATTCCCCAGTAGCTTCTCGAGAAAAAAAAAAAGGAGCAGTTCTGGGCTCTCCACATTGCAGGCCTCCTCAAATTAGATCATTGGTACAACAAGAAGAAAGCTGACTCCTGACAGGAAAATTGAGTAGGCTTTTTCTTCATTGAAACAGCAATACAGCAAGCAAGACAGTAACGTTTAGGGGGCTGCTGATTAATCATATTACGACGCAAGGAATCTTGGTCTGCATGCGTGTATGCATACACATGAATTTCCTTTCCGTATCTCGACAGCCGTTCATCCGATCAACTTCAAACTTAGTGCATGTATTGCTGAGGACCCAAGGAAGTTCAACAATGAGTATGAAGTTGTTTGCCCAAGTGGCTTTCAAGAAAAATCGAGAAAGCTGCAATCAGCTGCAATCACCAATACCACTCAAGCAGCAATTGAACGGGCAACTGCACTATACCACGCGAGCGACAATGAAACAGGCACTGCGGTCGTTCAGATGAGTCAAATATTCAAGCTACCTTTTTTATTGTTAAAAAGAATTAGGACAGCGCACAAATATTGCTCGTCAGAAAGGAAGTTTTGCATCTCTTTTCTATAAAATGAAACATCAGAAGACATCAGGCTCGAAGTCCATTTGCAAGTATTTATCAAGTAAAAAAGAGCAGTGCTTAATTTTGGTGAAACTTCACACAGTTTAGCTCATGTAAAGTGCAAATTCATTAAATTTTCTCAAATAAAAACCAATCTTGTATAAGTTTGACCAAACAGTTCATGAACAGTATCCTTCTAATTAAATCCCCCAAATTTGCAGCTTTTTCTCAAAAATAAGCCTTTAATTGAGGTCCGAGTGGAGATTTCCAAAAAACAAAATGAAGATTGACCCAATTTCGCCAATTAGCGGATGTGACCTAACAGGAGGTGTTCTAAAGGCAGAAGTCAAGTTGAAAAACAACAGAAAAACAAGATTGTGTGATAGAATACCATTTCCATAAATTGATAAAAACAAATATTTTTCTAATCACAAGGGTAAGAGGAAGAATGTGACAATCAGCGTGAGGGCATTGGTGCACCAAAACTACTGACCGAGAGTTTTACAAGGCCAAGCCGAGGAGAGGTGTCCAGAAATAGGCAGCCTACGTACATATGATGATAATATGAGACCTTCATTCCACAGTGAACACTTGACAAACAAGGCCCAAGCAGATCTCCGTTTGCACAACTGGCTGGCTAGCTTTTTACGATTAAAGTATTAAGTTTCACATATAACGGTTATCGAAGAAACTTGAATTTATTAATTTAATGGCGAAAACTGTTAGCATCGTGACTTGAACACTCTAGAACAGGGGTGTCAAACTGGTCCATAAAAGGGCCGACTGGCTGCAGGTCTTCAATTCGACCAAGCAGAAGCACACCTAACACAACCAATTTCATCGACTGATCTCAGCCTGCACAGTTGGGAAGTTGTATCAGGTGAGCTTCTGCTGAGTTGGAATGAAAACTTGCAGCCCCTCGGCCCTTTTCCGGACCAGTTTGACACCCCTACTCTCGAAGCTTACTGTTCTTTCATTCTCCAGTAGCAGCCCCTGGTCTCGTTATGGCTTTATCATCATGGCCGATTTTATTTTGATTGTATTCAAGCTCTCGTGGAAGATGGATTTAGTTACATTTTGAGTCATTTTTTGCATAAAATTGTTTCTACACTCATTTTAGGATGGGCTTATAATGTGGCGCCCTCGGCTAATTAACCAGCTTTTTTGAGTATTGAATAGATGGATGAAATTCGGGACCGGAACAGTTCGGGCTCAGCTTATTAACCGATGGCTGATTAAGCAGCGATTCCAGAAATTACTAAGCCGCAGTGATATCCAGACCTCTGCTGTGATTCAGGATCTGGCAGATAAACAGTCATCAGTTAAATTTTTCGCGCAGATCGCCGATCCTGATCCAGGGTCCGTGAAACCTGCTCATTTCCTCTTCACAAAATCCCCTCGTGCCTTTCGAATTGTGGGGTTTTTCGGAAATTTATGGACCACGATGCCACTGCTTGCATCAGCCTTATTGTTACAGCCATAAACAAGGCAGATATTTGGCATTTTCCCAACAGAATAATCCACAGTTGCAAATCACTGAGCCCAATGACAGTGACAATGTGTTCTCTGCCTCTGACCAGATACCACCTGTGACGTCATCGCCGAAGACAGCCGCAGATAAATTCTTTCTGAGATGATTGCAATTTGCAGTGATTAAAAAGCAAATAAATTTGTAACGGCTGATTATGATTTGAAATGACCACTGCACAAAGGATGTATTTATATTAAAGATTCTGCATTCCAATCTTATTTTTGGATGAACAAGCACTTTAAACACAAATAATATTGAATGATATTTACCAAGTCCTTCAACCATTGAGAGGGATCATCTTCACTGGCAATGAATTTATTAGGGCCCGAGCACCGACCGAAGGTGCGAGGAACCTATTGTTTTTGATGGGATTTTTATTCTTCTTCTTCTTCTTCTTCTTCTTTTTATTCTGCTGCGAGAACGCATTTTTGAGGGCTTTGCCATGCACAAAAACTCACAAAAATGTGCCCACACATCAGTCGTGGTGAAAATTACAAAGTATTATTACTTTTGTGCTTGGACATGCCCCGGTGGCTCTATAGCGCCACCAAACACGAGGCCATTTTGGAACGCACTTGCTTCGATTCCCACGAAATTTGGTAGGGTCATAGAAGTCATCATAAATTTTTTTGTCAATTTTTTTGAAATTTTTTTGCCTCGCAGGAAGTGAGCCATTTCCTGCGTTTTTTCAGATTTTACGAACACATTTTTGAGGGCCTTATCATACTCGAAAACTCACCAAACTGGGCTCATAGACAAAAAATATTAAGTTCTTTGATTCAATATCTCATTTGGCACTAGGTATGACATGGTGGCTCTATAGCGCCCCCTAACACATATTTGCATTTTTGAAGGCAACAGCATGCTCGAAAACTCACTAAACTTTGCGAACATATTGAGCTGGTCATACTATTCACAAGAATATAGGGTTTACAGATAAATGTGGCAAAATTGCATTACAGCGCCACCTAGAAAATTTCAATGAAGCAGCCCTCGCAGCGTGTTTAAGCTACATGTACGAAATTCGGTGCACATGTGAACCATGCCAAGATCTAAAAAAAAGTCTCTTGGTGCCATGATCTAGACTCAACAGGAAGTCCGCCATTTTTAATTGAATTTGAAAATTTTTTTTATTTTTTGCCATTCACAGGCGTCGTTCTTTAACGAACTCCTCCAAGAGATTTTATCGTATCAACTGCAAATTTCGCATATGACATCCAAAGACCTTGTCGATGTTAAATTGCGAAGCTTTTTTGGATTCATTTAACTTTGTACTTGTGGCGTTGCGTTGAATTTCCATGTTCCGCCATGAAACAGGAAGTTGGTTTTACGCGCACATGCTTTGTGAGATATGCGCAAAACTTCACAGGCTTAATTAAATTGTCCCTCTAAGTATAAATATATGCTAATATCAGATCAGAAGTGGCCAGATGGCTCCACAGCGCCCTCTAGATACGGCCATGTTAAGATAAAAGTGCTTGAATGTTCATGAAATTTGGTGTAATCATTGCATTAGTCATTCCGGGCAATGGTTAATTTTTTTGGCCAAACAGGAAGTGAGCGATGAGCTATTTCCTGCATTTTTCCAAATTTCATGAACACACGTTTGAAGGCCTTAGAACACTCCGAAGCTTGCAAAACCAAGCACAATTTATTATTGTCTTATTCTCTTCAATGTCATCCATCAATTGGCACTAAATGTGGCATAATAGCTCTATAGCGCCCCCAATCAGATTTATAAAAGAATTGCTCTTTTGCTCGTCTAAACATGCTGGAAAATTAACAAAAATCAACACACTCATGGAGCTCGGTAATACGATTACTATGTTGTAGATTTTGCGCACAGGCATATCAAAATGGTACCATAGCACCTTCCAGAAAATTTTTGCACTCCCCTCAGGAAACCACATTGTACGCGGTCCAGCAGTGTCCAATGGCTGTGAATGGACGCCTGCACCCATCAAGATCTTGCTGCCACCCCAACGTGCACGAAGGGTGCGAGGGCCCTTTCAACGCTGCTTGCAGCTTTAATTTATTTATTTATTCATTGAAACCTCCACAGAGGGAGATAACTTTAATTCCTGATTCTATCACATGAAACATATACAAGGTACAAGGTACAAGGCACATAAAAACAGTTACAAATAAGATTAGTTAAAACAGAGAGCAAACCGAGACTACAGTGGGAATTAAAAGGCCTGGATGAGCGATTCCGCCAGTCTATGTTCCACAGGGTTTCTCAGATTGAAATCATGGTGATGAGTGAGGACCCTCAGGGAATCGATCACACCGTCCCTCCCCTGTTACTTAATGTAACATTCTTAAGATTGCATAGGGTCACAATACTTTTCAAAGACAATTAAATATGCACTTCTGTGTGGCAAAAAAAAAACAGTCGCATGGAAATTTACAAGAACAAAAAACAGTTCAACAATCACCAAAAGAGATCACAGACCAAATATAGGTCATTTTGAAGCAACCACACAGTTGGACATTAGAATACTCCAGAACACCGGATGATGGCGCGGTCAAGCCTGACATTGTCATGGGAATCAGAGGAGGGGTAAAAAAAAACATCATTTGTTCAGATGTGGGGGTGTCACATATCAGCAGGTAATTCCAGTCTTCAAGGCTGACCTACCTAGTAATGCTTGGAACAGGCTGCTTTTGAAGATGCCCATCACCCTCTCAATGGCAGTTTTCAGCTGTTGCTCCTCTGGTTTTCGCAGTTTCGTACAGTAGTCTTCCAGCAGGCCTAGAGCCCGAGCTGTGTCTACAAGAAGGTGAGAGAGACGGCACTGTAGACTCAAATCACTGCAACATGCAAAACACCAAAGAAATTAAGGCACATGAGCCTTTTCACAGTATTGAGGCTGGTTGAAATTTAAACAGAACCACTGCGAAGGTTTTACATCTCAAGAGGGTACAAAAAAAACCTGAAGAGAATTGAATGGATGTACTTTTCACAACAAATTTGGAGACACACTCAGCTCCCATTTCACCAGAAAAGACAAAAGACCAGTATGTTGTTTCACTCGTAGTAGCAAAGCATTTTCCGGTTTTAAGTTATCCATCTCTGTCACTGGTACTTGGGGCACATACAGGTGAGGCCGATGACGCGCAGCACCATACAGGTACAACTCAGAAACGACATGGGCAGCATCCCAGCTCTACAGACATGTTGTTTGGACAAAGTATTGGAATTCGGCTCTCGCCATAACAAGAGATCCACCAAAAGGTTGGATGAGAGCAGCTGCAAAGCTGACACCCAGTCACAGGGTACACCAGGACACAAAGATGCCTTGTACTGACTGGCCGTGTCATTGTAGTGCAGTAAGCACACACACACACACACACACACACACACACACACACACGACGAATCCCAGCTTTTAAGAAGGGAAAGTTTTAAACAGTTTATTTTCAATATCTTTAAAAAGCGAACAAAGAACTGAGATGATCCAGTCCAGATCATCCCCCCCAACATCCCAAGGTTTCTCTACTCCATTCTTTGCTCATTAAAGTAAATTTGTTATCACTTCTATAATGTCCCACAAGTCAGCACCCCAAGTCTCAGCAAATTAACTGAGGCTGGCGAGGGCATCTTTAAAATTACTGCAATATTCCACTCAAGGCCATCGTTCTTCCCATTAAAATCTGACAAACCAATTCCGAAAGAATATTTAAACTACATTTAGCTGATTCAAGGAATCGCATTTTAGCCAAACCAGGAGATTTTTTACTCCCATAGCCAGAAAACCTGCAGTGTCATTTCAGTTTTAATGTAGATAGGGTGGCATTTATAGCCCCCACAGCTTTTGTCCATCCTATGGCCTGATTTTTGGACATACTTGACATCAATAACCCACCCTCACTTATAACACAGCCACACCAATATCACTTAGAGTTCACAAAGTAAGCAGGCCACACAATGACATAAGGACTGCGGCTTTGTTACCTGATTTTAAAAATGCCCTGATTAATACATCAACCTGGATGCAGGGGTGTGTTAAATATACAACAGAGCATGACAAAGGCAAACAGGCCAAGAGTATACTAGGAAAGTGCATTAAAATTAACAGCTGAATCTGTGGTTGGGTTCAGAAAATGACGTCAGAAATCAAGGCTAATTGATGTTGGAAATACAGCAAGTAAAGACAATTTGCAAGGAGCCTCCTTTTTTAGGGAACATCTCTTCTTGAAGGCCGCATCACAGGCAATAATGCCTCTGGCGCACCTGACTTCCAGCATGAAATTTCAAAAACAAAATATGACATGAAATAATGTCGACAATTAACTTCCTGGATTGAATAAATGGTACAAATATTTGTTCAAATTCGCAATTTCCAAAAATCGCCCAAATTAAACAATTTACTGAAAACATTTTCTTGGATCTCTGGGTCAAACAATTGGTGTGTTGTCACCTTTTAGAACCCAACATATTGGTTCTAATTCGTGCTCTGACAACAAGAGGCTGGGGAATATCTTCTTACAGCCTTTGTGAATGGTTGGAAGACCAAAGAAAGACTATTCATGTCAGTGACCCCCGAATCAGCATGACGTTTGACTGAGTGCACCCGTTGCACTGCGCGTAGCTGCATTGATGCACTCACCTTTTCTTCTGACAGGCATCCTTGTTTCTTGGCAATCCTTTGAGTGTATTATAGTTCGGAACAACATATAAAAAATACTCCTCCTCTCTACATTACATAGGCAGCAATGTTCGGAGTTATAAAAGTTTCAGGCGCACATGTAAACCGTTAACGCAAACGTTATGTTACTGGCAGGTATAGCCTTACAAACGCGCAGGCACACGCTGCAAAGCCATGGTTAGAAAGCCAGATTTCAAATAACTGGGTCGCTAGCAATGAGATACAAAATTCTTAAGTTTAATAAAACACACACTGCGGTGCTTGTATTTGCTAACGTATTCTATTTGTGCTACACCCAAGAAACGAGGATTGATCCAATTCCATGTCTTACATGACTCCCGTGTTGCGCGATACATGCTCATTTCCAAGAAAAAGCCTCGCTACAAATGTCAAAGGACCGCTGAAACTATAGCACACGGATGTATTGTACCACCATTGGTCATGCAGTCCAGCTAAAACTACCGCAAATAAATCTCTGCAGCCGCACGTATCGCGGAAGATGGGCTGACACGGGTGTAGTACGCTTTAGCTCACTCCGTAGAAGCTGGATACGCAGGAGTCAAAGCGACGCTCTCAGTGTTGTTTAAAAAAGGCAGAGACTGCGGCAGGTTCGGGGACTTCATTCAAATAAAGTTTCCTCGATTGTGAGAGCTCCGAGCAATATTCCCCCGGGTTTCCATCACTTTTTCTTCAAAGCCACTACCAGCCTGTTGGCACCGTATCAGTGACCCTCCCATGTGATGAGCATTGGATTTAAAATAGGAAACCAATCGCAGTCTGAACATTAAAGGCACAGCGATACAGTTGCATGCTGTACCCGTCAGAGTAAAAAGGACGAAATAGTATACTTGGTTTGATTGAATGTAATGCGGCAAATTGCTATATATAAATAACCGTTGCATTCATACTTTGGTTGAGGCCAACCACCCATTCAGTCCCATCTACACATACAGTAGTTAATAATAATAATATATCATAATAATATATTATAATAATAATAACCTACGCATTATAAACTAATTTAAGGGTCATTATTGTTACATGACACCTAGGTATTAAACTTGATGTGCAAAGCGGAGCCGACACGCACCGTTAACGTTATGTAGTGAGCAATACCCCCATAACTTCAGCTGACGTCTCGTCCTACCCAGAAACAGTCCATACTAAAACTAATTAGCTTGAACTAACCAGCAAGAAAATCCATGAATGAACTCGCAAACATTATTTGTCGTCAAAACCTGTTTTACACCAAATACAGACCAGAAGTTGAGAAAATATACGTTAACGGTGTAGTGCACCTGATGTCAGCCAGACCGCAAGTTTGCTTGTGCTGCTTCGACATGAATGAGCGCATTTGTTAGAAATAAAGATTTTGCACTGCTCCTAAGCAATAGAAACAATTGCTACATCAGCATTACTTTTAGATCAACAGATCGCGGTCAAATGGTACCAAGCTAGTCGGTAATTTGGTCGGTAATGTAGCCTGCGAACATTTTAAATATCCTGAGGTTAGACAACAAGCCTGGATCCGTCAAATACCCGCAATAGCAAACTAGCAGCCTAAATGACATAATTGCCCGAAAATATCAATCACATTACATGCAAAGCATTCAGAATTAACAGTGTCCGCTATTTAGTAAAAACATTGACGGTAGGCAAAGGCGGAATATAATTCCACAGTATAACCATTAGCTGACGAGCCAGGAAGAAAATGAAATAACGTCGGATTCTTCTCAGTCATTGCGACGCCTATCGGAGATGCTCAGAAAGGGATCAGTAAAACGCATGGCTTTGCAAAATACCTGCATTTTCACTATTTGGAAATTCGAATCTTATTTAAACGTGTCCGTTCAATGTATTGTTCAATTTATGGTGCATTTATCTGTTGTCCATCCTCTGCCTAAAAGAGCCTGTGCAACCTTTTTAGCATCAAGTCATCATTTGTAACCATGGGGTGCCGGAGTACCACCTCCAGCTGCATCCTCCACCGTTACCCTAGATTCACCTTAGCAACGAAAAGGCTTGTTACTAGCCGCCGTGATTGACAGTTCTTGATCCAATAGTCGATGGTTTTTTGCATGCCCGTGTCCCTACTGGCCAATAGGAAAATATTAACAGTTCCGTGCAGAGCTGCTCTGGTTCCGTGGTTTTGAGTTCAGAGGTGAATCAAGCAGCACATGTGGCTTAAGATGGCTGCACTCCGTTGACTTCTGAAGATCAAAACATTTAATGTCGAACTCAAAAAAAAATCACAGAACGTGATGTAGAAATGGAAACATTATATTATAAGTGCTAATGCATGATAGCAGTGTTGTGTCTTTGGAATTCTGCCTGGGTGATCTTTACGAAGCAAAGTAGCTCACGTTAGGAAATGTTTTGTGGTTTTACGTTTAAGCTGAGGCGTTAGGTTTTTGGTAGCAAAGCCTCCAATTCGTCCCGGAATTCCTGCGCTCAACCTTTCTAGAGTAGATGTGGTGAGTTGAACAGAAAAAAATCACAAGTAATTATCTTTAGCAACGATCATTTTGAAAATTATTTTCTCCCTTTATCTATCTAGCTCGTCATGTCGCAGAATATTCAGACTGTCAATAATGGAGACCTGCAGTCGAAATTTGCTTTCCGTGAACTACTCTTATTGAAGTATGAACGGCTCCCTGAGAGAGATAAGTATGTTTAACGGGCCAATGTATGTGTACTTATGAGATCAGTTCTACCGAATGTATGGGTTAACTTAAGTTGCTGCTTTTATAATAAAATTGTTTCCATCATTCAGGCGGACCATTGCCTATGGTCCAGTGTATCTTGGAGGCTGCGCTGCTATTGCTGGGCTTCTTGCGAACACCCATTTTCGCGGAGTCCTCAATGTCACCCAGGGCTTGTTTACGTCAAGCCTTCCAATGGCGGTCATGCCCCTTTTGACAACGGTGGCGTTCTACAATGGCTTTATATCGCGACCTCTCCTGTCAGGTGCGTCTTGATAATGATTTACCTCCTACCAGAGTAATATTGGCTGAGTTATGGGCTGGACTACCCATAAAAATTTTACTGACGTGTTCTAAAATTTCTAGGAATTTTATTTTGTTTGTTTTTTGCCTACTATCCCAAATTAAGAGCTCTGTCAACAAAGAACGCTCCTTATTTTATATTATTCACTTATTATCCCCCGCCAACACGCAGTGGGAGGGGGATATAGGTTTGACCTCTGTCCGTCCGTGTGTCCGTCCGTCCGTCTGTCCGTCCGGGATAAAGGGGACAGCTTTACTCTGAAACTACTACAGATACAGTAACCAAATTTGGTGTGTAGCTTCAGACCATAAAGGCCTTGATTGAGTTCGAAAATGAGAAGTGCACGATTGGCGGGGGATGTTGTAGACCATGTCGACTTGTTTATACATATCTTGCATATGGCATTACACTGTAGGGAAATTCCTGTCAGACTCACCGTAAACCACTTTATATCTTCCAGAAAAGAGCAGTCAAGATAGTTACTTTATCACATAGACTCGCTCACGCACAGCCCCTCTTTAAGCTGCTGAAAATTCTACCACTGCACAGCCTGTCGCACAATTTTTTTTTACACGAAAGAAACTATTCCTAGTATTCTAAAACCGTGTCCAACTGAACTGCAAACCGTCAGTCCTTATAACACTGGGAACTGAACATTTGACTTCAATAAACCACTGTAAAGAAGTAATCTGTCCTATCACCTATTTAAGACAGTTGGACCTCATGAATGGAGCAGTCTCCCTACATTATTCAGATCTATTAATTTTAAGTCTTTGTTTAAACTTAAGGAACAGACATTTTCGTTGAACAAGCTGATTTTGTCCTTGTAGTCTGTATGTACACAAAGGTTTTGTTTTGTGCACTTTCCATCTATGTAAATTTTAAAATGACTGTCACAGGAATATGTCTAGATCATATATCTATCTGTAATAACACAAATATACTATTTTTGGGGAGAACAAGCTTTATTGAGGAGCTTGATTCCTGCCATACTGTATGTATGCTCCGTTTGTGAAACTAATTTATGTCATTATGGTGAATAGACTGAAATTATAAAATGTTAATTTGTTATACTCAGGAGAGCTGAACTGCCCAACCTGCGCACTAATCCGAGGCGGGTTAGTGGGAGGGCTTTCTGGCGGTCTGTATCCTGTTTTGCTGGCTTTGCCTGTCAGTGCCGGCCTGGCATCGAGGTGGGAAGAATTCAGAATCTGTGCCTATTATTCATGAAAATCACATGGCAAACCTATCCAATTGCTCAGATCCCATTTAAATGCATAATCTTTTTTTCTGTAGTTGTTTCGTGTGGCCGGTGAGACCGTTAGCGACATCAGTGTGAAAACTTGAAAATCAATGTTTGAGGAGTTGAATTCGCTGTAAGTAAACTGTCCCATACTCCACAGGTACGCCACGTCGCCAATGCCGGAGAAAGGAAATGTGCTTCGGTTCTGGATCGCAATCACTCGGCCAATCTTGAAAAAAATGAATGTTGTGTTGGTACTGCAGTCTCTTTTGGGCATTTATCTCGGCTCAAGGCACTACAGTATCTACTTAAAAATGCTTGAATTACCCATGACCGACAGCGAGGAACTCATCTAAATGTATATCGTAATTTTTTTTTAAGAAACTTGCTGCTTTGTCTTGAGTAAAAAAATGTCATGCCTTGTTTATTTACATTTGTAGTGTAGTGAGCAAATAAAACCTGCTCCTTTCAAAATCACTGTGGACCCAATTCATTTTTATTCAGCACGCTTTATTCAAATATGCCTCTGGAGAACCACTTTCACGCTGGTAAGTGTTTTCAATCCTAGAATTATCCTAAGTTGTTTATTTCCTCATCAACCAAGTCATATGTAGACATTATCATTTACCCTTTTAAGCCTCATTGGCGGTGATGGCCAGCATTTGGTCGCATTTCCCCAGATGCAATTACCTGCATTACAGCAAAGAAAACAATGCGGATGGGCAGCTATTTTTCATTGGATGTACAGCTATTTTGAGTGCAGTTAGAGGTTAAATAGCCCTTTAACTGCTTCACATCTATGGTAAGAACCAGCATCCACAAAGATTGGGAACCACTAGATCAGGGCTATTCAACATTATGCTGTAATATACATATACCTGTATCCTGTATATACATGCTTTGACTGAATACATAATCATGCTTTTAGGCAATACCATGGTAACTCACGTGACATTTAAGTCATTAACTGGGTTCCATAGAGTTAATGAAATGATACTGGATATTGATCGGGCTCTTGTGGGATACCTATTTAGTCACCCTTTTATACTTACACCCATTATTGTTTTCCAGTAGGTAAAAATTCTGAGAAAGGGTTCAAAATGTGTGGCAACACATGTGACGCCAATTCGGACACAACTTCTCACCGCATCCAGTTTTATTAAAAAACTTTGATGATATGGAGCCATTCATGGGTGAATGACCACGGAAATGTGACACACAATGATATAAAAAGTGAAATGATTTTCAAAATTTTGGTCGTTTATAGTAACACGCGTGACATTCCCTGACATTCAAGCAAGTCCAGAAAGAATTATCAATGCCATCAACTACAAAGAACATTTTTCTTTCAGAGAGGAGGATTTGGCCTTAGACTGCTTAAATCAAGAGAACATTTTTGCTAAGATTCAGACGCATCATGCTTGGTTCTGTGCTTTCAAATTATCACAATATCGTTTCTGTTTTTCTGCTGGGGTTAATTTCTGCATGCCTGAAATGTATGCAATCATATTTAAGACACTTCATATTATTTCATTGCTTATTTTACTTCTCACATTTTTTGTTTACTGGCTAGTCCCATCTGACATGAATGAAATGTCTGAAATAATCCAAATTTAACAATGACCAGAAAATTAGCCTGGCAATATGGGTGGGCCTGTGCTTGGGCCAATACATACTTTTGCTACAGGTGGGTTAAGCAGGGCACTTCGCGCATTCGCAAAACTAAAAACTTCTTTGTAAAACCAATGTACACAGGTAGTCAATAAAAACGCATCACTTAATGTCATAAACATTATTCTCATTCACCAGGAAGTGACATAATGTGGTTAAATGCTGCAGTAGACATTAAACAAGCAATTCAGATCATTGGAAGCCAAAATCAAAAGAGCATGGTCACTGTCCATTACGTAATCAGTTATAACCCATCAGGCAAACACAGATGACTCCTGCAGGCTTCAATACTGAGTGTGTCCACCAGCAGCATTGATGCAGGAGGTGCATCTACGCCCCATACAGGCCACAAGTCGCCACAGGCTCCCCACTCTTCCTGCAGTGCTTGGATCAGCTGGTTCCAGTTGAGTGGACATGGACTGCGTATTGCTAGGTGCAATTTTATGATGCTGCACACATGCTCAATGGGGTGGAGATTTGGGGAATATGCAGATCAGGGCATCACAATGACATTTTCAGCCACCAGGTACGCAGTGGTGACACGTGCAATATGCGGACGTGTGTTAGAGCAATGTGACAGCAATAAAAGTGACGTTGTTCATGTGACAGTCACAACAGTCAATTTCACGTCTGAGGTGAAACTGTTTTTAGGTTCTGCTTTCGTTGGACCTTGTCTGTCACAAACTGGTGGATCCATATGTTTTGACGAACTATTCAATTCAGAACAATGGGCTGATTATGTAACTGCTGATCGATGAACTGCTGAAGCGTGAAATGCAATCACCTCAGTGGTCAGGCCATTGACAATTGACACAGTTGATATATCTGTACTCATAAAATTGTTCATGTTCATCATAGGTATAAATTTTACCAACAGTAGAATGAATGCATTTTTAATGACTGTCAATGTAGTTTTAGCATTGGTCTGCCACCGCTTGGTGTTTAGTGTTCTCTGCAGGTGTATTACCATGTCACGTGTTACCCTTTTTCTCAGCGAAGGGGTTAATATTTCCGTTTGTTATCCTTTTAACATTATAAGGCAAGGAACCCGAGAAAAGAATATAGATTAGCTCAGAAATTAATTAAATAATTCTTTTAAAAACAAAACTTCTTAACATAAAAGTAACACACGTGACATCTTCAGTATGGGCCAGAAGAAGGGCTTTAATTACCATAAAAATGTTAAACAACATACAGCTTCATTCTATATTTTAAAATCATGATCCTCAATGAAGGCTAAAATGCAGAGCTCTTTTCCCAAAACTATCTGGTTCAGTGTTTTTAGGCATATTTAAAGTTCAGTGGCAAAAAAGCCACTTTTTGTCCATTTCAACTCCATGACACTAAAAGGATTAATATGATGATGGGGCAAAATATTTTATTCCCCTTGGCAGACTGCTGTTTCTCATATAATGTGAAGTCAGAGGGTAAATAAATGAAAAGCCACTAATTAAGACATATTCATGACTTCATAGAATTCTGAGACTGCAGTTTTGGTTGCAATGAAAACCTGCGAACACAGTGGTCCCCCAGGACTGAGTCTGAGAACCACTGGTCTAATGGATTAAACTCTAACAAATACCACCTAATTCAGTGGTTCTCGAACTCGGTCCTGGTGCCCCATGTGTATGCTTGTTTTCTGTTCCAACCACAGTTGCAATCTTAGGACTTAAACAAGCTTTTGATTTACCTTAATTAGGTGCATTCATGTTTATAGCAGTCATTAGTCCTAATTTGACAAATCTACACATGCCGTGACGAATTTAAATTTCATATCCACAATGAGATATGTTGAAAACCAGTATGAACAAGTCGACATGGTCTACAACATCCCCCGCCAATCGTGTGCTTCTTATTTTCAAACTCCATCAAGGCCTTCATGGTCTGAAGCTACACGCCAAATTTGGTTGTCCTATCTGTAATAGTTTCTGAGAAAAGTTGTCCCCTTTCTCTCAGATGGACGGACGGACGCATGGAGGGACAGAGGTTAAACCTGCATCCCCCTCACACTTCGTGTTGGCGGGGGATAATAACTGCAGAGAGAAACAATTTGACCAAACCCTTAATCCACATAAACAGTCAATAGGTTCCTCATTGGTGAAACTGTCAACACATGGTTGCAAAAATCAACAATTTATTTGGCAAACAGTAAAGTCACACTGTTTTGTTTCATGTTCATTTTATTAAGTAAGATTATTTTGAAAGAATTCAAAACACCTGTGTTCAGCAACCCAATTTCAAGCTTACTGATAACCTCCGTCTAGTTTGATCTGTTTAGACATGCTTTTTACTTGCGAATCCTCACAATATGGCAAAATAAGCATAACATGTTGGAGGGTTTTTATTCTTCATGGAACAGTGGATATGTCCATAACAATGGAGCTAAAGGTGGTAAATAACTGTTCTAATCATGGAATGCAGCTAAATAAGACAAATCAACACCCTGTACAAAGTCTAAGATTGCAGTTGTCGTTGTATCAGAAATCAGCAGTAGGGCACCAGGAACGAGTTTGAGAACCACTGGCCTAATTCAACAGCTACCCCCATCACAGCAGCAGAGGAGGATCAGGTATGTCAACCTGGGGTGCGTTTCCCAAAAGCATAGTTGCTCACTAAATTAGCAACTTGCATAAATCTGTCCATTCAGTCAATGGCTCCAACTATGTGAGTTAGCATCTGTGATTTTGGGAAATGCATCCCTGGATGTTACAGATGAACATGGGCTGGAAACATTAAAATCTGGGACTCTTATTCATTATACTTTCACTACCTTTCCCCACCATGTCTTCCGTAGTTGTCTTGGTCTTAGCTCCCCATGTCAGGAAGATGAGCAAGTTGAGAACCAAAAAAGATGAGGGGAAGTTAAAAAAATGCTTCACAGTAAATCTCCAGTGATCTGGAAAAACCTTGTTCATGTCACTTCTGGTAGAAACTGAGTTTAACCTTCATGTGCAGTAATTAAGAGTGGTAAAATCTTAAAGCATTAGCCATTAGTGTCATTTGAACTTTCAAACTCAGGCTTCAATCATTTTTTTTCTGTTAGGAAAAGTCCAGAACTCAAAATTTTAGTTCAACTTTGAAGTCTTTGCCACTGAAACTTCTTTTCCAGATCACAGGAGAACCCCCCCTTACCCCTTCAGACATCTCAAAGTGACATGTTGCAGCTGATGTGAATATCAGGAACAAGATTCATGAGTGAATCATTAATTTATGTCACAAATTCCAGAAAAATGTTTCAAATCTATGGTGTCAACATCGCTTACCATGGGGAAACCTTTCCTTTTATTCCCCCAACAACCCCCAACTCTCTATTATAAAACCATTTCTCTCTGGAGACAATTTTTACTTTTGATAGACAGGACATTGTTACCATGGATCAGCCGTCAGGCAAGTGGCACTTATATAAAAGTAGCATATTAAAAGACCTGAATGAATTTGTGGACAAATGCAAATGTTCTTAGTTCATTTTCCCAACATAATTCGGGTCAATTCATCCTCTTAAAAGGCTGAAAGGTTGCTGCAGATCAATGCAGCAATTCCATGTGCTCACCGTTATATTCTATGAATAAGCACTCCCATCACGATGGGAGTCGTTTCCAGGGTGACAACAGCTCAAGCCCCACAGAGCACAATGGATTGCTGAATGGTTTTAGGAGCATATGCCACCACCTTCACTATAACCAGATTTCATCGACTTAACTCACAGGAGATTTGGAAGGCATTTGACAGTTCTGACACCATCTTCAAAACACCAAATGAGAGGTAATCTCATGGAGAAAGAGTCTCCATCCCTCCAGTAAAGTTTCACACTTGTTAACTCTGCCAGCGCATATTAAAGATGATCTGGCAGCTTGTGTAGGCCCAACACTGTCCTTATACCTGGTCCACACCAGAGGATTTTCAAATCTCAACTAATTTTAAAAATGTGGGAAACCACAGACAAAAAGACAGATGTAATCGACTTGTAGTGTTTCAATCATAAGAATGCACACCGTGGACGGTCCAATCAAGATGCAGGACCACACCCTTTGCATTTCGATTTCAGAGCGGCAATTCCACGAACTTGGGATCTCACAGAAACTTGCGCGAATGAACATGACTCCAGAAAATTTACAAAAACAGAGGAGGCCCGAGATCATCAACTTGTTGCACTTGCGTGTGCAGTGTTTTGTAGCGAAAACCCTTAGTTTGATATAGGCTTTACATAAGCATTTCTCTCAAACATCACCGAAAAACTTAGTCCTCAGTTACTTAAGAAACTTGCAAGGCTACTTTACATTAGTATTGAGTTTGCTTTTTAGCACTTTACATTCAAAGCCATGACAGTTTCTGTCGCTCTTGTATATTCAGTCATGTTACATCTTCCTGGACACTCTGAATGAGCGCTCTTGTTGTTGCCATGATTGCACAGCCTTGTTTTCCTTTTGCACCGTCTACCTGGCTTGAACAAAAACATCTTAACATTGTTTGTATTGCTGCCAGCCTTGTTTGTTTGACACACAAGTACACAACACCCGTTTGACGATGCTTCCCCGTCTCACTGGCCATTTCTGGCAAATGTTAATGGCCATTCTTTCCATACTACAGGAATTCGATTGGCAATATCAAAGATTTATCAAAAGTTTATTTATGATTCGAAACTGGACTGATTCCAATCCAGTCAGTAATTTTATGTCTGTGAACTACCCACTCTACAAAATCTTAAGACTATTATTATCTTTCCAGAAAAGCCAGTGGTCAAGAACGCCCCCCGCAACTGCCGGGTCAAATCAGACAGAAAATCTCTTGTGTGAGGCCAGCTTAAAGGCAGTTTTAAGTTGAGAGTATGCAGGTTTTTCATTCCAACCGATCATTACACCTGCTGATCATACCAATAATTTCTCTCCTCTCTACATGAAGGCGTGCTACTCAGTGACATTAGCAAGTGTGATGATTGATAAGAATGAAAACTAGCATGCTCTTGGCCCTCAATGGCACAACTGGGCACCATGGCCCTAAATGAAGGCAATCTTCCATTAATTTCCAGATCAGGCAGAGGAAAAAAGTGACCATTCCACCAGTGGCCATGTATGTGAAGTTGGGTACTTTGGGCTTTATATGGTCATCAGGTACATCCTGGGACTGGCCAGGCTCTGGTCCATGGTCATCTTGTACAAACAACGAAGTTTACAAGAACAGAATACAGTCAACAAATTTGCATAAGTCCCCACTAGTTCCATGCAAGATGAAAGTGTATTCAACGCCTATTAGTACAGATAAGTGCATGGCTGTGACCAGAGAAATCAGGCCAGTCCGAGATCAAGAGGCTCAGGGGGCCTGTATTGCTCACCAGGTTCAACATCGCATCAGTTTTCAGATATACAGTACAGTGAAGTTTACATCAGTGTATTTTAAAATATGCAGACATGGTCCCGTTATCAACAGCAAGTACTTAAATGATATTAACCCTATAATGCCCAGACTCAGATATCATTATGGGAAATAAATGACCCAGTAATATCTTTGAAGCCTTGAAGGGTAGTATTCAGATCCACTGTTCATCATTAGGTTTCGTGACAACAAAATATACATTGCTGAACAGAACTTCTTCTAATTCTAGGAGTATCATATCTGATACAGCCAAAAATCAGCACCCCTCCAGAACTCAACGCTCAGATTAGAGATGATACACTGAGCAGTCGTGATTGTGTTGTATCTTACCAGGTGGACATAGTCCTTCAAATTTGGTGCATCATACACGATACAGGGGGCATTATAGGGTTAAACTGTAAACAATCAGTTGTAGCACTAAATGACCATTCAGTTGGCATGAAGTCACTCTAATATAAGAAAATAGGACAAATGGCCCTGTAGGTCCTGGCCAGAAATAAAAACCAGTACAGGCAAAATCCTTGAGAATTTCACTACGTCACAGCCTATTGGGCATAGTTGCATGACTTTCAGCCATAATTTACCTAGGCATATTTTCTAAATGGGGACTTTTTAATTATTATCGAATTAAAAATCTAAATCGGATTTTTTTTTTTTTACTGCAGACTAACTTCAGTGCAATGGTCCCAAAGACGTTCATATGAAATATTAACCCTTAAAGCAGTAATCATTGCCAGTCACACAAGGCGCAAAGTATACAAAGCAAAATTTCAGATTTCAGTTTTCAAAAGATCAACAATTGTGTCCATTTTTAGACGGTAATGACCTCCAGAAGGGTTCACTGGTACCTGAGAGTCCCTCAGGTCATTTGTCCACCACATAATGATTGATTACCTTTTGGAGGGATAGGGTGAGTAAACACTAAGCACTAAGGGTTCAGTGAATCTGGCCACAGTTTCGGGGGAGAAGATTGTGATAGATTTTCCTAACGGAACATGACAATGCCAGGAAACCCGCCTGATCCTGACAGCTCAGCCAGCCAATCAGCCGTTCAGCTAAAAATTGGGCAAGCAAGTCAGTCTTCAGACTGCTACACAAAACGGTTTTTAATCCATGCATTCAAAACAAACATTTCAGTTTCATATTGACCATAACTTCACACTTTTTAGGAAGTTTGAATGAAAACTACCCAGTGCAACTGGAGAAGTCGTCAAAAACACGTCAGCCTATCAGATACCAGGACAACCAAACTGAACTCTAATTCAACCCAATATATGACACTTATTCAGGGCTTACAGGTAAACGTTAGTCTGATTCTGATCTACCAGGGGCAAGAAATTGAAAATGCGTCATTCAAAACAGGCTAGTGGCACCATATTGGATCCAAGACCTAACAAGTATTTGACACTAACGTGTCTTTGTCCCCCGCCACAAAATGTGAAATCGTGTCAAAATGAGCAATTTCTCGGTGTGACCCTGAGAATGGCGCGAAGGTCACCGAAATCTAACTCATACCAGTGGAACTAAAGAACTTGTCAGAAATACAACAGTCAATCAGAGACCAGGGTGGACATATTTGATTGTAAGTCAAGCAAAAAACAATTGGTCACTGCCATGAGAGAGACATTTGTTCCAAGCCTGATCCAAATTTGCCTGGCTGAACTTGAGAAGTCATTATAAGGACGGACAATGGTTGCTGTACCTTTACAGCTAGTCCTTTGGACCACGTGAACTAAACCTGGCAGAATGAAATTATTCAGTTAGATTGGTCCCATTGTCGCACTGACATGGAGCTGCTACAACACTGAAGAATAGGAGCTTCAAGTGGCCGTTTTATTTTTGTGAAAATGGGCAAACTGTTCCTGTGAACCTGAGTGCACATGCTACATTTCTGTGCTTTCACAGCACACTGGGTATGACTTAGGGGATAACCATGTTCCACAAATCAGCTGCTTTGTGAGGCTAACAAACATTCTCAAGAAATACAGGTAACAATGGGGATCTTAAAGGGGCAGTTCCCCAAAAATCAGCATGGCTGTATTTCAACAGTAATTCAACATACCCTCGTTGATTTCCCCTTGGAAGAATCACCAATCGCAGCTACCCAATGCAGCATTCCATTTGTCAGCAAAAAAAAAAAACTTTACTGGACTTGTTAGATCGACCAACGAAACGCTAACGAAGGGAGTCAACAACAATGGTCACTCTGAAGATGTACATCAACCACAATGCATTAGCGTTACACACTGTGCAAGAAAATACATCCAGGATAAGGTTGTGGTAACATACATAAAACCTGGGTGGCTTAATGCTTACCTCCAAAGGAGATTAATAAATTTGAGCAAGCTGAATAGAGTGAACAATGAATTATGCCTCATCTGTCAGTTTACTTTGATTAGCAACTAAACATTGATTTCCTCAGTTGCTGACACCAACTGAAGCAATGACTTGACAACTTTCTTAGCATCATTATACATTGTACCACAAAGTTCAGGCATTTTCCTAAGCAAGAAATTAAGATAAAGACATGTCTAAAATCCTGAACTCATGTAGCTCATGAAACAGCAGATTTGCTAAAATTAGTTTACAAGGCCTATTGCAGTCCAAGCTTTTTGCCCAAAATAATGGTCGAATAGGCCCAAGACTTAACTTTCTTCAGAGGAACCCCTTAGAATAACATTCAAAGAGCCATCTTATGACTGTCACAACTGAAAATGCCTAAGTGAGAAATGGAAGTTGGGGCGAGTTTTGGATTTTTTGCTTTTGATCAGACTATTGCCATCCTTACAATGCCATATCCATTATGCAAATGTAGCCAATAGATGATTACTTTTACAGTCCTTTGTTATATGCTTTGCCGGTTTAATTATACTAATAGTTTGTCAATCAGGTAACCAAAAACTTGAGTAATTAAGTGTAATATGAATCTCAAATGATTCTAGATCAAAAACTAATGCACCTAATAAGACGACCAAGTCCCTAGGTATAGCAGCTATCTACACAAGAACCCTCTCTGACTGAAGATTCTGCTGGCATTTCTGAGAATTTGTAAAAAACAGTATGGCACCAAGTTTACAGCTGGCGTTTGATCCATGATAGTTTGGGCTGAAAGTGTACGAGGCCAGGCGTTTTATTTCAATACCCCCTCCCCACTTTCCCTGTACTCATGTGGACTCCATGCAACAAATGCCACCACCAAATACCAAGGGCTGGGGTTATCAAAATGGGGGGATATTTAAGGACCATCGAAACACAGCCTTAAATGTTTTCACTAACTCAGAGCCCTATGAAACCCATCAAGATGGTTTTCCTGGGATTGAACTTTTATGGATTCAGTTCATGGAGATACAACAGGCTACTCAAGCATAAGGTACTCAATGTACTACTAAGGAATTCACCAGCATCTCTTTCCAAATATGCCATGGTCGCTCACAGACATGCGGAGTATAATGCAAGCACCTTTTTACAAGTTGCACTTCAAAGGAAGCATGGGTTCTCCATGCAGGCAAACAGGCATAATTGAGTTAGGCGATTAGGCATTCACAGACTCCACCAATCTGGTAATTTCAACAAAGCAACTGTTTATTAAAAGGTCCTCCATATCACAGGAGCACAGCCCACCTCATAATACTCCTTTTTTAAAGCCCGTCTTCTGTGACATCACAAGGAGGGCGGTCCACCCAGAATAATGAAGGAACTGATTGGCTTGAGTTGGTCAGTCCTTTCCTCTAGGCCAGTGGTTCCCGAACTCAGTCCTGGAGCCTCCAGGTGTATCTTGGTTTTTGTTCCACCCTTGATTGCAATCATACAATTTTAAAAGGCTGTTAATTTGTCTAAATTAAGTTCATTCATGTTTAGAGCAGCAATTTATCCTCTCTACATACAGTATTTTGACATATGCAAGGAATAAATTCCACATCCACATAGCGATGAGTAACTGCATAAAGTGATAAAAATGTACCCAATCGAAGAGAGAAGGGGGGGGGTGCGGGCCATGGATACTTTATTGGTGATACTGGCGCACATGGTTGCAAAAACTTATTTACTTGACAAGCAGATGACAGAGTCAAACCTGTTTTATGTTGTTTCTGTTGAGTTCAAGCAAATAATTTCAAAAGAATTCTAATCACCTGCGTTCAGCAACCTGATTTGGAGTTTACTGATTTTCTAAGTGCCTGACTTGATGTTTTAAAATGTTATTACTTGAAATTGCTTGCAACAGAGAAGAAAACAAAAACAACAAAAAAAAAAACTATATTCAATGGTCTTTTACTCTTCCTGGCACACATGGATATTTCTATTAAAATCAGGCTTAAGACAGCAAATGACTTAACACAAAATTCACCAAATTAGAACTAATTAACAGCTTATTAAACTCCTATGACTGCAATCAAGGGTGAAACAAAACCCAGCGTACACAGGGAGGCCCCAGGAGCAAGTTTGGGAACCCCTGCTCTAGGCAGTCACTTCTAGTGGCAAAGAAAAAGATTCTCAAATGGATTGTAATGGCTAACTGGCCTTGCATCTGGTGACAGAATTGGTGATCTTAAAAGCAAATCACAGCTTAAATTCTTGGGTGAGATCAAGACCAAGCAAAATCTCAAGCATGAATTTCATTGCCATTACTGACTCAAAATAAATAAATAAATAAATAAAAACCAACAGGCAAAGCTGCAAAACTACAAAATGGCGCTCTACAACAGTCACGTCGTCAAACTCAAGTTTCTGACTAATTTGCCTGCTTGGATTTGCCACACTTGAAGAAAGGACAGTTCAATTAAACAAGGCACAAACTGAGCACTGGATGTCTGGAATTCACCATGGCATATTTGGGGATAAGCATTGCTGTCATTCTTCAGAAGTATATTATTGGTGCACTGAGCGCCACAAAAATGGTGTTTATAGCAGGTCATGCGAATCTCGGGATCCAAAAATCACTATTCTTTGGAAGGATAAACTGTACTCCGAGCAAGAGGACATTTTCAACTTTGGGAGAAGATTCCCTTTCAGAGTGTTCAGATCTTCATCCCACTGTGTTTGTGCAACTAAACCCATTACCACTCATTCCATTTTGATGGGAGAAAAAGTTGGCAGGCACAAAGCTTGCTGTTCGAAAAGAGAAAGGAAAGAGCAGTTAATGCAAACCATCTGAAGCAAAGACAACACAAAGTAAAAGCTAGTTTGGTGCAAGTGGATAATCAGAAATATACTTTATTGTCACACTTATTCCCAGGTAATTGAAACACTGCTTACATTTTAAACCAAAAGAATAAAAAAGAAGAACTTTGACAAACTGCCTACTGGGACCAGCTTTACCTCGAATTCTTCAAAAAAAAAAAAAAAAAAAACCTCAAAAACAAAAATATGGAAATCAGGGACATCTTTGGTCTAAGTATTTCATCAGTTCATTCTGAACTTAAAAAAAATTTCAGCCAGGAATAGACTAATCTAACAGGCTTAACGGTAGCCATTACCTTCATTTCAATGACAACAAAAGGCTGAAGCGGAAAAATCTACTTCCTTGTTTCTGAATTTTGTGACGTAAACTGATTAAATAGGTGATTTATTTTCACCTGCTGTTTTACAAAATGTGAGAATGTTCACTGACATTCCACACTTCAGGTATGGTGATACGCAAGTGAAAACTGCAAACAACTTACACCATCTCGCATACTACCTTTTAACATATACCAGGCCAAGATTGGTGCCACTGGTCCCGTTTCTTCATTCGCCAGCAGAATCCACTTTAGCATAAAGAAAAATAAGGATGCTAAATGAAAATGTTCTTCTAGGAAAGGGCGAAGTTTCACAAAGAGCAGTTCTCATCTGTAAACTTCACATCAATTACTACAAGGGTTTCATTCTCCCCATCTGTTATGGCATCTGGAAAACAAGCTGACTGTCGCTCTCTGTGAAACCTCACCCACATATTTACAATATTTACAGCTGAATATTCATCAGATTCAGACTGAGTTAATTCTGAGTTCTGCCAACGAGATTATTAAAATTACAAACATGCACAAAAATGAGGGACTGAAATTAGCAGTGATCCAATACTGACAGACTCACTGCCAAAAAAAACTAACTATACTTTTTTGTTCCCTCCACAAAGAAAAAAAACATCATTCTTTTCAAGAGCTACTATTTTTTCACTTGCAAAACTTAACTGAGTTTCTGCCCCTACCTCAACGATTACGTATTTACATTTCTTAACATTAATTTTAACAAGAACAAGCGTTTTGCATTGAAACAAAGTAATTTAATCATTTCTCAAAGGGTAAAATATGCGTTCTCCAGGAGCATCATCTTCCTTTTTTCTGATCCTTACCATGGAGCCACGAAGTCAGGGATGTTCTCAAACCCACAGTCCGCAAGGCAGATCAACCACCTAGAAGAAAACTGTCAACAGGTTTAGCAGTAACTTGCATAATAGAACAATTGATTACACAACCACCGCACATGCTCTTTAAGATATGTAACCTTTACAATCTTACACTGACTTTAAACCGTTCGCAAGCATGTCCCCGAGTAGTTCGTCTAAACTGGTTTAATCATCAAGTTTGAGTCTCAAAAGAAAGTTAAAGTTACTTGACCCTACATTTTAAGTGCCGTGCACGCGCTTTCCGCGCACTTGGCGCAGAACTCCACAGAGACGCGATTCTTGTCAACATGAAGACAGACGCCGCCAGACGTTTCCTTCTCCTCGATCTTCACCCTTTTTCTCGGAATGGCGTAATCGTGGTCGTTTTTGTGGGTTTCCTGGAAAAGCGAGGTAGACACTTTCATGCCATTCGCACCGCTGAGTCTAGACAAAAGTTGGGCCAACGTGCTTTCGTTGGCCAAGACCGCTCTCAGGTACCTCGTCTCGTCTTCCAAATCCTCCACCCTCTTGCTCAGATGCTCGTTCTCCTGTCTGAGATTGCGATTTTCCGCACTCAGGGACGTGACCTTGCTCTCCAAGCCATTTACGTATTGCTTCTTCTTAAGCCGATTCATCCTGGCTGCGATTGCGTTCTTGCTGATCCGCATAGGCACGCTGCTGCACTCCGGCGACTGCGCTTCTCCCGTCGGGGAAGAAAAGGGCAGCGATTCAGTGACGTCATGGCTTGCGTCAGATGTCGGCCTGGACGCGTCATGCAATCCACTTCCGCCTTCGTCAAAAAATGAAGTGAGCGCATCTTTGTCCAGTTGCCAATTAAAATCGTCGATGTTGAACAAATCCAACTCCAAACTGGACATATCTTCGCTTTCTGGCGAGGAACAGTGGAAACGAGACGTGAGCACGTCGTCGGCCATTTCAATTCCTTCGCTGGCGTCAACTTCCAGCGGCCAGGAGGGGGACTTCGCTTCCGGCTTGGACTGAACTCGGGCCCTCTTCCTGGTGATCATGGCGACCTGCAGAGATTCCGATTCCGCAGAGACGTCCACTGGGGATCAGCGTAACGTGTCGCTCCGAGACGCACCTGCAAAAGAGGGGCCACAGTATTTCACTAAAGCGGCTTTCACACCGGACACCAAACAAATATTTCGCACGACAGATAACGTTCAAAGTTAATGCGAAGACGCGAGTTAAGCGGCTTAAGCAATTCTATGCGATTCGTTTACCAAATTAAAACGGTAAACTCAGCAGCCTTAGCAACTGACTTAACTATATAACGTTAGCTCGTTAATAAACTCACACACCCAACCACACACTGGTTTGCAAGTTGATCGAGGCCCAAAAATATATATATTATACACACATTTACAGTCCATGGGCCCAACGTTCGCTGCAGACGGTCACATGCCATACAAACTAAAAGACCGAGGAAAAACCTCTAGTCAGTCGCTAACTAGCTGGCTTGAGCACTTCAGACCAGATTCACCACGCACAAACAACCAGTGGACATACGTAGATTATTCTAACATTATTACTTTAAATCGTAAGTTGCGGCTCCGTCGTTTGACTATTAAAAAAGAGCCAGCGCGTGCTAACGTTAGCAATTTGGCTCGCGAAGGTCCTCGCCCGAAAACAATACAAATGACAAAGCAAAAAAAAAAAATTAGCCACGCGGACAAATCGTACCAACTGTAGAGTCCAGTTTACGTTGTTCGAGTGATGACCAGACAGAGAAATTCTTCGAAAGGGATCCTTATAAAGGCAAAATTAACAACTTTAAGAGACCAGAAACGAGCCGCGGGGTCCGCTTTCTCCAACAAAGTTATACGCACACAAAACGTCGGAAAAAATATGGCGTGTGGCGCCGTGCGCAACAGTCTCGCGGATAGGTCTCGCGATATGTTAGCCGCCATTTTTGAGCTCATCGCGCACTACCTTCCGTACTGCACATCAGTTCGCCTCTTGTCATTTGTTAGACCAACTTCATTTTTTTTCCTGTGTAAATACATGGGGCCCAAAAGTTCATTGCCCTTTATTAGATTAAATTCTTTATCTTAGTCAGTACATATTTGGGGCCCAAATATGTTTTGATAAATATGATTTGATATGACAAAGATTGAAGTATCCACAGTGAGATTTAACCCTCTTCCCAAATTTTAGCCATTTACTATGCCATTTTTCTCAACAGATTTCCACACAAACAGCAAAATTTCACGTATGTGTCACTGAAGAGGGGTAAACAATAAATTTTATGATTTAGGTGATCCAACCACGACTATATGGTTTTTAAAACAGGTGATTGAGCTGGCCACTATAGAATTTGAAATTTCCTTTCAAGAAGGTCTCAGCAGAGTTTGGATTTGTGTTCTTCTTCCGTCAGTGTCTTGCTGCAACAAAAGTTTCATCCATTTATCCACACAACAAAAAATCATTACAGATTCCAAACGTTTGAGTGGAACAGTAGATACTAAAAAATGCATTGTAATTGAATCCTTGAGTTTCCATAGGGCCCAACTCCAAGTAACACTTTTTCAATAAAAGGAAAAAAATATTTTTTTTACTATTATTTATTAATTTTTGCCCATATGTTGTAACCCAAATATGTTTTGCTTATTTCTTTACAAGAGTGTCATTGGGATACTTTTGGCTGAAATTACAAGAAAGTTCCCCTTTCTGTTATAAGATATGCAGACCTCTAATTCATTTGAGTTGGGCCCTTTCGAAATTCAATGATTCAATATAAAAAAAAATCTAAAAGACCCATCATTGAATTAACCCCATAAAACCCCGAGATATGGCTCCATCAAATGCACCTGCTGTATTCTGACCAGGGCCACTTCAGACCCATTTTCAATTTTAGTGAAGATGCCAAGGTTTCCAACAATCCTGCTAAATATTTCCATGTACTGCCTAATTAAAGGGAATGAGTTTAAAATGATGTGCACGACAAAGTTATTTTCCATTTGATGTAATGCTGAAGCCATAAAAACATGGTATTATCAGTTTGAATATTTCTCTCAATATACTGTGTGATGCAACCTCAGTGAAGTGTTGCTACCAGCAGATACAGAATATGTATGTGACATTATCCCACAATACAAAAAATGCTTTTTCCAACTTTGAACACATTTCAGGGAGAACTTAATGAGCGTAAGGGGTTAATCATCAACCGTGAGGAGTGGAATATTGAATTCAAATTTGAGTAAAATGTCATTACTTGTGAATAGTTCTGCGTAAAATTTAGTTTTGAAATGTGGCTTATACCTTCCCTTTTCAGCCTGTTGCTATTTCAAATAATCATTCAGATTCGTTTTTGTTAATGCTGCTTGTTTGATTTTTCTATTGATGTAAGCTGATCATCATCGTCATGAGTCAATGAATTTTCTGAGATCGAAGAACAGGTGAAAAAATAAACTTAACTACCAATAGTATTAAAACAAAGCCAGATGGAAATATACTTTTATTTAAATTATATATTTTTACATTTTTCATTTTTTGCCACACAGAGTGCACTGTAAAATTGGAAATGTGGAGATGTAAGAATTTAACACAAAAAGGCAATAATACATACAGATACAAAGCACAGAAATTTTTATAAAAATTGAGTAAATTTACAAATTGGTACCATATAAGAAAAACAAGCTTGTTCCATGATTTCATAATGCAAGTCATATACAGATTTTAACTGATTGCTCAATGGTTAGCAAATAACATACTGCTTAGATACAACAGCTAAAACATCAGAGAATACCCACAAATACAGAGAAGTCATATGAACAGGCAAAATATTAGCACCGTGTATTTTAATCAACGCGGATTTAAGACAGCTTTTTATTGGGGCAATTTCAGATTCAATCACTGATGAGTATGCATGATTCACATATACGTTCATAGTTTAGCAACAAGGAAGTTCACTGCAGTCAAACATACACTACAGCATTTAAAAGTTAAGAAACCTTGTGATTCTTCTTTCTTATTTTGACATACTGTGTGCCATAACTAGCGTTCTCAACGGCAATACCTCCTCCACCCATTCATTTTGAGCGTTGATCATTCGTTCCCATAGCAATGCTTCAGGTGCATTAGAATCCATCCAGTGCACAGCTGATCCATAACTTCTCCCTAAAGAAACAGACCAATACAATAATACTGTTTACCAAGAGGATTATTGGGTTTAGGATTTAGCCCTAATAACTTCTTTTTATTAATTGGTTAAGTATGTTAGTGTTTGCATATAGTAAAAACAGTCTGCCAATATATCCTGTATTGGCCAAGTTCAGCAGGCGCATAAGCAGTCGCGAACCTAGCATTTAGCTCTTTAATGAGTGTTGAAGCCGCGTACTTAGTCATAGTCATAATATTGTCATGATAGCACAACATACTTAACCAATTAATAAAAATATTAGAAATTGCTTATTTTCACATTGCCTTGGTATTTTCCTTTGGGTCGATGTAGTATTAGCCCACGGCCGCACGGTGACCCTCAGGCCAATACCAAGGCAATACAGAAATAGGCAATTAATATAGTACCATGTTCAGACCATGTGATACATGGAATTTATTTTACATATAACAGCAGGCAGATATTACATTTAATTTTCAGCATTTTCATTTACTTTTAAGGTTGAGCACAGGACAGATGCCCTAAGTGAAGTAATGAAAGAACTTAGGCAGACACATATTTCACAGTAAATAGTTCATTGAATCCGATTGGCAACAACCGACAAAATGCTGATTCGCGAAGTTATGGCCGCTTGATATTGCGTAAAATTATGTAATAAAATATTTAGAATTTTGGATTAGAGAAATATACTATATGAGATTATATACAAGCACATTTTCAAGAAATTTGGGACAGTATGTGAAACGCAAGTTTAAAAAAAGAAAGCAGTGATGTTTAAATCATATTTGATCCGTATTAAACTGAGAACGGTTCAAGACAAAATATTGAAAGTCTTACCCCATCAACTTTGTCTTTTGGAATTGCATGCTTATTCTGAGTTTGATGCCAAAATAAATTCCAAAAAAGTTGGGACACAGGCAATATATCACTCGGGATGCATTACAATGCTAAAACTGGTGGAGAGATGTTGAACAGTTGACACTATCATGCTTCGATGTAGACGGACCATCCGCAAAAGGCCCAGTTGTTTACAAGCAATGAGTGATCGAGACTCCCCACAACGAAAAAAATCCATGATTGTATAATTCAACAGTTTAAAAGCAAGATAAAGAAAAACAACACCCTCAACATTGCGCAATAGGGCGATTCCATGCCTGTTGTACGGGACATTCAGACAGTATTTTACATCCAGAAAATAAAACAATGACTGGCTTTAAAGTAGGCTGTGACCTTTAAATTGTGTTCCCATACTTCAACTCATTCATTTCCATTTCTGAGGGGTGAAATAAGCGAAAATGTGATCTGTCGTACGGGCCGCAGAGAAATCACAGTTTTTTTTCCAACAAAGTCTTTTCAAGAACTCTGAGTTTGCTTCTGGAAAACAGTCAATAAATATTGAAGAGAGTCCGCTGTATTGTGTTAAAGCAGTTTTATTCAAAAAAAAAAAAAAAAAAAAAATCAACAAGACATTGATTCAACAGGGTTTAAAAATTCTAGGGGGGACCTGCCGTACAGGGCAGAAAAATATTCGTCATACGGGACACTGAATTGAGCTCAGGTTTTTACTGAAGCACTGCCCCCACCTGTTATCGCACTTGAAACTTGAACAGCTAAAGCTAAATAAATTATAACTGATTAATTTGAAACAATTCATGTCCCCTCAGTTAGCTCTGGTCCTGTGTTAATTCTGTACCTGTCGTACGGGACAACTATTATCATTAATAACCTATCAATCTTTTCTGCCTCATTTATTTAACTTCTTTTCTTCAGAGCACAGCTTGAAATTCTACCAAAACAAGCAGTACACAAAACACTAGATAAAGCTCAAAATGATTGAGCAATGACAAGATATGAACCATGAAACGCACTGTACTATTGGTTCATCATCTTATTTCCAGCTTGGATGCTGCATGTAGCCTCAGGGCGCTTCACACGAGGGACTCGGGCACGGATCAGAGTACACTTCACCCTTAAGTCCCGTTTATGTGGTAAGTGTGAACACAAGTGTACCATGCTCGAGCACGGTATGCGAGTCCGCTTGGAAGAGGTGGACTCGGGCACGGTTCATCCATACTCGTACGGAATGTGAAAGTAACTATACTCGAGTACGGCAGGGGAGTATTACGTGGCATGTTAACTATTTGACTCTTTTGTTCTGACACATATAGCAGAAAGAGGATCTCTCTAGTTAAACAAAGAAATCTGGCAGACAAATCTCCTCATCACAGTTAGTAGACATATGGGGCTACCCAAAAGAAAGGGTTTCATCAAAATCGGATGAGAAGACATGGAGAACTTTGCCATCCCAAAATGCCAAATTTCACTTTTTCCCTGACTGAAGCGCCACCTATATTTTTTCGCCCTCAACATCCCACGCTTAATTTCTGTTGATTACGTAAAGGACGTCCTATGGTATCATATTATGATAATCTGTCTTGGGCTGTAGAGGGCGCAGTCTGGAAATGCCCGATATTACAGCTAAAATGACCAATAGTAGCATCTTGCAGCGCCCCCTGTAGGACGTGCCCCCGATAGCCCACAAACATTTTCAAATTATTGTGAGCCCTACTCACAGTAGATTGATGTTCGTGAAAATGAATGTGGGCTGTTGTCAGCGCAATGATATAATTGCATTTTAAAACTGAATTTTTTTCAGCGCTCATTTCTCATCTCTGGATCCTTCGCCCTTCTGGTACACCTAAAAAAGAAACTAAAGGGTACTGGCATCTAAAAATTTGCAGTTTTTCTATTGAACCAACCATCTTTCACCAACAAAAATTTTAGGCAAATCTGAGACCATCATATATCACCCTCTGCCTAATTCTTAGAAAAATTGGCTCTTAAAAACCACCTAGGTGCATATTGCTACCCTCTGTATCGGAATTTTGATAAAATAATCTGTACTCGGGCACGACACGACATCGCTAGTGTGAAAGCTGACCGGCGGAGGGGAGGGCGGACAATCGTACTGTGGCTCAGTACGGAACAATCATACCAAGTGTGAAAGCACCCTTAGGCTCAGGGCCTTTGGAGTTTTCAGGGGCAAAAATGTCCCCGCCCAAAGTGTTGACAAAGTCTGACGCTCTTTTCCTCATTTGAAAGGTTCATTACATGCACTATATTTTATATATTGTTATTCAGCCAGTCTGACAGTGCATAATATGTATTCAACCACAGTTCATGTTCATGCATGCGACAGTCAATCAGGACAGTCAACTCTTTTTTGTCTTTCTATTGCAAAGAAACTAATGAAATACACAGACATGTCAGATGTTACTTTTACAAATATCTTTGAAAATGTCTTTAAATTAACAGAATTGTTAATGTTTTACTTGCCTCTGAATTGGTGACTGATACCATTAAGAAACTCTGAACAGCCACTAGCATACCCTTGAAACAGTCACTTGCCTTCCCTCAGTGGAATGTTCCAATCACTAATGCCCCCTAATTCCTCACCTCTGAGACAAAAGAGACACCTGTTGTTTTTCAGGCAGAACTAGCCAACTGAAAAGTAACTGCCTTGAGATTTGGTTTAAGCAGTTGTGTAAAGGACCGTACCAATGATCTGTCGTACAGGACAATACTTTTTAGGCTAATTATGCAAAAACTTATTAATGTAATTTTGGGGAGACAGTAGCATTTTAGTACCTAAAATTCGAGGATTTGAAATAAAAAGTTTCCAGCTCAAAAATAAAAAATGGCAAGAACTTTTTGCCTTCAATTTGAATCCTCAAATTCCCATAGAAAACTTCTGAACATAGAAAGAATTATGCCTGAGTAACTAAGATATACTGTATAAATACAATGAAATTGAAGATGGATTGGCAACAATGGAATCAGATTTATGACTTGCAGTTGAGCAGATTTACTTTGTTTGGTGTCATCATTAAGTTAATAATGTTCAAAGTTCTGAGCATGCCCAGCAATCATGACACAGCTCCTTTAAGGAGAGTACCACACAAAATGAAGACCCTGGGAGTCTCAGCAGTGTTAAGACACATATCAAAATAGAATTGGGGAATAAGAATAAGTCACTGCTTTCTCTTGTACTGGCATTTTCCTATCATCCCAACTTCTTCAGTAATAGGGTTGTACTTTTTCAGCTAAATCCAACAGATCACACTTTAAAGGAGGACAATTGCGCAATAAGAATTGGTCTTCGTTTCATTGCTCATGTGACAAATCAACGAACTGGCCTGAACCAATTTCACAGCAGCCCTGACCAGTCGGCTCTCCTTAATGTCCAGCAATGATTTCTGGGCAAAGGTTTTTCTTTGATGCAGTCTAAAAAATTCCAAAAAACTTTTCTCTGCCAGTTGGAAAGGTATAGCCAAATTCATATTGTGGCACATATTTCTTGCGGTATGGAGATAGCTCACAAACCCCTAAGCGATGCGATTGCTAAATTTTTTCTACAGTAGGTTCAGCAGCAGACTCCCTCACCTGTGCCCAGATTCAGCCTAATACCACCAATAAAGTGGTTATTGAGGCGGTCATGGTCCCAAACCGTTAGCTCCACACAGGCGTCCTGTAGGTGCTCCGCCCTGAAGCCATCGTACACCATTGTGTGGTTGAACACAGGATTGGATGTTCTCCTCAACACCCGAGACTTCTGCCTGCTTTTCCGACTGGTGTCGGGAAGCACAAAGCTGCAGTGGAAGGATGGACAAGGAAGAGCAGAGGTGTTCATGCCAACTGTCATATTTCATAAACAGGACCAAGGGTTGTGGAAAGATTACATTCTTTTTACCAGACCCAAGACCCAAATGCATAAACGCTGTGATTACACATTTATGACTCCCAAACTGATATACCCAGTAAAAGCTCACCTGCATGGTGCTATAACTATCTACCATGCTGCCCTCACTGGTAAGAAATGCCTAGACTAGCTACTGTAAGTTTACAAGACCGAAGCCTATGAGCAGTTGTAGAGTTTATTTGTATACCTGTTAAGGAAACAGCTGCTATTTAGCTGAGGAATTGTCATCTCCACCAGTGCTGTTCTGATTTATCATTGTAAACCCATTAAGACCTAAGGTGACCTAAAAAAAAAAAAATTCTGAAACCTATGGCATTGTTTGAAAACAGCTAGCTAACATGCAAGGTATTTCTGATAAACTTCGTTGGATTGCCAATATTCATCAAATCTTTATTTCTCAACCCCTGAAAAAGGTATAAACATGAAATAAAAACCATTTTAGAGCTTACATCTTTTGCTTTCATTGGAAATTATTAATTGAACCTTGTCCTGATGTTCATTAACCTTATGTAAAAAATCAATGAATTTTGATTTGTTTGCAAGTTGCAGAGTACAAAAAAGTGGTATGGCAGCACAAAGTCAATGTCGCTCCCCTCACTCAGGTTATCAGTCTTTGTCACTGTCTGAAAAGCAGCCATGGAAACTTTTTCGTGGTCCACAGAGGCAAAAACTTTAAGAATACAAATCCCATGATGCATTTTACCTACTTATATTATATCACGATGATCTTCATTGGTCAAGTTTCCTGAAAATGATGGCATCATCTAAAATGCGCTAATGCCGCATCAGGTCTTGAAGGGAAAAGCATGCAGACATTGCACCCGGTCTTAGAAAGTTAATTGATTGATCGCTAATCTTTTCGTGTTGGATTGAAAATAAAGGTAGAGTTTGCTGGCATTAGCTATATAGCTAATAAACTTCCTCGTTCAGGCAGAATTGTGTCGATTCATTATGCCTGAAAAGTTAGCCATCCATAAAAAAATACAATGTAACTAAACTGACAGAATGCACTTGCGTCACAGTTTATTTAGCAATTCGGAAGCCAGTGAAAAAAAGTTTAATGTGTTCTCAGGAAAGTGTGAGTTGTAGAGCATAATCAATTGCTAAAACGGTACCCTATTTATACTAGCTAGCTGATGAAACAGGATCAGGTAACTGTATAGTGGGGGGATCATTAATCAAATGGTAAATGGAGAAAAAATAAGATGCAGCTGAATGAGCTGACAAAATTCACCAAGCCTCGATTGCAGACATCTTATGATTTTTGCTTCCTTCCCACTAAAGTATGTGCCTATTGCTTCAGAAATTTCAGAGCAACTCTCTGAATGGTTGAGCACTAAACCTGGCTTGAGAGCCCAGACACCTTTGCGTGAGGGAAGCAAATCTCATAAGATGTCTGCAATGGAGGCGAGAATGCACCAAGGTCACAGATTATTTATTACAATATGAAACAAGTGACTGAAAATTAAATGCCAGATCTGGAAATAATGAGTTGGATAACTTCCTAAAATAGCATTTGAACTAGCTAAATGCTGGCATCGGATTAAGTTTTTATTAGGCCATTTTAAATATGGTAGAAAATTGTGGCAGGCATTAACGTGACTCAGACAGCAAGCCACTCAAACCTGGATCTGCGCTAACTCCTTATGATTGTTGTACTGAATCAGCTGCTGCTTGGGTATACAGGGCGGTCATTAAAGTTACAAAATGCTGCTTTTAAATGTTATACAAATGTGATTGGTGAGTTGATAGCCTGTTTTCTGTTTTGGGAATGGATAGTATTTGATTGAAGAATAGTATTTTTAAATCTCCTGGAATGTTGTTTGATTTATTTTTTTTTACTAAGGCCAAGCCTCAGGGCTTTACACCACAATATTACGGCTGAGTTAACATACCTACGAGTGTTGATATAGCTGATGTTATCGAACTATGATGCGAATGACAAAAAGTTTTTTTTTTTTTTACTTCATTCATTTGAAATGTCGCCTTTAAAATAAAGTTCAGCAATTTAAACAGTGCAGTCTGTGATTGCTCTATAAAGAGAGATATGTGCACTAAGAGTTTACTATGGTGCAACAAAGTACCTGAATCATGCTTATAAACTTCACTGATTTTATGTCACCATGGGTGATACATCTGTGACACCCAAGGAATAATAAATACTATAAATAGTGTGACACCACACAAATTATTGTTACCAATTCATTTTGTTGCTGCGTCACTTAAAAGAGGAGACGGCACCTCGGCAGAGCAGAAAGTAGAATTCTTGAAGTGTCTAAAACGCATAGTTTTATAAATTTTAATTTGGTAATCATCAAGTGTGACGCATTTTAACCCTAGAGAACCCACGGGGTCAAATTTGACCTCACCTACTTAGCCCCTACCCTACATTAGCAGATGTCAATTTTTATGCTAAGTTAATATTTTTCTTGAGGAAAAAAGATGTCTTGGGTTCTTCAGGGTTAAAACAGACGAGACTACAAATCGACGTCAATATCAGGGGGCAGACATTTTTACTTGAGGAATCAAAGGCCGTGTTCTAAACCGCGCTCTACAGTCTACATACACTATGCTCACCACATTAGTCACACTACACGCTACTCACTATGGACGAACTCTTCTTGTTGCTTCTTCTTCTTGTTATTCCTCAGCGAGTTTTTCTGGCGGTTTACGTCGCATTGCATCTTGGGCAATTTATGTATGAATGGTGAGCTTATGATGCACCCACAAAATATCTGCCCGATCTAGTATACATCCAGGAGCTTCTCACAGACACAAACTCACTCCCCACGCAAAAGTGAACACCCTACCCCCTAAATCTGGTGTCATCGGTAGTGTGAGTAGTACGTTAGTGCGTGGTTTCAAACATGGCCTAAGACTGGTCGGAATGCACACTTGCCCGCTCGCTCACTCACTCTCGATATATTGTTTTCAATGTGGAACATTCACTACATAGTGCCCTATATAGTGGGCAAGCGCACATTGAACGCCAGTGCTGTGGTGCTTGTGCGTCAGTTATTCTCTCTTGTGACGTCAGTTGTTCTCTTTCCTTTCATCTGGGCCATGGAGTTGTTCAGAGGGCCTTCAGTAAGGTCTCCCTTTACGGCTTGACTGCCCGCAAGCTGTTTTTATTTAAGCTGGCCTGATTAACAATGAAACAATTTATCGACTGAGCGACCATACCAAAACATGACCTATAATTAGGAATGATAATGACTAGGTGAATTCCTATCGCATACATTTATATAATTGATATGGCATTGTAAATCCAAAACCATCACTGACTTTGCAGCATTTATTTTCGCCGTCCTTCGGATTGTCACGCAGCTGTGCAACTCACCTTACAGCGCCCTTTAGCCGTGACAACATCCGGAATATAGAACAGATTCTCGCCGCCTCGCAAACTAATTTACCAAATCTGTGCTGCTTAAGCCAGCCGCACACTGGAGCTATCTGCTGAGCAAAAAGTTATTTAAGGCTGTTTGCTCAGCAGATAGCTCGCTGTGTGCGAGTAATTTTCGGTGAGTTTTCTGCCTCGCAAGACGTGGAGGCAAAGACCAAAAATGTTCGATATTTTTCGCCTTGCGAGGTGAAAACCTCATCGTATGCACGATACTTCAGCTATGTGCCCACGACAGATATTCAGGTGGCCATACTGGCCAATCAAAACTCATCCTTCGTTCACATGATTTCAGGATGGTGGCCCGTATGAAAAACTACATTCACGTCTGCCAGTCCGCAGGATAGACTTCAGAAGGGATCCAGTTGTGGCACTTTCCCTAACCTTAAACTTGGCTCTATCCCCTAACCCTAAATCTAACTTGTCCCTTACAGTTAGGCGGATGAAATTAAGGGAGGACCGCTAATAATGCAGCCTTCAGAGATAGGGAAAGGACCGCTACTCGATCCCTTCTGACGTCTACAAGTCCGCAAGGGCCACCATTTTGAAATCATGTGAGCGAAGGGTAATTTTGATTGGCCACCTGAACTTCTATCGTGAGCACATAGCTCAAGTAGCGCAAGCACGATGAGAGTTTCACCTCGCGAGGCGAAAAATATCAAACATGTTTGATCTTCGCCTCAACGCCTTGCGAGGCTTAAAAAACTCACCGAAAATGACAAGCACACAGCGAGCTATCAGCTGAGCAAACAGTCTCAAATAACTTTTTGCTCTGCAGATAGCTCCAGTGCGCGGCAGGCTTTAATGGGCGACACAAGGGCTGAAATTATGAAGACATGTTGATATTTTACGTCTTCATTTGTGCGCAGAAGAAGATGCCTCATAATTTTGGGGTGCAATGCGTAAATGCCATCAAAAGTAAATTTGACTGTCGTCGGTTTTTACCAATTAGTCTGAGCAACTGTGGCTAATCGGGAGATGTAAACTGCGAGAGGTTTAGGTTATTAAGCATTTAAAGGTGAAGTTTCCGAGATCAAATTCCGAATCAGAAGATTCCCCAAGTAAAAATGTCTGCCTCCTGATACGGAAGCCATTTTGAAGACTCACTTGTTTAAAATGCGTTGCACTGGGTTATTATCAAATCAAAATATTCGTTTTAGACACTTCGAGAATTCTACTTTCTGCTGAAATATACTTCGCCGAAGTGAGGTCTCCTCCTTTAATATTTTGATAATTTTTTTGTTGTAGAAGCACAAGAGCCCCCTGTAGGAGAAACTGCAGTACTGGATGATGGTATGCCAAATTCGTCCAACTATAGAACGATGAATGCAGCATCCACAATACAGTACGCGTTTTTGCCATGCATTAATATGGACTATTGCTTGTTCATACATGGTCACAGCAAGCTGACACAGCGCAATTTTTGCCAGACGTTTCTGAAAATCTTCCATGAGAGATGATGATTTATGAATTAAGCCTTCATCCACATGAAGACAGAAAAAAAACCCAATACACAACACGATTTTCCCATGCTTTAGCTGACCCGCAGGGTCCGGCTTAAACCAAGCACCACCAGGTTCTTGTCTATTTTTGCCCCGTACGGATTTTCAGACAATGAAGTGACAGTGGCCTCTAGTGGACATTATTGTGCACTATGAATGAAACCGGGCAAAATACTCCGTGATCCACAATAGTTAGAAAAATGAAACACTTGCACATATAATCAGTGGATTCAGTGCCAGTGGTAGGTTTGTCTTTGAACAAAAAATAGTCGTTAAAACTGTTTAAAAACCTCAAATGGCACATTGTAAGCCATACATTTCAAGTAAAAAACATTATTTACTTCATGTGATGGTGCTAAAAATGTCAGGATGGATTTTTTTAAAAATCCATGCTTGGAAAAATAAGAAGACAATTCAATTCTTTTTACTTTCTAAAATCTGATTTAAAGTCACAGTAAGCTGGTTTGGGACTTATTGGACAGAAAAGTAATGTAGAATCAAACCACTAGCACAGCACAGCAGCAGGAACGTCTACTTTGGTTTTATGTCTGCAGATGTTTCTTTACGACTGAGGTCATTCTTGCACAACTTATAAGTGTGTTTAGGGTCATTATCTTGTTAAAAATAAAATCCCTGATCAATCAGTCTCTTGTCAAATGATGATGTGTGTCTCACAAAGATACCGTGATGATTTTGCCAATTTTTATTAGATCCCCTGCTTCTTTTGAGCAGACTGAACCCCAAACCATAATATTACCGCCTCCAAGTTTTACTGCAAGGGTCAAACAGTCGTTTTTAAAATGTTCTCCAACTCTACGGCGCACATACGTTCCGCGTTTGGGTGAGAAAATTTAAATTTCAAATTTTGATTCACTGGGCCAAAGGACCTGTTCTGAGTCCCTTGGTGTCCAATCTTTGAATTTCTTGGCAAACCTAAGTCTTTTTTTGATTATGCCAGCTCTTGGCAGCAACACAACCAATCAGATGTTTTTCACATGGGCATCTGGAAATCCTTTTCACTTTCAGATAATGCACATCAGAGGCACTTAACTTATGTTTTGCACCTCTATTGCCTCTAGTTTTCAGCAAACCGGTGTCTTTTCGACACTTGATGGTGTTTTTTACAGTTCTATGGCAGAATTTAACATCTTCAGAATCAGGGAAGGCCACAATGCAGCTCCTAACAAGCTCAGAGAGCTCCTTCCATCGTGACATTGTGTTTAACACTCTGACGCTGCTCTAAGTCTATGCCACTTAATATACTGGAACAACTGACCATCAGTCATTTTGAAGAATAGGTTGCCTCAAACAAGTTTAAACAATTTTTTTTATCATCAATAATCATGGAATGAGCGTTCAAACATGCATATAGACTATGCAAGAGACAAAAAAAATAGAATTTGCGACATCTTCCAATTGTTATAAAAAAAAATTAATGCTTTCAGTGTTTTTTCATGACACATTTTTACCTCAGCAAACTAATTGGAATGACTTTTTTTGTTCTCATTGCCTAGTATTGTTGAATACATTTTCACCAGAAGATTACAGAGAAGTAATATACTAGGACCTGTTTTAAGTGAAAGTAGTGGTGTAAAATCATCACTGCACACTACTGTCAGTCACATTTAGATTCAACAGGGCTTGCTCTGTCTAATGAAATTTGACCCAATAGTCAATTACATTTGTTTAAAGCTGCTGTCAGTAGGCAAAAACATATCACAAATCTTAAAAACAGATCGTTCAATACATACCATTTTACAAAAGGATCAATAGCCGTTCCCTTAATCAACGGCAGGTTTGTGCACTCTTTCACGAAGATCTGTACCAAACCATTCTTCGGTGTCCTCTTACCTAGTTAACAAAGAAAAATACGGCATGAAAGAACTAAAACACACATATCGTTAGCCTCAAAGCATAATTACCCATCTCATTTTTAAAGTTTATTTTTTAAATGTTTTTTAATTTTATTTATATTTATTTTATTTAATGAATGGATTTTTTATGCTTTTTTTCCAAGGTTTTGAGAAAGGGGAAAAAATTATTTTTTTTTTTTCGCCAACAAGAAATAACAAGCAGCTGATATCTCAATTTGGCAAAAATTTGATTTAGGCAATTATGCTATGAGGCTAACGATCTGCGATCTGCGATATACGATTTGTCACTAGGGCTGTGAAATTGAAGTGAATGCAAACAAATCCCATTCACGGTAAAAGCTACACCTTCAGAAATATGCATTGTCATATATGGCAAAAGAGCCATCCTAAGAGCCTGACTGACAAGGCCTGTCACCTTGACTTCAATAGTTCTGAAGTTATTTGAAAATTTGATTCAACTCTTCCACGGGATTTTTTGTGCTGTGCTGTCTGAAGTATAAAAACCCCTCGGTAACCTCACCTTATATGCATGTTCACTCCAAACCAGTGAAATTGAAGACCATCAAATTGCTATGTTTGCGGATGATGGTTATCGTGAGCCTGGCACTGAAGGATGAAATATTCTGTCCTATTTTAAATTATTTCCCGAAATGGTGTCAAGAAGCTTTTTTGGAATTACACGTGACAAAAAGCGAGGAGATCTGCTTTGATTTTAAACGTCATCCCTGATAACACAAAAATTAATGGTCAGGATGTACAGAAATCATTGAGTCATATAAGTAATTGGGTAACATAATTGATAATAAGCGGAGGTTTGATTACAGCACCAATATGCTGTGTAGAAAAAGCCAGCAGCACTGTTTTTGCTTGAGGAAGCAGGCAAAGTTCACTGCTGACAGGGCCCAGTTGACTTGGTTTTTTAGATCTTTTATTAAGCTGATTTTTACTTGTTGTTTTATTCAGTATGTTGGTATGCTTCTCTCGATCTTAAACAAAAAATGCATTGCCTTAGGTAATAACATCTAAAGCAGCATCGCAGGGACTCAGCTGAGAAGTCCATCTGATGTGTATCACAGACAGCTGCCAAAGGAAACAGAATTCATCCTGTCAGGCAGCACTCACCCCCTGTGCCTTAGTGGTTCAGTCCCAGCCTTCAAGATACCACTGTAAATACCCCAAATCCAAAATCAAAACGCAAACACCCCTGAACCCTCTGCAGTTTCAGCTGCTAAACTTCAGAGGTAAAGAAGAATATCAGCTCAACAACCCAATCACACTTGGCAAATAATGGTTGTATTTAAACATTGGCCCCGTTTACATGGGTCCAAAAATCCTATTTACAATCAGATTGAAAGGTCAATCAGATTCAAAATGTCTCATATAAACACCTTAGCCAATCTGATTCACCCGGATCTAATTGTATTTCGAATCGGATTGTAAGAGGTAGTCTACGCCGATTGATAATCTGCTCCATGCTCCATGTAAACGACTGAGTGGAGCGGATTGTGCTGATAAAGAGGATTGTTCGGTCCACGCATGCGCTCCTTGTACGTAAGAGGCTCGTAAGTGAAGTGACGTACGGAGAGTGACATAATGCGCAGGTAAAAAAACACAATACAATCGGATTCAGCTGGGGCCATGTCAACGCGGATTGAACGTGGATCTCTTTACTTAAACTTCATGTATGCAGATCAAATCAGATTCACTTATTCCGATCGATTTCAATCAGATTGAGGAAAACTACCCATGTAAACGTGGCCATTGAGTACTTATGCATTTATGGTTTTCACCTCTTATCAACTCTTGTATTGAATTGTCTAGTTTTTTTCTGATATTGCATGACACAGTATGCATTGTGTTTTATTACGGTTTACACTGCTGTGCAACCTATTGCCTCTCTGGGGACAAATACAGCTCAACTTGATCATTTGACCACTGATTTGATCATAAACAGCGGAGTTGCAGATACGGAAACCCGTCTGCTGTAGCAAACCAGAAGATCCTCACAGCTGCGTACCGATGGAACACTGCTGCAGGAAACGCAGGGCCAACCGAATCTCGCCTCTCTGCTCCGCAGGCTGCAGGGACAACGGGACCTGAGCAGTGTGAGAGAAGACAATCATCATCAACATTATTAATACATTTTTTCATTTTTCTTTACCAAAAAAAACATTCCCCCTCAGCGTATTTAAACTCCGAGTCATAAGGAATTAAAGTTTGCAATAACTGAAGCTCTTTTTGATACAATAAGAAAATCTCTCAGCATCAATGCCTGTGTCCAAATACATTTTGTTTTTGAGAGAAAATTATAATGAAGTGAAAAGCTGGCAAAAAAAAGTTCAGAAATGGAATTAGTGTTTTCTTGCATTTTCTTTACTTTTGATTTCAGGGTGAAGTCATTCATATGCGTGTTTCTGGGGTCCCATTCAGACAGCTGGAAATCCACCTCGCCCAAGAAGTTATTCCTTCCAAAGCTGTTGTGGTGCCACACTGAGAGGTTCAAAACCTGACTCTTAAGGGTTTCCAAATCAATTTTGTACTGCAAGAGGACAAATGAGAAAGTGATAAAAATTTAGCTGCTAAATAAATTTCCATACACCCATTATCTAAACCACTTCTTCCTCATCAAAGTCACTGAGGTCCCAAAGCCTATCCCAGCCGACTATGGACAGCTTACCAATCCATCGCAGGGCAATCACATAAATTACTCACATACTCATACTTACGGGCACTTCAGAGTCTCCAGTTGACCTAACATGCATGTTTTTAATAGGTGGGAGCTGACCAATACTAATTCTGGGGGAAAATGCAAACTCTGCCCGACTCCAAACCCTTGATCTGCTTGAGAGGCAACAGCGCTCAACACAGAGCCACCGTGCCACCCAAATCAAATTGAATTCTTGAGTTTCCAAAGGGCCCAACTCCAAGGAACACTCTTTTTCAAGAAAGGAAAAATTTTTTTTTATTTTTGCCCATATGTTATGACCAATATAGTTTTAGTTTATTCCTTTACAACAGAGCGTCATTGGGATACTTTTGGCTGAAATCACAAGTGTTATGACTTGAAAATCACAACAAAGAAAGCCAGCAATGACAACTTAAACAAATTTATTCTTCACTGAATAGATCCAAAAATTTCAAGAAATAATCCACTGTGCAAGCTTATAATAACACTCTAATGCCACTACGTAACTCTGATGCCAAAACAAAAAAAAAAAAACCTCCTCCACTGTAACAGCATTTGTATAGAGTATGAACATTCTGGAAAAATCTACAAGAGTCCTGGGTGATCTGGCCCCCTTCAAGCAAGAAGAAGCCAGAAACTCCTAGGAAGCACTAGTCTATTTCATGGCAAACAAGTGGTATTGCATCAGATCATGTTTTGCCACAGATATACCACCAGAGGGTGCTAAATGATGAACAAAATAAACAAATAGCAGACCAATATCAGGCCTACCAAAGAAAACGTAGCCTCAGCACACAAAAACTTTGAAATGCCTACATTAATCGCGGAAATAGCAACTGAAAAATAATACCCCGCTACCGAAACTGCAAAAACCGCAACATAAACTGTTGACTCGTAGCATAAGACTATGAAACTGCAACATCTTCTATCGCATGCGTCTTTGCCAGTTACTGCGCTTGCGCGTACCGGCCCAGGCTGCTTTCAGAGATAGCGGAATCAGGCGTGTCTCCTTCGGTTGGTAAGGAAAACTTCTAAATATGACGTTATTGTTAATGCAGATGTTTAACAATGACTTGTAAGGCGTAGCTGTTACATCCACATTCTCGTAAATTCGCTTATTTTAGCATGTCACCCTGCCGAAAATTAACGATGCACTGTCGATTTCGCTATAGTCTTCCAGTAGCCTACTTGACGACTTTCTCAAGACGTATACATACGTCTTGAATGGACAAACAATCCCGATTTGGAAAGTCACCAGATTAAGCGAGAAAGTCGTCAAGTTGGCAACTCTAAGACTTTAGCGAAATCGACAGTGCATCGTTCATTTTCGGCAGGGTGACATGCCAAAATAAGCGAATTTACGAGAATGTGGATGTAACAGCTACGTCTTACAATTCATTGTTAAACATCTGCATTAACAATAACGTCATATTTGGAAGTTTTACTTACCAACCGAAGGAGACACGTCTGATTCCGCTATCTCTGAAAGCAGCCTGGGCCGGTACGCGCAAGCGCAGTAAATGGCAAAGACGGATGCGAATGAAGATGTTGCAGTTTCATAGTCTTATGCTACGAGTCAACAGTTTATGTTGCGGTTTTTGCAGTTTCGGTAGCGGGGTATTATTTTTCTGTTGCTATTTCCGCGATTAATGTAGGCATTTCAAAGTTTTTGTGTGCTGAGGCTACGTTTTCTTTGGTAGGCCTGAATATGGCAGCACAAATCTAACAAATCTCCATTTACAAATGATATACAGTGCTTTACATAAAACACTGACATAACACAAGAAAGTTCCTCTTTTTGTTATAAGATATGCAGAACTCATTGGAGTTGGGCCCTTTGGAAACTCAATGATTCAATTGTTGTGATAATTACTGCGCAACCAATAAACGCATCGGTTGCAAAGCTAGTCATCGATGCAATTCTGAGGCATCAGTTAGACGTGCCAAACTTCTTACCCGTAGGATTTCATTATAAATGGGATTTACAGTCTTCTTCTTTATTGAAGTCTTTTTCTTCCCCAGTTTGCCTTTGTCAGGTAAGAGGTAACTTTTTACATATCTATAACAGAAAAAAACAAACATAAAACATATGCAAATCCGCATCATATTGAAACAACTGAACGTGTTTATGAACTAGCAGCAGCACTGGTCCAGTCCAGATACAGAGCCCATGGATATACAGTATTGTGGAAAAAGTATGTGCCCCCTTCCTGATGACTCGTACAAATATTCACATATTTTTCACACTCAAATGTGTCAGATCATCGAAATGATTTTAAAATTAGACCACGATCACCCAAGTAAATACAAAATGCAGTATTTCAATGATTTTATTAATTGAAGGAAAAAAGCTTATCCAACCCTACCTGGCCCTCCGTGAAAAAGTACTTTCCCTTTTAGTAACTAAATCCACCAATTAAAGGTGCAGTAGGCAACTTTTGTATTTTTTTTTTAATCTTTGCTGAAACTGTCATTCCATACTGACAGAAGTACATGAGGCAGGTAATCTCTATAAAATCAGGTACATTTGGCTCCATCCAGCGCTTCTATTGGCATTGGTAAGAATCCACCGTGCCTGAGCAAAATGAACCAATCAGAGCCAGGGGGAGTTTCTTTCACGATGCCGATCACTTTTCACCCACACGTTGTTCAGCCCCCCTCCTACGCGCTTGCTCTCTCCTGCGCCTATATCTGGAGGAGCATAAATTTGCAATCATTAGCAATCATTAGCTGTTTTTGTGTTTCATGACGTAAATTTCCACCTCTGTTCCGCGGACCTGGAAAGTGAAAATCCTGAAACATCAAAAACTCTTCATCCACATTTATAGTTCCTCCGTTGTCAACCACACTATAACTGTGATCCTGGTAGAAAAAAAAAGACCTAAGGCACTAACGGAAAAACAGTCATTCAAGAAGGAGCCAGAGTTTGGCTGTAATGACTGTGCCCCACGTAAACTGGGCATAAGTGTTTGGAAAATCTGCTGGCATCGTGTTGGTAAGTAGGTTGTAAGCAAGCTTCGACATTAGCACTGGTCGGCACATTATTTTGCTGCTGCGACTGGGCTCCGGGTGTAATAGTCATGGATGCTCAGAGACAGTAATGTTACAGATTTCTGTATTTTTAAAATTTTCCTCCGTCAGAACAAATTCGGCACAAATACAAAATTATTTCGGGTATGCAAAAACCTACATTTCCCATAAGTTTGGTTGATATAGCCAATATGTGCTTTTGTACAAACTCAAACTCATAGCCAAACAGAGAGCCCTTTGTTGGTTATTGCGACCAATCAGCACCGATTACTTCAGGGGCAGAGTATTGCGAAGCTGTAGGGAAACTATCGGAATGCGAGGCGCTGAAATGTAGGGTGATGTATAGTGCAGAACCCATTTTTATTTTGTGCAGATGTTGAGCCGTATCATCGATTCTCTCTTGCATCACTCCCTTGAACCACAGATGCAGCCCCCAAACATCACACCCAACACTTTTCAACTGGTTAAAGGTTTCCTATCCATTCAAAATTTGTAGCTGATCATTTAAAATATGAACTGCAAATATTGTGTGCTTGTTTAGTGCTGTCCTGCAAATACAAAATAACATCAACTCAGCGATCATTTTAGATCTTATCTGACAAGTTGCTGTAAAGTTACGACGCTGTGACGAAGTCCACTACGAGTCTAAGCCGCTTTTCCACAAAACGTGAAACAAATTTTTAATGCGACAGATCACATTCAAAGGCAATGCAAAGATGCAAATACACGGGCACGCCTCCGGACCCCCCGTTCCACAGCTGTGACGTCAATACTTCCTTATTTTTATATCCTAGCATGTAGAATTTCCTTATTTTTAAAATAATCGCTGAGCACCCCTGAGTACTGTAAAAGCAACCTGTCTAACAGAATAGTCCACTACGTGCAGTCCTTAGGAAATGCAGCTCTACTAAATGGTGCTTATATGTGTTTGACAGCCAAGTGTAACGTCGTGGCTTTGCATAGCCTAGCCTGGGGAGGCAGTGAAAATGATAATCCACTTAAAGCCAGATCGGTCGATAACTAGCTAGCAGCTAAGAAGCCGACTCAACTTACTGAACAGGGTTGCAAACTAGCTCATCTTTTTGCTTCCCTCCTCCTGTGGTTGGACCTGGAGTGTTGTTATCACCGAAGCCAAGGCTCTCATTTTGTGCACTTTAACAGTGTTGAAGACGTTTTATGTCATTTGTTGTTAGGTAGCCTTTGTAATATGTTTGGCTAGTTCCTTGGTTTGGTAGCTAATGCTAACTTTGCGGAGGTCACATTAGTTTACTCACTTGCTTGGCTGATATGCTGCCTCGTTTCTCAATCATCTTTCCATTAAAATGACTTTAAGATGGCATGGTATGGGTTTGTTAGTAACATGCAAATGCTTAATGTTCACGTTCTCTTATTGCCAGCGTTTCTGTATCACGTGATACATCATGTGATTCTGTATAGCTACCACAGGTGAACTGAACTCGAGAATGAGCTTGGAGGGAGGGGCTACAAGTGGGAGAGAAGGAGCAGAGAGGGTGGGGCGGTGGTGTTCATGATCAAATTCTCTCTCTTGCCCTTATCTCTAAAGTTACTGACATCAGCTTTCAACAAAATTATTTGTCAATTAAGTTTAATTACCCTAGACACAGCAAGCCCTGTTGAATCTAAATATGACCTAAATAACACTTGGCGAATGTAAAGTGTGCAAAAAGTAGCACTTGAGACCGCAATCTAAAGAAATTCAAGAACAGATGAAAAAGTTATTGACCTTTTTCTGTCACTCTGAAAAGGGTAACAAAACCATTTCTAAGGCTCTGGGTCTCCAACAAATCAAGGCGAGAACCATTATCTAGAAATGGAGAAAACTTAGAGCAATGGTGAACCTTCCCAGCAGCTGCCAGCTAACCAAAATTCTTCCAAAAGTGCATCAACAACTTATCCAGAAGGTCACAAAAGAACCCAGACTAATGTCTAGAGAACCTCAGGTCTCCAAACTAAGGTCAGTATTCACATTTCCACAATAAGAGAGAGATGGGGCAAACATGGAACTCCATCAGGGGAGCTGCAAGGTGACAACCACAGCTAACCAAAATGAACACAATTGTTTGTCTCATATTTGCCAAAAATTATCTAGATGTGGCCGTTGACGGGTCCTGTCACTAGAAATGCCTCCTAATAAGTACGCGCCTTGGCTACCTTGCCAACGACCCTGGCTCTTTTGCGATGAGGTCAGCGCGTGTGACTCTTACCTGGAAGTCTGGGGTTTAATCCCCCGCCTGAGCTCTCCTTCAACCTGCCACATTGATCACCCCTAACACTTTCAGGATAACATTCCCTGGAATAATGGATCAAAGGTGGAACTTTATAGAAGACATCTGACATAATCGAATGATCCACAATAAGAACATCACACCAACAGTCAAACATGGTGGTGGCAGTGTGATGGTCTGGTGGCGCTTCGCTGCTTCAGGACCTGGGCGAATTGCCTTGATTGATGGAACCATTAGATCAGCACTCTATCAGAAACTCCTGAAGAATTCCTAGCCATCAGTTTGTGACCTCAAGCTCCAACGCAGTCCGGTTACGCAATGATCCGAAACAAGTAAGCACTTGCAAGTACACCTCAGAATGGCCCAAAAGAGACAAAATGAAGGTTTTGGAGTAGCCTAGTCAAAGCTCTGACACAGATTCAATTTAGATGCTGTGGCATCACCTCAAACAAGGCAATTCATACTTCAATGTGGATGAATTAAGATTCTGCAAAGAAGAGTGGACCAAAGTCCTCCACAACAATGCGAAAGCCTCTCTGCCAGTTATTGAGAATCTTTGATTACAGTTGTTGCCACTAAGGGTGGCACAACCAGATATAAGGCTTAGGGGGGGGCAATTATTTTTTTCACATGGGTGATTATAGGTCTTGAATGACTCTTTACCTTCAATCAATGAAATGATCATTTAAAACCTGCATTTAGCGTTCACTCACATTGTCTTTGTCTAATATTAAATTTAGTTGGATCATATGAAACATACAGTATAAATACAACCATGACGCAAAAATAGAAGAAATTGGTCAAGGGCCAAATACGTTTTCACAGCAATCAAAAGTTGTGAAAAGTTTCGGAAACTTCAGTCAAATCTTTACATTGAGGTTCTGGCTCCTCAAAGGTTTCATAACAAAAAAATTTGAAGCAAAGAAGGCTGGTAAAAAAAATTAAAAAAAAACTACGTCCATGCAGAGATCGTTCCTGTCCATTTTTTTTTAAATCAGGTTTGGTAACAGAAATAAACTGAGATGCAGCACTTATATTCAACGGTTTTACCATGTAATGAGGCTTCGGCATTTCAAACCACTTACGGATCAGACCGGTTCTTCTTGGCATCAGCGATGGCCAGGTCTCTACACCGAATCACTAACACGTGCAACTCTCTCACCTTCTCCACATAGCTCAGGGAAAACTGAATCGACCCTTTGACTTCTAAATTTTCAAATTCCTGGCTGTAGATGCTCATGAGACTGCTGCTCGCCTGTTTGATACAAAAAAAAACCCCAGAGAACCAACAGTTAGATGCATGAAAACACAAAGAAGACCATTAGATCCTGATTATTTTGTTAGCAACAGTCTTATTCCCTTATCTACCATCTAATATTATAATTCACTAATTTTTACACAGGAAGTGTTCATTATTTTGAGGAGTTCATTTCAAATCAGTTTTTTGTCTTCATCCCATGGAAGTTTGAAGCATATTCTTTGGGTCACTGTATTCAGTTGAGACAAAACCTATTAGCTCAGCTAAATATAAATATGGCATCCAAACAGCATCATTACATTTTGCTTGTGATGGGTTTGACCATATTTGTTCACTAACTCCAGAAGCACCACATAATCTGACAACAAGTGCCAAAAGCTATATGACAGTTTGAAGTACATATCTTGACCCTAGAATGACCTGATAAAAAATTGCTATTCCACCATAAAGGACTGAGAGCACAGAAGCAAAAATTGCGGCAGTTTGTTCAGGAAATGGAGGCCAGTTAGTGTCAAACGTACAGAGGACATTGATGCCATGCCAGAGGAGGTGCTAAAGTTAGTCGAGGCACTGCTGTGTCTTCCTCCAAAGTGGAAGTTGCTCTCAGAGCCAGAGTCACTGTCTCTACCATCCTTCTACAAGACAGACGCACAGACACAGAGAACAGGGTGTCAAACGAGCAGGTCTGGCCATGCTGGTTACATGTGTGCGATGGAACTGGGCAGAGTTCCATTTCAATTCAGTTAATGCATCAAAATTCAGTGAATGAGTTAAAAATCGCCACAAAGGTCCAAGGAGATCTTTCAAATCTTGAATTGAACCTCAATTTAATTTGTTATCTCAATGAGCTTAATAGAAGACATACTGCACAGGAAGTAAGGTTAGTTAAAGGAGTTGAGAGGTCATGCGTAGTGTTAAAGCACATTGATTCTTCAGGAGAAAGGAACAGGCTACACTTCATTCGTGGCCTTTTTAGTCACTAAATTGGAACCTATAACCATCTGTGGAGGAATGTTATGGAACAATATTCACAGCAGTCATTGTAAGCATGGGAGAGAGGCAGGGTAGTTACTGTGGGAGAGTGTCGGTGCTGGTAAGGAAAGGAATGGTTGTTTGTTCACCTCTCCCTGCAGGAAGGCAGGTAAGGATGCACACCGCTTCTTCACCTGTTCCCTCTCAGAGAAAGAGGAGCTGGGAGTCGAGGCCACTGGGGAAACTGAGAAAAAGCATCCATGAACAAGTCTCTCTCTCTCTTTCTCTCTCTCTCTCTCTCTCCCAAACACACTTGCTCGCTCACTCATTAACACACTTACTCACCTGATCACTCGCTCACTAGATCACTCACTTCCTCACTTGATCAGTCACTTAATCCCAATCCTTTCTTGCTTGCTCAGTCACTCACACTTTAACACGCTAGCTCGCTTACTCAATCACTCGCTGACACACTTCATCACTTGCTCACTCACTAACACTTTTGCTCGCTGAGTCGCTCACAAACATACTTGCTCATGAACGCACTAACACACTTGCCTGTGAGCACTGTCATCAATCACACACGACACTGTGTGCTTATCAGATCTAACAGTGTAATTGCCAAAAAGATTATATTGTGTTTCATCTGAACAAGATGTGTTTCTGCAAAATAGAGCAAATTAGCTGACCTTAGTAATAATCACCCATGAAAAAAGCCGGTGCCAATCCAAGCTTTCTCTTATTTCAAGACAGAAGCTCTGTTTAACATGACATGGCCTGATTATGCAATTATTTGACCACCCTAAAAATCTCCAAAAGATGTCCATAGCATAGCCAGAGTATAGCCACCAAATAGCATAGCGCATAATAGTAATAAAAATTTAGATGGTTAATTACAAATAAATACAGCGGGAAAAATAATACGCAGCACACACTGTCGTTAAACATGGATGTACATATCCCGCAATTATTTAAAGTGCTAATTTGCACTGTGACGACGTATACTTGCCGAAGATAAAAAGGCATTTAGGCATTGAAAGGTTCACTGAAAATATCCAATCTTCTATGAGTGTGGATGCATGTATCCCTGTGTGAATGTGTGCGTGCATGTTTGTGTGTGGCATGCATGCATCTGTTCTTGGGTGATTGCTTTGCGCCTTCACACCAGCCTATGTTATATGTGCCTTGGATGGCTATCTGTGGAAGAGAGCGCGGGCCAGGGAGAGCTCACTCGTTTCCTCTGATGTAATGTCCTCCAGACTTTGAAAGACTGCTATAGGTCTCGCAGAGATTTGTTCTGAAGTCTCAACTGGGCTTTGAGACTCATCCATACCTGCCACAGAGTAAAAGATCTTAAACTCCCCCCCCAATCCAGTAACCGGGAGGCAGGCGCCATAAGATCTGATTGATATTTCATCATCTTTTCAATGATCATCATTAAAAAAAATCATAATTGTAAAACTGCTTTATTGATTTTGCAGCTCCCTACTCAATAATCAATCAAAATTAAAGCTTGTTGATCGGTCAGAGGTGATCTCATAATTTTTATGCCTTCTCATTTGGAGCGCACTCATTAAGGCACTGGTTTAATGATCAATGCAGCACACACAGAAATGAATCAGAACAACCGGAGTCAGGATTACGCAACCCAGGGCTTAATTTTCATTCCTTTTAAAACATGAAATGTCCCATCAGCATTATTGCCTATGAGAAAAAAATTTACAGACTAGACAGACCATATTTTTGTATTTTACCAGGGAGCGCAGCACCTCAGGTGAAAATTTAACCAAGGTTACTGTAATTGTCAATTGATTCCCCAATGCCTGTACAGTATTAACATCTAGTTTGCCATTAACTATTTTTATCCCATAAATGATGAGAAATTGCTGTGATACAACCCATGAGATATAGGTTTGGAATTACACACGTGTAATTGAACTTTCTTGCATTGCGATTACGTTCATTGGCAACATGGTAACGTTACCAATCCTCCTGCTGGTAACCATTAACCATCACTAACATTAGTTTCTAGTTTGCGGCTTATTCAAGGCAATGGGATGAATAATTCGCTAGCTAGCATGCCCCCGCTTTTTCCGTTAAAGTACTAAGTTTTGAGTTTCTGTTATCGTAGAAACTTGAATTAATTAATTAAATGGCTAAAAGCGACTTTGACTTAAATCAACCGCCAACTAGAAGCCAAAGCTTTTTTTTTTTTTTCCATTTTACAAATAATACAAAGCTGATATTTATGGGATAGATAGGATTTCAAATTTGTGAGCCCAAGATGTCAGAGTTATGAAATTCGAGTGGTAATTTTCCTTTATTCCTCGCCTGCGGCTCGCAATAAACAAAAATTACAACTCTTGTTTCATAAATTTGATATCTCGAGCACACTCATTTGAGATCCTCTTCATATTGACCAGACTAGATAAGACAGACTCTTTCCCTAAATCTGGGTTCAACTAAAGATGTCTTTCCACTGCTGGCAAAGCCAAGAGGATAACAGTTATAGGGGGGATTGTAGCTCACAAAATGCACACAAATACAGTATATCTGCGGACAAGCACACTGCACGCCGAACTGTATGGGGAGCCATTACATGGCTTCAGGGTCTGCCGTCTACAATCAGTCATTGTCCAACAAAAACTGCATATGCTGCCTATTTTTTATGTAAAGAATTGCTGCGTTAGGGCCTCCGTAACAGCAGAAGACAGTTATAACTATTAAAAATTAATGGAATGCTGCAGTATTCTTTTAAAAGGCAATAGCATTTCAGTAATTCATAATAAATACAGTGTATAGATAAACTTAGTCGTAGTAGCCATGCTATTCTCTAGACACATAGCTGTACATTTAAAAGCAAATCATGATTAGCAGTTCAAAGACTAGCTGTCCTAATTAGACAAGCTTATGCTCCAGCCGCTGCAGAATGTTTCAAACTCACTCACTGTGAATCACAGAAATATTTCATAAGATCTATCCCTGGCATCATATCGATCTCAGGCCACACCAGTGGGCAATCATAAGCGTGACTCATTAATGAGAACTCTGCACAATTCTCTATAATAAGAGCTAAGAAAAGCATCCACAATGAACGAAAATGAAATCCATCCATTATCTATGCCACTTCTTCCTTCCTAGGGTCGCCGGAGAGCTGGAGCCGGTCCCAGCTGAGTATGGACAAAAGGCAAGCGACACACCCCAGACAGCTCACCACTGCGGGTGGCACACAATAATCACATACCATTCACTCATGCTCATGCCTACAGGCAATTTCGAGTCTCCAATTTGCGAACAGAGAGAGAACATGCCAACTCTGCACAGAAAGGCCCCAGGCTAGATTTGAATCCATGACCTTCTTGCTGTCAGGTAGCAGTACTATCCATGACAATGAAATGATAATTTATACTCTATTCCAAATTGCTTATTAAGTCTGGGAGTAAATGCCGTTTCATTGTAAAGAGATTAAACATTTCCATCATTTCACTGCACGCAAACAGTATTCTGAATGTCAAACTAAATATGTTGATTATTGTTGAAATGTGCTGACAGGATTTTGTCCTCGATCAAAACAGCAGCTTCAGTGCATTAAGAATGAGCTTCCGCTGCTAACGTTAAAAACTGGTCGGGCTCAGAAGCAAAGAGGGAAACTCTAAATGGGACACCAGTTATGTAATATGAAAATGCATTAAACCATGGACACCCAATCCTGCTCCAGTACAGTCCTATAATCTCCACTCCAGCGCTTAATAGTTTGATGAATTCCAGGGAGGCAGGTCAGTCATAAACCCAAGTTGTAAATTTTACTCATTTATTCTCCCATTGGACACAGGAGTCTCCGATCTTTCTCAAGAAAGAAAACGTATATGCGGTGGAAACCTGTGCACCAAGTAAAGTTTGATAAAAGTATGTTAAATTAAAAAAAAAATCAAAAATATTTGAAAATATTTTATTTGCAAATAGTCTGTCACCCATGACACATATATTTCTATCACATTAAAACAAATAAGACACTATATGTAATGAAAAAAAATGTATCAATTTAAGCAAAGGTAGAAAATCTCCATAGAAGTGTCGAGGTTCAACACTAGAGGGCCAGTGTTTTTTCCTGCCTGCTCTGTGGACCTTAAAAAGCTAATGAGATCAACTATGATGGGAGGTTCGGTAAATACTGAGCAAAACAATTAAAGAGCGGTGTGATCATGAATTTCTGAAAGCTTGGCACGAGGATGATTATGTTATAGAAGGGTCCAGTGACTGCACGTGACATATGCGTAATCCGTTATTCACAATGCGGTCAGTGAGGTCAGGCATGAAAGAGGCCTGTAATCAGCCTCTCCATGGGATCAGTAACTGAAACACTCTGGACAGAAACCTTCTCCTACTTATCCTTGGTACTAAAATTACAAATACTGCTCACAGCATATTTGAAACTGCAAAAAGAGCTTATAATGCCACATAGTGTAAATAGAGCAGTGCAGTGACTATCTACAGTTCACATGGCAACGCAACATCTAGCACATGGTTAAAAACTTTAGCAATGTGCCTCTTGTTTTTTAAGGAATGAAGTTAATGCTTTTATATCAAAACAAGTTCCTACAAATTATTCCATTCATATGAATATACAAGGCTTCCCCTTAAAGAGAATTGAAGGACTGACCAAATAAAAACTTGTTAACATTGCCTCTTCTAAACGGTAACTTCAAGTAGAGGAAAAGGATGATAAGAAGGAAGAGTTTTGACGTTGGTAAGTATAAATTGTTATTCATTGATAAGTACAGGTAATAAATTAGTTTTTTATAATCACAAAGAATTGTGACAGAGTTTGCAGCGACTGAAATCAATTAAGATTACAGAGCAATAAATCATTTTAGTAGGAAGAAATATTTCCGAATAGGAATGCTCACAGTCAGAACTTGCCCATGAGTTAGAGCAAGCATCAGGTGTGTTGCTCCCAGAAGAGTCAAAATCACATGTGCCATCTGCCCCATGATCGTAACTTCCCCTCCTGTCCCTGGCGAGGTCTGTAACCTCCTGGGGTGGCTGTTGGATGCTGGCTTGAACAGGCTCTGGCAGGACGTCCAGGTCAGCCTCAGGCTGTGTCAGTGGATGACTAAGGCTGCGCTCTTCCCTCCTCTCAGTAGCTGGGGCACTCCATTCATTTCTGTTCGCGTTCCCAAGAAGTCCCAGGTTATGCAGATTAGCTTTAGGAATCAAAGACTCGGGTAGAGGGTGATGTAATTGAGCCTCTGTTGACAATCTTGCCAGTATTCCTTCGCTGGCTCTTCCAGAACTTAGGTGTCTTCCGTCATTCATTGCCTCTGAAGAGGCTACATTTCCTTCATTCCGGTCATCTGAATACGCAAATTGGGTTGTCTCTGGAAGGCTCCCAATGCTTGTCCTTCTTGGTGGCTCAGGTTTTGACTCTTTGTCTTCTCGGGACGCAACGGCCTCTGTGACAACCGATTTCCCAACTGTGGAATTTTCAATGCCTTTCCACAGCTGGGGAAGACGACTTCGTTCACTATGAGGCGGTTTTCCCAACGAGAAAGCAACTTTTTTCTTGGCCCCAGGCTCCCACGATAGTCTTTGCGGTGGATGAGTCTTTTTCCACCTAATACGAGAAATTCGCTCTTGGTCTTTTTGTATGAGCTCCCTTATTGGAGGGCAGACATTAGCAGAATGAGTTTTTGAGGGACACATCTCAGTTTTAGGGGTTAATGGTCGCCTTGGTGGGATTTGTGGGGGATAATCAGGACAAGACTCTTCAACTAGCAATTGGTTTCTTTGCAGGACAACATTGGATGTCTCTCGACTCATGGATTTGGTGTTTTCCGCACATTGTGCAATATCTTCTGTAGAAACAGTCTTGACTGAAGGCACAATGTATGTGAAGTCATTGTCAGATTTATGCTGTGCATTACTTGCAGACTTGTTCTCAGAGTCATTCTCAGTGTTTTCTTTCATGGTTGGAAGAGAAGATCTACTCTCACCAACAACATCCAATTCAATGGCCACCGTTTTACTGTCAGATTCAGAGGTGGTCATTTCTTCTTCAGCATGGCGAGGAATGGCCTCTGGGATTTGGTTGACTTTTGTCAACAAAAATCCTTTTTGTTTACTAACCTTAATGCTTGGACCACTTTTCTCCTTCTCCCAGAAGAATTTTTGGGTTATTTTGTCACCTTGTTGCCTACCAGCTTGTCTATTGAAAGCCTCAGAATTATGTTTGGGAGAAGACCTCTGACCAGAAAGGCCTATCTGCATTTCAGTTTTCACATCTATGGGTGCTTTATCTCTGATGATGTATTGTTTAGCTATGCTTATTTCCTCTTCATTCTGGTACTCTGACATGTTTCTGCCTTCAAGGTAAGATGAGCTTTCCTCAAAGTTTAATGAGTCCTGTCCTGGGCTTGAATATTCTTCACTTTGGAAGCCAGAGGGCCCCGAGTGCTCAGGACCTTTGCTACGGTTTGCTGAATCAGAGGAACTTCTGTTAATGCCTGTTTCAACTGGAAGAGTTCCACTTTCCTTCCTAGCTCTGAAGGGTTCCATATAATGCTTATAGGAGCTTTTCTTTATTTCGGGTATTGGTAAAGTCTCAACCGTCGACCATGAGAGTTCCGGCCTGATGTTACACAAATCTGCACCAGACTCGCTACATTTTCCACCTCCCGCATCTTTTTTGTCAACAGATTCCTCCACTGTAGCATTTGTGTTGAAATTTTTGCTCGATTTTCTGATCGGTATTCTAGACCCGCTGTTTCCGTTCTCCCAGAAAGACTTCAAGTTAGCGAGCCTTTGAGGAAATGCCTTTTCATAAATATCACTCTGTTTCATTGTCAGTCGTGCTTGCCCCATCATAGAGTGGCTGAGCGTAATGTTTTTGTTTTGTGCATTTTCCTGTGATCTCAACTTTTCTTCAGAAGCTGGACTGAGCATATTTTCTGAAGCAGTGATGCATGTCCCTTTTTGAGTGGCGGTCCCGGAGCACAGGGAGAAGCAGTCAGGCTGCTTCATATCAGTAGAACAATCTGTCATTTGTTCAATGTGAGAAGCATCTCCGTATGCAGTCAGTGCTTTAGTGTCACAACCTTCTGGGCCCTTGACCCTTAGTTCCGATGGACCCATCTGAGGCATTTGGGATTTTTCTTCTGCAGAGTGTGTTCTGCCAAAATCAGTTATTGCAGTCTGCCTGTCAAACAAGGCTGCATCTCCAAGGATTACAAATTCTCCCTCAGCCTCCTGATTGACTGGTTTCTGGGGATGCTTGTCATTTCGATCAAACTCATCTTGAACCTCAGAAATCGGGCGCCCTTGTTCCTCAGCTACCATGTGACTCTGCTCAGCCGGTCCGGAGAAGAGCCCATGGACCTGAGCCTTTGCATGAACAAGCTTACCTTTCTGATCCTCAAAGCACTGGGTGGGAGCCACAGCATCATGTTCATGTTGACCTGCAATACAAACATTCCTGATAATCAAACCTTCCCAAAGTCATAAATACACAAAATAAATAATGCTATACTTATGAAGCACAGTCTATGATCTCAAATTAAAACGATCATTGAAGATTTTCATTCATGAACATTTTTTGGCATAGCAATGTGCATGCATTTCCCAGAAAACCCAGCACAGATGTGTTAGATAGACACTCAATTCCCCAATCACCATTCAAGGACAGACAAGCAGGTATGAAGCAGTAAAGGAGCACTATCAAGGACTGATGTATAATGCTCTCACAAATGTACACATGTAAACAGGAATTTAAGCACTAATTAGTTTATGGAAATCAACAAACATCAAGAAGGAGGAACCCAGCAGTTTCGCATTATGTAACAGATTAGGGAGATATTGAACACCAGTATAAATGACTTTGACGAGGTATCAGTTGGATGAAGGCCATTTCCAGCACGCTCACGAACTTTCGCACCTTCAGTTATGAACAAAGTGTCTGGCACTATAACCAATTTGGAGGGTTGATTGACTTAGTTCTTCTTGCACTGCGTGAGTTTAAATGATCAGCACATTGATTAGACTGGCACGCTTGACTCTTACCACCGGTCCTTTTAGATGGACCTACATCCTCATCTCTCTCCTCCGTACCCTCTCCATCACTCACAGCCTCACCTCCGTCCTCTTCCTCCCATTTTACCCCCAGTCCACCATTCTGAGGTTCATACACAGGAGCTGAGGTGACCTTGCCTGGGATAGACTCTGGTACGGTCATGTCAGAGTGGCCATCTCCTCTCTCCTTTTGAGACTTAGGTGCAGTTTTGCCATCAGTGAGATATTTCACACTTTCAGCCATGACGCTACCTATACCTAATTCATGTGCCCCATCTTTCCCCTCACTGCGTGTCTCCCGCATCATTTCCAACAGGTCATGCCCACCAGACTCTCCATCACTCAGTGTTGGTGTCTGATCCTCCAGTTCATTCATGCTGACCACTGCGGAGAATCGGACCTGCTTCCTGTCCAGTGAGTGGAGAGACTCGCTCCTTTGGGCCGGCCTGTCATTTCTATCAGGTTCCTGGGTGTCCAGGAGTTCAGAGCAAGGCCCATTTTCACTGTTAGAGCATAAGACGGGGAAGTCAGCGAGGCCGCAGCTCGAGCCGTGCTTCAGTATACCCTTGGGGACGATGGAAAAGCTGTTCTGCTCCACCATCGCGTCGCTCCATTTGGAAAACAACTCATCTCTTATGTCCAACATAGAATCCAGGGAAGGGGTCCTCAGTTTTGGCAAAGGTTCTGTTTCAGATATGACTGCCTGTTTGGAACCTTCGTCTTCTGCACATACTTTAACAAGACTGCCTACGTGGCTTTGCGATGGTGGTAACAGCCCTGTGGGAACAAGAGTAAACAGGGAGGCAGATATAAACAGGAAGAGCAGATAGAGAATGCAGGCACAGAGTTTTTTCTGCAGTCAGGAGGAGTCCCGTAGCTTAAGCATTGATGAGGGTAAAATATAAACAGATCCAGGAAGTAACAACAAAAAAAATGAGTGAGGAAATAGCAGGCATTTGTGACACGATTCAATCCCTTCTCAATCTGAAAAACAATCAGACCTGACAAATTTAAGATGGCCCGGGCAAAGTATATTTCTTTGTTTCTTGTCCACAGCACATTTCCATTATGACAGTTTTCCCGCACAAATTATCTAGAAAATCACTCCTGGAAAACATTCCAGAAATGTAAGCACACAGTAGTTAAGTCATGCACTGCAGCTTACTGTCTAAGTACGGGGGTACATGGCTCCAGCATAATCTCTCTGAAATTTCAGTACTGCAAAAACACCAAGAAAATCTCAAGGGTAAACCTTGGTCATTAGCTCAATTGCACACTAACACACACATTAAATAACATGTTTCACGGAGACCAATGTCTTGTAACAGGAAAAATCTTATAGCACTAAATGCACTGCTTTCTAGATATAAAACTATTAGGGGCTTAAAAGCACTCAAGCAGCCAATAACTGTTACACAAGCTGAATATTAATCCAAGAGGCGGCAAAAAACACAATCTGTGCTTTTGTTTAGATTTGAACCAAGGAAAAGTGGCCCCTAAGACTTATAGTACATTAGATTAAATATGGATTTTAATATTCTCTTTTTGCTAATCGCTCCCTGCATACCTGCAAAGGTAACAAAGAATATATATAAAAAGACCTTCTAAATGGATTTATATTATGCCTTTGCTGTTATAACAAAATAATTAAAAATATATACAATGTATGTGCCTCATTTTGAGACAAACATAAACCGCAGAGTGATTTTTCGGGGTTAATTAAATAGGCACTTCTGGTTTTTCCCTTCACGTACAGTTAAATTCACCAATTCCCATGGTGGACTGCTGCAAACCTGTTGCAGAGATGTAAGCAGGAGTCAGGTGATCTAATGCCAGGTTCTGAATATATATTACAGATACGTATACATATTACATTTACTGTATACAACATAACTCATGCCAAAGGGACTGATGCATGTTACAAGCCTTTTCACCACAGGAAGAGACCACACCGAAAGAAAAGTTAATGGAAGGATAAACAATGGATTCAGTTAATCAGACTTACTTTGCAAGGAAATTCTTTTCACTGAATCCACTTCCAGTCACAGTCGTCCACTCATTTGAAAACATAATTAAAAATATCACAAAATAAAACCACGAAAACCAAATCAAAGTCCGATTAAGAAATCACTACTGTGGCCCAAAAAACCTTCCCGACAGAACCGCCTCTTTTGTCGGGCTCTTTTGTCGTGTAAAAATGTACCTTGTCATGTCAAACAGAGCTCTGCAAACACAAGATCACAATATTTGGCTAATGAAGTAGCTTAAGAGACGAGCTGCAGCTTTTTTAGATTCCTTTGCCATTTTCTGTTTGGAGGAATTACATTTTTTTTCTCTCTCAGGTGTTCATTTATATATTCAGGGTTGTTTCTTCCAGTGCAGGTCAATACTCAGCATAAGATCAACTCCATGCGTTTCACCCAGATCCGTAGAATACATCATCCATCTTTTTGACTCAAATCTGAGATATCATTACTGAACACTTCTTACAGCTAAGGTTGCATTCACTATCTGTATAATTTTTTAGGACCCACAAGGTATGTCTTATGAGAGCCTTTGTCCCTTTATGACTGTCTGAAGATCTGACAAACTGATTGGCCAGCTGACTGACTGATATACCAGGTTAATGCGCACACATCTTCTCTGATTTAGTTAACTTGGAGGATCCAGAAAAAAACAGGCCTTGCAATACTCTCACGCAGAGATTACGGTATAGAAAGTTTGAAAGAGTCATATCATGACCAGGGCTCCTTCATGTTGAGTATTGTATATAATTGCCAATGTGGGACATGCCACTGGCTCTGAAATATCTGAAGTATCCAAGCTAGAAATATTTTGAGGTGCAACGCAATACGCCTTCCCACAATGCCATTTGTGAAGTGCTGTCCCAATGACAGGGGAGAGCAATCAGCACGGTGACTTTGGAGAGCCCTCACCTTCATCAAATGACACCATGTGCTCTGCCTCCCACTGGGCGAGTTGTTCTCCGGTCCCGTCTGAAACCTCGGATCCCTCAAACACACTGTCAAAATGATCCTGTATCATCTTCCGCCAAAAAGAGAGAGAGAGAAAAAAAAAAACAGTGCAGTGACCAGGGCATTGATCGATGATGTCATCCAATGTCTGTCCACAGAACGCTACCTCTCTGAATAAATCTGAATAATAAAAATGCTTTTAGGACAAAGTTATCGCAAACAACTCAAGAGGCGTGCATAAAAATGTTTGGGGATGCTCAATTATGCATAAAACCGTTACACATAATCTGCTTTAATGTACCTTTTCGGGCGACTTCATGATCTGCATGATTTCATCTTTCAGGACAACCGGTGAGATACAACCACTCGACCTGTAGCAGGGAAAGTTTATTACATTAAACAGCCTCAAAGAGCAGAAACACTGGATACATTTACAAATCATTTATGATTTGGCCACATAAAAAAAACTGTGTTTGGCATCCTTCAAATGTCAGTTTTCTGAGACTGGCAAGAGATATACATATTCATATTCTAAATATTCACATGCAAGAGGTTGTTTACTTATTTATTTATTTTACATTTTATAATATGACGAGTTTGAGGTCCAAATAGTGCAACATATCCAAATTAAAGGTTTATAACCATGGAAAGTCTAATTTGCCCACTGCTTAAGTGGCGCAGTGAATGAAAACCAAACAAGTCATCTCTTACATATACAAGGATTCTGAGCATTTTTCTCACTTTCTTTTTGGCACGATTTTAATGGATTTAAAAAATGGTGTCGGAGGGGTTTTTATGGGGTAGGCAGGGATGCTAAGTATTTTTCATTATATATAAATACATATATATATATATATATATATATATATATATATATATATATCCTTCGGAACAAGGAAAACAGTCTAATGTGATTGTCAGAAATGAGAGAGACACCAAAGACAGAACACGCAAGTATTGAGTGCCAAAAATGGCTCGGTAGCAGGCAGCGTTAAAAGCAGCGTTATGCCCCTCTCATCTCCCATACAGGATTGTGTCAGATTAGCGGACTAGGGGCTGTGAGAACAGCTCGGGGTCCTTCATCACATGGTGCTGGGCACAGCCTACACTCCAAAAACATTAAACAGTTCAACACAACTTTTTAAAGTAACTTCTTTAAAAATTCTTAAATTTATGACCACTTTAATTCATCTAATTAATGTGAAGTTACTCAGCTCATTTGTGCAGATCTGTTTCTCTTTTTCAGTGCACGCTCTGCTCAAAAGCAACAAACCAGTACAAATACACTTTCGGTGCTGTCATGACGAACACATCAAAACACTTCTTCCTTCACTCCAGAACATTAGTGAGCTTATATAAATTAACCCTACGGAGTAGTTTGTGCATTCAGCAATTTACCCACTGAATTATATTTTTGTAGAGTTAAGCAGTTTTGAATGCCCTTACAAGGGCTGAACATGAGCTCTGTGCTTCCTAACAATGCCGTGGATAATCATCAGATAATGTTGGGGAGTATTTAAAATGCCAGAGTTTATGTGTGCTTATATAATCTCACTTGCGCAGGCCCATTAAGCAAGGTTTTAAAGCAAGCAAGGCAGTAGCACTGAGAAAGCTAAGGTCTGAGAAAAGGAAGCAAAACGCATTCACTATTCGTATGGGTGAAATTTGGGAAATTTCTTTTTTACATTTTAATTCTCAAATCAGGTCATTTTATTTAGCAGACATGATAATGAAGACAAACAGTACAGACTGCCTTTGGCAAGAAGGTGTTCTTCTTAAAAAATGCTGCCAGCCATTAAGAAAAAGACATTTATGACAAAATTAGCCATGTAATTATAACTGATATAATATCTTATCAGAGAAAGCTATGAAATAATTTCAGTAAGCCCATTTTATGTTATGAGCTAAAGACATTTAAACCACCATGCCATGAAAATGCATGCATTTCAAGACAATGAAAGAGCGACATCCCATAATGAAATTACAAGGGACTAAATTGGGTCCTAATCCTAAATTCCGCGAAGTCCTCTCTTAGTTCCACAGGTTATTCGATGTATTTGTTCGTCTGGCTGGTGTTTCATCTGACAGGTGGCGGCAAAATTGACCTGCGCAAAGTGACATTGTGACAGAAAATGATGCTCAGGCCGTGTTTCCACCAAACGTTTTCCGTACAGTGCCCTTTGAACCTCTGCTTAAACCTGAATGGACTGAAACCTAATCCCTAGATTTGGTTTGCGTTTCCACTGCAGACAGTACTTCTGAAATGTGGGCAAGGTTAAAAGACAAGATGTTCCACAGGTTTGAACAGTAATGGTAAACAGCGGCAGCTGCTAAGTTGAGAAATTAATACATCATCGGAAACAAACTGTATTTCAAGTTGGATATTTGCTGCTAATCTTAGTTTTCTTTGATGTAATTAAACAATCATGAAGCAAAGGTCAGATCGTGCAGGACAAGCTGAAAGCAAACACCATGTTAACAAAGTAGTTTATCTTTTTTTGGTTTAAGAGAATAAATTATTTCTAAACTTCTTTTTATTTACTTGCTGCCGCACTGCAGTAAAAAGGTAGCTGCGTGTTTAACAGCCAATTGCTTATTCTAATCATCGGGGAAATTGTTAACCTTAATCAAGGAAGATCGAAAACATTTGGGCGATTGAAATCATTGTTAACCATGCGCTGCAAAATTTCTCACTGCTCCATCCAACACTCGATTCTGTCACTTCACCAAACAGCCTGCAGTGTTTCTAGCTCCAACCTTTAATATCGGATCAGCGTGCTTGGTACCCCAACAGAAGGGTGACGAAATAATGAGGGACTGGAACACTTCTTTTGGCACCATGCACAACATTTGACAAAGGAAACTCAAAAATACCCATTATAATGTGTAACCAACTGAATTTAACTGAACCCCCACCGCTTGGTGGAAACAAGGCTTAGGGCGCACTCGCACAAGACAATCGTACCGTGCCCAAGCACGTTTGCCCCCTAAAGTCCAGATTCTATGGCTAATGTGAGCGCCAGTGTACTGTGCTGGAGTTCGGTACAGTTCGCTGGCCCAGTACGGATGGAAGAGGTGTGCTTGGGCATGGTATACCTGCTCATGCATGCGCACAAGCACGGTTTGTCGGAGGCAACCGTGCTTGAGCACACTTGGGTTCGAGGTAATGTGAGTGCGGGCCAGCGGGGGACAGGGGAGGGGGGGCATTCATGCTTCAGCACGGTAGGGAACAACTGGCCCTAGTGTGAGTGCACCCTTAGTTATCAGTCAAAGGCTGTGGATCACAGGCGCCAAGCAGTCACCTCTGTCTTGTTCCTGAAGGCTCTTCTATTAGTCCAGAGAGTTCAGCGGGAACAAAAATATCCTGAATTGCACTGTTAACGAAACTGGGTGTCTCAGTCCACATTTGGGTGAGCTCCACTGCAAACAAAACACAACAAACATATTTAATAGATACAGCAGCAGGGACATAAACTAATATTCAGTTTAAGCGGCAGCAATCACACCACAAAGGTGGAGTGGTCCATTTATGGCTATACTGTGGAAAACCCCAGACAAAACAAGACGCATGAGACACAATTATAGCTTTCTAGCCAAAGAAAGAAATGAAGTAGTGAAAAACTGGATTTAAATCAGAAAGAAATTTTGTGGTTGTTGCCAGTATTATTATGAATAAATGACGCCATCTGATCAAACACATAAAAGACATCCGTGCCTGACAACCAGCTGACCACGGCCCAGGTGCAATCAAGTCTCCACTTCCTCCTTTTATTGTCCCCCGCCCCGCGGAATGCGCAAAGCAGCGGGACATAGTATTCACGACGGTCCGTACGTACGTCCGTCCGTACGTCCCAAATCCTTGTCAGCGACATATCTCAAGAAAGAATCAACGGATTTACTTCAAATCTTATGTCAACATGTATTAGGGTGACATCCCAGCGCCAGTCCATTTCGGTGACCTTCACGCCATTCTCAAGGTCACACCGAGAAATTGTTCATTTTGACACGATTTCACATTTTGTGGTGGGGAACAAAGACACGTTAGTGTCAAATACTTGTTATATTATGTTTTTGGTCCGACCGCCGCCGCCGCACTACGTGTTAACGCGATAACTTCAGTAATATTTCAATTAGAACTTTCAAGTTTTGCATTTAGGTAAGTATCATAAAGAGGAAGAACTGATTCGATTTTGGACAATTTACGATTTCTAGATTGGCCACCAGGGGCCAAAAACTGATTTATGTGTTAACGCGATAACTTCAGTAATATTTCAATTATAAGTTCCAAGTTTTGCATATAAGTAAGTATCATAAAGAGGAAGAACTGACTCGATTTTGGACAATTTACAATTTCTAGATTGGCCACCAGGGGCCAAAAACTGAAAAAAATCACTGTTTTTATCGTATCTCTGGAAATATTTGTCCGATTGACCTCAAATCAAGTGCAAATGAAAGGTCATGACCTGAGGATGTGTCCCACAATGACATTATACCTGTTTAGTTCAAAATTTTGACACAAGGTGGAGCTTTGTCACATAAAATTCACCTTTTTTACCATATCTTTGGAACTATTTGTCCAATTGACATGAAACTATGCGCAACTGCAAGGTCATGACCACAAGACGTGTCACAGGATGAATCATACCTGTATTGTTCAATATTTTGCCACCAGGTGGCGCTTTGTGATGGAAAATTACCATTTGGCCATATCTTCAGAACCATTTGTCCCATTGACCTGAAATTAAGTTCAAATGAAAGTCTATTCAAGGTCTATTCAAGCATTGGGGAATTGGAGGATTGGGGGCGTTCGGGGATATACCCCCAGCCGTTGCCTCCGACGCCATAGGCCTTGTTTATTTATTTATTTACTTACTTAACCTTGTTTTAACCAGGGAAAATGTTGAGATTGGAATATCTTTTTCAGGGGAGCCCTGGGCGGTTGAGGTGGGGAGGGATTGGGCAAGGTGCATAGCCAATTAGATCAGACTCCAGTTGAAGAGCATCATAGGATCTTTAATGACCACAGTGAGTCAGGACCTCGGTTTAACGTCTTGTTCAAAATATGGCGTCTCCTCCAGCGCGCACTCGGCAAACCTCTGCCTTTTCCTTCCTCATCAAACCTCGGATGTGTAACTCCAGAAGCCACCAGTCAGAACTGGGTTCGATGTCAAATTGGTGAAGACACAAGAGGCGACACAATGTTAAGACACGAAGAAGCGTCACCACACAAAGACTTTGCGATGGTCAGTTTTGCCTCCATTTTTAGGTGGCAATGCAGTATGTTGATTTAGGGAACTGCGTAAATAGGTCTTCTGGCAAAGAAAGTGTCAGGCAGAGCAGCATATCAACTTTCTGTAACACATTCACGGCTTGATAAAGAGTAGCACAATCTGCCAAAAAGCTCCAACTGCTTCAGTACAGTGTCCCCATTACTGCATTGGCAATTATTCCACCACAACCTACTGCCCACCAACACCTCTTCCAGCAGCAACTTGGTTTTCCCAAGTGGTCTCCCATCAAAGTACTAACCAAGCCCACACCTGCTTAGCCTCAGCCACACAGCTGGAGCAGATTGAGTAGTGGTATGGCTGCTGTCTCATTCAAAGTGTATTAATTGTAATCACCTGTGTCTTTGTTTATCTAAACTCCCAGCTCTGTTCATTGATCACCGGGTCGTCGTCATTCGTACTCCAGTACTCCTCTACAGTGCCCGGTCTTGCTTTGCTCTTGAGTATTTAGTATTCCTGTGCCCCTAGCTCCAGTGTCTCCCGCTTTTGTTTATATCTCATGTAAATTCTTATTCCAATCCTTCTACATTATTATTATCCAGTTTCCGATTTTGTATTTTGCGAGGATAACAATGAATGGTCTGGCGAGCTGGAACGAGGAGGTGGGAACTTGATTGCAGATGGGGGCGTGGTCAGTGGGCTGCAGGGCACGGACCTGACAACATCCGAAGACTCATACTTGACAACACTGTTTGCAATAACTGTCTATCTTTCTAATATCATTATTGTTTATTTATTTTTCTTTAGCATGGCAGTGATTGCAAAGATAACTGTCGCAAAGGGCTCTCTTTTTTTCTTTCAGCCACCCCCATCCCCCTCCCTTGGGAGGTCAGCTTTATTTTTATTAACAATTAATTAATTTTATTAACAATTCTGAACTTCCTTAGAGTCTTCAGAGGGATTGGCACGAGGAAGGAGAAAACAGCGGGATGATACAAATGAATCAAACGTGCATAAAATAGCAGAGGGCTCTTTGTACATAGAAGTGTAAAAAAAACAAAAAAACTAGCCCTTCAGAGAGACATCATTATATTTTATTTTCCTAAGCTTTCAACAGAAAATTTGCTAAATTTTCTTCTTGGTCTTGAGGCTATTACTTCATGCAATATGGCAATAAGCCCAACCTGAAGAATTAAGTTGAATGACAAATATCATCTTTTCATTCACTGTAATTATTGCACGCTTCATTTTCAAAGACTTTTTCTCTTCAGTCTTGGCAAGAGGAGACTGTGGCCTGATTTCAAACTCGGTCCTGGTGCTCCCCTGTGTTTGCTGGTTTTTGTTCCTACCACCATCGCAATTGTAGGATTTTAGTAAGCTGTTAGTTTGTCGTAAATGGGTGGATTTCATTTTCAATTTTAAAGTCTTTATCTACCATCCTAAGGCACGTTTTCACAGAAATATCCATCTGTGTCATCAGGAATAAAAACCCTTAAACAAATTATGTTTAAATTTCTAGAACCCCATGTCTGAAAAAGTTGGGATGCTATGTAAAATGTAAATAAAAAGAATGCAATGATTTGCAAATCACTTGAACCATTAATTTTATTGAAAATAGTACAAAGCAACATATTGGGTGTTTACACTGAGAAAGTATATTGTTTTTTGAGAAATATCAGCTCTTTCTGAATTTTGTGCAGGTAACAACACTTTAAAATAGATCAAACAAGAGGTGGCAGGAACAACAAACTCCGCCCCTCACACATACTTTCACCTACTTGTACAAAATTCAATAGGGATCTATTCTGGGTCAGTGGCAATCCCTATACCAAATTTGGGGTGAATCTGGACATTAGTTTTGCCGCTAAAGTGTTAACACACAAACACTGAAACAAACCGAACCAAAAACAATACCCCTTCCCTCACCCTTCGGGTGGGGCAGGGTAATTAAGACACTGAGAAAATCAGTCAGCTGCAAAATTAGGTTGCAGAGCAATAATTTGCTTGAACTTCAAAACAAATATGACCCAAATAATAAATATGATCCAGAACAGGTTTGACTATAATTTGCTTGCCAAATAAATTGTTAACCTCTTAAGCCCTGAGCCTGGCTTAAAAATAAATGCTCAAAATGAAATGAGTATATCTCTGCAACTACTTGGTCCATTTGAATATTCTTGGTATCATAATAAGGGTAATACCCTGGGTATTATTTGTCATGGTGTTAAAATCAGTATATACGTCATAGAGTTAGAGTAAATAAAGATGAAGTACAGCATAAATGAAGGATCTCATTTACGCCTAAAAAAGTTTCACTTTTACCATCGTGAAATTAAGTTGCAATCTGAAACCTCTAAAGGTTTAGCACAGAATCTCACCATAATCTGTGCCAAAGTTTATTCTAATCAAGTAAATCAGAGCAAAATTAGAGAGGTTTTAGTTTAGGAATGCCTCAGTGGCCCCTCCAAATTAGCACTGTGTGCCATTTCAGATTTCTCAAGTACCAAACTGTAAACTCATTTAATTTCACTTATATGTCACGACAGGCATACATTCCATCTAATTACAACAATTTAATGTACTTATTTTTTTTATTTATTCATGTTTTTTATTGCAACCAGTCCTGTATGCATTTTCCATTGACTCCACAGGAGCAGATTTATTTTCAATAAAACAAGCAAATAAACAAAATTATTCATACAAAGATAAGGTAAAAAATGGTAAAAAATTAAAAACAGCAAACACCCAGCAATTATTTATACAAGAACTATGCCCCCGCTGCCCAAAATAGAATCCTCTGCTTCAACCAACATTTTCACTTTAACCACCATGCTAGCTGATTAGACAGTCTCAAGGTCACTGCATTTTAAATTTCAAGGGTGACTCAGAAAAACACGTCACGCACCACAATCCAGCGCCTGTATTTCAGTGTTCCCTCAGTAATTGCGTGTAACTGCGCATGGATTCTTTCGAAAGAGGACTTCGAAAATGACTACTGAACATTTACTGGACAATCATAGCAAAAATATGAAAAACAAATAAAAAAGAAAGAAAAAAAACAGCAATCACAACAAACACCCCAGCAGCTACATACACTAAAACCGTGTTTGCATGGTGTGTGCTCAACGGTGTGTGCTCAAAATGCAAGTACAGAAGTATATATACGACCATCACCTGCACAACAGTTCAATGACTTTCCCAGTAAGCCATTTCCAATGAGTCATGTAGTTCTGCTTCATCGCCATATGAAGTCAGCCAGCAAGCCACAGAAACTACTTCGATGACGTCTGCTGAATGTTTAGTGGATAATTATAGCAAAAATACCAAAAACAAATCAGTTTCATGTTTATATTGTAGCGCTATATAAGGACATGTGCGTAATGGCGCATGGACTCTGAATTTCATGGAGCAGGAAGGCAAGGCTCCATCTCAGGCTAGATTTGTGCGGTTATGGTCGTTGAGGGCACATTGGAAATGTCAGAGCCCATAGAATCAAATGGCCACCTCCAAAATCAAATTGACCGCATCACAAGCAAATCACAGAGTAGGAAATACATTGGTGCAATGAGAATGCTCAGGGCTAGTATTCTTTGAATGTAGTGCCCAGGAAAAACAACACGCATGGGGACTAAGAGATGCAGTTTCAATATAATGCAGGCACATTGGACTAACAATAGACAGCACACATTTACCCTCGAACGCAGGTTTTGTACAGCTCATTGCTGTAGAATGTAAAGTGTATGCCTGCTGTTCTTTGAATGTGGCCTCTGTTTAAAATGACAAGACTTATTATATCATTGGATTCTATGGACTTTCCTCTTTCATTTGAGGTATCGTTTGTATGCATAGCACAAATTCAGCCAAAATGCTAGCGATGGAGGACTGATACTATTTCATCCTATGTTTTACTACATGCTTATTTACAAAAGTACTTGCTTGGAGCTTGAAATGTGTTTGGTTTAGGCAAAAATGGTCATCATGAACTTTTCGCCTAGCTTCTTCCCTTTGAGAGGATATGCTGCATGACGATGATCCTACGAGGAAACATGCTGTATTTATTATCATTTATTTATTATTAGGCGTAAAGAACGCCCCCGGTATCAGGGTGTTTGGATTTAAGAGGTTAAACAACAGTGCGTTCCTAGTATAAGGCAAATTAACCAATCAAACTAAACAAGCAATAGGTTCCCAAATGGTTAGACCATGGTTAAAACTATTTATTTGGCAAGTGAATGATAGAGTCAAACCTGTTCTGGGTAAAGCAAAATTATTCTGAAACTGTATACACCTGTGTTAAACAACCAAATTTAGAGCTTACAGATTTTCTCAGTGTCTATTCATATTTGTTTAAAAATGCTGTTACCTGAAATAGCGTGCCATATAGAAAAATAAGACATGTTAAAGGGTCTTTTCCAGTGACACATGGATATTTCAGCTAAAATGTGGCATTAAGACAGTAAATAATTACCATAGACATGAAATGCGCCTAAGTAGGACAAATTAGTAGCTTATTAAAATCCAACGATTGCAGTTATGGTCATTATAAACATAAAGTCAAATAAAAACCAGATTTTTCATAGTTCTGAATGCAGGTCAGTGAATCAGACCATGCCTAAAAACATCACTTCATTCATCCACATCCTTACCAACCAGCCCATTTATACCGCCGTCATTCTACAATCCTTGTCTGTCTCGTTCGACATCCCTCCTTCTCATTCCCTTTAGGAACCCCAGGGGACTTGAAAGAGCCTTTATGGCCCCAAGAGGAGATGGACCCCGACCCTGAGTCTCCTTACCTGGGGCATCCTGCTATCCTGCAATGGTCACCACCTACTCCACTCTATTCCATCCTTCATCAGTACAAATTCCCATGCTTATTCATGTTTACTATTGTTTTAGGTGTGGTCTGGAATTCATTAAGAGAGCTTTATGCAAAAATTAATATCAAATTATGCCATGCAATGTCATTATGTTGCTTTACGCTACTTTATGCTGTGTTACCTCATGTAATGTTATACTGTTATTTCTGAATTTGACTTATTGTTTTAGAAAACAATTATCCTCAAACTGCGAATCAGGGGAAATAAATCATAACACATATTAAGTGCTCTGGACAGGGATCAGTCGGAAATGTAGCACATCAAGAAATCAAAAGTGACTGCTGATGAACGCAGTCCTCCACAAGTCTCTTCCAAATTACATCAAAAATAAAACATGATTGCAATTACTTGGTATGAGGGGAGAATTCATGAAGCAAAAATTATTTAAAGAATCATCTGTTGACTGATGGCTGATTGAATGCACACAAAAGTCTGACGGAACACAAATATAAAGTGCAAATGTAAGCTAATTAGAAAGGTTAGATCAGTAAAAGGTCTCATTTCTGCTTTTCCTTCTTCTACGTTAATCAATCCCTCGCCAAACATTTCAGGCACAGATGTTTCCTACATAGAGAAAAATGCTGGAGGATTATCAAAGTTTTAGCCAAAAATAAAAAACTATTTTTTTTTCAACTATTTTTGAATTCTAAGTATTCTGTCCCCTTTCCCTCTCTCTGAGAGTATAAGCTACAGGCAAACTGTGTAATCAGGCATTTCAATTCAGTCATTTCATAAAATGCCTAACAATTTTAGGCATTTCATGAAATGACTGATTCAAAATTCCAGGCATCTCACGAAATGCCTGATACAGTTTGCCTGCATCATATACTGTATACCAGTACTCTAAAAGAAGTCGCTCAAATATGTTCAATTCACTCATTTTTTCAATGCGCTTTTAGAAAATTTTAGGTTGCCGCAACCCTTTTGGCTACGCTAAATATAGTTAAGTTTACTGAATTTTGAGTGTGTGGAAGATGTTACGGTCTCCTTTGAACAATCCGCCTGGCTGCCTTATCAAAAATACTGCACTAGAAATGAAAGAAAGCAGCTCCCATCTATAAGTTAAGCTTATACTGATGATACCTAAACATTATTAACCAAAAAAACAGTTCAATATTAGAGTAAAATATCTGAAAATATGAAATAGTTATAGGGCACACAACCAAGCACACACCAAATCAACAGCTTTTAAAATACCAAGTTCAATGAAACCAATTGATAAAGAGCTGATTTTGAAAAGAATGAACACAAATGCATTATATCTCAGATAGAAACTCTTGCTGGCCCTAGTTGATATAACCAGGCAGATTACACCAGGGAGACTCACAAATGGTCATTGCTTTCTCCTGTCTCATAGCGGCACGGATGACGTTGGACCCATGGATGCGGTCCTTGTGTCTCAGGGACTTGGTCTGGTAAAACCACTCTCCAGTCATACATTTCAGCTTAACTTTGTCAGGAACATTTCTCTGCAGCCTTCTGAGAAAGCGGAGGACAAGCAAAGAGTTAACTGAGAGACATAACTTCACAGGTGCAGGCATGTCTGAACATGATTTTTATTGTTTTTAACCATCATAAAGGAAGGGCAAATCTAACTCTGGATGGCAGGATTAATGATGGCTTTAGAGTTGTGTGGCTTTCAAAGCCCTTTTTGTGACAGCTGGAATCCCCGGTCCCAATAATCACCATATCAAAATAATCAATGAATCTCAAGTTCTGTTTTCTGCTAAACTTAACTGGTCATGTGAAAAAGGTGCTCAAAGATTTACTGATGCAGACTAAACCCCAGAACACCAAAACCCAAAGAAACCTGTCAGCTTGCATTCCTCGGCTCTCTTCCAATCACACCCCATCAATATATAAACACAGCATGAGCGATACGGCTTCACCCTCTGCGGCTTTGATTTAATCAGGTCCAAGATTTGCATTTTAATGACAATGCTCTTACTGTCTTGGCAGAGGTATATCATGATTTGATTGCATGGAAGCATCTGGGCTAAAAACAAGAAAGCCACATGAGGTGAACCACTGAGGATTGAACTGAAGCCAACCAATCAATAGATCTACCACAATCCAGCTCCCTCACTGACATGTGAACACTTGCAGGTGCAAACCTGTCACCTGTAATATATGCTAAGTCCTTCAAAAATGGATGTTTGAATGTTGAAAGGAATGAATGTTTGTCTCTCTGGGAACAGTCCAAATTCCCATAGGTCTTACACAATTACAAATTCATCCACCAGAGATATCAAGTCACAAAATTGCAAGTTCTGTTATTACAAATAACTTCCTTAAACATACAGGAATCCATCAAATTCCCAGAATTACAAAGATAATGCATCACTTCCAATAGGAATTTGCAGAGATATTTCACTAACTGCAGAACTGTCAAAACCAATGAAGTTTCAGATTTATGAGATTTATTTGTCAAAATTGAAGTATCTGAGATCTGAATACTGTTCAAGAAAACAAATGTCTAAACATGTCTGGAACTCAATCAATCATGCAAATTGAATAAATTGTCCTCAAACCGCCCTCCAACTTGTTAGCAAATAGTTTCATAAATGTAATTGGGAATAGGCGAGAAGTAAATAATAAGATGCAAGGTTCCCCACGCTCTGCTCTGACACACATTCACTTGAAAGTAACCAGTATCTGACATTCACATAGATCCTGCTCAGACAGGAAATGGCCGCAGGTCCAATGCACAATCACCTCCTGGATGGGGAAGTCATAGCAGGCTAGATTTTCTTGACTTTGAAAACAGACAGTTTAAGCACAGGGATAATGTGGGGTAGACAGGACAGGCGGGGTTGAACTCACCTGATCCGCTGCTCGTCAGCCTTCTTCAGCTCAGCGTCCCTCTTCAGCACTGACACAATCTTCTCCTGTTCCTCCTCCGTGAGGTAGCTGAGGTCGATCATGATGGCAGCCCCACACCAAGCCTTTCCTTTCCCAGCACCGCTTCGCAGCGGACCGCAGGGGTCTCCGGGAGTGCTACTGGACCCTCTGTAGGCTGTAGCAGGCCTGCGTGTGTTCTCTCAACCAACCAATGATTCAAACTCCCTCTCTTTCTGACCAATTGGGCCGTATCACATGGTCCCAGTGATGTCACTGAGCACGGATGGTCAGGTGATGTTGCATGTCTTGAACTATTCCGATGAGTTCCCAACCAACAGGCAGCAGCCAAGTTCAGAGCCCAAGATGTCCACAGGATTCAAGGCGGTAACATCAGCAAGTTCTGCGACAACAAAAAAATCAGAAAATCAGACACTGCATAGCGGAAACAGGATAACATTTCTCACAGGGTCACAGCTTCTTTTCCAAAATCAAAATCTTATTACTCAAACATCTGACATTTTCAAAAATACCTCTGTACCTAATTAGATGGAGACAAGTGATGCAGCACCCTCAGCTAACGGTCAGAAGCTTTAAAATTGTTTGATTTGGACCTGTATAAAAGCCTCTTTCATTTCAGAATAAAATGATGCATCATTCCAAAACAGACATGATCTTCGCTCAAATAATTCTAAATCACAAAGGGACTAATGAAAAGCAAGAGCAAAAACAAACAGTCACTGCACTTTCACAGACTCATATTTGTAAGTAAATATTAAAATATTTTATTTAAATAAATTTTATTTAAATATTAAAGTAAAAGCCTACAGTTTCTATCACAAAATGAAAAAAAAAATGTGAAAGAGATGGAAATTCTGTCTCGCCATCAATTTTTACTACTTTTGCTTATTGTTTTAATGCAGCATTCAGCTGCTTTTCCATCCATAAATTGTGGTTCTTACAGAGCAAAAACACGTAGCAAGTACACAAATCGCAGGAGATGGCAGAGTATTAGAATTTATCGCTTTACGATGCGTCATCTCATCTGATACCTTTCATAAGAACAAAATGCTTCATCAGCACCCGTAAAGTTATTCTCCGCGCAATTTTTGTAGAATAGGGGCAGCATAATAACTTTCTCCAGGGGAATAGGGGAACAGAATTGGACACAACGCCGTTGACTCTAATTTCTCTACGAACAAGGTCACAGGCAAAGAAACGAATTTCATAAATGCGGCAGCTTCGGAGAACAAACGCAACCTTGTTTGAAAGGTAAGGCAACGCACAGCATATTTATCAAGCTGCCTAAAACAACCCCCGTTTCGAAAACACAATTTGAAGACCTGTTTCAGTGAAGGCAAGTGAAGCCAGTTTTCTAGCGATAATGTGGAAGCGATTGGTCTTTCGCAGAGACAATTGTCTCTGACCAATCAGTGGGCTGCTGCAATGTCACGTCACATTTTAGTACCTGTTAGCCAAGCGGGAACTTTTTTAGAACCATAAGAGAGCTGGGACTAGAAAATCTGGTACTTTTTCCTTATGGAAAAGCAAAAAAGACGAGTAGAGTAAAGTAGAGTAGAGCAGAGCTAGTACCACGTAGTGGAAATGCGCCATAAGTTCAAAGCAGGTTTCCAAAGGTGTGAGGTATTACAAGGACGACTGCACTCTTCAACATAATCAGTGACATGCAACAACAGGTACCCTCTCTGAGTGACTTCCTACTAAATTTTCGATAACGCTAGGAATTCACAGCAGCACCTTTGCAATATCATTTTTTAATAACCATCTCATAAACCATTTTAACCTTTCCCAGTGGAAATTACATGTAATCTTCCTGACAAAAAAAAGAAAAAAAGAAAAAATGTAACAGTTTTCCTTAAAGGAAATTAATAAAGAATGCTATGAAATGTAATTGTAGTGAATGACCTTAAAGTAAACTGAGCAAATTATTGAAAATGTCAGAAAGAAGCTCATTCTTTTGAGCATCCATAAACTATACTGTCCTGGGGTCTAGATACAGGATGAAAAAGTTCTTCCACTTGGTCTTGTTGAATAAGTATATCGAAGCATCATATGGAAGTTCAGGATGAGAAGCGTAATCAAGTGAACACATAGAGTTATAAATGGATCATGTTAGTGTCTATTAACAACTTAGACAGTCAAGAAAACAAATCAGTAAGGCTCATTATAATGCAGATTATTGGGATAACACTAAGAAAAGCTTTAAGAGTTGTAGATGAAAGAAACCGTAATGTTGCATGACTACAGTCAGTACCAGTGCAAAACCTCTATTAGTGGATTATCATTCCATTAAAAAATGTCACCATTGCTTTCACTAGTAGGGACATTTCGTTTCTCGTTTTTCCGGCTGATTGTGTCAACTGCCACTAAAATACCTTCAAACAGGAAACAAAGCCACTTAGAGACGCAGGTCCCAGAAAAATGCAATTATTTCAAGTTTCAACAAAATGCCAACTGCAACCAATCGTTGGCATCCAATAATGGAATTACAAATTCCACTAAAAGTAGCCTTCACTGAATCCAAACCAGAAATATCCAGGGAATTTAAATCAGGAGAAAAAACAGGCATTCATTTTTAATGTGATGATAATAAATCCTCAGAAGTGATGCAAAAATTAAGATCACCCATTGGTCAGTCACTCTCTTTAACATGATGGCAACGAATGCAATCTTCTATCTTTGTGAATTTTATGTGCAGATAATAATTTTGTCACACAGCTTAGCCCCATCTCTTTGGCAGAAATGTGGTAAAAAAAAAATGTTCATTTCATCTAATCATTTACCATAAAACAGTGTTTTCAGTCATATTCCCACCCTTAACATTCAGTATCTTCCAGAAGGAGTAAAAACTGAGACATTATGTGTAAAGAATTAAAAATGATTAAATCAGTCTTAGACTGAGTTAAATTAATGGAAGATAGCACATTGCTATTAACTATGAAATCTATTCACACAATAAACAAAAACTGAGCTAAATATCTCTCACTACCATCAGGCATTTGCCAATCATGTTCTTCCCCTCTTTTTCAGCTCTTTTTAGTCACCTACATGCTGGCATATTTTCCTTCATATTTGCAAAAATTTACCTATCAGAAGTTTGCAGTTACTTACCCTTAGTCCATGTGAACAAACCTATGGTGTCAATAGAGCAGTCGTTCTAAAATGATAATGCTCACCATAGCACTAGAGTAAGCAATCCCTGGTTACTGAAAATGTCACAAGTCGCTGCCCTGTAAATTCGCAATCATTAATCACACACAAACACACACACACACAAAACTGACTAAACCGCACCTACAAAAACCTCTCCTTGAAGGGCTGTGACTTTTACTGCTTAGGCTGCATAATACAGGGACATTTTTGAGCGCAGTCATACCCTCCCAATAGCCCAGAGTGCAATGGCTTTGCTCATCAACTTCATCCAAGCAGAACCTCAAATACACGCAATCAAACTGTGTGCCAGATTCATGCAGTGCAAGGATCAAAGGATTGCTATTCTGTTGAGCTCTTTCGTATATTCAAGTGAAGGCAATGAGACGGGGGATAATGTGTGTGACTCATACAATCCAAAATCACGTTTAGAAAAATCCAGCCGTAAAATGCATATGAAAAAGTCATAATGCATTTTACATCATGAGTGAATTTGCCTCCCTTTAGGTAACACATTAAAACATGCAGCATCACCATCACTGATACGTTATTCTAATGAATGAGGTATTTCTGGACTAGAGTCAGTCGGATTTTTCGCAAAGATGTAGCTCCTTTCAACCAACCTTTAACCAAACTATGGGATGTGTCACAACTGCACTTTGATCTCCAGCTTCTATGAGGCATTACTGTCAGGTTTGCTAATCATAACCATGAGCTAATTGAAAAAATGGTTTCACCAAAAGAAAGTGGAAGTCATCACAGCCACCAGACTCTCCCAGAGAAACAAGTGTATTACAAAAAAACACAGACATTGAAGGCTTACGGAAACAAGAGCTTGGTATGCTAATTTTGCGATAAGATTGTCAGGAATTCTGAGGCTGAAAGCAACAGGCTCAAAGAGATTAAGCTCTTGCCTCTATATCCAGAAAGAATTATGCTTTAAGACCCATTTGAAGTTAATTGTGGTATTTTATCCTAACATTAGTTTTATTTTACAGTAATGTCTTTTCAAAACGGGCCAGTCACAATCTCTGTATTTCAATTGCTTTAGACAAGTTAAAAACATTCGGCACTTTATATCAAGCAGCCAATGATTCTGTTCTGCCTAATAATCACTCCTCCACTGGTTGGTAACACAATCCCATCCACCGAAATTTCACCAGGTTACCAGTAGCTGGTAAAAAAAAAAAAAAAAAAAAAACAGTAGAGAAATGAGTCAATATCTATCGAACTTAGCGTTTACCGTTTTAAGTTTTAATGGGTTTTAGTGGGGTACAATTGCAAAATAAATAAATAAATAAACAATACTGGTTATAAATAAATAAACAACACATATGTCTTGGTATCTGACTTATTTTTCTGCCTCCATTTTATGTTATGCTGGTCAGTTGTTAACAATCTTGCATTATATTATAAAGTCCGTCCTGTCATGTCCTGAGAGTTTCTTCATTGGTTTTCCCCCACAGTCCAACCTTCCTTGACAGTTTCAGTTTAATTTCATTCATTGAGTCTCATAATTTAATTACTGTGTCCTTCGACTCCCCTCCCTCCTTGTTTCCCCTGAATGCTTGCACATTCCCACCCGATCTGTCAAATATGGTCCGTGTGTATTTAAGTTCCTGTTTTATCTCCCCACAGCTGGATTGTTACCTTGCATTGAGCAACATGCTCTGTATTGTCTAACCTCTCTTCACTTTCTGTTTTCAGTAATTATCTTTAAACTAACAATTAGTATTCCCAGTGTTAGCGGTCCTGGGGAGTTGCACTCCTTCAGCCCTTCCTGCATCGGAGTTTGAGAGTGAGCACCTTCTCTGCACGCCCTGTATCCTACGTCTGTCTGTCATGTTTACTGACTTTGGACCATCCCCTGACAATTACTCTTTGTTTACTTGCTGGATGCCTGCATTCATCTGTTAACTAGAAGCCTTACGGCTCTCTGTCCCTCTACGTTTTTGCTAATTCCTGGCAATCTTCTGCTAATAAAGACGCCTGAAATAGCTCATCTGTGATCTGCGTGTAATTCCTTTGTCCAGATTTGTTACAAAAAAATCCAGCCACAGATGGAAATAGCGGATCTCCCTTATCCCCCCGACGCCATCTTGTTTCCAGGGATCTGCCTGGGGCTACAGGAGGTGGAGCTTTACCAGCTCCGGTCCTGATGTTAACCACCAGAGACCACCAGAGAATGACTGCCCTCTACCTCTTGGAATCTGATTGTACCTCCTCTTCCCAGCCCCTAGGAGTTGCCTGACCCCGAAAGGGGTTTCTACCATCAACCATGTGCTCCGCAAGGCCTTGTGCACGTCCACATCACCTCCACTACACCACCCATACAACCGTGCCATTGATCTCCTCTCAGGAACGTCATCACTCAGTGCCAAGCTGTACTCACTCTCAGCTCCAAAATCCAGAGATATGCATGAATAATCACTAAAGCCTGGGCTTCTGAGATCATCGGTCTTTCGTCTTCATCCACTGGTGCTGGCTTCTTGTTTGTGTCAAAAAGGATGGTTCCCTAGTTGTCTTTTAAGAAGCAAGTAACAGAGTATTAGGAATAAAATCCCGGTGTCAGTAGTCATGGCGAGTGGTGCTCCTTGCAGTCCCTCCCTGGGGATCGTGCACCTGCTCTGCGTGCCTCGTACCCCACTGCCTGACATCCCAGTTTCTGACTCTGGACCATCCCGGGACGACCCTCTTTGTTTGGATGCCTTCATTCCTCTGTTAATTAGAACCCGGGTGGCTCTTCTTTCCTCCTTAGTTTTTTCAAATTTCAGAAATTTTCCACATTTAAAGATGCCTGAAATGGCTCACCTGTGATCTGCCTGGGGTTCCTCAGTCCAGATTTGTAACACAAACCCATAGGCTAATAAAGAAAGCGGAATCTTTATAATTATGAAGCTGGACAAATTACGTGGCAACAATCAAGTTGGATGGTAAGTGCGTCTGAACTGGCGATGAGTAGCACTAGCAGTGACTTCTTTAGTTCTTGCATTCAACCAAAGAGAAGACCTGAAATGAGTCACCATCTGTACTACGTATCTGAGAATAAGGAATGACAACAGACCAGCTGAGTATTTGAAGAAGTTGCAAAAAGCCAATCAATTAGCACTCCCATCCCAACATTCAAACAATACTCAGCTCAGACCTGCTCACAGAGTTAGCTTTTTCAGGTGACACAATCCACATAAATTTTACTGCCGTGAAGTCTTCAAATTTTTCATTTTTCAATTTAGCAAAAACAATTGTAGAAAGGAAAAATGATCAGAGACACATTTCCTTGTTGTGGAGAAATGATGAATGAAAAATTCAGAACGATCTTAGAAACAAAGCACTGAAAAAATATGCAAAAAAATAAAATATTATATATATACATATAATGTATAAAATATACAAAAATGCTAAGTTTGGACTCGTTTTTCCTTTGTGGTCCTCAATTACTTTACTGCATGTTGACCCCAGACTGTGAAACACTGACTTGCACAGTACACATCTCATACCAATACACAACATGCATGACGTTTCTAAGACTACAATATGAATAATAATATTAATAAGGTATAGCTAACGGCCCTTGAAACCTGTTGAGAAGTTGTTCTCAGAATAAGCATCATAACCAAAAATGTATTACTTCACTTTTCTTACAGGCAAAGTGTGCAGAAATCAACCAGCAATATAATCAATGAGGAGACGCCTTTTAAAATGAAAATAAATATACGTGTGACTTACTGAAATATGCTTCGACGTGCAGACAAACTAAAGCAGGCACTTAATTTCAGTCTGCGTGTCATGTACAGCAATCGGCCACAACATAAAATAACCACCAGCCAAATATTGCGTTGGTCCCCCTCGTGCTGAAAAAACAGCTTTGTGAAACTAACTTCCACTTAAATTTCCAGATCCAGGGATTCTCAGCAGAACATTTCCCAGAGCATCGCCCTCTTTCCGCCCACAGTCGTCTTCCCACAGCGCATCCTGTTGCTCTTGCTTCCCCAGGTAAATGATGCACACATACCAGGCAGATTCACATAATATACAGTATAAAAAAATGATGCTCACTGGACCAGGCGACATTTAATTGCACCAATGACTCGTTCCAAAGCACGACGCTTTTGGCCGCGGAAGAATTTGCATCCGAACTGGTAATCAGTTATAAGCACTAGGGTGCGATGCATTGCGACACATTCCTCACATTGGTATCATTAAAATTCCGTATGACTCGTGTCTTAGTAGCTCTTCTGTCGGTTCAGACCAGACGGGCTAGCTAGCCTTAATTGCTCTTGTGTATCAATGAGCCTTGAGCGCCTAACCTCTGTAGGTAGACACACACTACAGCTGAGAAGCTGACTGCGTCAGAGGTTCCCTTATACACTCATTTGGTCATAATAATTTGACCCATAACAAAGACGCTCTGCTCACGTTTCTTCCACATCCAACATGTCAAATACGAGAATCGACTGTTTACTTGCCGTCTGCGTTTTTAGGAGGTAATCGATTTGAGTGATCTGCGAGGGGTTTTGTTACGGGCCATCAGTGTATGTCATGAGCTTTTTGACTCAGCTTGTAACTTCATTTCAATAGCCTATTAACACAGTGTTTGAACAAACCAGAAGAGAAGGTAAAACCGACCCAACTTGAGCTTCATTAGCACATTGACAAACAAATGTAAGCATTTCATACAAAGTTTGTAAAGTTCGTTTGAAAACAAAATATTTGAACCCAGGGAAATCGCACCGTAAACGCTCTTTTTGCTCGCTACTGACATCCGATTCAACAACTCACATGAATATCGGCAGTTCTTCAACGTGAAGCCATAATAAACTTTCTTAAACCGGTGATCCTTCCTGTCTCCCTCCATGAACTGTGTGGAACATGATCGGCGGGCGTAAGACTCCAGTTAAGCATGACAAATTATTTCATGTCAGTGCACGTTATGCGAAGCCGACAATCTCTCACATAAAGTTTGAAGTGAAAATTAAGTAAATGCATTATTATAATTTTAAAACATTACATTTAGCCCCCGAGACAGTGCATAACGGTCTTAAATAAATATCGGGCGTTAACATTTACTCTACCTGATGTTCTGGTTTTTCTCCAGACGCAGACTCGGGGAAAATCTCAGAGACGGACTTAACTTTAGAGTAAAGCCTGCGCGCACCATGTGACTGACGGCTATGAAGGAGGACTTGATTTGTTTTTTTTTTTTTCACCAAGTGTGGTCAAGGGGTTATACATCGCCACGCTGTAGATCAAATTCCACAGAAATAATTTGCACGAAATAAAAAAAATAATTGGTCACCTATGTTGATCCACTAGCATATGTTTGCGACAGTGTACTGACATATATCGTTTAATTTTCCGAGGTGGCACATAGTTGGACCCATGGTGTCTAATCAAGGAAGGTGATAAATTTACTGGAATTTTTTAATGTTGTGATGACGAGCCGCCCGTCTCCGGAAGTGTAGCCCATGTTTGTGTAGCCTACATGGATATAGCAGGCAGTTTTAAAGTCTCATTGATAGATAAAGTTTTGCCTGGAGTGAACCAACAAAGCACAGTCTACGCTGTTCTTGATTGCATGGTGCTGATTTGAGTTATGTGCGCTTCAAACACCGCAGTGATCAAAGTTTCTGTCGCAGTTTGTTGGCTGACGGTTCAGAAGGCTGAAAGGAGGCAGATTTGGGTTTAGCTCAGTCTCATTTCCTGTTTTGGCAATGTACAATGATGGTATCTTCAAGATAAAGGAATTCTATTGTGCAACTTTCCTGGGAAACCAGGGAAATCCATTCGCACATGTAACTGGCTTCTTTCTTGGAGCCTTTAGATTCCTTTTCCCCGCAGGCCCGCATGATTTGACATTGACCACCCATCTATGTTTTAGAATAGAAACTAACACAGAACCAGTTTTAATTTATAGAAACAAAAGTAAACAACAACAAAAATGTGCACCCACAATGCCCTCAACTAATATTCACCCCCTATCCCAACAGTGAATTATGTTTTGGGGCAATTTTTCTTTCCAAAGGCCCCATAAAACTTGCCAGGATTTATGGCATCATGGATAGTATTAAGTATCAGCAGATAATAAATTAAAACCTGACTGCCTTCACCAGAAGACTTGAACTAGGCAGTGCTTGTGTCTTCCAACAGGACAATGATCCAAGGCAGGCATGAAAATAAACAGAAAGATGGCTCACAAAGCACAGAATTAAGGTTTTGACATGGCCTTCAAAGTCCTTTGACTTAAATCCAATTGAGACCTTTGGGACAAGCTGAGGAGCCGAGTCCATATGAGTGGACCTGGAAACTTGTAGGATCTGGAGATTCTTCTGCTCTCTGCAGCAGTCTGAAGTCGCTTTCACACTGGACACGAAATGTATTTTTCGCACCACAGATTACATTTAAAGTTAATGCACGCACGCGTGTATTCGCGTCTTTGCATTGACTTTGAGTGCAACCTGTCGTGCAAAAAATTCGTTTCGCGTCCGGTGTGAAAGCAGCTTGAGTTCCTCTGCCATGACATCGACATGATACATTATAGGACATGACCGACAGCTTTTACCTTGGCAAGGGAAGGCTGCACGAAAGTATTTATTGAAGGGGATCTCATGTGGCACTCATGTTTTTGAGAAAAACATTATTTCCACAATGTTGTTTTTTTTTCCTTTGACGAATTGTATTTAAATATTTATTATTAATATCAAAAAGAATAAACAATAATGGCATTAATTCCACAATTACTCATATTTACCAAGGGTGCCAATATTAGTGAATAAGGGCACTGTATGCTACATTTAATGAGTTTAATAAATAGCCTACAGTGTAATTCGTACAAAAAAAATTCAAATTAGCCTTGCTAAATGCAAATATACACACCTCAGCTTGTAAGCCCACATTTGTCCTTAAGCAAATCACTCATACTGCTGTGACACAACACCAGATAATTTCTCAACAGTCAATCTACACACACAATAAGTAAAACAAATACTGTATTTGTACCGCTGCAACATTTGGAGTACAGGTGGTTCACAAATCTTTACATCGGATTTAAGCACAAAACAAGCGGGGCTGTATTGTTGTGATCTGTGATTCTGCATGTCATGTTTAAGTTCTGTGCCTGGCTATGCCATGTTGTTTGATTCTGTGCTTAGTGACCACTGCATATGTCTGACTATTCTTAGGATTGTGTTTTGGTAATTTAGATTTCCTGTATTATTTTTCATGTGTAGATCATTTAGTTTCCATGCCATGTTTTCATTTCCATGCTTTGCACTTTGTCTCCCCTGTCTTGTCATGTGTGTATCTTCGCTCACGGTCCCTTGTCTTGTGTGCACTCATTCGGGTGATTTATTGGTTTCTGGGTTTCAATCTTCTTTCATTATCTCGTGTTCTTCCATCCTCTCTCTTTTACTGTCTTACTAACACATACTAACAGTTTATTGTTTTTGCTAATTACTAACCACACTAATCTTGTATATTTTTACTAACTTTCTAACATGCGCTCGGGATTGTATAGCTGCACATACTAATTGACTAACGATCTCTCAGCAGTCGCTCAATTCTAATCTCCGCCTCCTTGCCTATCCCTAATTATCTCTGCTGCAAGTTTCTGTGGATCTCCACTTATACTTTGTGCTTTCCTTTTCTTTTATCTTGGCACTTTAGTACTCCTTAACCGGAGCTGTTGTTTTGTACTTAGGTTTGTCATGTGATCCCTGTCTGCCTTTTGGCTACAGCCAAATTCATGTAATTAGTTTATTCCTCATGTGTCTCTCCCTGATCATTGTTACCATTGATTGCACCTGTTCTCCCTGGTCATGTGTTTACCCCGGATGTGTATATAAGATGTCTGTTTGGTTCACACTCTTGTCAGATCGTTCTCCCTAGTTTTCTTGTGCTACGTTTCTCGCCTCGATTTCTCAGTGTTTATCTTTCTGATTCGATTGCCTGACTTTTGATTTTTGCCTCTGTGTTTTTGGATACTGTTGCATCTGTGTGTTGACCATTTTTCTGCCCGACTACGAGATCTGTTTGCTGCCCTGGTAATGATTCGGATTACGTCCTGTGGATTCTGGCTTGCTTCTCTGATAGAACTATTCCTGTGTACCAGACCCATTTCTGTCCGACTACGATTACATTGATTGCTGCCCTGGTTTTTGATACTATTTTTGCCCAACTGGATTTTGACTTTTGGATTGTGGACTCTGTACTGTTTTTTTGCCCTGCGGGGGTCACCCCCCTTTACCAATAAAACAAGCTCTACTGCATTTCCTGGTTCTTGCATCTGGTTCCTGATCGCAGCACAACATGTATGTCTTAGTATTTCACATTTTTCGTTAAAATATTTAACTTATACATCCATAAACATATGTTATGGCCCCAATTTGTTATTACAATGTACAACACAACAGCAACAGATGACAAATACAATTTTAAAACTCAAACACATTTAATTAAACAAAGACAATAACTAACAATAACCTACAGACCAAGATTGAATTATGTACAAAACATAAATATTTACAATCCCTTTTCGTGGGGGTGGCTTGGTGATGTTCTGGATGATGAAAATGCTCAAACACAGGCAAAGAAATCCACAAAAGAAACGTCACAGGTCTTGAACAGAATGGCAGGTCTGGTCATCTTCTTGCAATTTCTCCTACTACTTTACTGTCTCAATTCTTTTCCTTATATACTCTTTTGCAGACCCCACCCACATTTAGACCTCTTTTTTTTTAATTTTCTGAGACTTGCCCCAGACATGTCCAGGACATGTCTAAACATGACTCCAGTCTGAGCTTAACAAAAAGGTAAATACTGCCATCTAGTGGCCTATATTCACATTACACATATTATTGAATAAATCATTGAATTGCATATTGCCTCAAATGACAACCAGCCCAGGCAGTAATCTTGCTTCATGAACCATTATGAACAAGACAAGGAACCAAATGCTGATTCAGGGTACAATCTAAAAGGGAGTATTTATAAATGGGAGAAGAATTTAGTCATATGAGAGGGACGGCTGTATCCCAGAGCTGAAGAGGGGCAATCAAGCAAAGTTTGCCTTGACTGTAGAGGGAATGGGCGTGTCTGTGCCCAGGCCAGTGGCCATCCCTGGAAAGAGCCAGGTGGAGAAGTAGCCTCACGGAAGCAGGACTGCTTGCCAACAGGTACGAAAGGTTTACCAGGAAGACAGTTCCAATCCTGGGGACCGACGAAGCCTTGAGAGGTGTTAAGATTAAATTGTCTCAACAGAGGAACAGGCAGGAGCAAGGTATTAACAGGAACATGGTCAAAATCTTGGAAGCCTTTTAAGGCTTGTGAGGTTTCTATTAAACTCAGTTGAGTAAACACATCTTTTTTTCACTATTTAAACCAAACACATTGAGTATTTTGCTCAAGAAGACACAAACTGATTGGAAGGTTGAGGAGGGATGAACCATTACAATCCAGCAACCACACTGACACCACAAGAAAATTATATGGGTAGGACACTCCGCAACAGGAGTGATGCTTTCAAATGATTGCACTGGGAAAAAAGGGAGAAGTCAAGACAATAAATCAATTAAAAGAAACAAACAGTTAAACACATGCAGACTGCTGGAACAGGGGAGTAGTCAATTACTGACTCACGAGGGTTGTCACACTGCACAGTGTATTCTGAGATGGGTTTCACTGCACTGTCATTACAGACAAGACCCATCACTTCTTCCAAAGGGCTTTTACTTTGACCTCAGCCACCTTAAACAAGATACTATGAAAAAGTATTTGCTCTTTTTGGGATTTCCTGACTTATTTGTCATATTTAAACTTTTCAGATCACCCAACTTATTTTAATATAAGGCAAAAAAAAAGTGAGTAAACAAAAATTGCAGCTTTTAAATGATCATTTCATTTATGGAAGGTAAAGAATTATTCAAATCTTATAACATCCGTGTGAAAAATAATTGCCCTCCCTGAACCTGGTAACTCATTGTGCTATCCTTAGTGAAAACACCTGTAATCAAGTGAGTAAGTGAGTGAGTGAGTGAGTGAGTTTTCTAAATTATTATTTAATTTTATCCATTTTATTTAGATAACTGACAATGAGTTTGTTACATCACTGTTGAGAAATCTTGGCCCACTCGTCTAAGCAGAATTATTTCAATTCAGCCCACATTGGAGGGTTTTCATGCATGAACTTTTAGTTTTAGGTCATATCCCAGCATCTCAATCAGATCCTGGTCAGGACCTTGACGAGGCCATTCAAAAACCTTCATTTTTTTCTCTTTCATGCCAGTCAGACGAGGACTTGCTTGAGGGCTTCAGATCATTTTCCTGCTTTTGAACTGTAAAGCCAGAAACAGCAACAAACATACAACCAGGTCCATACATATGATGCGGACATTGACACAATTATTATTATTTTAGCTACCCATCACATCTAACACAGCATTTTGAAAATTAAAATGAAATAATGAATATGATCTCAAATTGCAGATTTCAGCTTTAATTTAAGGGCATTTACTTCAGAATTTGGTGAACAGCAAAGGAATTAAGGGAGTTTTATATGTGGTCCCCATTTTAAGGGACAATAACCATGATCGAGTGTTTGCTATTCTCCAATTTTTTTTGATTGACTTGTTCACGAGTAAAAAGTCTCAAATTGATTTCAAAAAAAGGAATCTGAATTTGGAATCTGTTGCTGTAAACTTTCAGTATTCAAACACCTCTGTTTCATCCAAAATAACTAAAAACACACAAGAGAGCACTTTACATTGCGCTTGAACAATGACTTGGAACATATTGTGAAAACAATCACAGACTTTTTTGAGACAGAGGAGTGGAATGTTGAGCAATAGCTGAATCAATCGCCATAAGTTAGCCCAAATGAGCATGTATTTCACTAGCAGAAGGCAAAACCGATGGCAAACTCTCCCCAGATAAAGCAGGAACAGCTGCTGCAAGGCTCGGGACCCAGCTTGTTGTGATAACCATGGGTCCCAGGCTTAAGATACAGACCACAAAGGATCTGCAACAATCAAATGTTAAGACAGCAGTCCGATTGATAATTTTGTTTATCCAACTGCATTTGGGTGAGAGCCAGTCCTCAGACATTCCCCATCTAAAAACGGACCTAAATCAAGATTAGAATACGAATACCAAATTCATAGTAAAAAAAAAGAAAAAAAAAAGAAGAAGAAGAAATATGAACATACAGCACCCTGGTATAGTCTGCCAGGCCTGCAGGAGGCAAGACCCGCAACCTGAGTATAATATGCATGCAAAACCCCGATCGTTTCCATGGGAGCAATATGGCACAAATCAATGCGGTGACGCTGATACGCATTGTCCAAGACTGGAAATCGTCGCGCAAACTGGATTCCAGCTTCGGTTGATTGGTGACTGACATCGCGAGAAATTTTACATAACATAATATATAAGTTACACTGGTGTCAGGAAACACATTCACCTGTGGACTCTGACATTTGTGATTTTAAATTTCCAGCAATATTTGCGCAACCACAGATGACGAGCAGCAGGCTAACGTTATAAAGGAGATCTTACGCATCACTTGTTATAACTTACTCAGCTTCAGGGCTCAATAATTCGCTAGTCTACGTATAACCTCGGCTAATGTCTTTGTTTTTCAAAGACTATAGAACCTTATCATATCTTGTTTGATTCGGTACTTCAGCAGCGGCAACTAGCTAAAGCAGCCTACTGTACGTTGATACGTAACGTCGGAGTCCTCTTTTCCCTTTTGGTTAGTCCTTGATAATTATTCGAAGAAGGTTATCATGCCAAAGAAGAAAAAGAGCACCACCCCAAAGAAGAAAAAGACCAATGGAGATAAAATGACATTAACAGAGTCCGTAATAACTTTCCAGTAAGGATCCTTCTCTTCCATTTCTGCTTGCAGCTGAGACCAATACTTAAATGGCTTGCTAAATAACAAGCTGATAAAAAAAATATTATCCGCCTCATATTTTATTCAAATAAGCCCGCTGAACCACTGATATTTACTTAATTAGGTATAGATAGTAAAACATGTAGCTTGTTACGCATTTGGTAATGCATTTGCCTCTGATGCATCTCATTTGAATTTGAATTCATATTGTGTATGTATACATTTTTAGATTTTAGTCAGTATTTGTAGACTCTTGCATAAGTTTGAGGAGCTTTCCCTCCAATAAGATATTCTTGGACAATGACCTGTACCCTCTAACCTTTCCAGAAGTCACCTAAAGAGAAAAGAAGTAGCCGATTTCGAGGAGGAATTTAGTCTTCTCGAGAGCAAGAACCAAAGATTCAGGGCTGAAGTAAGTGTTTGGCAGTCTGTGATTCAAATCCACGTTGATTTCAGCTTGTTTTTAAATTTTCCAAATTTTGTGAGACGTCCACGCAAATCCCATCCCAAATTATTAGCTTTTCAAAAGTTTTATGATTTGGGGCTGGTATTTATGTGGTGCTGATATTAGTTATTAGATGGGGAAAAGTTTATCAGTAAGTGTTGTGCAGCAAAAAAGATGTTGACGATGACCTGGCAGGAGTGTGCTCCTGTCCCTCGCCCATTGGATGCCGGGATATGTTCGAGCTCCTCCGTAACCCCAAGCATGAATAAGCTGGTTAGATAATGGATGAATGACAGTGTGAATAATGAAATTGATGTTTGTGCGCCTGTAACAGAGGCTACAGCTGAAGGAAGAGCGGTGGGGCCACATCAAATATCTGCACAGACAGTTGAAAGGCAAGGAAGGGAATCTTCTACAGAAGGAGGTGGCATGCAGGCAAGAGGTTGAGCTGACCAGACGAGAAACTGAGGAGCTCATCAAGACCCAGGAGCTGGAGCTGGCCGGTAAACGGAGCGCCTGACTGGCTCCTCCATTGACCCCCTGCCCTCATTAACCCATCTCATTTGCTGATGGTCATGACACTGACAATGGACGAGTTTTTATGCATGTGAACGTGCATTTGCGTCTGTGTGCAGGCATGAGTGTGTTTATGTGTGTGCATTAGAGATACAGAGGGAGCTCCGGAGCCTGAAGCAGCGATTTAAGCCCCATCAAACAGTGAGGCAGATCTGGGTGGATTATAAACTCGTGGGCAGTAAGCAAAAACAGCGAAAAATCCAGCAGCTGGACAGCGAGCTCGCGAAAATAAACAAGATGTTCTGGGAGATGTCAGGTGAGATGGGTCCCCTTGGTTGGATGGATGGTCGAACATTTTCAATTTGCTTAGCGTCACATATTTTACGACTGTTCACTTGTGACAGTTGACTTTAACCATGATCCATTTCTCTGAATATGTGGCTAATTGAATTTTACAGAAATTCACCATGGACTAATGAAATTTCTGAGGCGAAATGTTAGTAGTTTCAGTCATTCTTTCCTTCTTATGAAGTCCCAGGCTGTGATGTTCATTTTTGCCCGGGTCGTGTGTTTGAAACATGACACGTGTTTGACGTAGCGATTCACTGTTGAGACGAAAGCAAAGTGAGAAACCTAAATTTCTCCTGTGAGAAGATGTGGAATGAAGCAATGAGAAATAAGGCCTCCGCAGCCTCATTTTACGCAATGTTTCTGTTAGCGCTGATGCAGGACACCTTATCCTTTAAGTGAGGTGCCTTAAAAAGAGTGATAATTTCTTTTAATCTATTTAATAGTCCTATTTGCTATTTCATCGCACCAGAGAGCGTCAAGTGGACCATGACAGAGGACATGAAGAAAACTGCCAAGATGACACACAGGAAGATGGAGGAGGCGAAGCGTCTCGCGTCAGAGGTCAGGAAACGACTCCCATTCAGCATTTGAGGATTCAGTGAAGACTTCATGTTAGAATCACAGTTAAACACTTAAATATTTTCATTTCCTTATTAACCACAGTTTATCATGATCATCCTCCTTATTGCCAAATTTGCCAAACTTTGTCCAGATTAAACTTAAAGGAACACCCTCACAAAACTTACACAAACAGTAGCACTGCATGAACTTGGGGAAAAAAAGAAAAAAAATATATATATTTTTTTTTTTGTAAGTTCATAGCTGGTGGAAATTTCTTGTCTATATTGCAGTTATGATAGCTAGTCTTGCGCTGTTCTTTACAAGAATGAATGATTTACTTGAGGCAGAACTCAAGAGTGTGGTGTAGTTCCGTTCTTTTTTAGACAACTATTTTGCTTACACGTACTTAGAGACATTTGTGTGCTGTTGTGCCTGGTCATGGTGGCCGTGGTCTAGTAGGCAGTCGACGGCAAACCGATGCCTTTAAAAAGCAATGCAGCAGTATTTGGCAAAGAGCATCACTCAACAACACTGTTTACTCTTTATAGGTTGCTGCTACCATTGTGTGGCTACGTAAGTGACTTGGATTTTGCAAACCATCTGCAGTACTTTCACGCAAAGAAACGCTCTGAACCTTTTACTCGAAGAATCGCTCTGAACCTATGAGCATCCACAACACATGCTCGGTCATGGCCGTGTTCCTTTAACGCAGCCTTAATGAACACATCAGTCCTTTTATGGTTCTGAATTTCCTTTCTTCCAGAGAGCCATTAAACACCTTGACAAAGATAGTCAACACGCCATCCAAGAAAACAAATGGCTCAAGAAAACGGTAATGGGATATTCACTTGTTCACAAATGACATTTACTGTTAGAAAATTCCATTTTTTTCTTGGAGCTTTCAGACGTAATTGCAAATTTAGTGCCGAAAAATGAATCCCACTGTCTTTTAGGTTCACATTAAGCACATATATTGTGAGAACTGAGTAGATGTCAAATTGATATTTGGGGTATGTACCCTTTTCTTTTTAAACTTCATCAACTGGATTAATTCTGCCTGCCCCTCTTGCTAATAGCCAGACAGCCATGATGATGTTGAGATCAGGGTCCTGTGGATGCCAATCCATTTATGACCTTTCTGATGAAAGAAAAAATTGTCTCTGCATTATTACATGAGTGTTTTGAAATCTGAGATTTGTGATTTTCCTCTGACATATCAGAGCAGAGAATTGGAAGAAGCAACAGTGCCTTAGATTTTTCATGGTAGTGCATGTTAAACCTAAGAAAGGTCCCTGAAATGACCAAACTCTGTCCTGTGGTTTCAGCTTAACTTTTACCAGTTAGAGGCATCACAGTTAGAGGAGGCTGTTCAGAAGTTAGAAGTGCAGAACCTGGAATTTTTAAGTCAACTGTTTGATCTGCAGTTCTGTGGCCCAAACATACTCAGGTAATGCAGCCTGCTTGCCCACATTCAGACAGAGAAAAGTGAGGTAATTTTTCACCTCTTCCGATCCTGTCGATTCACCTGTTCCTTGCAGCGATATCTCAACTGGCAAGAAACCTGAACCAGCAGGTTCTGACTTTGGATCTCCTGAATGGACCCTGGAACGGGGCATCGTATGCAACACAGGTAAATCTCACCCATCCATCTGTAAAATAGAGCTTGTGTTACTGGTGGCTAATGCAACTTAGCATCATGTCACGTCTTTATCTACTGTCATGCTTGAGAAGAAATTACACGGAACTATGTAATAAAATGCCCACAAGGGGGAGCTCGGACTACTTAGAAAGAGAATAGTGAGTGGAACGAGCACAGGAGGACATCTGCACATCTCCAGAACTCTTCGGAACTGGAGTTGTGTGGACCACATTTTCCTTGCTTAACCATTTGCCACCCACATTTTACAAAACCAAACAAGACTGCTCTGCCCAAGTTAAATAAGACCAGATATCACATGTTCAAAGGTTTAATTAAATTATGAGTTAGCCAGAAGCCAGTTAGCTTCTTGGTATGAAATGGTAGGCTAAAATTAAATGTTGCTTATACATTTCTGCGCAAGTTTGGATGCATTTATTTACAACAAAATTTAGCAGATTTTAAATATCCCGAGCAAATATTCTGAGATACAAGATCAGTTTAAACTTGAATCTTGGCTGAAAACCTTGATTAGTGGAATACGATGCGTAAATGCTTTGTTAGAATAAAAGCCTGCATCTACACTGGTCCTTTTCTGGATAAGACTGAGGACCCCATGACAATTGAAAAACATGGAAAAAAAAAAAGTCAGATGAACGACTCTTGAGATGTGCAAAGGACATACGTACATAATGAGTTTTGAGCTCATAAATTGCTCCTCAGAATAAAAATAATTCTGAAACTTATGATTAAAAAGCATAATTAATGTCAGTTACACATTTCATAATTCAAATGTTTATTAAAAACAATAATTTTTACATAATTGGTATTGTGCTGCTCAGGGCTATAAAAGGGATGCAGTCGATTTGGGTCAACATTGTTCTATGCTGAAATGGCTCCTAATGGCTGTCGGGGTGCCTGTTACTTCCTGCCTGAGCCAGCACATATTCAGGTATCATCTGTCCTCATCCAACACATGGTGGCGCTGTGACCATGAGTGAAAAGAGGTGGTGGCTGACAGGCATTGGTTTCAGAGGAGAACCACAAACTTGTCTGTGCTCTTCCATGAAGGCTGCTATAGTTTACTGGATGGACAATCCAGATTTGGGATTGGAGATGCAAAATACAGTGGGCCCCAAAATGACTGGCACCTCTGACTGGCAATGCGCAAAAAAAAAAAAAAAAAAGATCCCTGTTTACTTTGCTCAATTCGCAAACAAACAGTAGATTCGCTTATTTACTAAGTTGAATAAGTAGATAGGCTATTTCAATAAATTGGACTGTTTGTCACATTTTGAAATTTAAATGGCTAAAGAACAGCTCAGATTTGTATGAATGCGACTGCACAATTTTAGACGGGCAATTTTGTGCGATTGCAATAATTTATATCTCACATTCACCTTTCATCCATTATACAGAATGTTTTCTACCTTGTGTATTTTTTAGATGCCTAAAATCCATGAGAATCTTAAAATGAACCTCTTTATTTTTAATTTATCTATAATTATCTCCTAGAAATGCTACAATGATAGCAGTGACATTGTTGTTAAAACAAATATGCTTAATCAGCAACTGAATGTAATTGCCCTGAGGAATAATTTGGTACATAAATGTAAGCTTAACCTCCTGAACGAAACATTGTTAAATTTCGATCATTATGCATCAACATATCATCCTTACAATACTCAAGTGATGTCAATTTTAGATAAGTACTTAATTACAAGCTAATCTGAGCCAAATTAACTTGAAACAAGCATGGAACGAAAGCACGCATACTGACTTAATAGAGCAGCACTGTCTTTCATAGTGCTTACTGGTTCAGCATTTCTTGGCGGCATCCATTTTCAGCACTCACCAAACCTAACTACACTTAGATTCTGCTGTGTGGCAGGTTGAATTTAAAGGGTGTTATGGCTACAAGCAAAACAGACAAGTGTTAGACTTCACACTCTCTCTCTCTCACACACACACACAGCAGGTTGCTAGCGTTCAGCTGGTACGAGCAGTGTGATTCAGCCTATGATAAAGCTTTGGAAAACAAACAAAAGTCTCAGTTCCAGTCTCTCTGAATTCACCCATTGTGTAAAACAATAGACACTTGCTGAAAATTTTGTTGTGCTGCTTCGAGTCAGGGCTAAATGGTTGTGCGTTGGGTAGCGCTGTTGCCTCGAAGCAAGAAGATTGTGGGTGCGAATTGGGCCTGGGGCCTTATTGTGTGGACTGTGAATGCTCTCCGCCGTGTTTGCGTGGGTTCCCTTTGGGTACTATGGTTTCCGCAGCTGAGAAACTTACGTTAGGCTAAGAGGACGCTCTGAATTGCCTGCAGGCTTTATGAGTGTGTGGGTGAATGGTGTGTGAGCCGTGGGGGGAACTGGTGCACTGTCCAGTGTCTGTTCCTGCTTTTCGCTCGTAGTCAGCCGCGCTCCAGCTCCAGGATTTGGATTCGAGGGTCAAATTTTGGAATCCCGTTTCTAGAGAGTGAAGCATTGAAAACATACATTCTAATGTGTTAATAATTCCTCATTTACAGGTACATAACATTCTGATGTGCGCAATGCTGTCGGCACTTGAAATTGTTCCAACTTTAATTTGATTGGACACATTTCCAGTGCCATCAATTCAGTATACCTGTAATTATTACAAGGCTGGAATATACGTTTTTCCACACTTGAAGTTTACCTGTGTTTTCGTCCAGGATGCACCTTCAGAATGATGGTGCTTCATGAAAGAAAAGTTATTAAAGTTCCAAACCTACTAAGTATACCATCTTTACCTGACACACCCCCACTATACTATACCTTAACATTCCATTCTACCTAAAACCAGTCATTCCACGCCACACCTGCGCTCTTATCGAACATGTTAGAGCATGGCCTTATATGGCGTCTTCCATACAATGGACAGACACTGATGACCCTCGCTGATGGCGTTTAGGGTGTGGACCTACACTCCTGCCATTAATCTGAGAGCCTGTAGACAGGCCATTGGTCTCCGAGATCAGTATCAGAGCACGACGCAGTGGGCACGGGGTCACGCCGAGTCATATCCTGTCTGAATCGGATGCAGCATGGCACACCCACTTCCCTGCCAGACGGCTCGGCATCTTCCCAGTGTAAACATGGACGTTAAAGACGAGGGAGAGCGGCGATGCCTAAAATGGAATTAGAAGGGCTGAGACGTAATTTTTATGAAGGTAGTCAGTATCGCAAGAATGCCAATAAGTTCCACCCAATGATACGATAGGCTTAGATAGATAGATAGATAGATAGTTAGTTTATTTCGAATCATTTTCAAATAAAAAAAAATAAAAAATGGAACTATCTCACAATACAATACGAAACAGAGAATGATCCCGGACAAGGACAAGACTTATAAAAAATCTGAAGATCCCCAATATTTACACAAAATATAATACTTTTGCAATAGGGGATCAGCCTTGCCACACATGCATACACACTTTACACTCACTCACACCCGCCCACACACACACACACACACACACACACACACACACACACACACAAAAACTAACCTTCACACAACGACAAATAGATCAGTTCATCACAACCCCCCCACCCCCCAACACATGCACATACCCACAAGAAAAAGAAAAAAGAAATGGATAAAAATATCCATCTATGCATCTCAGCCCTGTAATGTTCAAACCAAAATCGGCACGTGTTGAACGGCGTCTCCAGACCTGTGCCCCTGAGAGTTGGTATTGCATTGCCTCAGGGTTTGCCTAACCCTCGTCTCCTGCCGCCCCACAGGAGGGGCTCCTGCCTGGCTGGCGCCCCTGGAGAGAAATGGCCAACCAGCCGACCAGCCAAGCGGATCTCGCACCCAGGAGATAATTGGTGCACATTACGGTCACCAGACTGACAATAAGGTAAAACACAGAGGCCAAACCATTGGCCATTTATACTCAGTGAGTGAACCGGCTCTTAATGTAAGTGTTACATGCCTGAAGTATCAAATCTCAGGCAAATATGGTACAGGCTTTACCCTATCACTACTGTGCCCACCCCAGAAATGTCTGGAAGATCACCAATGGATCAGTGACCATTAGCACTGCATAGTAGCATAGCCTCGTTTCTTTTGTGTGTTATGGCACTGAGCCCCAATCACGAGACCAAAGCTTGTGTAAATCAAGCTTTTGACATTATGGGAACATGATGCAAATTTCACAACTGGCAAAGCCAGCTTTTTATCTTTGTATTTCTCGCTCACTGTGTCCACCACAGTATTAATTTACATTTCAGAGTGAAGAAGGTACAGGGTATATTCGAGGCACAGGTGTTTTTTTAACCTTTTAGTCAAACTGAAATTACGTTTTTGGCCGACATTTTATCGAGCTGACCAATTTGTGAATGCATGTGAAGGTTTGGAGTGGTTCTCTGCGCCGCATCCCCGAACTTCAAGGCAGATTACTGGGGGGGGGGCGCTCGGAATGACTTTAGTTAGAGAGGCACTTCCTGTTCCTATATATTCGAATCTATATGATACATATCACTGAAAGGACTTGTAAAATGTAGCCTAGTTATAAATCGCTGTTGCTGCTTTGAGAAAGTATGTCGACAGAATCAAATTTTTTACTCAAATTTCGCCTAGACGATTATTTCGGCAGATGTCATCCGTATATATAAACCATTTTTACTTGGAATAAGGTAAGAAGTCTCAGTAGGAAAAACAAAAATCTGGCGAACTGCGGGGCCTTTTCGGACTGAATTCGCCTGACTTGGTGATACCGCTCGGATCCTAATAGCGAATCAGGTTGGTGTGCGAACAAACACTTGGGCTGTGGAGCACATTTCATTCCCGGAGATTAAAGGATAACAGCTCCCGCCTCATCCGCTGCGGAATATAGGTCAGCTGCAGCTGTGAGCCACTACTGTCGGGACTTTCTGTCAAAACGCAGTGCATTACTCGCATTCCATGTCCACACGACCACGAAGTTTATTCCCAGAACAATTACTTTAAAGCGGATATTTTTTAATAGTGCGCAAAGGCAGGATCATTTTCCCCAGAGATACTGATAACATTTCGCATTCTGTCACAGGAACGTCACCTTGTAGCAAATGTTAAGCTTTGGTGTTTTTTTTTTTTTTGGCGAATAGTTGGAAGCAATTAAACTGGCAAGGTGACTGGAGGTGATGCGTTAGTCGGAAATAAGAACGGAAAATTGACAGAATTTGCGTCAACGTTGTTTTTTTTTTTTGCATCGTGGCCCTTCGCTCTGAATTGCGGCTGCGCGCTACAAGAGACGCCACTACCAAATGAGGCGGAATACCGGCCACACTGAAAACCCCACTTTACATCGTAATTAATCATAATAACCAGCTACTAAGACTGGTCTGTGACCTGCAGACTTCACTTCGGCCAGCTGCCAGCGTTTTAGGTCGACGGGAGGGGTCTCCCACCTGCCTCAAGCGGCCGATTGACAGGTGGGGTAATGAGCCGGTAAACTCACGCTTCCCCGCGCTGCTTCCTCTTGGCAGCGCTCGGCAGAGAGACGGCTGTGCGATATCTTAGACAGACAGTGCCCCTCCTTGTTCTGTAGAAAAGAAGAGTTGATGGCCAGCCAAACAGGATGCACTCATGGTGTGATTACCTCTTCTCTCTCCACCCCCGCCCCCCTCTTCTGTGGCAGGACTGCTCACACCTGGGAGCCCGAAAGCTGTTGAATTTGCATGGCCAGAGAGCCGTTACGCACAAGATACCCGATGAGAAAGATACCTTGCCCCCGGAACTGCTGCATATCGCCTCCAACTGGCCCATCACCACCAGCATGATCCTCAACAAATACAGATAGCGCACCTGCTCCCGTTTCCCTCATCCACATAGTAAGGATGGATTAATGTAAATAGTCTGCCTGCCAATGGAGGATTGCAGTATCTGTGTATGTTAACCTATTGCAGATACTGCAGTCTTCCATTGAAAGGCAGTCCTTTCCACTGGAGATCATGATCAACTGAAAGCCATACATTTTTTTTCATTCATCCATTAAGACTTTTTGTGGCTGATCATTCCTCAGATCCTCATGAGACAAGGGAAGAAGAGTGTTCATGAATGAGACATTGCATCTCTGTAAAAATTGAAATAAAGACAAAAGCGTTTGTGGAAGCTGCACTTTATTTCAAAATCAACCAATTTCTGCTTACATACATTTTTAATATATAAACAAAAATATAATCTGCAAGGACAACGCAGCAAATACGCTAAATTAATGAACAGAATTGCCTTCATATTTCTGACCATCCTTCACATCCCCCCGGTAAAAAAAAAAAAAAAAACCCTCCCCCACCCCACCCTAGGCCCTGCCCACCTCCAGAAAGCCCCCAACCTGATTGGACAGGGTCCTTTATATACACAAAGCACCGATCAACAGTGCCAGTCTTTCTCCCTGCTCAACTGGGTCTCCTCACTATTAATTTACAAAGATGCTACAGACCCTGCCTCAGCACCTGCGTTCTACAGACGCCAGGCTTTCCATCGATTTCTCTGCCTCACGGTCACCCTGGTTTGGGCTGGTGCCCCTAAAGTGCCCTCCTCTGGAAAGATGGCCCGAAGATGAAGGTCTCTCCTCTGTCTCAGGATGAAAAGGCAGCCATAGAGCTCTTAATGTAAAATAATGACATGCCAAGCGTAAAGCATTATAGACCCAACCCAGAGCGAATGCTGCCCAATCACAAAAATGCAGTGCTTTGCTGGCCGGAAGAATGTTCCCCACAAAAAACCCCGGGCACAGAGCTGACTGTGGGTAACTTGTGTCACACCCCCCCCCCCCCCTTAAAAATGTATGAGTTGTGATTTTCTCAGCTACAAATTTTTGTACTTGACTTGAAAATGGTTCAGTGAATACTCAGTGCTCCATTAGTCAGCTTAAAGGTGGTTTTTCATTTTCTTCCATTTTTTATTTTTTTTTGAAATATTTAAACTCTGTCACTCCATGATTTCAATGATGCATTCAGCCACACCCATGTATAATCCTGATCCGAATCTCACAAGGAAGTGTTTTTGATGAAATTAGTCTTTCATGTTTTCAACACGTAATCATAAATAAATACAAACAATACACAAGGAATGTCTACTGCAAACATAGTAGTTTTTGAAAAATAAAAAAACAAAAATAAATCATAGCATGAACTGCAGTTAGCGTTTCTAATTGGTGACAGTTAAATTACATAATGCATGATTGATGATCTGATCAAAATTCCACAATTCATATTCCCCCCAATCCCCCCTCCCCCACAACCCCAAAGCTGTATGTGTCACACCCAGCTAAGGTCTGACCCACAACTATACAGTCCAAATCCCCCCCCACCCATCCCCCCCAAAATTCAGCACCCAAATTTAATCTTCACAGACGTCACACGGTCTGCATTTATCCCTCTGTTGGGTCATAACAGCAGCTCACACTGTAATCTCGCCAGACAAATTACAAAATGGGTGGACAGTCCACCGGCGCCATTTTAAACCTGGATTCCCCCATTGTCGCCCCCCTCTTGATTCGAGCGCGAGTCCTTCCTGGGGTGATGATCTCAGTGAAGACTAAAACAGCAAAGTGGATTTCCCTCAAAGGAGAACGTTACTCTCCTCTTTGAGTCTTGTCTTCAGAAAACCGTGGTTCCCTTTTCTCTACATGAACTGCATCTGCAGGTGTGGAGCAGAGAGAGGTGGCAGCACGTGAATGTTTGAGTGATGCACTCCTGCACGAGTCCTACTCTAAACGCCACATTCCCCCCCAACATCTCTGAAATAAAGATATCCTTTTATGGCACAGAACTCTAATGAAAAGCAGATTTAAATTTTTGAAAATAATGAATGTATTCCACAGAATAAAGTGTAAAACTAAAATTTCAGGTGAAATATGGAAAATTATTAGGGCTCTTACCTCTGCCAGCCATGTTTAAACTTCAGTCCTATTGTTTGGTTTTTGCAAGGGATAAATACTTAATTCAATTATGGTGCCACATCAAAATCACCTGAAACTGGCACTAATACAATAAGTTGCTCTCAAAACCACAGAATGACATTTGTAGACACAATAAAATAAGCTAAATCGAAGCCAACTCCAAACTGAATTTGATGTGCAGGGATTGTTTTGTAATCCAGATTCATTAGTTTATACATCCTATCCCAATAATGGGCAACAGTCAAAGGTAAAAAAAGAACAATTATAATAATGTGCCAAATTAAATAATTAAAATAGTAAACTATGCACGCTGCAAGTTAAATTGAACTGCACAAGCACTTCCTCTAAATGCCACCTCAAAAGGACATGCCACATCTCAGCTAGTAACGCAATTGCAGCATCCTGTGTTTTCCTGACCACCCCTCCTTTCACTTCAATTCAGAACAGACCAGTCCACCTCAAAAATAACATCAGTTTGCAGTACATCATTCATGACTACTGAACAGTTTATTAAATGGGAATGTACTTCCGCCGGCTGCATTCATTCAAGAACTCTAATTTTTAGCTAAACAACGTACAGAATGATGTGTCAGCCAGGAACTACCGAAACACTACGTCGTCGTGAAGGAGACAGTAGCTCCTGACACATTCAGAAAATCAGATTACCACACGGATGTCGAGGGGAACTTGTTGATGTAGTTCATTAATAAATGTGTTAAGTGTGAAAACCTCCTTGCTTGTTCAGTGCTAATGTCAACACTGTATTGTAACAGTAAACTTTCACATTCCAAAAGAAGCACACATTTGGCGAAACGTGCCATTCTTGGATCTGCCGTGATCAGTTGTTACAGGGACACACAAGTGAAAGGAGAGTTCGTTCTCTGAAGGGTGACTGAATGAGCGCATGGGAAATGGGGCAGACTCACGGCTGAGATGAGACCGTTACAGTGAAGTACCTGCAGGACGAGGGTAAGAAAAAGGAAGTGTCTGCATGCGGGCGGAGTAAAAGTTGGGAGTGGTCATGCAGCCCCTGAGCGCACACGCACACATTCACACAGGAGGGACACACACACGCACACGCACACACACATATGCAGGACATGCTGTACCTAAAGACGGTCTACAAGAAATCCTTGAGAGAGAGCTGTGCAAAGGGGTCCTTCTCTGGAGCTCTGAGGGGGCTCTGACTGGAGGTACTAGAAGCTGCGGAGGGCTGAGTTCAGAGAGAACGAGAGAGAGTGAGGGAACAGCCAGGAGAAATTACACATAAAATCAAGGGACTCCCGTTATTGTTTCTGTTAGCGAAGGAAGGATGAACGGGGGGACCGATTAAGGAGAAGGACCCTGCAGGCCAACCTGAGGGAGCGTCAGAGACGAAGCTCTGCTTAGCAGTGTAGCGCTCTCACTAGGCAGGGTCTATGCACAAGCAGCACCACAGATACTGAGCTACCAGAGAAATGGGGGGGGGGGGTTGTTAACCAGGATATGCATTCCCTGTGAAAGGGGAATGTATATCCCTCGGCTCTACATGCCACCCTTCATATTCAGAAGAACGCTGGAATGGTACGATGAAGGGTGAGTGGTTAGCTTGAGCACGTTCTGAATACAGGACCGCATGTGGCTGAATTCTTATTGCTCCGAATAGAATTCCGCAGGATGGATGTCAGCGAAATATGCCATATTGTCGTGGCTTGCTGTGGGAGGGGTGACCGATTTGGCTGTTGGCGAAGGGGATTCGTCAACGTTATGAACGGATTCCCCCCCTGCGCCCCCCCCCCCTCCCCCGGTGCAGGGTGGCTCTTCCCAAAAGCACTTTTGGCAGCGGCTAGCAGGAGCGGCGTCTCAGCAGGGTGGGCCAAGCAGAGGCGGGGCGAGGCTGTATACCTGTGCCCCGGGAACAGGGCCAAAGGGGTTGGCCGGCCGCATTACGGGCTGCGTGTACATCATGGTGGGCTGGGTCATCACTGCCATGGAGCCCATCTGTGGAGGCTGGAAAGGAAAGGGGGGGCAAAGGGTCAACAACCGCTGAGCAGGAGTCAGCGCTCCCAGCCAGAGCCAACCCCGCCGCAGCCAGCGCTCTCCAATCCTGGCCCTGGAGAGCCACAGGCTTTTACAACCAATGACGTTAATTAATTCAATAAAGCAACTGAATGCCTAATTAATTCAACTCACTGAGTTGCCGGTATGAAGACCTGAAGCTGTCCAGGACCAGAAATGACAGAAATGGGGGAAAAAAGAAAGAAAGAAAAAATAGTGCCACGGGCCCCGTAGCTCACCTGACCACTCAAGGGTGTGTCAGAAGCAGTTCAACTCAAACTAGATATGTTATGCATCTCGCCACGTAGTCACTACATTGCAAATTTCAGCTGAATATGTGTATAAATAGCTTTCAGATGGGCAACTATGTGATTTTCAATCGATTTTCAAATCGGATCGGAACGCCTTGAACAAACTTTGGTGTCCTCATGGGTAGGAAGGTACCTGTCAAGTTTTAGCTTCATAGGCCCAGTGGTTTCGGAGATGATGTTTACGGGCGATGAACGACGACGAACCACAAACAGGCCATGACATAAGTCTAGAAACTGGTCTAGAAAGCTACACGTCATTGGTTTGGCTGAAATTGGCAGTGAGGGTTCAAGTAATGGACATTAAAATGATCTTGGAAAATACGTGACTTTTTTTTTTTGTAATAAACACAAGATTTTTTTCTTCACTACATAGCTAGTCATGACCATCGGTTTTGCGACTATACCCACAGAATTGAAATTCAGGGAACAGCGCACTCCTCCCTCTCCCCCGTGTGATTAATGTCACCCGCAAATATCAAAGAGCACGACACTCTTCTAAAAGATTTGCATGAATGAAGGAAGCAGGACATCTTGCCCACGTTATCCAGTACAGCTTTTGGGAATTTTCTGCACACTGCAACACAGGACATGTAGCCGCTTCAACGGTATGATATTCTGTCCTCAACAACAATCTAAAGTCAGCTGAAATTTATGGCCTGGGCATTCAAAATGGATGTGTCCTACTTGCAATTTTTTATCCAATGTAGTGTGGGAGCAAAGATTCAGCATCTCTCCTTGGCTGATCTCTGATTACTTATTCGCCAGTGGCTAAGAACAACTAACTGGCCTGAAATAAAATTCCCTGCATAAGCAGCAAAAGTTGGCCACTGTGCCGAATGTCCAACCCTCTGCCCTGTATCTCACAAAGTGGATACTCCGGCAATTTCTTTCCGTAAAGTAAACCATTTACTTTTCAGAATTAACGATTAATCGTGCGGCTGTAGTGGCCCTCTTTGAGCTTTGAGTTTTTACTTTCACCGTCCAAACTGACAATGTGTGGCCTGGCTGAACCTCTTTCAGTGCAGGTTGTCCTTGCATATGGAGGGCAAATGTTTTCAGCAGAGGAAGGTGATGTTTTTTTTTTTGTATTTGTTTTTGCTAATGAAGCGATGGAGAGTGAGGTGTGGCCCTGACACAGACCTGGCAGTGTTATATTATTGTTCAGTTTCCAGCAGCTTTGCTAGATAAATGCCAAAGGGCGACTAATCGGACTAAACTCTCAACTCAAGATCTCGGGAGTGGCAGAGCCAAGGGGCCAATGGTACCCATCAGTCAAACGTCCAGACGCCCCAAAATGGAAATAAGAGAAAGATGTAGAGATGAGGAGGAGGAGGGACGCATTTCTCATCGCCCCTCCCCCTTCCTGTATCAGAGGCTATGCCCACTGCCCTCTTCCTTTGTTATCATATAAATTTCCCTCCTTAACACACCCTGAAATGAATGAAGATCTTTCGTCGGTTTCCCCTCCATTCTCTCTTCTGTGTCCAATCAACAGAGACTATAACAGAACGGCTCACTTTGTTCTGGTGCAATTTTGCAAGTTCCCAACATGGGACTCTTTTTCAGGTACCAGGGGGGCCACAGACATGAGCAATCATTTTGTTGGTGACTGCTGCACCATTATTTCCCCGTAATTTGACCCCCAGAATAAAGTTTACATAAGACAATCACTTTCCTCATTCGGCTCCATGACAGTGCTCTGGAGCCAATCCACACAAGACTCATGTACACTTGAATGGGGAGTCGTGCATAATGCTGCACAAATGATGTCACGGCTCAGTCTCCACTCTGCGTGACATCATCAGGAAGGCTAAGTCATCACAACAACCTAATCACTTCCCACTTCCACTGTGCAGGCAAAGGCAGCCAGTACAAATCATTTACCAAATACCCTCATTTTAAAAACTGGAAGCTTCCATTTCCTGGGGCAGTTAAATGGTCAGTCTTGACTAAACAGGACCATTCCTTTGTCGTGAGACAATACTGGAAAGGATAGTAATCATAACTTTTTGTCCATGGTAGCTGACAGTGCGCAAACCATTATTTATTATTCACAAAAATTCCCAACTAGGGACAGCAACACACCGAAATAAAGCCGAAGACTACTTTTCACACTTTCAATTGAATGCTGCCATGTGTCGACATTTACCTTCATCAGAGGAAACGTTTAATTAGAAGTGTGAAATCCAGTCTTTGGCTTTTTTATTGTTTTCTCGTTCCGCTCTCCTTTGGTGCGAATGAGAGAGTATTTTCTTGAGGTGTGTACACAGTCTGATTGCTGATTGATTATAATTTCTAAAACTTTAAGGATTACAGATCATTTTGCAACTAATTTATCAGCGCAAACAGCACTCTGAAGAACCCCCTGACTGCCGACACTAAGCTCCACGACTGCTGACACAAAGCTAATTTACTTCTCTGAATAGTGTCCAAAGTTTTGGAATTCCTAAAGAACCTATATTTGGCCAAGAAAACCAATGAAAAATTTATTTTATTTTCCAGCAAATGAAACAATCTGGTTTGGTGCCTATTGGATAAGAAGGTGAATCCAAAGTGATGCACATGCTCAACATCTTGCAAACTCATTGTAAACACATGACCTTCCAAATAGGGAAAAAAAAAAAAAACAAATACATTAATATGTGAAGCAACTACTACGATTGGTTTGTTTGATGCGTTTTAAGATTTAGATTACGTTCTGCCAAATCAAAGGTGTTCCTCCGCTGTCGCCATTTGGGTCATTCCATATGAATGCAAACAAACGGACTCAGATTTGGCTCTAAAAATTGTGGGAGTGCCTCTACATACAGTTGTGTTCAAAAAATAGCAGTACATTATAAAATGTGAATAAAGCAAAAAAATTTGTTGTAACAGCTTCAGCTCCTTATTTAAATGTTGTGGAGACAATACGCATTCAATTCCAAATCAAAGCATTAACAAATCTGATCAGGTCTGTTATTCTTTTACAGGGCGCCAAGAAAACAAATATTAATCTGTTAAAAAAAAAAAAATAGCAGTGCCAATAATTTTCTCTTCAAACTCAAATACAAAATTAAACTCAAGATTTAACTCCACTTTAAATCACAGAACTAATATTTAGTTGCCTAACTACTGTTTTTGATAACTGCTGCGCATCAGCCTTGCATCCAGTCAACCAACTTCTGGCACCAAGACACAGGCATTTCAGTCCAGGATGAACAAACTACATTCCACAGTTCATGTGAATTTTTTAGTTTTGCTTCAAAAACTGCATTTTTTATGCAACTCTGCAAGTTTTCAATGGGATTTAGGTCAGGGGATTGAGCTGGCCACTCCATTACCTCGGCCTTGTTTGTCTGGAACTAAAATGTTACTCGCTTACTTGCGTTTGGCGTTATTGATGTTGCACAGTGATTTTTTTTTTTTTTACACAACTGTATATAATGAGGATCGAAATTTCAGGGAGCAAAATTTTAGGCTTTGACTCCCAAGAGGTTCTGTGATACAGTACACCTCTCCATAAATGTGAGGGGCGATGCAGACTCTTTGGCAAATGTTCATTTGATGGGGGGGTTTGGAGGCCAATAACGGAAATATATCAGAGCTTTGGGCTGAAAATTGCTGCCCAAGGTAACTGGGGCCAAGGTTGTCAGAATCTGCCATCAAAATTGGCCTGTTTCCCCTCATTTGCCTCTCCAATATTAATCTTTTCATAGGCAGAAATCAAAACTTAAACTTTCACGTTCCCCCTGCCAGCTGAGGATCTGTTACTGAGGGTTAGTGATGCCGCATTATACTGAAGTGGACTATACTGAAGGCTTAGAAAGGGAATTAAGAGCCTCTGAAACGGGTCCCAGCAGGGGGGGGGGGGAAAAAAAAAAAAAAAAAACTTTTTCCCCCAAATTTTTGGTTGACAAGTTCACCATGTGAGCAGTTACACATGGTTATGAATTTAGTTTTTTTTTTCTTTATAAAATTATAAGTATATTGCCTGTATTTGTTCAAAAGTGCAACTTGTTTTCTCATCTTGTTTTATTTCCAAGATACTTGCTCCCGAAACCCCCTAAAAATTATCATTTGGCAAAAAAGTTGGGATGGCCCCACATTTTTGGAGGGGCATATCTCAGAAACCCTTATGAGCTGATGCCTAAAATTTTGTCTCAGTTCATTACACACCTACAGCTACTCTCAAAGAAAAACTTAAGGCAAATCTGAGTCTGAGTCCGTGGAAGATTCCTTAACTTGGGTTGAGTTTATATGGCATGAGCCACTTATTGCTACAAAAATAAGGGTGCGTCCTAAATTCTGACTGGTACTGTGATTAACGGTTAGCTGTGACATGCAATTTCCTGTCCATGCGAGGGAACAAACTAATTCCGCAAACATTAACACTCGGCAGGCCATATCAGTCAAAAAATGCCTAAAACCTGAGCGATGCGGAAGAAAGGCGAGAGGATTCCCGAGGAGGTGTTCCAGCGCACTCACCATTCCGTACGCCATCATCCCCGTGGGCGTCGTTGCAGGAAAGGCCATGACAGCAGGTGCCTGGGGGAGACCAATAAATATAAATGAGGGGCTGCTGCACTTTTGGGAGAAAATTTATGATCACCATTCAAAGGAAAATGTACGTGTGCCTAAAAGTTCCAAGAAGTTTTGTGTTAAGCATAACCTCAGAAAAGCACAGGCGGAAGACCCCCCCCCCCCCCCCCCACCCTTCAATCTCAAACGCACTGCTCACCTTTACGAAATTTCTCTTTACGTGCACGCCCCCCCCTCCCCCTCCCAGCAGACTCTGCAAACACTTCCCCACTTCCCTTTTGGCAATGTGGGCTTCACATCTGGGAGACATTAACCTAATGTTCTTTTTCTACAGTAAGCATAAAGGCTCGTCAGTAGCAGTGCAGCAGGGATTCTGGCGGGAAGGGGGGGGGGGGAACACTTTTCCCTGGGAAGCCCAGGCTGTAACTGGCAGCTGTGGCGGTCAGCTGAAGCGGAGAGAGGAGCTCTTTATGGAAGGCTCGATTGATGCTCCAACCAGCCCGGCTGCCTGCGACAGACATACTTTTGTTTCTACAGTATCGCGACCCATTCAGACATGTGAAAAGGCTCTCGGGAAGGAAATCTTTGATTGGGGACGCAGTTAGCAGGGGGGGGCTGGCCACACGCGGACATATACATAGAGCAAATGTTTGTTTCGCTGCATAGAGCTTGCTTGTTCCTGCTCTTCAAGAGCCCTCCCTTTGAACCCATCTGGCTCAACGCTCAATGCCTTTTTAAAATTCGAGTGCCGGAGACAAAAAACAACTCTGCCATTTCTTGCTCGCCGTCATACTCCTGTGATTGGGTTCCTGTTAAGTAAACTGAGGCTAGACAGGAAATGTGGTCACTGAAAAGACTCGCAGTTCCCCCCCCATGTATTAATGTCCAGGTGCATTCAACAGCATTTCAGAAGAGCTAATCAGAGTTCCGGACTGCAGTGAATTGACTTAAACAACTACAGGACATAAAGAACACAATGACATACTATAACGTCACCCTATATTGCCAAAAATATCTGCGATTTCCCCAAGCACAGAAATTTCACATACTTGTAATCCCACCGACATCCCATAAAAATGTGTTTGTGTCTCGGAGTGTAAAATCTTGATTTGATAGACAATTTCCGGCCTCTAGTTATTTCACGCCAATATTTTATCAAGACATAAAAGTGAATACGGTCTGCAGAATAGGAGTGAATACCAACCTCTACATTGTGAACTGCATAAAAATAAAGTAATAAAGAATAATGGCGATTTAGTTCCACTGCAAGCAGCTGTTTACATCCTAATTCCACACAAGAAAAAATCCCATTCAAAGACATTGGGTCGAGAGGAACTGTGAAAGAATGCAAATAAACTTAAGGCTTATTTACCCAACGTCATTGCCATTAATGAGCCTGTGCAATACAGGATATCAAATATTCAAAACAGGTCCTCCAGTGCAAATGGAAATTAAGTGTAGCATAGGCAAGAATAATGCGTTTTAATATATGAAAATGACAAGAAAAAAAAAATGCTTCTGACATTAGCAATAAATCACTGCAATTAGGAGCTAACCATTTTCCAAAAAACTAAATTTCTACCATAAAAAAACAAAACAAAACAAGAGCAGCCACAATTTCCCAACAGGTGATCACACTGATCTTTGTCAAGATAAGCGTGCTTGACATTGCCAAGACCACTGAGAATCGCAACGATCATTAGAAAAACCTTCAAACAAAGGTTGTGGCCACATAATCTGCCCCTCCTGATGAATACGCTTTCAGTGACACGTAAGAATGCCTTGGCACGGCCTTCCCACATCAATGCATTCAGCACAGTGCGATTTACAGCAACGTCAGTGGACTGCCTTTATGGGGCCAAGATGTCACGTCTAAAGTGGATGACTTAAGTTTAAGAGCATTAAAATAAACTGGAGAACATGCCCAGGGGGCAAATTACGTTTATTTATTTTTCCACAGTCTTGGCTATGTAAAGCATTTACTTTTTACAGTGAACAGCCAAAGTGACCAAAAAGATCGATTGTGTTAGGTGAGTATGCTTGGAACACATTAGTTAAATGTCAGTCATAAAAGGTGCATCGTAAACTCCAAGGCATTAAAGGGATCATGCAGACACATTTAAGTCTTGGTCACTTTTCCCGCTTGTAAGCTTATCCCCCATAACTCTCTCTCACACCATCAAACGCCTCTCACTGTGAGGACAAAAAGGGAACTCAATATTACCCATGTTTCCAGTGAAGGAAAGCAGTCTTTTCGACAGCCAAATCATAAATTAGGTCAAAAATCATTGCTCCTTTTCACCTCCAATTCGAGTAATCTTCAATACGAATAACAAAAAGAAACACTCTGATGTTGCAGTCACTCCTAATTTCTGATGCTTTTTTGCGACAGTTCGGTGGCTGAGTCAATTCTGGTTGCGCGGAGCTGCAAAAAGTAATTTTGGCGTGCGTGGTTACGAACACTTGGCCATACGTTACAGGGTGTGGAAGCTGTATTAAGAAGCTTTCAGCTGGGGAACGGTCATTTTCTCCAAGTTTTGAGAAGAGCCGTTGATGCCCAAATTCAGGTGATCGATATAATTTCTAGTATAATTTTTTTTTGCCGTCAGTCATAGATGATGTTGATCAGTGCTTCTTAAACATCTCCTGGAGAATCACCTCTCGCATTTTTAGATCTTTCCCCGCCAACATGGATGATTATAATGATTCGCTCGTTATCAAGCATTTTCACGGGTAATGAGCCGATCATTAGACTCACCTGCGTTGGAGCAGGCGGAGCTCTATTACATGCAGGAGGAGAGGTCCTCCAGGAGAGGTTTGATAAGCGCCGATGTACATGATAAGGTTTCTGTCATTTAATATTATTATGCACATGCAATAGACCTGAGCACTAGCACGTTGCGTACCGCAAGTGTGGTAGTCTCAAACGCAGAAATTTCAGCAAAAAAGCGAGATCGGTCCATTTTTTTTGTGTATTGACGATTGCTCGAATTCAACCAGCCCATCAGACCTGTAAGGTGGGAACCATGAAATTTTGTAATTTTTAATCCAAATATCCAACGACCATCCTCAATTCAAGGGAACACTTCTTCTACAGGTCGTCTTCCCAACAATTCAGTTCACAGAGGCACTGAAAGGCTGCTCTTCCCTCAGCATCCAAATGGAAACATGACCGAGGCAGAAGACGCACCCGAAGAAAAATCACCCGAGCGTGAGCCAGGGTGATTTGAGGAGGCCGGTAAAATAACACAGGGCGTGTGGGAAAGGCAGCTTGTCGACCGTGCTGGTGCTCAGATCCATTAAATCGGCAGCTCATCAGTAAGGTCATAGGTCAGCGTTGCATTCTGACCCAGGTAGTTCAGCACAGAGATTAGAGACAAGGTGACGTGGGTGAAGGCTTGTGGTTAATTCAAGGCATGCCAGCTTTGTAGAAGCAGCAAGAAAAGGTTCATCCGGTTGACTTACGTATTGTGGGAAATGCATGCCATTCTGTTTTTTTCCCCAGAAGAAGAACGATCATACCGTGCAATAAACACCAGGTTAGAAGACATCAACACAAACAACTGAAATAAGCCTGGCACACATTTGTAACATCAGAGAGTTTCAGACTGCATAGGTGTGTCCAGCGAGGTTTGGAGTGGCTGTGATGGCTACACTGAGAGGATAATGGGGGGCAGTGCCGATTCCCAAAATCGCCAATCCAGTTCAATCAAGGGATCCTTCACTTTCTGCAATGTCTGAACTTCGGTTTTAGAGAATTTTTAAAAAGGCCCAGACAATAGTTTTGTAGGATGGCGGATACTTCAGAAATTCACAGAAGTCTCTAATGACCTCACAACCTCACAGTACGTGGCACAGGGACACGTGGGTTTGTGGTTTAAAAAAAATTACCTCCCGAGAAAGAGGCCAATTAATGCATGAGAGATGCATCAAAGCAAAAAACTGACAGTTATGAAAATAGTTGATGCTTGCAAAATTTCCCTCCTGTCATTTGAATTTAAGTCTAAATGGTCCTCTGCCACTTTCAATAACCATCTCCAGACATATGAGACCCATTTAATTCATTCCGTAGTTGTCATTACCAATGAGAATTTGGGAATCCCCCCCTTCTGCTAGCCTCTACTTAATGCCTGTCCCTCATCAGTAAACATTTGGCACACGGCCTCTCAGTTTTAGCATACTTTAATCATCTCGGATGCGTCATCTCTGGATACACTGCACCATGCAAGCCATTCTTAAGGTAATTTAAAGTTTTTTTTTTTTTTGCTTTCAACCGCAAACCCGCAAATACCTCTGAACCAACTGTTTTTAAAGCAGATGGGCATCCGAAAATACTATAAACCCATAAGATACTCTTCATCAATAGTAACGGAGCCCAGTTGAAACCTACACTAAAATTGAAAATATATCAAAATAAAAACTCCATAAGGTGAGTAATTCTCCTAAATACAAGAGACGGGATGAGTGAATGCAGGCATTTTAAAATCCCAGTGTGCAGCAGTAAAAATGGAGAATGGGCATCAGGTAAAAGTAAACTTCCACATGATGACCCAAAGGTTCTCTTCAGAGACTGAAAAATTTGAAGTAATACCATTTTTAATACCAAAAAGTACCATTTTTTTCAAGTGTATGTAATCTACCTCATCTGATAACAGTTAAATGTTGAGTTCAATCATTTATTAGACATTAAGAAATTAGATTGTGAGTTGGAATGCATACATGCATAGAAATATGCATAAACATACATAGAACTATATATAAATAAATGCGGTGGGCTCAAAAATTACTGGCACCCCTGACTGGCAAAGTACAAACAACACTTCTAAAATTCTAAAAAATATATTTATGGAGAAACTCTAAATAACAACATACTGTACAATATTGAAATCAATTTCCTCCAAATCAAGGTTTCACAATTAATGGCACCCTCAAAGATAATTGTAAATAACATCTACCAAAATTAAACCAGGTATTAAATTCCGCGCATTTCAGTTTTATCTAAGTGTTTAGGAATTATATTGAGCCATTACATCACTTCCTGTTTCACGAGGGTATAAAAATGAGGTAACAAACATGCAATATCGCTTTGTCATCCAACACCATGAACAAAACAAAATGTCAGTTCAAAAGAGGCAGATGGTCACAGACCTTCGTAAATCTGGTAATGGCTTCAAGATGATTCACAAACGATTGAATATGCCACTGAGCACTATCAGGGCTATTAGAAACAAAAAAATATCTGAAGAAGTTTAAAACCTCAAGGGTAGAGGACTCAACTGCATTCTACCCTCCAGGATACTGAGGAGGATGGTGAGAGAAGCAACAAAATCCACAAGAATCTTTGTGAAGGAATTGCAGGCCTTGGTGGCATCTTGGGGTTACAAGGTTTCAAAAAGCACCATTTTTCGTGGAAAAAAAAGTATTTCACGCATGTTGGTATATTCCATTTCTCTGCAATTATATTGTTCATATTTTTTTTTTGTTTGTGCATTGCCAGTCAGGGGTGCCAATAATTTTGGAGCTCACTGCATATATTTAACAATCACTGCAAGTTCTATACCCTTCATGAACTGAGCGTACTCAAAGCATAGCATATTGTACAGTCGTGACACTAGTCAATGACATCGAATACTCACCACGGAGGCGGGGTTCCAAGTGGTGGTGGGGGCGGTCTTTGGCTGCCAGTTGGTTCCACCGGTGAGCTTCTTCTCCCCTGGCTGACTCCAGTGGATGTCACTGTTGGGGAAGTCGATGAGAGTCAATGAGATTCATCAGTCCATGAGGCCTAGTCAGGAATGGTAAAACACCAGAGACAACCTTGGGAATTAATTCCAGCTCTTACTTTTTTGTTGTGCCATTTCCGATTCCCAGATCTGAAAGAAAACATCACCGAAAACTTAGGGTTCGGATGAATTATTCAACTGACGTCCACTGCGGTACTCAAATGATTGCAAAAATCTACCGTGTGGAGATGAAATCCGCAGTAAGGCTGACCCATTGTTTATATCTGTATCGGTAAAAATGTAAGCATCCATGCATATCTATATTCAGATGAATACCACAAATTGCTTTCAGAACATGTTTACTGGTTAAAACTAGATGCTTTTCACTTAGCTTAGCCCCTCGTGGAAATTTGGCCCATTTCTATTCCAAATCTGGAAATTAGAAAGAAGTATGTTCACCCTGTTATTGTACTCAAAAGCCTTATTCAAGTCATTACTTACTATGAAGTGAAGTAAACAACAGGAGACGTAAAAAGATGCATTTTATACTGGAGGCAGCCTATTCAGGTTGAGAGGATAATTTAACGGGCCGATTCGTCTTGACAAGAAAGCCAAACAACACTGTCAGGGGTGCAGTCGACTGCAAAAGATGACAAGAGATGGGCACCCCGACCATAATCGGAAGGTTTTCAATCTTTGGACAAAACAAATGAGATTAATCTTCAACCTTCTCCGCTGATTTGGCCAAATCCCATAACCGTCCAAATAACAATGCTGCTTAACTGTTTATACTGAACTTCTCATACACGTAGTAATGTTTTTATGGCATCATGGTAATACTGGCTTTGACATCTAAACGGACAAGATATACTCAGTCCTCCATCCCTATAGACCCTGAGACCCAGTCCTCTACCGCTACAGACCCCAACATCCAGTCTTCAACCCCTACAGACCCTGATATCCAGTCTTCAACCCCTACTGACGACATTCAGTCCTCCAATGCTACAGACCCTGAGACTCTGTACTCTAGCCAAACAGACCCAAAGACACAGTTCTTCACTCCTACAGGCCCTCCATCCCTCACCCATACAGATCTACAGTTGAAAAGAGGAGGAAGAATAAGAGAGAACAGATGCAGCTGTGCGGCAAGGCAAAGACAATTTCATTTTTCCACCTACTGAGACGGCTTTAAGTGTTGCGGACACACATGGCTGCACAGCGTCTCAGTGGGTATAAGTTATTACTGTAAATAACATCTCTGTTAAGCAGCACTGGCTCTATCTGCAGGTTTAGTATTTTTGCAAAAATAATACTCGTACATTTGGATCGCCCGGAGTGAGGAGATAGCATCTTCACTACGGGACTGAGGTTCACTTTCTCCACAACCCAGCAGCAGATATGCGCACGTGGGCATTTGCGTGTATGTTTCTGTAAGCACGTAAACAAATTTACTACATACTGCCCACAAGGTTGGCGAGGGAGGAATCCAGGTCGTCGGAGACCAACTTCCCCGGTGGCTGGCTGCTGGGAAGCAGGCCCTGACTGGGAGAGGCTACTGTCGGTTTGAGGATCCCACCTAAAACATCATCTTAAAAGAAGGGGGTACAACACACAGACAGATGGGGGAAATCACCGAAGACAAAAAAACGAACAAACGAACAAAGACAACAGTGCAGAGAAAAGGCATTTAATGGGGCGCAGAAGCAGGCCGGGACTTTATAATGTGAAGGCTTGCCGCGGGGAGGCAGTGCGAGTGCGGCGTGATGTCAACTCACCCAGTCATGCATGCCATGCAAAGCCAAGGCCCACAGATTTACCACACCGCACGGGAGATAAAAAAAAAACAAAATAAACAAACAAACAAACAAACAGAACAGAACATGGGTAATGATGAGCAAAGTCCCTGTACATGAGCGTAACCGAACCATCCACTCAGAAATACCATTTACTGTACAAGCCACTGGACAGGGTGTGACCATGTGCGCATAACCAGTACAGGAAAAATGATGATGCATTGCAGTGCACTGATGATACAGCATACTTGAAATAATGACAAAATATAGTACAGCACACTCTGTGTTAGGGAATCGCTCGTCATATAAGTAGGTCTTTCAATTTTATTCAGGGAAAGTGTTTGTACAGAAATAAATCAAATGAAAAAAAAACAATAATATATATTTTAGGCTTTTTCACTAAGTATTTTAATTATTTAGGGGCAGAAAGGTTTTCACATGGTACATAATAGGTTCACAATCAACCACAGCGGTTTCTAATGTAAGTATCAACAGCGGGATTCAGGCAATGCTTAGCATTCAGGACATAAATTTCATGAGGGTATCATTCCCAATAGATTTCCACTCGAATTGAAATATTTCCAATGATTAGGTCTTTGAATATTATACAATCCGGGTGATCCCATAAATGCTCTGTTGGGCTTTAATCAGGTCATAGAGATGGCTGAACAATATTTTGTGATTACCCTTTCTAGAAAGTCCCTGCAGGATTAAGACACATGCTTTTGGTCATTGTTTTGCAGCAATGTAGTTTCTTACATTTAATCTGTGTGAAAATCAGAAGCGATTCCAAACTTTCAGTGAAGAAAATGATTCCCGTGACACTTTCTCAAAAATAAGTCACTTAAATATTCAAGCAAAACTCACAAAATCACTACAGATGCCAAGCGTCTTTCTTCTATGAGAATCTGAATCCGTGGACGGCGAGCTCAGCAAGACCAACACAGAACCTGACTCATGAACTCATGTGGCCATTATCCATACAAGTGAACTAAATTATCTTTTCAATCATGTTATGGAACCAAAATATCGGTTGGAAAATACACTTAATTTGGATTAAGATTTCAAACATTCATATCAGTTTCCAACAAGTCGACATGGTCTACAACATCCCCCGCCAATCGTGCACTTCTTATTTTCGAACTCCATCAAGGCCTTTATGGTTTGAAGGTACGCACCAGATGTGGTTACTGTATCTGTAGTAAAGCTGTCCCCTTTATCTCGGATGGAGGGATGGAAGGACAGACGGACGGGCGGATCTGGTTTTCGAACTTGACCTGGGTAATCATGTCATAAAGCTACACACAAAATTTGGTAATCCTATCTACAACAGTTTCTGAGAAAACCTGTCCCCTTTGAACGTACCATGCACTGAACGAGACAAAGGCCATAACTCTGTAGAAAATAGCGGTACGGATCTGGTTTTTGAACTTGACCTGGGTAATCATGTCATAAAGCTACACGCAAAATTTGGAAATCCTATCTACAATAGTTTTTGTGTTAATGTGCCCCCATTTCGGACGGACGGACGGACGGACGGACGGAGGTCAAACCTATATCCCCCACGCTTCATGGCGGGGGATAATAAAGCATCACTGCAATTTGAAAGTGCCATTAGAGACGAGCGATTAAATGCATTAATACAAGCAGGGCACAGTGTAATATAGCACATTGCTCGCAGCTGTATTAATTCTAGTGATTATTCTGGTGGGTTTATGTTAAATCAGGCCTTTAGGCTAAAAACAGGAGGCTGTTGAGGGACTGCAGAGACCAGCGCCATGGTAACAAGAAAAACGGTCAGAGAGCATTGGGCGAGAGGGATTCAGATGCATCTTCATGAGAAACACTGCCCTCACACACAGCTGGGTTTGGGGATGCACATCATCTTCCCATCTAATCAGATAAACTTTGTTGTGCAGCGTGCTGCAGTTTCAAGTAAATATCACAAAGCAGCAATTATGAATCTGTAAGAGATTAAGATCTGGAGGAAAATCAGTATCTCATAAGGTATTTAGATCCTCGAAATTAACATTTAGATTGTTTTGGCAGTTAGCAACATTACTTTAGAAGCAAAATTTTTATAACACTTGGTTCAGTGAAAAATATCAGACAGTAAAGGAGTTTTTTGGGACTGACGTTTCAACACTAACTGACCCTACTCTGGTTTCCACCATCGGAGACTGATATCATCGAGGTAGCAGACTGCGTAACGATAGTTTGCTTGCAGCCAGAACTGAATGCGAATGTGAACTCGCTGCTTGACGAGAGGAAGTGGCTGGGGATCTAGGGTCTGTTCTTACCAGCAGAATCAGAGCTGTTGGCTGAGGCCGACTTGTTGCCGAACACGGAGTCGAAGTCGACGTTAAGGCCCCTCGAGGTCTGCGGCTGAGGAGTCGGGGATGCAGTGAACCCTTCGGGAGAGAACGGGGAGAAGAGAGGCGAGAGGGTTAAGTTCTGTAGGCACCTGATGACGCACTGCGTATCGACGCAGAGGATGAGAAGCCACTCGCCTCGCCCTGGGCAGAAGAGGGAGTGGGGAGCGGGGTCTGGGAGCGAGGCTGGAAGCAAGAGCTCACTAAAGGCGCCACGCCACGCCACACCCACACACTGACGCCAAGTCCAGGAAGCGCATGTAACTGATGCAAGTGACCACCGCCGTCACAGCCTCAGAAACAGGACTGACCAATGAAAATGCACAGGAACTTTACAACCATGGCAGTAAACCCACCTAAAGATAAACAAGCCATAAAATGATTGTCTATTACCATATAAAACTACAGCCAAACAACAAGCTAAGTCCAACTCTTTTCAGTGATCTGGATACCTCCAGTACCTCCAGTCCTGGTAGAAAAGCTATTAAACATAATTAGGTCACTATCGAGAAAAAAACAAAACAAAAAAAAAAACATATGTTTCTTCAGCTTTGCAGCAAATGCACTAAAAGCATCAATACAGCAACATTTTTAATTCAAAGGACCTAGAAAATTTGATCATAGTTTAAATCTACCAATTAAACTTTTCACTGGACAACAACTGTGTCATAATTGTTTTGTTATATTCATCTGTAAGGAATTTTACTGAAACCGAGACTAAGCTGATTTTATTATGCTTTTTCCATATTGTTCACTTTCTTCTTGGAAAAACATACCAAGTGCCATAAACCCCGCGGCCTAGTTTAAGCTTTTGGCGAACACTAAATCACACTAGTGCGGGAATTAACCTTCAGTATTTCCCTCAAGTCTTCAGGAATGTTAATGAGGGCCAAAAAGCTTGGTTTAACATGCCTTCCATCCGGGAATTCCCTTGATTCTCTTTCCCTCAAAATTATTGAAGCTTAAGCACTGTTGAAAATGACCAATAACACAAGCCACTGGTCATACTGAAGAATTGTCAGGATTCGCAACCCCTCAAACTCATTAACTGTACAATCTGTTTTTGTTTAGAGGCTCCAATGACCTGTAAATTCTGCCCAAAAACATCCAAGGTAGAAAAAAAGAACATCCTTCCCGAGTGAGGCACATACACAAACAATGCTGTTGCCAACTGAAGCACTCACTAATGTATCCGTCAGCTGGTCAGAAAAACAAAGGTCATTCGGGGGTTAGCGAAGACCACGCAGACATTACTCATCACACAATTAAGATAACAAATCAGATGGTCGAGGGGACACACAGCACCACTTTCCGTTCCTGCCATTTACAGTCAAGGACGGCAGTATTTGAACGATAACCCAATTTTTATATTCTTGCCCCTGTAGACCACCAGAATGGATTTGAAATGAAACCATCACGGCATGATTAAAGTGCAGGCCTTTCAGAAAAATCCTGCATCAACTGTTCAGACATTGCAGCCATTTTTATACGCAGTCCACCATTTTCTGAAATTCAAAAGGTAATTAGACAAAACTAACACAATCATAAGAATAAAGCGCATTTTAAATAGTTGGACGAAAAATCCTTCGCAGTCAATGACTTGCGTTTACATGCACATCATTATTCCTGTATTAATCTGAATATATGAGTATATTCCGATTGCATACCTGTCAAGTAAACACGTGCAATAACCCGATTAAGGTCATTTTCCGAATCAACATATTCCGAATAAGACCCCTGGCATATGCCTGTTTTAATCGGAATATTGGGTCATGTATACACCTTAAATCTGAAAATGACCCTGAACAGAATATTCAATGAAGTCTGTGCCTGTTCAATTTGCATGGAATTTGCATTTTTGGAGCGAGGAGGAGACGACTGAGTGCATTCAGATAAGGAAAGACATGAACATAATGGAATATATCGACGGGCGAAAGCACCGTAACAATGATGTCTTCTAGCTGCTAGAATTCGAAGCTGGTTTAGGATGGTCTGAGTTGTGTTATTAGCTGGTCATAGCTGGTCTAGCTGGTCTCTATAGCTTGATGAAGGTGGTCAAAGCTGGTTAAGCTGGTATTTTCAGCTGGTGAAGGGCTGGTTGACCACCTAAAACGGTCCAAAACACAGCTTAAACTAGCCTGACCAGCCTAGGCTGGTCAAAGCTGGAATTTTCAGCAGGGAGGAAGGCCTTCAGTAACATCACCCTTTCCCGTATAATAGTTCTAAAACTGTTTGCAATCAAGTTTGCCTGATTATCAATCAATTTATTAACTGAACAACCACCACCAATGCATGATACGTAATGATGAAGAAATGCTAATTACAAAGCGATTACCTGTTGGCTATGTTGATATAATTGATGTGACTCAGCAAGGATGAACGATCTGCCAGTAAATCAGAAACATTTGCGGACTTCGCAGCAGTTATTTTAGGCATCACTCAGCTGTGCATCGTACCTAACTAGGCACTTTTGCGATCACTACATTCAGACAACAGAACAAATTCTCGTGGCTTATTGCTCAATGAGGCTCGCAAACTAATTTACGCAAATCTGTGGTTTCACGTGCAACATGAGCGCAGAAATTATAAAGACGCATTGATATTTTTCGGAGTAACTGATGTGCTGATAATTTCGTAGTGCAATGTATAACAAGGCTTTCAAAAATAAATTAGACTCTCATCGGTTCTACCCATCAGTCTGAGCAACTGTTGCTAATTGGGAGAGGTAAACTGCGAGAGGTGTAGGTCATTAAGTAGTGAAAGGCGAGGTTATTGCTGGCCCTGTGTTTCTGCCGACAGACCGCCACAGGCTGAAGTGGTGGAGATGCTAATTAGCATGCAAGCAGGAATATTCCCATCGCTCAGCGCATATAAACAGGTTATTCGGAATATTACCTTAACCCGAATATGGACCTTAAATCGAAATATGGTCTGCATGTAAACGTAGTCAATGGCTGCCTGAAGTTCCTAATATGGACATCACCAAATACTCAGTTAACTCCATTGGGATGCTTTGCCAGGCCTTTAACAGCCAGTTGCTGCCAGTTTGTGGGTCTTTCTGCCCTCAGTTTTGTCCTAAATAATTGAAGGCATGCTCAATTGAGTTGAGGCCAGGTGACTGCCTTGGCAATTGAAGAATATTCCATTACTTTGCCTTGAGAAGCTTTTAGGTTGCTCTTGCAGTATGTTTTGATTCACTGTCGATTTATGATGTGAAGCACCATCCCATCATGTTTTGCAACATTCGGCTGAATCTGAGCTGATTGTATGATCCAACCAACTTCAGAATTCATCCTGCTACTTTTAACAGTAGTCATATTAGTGATCTCCAGAGACCCAAATCCACTGGCAGCCATACATGCCATTGGATGGATCATGAGCTGTTCTCCATACTCTTCTCTTCCCATCATTGAGGTGCAACCTTATCTTGATGTCATCCGTCCAAAGAATCTTGTTCCAGAAATATTCAGGCTTTTTATCTTGCCATCTGGTCAAGTTGAATCTGGCCTTTCTGTTCTTGAGTGTTACCAGTAGTTTGCACCTTGTGGTAAACCCTCTGTATTCTCAGTCATGAAGGCGTCTCCTGACTGTAGACTTTGACAATGATGCGCAAACCTCGTCAAGGGTGTTCTTGACCTGGCTACATGTTGAGAAGGGGTTTTCCTACACCAAGGAAAAAAAATTTGTAATCATCAACCCTAGTTGTCTTCCATAATCTTCCAGGTCATTTGGTGTTGCTGAGTTATTCAGTGCAGTCCTTCTTTTTAAGAACGTACCAAAATGTTGATTTGGCCACTCCCGAAGTTTCTGCCATCTTTGCCATCAAGTTTTGCATTGGAAACATGCGCCAGACCTTCTATCGGCTTCATCCATCATAAAAAGGAGGGAACAAGCCACATCTAGACATGACATCAACTGTCAAGTGTCCACCATCTTTGAGCCCCTGACAAGCACTATGAATAAAAATGGCCGAAATGACTAAACTATTTAATGAGAGATCTGTGAAACCCCATGAATTGAAACTAAAAGTCCACACTTGTAGCACATCTAGATGGTTTTGTTTCAAATCCATTGTGGTGGTGTACACACGCAAAACTACAAAAACTGTGTCATTGTCCCAACATTTCCGTGCCTAGCTGTATGGAGCCCACCCTCTTTTCTTTTTGGATTTTCAAAGGAAGGAGGAATTAACAAAAAAAACCAGACACGGCTCAAAACACAGGGGGAGAGAGGAGCGGGCCCAGCTTGAGGTTACCTACCTCCAAATAAGCCAGCGACAGCAGAAGACTCAGAGTGGAAGAGAGGGGTGTTAGGGTAAGGCGCAGGCCCATAGAAGGAGTCTGACAGGTCGAGAGAAGGCATGAGAGGGGGAGCGAGAGAAGGACATTTAAAGCACACGCTGCTGACAGAGACAAGCGAGAGACAGAGCAGTAACACAATTAAGAAAGAAAAGGCTAAATCTTCTCAGGTCAAATAAACAGCGTAAAAAACAAGGTTAACTCAAGATTAAATCAAAAACAAGGCAACTCCGTTAGCGTACACCTTAGGTAAACATCACCCAGGATAATGGCAAAGGAGGAGGCGGCGTGTGGGGGAGGGGGAGGGGGAGGGGGCTGGTTGTCAAAGCTAAGGAGGAAGGTGAACCTGCTGCAAGTTCAGGCAACTATGGTTTCTGGGTAACAGAAAGCATAGGAGGGCAAGCAGGTCACGGAAGTACCTGAGGTAAATTGCTCAGTCCAACATGCGTGTTCGTAATTGGTTGCAACAGAAGAGCTTGAATCAATAAAGGGATTGTAATGATCTAGAGGATCAAAGAATATTGAAAAATTCAGAGGCAATGATTGTCTGCCAACACACCAAAAAAAAAAAAAAAAATGCAAATAAAAGTAAATCACAGGACAGCGCAAAGCAATAAACTGTATACAGGTGCATCGTTGTTGGAAATGTTCAGTGAGCGAACCCTTGAATGATCCGGGACAAGAAGACTTCGAGCAGGCGATCGCAGTTAGCATCTCTGACAAAGCCCCTCACCCAGCTGGTTGTGCACACAGTTGTATTTGACATGGACGCAAATGAAAAGGACTCTTCCCATTTCCCGCCCAAGCCTCATTGCTGCTAGCATTCTTACGCACGGCAGTTCCCGCCGGGCGGTGCCGGGCCATGACCCCTTCACCTCTGACCCTTGACCTCCCCTTCATTGCAAAGTGGCCCCTCTCGGCCAGTAAGCTGTTGTGCCATTTTTTTGCATCTTTATCACCACTCTTAAGATGGCACCCAAACCCTGAATATCGATGACCAAAGTGCAAAACCTCCTATCTGCAGAAATTTCTGATTGGCGGATTTCACTTTAGATGATGACAGCAAGGAAGGTCGCTCATCCAAAGTGAAATCCGCCAATCAGAAATTTCTGCAGATAGGAGGTTTTGCGCTTTGGACATTGATATCCTACTTCACGTGACGGAGCTCTTTGGGACCTGCTGAGATTTTAGCCCAAGCCCCAACCCACGTACGAAGAGATGAAGATCTGAGTGTAGAAGGTGGTGGAGCATGCATGGTATGGCGTTGCCTGGCATGACAATGGAAAGATTTCAACCGCTGTTCCAAATATAGAAACAGGACAGAACAGAACTGAACAAGGCAAGAAAAAAAAAAAAAAAGACAAAAGAAAAATTACCACAAAACATTTCATGACTGGGTGTCCTAGAGGAAAAACAAACGCCATCAGAAGACACAACAGGTAGATGGACAGCATCGACAACAGGTTTTGTGAGGAAAGGGTTTGAGTTTGGAATGGAGTCATCGACAGCTTCAGTAGAAGTGAAAGGATCTGAGCAGGCAGAGGGAGAGAGAAGAGAAGGAGAGGTTAGCGACACAGCATGGCGAGAAGAACGGCAACATGCAGAGTACGGCTCACGATGAACACAACTTCATGGAGATCCACCCATGATCCTTCTATACAGGATGGGGGACAGCAATGAATGAGGTGGGCATTGGTACATACCGCATCAGTGACTTCTACCGCATCTGCATCGAGACCATGTGACTATGCAGAATGAACTTGAAATTAAATGATGATTAAAAAGTCAAATGGCTCTAATAAAGCTGTAATGACTGAAGTAATTCTGAACTTTAAAATCTCCGAGATGGAATGAACTGGATAAGCGCACAAAAGACTGTTAATGCTGAATGTAAGGTCACAATCACTAATTAAGTAGACTGAAATATTGCCAATACAAAATACCAGACCTTATAAAAAGAACAGGCAATTTTTTAATGGTATGGGCAACACCACAGTAGTTGCTTGGAAAGCACTACAGGCAGAATATTAAAGAAAAAAACTATTTAACCAAATTTGAAATGAGCATAGAAATTAATGTTGAAAATCAATTTTTCATAACTTAAGTTAGCTTCTGAAAGCCTAAGAGTAATCAGCAAATAGCATGCAGCTGCATCCATTTTTAACCCTTTTTAGAAGCAAGTCAAAAACTATTTGCTGTTCACCAAACGATTATTTGCTATCCAAATTATTGATTATTCTGCTGTCATCAAAAGTGCAGTGCCTATTGAACTCGAATCGAGCATAACCCTGTCCTTTCAGCAATCATTTTAACCCCTTGAACTCTGGGTTTTTGCTTGAATTTCCTCGTAAGTAGGTTTTAAGTCAGAAAAAGCATTTTGTTCTATATTGTAGGACTTTTTCTTTATCGGCTTGTTTTGCAGCCCTTCACTAAAGGCTACATCACAGCTATGTTGAATCAAATGTTTAAACCCAGGATGCCATGTTTTTATGGCCGCAGCATTTCATGAAACTGAAAATATCTATACTTTGTACATAACTTTATAAATATTTCCCTGTAATTCAGCAGCACATGTTTAGTATCTTTGGAAACCTTGGGATCTGCACTACAATTTAAAAAAATAGGTTTTAATAAAGACTTGAGGCCTATGAGAAGCTGCATTTGACAAACCCACATCTGGGATCCGCATAGTTGAAAAGATTAAGTTGTGTGGAGATCAATGCATTATGGAACCGTTTGAGTTTTCAGCTCAACGTGGAAATGCTGCCTTGATGACATGGCCAAAGAAGGGAAACTAAGGAAGTCATGTGACCAATGAATTTCATAATTTGGCAGGGGAAACTAATACTTCATAATTTTAGACCCAGAGAATAAATTGTGGCTTCCTAAAAAACCTACATTATGATGACATTCTGAAATTTGAGAAATACTGTTGATCAAAAAAAAAGTCTTCAGACTTACAATGAAAGAAATTCAGGGCAACATTCAAGGAGGAAAACTTTGTACCCTACAACTACACTAATTTTTGCATTTGGCCTCCGACAGAGAAGCTAGAAACCACAACTAGCAGGAAATAATGCAATGAAAAATGGTCATTACACAAACCACCGCACTGCGTGGAACCACAAGGCGGTTTAATCACCACCTGCTTATCAGTGTTTACATTTCAATGGTCAGAAAGTCAGCAGTGCTAAGTACACAACGCTGCAAGGTCCTGCGATAAAACTTTTTTGATTTAACTGCACTTTGTCTTTCATTGAACTGATTCCTTGGCAAAGCCAGTGTTGTCCCTAGTGTTTGAACTCCCTTTAGTCATGGCACACCGCCGGAAATCTTCCCCTAAATTCTACTGACCAATCTTTCCTCACTCCTCAATTCCCATGATTATATATAATGCATATTAAGATTGACAAAGTTAGTCTCAGCATAAAGACAATCGAAATAAAACAGCATTTAGGAGACTTTAAAGGCAAAAGAACAATGTGGGGAGACAGGAACCTTTGAACGAAGAGAATAAAAGGTTTCAAAGCAGGTGAAAGAGGTCCAAACGGCCTTCCTGCCAAACCATTAGCAAATGCCAAACTGAGAATTACAGCGAATAATATTACACACTTTAGTTCATTTACGACCAATAGTATTAGCTACAGCCAAGGTATTTATTCTAGGAGACCTCAGTTCGTTACACTACTGAATTCTGACGAAACAGCACGAATAGGAGATCTAAAATTAGAAGCGCAATCAAATGTAGCTGCACAGGGCAGTGACTCCTGATGCATCCTTTTCCGTCGCTCTCCTGTTGCCATGCAAAAGAAATGGCTATTTCAATGCATCCCTCGTGAGACGCAAAATGTAGATGTTCAATGTCAAGGCTTTGCTGAAGGCACTATACAGTGCCATGTTACAAACAACTGCCTCCCCGAATATTATGTGCATGGTGCCATTTAAGACTACTAACTGCGAGATGTGGCCACAGCACTCGTTTGGCGTAGTTACCAAACCGTTGCGTTTGCGCAACTGGGGAAGCCTCAGACCGCTTACCTCCCCATGTGTTGGCGACAGGCAGCCCGGTCGAGAGGGGCAGGGCTGGTTGGTACGTTGGCTGCAAGTCAAGCAAGTCGCTCCCCACCTTTGAAGTGCTGAGGAGAAACAAAAACAGGACAGCTGCTTTAATCTCCCGTTCCGAAGCTCCCCAAAGCCCCAGAGGCCTTCCAGAGCCTGGGCAGTCACACAGAGGACAGAGCTGAAAAAAAAAACCCACCGAGAGGGCCAAAGCCCAGTGGCCCAGTCTGAGGTACTTCAAACCTACAGCAGGGGCTCTTAACATCTTGTGTTCCTTTGCAATTAACATCACCACAGCGGTTAATGGTGCCAGGAAAGGTTGTGTATACCCCGCTTATAATAAAACTGAATCTCAGTAAGCTGTGCAGTTATGTTATGGAGGCTTTGGGTAATAGAGGTGAATGTGACCGCTCTCTAAGCTGGATTCTAAACTGGATATTCAGACATGCAGCGGAACACCCATTTCGAGAGTCTGATTACATGTTAATCGTGCAGTGGCAAGAGCTACAGAAAGCCTCACCATGCACTGACCACTGTTGTGCTACGCTATGTGTAAAGTGACTAGTCTTTATGAATGGTGCTGGGACAGGTCAGGCCCAGGGAATACCATGTTAAACAAGAATAATCAGAGGACGACATATCTCCCCGACCCCTGCAATCCAATCTCAGAAATCCCAAAACATCAAAAGGCACCAGTCTAGAACCTGATTGTTGTGCACAGCAAGTTTTGTGAAAAAAAAAATTTGAATGGTATTTGAGTTCTGCACCAGAAATAAAAAGATTGCAGATGGTCGGACAGACACACTGATGACTAGATGCCCATCAAAAGGCACCAGTCTAGGACCAGATTAATCCGCATAGCAAGTTTCATGGAAAAAAAATATTGAACGGTATTCGAGTTCTGCTCAAGAAATTAAATGACTGCAGTCGGACGGACATACTGATGACTATATTCCCCCCCCACCTCCCCATTATATTCTGGGGGGGTAATAATAAAGCTCTCGTGGGCTGCCGTAGGGCAGCAGGGACGGTCCTCGCCTGTTTGTGGAGCTGGGTGTGGAGAACAGGTCGATGGCCGGGGCCGTGTTGATGCTGCTGTCCGTTGTGGAGACGGGCGACGCAGCGGTGGTGGCTGAAGAGGGTCTCTTGGACAGTTCCTTCAGCCTTTGCTCCTGAACAGGAGGGATAAGAAGTGTTGGCTCCTAAGTCACACTTTCCCAAAGGACACACATTTCAAAAACATCTCTGGAAAATGCACAAATAAAACCAGGACGGCCGTGTTTTTTTGAGGGTGTAGACCCATACATTTCTTTCCTTTACAAGCCATTTTTTCCTCTCGTTCAGACCAGGTCACATAGCATGAAAAAGAAATGACAAGAGTGTCTGATATGGGCTTCGTTAGGCACACGTTTCTGGTTCTTGACCAAGACATGAAACATCCTGACAGTACAACACAGGCCATTCACAAATTTTAAGTTCTAAACTGAAAGTTAAGGATAATCATTTACAAACCGATTCCAATTGCAGTCATGATTTCAGGATAATTGCAGGATTCAAATGCTCGATTCAGAGGTTGAAATGCAGGAGCTACACATAAAACGCTGAAAGAATAGTACCTTAAGTGCTTTTAAGCGTGCCTGTTCCTCCTCTAGCGCTGCCTGTTTTTCCCTTTCATCCACTTTGGTGAAAGATATGCCGGTGTTAGCGAGCGACGACACTGCGTTCGAGAGTGTGCTGGCCCTGCAGATGGACAGGAACACCGGAATCGGTCAAGAGAGAAGCTTCATGTGAAAAAAGCATCAAAGCTCATTAAACAAGGCACAGTCAAAAGTAATCCGCTGGCGTGAGTTTTAACAATGAACTCAGTACATTTCTGAGTACATGCACCATCTTTGGCCTGGACCAAACAAATTTCTTGCGATTGTCAAACGAGCAGGAATTGATTTTTGTATGCCGTGACACTTTGCGACAGCTTACACATGGAAACATTAAAATGTGCCTTTTTTTTTTTTTTTTAAACCTCTTTTGCACAGAATGCAAATAACGCCAATTTTTCCTGTTATTCGTGAGCCTATTTAGGCTTTATAACTCAGTATTTGTATCACAGAGACAGTGGAGAATTATTCCAGTGAAGCAAGACATCTGGAAATTCAATTACAGAATTATTGAGAAGTTAAATGTCGGAATTTACGGACGCTGGCGTCAATATTTCCGCAAAGGGGTTAATGTTCAAGTCCATGTTGTAAAAACTTAAACCCCACTGAACGCAAATCCTGGAGGCATTGCTGAAAAACGCCAAAATAAAGCCCAGGCCACTCCAGTCACACATTTCTGCAAGGACTGCACCGAATGGGAGCTGATGAAATGCACCCATTCAAAGCTCCTAAGACCAAACCAGAACTCTTTCACGATACCTCAAACAATTTGTAAAAATAAAGAAGAAATGGGAAAAACCACCTTTCTGCACACAAAAACATTGTTTCTTGAGGGTTTCTTTCCCAAGAAACACCATCTGGGACAGAAAAAAACCTGTATTCACTTGGCTCTGCTTGACCTCGCTCAGAGAGAAGCATTACAAGTATTATCCCAGATGCTCCAGTTAAAGGTTGCTTACGAGGGTGCACACATAGCCTTTGGCAAAAAAGTATAGCTAATATTACACCACTGTATGTGCATACTGTATATTAACGAGTAAAATAACCCGAAATGCCATAGCTGGCACTTTAAAGTTGCAGGCCCGTTCGAAGACACAGCCAGGGCTTGTAAATCCATAATAAGTGATCAAAGTTCAGCTCAAAGTTAGAGGGAATGTAAACATGTTTTCAGACTGTGGTCTAAACTAGACTGTGACCTGGAAGTTGACCCAGATTCGGCGTGGCTACTGCTTACTGTGGGGACACAAACATGGCAACAAAATGAAATTAAACGAAGATGAATAAACTAACAGTCGCATACCTGCTAGCTGCAGTGGAGTCCTTGACCTTTTTCCCTTCTAATGAGGCCAAATGCTGCTCCAGGGCATCGAGAAGGCTGCTCGGGGCCTGACATTACAGACACGGCTTCAGTGCAGTCAAATGTGGTCAAAAAACTATCACAGTCGAACAGACCAGGGAAGGTAAGCATCAGTGATGGCTACTCAGTTGAAATTAAAGGAGGCACAAAACATCCTTTTAAATGAACCATTTACCCAGACCGGTTCTAAATCATTTTCCTTGACTGACGTTTTCCAATGATTAGAATAATTCATCGGCAGTTGAACAGGAGGCTTTGTTTTCAATGCAATATTATGGCGATTGCATAGGAAATTCAATTCAGAAAAAAATGCTTGATACACAAATCAAATAAAAAAAAAAAAAACCTCTGTGTTTGCTTTAAGGACATTCTGCAATGCAGGCCATCCACCTTGCGCTTCACGACTGTCTAAATTATAATGAAGAAAACACAGATTAGCAATGTGTGTCCACAATTTTCAATAACCCTGATTGACATGGAATTACAAATTTAGATAAAAGCGCTTTATTTCTTGCCTTAGCTAAACAAGGAGAACTGGCTACACCTGATAGTGGTGAGTGTCTTTGGAGTTCAGAAATGTTCATTAAAAAAGACTGAAAACAGGACACAGCCTGTGCCTCCTCTGTTTTCAGCTCAGCAGCCGCCACTGAAAGGCATGCAGAGAACTGACAGGACGCAGGAGAGACCAGAGATCTCACAGACACAGAAAAGGAGCGAGAAGCAGATACTTACACAAACCGTAAACTGAAAACAGAAAGATAAGGAAAGATACAGAATATAAAGGTGGTAATCGTCAGAAATAAATAAATAAATAAAAAATGAAATGATTCAGAGATACAGCCAGCACTAATAAATATAAAGAGCAGCTAATCAACAAACACTCGCTGACATCAGACATTCATAAAAGTGTGCGGTGAAACAGGAAATATCTCTGCATTTAACCACATTATATAGAACAAATCTACAAATAGTTTAATAGAAAGTCCAAATTCTAGCAGATACACAGACGGGGGGGGGGGAATCACATTGCGTCGAGTGTAACCCTTCTTACCAGCAGAGTGAGTTAATAAAACATGATTCTCCCAAACAAACAGGTTCTTAAAAGAACTGAAAAACAAAGCAATTTCCCCTTTCCCACCTGTCAGCCGCCTGGCCTCTCTGAAAATACACATTCCTTGGTTGCATGAATTTAACCTCCCCACAGCATCCCCAATTATCACCTTTATTTGCTGTATGTTGTGAGGTCGTGAGAGGTCAGAAAGTAAGGAGCGGTTACCTCCCCAGTGTCATGCACATAACCCGCATGCGCTTCGCAGTGCCGGGCTGGTGAGGCGCCCGCGGCAGGAGTGTGTGAGGGAGGGATAAAAGAGCCCGATGTTGGGACGGGTGAAAGTGAGGTTAAGCCGGAAACGCCGAAAGGGTTCCTCGCAATGTGCACGTCTACAGAAGCGGTCCACAGGAGGACTTACCTGCGACAGGTCTGGGATGTCTCCCCGGTTAATTCCCACTTGCTGCAGGGGAGGAGAGAGGAGGGTAGGGGGGGAAAAAAAAAATAAAAAAATTGAGAAACACCCCCTGTGCTCCCATCTCCCTCTCATGTCCAAATCTGCACCGTCAAAGAGAAGCTCACCTCCGCCACTTTTAGAAACTCTGAGATTCTCGTCATTCTGGTGAGGAATTTCTTGTAGATGTCCAAGCCCTCTTTACACTGAGTTTTCTTCATGTCAAAGTATTTCTCTGTGGTTTGAGAGAAAGACTGGACATTACATTTACGCTCGGAGAATGCATTCACCTATACACTTCCCTGTTGTTCCACCGCCTTCATCTATATAACAGCCATCTATTGAAACTCAGCAGTAAATTCCCATTTGAGGAAAATAAACCTGGTCTCTGCATGGATTGCAAAGAAACCAAATTTCAAACTAAAAGTGTTACTGCGAGTTATAGAAGCATACATTTCCTGGAGGAAAAAAAAAAAAAGGATTTCAAAATGATTCGTAACGTTTGAAGGGCACTGTTTGTATAACAACTGGCCAACTGCAGGTGGCATCACACAGGTTACATTAGGCAATGCCTGCACTACATGCCCTATGAAGAGCAAAAATATTTCTCCCAGCCTGGCAAACATGCAAAGATTATTCAGCACATCTCAAGACTTGTCTTACCGGAGAGAAAGACTGCCTTGAGAATGCCATTAACAGTAGGGTCAGGACAGAACATGCACGCACCACACAAACAATTTTTTATACGTTATGCAACAGCCCTTTCCCAAAAATAAGGTGCATATCATCTACCAGGCGTGTGGAGAGCAACTGCCCCAGATAATGGATTATGCGCCTGGATTACCTACGTCATGCATTTCACACACTGGGGGGCCGCGGGCAGGCGGGAGTGGGCAGATGGGGCCCAGGGTGGCTTTTTCATCTGCCCAGAGCAGGATGTGCAGCATCTTGGCAGGGAAGTGGGCCACCTTCACTGAACTGTGACATCTACAACCTTGGCCACCACTTGCGTCAGCCACATATGGCGTCTACCCTCTCAGGTGTGAAGCACACAGGCTAATCGACTCGCATCATCTTTCTGCTGTATCACATTGGTAATGATAATAATGCCAGTCACTGTCAAAACCAAACTTGCAATAAATAAGAACTAGCAGAATATCAAAGGAGCTGTGTCATGATTACTGTGCACGCTCAGAACTTGCTTCCCAAGAAAGCGAATCTGCTTTACTGCAAGTCATAATCTGATTAAATCCTCACCAATCAGTCTTCACTGTGCATTGTATTTATATATTTTATTTACTCTGGCATTGGCTTTTTATATTAAGATGCTTTCAATGGAAATTTGAGGATTCAAGGAGCCATTTTAAGCTTCAGCCACGTTACGAAGAATGTATTTGCCTATTTGCCATCGCCAATAATCATTGAAGAAAAAAAACCTTTCGACTTCCAATTGAGTGGATCTACTTCCTTCAAAGTTGTGAGCATGTGCAGTGATTGTGACACAGCTCCGTTAAGTTACAATTGGATCATACAGGAAGAGGCCCAAGTGCAGGTAGGAAAAGCGAATTGAAAAATTCCATGACAACGTAGCTTCACAGAACCGCTCTCACCCAAGAGGTTGATGATGCCTTCGTTGTAAGCAGCGAACAGTCGGATGGCGTCTTTGAACAGAAGCATGAAGGCTGCATTGATCACCCCATTTGTGAGTTCATTGGCATTGACCTAAAAGGAGAACAGAACACTGAGTTTAAGTCTACACAGCCTGCCCTCGACAACCCTTACCCTCAATCTTAATCAACGGTAATGTTAGAGGAACGCTTGTCAGTGGGAACAGAAATTCAGTGAAATTGAGCTAAAAGAATTTGAACTGTAGATCAAGGTTTTGGCTGTGGCCAAAAGGCATGCCAATTTAGAACTTTCTTGAGAAGTAACCTTTTATGAGAACTGCCACAAGGAGGAGAAAAAAAAAAAAAAAAGCTATTCAAGCAGTTGAAATTAAAAAAATTTGCGAGTTGTCTTGGTAAATGTGCCAGCTATGCGAATAACGTAATGTGATAAAGTGAGCACAGTCTGTTGATTGCACAATGATGCCTAATGTTCATGATCAAATGAATAAATGTGCTTTCAATTAAACAGAAAACGGTGAGAAATATCGCCACAAGACCAAAACTGGTCCCTCATCCAGTGCTCTTTCCTGGCCCGCTGGACAGACAGCGCTTGGCTGTTCTAAGTAAGTTTCACATTACTGGCCTGGCAAGCGTCCTCAGTCGTTCTTTCACAGAGCAATAAAATAAAACGTGAAATAGCTGGATTTGCGGATTGGCTCGGGGGTGAGTGGGCGGGGTCTGCTCGAGACTCACGTTAAAGTCGAGCAGCGCATCCATCTGGTTCTGGATAATGGGAATTGTTTTAAGGAGCTTCTCTGTGTTCATGGTCCTCATCACACCATCCGCTCTGCGGGAGAAACGGTTGGCCGAGCTGAGAGAGAGCATCACGAGGACGAAGATGTGCGAACACGCGTGGAAAAAAACTGGGGCCAGGAGGGGATTTTGGCAGGCTGCTCTCCCAGTGAGGCAAAAGGAGAGCAGGAAATAGCATGAAGTCTTTTTTTATTTTTTTATTTTTAAGGGAGAGCAACACATGCACACATCCAGCCGAGAGCACCACATCCCTTTAGAATCTTAGCGCTTTCGTTTGACGCAAAAACGGCAGGGTGACAGCAAAAGTTGACAACAATCTACAGAACGGCTGCGGACTCTTACCCCCTTTTCACTTTTGTGAAGTCAAACGCGACTTGTCTGTACGACATGGCTTTTTCGTTCAGGTAGCGGCTATACCTCCTGATGAAGGTCGACATGTCGTATCCTAGGGAAGAGAGAGCGTTCAGGACAAGAACACTTTTCGTACATGGCACCTTAATGGCTTTATTCCCTATGAGGAACACACTGTACACTTAATATATATTCATACCCCGAGCTTCACCTTAACAGGCCTCGAGTTCAAGCAGGAAAACATACCCATCTCCCATGACCCCAAGCGCTCCAACTTGATGGTTTTAGGCCGTATTTTCATGGCATTTATGAGCCAAAAGAATGTAAATCGCACATGTTCAGAATGCAGAATTTGTGCTTGGCATAGCTAACAAGTGCTACTGCATCCTGACTCGCTGACCTTTGAACTTTACTCAGCAGGTAGCACATACTGCTCACCCAAATCGGCGAAATGCAGCTGCATTCTTTAAAAGCAAGCAGGGCTAGATGAAAATCCAGGAGTGCAAAAAAGTGGAAACTGAAGTAATGGAAGAATCTGAGTCATTAAAATCAAATAGGTAAATTCTTCAACAGAATAAGAAATGCGCTGAGTGACCAAGATTAGAGTCGAGCGTGAGGAGGAAGGCTGGGGTACACGGGTGCCTCAGATAACCGCTCCTCACAGACACAGGCCCGAGCATCTCACATCTTAATCATCATTCCGCACCACAACACCGCCAGAGAGGAGGTAGAGGGAGGCATGGAGAGTATGAGATGGAGGGAATGAGAATGAGAGAGAACCGAAGAGGCGAAGAGAGAAAAAGAAAGGACGAGAGGGACAGAGAGAGATAAGAGGAGAAAATGACAATGACAGCAGGGATATTACAAGGTAGAACTGTGCATCCCAAGCAGCAGCCGGAATTAAAAGGGACATTTGATGACTAATTTAAATTTGGGCCTCGCGGACACGGTGTCTTCTGGTTATGCTGAACGTTCTAGAACAGGGACAGCAATACAAAATGAAATTTTAAGAGGGATAAAAAAATAAATCAATAAATAAAAAAATCAATGGCCAGTGGGTAATGTGCATGGGTTGCATGATGTCGAAGGATGTTCTGGGCTTTGGAGATGCTCGGGACGAGGCCAGCACAATTCCGATCAGCAAATTCTCTCAGCCTGAGAGTGACAGCTCTCGACAGCCCCTGGGAGGGCTGGTTCTGGTCATCAGATAACCAGACCTCCTCTGAACTCTTCAATTCTCTGCTCCTGTCCCATTAGACCCATCACCCGTCAGTAAAGACCCTGTCATTTCCTCACTGGGCTGACGCCGTCCGCTCTACCACTATCCCTTGACATCAAGAAGGTCTGACAAGTCACGGTTATAGAGCCATGAAGCTGTCAGAGCAGAGGGTCGGTCAACAGCCCAGGTAATTGCTGTGGTGCAGGAGTAAAGCAATAAAACGCACAACCGACGAGCTTCGGCTTCATGAACGGTAAAGGCAGGCTTGTACAGCTGTGCTTAATCATTATGGTGGCTTGAGAAGCAAGCCCGTCTCTTATTGTGTCACACACCGATCATGAGAAGAAAGCTCCAGAACAAATAGCGCTGTGCCCCCTTTAAACGGAAAGCCAGCCAAGATGGTGGAGCCGTCCCGTGGGACCCCACATAACTAGAGAAGCAGACTTAGAGAGTGAGGGAAAGGGGGAAAGTGAGAGATTGAGAGAAAAAATGCAGATGAGAAGAGAACGAGAGGAAACAAACAACAGAGAGAAAGAGAGAGAGAGAGGAACCAACAAAAAGACAGAGATGAAGAGAAAAACAGCAATAAAAAAAGAGAAAATACCCCTGGCTTTTCCCCACAGGACTCTGCTGCTGACAGTGGGCCCTGGGGGCCGTCACCGAACGGCCATCACGTCAAACGTTGCCCAAACTGCCATTTTACACAAACGAAAAAGAACAGCCCACCCCCCTCTGCTTTGGATGCTGTGATACTTCAGTTTCCACGTGACTTCAAACAAAAGACAATAAGCAGTGAATAAACACCCCTCACCTTGCAAACCACTCTTGTCCAAAAAATTGCTCAGGTTGAATAATGTGTTTCTCGAGGCCAAGTACTGTATAAATCGCTGAAATGTAAACAAAACAAACAAGTGTACTTTGAGCATTTACATTTTCAGGACATGCAATTGTAAGTCGTTTTATAGGGACATAGTCAATCAAATTACCATGCAACTTGAAACATGATAGCGATTCTGCTTGCCTACTAAAGTAATCACAGACGGACAGAAGTCACTTCTCAGGACTTGTCTTTAGAAATTATAAAGGCCATTCTGTTGCCTCAGGATAAACAATCAGAATATACTTGAATATATAAGATAATCTAAGTCTGGAACGATGCAACTCCAAAAGATCACAATCAAGGGCAAGAAGAATTCTACAGAGCATGAAAAAACAGGCCAATTGTCATCTAGTAAGGTCAAAATGTGTTGGCCATATCATCCTATTCTCATGGCCCTTGGAGAAAACAAACAGGACTGCAAAACATTTATTCAGTTGCATCTTACGATCAGCTTCCTGAAGTAATCAGAATCAGCAGTGGCCCCAGTCTCCTTCAGACTGCTATTTTATGACGGCTGTTTCCTGTTAATTCCTCACCGAAGACCTCTCTGCCAGGCCAAGATTGCTTTCCTGCCCTCCTTTCAAAACTCAACTACTTCCAGATTGCCCTCCACAACATCTGAGAATACAAAACCATTGAAAGGCGAGCCTGATAGTACACGTTACTGCATTAATAAAAGCTGGCCATCTCGCATAATATAGGGAAACCTGGTCACATTTTCTGCACCTCCATGGGCCAAAATGCCTTTGACAAAAGCGCAGCGTACACGTTTGCGCTGCAGGCAAGAATAATGGACTCTAATGCTTGCTAGCCCCACCTCCAAACTCGTGCTCGAAGAATACTGCATTGCTCACCTCATTGCCGTACACCATGAGGTGGTGTGTAGTGATGAGGGACTTGAAGACCACGACCCAGCTGGTGTTGGTGGTCCTCTCGAACAGTGTGTCGGCAAGCTGGGGGATGTTTACATTCATCTCATTGGTGCACTGAATCAGGTCTGCAGAAAAAAAAGATGAGGGGGTTTAGAAGAGGAGGAGGAAGACCATTATGGGCACTGACCATAGCCAAGGTTACCTATACGCTGCTGGCAATTATCACATTGGTAAAAATAATCTTTAGCATAAATGACCTTATAAGGTGACTGTCAATATTCTCCCGAGCTGTTACCACTCATGCTGAATGCAAAATTAAGCCAACAAATAGGCACGGTGACCAGCGAAATACAACTGAATGTATGGATCTTCTATGGCGTGTGGGTGTGCATGATCTTCACAAGGGGTTTGCATTCAGGCAGCAGTCTCACTGTCTATCGGCGAGGGCGAAGGGTTCCCGCGTGCATTATGCGTCTTTGGCGGTGATCCACCGCCATCTGGGCTGGAGTGAAAGCGCAAGCCTGATGGCTCATTTCCATCCTCGCCATCACAGCAACCTTTCAGTCCCAAGCTTATAGCACCATCCACGCACACTTCACACAGACGTTCCCCTATCAAGACTAACCTTTCTCCTTTTACAAAATATAAGGAAACTAGAGGTACTCGTGGAGTGCAAACCTCCGCCAAGGCAGCACCATCCAAATCTTCATGAGTGGGAGCAAAGTTGAGTTATCGCGTGTCAAACGATTTCAAGATGGCTGCGGTGGCGGCCAGATTGTTTCACTGATCGTGGTGAAAATCAATAGGGTCCATCCTTGATGTAATAGCAATCCACCCACAAAATTTCAGACAAATCCGTGAATTACTTTTTGAGTTGAGTTATGTTGTTCACAAACAGACAAACAAACAAACAAACAAACAGGGGCAAAAACATAACCTCAACCCCAACTTCGTTGGTGGAGGTAATAAGACTTCAGCCAACTCTCAGCTGACAAAAAAAAAACAGGCATCAGAAGATGGCACACAACCCCCAGCCCCATGTCATCAACTTCCATGGGAAGTTCCGTGAGAATATCAAGGTGACGCAAAAATGCATACTTGGAAGTTACTCAGCGAAGCATTTTCAAATGCAACAACTATTGTCACAGAGCTACTCACAAAGCTACTTTCAGCTACTCTGAGAACAGAACTTATTTGAGACCTCATGCGGAAGGATATCATCTTGATCCCCTTCTGATGAAGAAATATTGGCATAAGAAACATATTTGCCAGTGAGCAGGTAAAACTGTGAGTGATTAAAAGCCGTCCAGCCACTGCACAGGAAACCACCATCTAGTTGCTGTAGGTTAGAGTGTGCAGAGTTGAGAGCCTTGCGCCCAGACGAAGATGAGTCCGTCAGTGATTGGACATGCCTGTCGTCACGTAGCAGGCCTGGCCCGCGGATGAGAGGACGCCATGCTTGATAAACGAAAGGCTGAGAGTCTGTGGCAATCAGAAAGGCCTCTTCAGCCCAGGCTGACATTCAACCGTTCCGTAGGGAAATTCCCTTTGATATTCAAGCCAAATCCTCTGTTGCCTCTGCATACAGCATACATAGATAAAGACTCATTTCACAGTTCCTGTTGGCAGCCTGATTTTCCACTCAAATATCAGGTTTCCAGAAACATTCTTAAATTTTTATATTCCATCCGCTTTCCATGGAACCCTCCATTGCGAGTGACGTCCAACAGCAAACAAGGAAGTACTATTTCCTTCAGGGGGCCGCCAAGCCAATGTTGACATGGAGAATAAAAAAAAATTTGAAGTATGCATTATGATTGGTCATTATAAGTGGAAAACTCATTGTAATATATTGCTTAACTGTAAAAATGTAAACAATTATGTATATATGTATAATATATTGAAATAAGTACATTGAAACTAATTAATACTATTGCTGTCATTCCGTGACAATTTGCCTCTTGTAATTCCGTGACATTGACTTTTTGAAATTTCTTGCCCATAATGATTTCCCAGGGTCAAAGTCCATTTTTGTTTCTATAACTTACAGTATTAACAAAAAACACCTTAAATATGAATATATTGAAGTTTAATAAATTAACTATGACAGGAACATCATTTTCTGAATAGTTAGACACAACATTAAAAAAACCACGTCAATTTTGCGTAATTCCGTGACGGAGTAGTTTTTGCTGGTTTCTTCTATGAATATTTCTCAAAAAATATATTTTCACTAAATAATATTGTAGAACAAGTTAATACCTTCAATATGACACATCATACTTGATTTTAGTTATTTAGTTGTAGAGTTACAACCCAAAATGTAGTGGGACTGTAATTCCATGACAGCTTGGCAGCCCCCTTAACCACACTTAACTGATCGCATACTGGACATAATATGGTTTTTAAAAGGCAGGCATGTTCTTGCCTTCATTTTGCCAATAATTCTATGTTACAGAATCTTTCTCAAAAAAGGCCAACTTTGAAGGCCACTTTACTTCTACTTAAATGAAGTAAATCATGCATATGTATAGCTTGAGGCAAATAAACACAACTCAGAATGTAGGTAATGCCTCAATTTTCCTTTCCGGTAAGAACTACAACATGACAAGTTAGCTAAATTTCCGTGCAACAATGCTCAAAAGAACATCTTTAATCACAACATTCACTGACGTTCAAATGTCAACAAAAGCACTCCGGTGACAACACGAAAAAGCCTCCAAGACAAAAGCTGCATGTTACAACATGCTTTTTCAAATGAGTAAAGCAGGCATATGACACCTAAAAAACCTGTCGGAGGGGTTGCTGAGAAGAACAACATTAAATATTGCATAGGAAAAACAGTGGTTTCATAAAGAGTTCGCAGTTCACATTTGGTCAAGCACAAAGAATCATGAAGCCATTAAGCTGCCACGGCTTGAATGCCAATACTGATTAGTGGCGTTTGCAGGCAAGCCGGGCCATATTCCGACGAGTTAATGCTATAGACAATGTGACCGTTTGTCAAGCTCATTCCTGAATGTTGTACTGGCATTTCCTAATGGGACGGCGGTAAATTAAATGCATTTAAGAGGGAGGGAAGCGTCTTGAAACCATTGCTGTTGCGATCAATATTACGGTATACTTCACCCTCCTACATCCACTACAAGGCCATAAGATTGCAGGAAGGCCAGTTTGGTATCAGGACAGCTATAGGAGCTTCGGAGACTGTTTCCGTTAGATACAAACGACCATTTTCATTGACTCCATCACATTCTGTTCACATTGCATTTATGAGCAGATTTAGGAGGTCAGATGCATTCTGTCATATATCCTGAAGTCCCTCACCACAGCAAACAGCAAATGATCCAAGTGTTACGCAGGGAGTTTCCTGACCTGCTTCATTATACTGCTCACCCTTATGAGGACGTCACATTGTCCAGTAAGAATTCACAAAGAGAGCCACATATGGCTGCGAAGCTGCTTGAAGCCCATAAGATCTTCCCCCAGCTCTCACAGCATGAGTATATTTACAGTGCAAACTGACGCACATGCTGACATCATCGCAACCATAGCTGCACCAACCCACATCCGTAACAATGTTTAAAAACACAAATCAAGCAAAGAAGATGCTGTTGTCTCAACTGCTTATATTATGTCCACTGACGACACCTAGATACTCAGTGCTCCAAGCGGCCTCATTCCTGGCCAGCATTAACAAGCTCAGTGAGACTGCTCTGTCGTAGCATCGGTGCGCTGAGGGCAAAAACATGCGATTTCAAAAGAACCGCAGGGGTACTGCTGTCCTAATATAATATTTACCACCGTCAAATGCCAAATTTTAGCCTAGCAGATGCATGACCGATAAATATTTCATTAGATTTTATTTATTATTTCATAAAACTATGTGCATTTCCTGGTTTCTCGAAAGGCAGACATCAGGAATCATCAAATCACGTTCTTCAAGGTCCAAATATTTCAATATTTTTCCAACCATCCTTTATCTGGGAGTCTGTAGTAAAGATAGGCTGCAATCCAAAGCAAAAATTGTCCTATAGATTGTCTGGAATAAATAATAAATAAAGAAAATCAGGTCTGGATAAGAATTGAAGGTCCACATTTGACAATCCTTGACCAATATTCGAATAACACTAATGAGCTGGTGCAGAAAAATCAGAAATCAGAAATCTCTCGGCACAAGTCCATGAAAATAAATAAATAAATGAAATTTTTTGGCTTGAAGCAAAGGATGCCAGAGAAAACCGCTAAATATTCAAAAACGACAAGAAAAAAAAGGAAAAAAAATTAATGAACCAGGCGCAGCACAAGACCGTGCAAGTTCAGGGAAAAAAAAAAAAAAAAAACCCATCAGCATGGTACCTGTAGACTGGTGCGTGCAGCAGGGAGTTTCCTACTTCCTGAGTTTCAGGAAACAGATTCACCATTTTCCCCCCATAAACCCCGCAACTGTGATCTGACCCCAGGCTACACCACTGCCCCGCCGCCACATTGGATTCTCCCACCGCATCACACATGATGAAAACTCATCACGAAGGCTTCCTAAATGCGCGAGCATGGCTGTGCTTTTTAAGAGCCAGAGACGGCGAGAGACGAATGTACCTGCCAAAACAGCGTAGCAGAAACAGTGACTTGGCACGCTGCTGGGAAGGCGTGAGCGGCCCGTAATGGTGAGACACGCCACTTTTACGAGCAGACAGTGCATCACTTTGAGCACTGCTCAGATGACGCACTTCGAAAAGTCGATGCGTCATCACAGCAGACAGAGTCACCGGGGATACGATGCTTCTTGCGGAGAAAAGAATACACGGGTGACGTCCAGCGACGTAGTTAAGCCGAGAGATGTTCTGGTAATAAATTAAGAAACAGCCATTTTTATAGCTTTTACTACTATTCATAGCTGAAAAATCTGTTGTCATATCAACCACAGAAGTGAAAACACTCGATGCCCCGCGCTGGTTGCCTGGATTCGTATGTAGAGCCACCATATTGGAACGGTACTTGTCAGCTATATTTCAAAATTGGCCTTTTCTAATCTGAAGTAAAACAGCAGAATGCTGCTACATCTAAATTTCTGTCTTTTTTTGCAGAATATAAAAAGATAGCATTTTCATGTTTACTTGCAACATAGACTATGGCCTGAAATTATTTACTCATTGCTGTACAGCTATGTTTCAAATCCAAGTAATGTCAAACAGCATAATTTGAGGACTAGTTACTAATTAAATTACATTCACTGAGAGGCAGCTTGTGTGCATAGCAGTCTACATGGAATGACCACGTCTGATGCAGCTATGCAAGTCAAAATATGCACCATCGGATGTCAGTGAACAGGGGGGGGGAAAAAAAAAAAAAAGAAGAAAAAAAAAAAAAAGGCAAATGCCAATAATGTATCAGTGTAAATCGAAGCAAGCTGCAGCTAGCTAAGCCACAGCTGAGGTCATACGAGCACTGCGCACCAGTGATGAAATTAAAATTGGTTAAGAGCAGAACATCCCGTAAAAATAATAATTGGTCTTAAGGGCAATGCCATGGTGACTGACATTACATTCAGAGGGAGGACAGGCCCTTTGGTATGGCTAGCCCAACAGGCCTGATATAAAGCTTTTTTTTTTTTTTTTTTTAATTTCATTGATTTTATTACTGATGATATAGTTACATCATAAAAAGAACAATTAATACATACTAGACCTGGGTGCAAAAAGTGACCCAGTCACCTCTCACAAAAAACAATGACTTCAGGCCAAGGCATCATATGACATCCAAGACATCCCCTGAAGCAGCACCCAAGTCCGACACACCGGCGCCACTGCGGAACTCACTCAAGTCCAGCAAAAGAAATGTCAACGTTCGAGAGGAAACGCACAGCTGTCCAATACAAATGCCCAAATGCGTCCTGCGACCGGCCGCGAAAATGGCGACCGTAGGAGCGGGACAATCGGACCCAACCATCAAAAGTACCCAAGTCCTGCCAGTCAGAGGCAGAATTCACTCAGGCCCGGGTGTTTTGCAAAAAAGTTGTCGTTCCAAAGCTATATCCAACGTGAGTAATAAAGTATAGTCCCCTGAACCCAGCCTGGGAGAAAAACACAATGAAAAAATAAAGGAGAGAAAAAAAAAAAAGAAAAGCCAGCATAACACTATAAAACAGTGATAGTCACATCAGAAGATAATACATGGATGGCTATGGTTCAAACAGTACATACCTCACACTAGGCTAGGTTTTGTTGACCAATTTCTGCCCATTTAAGTAACAAACGTTGCCATATTCTTAAGAAAGCTCGGTCTTTATTAACAATCTTATATCGGATTCTCTCCATATGTAAAATGTTACCTAATTCCCTAATTCCCGCTGATGGAATTGGGGGCTAAACTTTGCTTTCCACTGTTGTAAAATAAGGCGCTTGGCCAACAAAGTGCAAACGGGAAATTGCTTGCCCCTTGTAGATTGTTATTAAAGAATCATGCTTCACTGAACCAAAAAGGGCTAAAAGTGGGTCGGGTAAAATGGTCTTATGGAAGGAATTTAATATGTAATTAAAAATAAGAGACCAAAAAGAAGTCAAGTTTGGACAAGACCACCAAGAAAGCCGTTACTGCGGCAACCCCCCGTTGCATCTTTCTGAGCTTAAAGTCAAAGGCAAGTTAAATCACAACCAGTTCAGTAAAATTGTGCACTCACTAACCCCATGACCTGTTTAATATGAAAATTAGGTCACCGTTACCATAGCACCCTTCAACCATCACAATATTATTGTACCAAACTTAGTTGTGAAAGATCAAAGGCCTAAGACTGGCTGAGGGGATAGTGTCAACTGTGACGATCATTCGTGTAGACTATAACCTAATTTTAGGTCATACCAATCTTCAAGGTCAAGGTGAAGTTCAAGGTCATTTGGCCTCCAATTGATATCCAAGCAGAAGAGGTAGCTGCTGTAAAGATTTCAGCCAACAAACTTCTTAATCAAGGAAAATGAAATGAAACAGATCAAGCCTTACTGGTGTTTGTCTACTCTTAACGAGCAGAACTGGCTACGCCTGATGGTACAGACTGTATCTGGAGTTCATGGAAAGTCAATTTAATTAAATGACTGACAACGGGTCAAGACCAATAATTATTTTCAAGGGGGGCCACTGCTGTACGCACCCCCATATTATGCCATAAATAAGCTACCTTATATGCACACATGCATGTCTCATATACAATGGTACTTTCAATATGTGCATTAATTAATCCAAATAAATAGTTTGACGTCTGTGGATTGACAGAATCTTCAGAAGACAAAATATTTTTGCTCTCGCCTAAAAAAAAAATGCAATCAAGCACTAGCATTTATAATACATTAAATAAAAACAACAGCACCAGCAATAGTAGGCCCAAGTTCATGCATCCCTGTAAGCAAGACCAAGCAGCAATCCTGCTCGTTTGACTTCACATTCCCCGGATTTGCAAAGATTTCTCATAGGGAAGGTAAAAAAGCTAAATATAGATTATTTCTCTCTGGCCTACCTCATTATTGCGAGAATAAGGATTTCCAATGAGAAACGCATATCTCCTCTTCTGTTTATATGCATTTCCATGACCATCTTTACGGATAACAAAGACGTAGAGAAAAGACTAGACTGCGCAAGGCCCTTCTCTCGTGGGAAGTTGGCTTTAACATCAGGTCACAGCAAAACAAAGCATTAAGTGCTTTAACCAAGTTGGATGCAAATGACTTGTGTGTCAAAATGGTTAGTTCCTGTTGCACTGTTGGCTGTGAAAAAGAGTCTAGAAAAATGTTTTTTTTTTTTTTTTAATTCCCTCGAAAACTAGTTCTACTGAGACTTATGGATAAATAATTTTTAGTTTTTTTAAATTATCCGCTGATAATTGATCACCTGATTTTGATCATATTGGTTATAGCCTGAAAGCTTTCACTTAAAAGCATGTCTTTGTTTGAAAAAGTGGCCTATAGCAACCTGATTTTTTTTTAATAGATAATTTATTTCTGAACAGGGGTGTTTACTTGGTTTACTATGCATTTTGCCATGACTGGAAGCTGGCACCCATTGACCATGGCGGAACCAAGACTAGAGAGCGTGCAATCTAGTTTTTTCTCCACATTTTCTCTAAGTTACATTACTGGCGGACAAGTACCGCTCCAATGCACTGCCAAAGAAGTGACATCACTCCGAGGTCAACCTGCCGCAGCCATGGCAACTGGTTCATGCCGAACGAACCGAACTTTCAGTGTTTATTGCCATGGCCCTCATGTCTACGTATAGAATTACGCTTTATTTTCAGTGATCTTAAACCCAAAATATGCCCATGATAAAAGAGCAGAAAGCATTTCTTACCATTTTGATCGTCAAATACTAGACATGTCAAGGCGCGCGTTAGGTGTACGAGTGAATGTGTTGCTATGCTGTGTGCTTGAACACAAGGAAGTGAGTGATGACCCCAGCGAAAGGGTCGTTGCACTTTTTCAGCGCGTATGGCAGCTGAAAAAACATCTGTCACAATGTTCAAGATTGGTCGAACGGCATTCAGTGTTTTTATATCTATGATCTCAACAATACTACTGCACTTTAGAGAGTGGCCTGTCTATACGCTGCCCTCTAGCTGACCGGATGACCCGTGCTGAAATGCTCCTTTAGCAGAGGACGGAGAATTCCACAGTCTCAGTAATCAGAGCGAGATTGCCGCCTCCTTCAACACTTCAGCACTGTGTGTGCAATTAACAGCAATTATCAGCGTAAAGCACCTCAATTAGACCGTAGTAACAGGAAATGTTGTGATAGCTGCAACAAGGACAAAAGGAGATGTGTTAATGTGGGTAATTTCACAACAAATTAGGACTTGTACCAGCTGGGGCTGTTTGTGGCAACATAGTTTGGTTCCTAAAATCAAGTGTGCAAAGCACTGCACCAATCCAGAGAGAGGGCTCTGCAGGTCTTTATCAGACCATTTTACTTATCTCACTTATGACAGGCCAGAAGGGTTCACAGTTCTATTTATGGTGGCTAACCTGAAGGCTGAGCAGCCTGGGTTGAAGGTCAGCGGCTTTCAGACATTTCACACTGACTCACCTGTATTAGAATGTCTGGTTTCAGCTTTTCATTTTAACATTGGACCTCTTGTGACAAAGGTGGAATGAGACCATTCTATTCCCCAAAGCTTTTTGATGGCAGAGATTTCATCTTTCAATAGTTTCAAGACATTGGGAGGCCACAACACAGTTCATTGCTTAGAGCAATTGTTAATACACAATAAAAGGAGTTAGTTGCCCCCTAAAGAAAGTCCATAAACTCCAGAGTTTCAGTCACGTACAGCGCCGCACCTTACACTGGCCATCTTGGCTCAGCTCAGGTCAGATGAGTTGAAGGGGTACTGGGTGAATTGTATGCAATGTCAGCAGGTCTGGGAAGTGCAGACCGTTGTAGGCGCAAGTTCCACATACACAGCCCTCAGATTCAGCTATTTGCGCCGGGGTGAGCGAGTTCTGACAGGAATGCGGCCTGGAACGAGAAAGGCCTAAAATCCGAAGCATGCGAAGGAAGAGGGGGAGGATGCAGCTGGGCCACATCACGGGTGCTCTCCGTGCCGAGATCTCCGGTCTCCGGCGCCCAGAGCCAGGCGCAAACGCGCAGCTCGAGAGGTTGCCAGAGGGAAGGCGATGACAGGGTAAAGGTGGAACCCACTCCACCGTTCGGCTCAGGCGGGATGCATGGGATCGAAGAGAAGAGGCGAGCCAGAGACGTCTCATCTCCCCGATTATTACCTCCGCCAACGAAGTGTGGCCTGGAGGTTATGCGATTAGTGCAGTTTGTCTGTTTACTTTTTGAGTTATCTAGTTCACAAACAAAGAACGGATATCTTTGAAATTTTGTGGGTGGGTCGCCATTACATCGGGGAAGGACCGTATTGATTTTGACCGCGAGCAGTCAAACAATATGGCCATCATGGCAGCAATCTTGAAATCCTATGACACGCCATAACTGAACTTTGCTCCCACTCACCAAGATTTGGACTGTGCTGCCTTGGTGGAGGTTTGCCCTCTACACTCTCTGAAATAGGGGTACAGCAGGAGTCCATTTCTGTTCCCCAAGGTATTATGTGCCCTTTGGGGCTAACTACAGGACCTCAAGGTACCTGTGTGAAGCTTTTTAGGGTCTAAAAGGTGCTTTTATGTTCCAAGCAAATAAAAACCCACTTCTAAGGTACAACAGCAGTACCTTTGAGGGTACTGCCCCAGTGACAAGCCTTGGTAGTCACTGGGGCAGTACCCTCTAAGGTACTGCTATTGTACCTTAAATTGGGTTTTATTTGTTTTGGAACATAAAAGTACCTTTTAGACCCTAAAAAGGTTAACACGGGTACTTTGTGGTCCTATAATTAGCCCTAAAGGGTACATAAGTGCTGAATGTACCTCGGGGAACAGAAATGGACTCCTGCTGTACCCCTATTTCCGAGTGTAGGAGTGCCTCTAGTTAGCATTTACAATTCCCACGGTGGAGTGGCCGCAGCACGCTGGGGTACCAACCACATTTCATTATTCATATGCTTCACAGATCTCTTTATTCCAGGCGACTTGCACAGCCCGCACGTTTTCACTGGTCCGCTTTTGCCTCAGGATGTGGGATTGATTATGCAGCATAACTGAGCTCCGTTTACATCCTGATGGACTAGAGAAGGGATTTGTAAAAGTAACGGAAGCGGAAAAAGCCTGATGACGCCGCGGATAGGATGTTCAAGCTATAGGCTCTGCTCGTATGACAACATACAGCACATTAGTGCAAGACGCTCACTGGTCCTGGCCGAAAGTTGGAGAGGATGACGGTCGCCAGGCAGTGTTTAGAGACTGGTTGTGAATTAACATTTAAAGCGCATTCTTTTCCAGGAGACATTTTTTCTTCTCTGGACTCCATCAATACATCAGCTGTATCAGTCCAGACCAAATCTGTCCTAAATGAACTGAACAATAATTTAAGCGATCAATTTCAATATAGTCTTGAGTAATTTGGTTTCAGATTATTTGTAAAATAAATATCCAGCTGATCACATCAAATATTAAAGCAGACACACCAATTCTAAAAATGTAGACTGTCTGACACATCATTTTTGCCTTCACAATCAATGCAGCAGTAAGTCTACCAATTCAGAACCAGCCATTATTTTTAAAGACATTTACTGTAGTATTTCTACATATTCAATTGAAAATAGGAGCCCTTCCATAAAATAATCAACACAGCAGCACGGTCGATGAGCAGTAGGTTCTGTCAAAGGCTCAAAATAAGGATGATCAGGATATGATGAATGGCAGCATACAGGCTCTCTCTCAGACCACCAAGTAACAACATTCCTGCTGACCAATGAAGAGAGGGAGATTACTCTCCGGAGAATGTGATTGGGTCGTGAGAGACCTATCGAGGCCAACCCTCGCAACTTGCTGAACAGCACAGAATTCACCCTTAAGCGCCACAGTATACATGCAAGATGGACAGATATACAAGCTCAAATCGCCATATATGCCCAGTGCACGCAGACACTGGATATAACCAGGCAGACTACTGTATAGAACAAATTTCACAGGCCAACATTTAGCACATCTATATATAATGTCAAACCATCCATATATTTATTCTCAGTTTGTCCAGCCTTTGCAACACATCTCCTCCCAACCCGCCCAACGGATTCCCGCGTCCTCTGCCACGAGTTCCAGACGAGCCTGCCTCTGTCTTCCGCCATGTGGGACTAACTCGCCCTGTCGCTGAAATTTGGGCCATTTTATCCATTTTTGCCTTTTGTTACCATGACGATGGGTGACGTCACCATTCTTTAGGATTATTGGTCACAATCAACCCCCCGTGGAGCACAGGCACTGCTAGTGATATCTAATGACACCCTTAATTGCAAACAGACTCCACAAAAGCGGGGCAAATTTACACAATACACCAGCAGACAATTTGAGAAATGTATAACCAAGATAGTATTTAGACATCAGAAAGACAGATGCCATGGCTTAAAAAAAAACAAAAAAAAAAAACGGCATTTAGCTTTTTTCATCTCCCTGTGGCTGCCTTTCATTCAGAGGCAGTAAAGTAACATTGATAAAAGTCAAAAGAATCACCAAAGAAAATATTAAATGCAATATCAGTTGGCAGTTACTTTATTAGAACAATTTTGGTGAACCACAACAGACAGGAGGCCTCTCTGTGTCCTCTAGCCATTATTCCATGTCACCATCTGGGACATTTCAAAGTAACCATCAGTCATCACTGCCATTAATGTCAATACTGAATTAAATATGGGGCTAACCCTGCAGACTAAGCTGAAAGGGTGACTCTCTTCTTGTTTAACAATTTCTCTTTGCTCAAAGGACAACCTGTCAACCACAGCTGAAAAAAGAATGCATTGTTAAAAAGGGACAGCTTCCTGGTGCGTGTGGAGAGAATGGTTGGTTTGTTTTAGAATGATTCACAGTGCCAGTCTGTTCAAACAACTGAGCTGTTCTTCCCCGTGACGCTGCGTCCCTTTCTATTAAAATAACAACCATCTTGATAAATTAGTTAACCCAAAAGGGGTTGTAAGGTAATTTTTTGAAAGGAATAAGTCGATGAGAAAACAAGTATCAAATCAGCCCCCTCCTACACCAAAAATAAAATTAAAAAAAAAGTGTTTGGTCTTACACACATTCCGTATGAATCTTTTTAAAAGGAAATGATGTAATCTTTAAGCACAAAGGATAACAGAGCAACTATACAAACGTAGCTCACCATATTTTCTCATTTACAGAGATCTAGGACAATAATTTCATTGCTTGGAAACATGGCAAAAGCACATTACTGTGTAGTACTCGCCTTCGGCCATATTGTGGTGATGACAAATGCGACAGTGTGTTCATGCCTGCATGTGTGTCAATGCATGTATATGGAGCAATGACACAAAAATTAACCCATGACTAATAACACTCCGTTAATAAAGTAAATATGAAACAAGGCACTGGAAATTGTGATTTTTTTAATTGCTCATTAATTAAAATATCCTCTAAATGCTAACATAATATAAACTTATCTTCTGCTGAAACAACAACCAGAAGACCTAACTAAATTTCTGCAGATGTGAGAGGAGACTTCTTTAAATAAACACACACTAAAAGCTACAGAAATACTTCTGTAATTGTTTGCCCCTTTAAAAGGCCTCGGTATACATAAATACAGATCAAAGGTGATTGTACAAAACTCCCCATCCTCCAAATCTCTCACTTGATCGACTCTGACATTTTTTTAAATATTAAGCAACATCCTGTTGGCCGTTTACCCTTTAAACAGTTTGAGGACCAAGAATGCAGGAAGAGCATTTCATCCGACAGATATGCCCGGCGACATTAGCCTGCTTCCTCCAGCCCCCAAAGCAGATGAAAGCTCAGGGGTGAAACTGGCCCAGCTGACGAAAGGCTTGCATTATGGCCTATATTTCACCGTTATCTCTGGGAGAAAAAAAAAAAAAAACTAGGACAGCATAACCTTACTGAGCTGCAACTTTCTTCCCGACTGGCCGCGTTTTCCAGAGATAACAGCAAACTTTGAATGGTATAGTGGACAGCAAGCCGATGGCAGCGCCATGAAGCCATGGAGAAGTGTTGAAACCTCAATAAAATGCATTGCGATATGAACTGAACACACCTGGCCTGATTCAAGGCAAGGACAACGCTTTAGGGCAACATGCCACGAAAAAATTAAGATGCTCTATCAAAGTGCTTCTGGACACAGGGCTTTACACATGCAGCTTGAATGCTCTCATTTCCCCATTTCGGCGTCTGGTAGATATTATGGGCACAGAAATAAAGGACAAGCCTATCTAGATCATTGTAAAAATCAGAATGAAGACGCCCCAAAGCGCCTCCCTCGGTTGACGGTCCACAGGGCATCTCCGGCGCGCTCTGCCCATCTGTGCGGCAGACAGACCGTGGATCTGTGCAACATGTGGAGAGCTGGAACAAAGCTACAGCTTTGGGAGGGGAAACGGTGTTATTCTGGGACACTCTTCAGGTGCGTGAGCGTCGGTCGCTTCCAGTCGCATGCTTACAGGATCTCCACAGGATATGCAGGGCACAGGTATAAATAGCCTGAGCCAACAATGGCAGAGAGAAACAGCAATAGAGGAGAGGCTCTGCTCACTCAAGCTCTTGAATCTAGATTACAGACATTCAGAGTGAACAGCACCAGTGATGGAAGGAAATACAAAAGTTGTGCAGCGTCCGTCGGCAGAAAACTAGAGCGTGCAACAGAATGGCCCATCAGCCCAAGGGGCCGTAGAACATTTATGTCCCCCTTTTGAGCCTTTGTCAGGACCCAAGGGAAAGGCATCTAAAGGATGGCAGATCTGTCTCTGGGTCTTCAAGGTTTCATGAAACCCATTCATATTCTGCAGATGACACTTATTTATACCATCATTGACACCAGCTAAAGAACCACCTTGACACTTGTCAAGTTCAGACAGTAGCTCTACAAACAGAAATCGTAACCCGCTGGTTCAAAGTCTGACGCCCAGACTGGGCAAAGGCATTGTCCCCTTGCCCTTCGAAGGTGCTAAAGCTAACCCAGGTTCCGTCCTCATAAATGCGTACTATTTTTAAAAAGGAAGCTGCTCAACTTGTTCTAGATGAAGTCATTCAGGAAAGTGCATAAATATAACCCGGGACAAGATATTTCAAGCCGCCTTATAGTTATCCCTCCCAACAAGGATGTGACCACAATAGTATACACAGGACAGTCCTGAGGACTGATGAAAATGACGAGTACAGAGGATCGAATTCACAGGGCTAATGGCGAGGAGCTATGGAGAGGCAATGCTAAAAACATAGTGCTGGGTTGCGGCGCAGGCCCCGCAAGGCACCACGCAACAACGCTCCCCTTCGGTGTCAGGCATTCAACGCTCCGGTGGTCACATGATGCCTGGTGCCAGGCTGCCGTGGGGACGGGGGGGGGGCAAGAGATGCCATGCAGGCTACATAGCTACAAAGACATCAACAGCACCACATGACACAGGCTACTTATATTACACAAGCCATACGTGAATACTTCTGCCACAAAAGCTACAGCAGCAGGTTGATGGAAGTCAATGCCGTGAACAGAGGTTTCACAGGAGTTGATGCTCGGTTCAAAGGCAGTGGGGAAAAGTGTCATGAAGGCAAAAAGCTAAAGTCATTGGACCCATGGAGGAATAAAAATAGAGAGACACTTAAACTGGTGAATTCAATTATTCTTTGAAAATATACATTTGTTTCATATTTCAAATCTGATGACTGCAGCTGACTCCTAAAAAGCAGCCAGGACCAGCAAGTTGCAATATTAAGGTGATGCCAAAGAGGTGATGAAGCCCATTCAGTTTTAGTATGAAAGGAGCCTCTGAAAGAGGCCAATACCTTTTAAGAGACTAAAATGGGTGGAGGCTCACCAATTTGCAAACAGACTATAAGCTTATAAACCATCATTTTGCGAACAATGCTCTCCAAAGACGAAGTGCGACAATATTTGGTATGTCACGGTCAGCCTCTACAGTGCAGAATATAATTAAAACATGGATGGGATTCGGTCGAATCTTGGCCCGTAACGGTAAAGCCAAAACCTACTTCAGAATGAGTGCATCTCCAATCTCTGCCTTAAGATCTGTTATGCAACTGTAACTGATATCAAGACATGGGCTCAGAAATACTTTGGTAAACCTTTGTCAGTCAATAGCATTCACTGCTGCATTCACGAATGCATAGTAAAGCTTTAACTTGCAATTCTAAACAATCCATCAACACTATCCAAATAAGCCACCGACTTCTCTGGGCTTGGTGTCATCAAAGATGGGTAGCATCTCAGAAGAAGCGCATTTCTGCAGTCATACAAATCAGCATTTCAGCAGTTTTTGGAAAAAACAGTTGCTGCCTTCACAAAACCACAAACAAAAAAGGCCAATGCAAGTGGTTATCAGTGTCAGGTCCAAAGACCAGCTTCTCTCATGGGAGTTGTGTGAGTCTCTGTGCACATGGGTTGAGTGACTTGCACATTTGTGAAGGCAGGATTAATGTAGAATTACAGTACATGTACAAACTATGGGTAACATATGCTTCCATCTAGACATTGCCAGTTCCAGGGAGATTCCCTGCATTTTCCAGCAAGACAAAACCAAACCGCATTCTGCATGGATTATGGGCGCAGAACTGCGCAAGTAGCGACTGCGGGTGCTAGACAGGCTGGCCTGCAGTCCTGAATGGTCTCCGATCAAGAATGCATTAAGAAGCAAAATATATAGCAACTAAGTACCAGTACGACTGCACAGCTGACAACCTGTATAATGGAAGGAGGAGGGAAAATACCGTTTGTTGGACTTGACCAACTGGCATCTTCAGTGCCCTCACACTTAATGAGACTGATTAAGAGACACAGTGGTGTTACACATAAGGGCCATTCCACCTCAAATGGACCAGTAACCTGGGCACTCTCAGATTGCCCTGATTTTTACAACAGCAGTTGCTATGTGTACATGGATGAAAATACGAAAATTTTGGCTGCCAACTGGCAGCCATTTAAAAAATGGCCTTTTACGTGCGTCGCGACATGCCCTCCCACTTTTTTCAAACCCTCTTTTCACAATAAATCAAAAACTATAGCACCTATTGGCACTATTAGCACTCTTGTAATTTTTCATGCAGATGCTGAATCTGCAAATATATCTGCCAGATAAATGATAGCTCCCGTGGTTCGGAAACTATTGAATGAAAACCCTTTCCGGGAGTACCAAACTTTGGCCCCCCTTATCTCAATGCTGCCATCTGATATCAAAATGGAACTTGTTTTATACTCATCACCAGCACTTCAACTCTATAATGTCAAAACATTAGAGAGGTATTCTGCTTTGTTTTGATGTAATCCTCCAAAACTTAAAATAGATATTTTGTGAAAACAATATCGCCATGTATACACACACATATGTACAGAGTATATAGTAGTATGTATAGGGATATTGCAAAACTATGGCAAAAGGTCAGCAGTTTGTAGCCAAGTAATCTAGCATGGATTGATCTGCACAATCTGTACCCAGGTACCTTGCTGACTCTGCAAGAGGCCACATAAATAGCACTTGTTTACAGCCTTGAAACAAAAACATAGCATCAGTTATAGTGGGCTCTCTCATTTATTAAGCCAGTGGTCTTCAACGTCGTTCCTGGGGACCCACTGTGTATGCTGGTTTTTGTTCCAACCGCAATTATAATTGCAGATTTTAACAAGTGTGAATCCATACTTTCCTAAATTCCCTTCCCACTGACTCTAGTTCAGGAATGGCAACAGTATTTGGTGTCTCCAGAGCAATCACTCTCAGTGTAGCTCATAAAGTTACTGCTCGCATTAAAGATAATACTTTCAGAGGACAAATGGAATCTCAATGAACTGAGCAAAAGCCTCACTGCTCATGACCACATTAAGTTTTTTTTTTTTTTAACTTAAGAAATCCTTTACTCTGGAAGAGCGCTTTAAGAAAAGTGCAAATAGTAAATGGACTGCATTTATATAATGCCTTTCTAGTCAGATGATACAAAGTGCTGTACTATAATGCTTCTCAGTCACCCTGAGGGTGGAGGCTGCCATGCAAGGCGCCAACCTGCACATCAGGAGCGGCGTGGGGTTCAGTGTCTTGCTCGAGGACACTTCGACACGTTCTGTGGAGGAGCTGGGAAATCGAACCAGGAACCTTCCGATTCCTAGCCAAGCTGCTCTTCCTCCTGAGCCATGCCGCCCCAATGTAGCAGGACACAGAACAAAGTAGCAATGAAGGTTATTAAATTTGCCATTGGTTTTACTGCATTGCTCAGAAAACAAAGAGCATATTAATTTTACAAAGGGCTTTTCAATAGAAAGTTCTGGGCCTCTTAAAAAAAAAAAAATCACATTTCAAGCAGCAAAATGTTTCACTGTGACACCCTCCAAACTTCAAACGGCTGTTGCAGAAAAACATAACTGAGGGCAAAGCTTAGATTTTCAGAAATTTTACAAAGCATCACTATCTACCATCCATTAATTTATCCATTTAGAACATTTTTAATAGCACTTCACTTATTTAAGCCCATATTGCACCACTTTTCAAAGCTTTATAGCAATAAAGAGATTACTCAAAAACTCCTATCAAATATGGGAAAATTAAGAGGGGATATCTTTTGTCTTGGGGAAGAACCCTATGGCACCACAGAGGGAACATGCAAACTCCTCACCAAATGATCCGACTGCATTCAAATGCACAATCTTCTTGCTTTGATACGACAGCGCTAACCAAGAGGTGGTGAAGTCTGACCAGGGGTGCCGTAAACGGGGGGAGCGGGGGTAACCATGGACAATTCTAGGGGCCCAGCATTCACAGGGGCCCCACAGAGGATACTATTATTATTATTATTAATACTATTATTATAATAAACATTTGGACGAATGGTACCATTACGCACATCAGCCAATCACAGACCGGTTCTGGTACTATTGTAAGTGCCACCAGCTACTCATGCATCGATGAGAATGCTAAGGCATTCGACACAGTCTCTATCAGCGGAGTTGTGCACACGGCAAACTTGTAAATGCTCGTCTTACAATACGATTTAAGTGCGGCACAATATGCAAAATTACAAGTACACTAGCTGGTCTGCTGCAGAAGTCCAATAGTCAATTATTAGTCTTGGTTTCGGTGACTAATACTGCAGATTGGAGAGCAAATTTCGTGATATAAGACGGTTGTTCCATTAACAGTTTTTTTTTTTTATTTCACCATTTAGACTTTGTGTATTTTGAATGGTATTAAATGGAAATGCACACGGAGAGTGAGGACGATGTCCCACGTTATTAGCCCCAAAAACGCCTTCTGCTTCGTGACGGTAGACTGTTCGTGACACAGACTCCTATTTTGACACAGACTCCGATTTGAGGCATTGCGCATATGGTCGTCGCTGGAGTGCATTGGGGAGGCGTTACCAGTCAGTCAGTTTCTGAATCAGTATTTTTGAACATTAGCTGCAATCCACAAAATACAACCCCAAAGAAAACGGACTATAAATCTATAAGAACTGCAGCTTTTCTCATCTTTATCATACTCTAATGAAAATAAATCATCTTGCACCCAGACCAACCAGTCACCGATTTCATACATGCTGCACGAATAATCATGTACATGCGGGACTTCAGATCGGAGTGGAAGAATGCATCCAATCTAATCCATCAGGATAGAAGGTTCGTGGTTGATGCTGAAACGAGCTAGCTACATAAAACCATTCGCCACTGGAGGCATGCAACCATAGCTCGAATCAACATCAACCTCTTACCTTCAGTCCTGATGGATAACGTTCCTTCGGTAGGATTATTTACTTTGATCCCTAGAACACATTCATGTTTAACAAATCGTCAAAAACGTATTTTTCTTAAATGCACCTTTAATATTAAATGCTTTTATGCACAGATGCAGCAGCCCCAGGAAATCTTCCTCACCCCCCCTCCCAAACACAAGATACAGTCGAATGGGAGGAAGGTGAGCACTATGGGCTACAAGATGACACACGGCCTACAATAGTCCCTGAACAAAAAGGCTTTGAGGTTAAGATTTCTGTAAACTGAATATTTTTGCAAACTTGCTAGGCTACCTTAGTGCACAATTATTGAAATGAACTGAAAAAAATCTGTCTTAGTGTGCCAGTTTAAGTTAGTTTAATTTAAAATGCAAAGTTAATGTTTCCTTGCAGGTTATCCATGCCCTGCTCATTCGAAACAAATAGTTAGCCTTTATCACAACTGTGTAGCCAGTGTGGCCTATAACCTACTGTTAAGGCCAATGACGGATTCGGAATATGAGTCTTTTGGGTGCTTGTGAGTCAGGGCCATCTTGAAGCCATGAGGCAACCACAGAGGAGATCAGTGATCAAACATATATATATATATATATATATTATATATATATATATATATATATATATATATATATATATATATATATATATATTTATATATGTGTGTGTGTGTGTGTGTGTGTGTGTGTGTGTGTGTGTGTATGTATATATATGTATGGGGGGCCAAAATCAATTTCCAGTCATAGGACCCAAAATTGCAAGCAGCACCTGACCTCCTGAAGTTCACATGGAATGATCCATGTGATAATATCACTTCAACTTTCATCATCTGTAAGGCTACAGTTTAAATGGTACAAATCAATACAAGTCCAGATGAGAGAAGGCTGAAGACTACACTACCATACGACTCTCAGATCAGTCCAGCCCACCACACCTCTGAACTCCATTTACACAGCTGTGATATTGTTTGGATCTTTGGTGCCGGGTCAAAGATAAGGGTTGTCAGACATAAGCTGCCTCCGTATAAAGGCCAAGCACACTGGAGATGAGGCTGGCTCTACAAACAGGAAATACGACCCGCAGAATAATGAACCACTCAGATTTTTCAAATCTGCCCAGACAGCAGGGAAGGGACCTGTTCCAATTCTAACAAACTTCAGCAGTACCTCAGTCACAAGAATATATTAATATTTCGGTGTGTTAAACGCATTATTGCAACGGCACTGCGCTCAGGAGGGGGCGAGAAACGGAATAACAGCCGAATTAATTAAGAGGTGATGCTATTGCAGGGCACCAAACACTGTGATACAATGTTAACATGGAAATCCAAGCAATGAAGTCCGCTACCTTCACCAGTTATGAGAACCATCCCTTGAAAATAACACTACAGAGTGTAAACTGAGGAGGCTGGCACTTCTAGCCCAGTGCAGATAGTAGGATAATAATGACTGTCACTAATTAAGCGGAACATGGTTTGAGTTGCCCGAACACCAACGAACAGGGGGTGCTTGCATATCATTAAGGTGATTCATAAGGCAAGTCCTAAATACACAGAATACCACATAATCAAATGTGTTAAAAAAAAATAATAATAAATAAATAAATAAAAAATAAGGACAGGAGGCGACATTAATTAGCTTAAATGATGCGCGGTGATGACTGAGTTGTTGCCGTGATGCATTTCGACGAGAGAATTTTCTGAGTCAGTGACAATTTTCTATGTCACCGTTCCTGCTCCAAATGAGTTCATTAGACACGGAAGAAGTTTGTGCCAATAAGTCCACGCGAATTCAGCAGGACAGGCCAGGTCAGGACAAAAGCCTGGGACGCCATTACCTAGTAGTGACATAGCGTTTACACGAGGAAATGCAGTTCATATAAATGCATTCAACTGTGGTAGGAACCAGCACAAGACTGCCTTATTCTTTCAAGGAAACACAGACTGCCATGAAAAACTATTCAAACCTTTAAGACATAAATAAATTCCAATTAAGTTTTAGATCTTTGATGAAAAAAAATTAAACAAGAGAAGGGGAAACCAAGAAAGAAAAAAAAGCCATTTTTACAAGAGACCATCTGGGATCGCACCAGTTGTGACAGAGATGCTGTTGCTGTCTTCATCAAAGCAGTTCAGTGCAGTGTGTTCATAAAATGCGTACTCAGACCACATCCAACTTAGTACTTGCCCTTCCTTTTAGTCTCCAACTACTCACCTGTACTGTTTAGTGAATCTGCATCTTAAAAAGGTTTCGCGCCTTTGTCTTCACAAGAATGGTCCACAAACAGAAACCCGAACAGACACATAAACACCAGCAAAAATACTGAAAAAAGTCTTCTGTAGTAGTAGTACAGTGATTTCAGAATAGTTTAGTAAAGGTTTGCCCAGATGCTACGCAAAGACCAACTGAAAATGATAGCAGCATCGCTATGACAGCTTCAAATATGTGTGCAGTCTCGGCCACAGCCTCTCTCGGGAAAAAGGCTACAATGGAACGTAACCTCGTAGTTAGAGTGATATCAGTATCACATAGACAGAGGATATTGCTTTGGATTCTGGATATCTAAATATAGTAAAGTGAGGTGCAGTACCAGTCAAACATTTGGACACACTTTGCTAATGTCACAGCACTCTGTTTCTAGAGAAATTTAACCAGCTGAACTTCTCTATATAATCTCAAATGTAATCTGGTAAAAGGTAAAGAGTCAGAAGTTAAAAGAGAATAATTCACTTGTTTTAGAATTCTCAAAGAAGCCATATTGTGCAAAGTAAGCAGACAAACAAGCCCTTTCCGTTTTCTAACAGCCAAATCAAAGACAAGCTGTATTTATTGGGCAAAAAAGGTTGATGAAAAGCAAACCACAAGTGCAGCACATCTTTGGGAACTTAGACAGCCGCTCAGCAGCAAACTCATTACAGCCATGTAACTGCTCTAGTTAAAAAAAAAAACAAAAAACAAACAGCAAATGCTGGTTATTTTGATGGATTTAAGAATTAGACCTTTTTTGGCAAAATAAATGGTTCCCATTTCTTTATCCAACATGTCTTAAAAGAAAAATGTGGATATGTCCAAACTTTTGACCGGTACTGTATGGGTTGTCTTTTCAGGTTTTAAAGGCTGCATACAAGTAAAGGAATGCAGTTGTCTGACTGTTCTAGTGGTGCCTGTATCTGCTTGGTCATCATATGACTACTGACCATTTATCAAACAAAAAAAATCACATCAAGTAAATATTTTGTTAAAAGCACCTTTAATTATCCCTGTAATACCGTCAAAATATTGATAGAGGTAATCAAAGATATGGGCAAGATCAAAGATCAGAATATCTCCCACCCCAACTTGTAGAGCGTCACACAGTATATTTAAGCCGAAGTTATGAATAGGAAAAATAATTTCAAGCATAAAGCACAATATTGTTTTTTTCCAAGTCCAAACTAAACATGCCATCACAAAAAGCGAAAGAGTGCTGCTTAATATTAAATGAGAGCCGGGGGCTGTCCGTCAGGTCCCCTAATGGCGTAAAACTCCCATTTCAGGCAACACCCTTCGTGATCATCTCCCATCCAGGCCTAACCCCTTTTACTGCAGATTCAGTCCTTTTCCACAGAAGCTGAAGGCCGCAGCCCAAAAGTCACCGTAAGGAGTTGAGTCACAAGCACGGGCCGCGACAGGTTAAGCGCAGCTATGAGGTGCAGTAAACCCGCTGCGCCTCAGTGAGCCGAGGCCCGTCCTGTTTACAAAAACATTCTCACGATCTTACGCCATTACGCTCGGTGCCAGAAAATGCATCTGTACCAGATTACCGCTCCTTTACATTAATCCTTTGAATTTCGTATCATAATACAGGCATTACCGCAACAAAAAAATTGCAACTAAAAAATAAATAAATAAACATTTCCCAGACAGCATTAACCGCCAACAAAACAGTCACGACGTGACTGTAAAAGTAATTCACTGACTCTGGCATAATTCTGCGAGAAGTCTATCACCTTCGGAGAGCGGCAATTTTTTATGCGCTCTCAAACAAATACGGTAATGTTATATCCCGCTTATATAAGCCTGATCCACAAACTGACAAAAGCAATACAATTATATAGAGAGCAGAACAAAACTGACATTTTGTGCAGTAATATTTAAACATGCGATTCACTTTTTTTGTGTTGCCACAAAATTATTATCCAGTTACACCATGCAGACCTGTATTGTGCTGTTGCGTAGCAGCATGGTGGCAAACATCCCATTTCTCTACTGCCTTGAATACGGGAGCACTTCATGAGCTCAATATTGGATTCAAATCAAAATTGTCAATGTGCCCCTAAAACTGGTCCGCAGCATGATTTTATACTGCACGCGGTGGCTGTGAGCAGTTATACGCGATCAACAAAAATCGCGCTTGTCCAGGAGTAAAGCCTCTTTCACAGGGACGTGAAACGAATTTTTCGCATGACAGATTACATTCAAAGTCAATGCAAAGGCGCGTCTTTGCATTGACTTTGAATGTAATCTGTTGTGCGAAAAATATGTTTCGCGAGTCGCGACCGTTGTGAAAAGAGCTCAACGTTATAGTCAACCAATGAATTGCCGCTCGGATACCTCTGTGCTACACTTACAGATGTCATGCGTTTTCTGTTGTCAAAACGTGTCTAGCTAATGTTAGGAAGCGTTTTATGCAGATGAGCAGAAACCTGCAGAGATGCACCTCATCACCAAAATCCAAAAGAATTTTTCCCACGTGAATTTCCTATAATTTTCATGTAATTTTTGGACCGCTTGGCCTCTAGGCCAATCAGGCTTATGCTGTGGTTAGATGCCTGGTGGTCTGTTGTGCGTCCGTAAACTTTTTGCCTTGTCAGTGCTCTAGCGCCTTCAGTTTTTCACAGATCCTGTTGATTGCATTTTATGTGCATGTACACGGGATAAAAATCTAGGACAAGTTTGATTTCGGCCATGTTTGGCCAAGCAGGCGAAGTGGCTTTGCCTCCATTTTTACTCTTACATTGCTCACCTCTGGAGATCTTCCTGGTTCAAACTAGTAGCCGATGGCCCTAGCAAACCGCATACAGTGCACCGTTGTAAAGCCTTAGCGATTGAATTACATCATCAGAGCAGAGCTGTCATTAATTGGTGGACAATAATGTTACTCTTGGATGAGCATTTTTTCGTTTAACCCAGAACAACACTTACAGATCAGAGTATGCAGATTTTACAGGGGGCGGGGCGTCTGCCATAGTTGCTTGAAGTGCCCCTTTGACTTGTTATAAATGTGCAATTTAAATATATCATTTGTATCATTATTGATGCCATCATTACACTAATTCAATGAAAAATATATACTGAATAGTCAGATGTCAGGGAGTTGAAGGCCTCTGTGCAGCTCTGGGGGGGAGAAACAGGAAAGAGGTCATTGAGGCTGGCGACTACCCTGCCAACCTGTCAACCATCAACACCAACGCAAGCTTACCCCACTTGTGTAATTAAAAAAAATAAAAAATAAAAAAACAACTAGTTGTTTTCAGACATAAATGTTGTAGCTCCATCAGTCAACCTTCATGAACAATGTACCAGCCCAGAATGCAAAACCAGAGGACTTACTGTGACAAACGTCATGACTGAACTCCAACTACGAGCAAGAAGAAGTCAGAGGCTCTTCAGCCATTGAATACGAGAGCACTTCTGCAGCTGATACAAGCGTAACCCCTGTGAATTACAGTATTCTACACTGCTTGGCAAATAAATAAATACATAAATAAATAAAGTTGTACACCAATATCTAGTTGTATCACCTTTAGGCTTGATTACAGCACGCATACCAAAAGGCATCGTTTCGACAATCCTATGCAATGTCATAAAATTTGCCTTCTGACCAGAACTGAATAACTGAATAGGCAGCCATCACTCTGGAAAAGTATAAATCTGGAGTCAGACCTCATGCCTTTTTTCATTGCTCCACAGATTAATCTTTATGTTTCCAAGCAAACTGAAGTAATTTTCCCCTGATTAGCCTCTCGAACCTGAGGCAGCGCAGGTGGCATCCGTCCCAGCCCCGCAAGTTCTGGTCATGTCCTGCTTGTGGAAAAGCTCTTGCTGTCTCTTGAGACATATCTAGGAGTTCTGTTGTTGGTTTAATCAGACTACACAGAGCATGTTTATGATCCCCAATCACAATCATTCATGCTTTTTCCAACCAATTCCTACTGCAAAGTTAGCAGTTCACCACTGTCCTCCTAAGTTTTAACAATGCATTGGGCAGCAATCTCCTTAGCTTTCCTATGCATGATGCAGGCAAATAATTTGATCCTCTTGAAAGACAGTAACGTCTCCACGACCACGGAAGATCTGCCGACATGTTTGTTTAAGAAATCATACGAGACAAATTGCATCAGTCGGGGTTAAAAGAATCGTTGCCAGCTGAACCATATGAATCAGTGCAGTAATGACTGAAACACAGGCTCTTTAGCATTTGCTTATTTAAATCCAAACGGAGACTTTTTTCTGGCCAGGCAGTGCATGCGCTGCTGTGTGGAAACAGACTAAACTAACAGTATAAAAAAAAAAGCACACAAAGGCGATAAGTAAAACAAAATCACTGGAAAATAAACACTTAACGTACCAGCAGCTGATTATCTGAAACAACCAAATAATGGTGGATAATCAGATTAGTTATCTTGCAGACAAATGTTGCACATTTAAAACTCATTCAATGCATATTTGTCTGCCATAACCTAGTCCAATAAGAGCACAAATAATATTTAAGACACAACCCAAGACAACAATATGTACAATTACTTCTAAGAATGTGTCAAGAAAAATTACTGAGAGAGAGAGAGAGAGAGAGAGAGAGATGAAGTCAAGCCGGCAACGGTCCGAGTAGAGCGTCGATATTCACAGTACTGGAATGGCACAGTGCTCACAATGAGAGTAGAGGGGACAGCATTAGAGGACCTGTAAATAATTTAGGCCATATCTACACTCCAGTGCTGAATTTAGAACTGGCAAATGGCTTGAATGGGTTCCTTTTGTGTTCACAGTGGATATTCAAGGATGTTAAAAAAGGTACTGAATGCGCAGTGCACACAAACATCCCCGCCTGAAGGCTCTATCGCATTTTACTGTTTTTTTTTTTTCAGCTGTAAGTAGAAAAGGATTGGAAGTTATTTTCCTCCAAATCTCTCACCGGCTAATGATATAAAAATGACATTAAAATTTCCAACGAAGCAGCCAATGGCCTGCCTGTATCGACGTGTTTGTCAGTCACACCCTGGTCCCATCAAGTATACTCAAATGGAAATGCTCAAACAAACCTGAATAAAATGCGCATTTCCAGCGCGAGAGACTGTGCAGAGGGACCCAAGGTTTATGGACTGCATTCCAAGAAGGCAGACCCACGCTAACACATTACACACTTCCTTGTGAGGCAAGATTATTGCCCAATCAACAGGTTCAGGGAGTTCACCAGCCTTTCGTACAGCCATGACACGCCACCAGCACAGAAGTTCCAAGCATGATGCAGAGGACCACGGTAAAACCCCATACAGATGCACTGGCAACGGGGGCCTGAATGCCCAGATGGTTCTCAGGTTAGAGTCAATGCCCATTCACAGCAACCAATGAGGCGCAATTCAGTAGCTTTTCACACTCTATACTTCAGTCATTTTACGCAGGCAGTCGTCCAATCTTTTTCCAATCAATGCATCAGACTATAAGCAAAACAGCCTACAGTGGAAGCAAAGTCAACCCTCGTTCACGGCATTGCTGACATGCAGTGGTTATAATCACAGGAAAACGGGATGGAATAATCTGAAACGTCTCTCGTCCATCGTTTTCCAAAAGTTACAAAGCCACTGCCGCCAAAGAGATGTGTTGTTACACGGTAAGGACACCTGCAGTATTCTGAAGTTACACTGTACCAACGGTCAAAATCAGGCAAGACAGCCAACGCCACTGAATGGGAATGTAATGAATGACAGAAGAATGACAGCTATGAGCAAGTACCACACCGAACTGCAGGTAACGCTGAACAGTAAAATAAACGCCAGTCTGATCGACCATATTTAGGAAAAAACTGGCAATATGCAAAACTTTGCACAACTTGTAAATATGAGCGCTGAAATAAGTACGAGCCGATTTTACAAATCGAGCCGTAACTATACTTCTTGAATACTACCCATGAGAGTACTTAGGTAAAAAAAAAATGCTTGCATATCAAAAATATGACAATACTTTGAGGTTTTAAGCCACAGTCACAGTGTCTGGGCAAAACCAAGAAAAGTTCAACCCCAAACCACAGAGAGGAGACGAGTTTTCAGGGAGAGAGATGACTCAAGAGGAGCAGTCAGGTCTCTTATCTAACCGAGGTCACTTCACTGCATGTCCCCATTTCTGCCATTTAACCGAGTTCACCTTTCAAAGTGCCAATAAACCTTTAACAAAATGGACTTTCTGAAACCCGAAGTAAGAAGACTTCTCCACACTTGGAAAATGATGAATATGAACAGTCTAACATTTTTTGAATTTGAAAGCATGAATTAGTTTCACAGCATGAAAACGGGAGAGAGGAGCACTGACAGGACCCTCAGACTTTGATCCCACAACTGGTGAGTCGCAATTGCGGTAATCGGGCCACGATATTGACAGAGTTCAAAGGTAATTCCAACTTCCAAGACTTATGACACAAATAAAAACATAAATAAATTGTCTGACTGAAGTTCACACAAACCTTTTCCAGGAAAGGATTGTCAAACAGGATGTCCTTCAGATAATGAAAGTTATAAATGGCATCATTTGGTGCATAGATAAAATAGGGCATGCCCAAAAATTGAGCCATTAAACAACTGTTGAACTCAAAGTAGGACTGAAACCAAAGCCAGCATGAGGTACCGCTGAATGCTCGACTCCCGCGCTCAGCGACTGGCACATCTAATTTAGGAATATCTCTTCTCTTATCACAGTTGCAGGAAATGGGGACCGACTGGAGCCTGAAACAGAGCTGCCTAGAAACCCAATTCAAAATAAAGGTGACCAGACGCATCATAAAAGGAACATCGATGAGGGGGGAAAATGGCGCGCTCCTGTGTCATGAGCACAAATTAAAAAGAGTACATGGGACTACTTTTGGTGTGAAGCAACCTCAGACAAATGCCTAGTCATCCAAATTCCAACAGTGTTTGTCATTACTCTACTAATATTCTCCCTCCTCCGCGTTCTCTGGCTTGGACTAAGAAAAAACAGCCAACGGTCCAGGATGCCTGCGAATGAATAATTTTGCGGACGGCGGTAAGGTACCGCACACTAACCCATTCTATCAGCTAAGAATTTCCGACATTCCCTTAAACCAGACAAAGCCGCCGTGCATTTTCTTATTTTGGAAATGTGGCTAAAAATAGCGACTTGGAGGAAATTAGCTGTTCCAGGCTCCAGACACAAACATCAAGAGCCTGCATGCGATTAAGCTGAGGGGGCATGAGTAGCCAATCGCGTCTCCAGGGCCAACGCCATCCAGCTACGGGTACGACCGCCGTCACTCCGATGATGGGCCAGAGTGCCAACAGACTGAACGAGACTAACTCCCAAGTAACATCACACAGCCACTGCTATCAACCTTTCCAAAAATACAAATCTAAGGAAGGACAAACCAAGATTACCATGAAAGGTCTCATTTTACACTTCACTGTAATATGAGAAACCACAAGCGCAAAGTGTAACAGCCATATTTTCACAGACAGCTAAAGACAGATAAACCCAAAAAAAAAAAAACTAAGCAGCCGAGTTTGCTGCTCTGATAATTGATTTCCATTACCAGGGAAAAGTCATTACAACAGTTTACGCAGTGAGGTCTATCAATGCGTGGGCGCAGCAGTCACTTGACAGAAAGGGCTTCTTTAATGAGGGAGCAGGGAATGAACACCTAACAGTACACCGTTGTTTTATTCGGAGTGATGAGCCGGTCTCTCCCACTCATTTGACATTTCCCGGTGTGCAGGGTAAATAAATCCGACAATGAACTGAAAATGGACCACTCGAATCTCAGCGCACGTCTGTGACGTTGAAATGTGGCGTACCCATCCATGCAAAAGCATTTCAAGTATCTCAAAGGAGCCATATTGTCACATTTAATGTTATGAGGTGTAACTGCATAGAATGTCAAACAAGGACCACATAATCCTCTTAAGGCTTCCACAGAGCACAGTAAAATGCATCAATCTTTGGAACATATAGTGCACGTACAATTTAAGGGCAAGATTTGGCACAAAATGAACCACAATACATGGCGCAGTTAGCGCATATGGCTTCTCCGTACATTTATTGTGACGCCTCTACAGGGTTTGCAATAACCAAAGAACTGGAGCTGCCCTAGAGAACATCATTCATTGCCCAACAGAGGTTAATCCAGGACCGTGCTCCACTTTCTGCTTGGGTTGGTCCCTCATCTCTGGCCATACAAGATAACCACAATCCTAAACATGTACCCCTGAATTCTATTAAAGTCTACGTTTGTTTGATTGAATTGGAATGGATTCGGTAAAGCTCATTTTTTTATGATAGTACCAAATCCTCAGGGAACGCACTCCGCAAGCAGTGAGCAATGTCACACACAAAAAAGGGTTCAAGTTCATTCTTCATGATGAAGAACTGGGAGTTGGTTTAAATTCAGAGCTTTAAAACAGCAGCATAGACACTATGTGTAGAGTTAAGAGTTATAATGTGTTCTAATGCGCTATGCAATACATAGTGCAATAGGTCGCAGAGAAACTGATAAACTGGTACATTCATTCAAGTTTTCACTTTCAAAAACAATGGTTTTAACCCTATAATGCCCAGACACAGACATCATTATAGGAAAAATATGACCCAGTAATATTTTTGAAGTATTGAAGGGTAGTATTCAGATCCACTGTTCATCATTAGGTTTTGTGACAGCAAAATATACATTGCTGAACAGAACAACTTCTAATTCCAGGAGTATCATATCTGATACAGCCAAAAATCAGAACCCCTCCAGAACTCAACACTCGAATTTTCAAATTATTTATATGCTCTCTACTATCTATAGCTATCGCTTTTGTGTAATATTTACCTTGGAATGCTGAACTTCACTGCCAAAGTCCTAGGAAAATCATGAATTCCCATTCACATGGGAGCTACTACCTTGAAGTGAGTGACTAGGGGAGAGACTCCTGTAATCTCACTTCTTCCTTCCAGGGGGCAGCACTGTGTATCAGATGTGATACAGTGAGCAGTCGTGGTTTGTTGCATCTTACCAGGTGGACATGGTCCTTCAAATTTAGTGCATCTCATATGATACAGGGGGCATTATAGGGTTAATCACACTGGAATACTACAGCCACACAATGGTTATTACAGCAGCTGTTTCAGATGCTCTCCATTCAAATTCACTTATTCAGGGAATTAAATGGCGTGCAACCCCTGATGAATCTTTTTGCTGTCGTGTGGCGTGTGATTCCCAATGGTATAGAAACTGAGAGGCAGGAAGCTCAGAGTGGGAATTAATTTTGAACTGGTCAGCCACTGGGAGCAAAAACCAACCTATTGAAGTTCCCCAGGACACTCCTCACAGAAATCACTTTCAGAACATTAAAATAGTGGAGTTGGATCTTTCTTTCCCCGATCTTGCTTTCCCCGGTTTGGCCAGTAAAAAAGTACCGAGGCCGCTTCCAGCACAAATGGTTCCCAGAAACACTTCATAAAATCTGGCACCCATATGTGGAGAACTGACCTTATACACCATCACTTATTTCACATGCACCATGACTGGATTTTCTCGTTTACCTTCTAATGCGCACTACAAGTCCATTACAATGTGAATCATTGTGTACTGAACAGAAAAAAATGCAAATCCACCTTTCAGATCTAACCGCTTTCCTTACAACTGTAAAAACAATGTAAAAGGCATGCATAGCTACTGTAAACTCTTGGACTTTAACAGTCTGCTCAGTTGCAGCATAGTTTAGTGTGTTGTCAGCAATTGGTCTACAGATCATGGCCCAAAGCAAACAGATACGACTCTTCATTTGAGCATTTCTGTGTAGAGACGCGTCATAATGTACAAAACCGGAGATCTCAGCCCAAGTCAGTGAAGACAGTTCAGAGTTCTGCCCACTGAGGACAGTGGCATGTTCTTTCCTTTGCTGGAGGACACAGGCACAGATAGTTCATCAGGTTACCAACACCACGTCAAATATATTGCCCAACACAGATGATGCACCAGTCTGAGCCAACAAATGCAGAGGGCCTATAGCCTAGAATACATATGATCATATAGACAAAAATATTCTAAGATACTGCTCGCAGAAGCACGTGAGCAAAAAACCAAACCGAAGCACATATAATTCACCTGCTGTGTGTACATTTTTATTAGGCCACACATTCCACAGCTAAACAAGTAAACAAATACCAATAATTCAGTTTACCTTGAAATATCATGTGAAATGTTGGTCAAAAGCTATAGCCTCTCAGATGAAATGACATGGGGTAGGCAATTTGGTCGTATTGTTTTTGCATATGAGGTATGCAATTTTCTGTCATGCCAGCGTTTACTGACGTTCCAAGTAATTTGTAAATAGTGGCAGTATTATAGCTACCAAACACATCACAAAGCAGGCTTTCAATGCAACAGCGAAATGCCCAGGACAGCAAATCTACATGCTTCTGAGAGGCATTTGTAATTCAAAATAATACAAGTGTTTCTACTTAGGCCTCAACCTCTGTCCCACCAACGTCCTCATACAAGTGTGCGCTCTGTGGAGAGGGTAACAGAAAATCTTCAGGACCATGCAACAAACCACTGACAACGTTAATACTCACAATCCAAATGTTTCTTTTTTGGCCCCATTATTTCGTGCGTGGTCGCCTTGCACACAGTTTTGGACACCGCAGAACCAGTTACACTGTGTTGAGCTGCAGTTATCCTATCCGTAATGCTTTGTCCAGACATCTTTGCAGATTTTGTGGCGATGAAATACCGGTTATATTTTCCAGATACAGTGGAATTGGGATTGCCCTAGAGGGCTTCCACTGTTCCGCCACCTGACGCAAAATACAGAGGGAATGAAGAAAAAATAAGACCGACCGTAACGCGACTCACGCGAAAACACCACAGGATAAAAAATAAAGAAAAAAAACAATGATCTTATATCCACGGATCCGTTCTTGAAGCCTCAATGTCGCTTAGTACAAATGCCTACGGGATGCCGGGTTTGAAACACTGACGAAAAATCCAGGCTTTCTTGTCTTATTTTTATTTTAACGCTCTCACTTTAACATACCCTCACCCTGTAGCCTACCACACACTCTAACTCTCTCTCTCTCTCTCCCCCTTCCCTCGCTCTCCTTCCTTCTGTGTCTCCTATCTTTTTTCGCCTCCCCCTGCTGGGTTTAAATGGACTGTGGAGGCTTGCAGGAAAATGGCGGGTCGGTTTCCTCCTCTCACTGGAGCCTCCCAAGGCTTGTGAGGATACTGTAGCATTAACCGTCTAACCGCGGCATTTCAAGTCAGTTGAGACAGCCATTGTGGCTCAAAAACCGTTTCAACCGAAGTGTTTATACCTTGACCGGAGCCAATATGGAACGACAAATTCGGCAGTTGCCGAGTTACTGCTCAGCACTGTATAGAACTTGGAGGTTCTGGGATTTTTCCACGTGACAGATTGTATCCAACTGCGCGTATTGTATCCAACTACAATAAACGTGAGGATATTCGTGATAGTTACAATATAGCGACGGGAAGAATATAACCTGGCTTACGATTCAGGATTTTATTCTGAGAGTCTGCACGAGTTTTTTATTTATTTTTGTAATATGTTCATGTCCCTAAAAAGTACATCGGCAATACAGTTCGTTTGTTACAGGTGTGGTGTTTCAGGACCTCAGTGAAGCGATTGCACAATAAATTCTAATTTGCAACAAAATGATACAAACGATTATGCTCGACTGTGGGCACAACCACTTGTCTTATTATCTCCGCCAAGGAGATAATGCGATCGGGTCCGTTATTCTATTTATTTATTTGTCTGTTTGTTTGTCTGTCTGTGGACAAGATTTCTCGGAAACTACTGGATGGATCTTTATGAAATTTTTACCAGAGATAGATCTTGGTCCAGGGACGACTCCATTAAATTTTGGTGATGATCCGGATCCGCATTTGCATTTGTATCAATTTCATCCTTTGGCGGAGATCAGAAATCTCGGATTGCTCTTGTTTATAATTAAATTTGTTCATATAACCTTTTACCAAGGGTAGTTTAACTAGGCTACATTATGATTTAATCATAACTGTCTAATCTGATTAGTTCTGCAAATACAGTGTACTCTTCATGACTATGATTGGATATCTGGCTTTAATATAGAATAGTAGGAAATAATTCTAATGATCCTCTGTAGATATTTTCTTAGTGCATTACGTGAATCTGAAATGGCTATTAAAACATGCGCCTGCAACCTGTGCATTAGAATAGTTGGATGAATTCTGAATCAATGCGTTTGATTATGATACTGTGGCTCAGACCAGTCAAAGATGAAGTTCACTGGGCTCATTTTCACTTCTTGAATGAATTTCAGAGGAATTATCCCAATGGGGAAATAAACAAATCCAGTAAACATTTGTGCCAATTCACAAGATAGTGTCTGCTTTCCGGGAGTTCATTTGCCCTCTTAGAGTTAATTAATTTCAAATGCTTTGCATGCAGACCTTGAAAGTTTTGTCGAAAGTTAGTCCTTAGTTTTTCGTGTGTGGGTGTGAGTTAAGGAAATGTACCAGTCAAGAGTAAATGAGACCATTGCTGTAAGTGGTCTTAGCTGTTGTCTGTGAAAGTGATAAAAGCAATATTTACCCCACTTTATAAAAAAAAAAAAAAAAACTGAAAAAGGATGTGAAGGATACCTGTGAAATGTGAGGCCTATGGTAGGCATTTACATCACTAAGTGAAATACAAAGCCCATGGAATTTTTGAAGCAAGTTTTCAAGTTATAATTTGGCTCCCCAGCTGAACAGAAAAATGTATGCATTTAAAAACCGTTCATTTATTCAAAATAGGACCAAACATATTATAAATATCAACATATGGGAATACAAGCTACTTTAAAATAGTGTATTATTGACAAAACACATATGATTGAGGAACCATGAGATTCTTGAGTACAAACGATTGGCCAATGAAGATGACAAATTGTATTTTCTACTGATATTTAAGTTGAATTAAATAAGAGTGAAAACTCATATTTTAATGCACCATCATTCTATATCCAATGTAGCGGCAATATGCATTATACATCTGAGATTTGCTTGACTTGATTCTAAAAAGAGGCAACCGATAAGATTGTACTTTTACTCCAACAATCAGGTGCCAGAATCATTGACAGCCCTTACCTTTTTGATTGCCAGGGGCATACATCAAAATCCCCCCAGAAAACAACATTTATTGCATGTACTACCTCAGTCTTTGGATGTTAATTGTATTAAAAAAACAAAATAAGGCAGGGCTGTAGAGGAGAGCTGGGTATATCCATAAACCTACAGATATCAATGATCTAAAACCACTGTGTGTGCTGGTTTCTGTTCCAAACACAATTGCAATCCTGAATTTTAATGAGTCATTCAGGAGTTCCTGACTCATATTTCACTTTTTTTGCAAATTGTAAGGGAAAAATTGTGACTTCTGAAAGTGAAGAATCAATTGAAGACCTGTGTGCAATCAGTGCCTGAGTCACAAAGTCATACTTTCGAGATTTTCAAAACATGTTCCAGACTAATTATTGAATGGTAGCATACTATGGAGTCTATTGCTGTTTCCAGGGGCTATTGAGCACTGACTAACCCTTTTTTTTTGGAACTAAAATATTCATGTTTTACAAAATAAATAAGATAATTAGTTTAGAACTCTGTACTTTGAACAGATGAAGCCAACCATGGCCAACGTCCACGTGACACATACTACTGCTTGTCACGTGACGCATACTAGGATTTTGATTGGACAGTCATGTATGTGGGTACTTCTTGCTCAAACTTTATGGACTTGGGTATTTTCTTGCACGACAGTCGAGTGAATTTGATAATAGCAACACAACAATAAAACTGGACTTACGTAGTTCTTATTGGTATCAGATAATGTTCTGGCCATTGTAGCTTTTAATACTGATGTCAGCTCATTTTTTGCTGAATGAGTATGAAGTGCTTCTTGCGCCAAGTCTTCAGTTGTCTTCTGACTGGTGAAACTGCTGCTAATAAAACTAACCATTAATTAGGTTATGAAGAATACAAAGACAATGTGCATTATACTGAGTCAAACCTCTCTTCTGCCATTTTTGTTAATTTTAAGCAAATATGTTTTGGAAGGACTCAAACAGCCATTCAGAAATCTAACTAGATGATGCGCACTCTATAGAGATGCTAACCCACGCCTCTTGTTGACCTTGACCTTTTACCTTTCGACCTCAAAAATTTTGGACAGGGTACCCAAGGATCATCTACCCCACAAAGTTTGGTCACCCTAGCTTCAGTGGTGGCCGAGATGTCGCGCGGACAGACACGCACGCACACACACACACACAGACATACGGTGCTAAACCGTATACCCACGCCACCTCGTCGGGCGTGGGTAATTAGTAGCTCATAGGGATGCCAAAATTTTGAATTTGACTCAATAAAAAACTTTTTTTCCCCACAATTTTCATTCTTACTTGAAAAATAACAAAATAAACACGACAAGATGATTGGGCTTTTATTGTTCATGGAATGCACAGCCATTTATTTCATAAATATAAATGATCCCTTCCAAAATGACAAGCAAATAAGAAAAATTAACGGGCTCAAAGACATGATTCATAGTCAACATTCAAATCAGGCCACTACAGAGTACTTATCCATCCTAAACTGTGCACATCTTTCAGAATATTTGTCTCAGAAATTTCCCTCTAAAACTCTGCATAGCATGATCATTTTAATAGGTGTAATGTGAATATAGGCCACTAGATGGCAGTATTTACCTTTTTTTTGTTAAGCTCAGACTGGAGTCATGTTTAGACATGTCCTGAACATGTCTGGGGCAAGTCTCAGAAAGTAAAAAAAAAGAGGTCTAAATGTGGGTGGGGTCTGAAAGAGAGTATATAAGGAAAAGAATTGAGACAGTAAAGTAGTAGGAGAAATTGCAAGAAGATGACCAGACCTGCCATTCTGTTCAAGACCTGTGATGTTTCTTTTGTGGATTTCTTTGCCTGTGTTTGAGCATTTTCTTCATCCAGGACATCACCAAGCCACCCCACTAAAAAGGGACTGTAATTATTTCTGTTTTTTCTTATTTATCAATCTTGGTCTTTAGTTGTAGGTTGTTATTAGTCTTTGTCTTTGTAAAAAAAATAAATGTGTTTTAGTTGTTAAAACTGTGTTTGTCATCCCTTGCTGTTGCTGTTGTGTTATAAATGTAATAACAAATTGGGGCCATAACAAATTGGGGGCTCAAGGTCCGGGATAGACCATTGTGTGAGTAATTTATTGAAAATCTAACATTCCAAATTGTGAAATTGTTTTTGTGAATTTTCCTAGATATATATTGACAACAGCAATGGATGATTTCTTGGCATCACCAACCGTAGGGGTTTTGAAGTCTTTTAAAAAGACAGAACTGCTAGAAATTTGCAGACAGTTGGAGCTGACAGAGGTAAAATCAGCCATGTGAAAAGCAAGACTGGCTAGAGAGATAGTTGAATATTACATTGATGAAAATGTGTTTGCACCAGGAGATCTGGAACAGTTTCCAGTGGAAAATCCAAATATAGAAATGGAACTTAAATTAAAAATGCTAGAGATTGAAAGGGAGGAAAGAGAAAAAGAAAGGGAGGAAAAAGAAAAACAAAGAGAATTTGAGACGGAAGAAAAAGAAAAACAAAGGCAGTTTGAGTTAGAAAAATTAGCAAGAGAAGAAAAACAAAGAGAATTTGAGAGAGAGGAAGAGGAAAGAGCAGAAAGAGAGAGACAGAGACAGAGAGATTTTGAATTAGAGAAATTCGATAGAGAAGAAAGACTCCAAATGGAGAAACTAAAAATTAAAATTGAAACAAAAAATAAATTTTGGGCGAGCCAGGAGGTAAAATTGGTGCCTCCATTTTCGGAAAAGGATGTTGACAACTATTTCCAGTGTTTTGAAAAGGTAGCAAAGAGTTGCCAGTGGCCAAAGGAATACTGGCCTCTGATGTTGCAAACTGTCCTCAAGGGTAAAGCTCAACAAGCCTATTCGGCTTTGTCTGCAGATGATTCCTCTGATTATGAGGTTGTCAAAAAGGTTATTTTGAGAGCTTATGAGTTAGTTCCAGAGGCTTACCGACAGAAATTCAGAGGTCTGAAGAAATCTGAAAATCAGACTTATGTTGAATTTGCTAATGAGAAGCAGGTTTGCTTTGAGCGCTGGTGTACTTCTATGGAGGTCAAGGATGATTTCAACTCACTAAAAGAGATGGTGTTAGTTGAAGAATTCAAGAACTGTGTTAAGGATGATGTTAAGACCTACCTTAATGAGAAGCAAGCACTGAACTTGCAATCAGCTGCCAAATTTGCAGATGAATATGTTCTCACTCATAAGTCCAAATTTCAGTCTAGCAGTAACAATAAATGGTCCCAATTTCAGAAAAAGGGTTACGGTGATACCCAAGATTCTTCACCCAAAGACAAAGACAAATCTGGTGATGGTGCTCAGAAATCCAGTAACAGGTCAGATCAAAGTGTGAAAGCTGACAGTGACAAAAGTGGTCTAGTTTGCAGTTATTGCAAGAAATCTGGTCATATTAAAACTAACTGCTGGTTCCTTAAAGCTAAGAAAGAAAAAGAAAAGGAGACCAAACCAAATGCCTTTGTGAAAACAAGGTTAGAAACCCCTGTAGTAGATAACCAATCTGCTAAATTGCCTGCTTCTTGTGGGGCTAAAAAGCCTGATACAGCTGACTTCGTGAGGGAGGAATTTCTTCCATTTGTGTCAGAGGGATTTGTGGCTCTGAATGAGCATACTACTCCTGTCCCCATATATATCCTAAGGGATACTGGAGCTTCTCAGTCACTTTTGTTGATGGACTCCTTGGAGTTACGTGATGAGACCGCTTCAGGGGATTTCATACTTGTACAAGGTATTGAAGGGAGGACTGTATCTGTACCCCTGCGCTCTATATTCTTGAAGTCAGATTTAGTTACAGGACAGGTAAAGGTGGGACTTATGTCAAGTCTACCTATAAAGGGTGTTTCTCTGTTGCTAGGCAATGACCTGGCTGGGGGCAAAGTAGTTCCCCCTGTACATCTTACTTCACAGCCGAGCACTGAAGATGGGGATGAGGACCCATCTCTGTATCCTTCTTGCGCAGTGACTCGTGCTATGGCCAAGAAGGCTAAAGAAGAAGATGATGTGGTGCCGTCCAGTACATTGAATAGTCAGGACTCAGGTGGTTCGCCTCATGACTCTGATTGGCCTACTATGGTTTCTCCGTTTGAGGACTTATCAGATACTTTTATCAGTTCTCTATTCAGCCAGCCGGATGGGTCTGGTGATTCTGATGTGTCTGGAGACTTGTCTCTGTCCAGAAAGCGGTTGATTAAGGAGCAAACAAATGATCCTGAAATTTGTGTACTAAAGAGGAGAGCCCTTCCTGAAAAAGAAATAGATGCAGTTCCAGTTGGGTATTATCTCAAGGATGGTGTGTTGATGCGGAAGTGGCGCCCTCCTGATATCCCTGCCAATGCAGATTGGGCAGTGGTCAGGCAAATTGTTGTTCCGAAGGTCTATAGGAATGAGATCTTAACAATGGCTCATAGTTTACCTTTAGGAGGTCATCTTGGTGTTAACAAGACTGTTGATAAGATCATGAAACACTTCTTTTGGCCTGGGCTTCGGAAAGACGTTTCCAACTTTTGCAAAACCTGTCACACTTGTCAGGTAGTTGGAAAACACCAGTTAGACCCACCTGTAGCTCCATTGTAGCCTATCCCAGCATTTGGGGAGCCATTCTCTAGGGTCATTGTTGATTGCGTTGGTCCATTACCCAAGACTAGATCTGGAAATCAGTACTTGTTGACAATCATGTGTGCATCTACCAGATTCCCCGAAGCCATACCTCTACGTAACATCAAGGCAACTGCAATCTCGAAGGCTTTGATAAAGTTCTTCACGTTGTTTGGTCTTCCCAGGGAAATTCAGTCAGACCAAGGTAGCAATTTCACTTCAGGATTGTTTCAGCAGGTTGTGTATGAACTAGGTGCAAAACAGATTCTTTCTAGTGCCTATCATCCAGAAAGTCAGGGTGCCTTAGAGCGGTTTCATTCCACTCTCAAGACAATGATGAGGACTTATTGTTATGACCATGAGAAAGACTGGGATGAAGGGGTTCATTTGCTGTTGTTTGCAGCTAGAGAAGCAGTGCAGGAGTCTACTGGATTCAGTCCATTTGAGCTAGTGTTTGGTCATGAAGTGAGAGGACCTTTGCTATTATTGAGTGAACAATGGCAAGAGGAAGAGCCGCAAATCAGTCTGTTAGACTATGTTAGCAAGTTCAAGGAAAGATTGCGTGCAGCTTGTGACCTTGCCAAAGAGAACTTGAAATCAAGTCAGGGAAAAATGAAAACTTGGTATGATCATAAGGCTAGAAGCCGTGAGTTTAAACCAGGAGACAAGGTCCTTGTGTTGTTTCCCTTGCAGTCCAATCCATTGCAGACTAGATTTCATGGTCCTTATGAAATTCTGACAAAACTCAATGATCTCAATTACATTGTGAAGACTCCAGATAGGAGAAAACCAAAACAATTGTGTCATATTAACATGCTAAAGCCTTATCATGACAGAAATGCTAGGGTTGCAGCTGTCACTTCAGATTCTCCAATGGTCGAAACGTGTGAAGATGAGGGGGAGTTTCAAGATGATGAACCAAGAATTAAAGCTGAAGTTCTTTCATGTAAATTGTCAAACACTGAAGTGTTGCAAAATCTTGATGTAAAACTCCAGCACTTAGAACCCTCACAGAGAGATCAGTTTGAAAGGTTGATCAAGAAATATGAGGATTTGTTTCCTGATGTTCCAAAGAGAGTTACTATAGCCTCTCATGATGTAGATGTTGGTGATGCCAAACCAATAAAACAGCATCCATACCGGATGAATCCTGAAAAGAGAAAGATTGCTGAGAAAGAGGTTGAGTACATGTTAAAACATGATATTATCAGACCCTCCAACTCCGATTGGAGTTCACCCTGTGTGCTAGTTCCAAAACCTGATGGAAGTACTAGATTCTGTACAGATTATCGCAAAGTCAATGCTGTAACTAGAACGGATGTGTTTCCAATACCTAGGATTGATGATTGTATTGATAGTGTAGGGCAAGCAAAGTTTCTGACCAAGATTGATTTATTGAAGGGTTATTGGTGTGTGCCTTTAACTGAGAGGGCCAAGAGCATCTCTGCTTTTGCCACACCATCTGGATTGTACCAGTATGAAGTCCTACCCTTTGGCATGAAAAATGCCCCAGCCACGTTCCAAAGGATGATACAGTCTACAATCGCCGGATTGCCACACACGGGTGCATACATCGATGACCTGATCACATGGAGTGACTCCTGGGAAGAACATCTAAAAGATGTAGAGACGTTGTTCCAGCACCTGACCCAGGCTAACCTGACTGTTAACCTGAACAAGAGTGACTTTGGTTGTGCTACTGTCACCTATCTTGGCTACGTCATAGGCCAGGGTAAGGTGGCACCCATAAATGCTAAAGTCCAAGCCATCATGGACTTTCCAGTTCCTGACAACAAAAAAGCTTTGCGCCGCTTCCTTGGAATGATCGGGTACTACCGCAAGTTCTGCAAGAACTTTGCTGAGATTGCTCTCAGTCTAACTAACCAACTGAAGAAAGGCATAAAGTTCACCTGGGATGATGCATGCCAGAGAGCCTTCAATCACCTGAAGTCTCTGCTGTGTCACTTCCCCGTGCTCAAATCTCCTGACTTCAACAAACCGTTCTCCATCGCGGTCGATGCTAGCGACCAAGCTTGTGGATCTGTGCTCCTACAGAGAAGTGACTCTGATGACATTGAGCATCCCGTGGCATACTTCTCCAGGAAGTTCAATCGCCACCAAAGGAACAGACCCTCCCATGTCACATTCTTTCACCTCCACATTGACGGGCAACAGGCGCAGCCCGTTAAGGTGGAGGTGATTGCAGAGTATATAGGGCCGGCAGTCGCCAGTCCCAAGTTGCCTCTACATTTACTTTTCTTTCGTCAAGTGGGAATTTGTACTGCTCCCTGGTTTTTGGTTCGGTTCTGTCCTGTCCCGTTTTGTTTTATAATTAAAACTCCCGTTCTTTCACCATCCTCGGCATTTGAGTCTCTTTCACCTAGGCCCATGGTCCTAGTGCTTGCCATATTGCTTTTGGCATCCGGCGGGGCACATACCATGACAAATCAACACTCGAAATACTAAAAGATTGTTGTTTTCTACATTAAAACGTTATTTCAACCAATAACTTTATTCAAAAATTTTTTTATTAGAACACTCACACTTTCTTATGGAACAGTATGACAATTCTTCTTATCATTTGCTTTTTTTTTCATAAAAATGAATATATGCAGCGTATTACAAAAAGTTTGTAAAATAATACACTACTGACATGAAAGCGCAACAGTTTACCTCAGCACCTGAATTCTCACTCATAAAGAAGCACCATGTGATTAATATGCTGCTTCAGACTCCTGGTCCCTTCAAAAGGGTCTCGTGCAAGAGTTTCAAGCTCCAGTCCTGGGGGTGCGTTTCCGGAAATCACAGATGCTAACTTACATAGTTGGACCCATTGACTGTGAATGGACGAGCTATTGAAGTTAGTAAGCAACTACGCTTTTGGGAAAAGCACTATGCATGCAGGTGTTTGCGGCCTCCACCCAATAAGCTTCAAATAACCGCATTTGAGCACAAATTACGCGGACTCATTAGCCAATTCACGACTTGAATAAATTACTGAACAGAAACACAGCAAAAACCAGCAGACAAAGAGGCCCTTTAATATTTGAGTTTGAAAACCCTGGTCAACTGAGTTTTCCTATGTGGTCACAATAAGATTGTTTGGTTACCATCTAGTGGCCAATATGTACAATTACAATTTAGAGTTTGTCCGAAACCTGCGGCTTCCACCCATCTGTTGCAACCATCTTCAGTGTTTTCCAGAATTATTGGTACCCATAAGTATAAAGTGACCAAAGTGAGATAGGGAAATAAAGGTCTATCGTTTCTCCTCAGGACCCTTTATTAAAATATTTACACAATTCTAACCTTAAATTAAGAGAAACATCAAATCCTCAACATAAATCAGATATTTTTCTCCAAAAAAGTGCCTCAGTTATTGGCACCCCTTCATTCAATATTTGGAGCAGTTTTTCTTTGCCAAGATAATAGGGTCTGGCCAAGAGAAAGTGAACATGTGTGATGAAAATTATACTTCTTTGTAACACGTAATGAATAGGCTCGTCTTGTAGGTTAATCTGTCTAGTTTATGGAACTAACTTTGTTTTTTCAATACAAGGTGTGAAAAACATTACAGCCATTTAAAGTTCATGAAGTTTGAAAACTACAGAAACACTTGGAAATCTATTTTTCACATAATTTTCATCTCTACAATATAGTATCTAAAACTACATAAAATGTACTTGTCTCTACATTTCATACCTATTAATCTTCACATTTTTCAGCACCTGAAACTATTTTTGCCAAATTCAAATTAAAAATGAGTTTTTTAACTCTTAAAAAGATGCTGTATTATGACCATATAGATTGCTGTCATAACTGACCTAAGAATTAATAATGTGTATCTGTGATACAGAATGTTTCTTTTATAATAAAAGTATGTTATGTTGCATATTTTAGTTCTTTTCTTGAAGTAAACTTTACTTTTTCTCAGGACCATCTAATTCTGCGGAGACGTAACCATATTCTTTACCCGATTAACTCTAAGAAATTCCTTATTTTGTTACAATTTTTGCTGAGAACATAGTTTAATAGGCTTATTGCAATATTGAAGCCAGGTTGACTCCTATTTGTAATGAGAACAGCATGTTATGCATCATTGCGTACACCTTGTGAAATCTGATGTCCTCTTTTGGTAGTGCTGTAACCGAGCACATTTTTGTTAATTTCACATTTAAAAATTAGTCTATCAATCCATTGAGTATACCATGTTAAAGTAGTTGTAATAACCTTTAGAAACACGTATTTCGAGTTTATATAAGTTATCTTGTTAAAAAGTTATAGCCCAATGAACATCAAAATTGTAGTGAAGTAATCGCTTGGCCAGACCCAATAGCTCTGAGTCTTCTCTTATAACGCGTGATGAGGTTAGAGTGCACATGGCATGGGTTCTGAGACCGTTCCTCTCAACAGAATCTCTCCAGACCCTTCAGATTTCATGGTAGACTCTCCTCTTCGGATAATTCCCAGATTTTTCTTGGAGTTTATGTCGAGAGACTGCGTTAGCCCAGGCAAAATATTTATTCTGCTCTCGATGAACCATTTTTGCATAGATTTTATGGTGTGCTTCAGATCATTGCCCGGCTGCAAGGTCTAACCACAGCCCAGTCTAAGCTTCCTGAGAGAAGTTTTTTTTTTTTTAAATATATCTATTTGTATTTTGACGTATTACAGAATACCCTGTATCCTACACTGTTATAAATTGTCTGAATTTAACAGTTAATTTAACACAGTGTTTTCTGGCTATTTTAACTGTAAGTAGAAATCCGTGCGCATTTAACTGTGGTTTACATTTAACATACATGGAATCACAAAATTGGCATGTGTCACAGCAGTGGTCCAGGCTTTGCAAGCAACCAAGGTTGATGGGGTACAGCCACACCAGACATGACTGAGAGTTTATGCAGTTTTGACCACTCTCAGGTTAAACAAGTGAAATGCAGGAGCACGAGGAATTGAATTGTCATTAGCACGCCATCTATTATAAACTGATTGTAAAATTTGTGTTAAAATGACTGGCAAAAAAGGAGCCAGTTAAAATAATTGACAAAGAAGGTGCCAGTTTATCACTGAGCAACAATGATGTCCTGGGCCTTTGGAAGAAATATAGCCCTAAATCATGGAAGATCCTCCACCATACTACACAATGGGTATGAGTTGCTTTTTTATATGGCAATTTCAGTCTGATCTAAACCCAACTTTGATGTTTATTGCCAGAAACTTCCATTTTGTCTCATCTTATCATATAACCCGGTCCCATTGAAAGTCCCAGTAACATTTTGCAAACTGTAGGCTCTTTAGTTTGTTGTTAATTCACAATAGTTTTTTTTTTTTTGTTCTGTCATTCCTCGCAAACAACTGATGTTGTGCTGCGCTGATGTTGATGGCGTCTGATGGTAGTTTGGGAGTCTTTCTGACCCCAAGACTCAACTAACCTCTGCAATTCTCCAACAGTCATCCTTGGAGATTCTTTTGCAGTTGTCCTCCTCAAGGTGTATGGAGTTAACATAAACAAACTTCCTCTACCAGGCTAATTCTTAACATCTTCCATCTCTTTAACCCCTTTGTGCAGAGGCCAAATATGGCTATTTATGCAATACTCAAATTAAGGCTTTATATTTCAAGATCTGAACCTCACAGAGTGGGGGGGAATTACTTACATGAAACAAGATATTTGTAGCATTTAGAATTCCATCAAATTTCAATGTCTTTCCATAATTTTAGTTCAGAGTAAGGGCCACAAACAATCTTCATGAAAATTTATCAATGAAATTATAAAAAAAATTTAAAAATTGAAAAAATGGCTGGCATTAAAAACAATACATTTCTGGAATCCTAAACTTCTTGACCACAAGTGTACCTCATCTGACAAAGCATTTCAAAGTTATCTACTCTCTATGTGCAAAACAAGACCACTCTCCAAGTGGCTCCCCATGAGGTCAGAGCCCTTAACACAGCGCACTGTCTCATCATAAAATAATTCTCTGTTTAACACAAATCAACTTTTCACTCAAAAAGTTCAATATGAATCAATGATTTTCTAGTGGAATTCAGTATGAATTTATTAACATAGGTGTGAATGGACATCAATAGTCACCAGTAGTGCTTGTGCCTTACTTTCGTTTAATTTTTCAGCTTTCATTCCTGCCATCTGATGTTCGATTCTCTCTTTGCCCAACTCCAGTGATGTCACGTGACAGCCTTCAGCATGCCTGCGTCTCGTTGTCCAATCACGTTTCCTCTTTCGGTTTCAGCTGTGGTATTTCGTTCATTGCTTCCACCTGTGCTTAATTCTGGGTCTCGCTAAACCCAGAATGCATTCTCTGATAGGATAATTACTAACCCGTACTAACCAGCACTTATTTGAGGGTGATTGTAAATATTTTGTCTCATTGCATTAACCTTAATTAACTCATTAGTGAGTGCGGGTGTTTCTAGCTTTAGTAATTCCTGCCTAAGCTGTCTCTGATTAACTGCATTTAAAGCTGTGCTTTCCTGTGCTTCTCTCGTGGTGCTTTATATTTGTCACGTTTAGATTACCTCAATCTAAACTGTCTAGCTTGATTGATTGTCTAAGAGTCTTTTCTCGAGTCATTATTGTTAATCTGGTTCTCGTGTAATTGTTTTATCAATCCCATGTGTTTCTGTTTCCTTTCGAGATTGCTTTCCGAGTCCCCGTCTCCTCTCGTGGCTATGTCTGTGGGCAAAGTGAGAAGAGACATCAGATGGAACTTTGTTAGACTTCGCTCTGCACGGTGAAATCTCAGCTCCTTGTGCCTACCGAGTATTTCCTTTATATGATTTTAAAAGTCTTGTATATTGTTGTCTGCCCCTTGTCTAAGTCTGCCAGTGAATCCGTCAGTCTAGTTAGGTCCAGTTTTTGTTTTTCTAGTTTATACACTCTTGGAGTGAGTATTTCTGTTTCCCCCTGCCTTGGGCAGTGTACCTTAGTTTTTCCCATTTTTTTTTCAGTGCATGTGCACGGTATTTTGTTTCTGGCCTGTGTGCCCATTTTCTCCTTTAATGTTTGGTGTTCAATAAACACTTCTGGATCCTGCATCTGGTGTTCCCCAGACCTCATCTTCACAGTTCACTCTGAGATGGAAAGCTTGCTGTTTACAATTCTGATGATCCAAGTGAAACGCAAGCTTGCATAAATGCTTTTCACACCCTATAAGGAACAAGTATAACTCATTTATACAGCAATATCTGAAATATGCGTTATTGTAACAAAACAGACATTACCACATCAGGAAAAAGCAGAAAATATTCTACCCTAGATTGAACAGAGTTGTCCATGCAACAAACAAAGCAGAGGATTTACTGAAGTCTTTGAGCTAAACTCCAAGGCATTCTATTTTGTTGAATGTGGAATAAATTCTAGAACAGATTGCCATGTTAAGCAAATGCTAGCACATGCAGTATTATTAGCAAACGCTATCAGCTATTCTTGTTAACCACTGTAGCTAACTAGCTCTTTGCTCATGATAGTAAACCGAAAAAAAAAATAGCTGGCTAGTTAGCTAGCTGGCTGGAAGTATGATAGAGCGACTCCATATAAAGACAGCTGAACTCATATTGCAAGAGGAAAAACTTTCCATCATTTCTCCTCCAAAGAATCAATGCTGTCAGCTCTCCAGTCTGTTCCATTCAGAAGAAATGCCATTTTACATCTCTGAATCACATTTCCATCCTGCCAGTATGAGCTCAGCACTCCAGGGTTGGTTCTGGAAGTCTTTTTTTTCCATTCAATCGTGTCATTATCAGCTTCACAAGGTTGTGAGAATACAACCTAACTGCTATTATGCAAGTGTTTAAATACTTTTCTGAGGGTCCAATCAGTGTCTTTCAATTACTGAGGAAAGCTTAAACTGTCTGGAATTGGATTACAAAATGTGTCAATCAATAGGAAATTACTGGGAGAATCTCATGTGGGCGTGACCTACAGCTGTGCTTTATGCAGATAAGCCCGAGTAACCAGTAAGTGTATTTCTGCGAAAGTTTGTATGTGGCTCTAAAAGACAGCTGAATTCTTCAAGGGAGAGATCTACATGTAAATTCACGGTAGGGAATTACGTGTTTTTAATACGTGATGACTATAATTGATAACAGAATGACAGGATCAAAACCATGGCGAATTTTTGCATCAGAAAACAAATATTTTTATGACGTAATTTGGATACCATTGGCTCACTATAGCTGATGCGGTTGCTACAAAGAACAACAAATTTTTCTGTTTAAAAGAAATCAATTTTTTTAAACGGTTGGATAGATATTATAGGCAAGTATATGAAGAAGTTTGTACATCAGGCCCAGCTGAAGAGTTTAATTCATGCAACTCCTGGAGAACAGGGATTGGACTTGACTCGTCCATATTCTAAACCGTGTTCAAGCTTGGATTGCTTGTGAATATTCAAAAACTGATCCGGGTGTGTCGTCGAGTGATAGAATGGCATGACTTTGTGCATCAATACAGCAGCTCCATGTTTGCTGGCATCTACATCTGCGCAGAGAGGTTAAACATCTATTTTATTGATCTGATATTTGAAATGAGTATTTTTTATTTTTTTTTAATTTTATTATATTCCTGATTTGTGCAACTCAACAACTTTTTGTCGCACATCACCACTCTGTTCTTCGGTCTTCCCAATAGAAAGAATGATGATGGGAATTTTGCCTGTGTCACTTCATATTGTATTTACACCCCAGTGAAACAAGAAGTCATGGGTGACCACTTAAGGCCTCCACTATGACTGGAGATACTCATCAGTTACATTTTAAACAGGATTTGCCAGGGTTGCAAATAATTATGAGTTTTTGGAGAAAAATGTTTTATTTAATCTCAACTTTCTTTCAATAATTTTACTCCAATGAAAAGGTTCTGTGAATATTTTAAAATAGAAGACCAAGAGAATAAACAGCATAAACATTTCTTTCAGCTTGTTTTGCTCATATTCAGTCAGGGTGCCAAAATTCTTTTCTTCTTCAAGTGCATGTCAAAGTATTTGGAAATTTTGGGCACGTATTTAAGTGTGAATGCCGCTAATCACAGAGTAATGTGGTCAGGATCCCTCAGCAGAGAAGAAACATGATTTACAATGTATGCGCATGCTTGTCATTTCAGGTTAATTAATAAAAAATAATAAATAAAAAAACAAAAATGGGTAACCCTTAAAGTGCTTAAATTACTTTTCAAAAAAAATAATATAAATTATATTGTGCTGTTGAAAACCTATCATGTGGTGACTTGTTTAAAAGGGCTCCCCAGCGGGATCTGTTTTAAACAAGTCACCACATGATAGGTTTTCAGCAGCTTTGAATTTGATATCTTACATCATTGAGCAACACTATTTGTATTTAGCACTCGAAGGGTTAAGTAGGCCACTGTGATGTTGAACATTCCAAAACTGTGCCAAGCAGGTATGTAGATGACAGCTAAGCTAGTTCAGAAATAGACAGGAATCACACGTATGAGCAATACTGCCCACCTCATTTCATATTATTGCAACGGTGAGGTATGGTGGTGACTGGGTCATGCTGCAGATGTGTTTTGATTTGCAGGAGAGACCACAGAAAGTAAGAGCTGAAGGACTTGATAGATAGGGCAGAGCATAACCAGATTACAGACAGCCATAAGGGGAAATTTGTATTGCGGGTAATCAGCGGTCACCAACTGGGCTGTGTGCCAAGATGGCAGAAAATCTTTTCAGGCAGTTTTGAGCCTGATTTTGAGGAGAAAGATGACATTTTATTCGGACAGTGAGTCTTGACTTGAACTCTGCCGAAAAATCAGAAACTTTAGAGACCTGGAAACTGCCAAAAAGAGTGAGGAATAATCAACCATAAATAATAATAATAAAAAAAGATTTAAAAAAGGGAAAAGCAGAGAAATCCTGTTATTTAGAGTTTTTTTGTTTTTACATTAATGGATTTTAATGCTTCATTTGCATTTTGCGAAATTTGAATGAGTATGTCATTTTGAGTGAGTGAAAATGTAAAAATGTGAATGGATAAGATGGAATGTAAAATGCGTATAACGGTTTGAACACTGAAAGGTCTAATCAAGAAGGTAACCTATATAGAATGTTATTTGAATTGACCAGCAATGAGCACAAACCCCGTAAATGTTCAGGTTAAGATCGCGCAAAGCGTAATGAATTAGCTAAATGTAATTACGACGCGTTTCCTTTTCAGCAGGTCAATTCTTATTTGCCATAACCCCTGTGTACATTAGGGGGCAGTATCGTGCCATTGTGCGTATGTTTTTCATCGCCTGCTATTTCAATTAAATTGGTACTTTCAGCATTCCACACTATAGACAGAAAAATGCATTGTTTTCCCGAATTGCAATACAACAGTACATGCCCCTAGTACTTTCTCTCCTTACCCATCAGTAATACAGTTGTTCTGTCGTGGGCATTTCTCCACTGAAGACATATTCTAGCAAAAAGGGAAAATATATTTGTATTTAGTGTAAAAAACAAACAAACAAACAAAAAAAAAAAACAGTAATTGTTTTGTGATAGTGAAATCTGAGTCAGATAATAAAAATAGAAATGTACTTTTATGTCTCATTTTTTTTGTCCACTATTCCACAGAAATCAGCACAATACCCATATTAATATGGTTTATTAAAGAAAGCAGCAAATATCTTATTTGTAAATATGTATTGAAGGTGTACAGTAAATGAACCGAATACCAAATTAATATTTGTTGAGCAACATTGAAAACCATCATAATCATTTTTTTGAAATACTTGTCTCATGTTGTAAGGTCAAAAATGACATACACTTTGTCGTATAAACTCCGTTCCCCTGTCTGGGTCTCCCTCAAATGTCAAACTAAAAGATTTTACTTTAGGAGCACAAATACTCATTTTTTTTCCCTCAAGTGAGACCGATTATCAGGGATTTACTCTTTCATTTCCCAAGTTTTTCAAAATAAAAATGGTATCTTTAGTTTAGAGCAACAGAATCACTGTCCCGAAACACACCGTCTTCCCTCCTCCCTCGTGCCTTCAAGACAGAAGCTGAGAAAAGTTATAGATCACATACTTGTTGCCCTTTGACTTTTGTTCTTTGTGTAGTCAAAGCAGTGAAAAGGTGCCTTCCCTGCTCTGAATACCGTATTCTCTATGTCAAAGGCTTGTGTTTCATACATAGACAATAAAGCATCCTGTTGATTTCTGCCACCTGGGACTCCTAGCACGGCTTCCCTGTCAGCGCAGCTTCACAAAGGAGTGCACTCACTCTCTCATTCATGGCGCGGAGCTGAGAAGATTACGCATTTTTATTCCCGACCCCTGCTTGTCAAAATAAAGAATCCCCATTTGCATTTTACTTTCAGAGGAGAGAAAAAAAAAAACGGTGTGACATGAAAATGACAAGAAGACAATTCAACTACTGCACAGCATGGTTCTTGTGTCATAACCTGTGAGTCAGTGCACCTGAATTCCATTTTTATTCCGATATTATAGGATCTGCGTATTGCATGCTGCTTTAGACAGAAATCCAGTGAAATAGAAATTGTCTTTCTGTGGAAGGTTATTTTAGAAAGAAGAAAGCCTATGTTATCACTTGTCATACTCAGTACAGGTAATTGGCCCCACAATGTCATGCACTGATTTCCCGTAGCATATATTGTCACCGTTTTTCAGTAATTGCCCATGCCCCTGAGAGAATACATTTGAAATATAGTTGTAGCACAGAACCTTTACATTCTCCTCACATGGTGATACACCTAACATGCAATATAACGCAATGGAAACTGCATATTTCCTGGGTCGCTGTGTGCAGCATTTTTCTACTCAAGGGGCTATTTTGTTAACCTTACAACAAAAAATAGAATATATTGGGTTATTTACATGGGCTATACACTATATTCACATCGTATATTTAAACATTTCTCTAAACACCTGCCAAGTGGGTCATTTTTTGGGTGGAGTTTTGCAATACGATCTGCAAAATATTGGGTTCAAGGCATATATACCATTCACTCAAGTTGTATGGCCATATGGTCATTTGATCCTATTTTTAAGTGAACTGCTGTATGGTTTCTCATGCACAAGCATGTGTTTACGTCAGTGTGCGCATGTGCGTTCGCATGCATTACCCTGCATCCGCGTATGCTGAGGTGTGGGGATATTTTGCAGTTTTCTGATGCTTCTGCCGCGTTTACACTAGGCCAAGATTACCACGATTTGGCATTTTTTGAAAATTGTGTGAAAATTTTGCGAAAATTGATGCAACTCATCTCATCAAGCACGAGAGATCGCAGATCCAAATTGTGGTGATCACACGGGATCTCCATCATAATGAGGCATCTTTACGATCAAAGCAAAATTTTAAACATGTTTAAAATTTGGCCACGATTGTACCGATTTTTTAAAAAAATCGTTTCAGAGCTTAGTAGAGTATAGGCATCTGAACAGATCGTGTTAGCGCGTGGAAGAATGCAATGTTGCGTGGCGGGCTAATCGTATTTCAACGTAATTAAGCGAATGAGATTTTGTGTAATGTGAGTACCCTTTGTCCCACGATCCTATCAAGCTCTTATGCGATTCTACGAAGATACAGATTCTATCATGGTCTATTACGATTCCATGCATTTCTACTGACATTTTAACACGCTGTGCTACGGTATAAAATTATTAACGTCCATGATCTATCACGCTCTATTGCGCTCTCTTGTGCCGTGACCCGCTCAGATGCATTTGGCATGCTTTCCTGTAAAAGGCGTCACGCTACCTGACGAAATTCATTTTGATCCAACTGCAAAGCACTTCACAATATACACTGCCCGGCCAAATAAAAAAGTCACCGTTTGGAAATTAATGAACAAATTCTATAATTGGGTCATTATTGCGGTTATTAATATGTTTCAGCTGGCAATAATCATTTCAGCCCTGACTGATGCAGCGCGTCGCTTCTCATTTCTTAAAAAATCACGTCGGAAGACACATCCCTTGATGGTAGAAAAGATGTTACAGTATTTCAGAACGGGCAAGTCATTGGCCCGTATTTAGCATAGAAAACCATGAATGACAAAAACAAGTATGAGGAATCATTTTCACAAACATATTTGCCACCACTAAGTCCTGACCTTAAACACATTAAAAGCTATTGGGGTTTGCTCAAGAAAGACCACCGAGTGGTTCAGCCATGATGTCGAGAAGACAAGATCTCAGTGAAAAATTATGGCATTTCTGATCGAAAATAAACGCTCGGGCATTGCGTATTGTTGTCAAAACAATGACAAGATGAATATGCACTGTAATCAAAGCTACAGGGGTTCCAACTAAATATTTGTGTGTGCGACTTTTTTTTGGCCGAGCAGTATTTGATTCCTTTAAAATAACATAAGGAGATGCCACCAAAGAAAGGCTCCAAGGGCGAGGGGAAGGAAAGGGTTCCACTTCAACTCCGCTGTCCCAGAACCTTGGATGGAAGCAACTAGGGCCAGTATATAGGCATGCACCAGACGAGCAAACAAGCATACTTCATCTGTAGGACATGCATCCATGTTTCCTCGGTGGAGTCACTGGACAAACTAAAGAAATGTAAAATCTACCTCCTTTTTATACCAGTCTTGTCCCAATCGTGTTCAATCGCCCCACTATACCATAACAAAAGGCAACAAAAGGTAGCAAATCTTTATGAAAGACAAGGAACGTGAGAAAGTGTGAGGATGTGATCAGGAACCAGTCACGAGAACCAGGCAATGCAGTAGAACTTGCTTTATTAATGAAGGGGAGCACCTCCGCAGGGCAGAAGGTAAAAGTACAAAGTCCACAATCCAAAAATCAAAATCCAGATGGGCAAAAATAGGATCAAAAACCAGGGCAGCAATCACAGTAATCGTAGTCTGACAGAAATGGGTCTGGTTCACAGGAATAGGTGTATCAGAGAAGCAAAGCCAGAATCCAAAGGGTGTAATCCGAATCGTTACCAGGGCAGCAAACATAGATCTCGTAGTTGGGCAGAAAATGGTCAAAACACACAGATGCAACAATAATCCAAAAATCACAAAGGCAAAAATCGAAAGTCAGGCAATCCAGTCAGAAAGATAAACACTGAGTAATCAAGGCGAGAAACATAGCACAAGAAGACTGAGGAAAACAATCTGACGGAGTGTGGCTGTGAAAAGACACCTAATATACACTTCTGGGAAGATCACATGGGGAGAACCACAGGTGCAGAGAGTCAGACTGATTACAAGGGGAAGGCACATGAGGAAAAGCCTAATCACATAAAATTGGTCAAAGCCAAAACGTGGACAGGGAACATGAGACATTCCTATAAACAAACATACGGCTCCAGTCACGCAGTTTCTAACGTGCATAGATAATGAGAAACAGGACAGCGCGATCAGGTGTGAGCTTCCACAGAAAATGCAGCAAAGGTAATCAGGGAGAGCAAAGAGGCGGAGACTAGAACAGGGCGAGTGCTGAGAGATCGTTAGTCAATTAGTAAGTGCAACTATACAAATCCTTGGCGATCGTTAGTAAGTTACTATTATATACAAGGTTAGTTGTTGTTAGTAAACTTTGGGGAAAATAATAAACTGTTAGTATTGTTAGTAAAAAGAAAAGAAGAGTGAAGCCAGTAAATGAGATCGGAAGGGAGATTGAAAACCAGAATCTAATAAATCACCCGAAGAGTGAAACACAAGACTGGGGCTGAGTGCAATGACAAGACATGAGACCAGACGGGGGAGACAAAGTGTAAAGCAAAATGGAAAACATGAACCGGAATGAGAATATGGCAAAATGTAAAACATGGAAAAGTAAACTAAGACTAAACATGACAAAACAAAGTAACCAAATCACAATACATGATACAAAGAATAGTCAGACAAAGCAGTGGTCACTAAATACCAGAATCAAACATCATGGCAAGGCCAGGCACAGAACTTAACCACGCATGGGCATGAACATGGCAATGCAGAACGGAACATGAGCACATAACAGAATCACAACAGAAAGAGTATAGATCGTAGACCGGAATCGTGATGATTGTAATAGATTGTGACAGATAGTCATAGAGCCGTAACATACCTTCATGGAATGGTAACGGATTGGATATCCAATCGTGGCAGATATTGTTCAGGATCCTAACAAAATGTATCCTATCCTTTTAGAGCTTATGAAACTGTAAAAAAAGCATCACAAATTGGAAAGGTAAACAAAAAGTTCCACAATCCCGGAGATCTACTGCGATCTTCGGTTCGTATTAGATCGGCATAATCGTGGCTCTAGTGCAAACATAGCATTAGTTCCCTCTGTCGTGCGCTCCATTGCGAATGCCACGATTGGCCATTCATAGCCGATCGTGGAACTTCTTTGAAGCTGCTTTCACATCGGACGCGAAACAAATTTTTCGCCGGACAGATTACATTCAAAGTCAATGTGAATACTTTGCGTCGTTGCATTGACTTTGAATATAATCTGTTGTGCGAAAAATTTGTTTCACATCCAATGTGAATGCGGCTTAAAATTGAAGGTTTGGATATGAGGTGATGCAATGATCACGACTGACAATTAATCGTTTTGATTGTAGGAAATTTTTGAACCATCCAAAACTTTTCTACTATCAACACGATTGCCACGACTGACCGCGAGATCTGATAAGATCTGATAGGATCACCGCAATTACTCCACGATTAAGACCCCGATTTCAATCGCGCCATGAATCATGATAGTGGGAACCTAGCATTATATGAGAAAAAAGGCTTTGTGCATTGTCACTTTCTAGAATTCTCAGATTAAAAGCCTGTGAGGAAAACAACAGCTATCTTAACTTTCCAAAGTTAGATCATAAACATAATAGCACTTATCTAGTCTTGCCAAAGCATTAAGAAACAGATAAAAGTATAAAGATAAGAATTCTCAGGAAGAAGCTTTATCAATGCAATAATGTGAAATCAAGTCAATATTTGAAATTTCAATACAATCTCTTGGAATAAATTGTATTTAAAAAAACAAACACAGTGAACATTGTTAAAATGAAAGAATGAATGAACAAATAATACATTATGTATAGTAAAGAAATACTATACTTCTCTTTGTGCCAGGCAGGTGCATATGGAATTTTGCTGCAAAGAATGCAGTCTGACGACCTTCTGGAACTAGCAGAAAATGCATAAAAATGTCGGAGTGGGACAATTAAGTGCCATACCGTCTAAACCTGGCTATGAAAGGTTATATGTACAATTATGTGCTGTACCTCCCATCCTGGATGCACAAGGTTATATGTGCAATTGAGTGCTATACACTGTATCAAGGCTGAACAAGTTTATATTTACAATTATGAGCTATACCCTGTATCATGGCTGTACAAGGTATGTGTAGTATAGTATTATGGCCAGGAAAGCCCTTTGTTGCTATTTTCCTCATAACTCAATTCTCCTGTGGCCTTGCTCACTTTTTCACCCCGTGTATCAGTATATGAAGCATGCAACTGCTCTCTCCCCCTTTCTCTCTCGAACGGTTGCTGATTTTTATTGGAACAACAACAGGAATCATTGAGTTTCCAAAGGGCCCAACTCTAACGAATTACAGGTCTGCATATCTCAAAACAATAAGGGAGAACTTTCTCGTAATTTCAGCAAAAGAATCCCAATGACTCTCTCTTGTAAAGCAATAAACTAAAAATATATGGGTCATAACATATGGGCAAAAAAAAAAATGTAATTTTTCCCTTTCTCGAAAAAGAGTGTTCCTTGGAATTGGGCTTTTCGGAAACTCAAGGATTCAATTATAAACTAATGACAGTTTCCAGGTTTACTGGATCAAGAAAGACGTGCTACTGTGAAAAGAATTGTTTGCATCAAAATTTCATGGTTAATTCATCTTAACTAATGAGAGTTTGATATAATTTCTTGTAAGACAAGCATAAATTTTGTTTTGATTTATAGCCATATTCCATTTATTGTTGTATCAATGTAGACATTGCACCTACAACCAAAAAAATAAAAATGAATATGAGACTTGAATGAATCTTACACTGTAAGACCTCGTCACTTGTTCGCAAGCCAGGTGATGACATTTCATGCAACAATGGCTTAAATGTGCTTTCATCCTGAACAAGACCAGATATTTGCTAGTTCCTTTTTTCAAGCTGAAATGATAGAAGCTTGATAGTTGTTCTCTCAATCTAGATTAATTTCACCTGATATAATACATGTCCAGATCCTGCTTTGTTTTAAAGATGGATTGCCCATTCCAATAGCAAATGTTTTCAAAGACTTTTTAAAAGTTATGCAATGTTAGGTGCTGTCCCGGTTTCAAAATGAGTTTATTGGCTGATTTCATTATAAAAAGCATGATAAAGAGGGGAAAACAGCTTCCCTGTGACCCACCCATCTTTTTAATCCCCATAAATGGATAAAGGAAAATAATATCCATAAAATGATTGTGCTGTACTGAAAAAAGCCAGGGGGTTGAATATCACAATGGAAAACATTGCCGGACTCCAATCACTGTGAGGCAGCATATTTTCCATTGAGTTACATAACCAGCAATTGATAGGAATAGCATAGGTGATAGGTGTGGACATCTATTGTGTCTGTCGCGTGTTATGCAGATTGAGCATTAGGTGTTTGGTTTCACTCGTTTTTTGAAAGCTGGAAAAAGTTCATAACAGTTTGCGCCAAAGTTCCGTTGACCATTATTTTATGAGCCCTAAGCTAAATAAAACTGCTGACATACATATCAAACCCTTAAAAAAACACATTGAACACACTTAGGGCCCAATTTTTTGCATATGTGATGCACTTATGGGCCATCTCTACCTCACACACAATTCATTAATGGGAGTGCTCCTTCTGAGTATATTTGAATGTCCGCACACGTTAAGCTATAGTCACAAGCAGGCAAGATATGCAGAGCGGCTACCTGTCAAAAGAGATTCAGCATTAATATCGCCAACCTATGTCGGGGCTCTGGTATTTGCACAACAGGAATATGCACACCCAGCTGACTTTGTTTACTGCTGTCGAAATGGTCATCTTTATTTTGTGGACATTAATAAAGCATTTTTATGATTACAAATAACGCAGAAACCTCTTTGGTGCATTTTTGTCAATAAAAAAAATCAAATTAAGGGTGTTCACTAAAGCAACAATGGCTGTGTTTGGAACCGTTTCGGCCAACTTGTTGACTGCATACTGTGCCGGTGTATACAAGATGCCTCAAGCTACTCCGCATAGTAGTAGCTATCCAGTGTATTAGCCTGCATGTGACAATAAGTATGTCCTTTACTACACGGTCACATGCCCAGTCAGTCATTACAACCACTCTGGTGTTGAATCTATATAGAGAAGTTTTGGCTGTGTATTGTGAAAATTGGCTTTTGTCGTATGACATTGATGTTCTCATAAACTTCAAACCTCATTGCCTTGCTTTCTCCGGTAGTTCCAGTGTAATTTGCTACCAGAATGCAATTCCAGAATTTAAAAAACAAAATCGCTTTGTTACAACAGAATTAAAATCGGCATATACGACCAAGACAATTGTAAACTTGACTGGGGAAATTTGGATTGCTTGTATCACAGATGTCCATGACCTTCAGAGAAGGATGTCTCTGACACTCTCCTTCAGTTAAATTTAGAGCACTCTTTAATTGCATATCCATCTCTGCCTCAAGGCAATTATTCAACAGGCTTGGCCTACTCTCCCAATCAAGCAAATGCCGGCTACAGCACACGTTTTGCACGCCAAAAATTGTTCCAAAACTGAGCAAGTAAAATTAAATAAAATCTAGTTAACATAATATTCGAGTCTCAGTTTATGTGCACCTGATATCATTCAACCATGTACTCATATAAACCAGTAGTAAGGTGAGGCCTGCTCGAAGAACAAGCACACAGGCACCACAGTTAGGTTAAGTTATTATCAATGCTTACTGTATGCCCGCAAGTAGCCAAAAACAAATTGATGATACAATGGAACACGATGCATTACAAGCATGTCATGATATTCATATTAATGTCATTAATTCTGAACACATTGCTCTGTTCTGATGGAATTTGAAATAGGCTGTGCTTCAATTTAGTCATGGTTCAGGCAGGTCGTATGTGGAGTGCTTTATGTATCAGAAAGATACCAATAATTGCCTTGCGCAACCAAATTTAAATGACACTTCCACTGGTGTCATGTTATTTACATGTAAAAATCCCCTTAATCCTCTATTAACCAAACCCATTTCCAATTGTGCTAAAATTATTTCCCTATGCAAAAATGTTTATTTTAGGCCATTATTTGAAAAACAGCAGACAAAAAATTTTTCGACACATTTGGCCCACCTTTCCAAATTGTACCAAATCTGCTACATTGAGTAATAATGCTAATGAAAAAATGAAAGTGACGGACCATTCAAGTTATTCTCAAATGTTTATTTGGCAGTGAGAAACGAAACCAACAGGGTGTCCCGGCTGTTAACCCTTTCACTTCAGGTGGCAGATGTGCTACGCTGGTTAATAGAGGGTTAAAATATAACGAGGCCATTGATATTCATCTCTCTGGCCAGCTGCGTGGAGGTCTGGCAAAACAACAACAAAAAATTCCAGTTAGTACCAGTTAGTCGTTGCGCGAGAGGAAAATTAGAAAAGACTTTGCACATACTATATATGATCAGGTGTAGCGGAAGCAGAAACATCTGGCCCTTAGAGGCACAGGCCGCGGTAAAGAGAGAACCAGACCAAAAAAAAAGTGGGAATGATTGAGAGATAAGTAGTGGTGCCCTTTTTAGACAATAAAACACATAGGCTAAACTTTGTACATGCATTGTTTGCACACAGTTGATGAAAACATACAGTAATACACTTCAGTTTACGTTTGATCGACAGAAATGATAGTATTTCATTTCAGCAGCATGTCCACGCGCACATTTTTTCAAGAAGTCACGGGCAGGTCACTGCTCACCATGCACAACGTCATGCTGAAAGGGGCGAGCTACTCTCTTGTCAACTTTCTTTTTTTTTATCACGGTGTCTCTGCTTTGAATAGCCCTTTTTTGTCCAGATTCAGATATCAGACAAGTCTTTTGTAATCTCCACAGTTTCATACATTTTATTGTCGCAGTGAGTTTTACAGCCGTATGCACTATGTGAAGGCATTAAGTGTATGTATCACTGAACTCGGGAGTCATCTTTATCCAAGGTCATCCCCTGTCTCTGCCGGCCTGAGGCTCCAGTGAGCATCAGTGAACGCTGGGACTCCTTCCACGCTCCTGCGGCCCCCTCTCTTCCACATCGTGTTTAACCTTTCAGGGCTTTTTAAAGGTGGACAAAGGTGAGTGAAAGTGCCAGTAGGCAGCAGATTTGCAGCATGATGAAAGCTCCTTTGTCAGGGGGCCCTTTGGCGGCTGCGGTGGTCCTAATTTGCCTCTGTTCCCCTAACTTGCGATTGTGTCCCAGTCGATAAGGAGGGCTGCTGAGCATATGGGTGAAATGCAGTGGCGAAAACTGAAAGAGTGACATCCGCTGGACCCTGAGGCCAGAGATGAGTATCTCGCTCCTCTGAATTGCTGCACCGCAAGCTCTACCATGGGCATCTGCTGAAGTATTTCTTTTGTTTTTGTTTGTTTGTTTTTTGGGGTTCATTCAGGTAACGGCGTATAACTACTGCCTCCAATACTGCCTCGCCACATGCTCAAGTAGAAGACCTGCGAGAGAGCCTGGGGGAAACCCCGGGCTCTGGACTGAGGCAGGAGGAAGTCACTTGTGTGCCAAACCAGAGAGCTGAACAGCAAGTGGACAATCGGAGTTCGCTTAAACCCCAAACTTACAAAAAAAAAAAAAGCTGTGAGTTCACACCGACGGAAATGTATAAATATAAGCGCGAGGAGACAACTGCTCAACTGGAACTCAGTGGATTTGATTAGTATCATCGGAAACGATGACAGCGTTTGTTGAGTATTTTCGGTTATGCAGCAATAGGCAAGGGAAAGACTTGTGTGCAGAATCTGACGTTAATATCTGTGTTAAGATCTGAAGAGCTCGCGGCTTTAAGAGACAATGCATCCCAGTGGATGTCAAGAACTGGTGAACATCTGACAGGCGAGTATGTCTATAACTATAGAATTCTACTGACTCTTACAGTCAAAGACCCAGAAAACTTTGAACTTTCACTTGAAAGAATATCATACCAATACACGCACGGTTTCTGTGGGATATTGATCGCAGTGACGACAACTAAAGAATACTAATACTACCAGCATTTCAAATTCCATGACAGTATTAAAAAAAAAAACAACACACAGCTTTTTGTCTGCCTATCGCCTTTACTTCCCATGCGTTCTTTTCGAAAGATGACTGAAGCTAATCCTAATCCTGTCCAAGCTTTTGTGGAGCTGGTCTTTGGTGTAGGAGCCTGTACTGGGAGCCTGTGAGTCAGCGTGGCTGTTGCAGGTGGCTGTGGGGTGCAGGTGGACTGAGGGCAGATGGGGTGTGTTCACTGCGGTGTTGAGCGCATCTTTCCTCAGTCGTTCGCGTTGCCAAGGCCCAGCGAAACTCCGCTGATAGAGCCGTTTAGACACAAAAGGGGCTGAAAGCTGGCCAGACGGTCTCGAGACCAGGGTCCCCCGGCCACATTAGCGCAGAGAAAGAGCGCCTCAGTGTTAGCGGCCTGGCTCACCTTGGCAACTGATGAAACGATAACCAACCCCTCTCCCCCCCCCCACAAATGGACCTCATGCAGCGTCAAAAACGTTTGTGCGCGTTGACTGAGTCAGATCAGGCAGAAAAGATATGAGTGGGAAACTTCATAACCTGCTCATGTTTCCGGACCCCGTGAAAAGATTTGTATAATATATTCAGATTTGATGGATTTTCCCATGTTCCCCTGGACAGCCCATTATTGTTGATGTGTTTTCAGATAATGAATCCCGAATCCCCCTGTCCCCACCCTAACAGAATCCATGTTGTCTAGCTGTTTCACTGCAATTCGGTCCCCCATTCGATCACATGTAGTAGTCTGGAGCACATGGAGTATCGTTGACTGTCCAGCTTCAAGGGACCAGGGTAAGTTGAAATGTATTTTCCAGGGAGGGTGGGTGCCATCTGATGGAATTCCTACCCAGCTGTTGGAAGAGGAACGTGACCCATCGGTCGGTACTGTTTTTAGGGCTCTGGCGCAGCTTATCTGATGATGATAAGATCTTTTGTAAGTGCATGAGGACCTATGATTCACAAACAATGCGAAAAATGGCATTATTTGTTTCAAAATAAATTAATAGTACTCTGGGGGGAAAGTATCCCGCTGAGGGTAAAATTCAGTGACTGAATGAATGAAAGGGCAGCTCAGGCGAGGATAATTTTGCTGTTAAAAGCAGTGATTGCTGGATTTTCTTTTATCGAGACGTAATAGATTGTTTGGCCTTGGAACAAAGGATATCATTTAAACTGTGAAATGAAACTCAGCAGCAATCAAAACACTGCCCACCTACGATGGTTCTTTTTCTTTTTCTTGGAGACGAGACGTGTTGTGGCGAGAATTACATCTTCAGCATTAGATCCGACAATTCCCTGATCAAATTGCCTCAGATGAGAAGTAATATTGAACAGGGTTACCCAGGCATTACTCGTAACTCAACAGTGAGAAGTTTTTTTTTCATAATTGATCTATTTCTGATTGAAAATGACGGAGTATTACTATTCTGAAAAAAAAAATTTCATAACTGAACAGTGGAAAGGTAAATTTAGTCTTTGATGAATGATTGAATCCATTATATATAGATTACAGTACAGTTTCACTTAACATTGCTTATTTGTACTGCATATGGTTAGGTTATCCCCATGGATATGAAGTGATAGTGAGAATGCAACAATCTTGTGTGGGTGAGAAAGATGGAGCCACAGATTTTGAGAAAGTCATTTTATTTTATTGTATATTCCAGGTGCTGAGATGGAACGGATATGTATGATTCTTCTCCTTATAAGTAAAGCCCTTTCAGTCAGTGCACAGTTCAATGGATACAACTGTGACGCTAACTACCACAGCAGATTTCCTGGTGAGCAAATTAGCGCTAATGGTTATGATTCCAGTGCAGTTCTATTTAAAGACGACTCCTCATTTTAGTCAATTTTTAGTGTCAATCAGATGCTCAGGTGATGCTGTGGGATGCTTTTGTAAGAATGGGCTGTGTGTATGTTCCAGCGGAGAGAGACATCAGCGTTTACTGCGGGGTGCAGACCATCACACTGAAGATAAACTTTTGCCCCGTGCTGTTCTCGGGATACATCGACACAGATCTGGCCCTGAATGGTCGCCACGGTGACGCCCACTGCCGAGGGTTCATCAACAACAACACCTTCCCGACTGTAGTGCTTTTCAGCATCAGTCTCAGTACACTTGAGTCCTGCGGCAATTCCCTAGTGGTAAGATATTAGCGCGCAACTAAGGGGGGCCCCACCACTACGGAAGACAAGATTACATCAGAAAATATCCTGTCAACACTGTGGTAAATCAGTGTGTCAAATCTAACTCAGCCAACCAGTAAATATACGCTTTATTACCATTTGACCGAATGAAACCAGTAAAACTGGCTGACAGAATAAAATATCAGTAAGAGTGATTTTTAAAAAAATCACCATCCCAGAAAAATTTGTTAGCAAGCAGCGGGAAAGTCGGCTGTTTTTTTTTTTTTTTTAGTAATAAGGATTTATTTTTTGGAGTTGTGCTGAGTGATGTATCAGGACTGTATGCACTGGTAAAGCAGATTAAGCGATTAGGGGATCGGGTTGAAGGATTAGCGGTGTGCGAAGGCATTAGTTTAATGGTGCTGAAGATGCTATCTGGACGAGCCTGCCTGTTAATGGGATTTCAGAGCGGTGCGCGCCTGGATCTGACAATGGCGGAGAGGAGCAGGCTCACAGACCGTATCTCTCCATCGCAGGTCTCCACGGCGCAGGGACTGAATGCCTATGGGAACCTCTCCCTGGTGCAGATTGGGAACATATCGGGGTACATCGATACCCCCGATCCGCCCACCATCATCAGCTACCTACCGGGCCTGCTATACAAATTCAGCTGTAGCTACCCGCTCGAATATCTGGTCAACAACACTCAGCTTGCGTCGTAAGTGCCGTCAAAAACTCTCTCTGCCACCTGGAGGTGTAAAGTCATGCCGTGCGTTTGTTCTATTGATGTTCTAACACAGCCAAGATATTTCATTGATTAGTTCTTCCTTCAGGTTGAAGATGCTCATTATCTAAACCCTTGCGATTCCAGCAAAATACAAGGCAGTAATTGAACTTTCTTGAACCTGAAATTTACACCTTGCATAAACCACGCTGAGCTCTATTGCATTTGGTTTTGTACTTTGTATAAGGGTGTCTGCTAAATACCGATAGTGCAAAGTGATGTAATGTTCTACACCTGGAGGAAACCAGTCCCTTCAAATGACACTGTTCTGTTTTGAAAAATGTGTGATTTGTTTAATATTCATCACGTAAAATTATACATTTCAGAACAGGCTGCTAAAAGCCCAACTGAAACCACAGATATGAGTAGTATCACTGTTATGTAACCAGGTTTATTTTATTATGCTGTGATAGACGTCTGACATTTGAAAACCACTGTTTTAATATCAAGGCACACTCAGAGAATGATTTTTACATTTATATTCTAAAAGGGCAGAGTGTATGAAATTATCTTTTTCAATTAGCCTTCTGCTGATTAGGAACCTATCTCAAAACAAAGCTGCCAAGCCATTATGCAAATTTCTGCATAATTGTCAAATAAGACTGGAAATGAAATGGATGTATAATGTCTTGTGTTAATGTGTGTTCTCAAGGTCGGCTGCTGCAATATCTGTGAAGGACAGCAATGGTACTTTCGTAAGCACATTGAGTTTACTCCTGTACAATGTGAGTCAAGCCTTCAGTACAGATACATCTGAAAATAATGGAAGCCCCTAATGGGTTTCTTTTTATAAATTATAAATAATTTTATCTCAGAAGGACACATGTCCCAAGCTTAATCACTTGTTTTGTAATTTCTAACTGTATACAAATGAAAAAAAAAAAAAAGCCTTTAATTTTAAACCTGAATAAACACATACGTATATGCCAATCAGAGAAATACTCTGCCCTGGTATGACGCATTTTGCTATCTCGCTTTTACAAAAGTGCTCAGAGTCCCCCAAGGGCTAAGCTGAAAACAGAAGTAAAAATAACATTAAATAAATAATTTCACCTGCCGAGGATGCGGTGCAAATTCAAGCCTGCTTATTCGTGTGTTTGATTTGTTTTGAAGGATTCCACGTACAGCCAGCAGCTGGCCATTCCAATGGCGGGCCTCACCCTGAAGACCCGTGTATTCGCCGCAGTGAAGGCTACAAACCTAGACCGACGGTAAACCGATCTCTGTGCGGCTGTTTTTGCTGTGATTACAAGGCTGTACGTATTACAGGCAATCATGAAAAGCTCAGATTCCCCGCTGCAGGACGGCCGTTATCTGGCCTGGAATCAAACTGCGAAGGAGGAACGAACAGGCCGACAGGAGACCGGACAGAAGTATGGAAAGGCACATCTACACAATGAGACGTAGCCAATATATTACATTTGATTGAGAAATATTGAACAGTTTAGGAGTTCTGCCTAAAAAAAAAGAGCAGGATGGGTGAGATCTGACCTGGATACAAAATGCGGTGGAGGGACAGACAGATGAACAGCAAGACGGACGGACGTAGATGTATTTGTCCATTCAATTTTGTTGAGGAGTATTGGACGCAGTGGGTAATATTCATCTATTCAATTTTGTTGAATGTTGAACGTTTTAGGATATTTGGCACGGAAAAGAATGGGATGGCTGATTCCTGTCCAGGAAAAAAAACGCAGTGGAGGGATAGACTGACAGACAGGAGGACGGACTGAAGCATGAAAAGGCACATCTACACAATAAGATGTGGCCATATATTACATTTTGTTGAGAAATTTTGAACAGTTTAGGAGTTCTGGCTTGGAGAATCGAGACGGAGGGATGGATGGACACGTGGAAGATGTCACTCATTCCTACATCCCCATTCACTTTGTGATGGAATATAATAAGATGAATTAAAATGACCATTTACCTTCCTATCGGGTTGAAGCTGAACTTCAAAGAGAGTAGAAATCAGTGTTTTACTTCATCGGTAACAGCCAATATAAAAGAATGACTGGAATGCAAAGTTTTTGGGAAAAAAGTAGAATTACCCATCTTTCATTTTATTCACAGAACATAGATATGCATTTACAATGAGTACCACAATTCATTGGACAGTGACACATTGTTATTTCTGCTGAGGAGGTTATGTTTTTGCCTGTGTTTGTTGCTCGCTGAAATTTCCAATTTCAGCTGGCTGTTTGGTCAGTTGAGTTTGTTTGTTTGTCTGTAAGTCTGTGGATAGCCCAGCTCTCACAATTGAAGACCAAACGTAGCCAAATTTCTCAAGAAAGGTGGATGTCATAACCAGTTGACACCTGTTGTTTTTGTGGAATCTAGGTCAAAGTTCAAAAGAGAAAAAGAATAGAAGAGTATAACAGACTTACATAATTGTCATTAAATAATGAAACTTAGACTGGCATCTCCCCACTGATAAAACATCTCTAAGAACATAAAAGCAGCCTTAAAAAAAAATAAAAAAAACATAAAACAACAATAGGCAGGGAAGTGCATCATTTACAGAACAGCAGAAGAGTTGCAGTGTCTCATGTGCAAAATGTACTCACATGTTCTGACATTCATATGTACGCCCGCCCACAAATTGGCCAAAGATCAAGAACAATTTTCTCGCAATAACTTTCTTCAGAATCACTCGATAGACTCAAACCAAATTCAAATGATGAAGCATTTTTAGCTGAATTCTCTCATAGATGAACTCATAAAGCAAAATTGACACTGTAATTTTGAGATAAAGGCTGTTAAAGCTGGGCACGTTTTACCTGATCTGCGATAACGGTTTACTTCTTACATGATTGCACTGAAACTAACTGGTCTCTCTCTTTTTTTCGTTACATCAGATACTTTATTGGCACAACCCCAATTCCGAAATAGTTGGGACGAAGTGTAAATTGTGAATAAAATCAAAATGCAATGACTTTCAGATCACAGGAGCCGATATATTATTTACAATGGAACATAGATAACATCTTAATGTTGAAACAGACATTTTACATTTTTATCTACAAAATGAGCTTATTTTAAATTTTCTGGCAGCTACAGATCTCAAAAAAGTTGGGACACAGGCAAAACAAAGGGCTGAAAAGGCAATTAATATATAAGTGAATAAGCTAAAAGAACATTAAGCAAGTGATTAAGTTAACTGGCATCAGGTGTGTAACATGATTGGCTATAAAAGGGATGTCTTAGAGAGGCTGAGTCTCTCAGATGTAAAGATGGCCAGAGGCTCTCCAACCTGTGAAGGCTTGTGTAAAAAAGTTGTGAAATACTTTAAAAACCTCGCCGTCAAATTGCAATGGCTTCGAAGGTCTCATCATCGGCAGTGCATAAAATCATTAAAAGATGCAGAGAAACTGGAAAAATATCTGCCCGTGATCTTCGGGCCCTCAGATGCCACTGCATCACTGACCGGCATGATTCTGTCATTGACATTACTAAACCACCACCTAAAATTCTATCATGCAAAAAAGAAGCCTTTGTTGAGCATGATCCAGAAGCGCCGCCATGTTCTGTTGGCCAAGGTTCATTTAAAGTGGACTGTAGGAAAGTGGGAAAAGTGTCCTGTTGTCAGACGAGTCCAAATTTGACATTCTTGTTGGAAATCATGGGCGTCGTGTCCTCCAGGCTAAAGAGGAGAAAGACCACCCCTCCTGTTATCAGCGTTCAGTTCAAAAGCCAGCATCTCTGATGGTATGGGGATGCATTAGTGCATATAGTGTGGGACACTTGCATGTCTTAAAAAGCACCATTACTGCTGAAGGATGTATAAAGGTTTTAGAGCAACATATGCTCCCCTTCAAGACATCTATTCCAGGGAAGGCCTTGTGTATTTCAGCAGGACAATGCAAAACCACATACTGCAGCTATTACAACAGGCTTCATAGTAGAAGAGTCTGTGTGTTGAACTGGCCCACCAGCAGTCCTGATCTTCCACTGATTTTCACCAAAACTCTCCAGCAGCTGGAAGCCTGTATAAAACAAGAGTGGGATTCCAATGGCTAAACTCAAGAAGCTTGTCTCCAGACGCCTCCACTCCGTGTTAAAAAGAAGAGGGGATGCTACACCATCGTAAACAGACCCCTGTCTCAACTTCCTTGGAACCTGTAGCAGCCATCAAATTTGAAATGAGCTCACTAAGGGGTCTATTCTCCCATTAGTGCGTAAGTCCTTTTTTACGCGATTCGAGTTAAGCGCTTTTGAGTTACGCCTATCCTCCCCCACGCGCTTCGATCACACCCACAGTGCTTAACTTCAGAATATAGGCGGCCTTATGAAAGCGGTGTGACTGATCCAAAAGAGAGGCAGACTCTGTACAAAGTTCATTGATTATGGCTATCAGGAAAAAATAGAACAAGGATTTTCTGATTAACCATGAAAATGCAGTTGCGGTCCATGGAAAACGCAGACCATACTTTAAATTTGAATATCCTGGGCCTGCTGATAAAACCTCGTATCTCCAAACTGATAAGAAACAAAAACTTGTATGTCCACTCTTCTTACATGCAGAATTAAACATGTTTAATTTTATCTATATTTTTAATTTATCAATTTATATATATTTTTTATTTTATGTTTATTTATTTTCCTGTGAAGTTTATCATTTTGAAGATATGAGGTTTTATCAGCAGGCCCACGATATGTGGCTGTAATAGTAGGCCTATGTATGTCTGTGCCAATTACAAGAAGTAATGCAGCATCTCTTTTTTATTTCTTATACTCTAGCCACCATTAAAGCCATGCAAACAAAGAAATTGCCTCGATAATGAAATAAAAAATTATGAATTAAGAATGTTCTCAACCAGCGCAATCAGATCATTGAAAATGTACCCCTCCTACACCAGCCTGTTTGTTCCGTGGAAGAAGACAAATAAAGGGAACGTTCTAGTCACACAAAAATGACAATCAAAGACAGTTTATATGATCTAATTTAGAAATTGCGCACTTGAAATCTCAAACTACTCCGATGTCAGGTTTGCAACTAAAAGACATGGAAACGCTTTGACAAGGATTCTCTTTAACAAGGATTCACTTTTCAACATTTGCTATGTCATCTCTATTCTATTGTGAATAAAATACTGGCTGGTGTGATTTGAAAGTCATTGCATTTTGATTTTATTCACAATTTACACTTTGTCCCAGCTAAAACAAAATATCGCAAAAAATTTTGCCACGCCTTCAGTCTGCAACTGAGTCTTCTCATCCGTTGGTTTGTCTCCCTGCTAGCAACTTTACTCAATCAGTTACAAATAGATTTTGGTGAAATTTTTTTTTGGAGGGATAGAGAATGGTCCAAGGAACAATCCATTAGATATTAGTGGATATCTGCTTCACCATCCACATCCAGGATTTCTTTCAAAGATTCTTCTCCATCATAGGATTGCAAATTTCGAATAAATGCCAAAAATCTTAAAATTCACAAGATTTTAGTAAAGTTAAATGTGATGAAACTTAGCCATTTGAAGACGTGATAGTTGCCCTCTTAGATTTGCGTATAAGAGGTACTACGATCAGATTGATTCAAAACCACAGATTGACAACAGAACAAAAAATTGTCACCGTCCAGTGAAATATGGTGCTAACTATATTAACTCTACAGTATGGTGTTCAAATTCCGTGCAATTTGATTGTAACCAGGATTTGTTTCAACACATACATTAAAACACTATGAAGAGTTTGCCTTAAAACAGAAATGGCCAAATGGAATCACAGGCATCATGAATGTGTCACTAAAATGTGTCAGTCGGTGTCATGAATTTATAGACAACATTTGCACTGTACTGCTCCCCAGTTGTCACGCTGTTATTTAATTATTTAGCCATTACTGGATTATTTTTAAGACCTGGATTTGACAGAGTTGTCTCTACTCTCAGTAAACTAAGTTGCTGCTGTTCCAAGAATGGTGACTGACGTGACAGGGTGGCTCTCATTAGCATTTTCACGTAAGCCGAATTTCTGACGACTATTTGAAACAACACAGCGTTACACAGGGTTTCGAGGCTTAAAGACCAAAACAAAAGAGGTCATGCTCAATGAACATCCTTGTTGGCTGGCAGAAGGCGCCAGGTCCAAAACTTTAAAGAATGAGGCACTTTTACCCCCACTGTGGAGTAGATTCAAGGTCCCCCACTTCCATGGTCTAACCTGCTCTTTGTTTTCGGATAGATGGAACGTTCTGATGGACTACTGTTACACTACGCCCTCCGGGAATCCTAATGACGAGCTTCGCTACGACCTATTCTTTAGGTACAGTCATTATACACTATACCCTTAATCCCCTGTCAGGAATCTGGTGGGCTTTAGCCCTTCAGGACTAATCTTTCTCTCCATTCTGTGCATATATAGATTCGTATCGGCATTTTGTATTTTCATGCACCGAGTGCAGAAGTGAATGACATCAGAAGTGAGGTGGAAAAATCCAGGTTTATGAAGGAAAGGTCCTCCCTGTCTTTTAGTTCCAGTCATTTCTTCAGCTAAGGGATATGGAGCTTATTTGTAAAATCAGCCATCTGGATTTTTACTTTCTGACCGGACTTTCCACCTCTGCAGCCAAGTCAGACGAAAGTAAGGATTTCTCTGCCACACGTATAAATAAGGTCTAACAAGTTTACAGTGTACGCAATGCCTCTCCTGCATTTCGGGACAATTCCCCCTGGTTCCACCACATGGCTCGCAGCACAAAGCACAATTATCACTCACAACGTGAAGGACAGCTTTCCTTCACAATGGTATCGCTTTGTGTATTTGAGCTCATCTTCTGCCGTCAATGTATTACTTATTTTCAGATTGAGAAAGTGAAAGAATGAGAGAGAGAGAGAGAGAGAGAGAGGGACATAATATATTTTATATTAAGGAGGTGTTTTTTTTTTTTTTGGTTGCACAAAATTGTCTTTATTGTTGTTTGACAAGAAATATGCATGTAATGCAGCCAAGGAATGGTCCCATTACTCAAACTGACATTATGCCTTTACTTACTGTCTCCACTGGTGAGACCATAAAATGTTAGAAAATAAGGGATGGAGAAGTTAAATACATTGTAAACTTTATGTTGAAAAGCCATTTTGGCATGCCGATCCCAAAGCAGTGTTCAAACACATCATAACTCAGCAACAAACTCTGCAAAGATATAGGCTTGACTCACCATGCAGTGAAATCTAAATGACAAAAGCAGCTAATCTCGCTAACTATCAAAGCATACCTATTTTCTTTTGTCCTCTCAGAACATCAGGACTGAAATCAAGATACAACTGAATTGTTTTTTATAGGTTGGAAATAAGAATATTGGCAATATGCATAGTATGTCAAAAAATAGCATCATAATGTGAACATCGTAAAACATTATTATTATTAAAATGGAGAAGTCATTATTGTGATGCGACTGCGAAGCTCATGTTCATGTGGGAAAAAAATACAAAAACAAAATCGCAGTTCCATCATTCATGATAATTTTAATAATATTTGATGCAGGCCATAACTCTTCATTTAGGCAACCAACACATACACTGTGATACAGTTTGAAATCACTATTACATTTGGAAATTATTTTGAGGGCAAAATGTAACGATCAATGTAAAGTAAATCATTTCCACGATTAAATGCTTAGTTGCAAGTTGCATGTTGATAGGATGATCTCATTAAAAGGAATATACCTGCTTAATCTATACAGTAAGGTACAGCATTATTGGTATCCTTGATAAAAATGCATGAACACTGATTAATTATCCATATCCAAACGAATTAAAACATATAATGAAAGTCTATCCTTTTCTGTCAAAGCCTCCATTCTCATGTTTGAAGTTCCATCTTTAAGCGATCTCATGTTTTGATTTTCCAATAACTTATGATATTTATTATAATACAACTCGGATTCTGGAAAGGTTGGCACATCATGGAAAATGCAAACAAACTCAATAAAGGGCTGATTTTAGAAGTCTAGTCACCCTTTACAGTGCTGAAAAAGCACAAAAAATACTTTATTTAATGTTGGGACACATACATTTTATTGCTAATTGAAAATGGACAATGTAATGACTGCAACTAGGCAAAAAAAATTTGGATTGCGCAACATTACCACATTACTCATGAAGCATTTGGGCCCTGAGGACACTATTTGGTCAAACTGAGCAGGAAGATTCCTTCATTATGCTGGTCTAAATGCCCATTCACATCAATCGTGAATTTCCGAAAAGATTATTGGCGCAGATTTTTGTCGGAGCTATTTCCACGGATTAATCATAGTTGTTGTTTGTTTTTTTTTTTCGATTCATGTTTTCATATTTTGAATATTTGTGCACCAAATCACGGAGCTGTGCGTCGCTGAGGTGCAAATTATGACGAAGCTTTGTCTGGGTTGGACAAGTTAAAGGTTGTATCAGCGATTCTGAGCCAAAACATAATTTGTCACGTAAAGATTTTTCCTCACAAACTGTTAGTAGCTCCTCTCATGAGTGGGCAGTGAAAAACTCTGGTCTCTGTAGGCCACTTACAGCCAGGTAGACACTGAAAAAGATACACAAACTCGTGGGGACCTACCCGCCATCCCAAACATCAACAAGTGTTCCAAGAAATTGGAGGGCAGGGGTGGGTCTTCTGTGCCAATTCCATGCTTATGCTCGACACGTGGATGGGACTGAGGAACGAAAGGAACTAGCAGAGGTTATACCGATGCGGCAGAGTGAAGCATGGGTGCAAGCTAAACCAAAAAAGAGAGGCTCGAACGAGTGCATGTCGAGGAAACAGGAACGCGTTTGCAGCTATGAAAATAGGGAAAGCAACCAACACTGGACAGAATTCTGGGTGTTGAATGGTTTTAATTATGAGGCCCAGGTCGCCTTGTTCCTACTTGAGGTAAGCAGAGCTGGTGCTAACTTGGTTGGATGTGAATTGTAAATTGTCATCCCAAGCAAAATTGAGGGAAGCTTGTGTACTGTTTTTGTAAGGCTATCTTGCATAGATCATGCTGGTCAGAATGAATGAAACAGTAGAGAGGTCGATATTTACTCTTTTGAGTGAGTTAGCAACCTTTGCTAACTCTCGGTTGGCAAGCTAGTGAGTTTGCTAATTCTGTCAGATCAAACCAGTGTTTGCGTTCCTGTAACAACATTTTTTCTCTGGTTAGTGCTGAGAGTTGAAATTAGTCGATGAATGTATAACCGCGTGATGAGTTTTGATAAAAGTGGTGATCTATGTGACGTTGTTAATACTCATTTTGTAATGCCAAGCTAAGATACTTGTCAGATACCTAGTTGTGGCAAGCACTAATGGTGTAAATTTATTGTTTGGCAATAGTCATCATTTTTGCTACTAGGCATTTATCACAACGAGCTGTACATGGCCATTTACCCAGCTGAGTGAGCCATTCTTAAGCTGCTTTCACACCGGACCGTGCGACAGATTACTTTCAAAGTCAATGCAAAGACGTATTCTCATCTTGGTTGACTTTGAATGTAATCTGTCACGCGAAAAATTCATTTCGAATCCGGTGTGAAAGCAGCTCTACTCAGAAACTTCACTTTAAGAAAAGTGCGTTCATGTTCCAAGCTTCTGATGGGGAGGGGTGAGCGGCTCTGTTGTGTTTTAAGAACGTTTCAACTGTCAACAATAGTGACTTCATATCGCTGATACAGCCTTTAAGTTTGTTGAAACAGCCTAACGTCCGGACATCAATAAGGAAAACGTTTGTTGGCTACGTCAGGGCAAAAGTAGACTGTGAGGCTAAAGTTATCGTTCAGATACATAAAAAAACAATGTCATCGTCGCTGCTGCTGCTATCATAGTTTGTTTAGGTTAAATTATTACTCACAGATTTAGTTGCGAAATTGGAACACAAGAACGCGAAATTTCGCACCGAGTTCGGTGTGGTTTCATGCGGAATTCCGCAAATATGTGCTGCTGTGAGAATGGGCCTTTAAGCCGCGCAATTTTACGGGGCCTTCAATGCAGTCTACGCCGCTTTAAGATGCGCCATACATTCTCGGTCGGAGCCAGATCAGGACTGCAGTCTGGCCAATCTATTCCCCCAAATTATCAACTCCTGCTTCAAAGCATTTCTAATCCAAGGAGAATGTGGTTTGGTCTCGTCTTGCTGGAAAATGCACGGCTGTCCCCAGAACAAATAATATCTAGACAGCACCATATCTAGTTAATTCGCATATATCTACCTGCATTAATGTGCAAGTCATACCATATGCAATGAGGAGGCCCCTCGCCTTTTTTTAGCTTTTGGACATGACACTGCTAACAGCTCGAGTTCTCCAGAATACTTAAAATGTTCACTCGTTGGACCACAAAACACACTTACACTCTGCCTTTGGACAGGGTTGATGTATGACTTTGGCTTTAAAGCTTTAACCTGAATCAGTGGCTGAAGCAACAAATGATGTTAACTAACAAAGGTTCACCAAAGTATTTCTGAGCCCATGTCATGATACTGTATCTGTAACAGTCACTTGACAATTCTTAAGACAGTAATATCTGAGGGAATGCAGGTTAAACCCTTAAAGAGCATCCTTTTTTCTTTCTTTTTCATTTTTTTTTTTTTTTTAGCAATTTCCTCCCAAACTAAAGTGCTTACTGTTCTTGAATTACTTTGATGACAGGCATATACATGGTTTTGTTTGAAAGGTGCCACTCAGTAACCAGTCAAAATTGCTGATAATATTACTCAACTTGAGTAAAAACATTGGAAATGTAACTTTTTGTCCGACAGAATAAGACTCAGTGTTTTCCTCAGCTCCTCTGAAGCTGTGACCAGGCCTCATCAGCCAAGAGAAATAACACAGCCACAGCCAGATACCTGAACAACTTCAGGTTAAAATATTACGATTCTGTGAGCAAAAATGAATATTTTACAGATTTTAATATTTTTTGCTTATGTATGTGCGTGTTTCAACAAGGAATTTTGGAGAGTACAAATTTCTCTGCGTCCCTAGTCACAGCCCTGTTAGTTGTCACACTAGTTTTACAACTTCTTTTTTTTCAGGTCGTTTTCGCCGTCTGTATCTAAATTTTCACTCCAACTGACCCATCCAATTCTCTACACTGGTGTGCGTTGGTACAGTACATGCATAATAAATTAACTTCTAAAACCCCGTTGCTTCATTGACAAAATCCCCCCTTGTCAGAAACAACTGAATTCCTCCTCGTAAAAATTAATCCTTTGACTACCATTCACATCTCTTTGGAAAGTTTCAGACCACTGGCTGTCCATGCAAATGAAAAAGTTAGATTTTCCTGTTATATTGGAGTGAGGGCTGATAGGCTAAAACACTTATGGCTCTGTTAGATAAGCAAATAACACCCAGTGGCTGCACTTAGTTTGTTCCTGAAGGGCGACTGTAAAATCTTCAGCATTCCATCGTGAATAAAATAGCAAATTATAGCCCAGTTAAATTCACAAAGACGTGCAGCTACAACTTTTTTGGAGTCTGTTGCAGCTATCAGATTTGAAATAAGTATGTATTATCAGTACAATTAAATTCATTAGTTAAAGCATCAAATAATGCATTGTCATAGTGTTTTCAATATAGCTATTCACCAAATAGATCATTCAAATCACTCCTTTTTGATTTTGTTTACATTTTACATAATTTGCCAGCTTTTTTTGGAACTGTGGTCGTATATAAGATTTTAATACTACAGAGAATATTTGGAAGGACCATTCTGTGCGTTTTCTCAAGATGAGTGATATCCATGTTTCTGCCCTTTCCAGGTCAGACCAAAGTTCTTCCATGGGACTTCAGAACAGAGACTGATATAGCAATTACAGTAGTTTGATGCTATTTTCAAATAACCAGGTCTGTTAGGATATGTCATATATCATATTCGGTCATATTCGGATGAGACGTTAAGCCGAGGTCCTGACTCACTGTGGTCATTAAAGATCCTATGACAATCGAAAAGAGTATGGGATTCCCAGGTGTCATGGCTGAAGTCCCAACCTGGCTCTTTCGACCTCCCACCTAATCATCCCCTGACCTAATTGGCTGTGCAAATTGCCCTCTCCCTCCCCACTTCAATCCCCAGAGCTCCCTTGAAAAAGAGATTTCAATCTCAACGGGACTTCCCTGGTTAAATAAGGGTTAAATGAAATAAAATGAAGAAATATTGAAATCATTTTCCTGCTTGAACATCCACATAAGACTTCAGACTTTTTTGTTCCCCTATCTCACTAAAGGTAAATTACAAGATAGTTATTTTACTTATAGCTATATGACAGGGATTTTGCTTGCATTTTCCCAATTTCGGTGCTTGGGGCCCCATGATTTCCGCGATCACGGAATCGCAGAATTAGCCGATAAAAACGGATTCTATTGATAAACGCCCAATTTCGCGGAAATCGGCATAATTTTACTGAAATGCAGTTCGTAAAGCCACGTTTCCACCGAAGGCTAATCAAAATATTCGCGCGTCCGTCCGGATTGCATTCCCAGTCCATGTAAAGACGCGAATGCACGCGAAACTAGAGCAGCCTTCGTCAAATTCACCGGCCCCGAGTGTCCGAGCAACACATCGCTTCGGTGCTACAGAAGATCTGTGGGAAGAAGTTTTTCGTTGTTGAAGACGAAACCAATGATGCCAGGGATTGCAGGGTCCTAAACATCGTCGTTTGTAGTCTTACGTAACAACTTATATAACCGATAAATAGCCTACAATACTTCTTTTCTCAGTCTACTTAGTGAATTGTGGGCATGCAAATTACGTCGTCCCCCAGTAGTGAAGTGATAGCTGATGCATCTTTGTGGCAGTTTCATGTTCAATCACTGTAAATATTTTGTCCTCGGATAGAATACACAGCATTGGGATTACTGAACAAAAGTTTCTTAAAAATAAATAAAATATAGCTGATGCTCCGGAATCAGACAACTGTTGATTCGTGGGGGAAACTGAGTGTCATTACTGCTGCTCCCATATATTCATATATATATATATATATATATATATATATATATATATATATATATACTCAACGTTTATACAATAAGATTATAAATTATTAAAAGGGGCAGTCAGAATAATACATGTCAGTACGGCAGTTGTCTGCCTTTTTGACTGTAAGTTACACTTCCTTTAAAGAGACAATTTTATTTTGTAGTATTATTTTAGGTTTAAAAAAATCTTTCATCACAGTGCAATGTATATATTGCGTCATTATGCAGTACTTGTTCTGAATTTAAGTACTGAGGAAAATGGAGGGTTGCATCAGCTAATTTAAGGTTATTTCTATTTAATTAATGAACATTTCAATCATTTACACAAATAGCACACACTCTGATGGTATAATTGGTGTCATTGGTAAAAAAACGGAATTCCAAAAAATTAAAACGGGAAAAAAAGGAATTTGGGAAAAAATAAAACCGAATTTCAAAAAAAAAAAAAAAAAAACGGATTTCATAGGGCCCTATACTGAAGTACAACAGGTAGTGATGGAATGACACCTAAGGTAATTTTGACCAAGATAAACTTTTTTTAATAATTTTTTTTAAACCTTGACAGATTGACCATAATTGTTAGAGGTGTCAATGATTTTGACACCTGCATGTACCTAATTAAAACAGAAAATGCTTTTGTCAATATTTTACATAATGATAATCAATCAGTGATTACTTATACAGTACGCAGTCACACAGATAAACTGTGGTTCACGTCCAGAGTCTGAGCATAAATACACAGTGTTGTGATTTATCCATGGGTTCTTGGCCATGTAATAACAAACTTCTCTGCTAAACTGAAACAGCTGCGAAAAAGACCCGCAGACGACAGTCTTTGAGAACGGAAAGAGTCAAATGGGCCGCTTTTCCTTTGAGGTGTTCCGCTTCGTCAAACACAAGAACCAGAAGATGTCCACCGTGTTCCTGCATTGCGTTACCAAGCTGTGCCGGTCTGATGACTGTCCTTTGCTAATGCCGGTATGACCCATGTTGTGTGTCAGAGATTTTCCTTGTCCTGTTTCAGTCATATTAAATTATACCATGGTCTGGGTGAATGCTCTTTTCTGATTGGCTGGCAGGTATGCGTTAAAACCGTGGAACGCACAGGTAGTTCAGCTACGGTAGTTTCACCATTCGAAATTCATCCGCTAGCCGACCTGTAACTATAGCAACATTAGAGAGTGTCGCTGCCAAACTGTCAACTGATGAGAGCAGAGCGCAACAAAACACAAATACTCTGTAGATGATTTTAACGGCAGAAAGCTCTTGGTTCATGAACTTTTTAGAGCAAAACTTTCACAAAAAATTTCTGAATGCTTTGTTTTCATATTGCTGGCAAATGACCATGGTATAAGTGGGATAATCAACTCATAGGTGTGCATCACCTCCACGTTGTGCCTTAAAACCGTGCGATGCACGCCTACGAGTTATGTATCCCATACTTGTTTGTTTGTTCAACGCATAATCAGTAAGCTAAAGGCAAAACTGCCCTTATCCATGGGCATCAACGTAAATTGAGGGTAACATCCTTGGAATCAGTTGTTATGGCAGCCTGGTATGGCCTTTACACTGTGCTTTCCCATGCGTTTTACTAGCAAACTAACTAAGCTAACCCTGCTACACCCAGATGGGAGGGAATGTGTCTGAGTCTGGATCTGCTAATATACTGACCACTCTACGCTCCCCATTGGCCAAAAGTCCATCTGTAATGGGCACTAAAAAAAATTATTGCTTTAATTACTTTTTTTGTTCCAGTAATAACACTGGCTAGGGTGAGGAATTTTGAAATATAGCAAGCCCATTGACAGTAAACATCTAAAACCATCACTTAATATTCGAGAGAACAACAAAAACAATTTGGGCAGTGAAAATACCATCTAAGAAACTTTAAAAAAAACCTTCTTTCTTTTTAATAATAAAAAAAAAAAACAGATCTGTGGCAGCCGAAGGAAACGGGACGTGTTGCAGAAGACAGAACCGAGTGCTGTCTCAGAGAATGCTGTCATCACCGCTGGGCCAATTATCACCCGCAGTGGTAGGCCTCTACCCAATCAGAACCCCGTGTTCTGGTACCTCTCATCTCACCTGGTCTCAGGGATATATCAACACCTCCAGCATGGAATTCATGCCATGTTGTTCACAATGTTACCGCTATTATTATGGGAAAAGATGGTATCAACATCATAACAGGGTCATGGCTATTCAAAATAGGCCACTTCTACCTTTTCTAAAATATGAGTTCTGCTTGTCCTCTCTTGATTATAGCTCTTCAGGTTCATTAATAATTATATTACTAACTCCACAAGCATTGTATGAGACTTTAAGACTGAAAATTACAGCTTTCTGCAGTTGGTTGTATAGTTTGGTCCATTTGACTGAAAATAAATGAAGTTAATCAGTCAAAAATGAATTATTTATTATAAAAACAAGCATTGGCAAAAAAAGGATGGTCCCAAAAAGATTTCTCTAAGCAACAAATTTGAATCTTTATGATGGAAGAGATAACCCTCTTTGAAGCAAAGAAAAAGTATTGCAAACTGAAGGTGAAAATGATTTCTTTTGATTATTAATCAATAGGGTACACAGTTAGCCGCCTTCTGCGGGTGTGGCCTTGTTATGACCTCAGCTGACTGCCGGGATAATTGAGCCTCTGAGTACAAAACAGAACATTATAGCTGTGTATATTTATAGTGCAATGCATGCCATGTCCAAGACAAGGCAGTGGAACAAAGGCAAATTTGACAACTAAGGGATTTGCTCGTACAGCTGATTTATAGTCCAATATATACATCACATTAAGAATTTCGCAATGTCGGGTCTTTCAAAAAACAATTTTTGTTCAAGATGGATGTCCTAATTTAATACAATGTGTACAACATACATCTAAATGTGCTGTATACGCAAGATGCAGGAAGATTAAAAAGGTGGTGTACCCTTCAGTGTACCTAATCTTGCTGCGTAATAGCAGAATATTGAATTACTTCAGATGAGATGCCAGTCATTGTAATGTCACTGTGAGAATTTCTGTAATGTACAATATCAGTAACTATCCCTTTTACCTATTTGTAGATGAGACGCCAACAAACAATTCCCAGCTGGGTGAGTCGGCTTACTTTGATATGCTGCGGTTCAGATGAGGCTGAGCAAGGCTTTGAATAAAATGACCTCATAACTTTTCAAAATGAAAGGGCACTTCCCTTCAAAGATTGTGGAACTGTAATTTAGGGTACAGAAGTCTAATTGAAGAGCCTAGTGCTAAAAATGCAGTCACAAAATGTCTGTTTTGAGAAAATAAATTTAGGAGACTACAAAATTTGTTTTCTAATCCCTCACAACGTGTGAAAATGTGTACTTTTAGCACTAGGCTCTTCAATTGTTCTCATGCTCCCTCATGTGACACCCATGGAAAAATACCTCTGACTGTTTATATGCTGAGGGTTATCCTTCTTAGCTTTAGGCTGAATTATGGTTGTGTTTATTTGTTTACATACAGTATATTGGCATGCATTGTATGTATATACTGCATATGTGCATGTATTCATGGAGCATGGGTGACAAATTAAAGGAAAAATCAGCATCTGCTATGTTATTAAGGTGTTGGGCCTCCACTACTTGCCAGAATAGCTACACATTCCTTGGCATGGAGTCTACAATTATACCGTGTAACTTTAACTGGAGGAGTGGAGCACCTTTCTTCCAAAAGATATATCCTCGTATAGTGTTTTAAGGATGGTGACTCACACTGCTGTCTTTACGTGATGTTCCAAAATCTTCCATAGTAGGTTAGCTGGTTTGCAATCTGGTGACTGTGAGGGTGGTTGTGCGTGCTGAGAATCATTTCCATACGCATTGAGTGACCCTGAGTGACCCTGCAGGCTTTGTACCATTGTCATCCAGGACGAGATGACTGCCATCATGCCATGAATGCTTAATCACAGAATACAAAGGCGATTCCACCGAATAACTTTGCATTTATTTACACTGACCTCAAGGCGGACAAGTGGACCCAATCCATGCCGGGAAAATGAACAGAAGCATCTGAATTTGCTACGTTTGTCCAGAAATTTATAGTGCTTTTTTCCCTCCTTTAAATTGTTACCCATCCTTATGAATGCATGTGGAAAGATTACTCTCACCAGCTACTTTATTTGGCCCACCTGCCAGTAAATACATTAAGGCTGCCTCTTAAAACAACGAATATTGTCACAGCAAATTATTCCTTTTGAAACTAGCAAGGACACACCTTCTCGAATTAGAGATCACTGAAGAACAGGCAGAACTAATGGAAAGGCCACCATCCGTGAAATTATGGCTGTTCAGACCACTGTTCACAAACCAGTCTCCAAATGAGTCAAAACTTGAAGTTAATAGTTTGCAGTACCAGGAGATCATGCTATGTCCCAGTCCTGCCAGCTAAGAGAATGAAGATAAGACCTTAGTGGGTATAAAATTACAAAAAGAGGATGATAGGAGATTGAAAAAAAAAATCCATCTGGGCAGATGAATCTATCTGCTGTAACATCCAGATGGTAGTGTCAGAATTTGTTATGAGTGACGAAGATCCTTGGACCTGCACCACATTCTGTCAGCTGTGAAAACTGAGGGCGTTAGTGTTATGACGTGAGTAATGTTTTCTTGGCACACAACAGGCTACCAATTGAGCATCATTTGAATGCCATTGCTGACCACGTGCATCTGTCATTGGCTGCAGTTTACCCGTCTCCAAATCAACACATCCAGCAGGATAATATCGAAAGGCTTGCATCATCTCAAGCTAAATCCATAAATGTGACGGCGATTCGAGATTGCTCGATTGGCCCCCACAGTCCATAGCTCACCGCCCCATGAGTGCAGTTTGAATCTTGAGTAAGAGGATCATAGCGTGAATGCGTGGCAAACCATTGAGTCACCATGGACCAAAATCTGGAGGGAATGTCTCCAGCACCTGCTGAAATCACTTTTGTGAAGAATTCAGACTGTGCTGTCAGCTGAGTTCCACTCAGCACTAGGTTTGGGTACTTCATAAAGTGGCTGGTGAGTGCATATACATACTGTACATTCGTGCATAAATGTGCATATGTGTTGGCATATGTGTGTGTTTGAACTGAACTGGAATCTCTCACCTCCCCTCTGGTGTAACACAGAGCAGCTGAATGGGCCAGGGTTTCACCTCAATTCCGTAACCAGTGCCCTGATCTCTGGCGTCACCATCTTGGGAGTTATGAGCCTTTGTTTCTTCGCCTTCTCTCTCACCTTGCTACGGGGAAAGAGGGCGAGTCCAGCCTCCCTTTCGGGGGCCAGGAACCCGGCTTTCAACTAAACTTCTGCGCTCTGCCTGCGATTCTCCATCTTCCCTTCATGAGAGAGGATCCTCGATGCAAATAACCTGCCGATGACAAATGTCAATGCTGTTTTCCGTGCATCAGTGCCGGTGGTCTTTCATAAAATTTGTGCTTTTTTGTACCTAATTTGTTTGGAGTGTAAAGTGAAATGAGAGGTGTGCTATTTTATACAGGTGTTTGCTCCATTGTAGATGTTTGATATAAAACTGAAGTAGACCAGCAGATGCGATGCAGGATTACTGCAATACCTCAGCTTTTTGTCCTCTCATTGCAGGGTGTAGGATCACTTACACCGGGACACATACAGTATGCGATCAACAGGTCCGGTGCAAATTTCTTGTCAAGTCAACATAAAGAAATAAAGCATCGTCCTCAGAAATATGAAAACCAGGGCAGAGGCAAACAAAGTCATATGAAATAAATGTACTTCAAACATGACCGAGAAAGAGAGGCCTGAGATCAAATTTCTTGAACTTTTAACAAAATATATGTTAGTTGTATGACAGGGGTTCACAATTGAACCTTAAAATATATGCAATATGGTAAAATAAATATTTATAGTGAAAAATAACAACTGTAGCTAAAGCAATTTAATAATTAGTTTAGAGATTGAGATAATTATGTAAAATATTATGGCTAATGGAATTATATACATTCATCACTTTTTACAGAAATAATGTTGCTTTTGTAAAATGGTTGTAACTTTCCTGACCGGGCTAGCACCTTCTTTCATAAACACGTTGTAATTTTGAAGCACGACACATGAACATCAACGATTGCAAAAAGACCTGGACAAGCAAATTTGCACTAGTAGTCAATGTGCACACATGCCAGTATTCTGCAATAAAGTTTATACTTATTTATATCTTTTTTTTTGGGTGGGAAGAGACATATTTTGTATTGCTTACATTCCGCCTCCTGCGCTCTAACTGCCTCCTGTGCTCTTTAGAATCTTCAATATGCGTTAAAACGGAACAAGGTTTGAGTCGTAAAACTGTTATTGCCAGCCAGGAAAAACACAAGACAATAAAAAGGATGAAGTGATTTAAAAACGCAGCTGTGCCTCCTCGGTCTGTTAATTATACAGGTTTTATTAAACGAGCATTTGCTCCAGCTAAACTTACTTGTCCTATACTCAGATAACAAACAGTCAAGTATCTTTTAATGGCTTTTCTTCAATTTACTCCGAAGGCCATTACCATCACTTTGGGATGAAGGTCATTGACACAGTACAGCAGTGCAAAGGCTCAACCGTGTAAATTCTTGCATTTGCCAAAAGTTATGAGATTATTATAATGCATCACATGCACACATTTATCTTTGGAATTGGTGTTCATTGCTACTGACATTTTCACATATCATTATTTTTATAAAACTCTTTTCAATTATTGTGTGATAAGAATTATTGAAGAGCAGTCTGTGAGTGTGGGTGGATTAGTGTTACATATGAGAACGTGAGCCTTTGTGTCTCTGGAGAGTGTGATGACGAGGGCCTTGATGTGGAGAGCTGGGTGGACCAGCTGAATTCAAAAGCAGCACCTAAATTGCCCTCACTTCAAATCCCAAGTGGAAGCAAAGGATTTTGCACATGACATCTATTCAACGCCCCTGTTTAGTTCTGCCCATGTCTGTATCTCCACGGTTACTGACACACAATGCCAACTGCAACGCATGAGCTCACACTGTGCGTCGTAAGTCAGGTTCGGTTTAGATGCCTATACTCAATTGAAATGTGCCAAGAAAGCGAGCCAAATTATAACATACTTCGTTAATTGGGCTGATTTTTAGAAAGCTTCTGTGATATTGAAAAGACCTGAATGAATTTATTGTCCATTTGCGTGATCTGTGAATGCTCTGCAGTTTAACTTGAGGCAGCTCACTCCCATGCAAAATGACGTAAGAGCATTTGAACAAGGGGAAATTGGCTCAAAGTCATTTCCATGGCAGAACTTTCAGGCCTTTATCCTTACATGGGGTTGACACCCAACTGTCTGACATAGCCCTGATGGACATTAAGATTTTTCCTAAACCAGCAGCTGGCTGACAAAAACAAGGTCAGGTTTCACTTACTGTAGCCGCAAATAGACCTTCCTTCACATTCACCCCCTATACTGAACACCGGGCAACAATGACTGACCAAAATATGATACAAAGCTAAAACCACCTTAAGTGAACATAGCAACCCAGAACCACACTTTTTTTTTCACTTTGCCTCTGACATTCAAAAATAGGGCATTAAGACAAATGATGTCATAGTTTGTGACACTGAAAACAATGTCAGTTACATAAATACGTAAAGTGTAATGTTTGAGTGGGCTGCAATGACACTGATACATTTCTGACTAAATTTCACCCCAGCAAGCCCATTTCCTTAGGTCACTACTGTAAGCCAAGTAAGCCCCAGTTTCATTGGTTGCCCTCAATGTTTAAGCAAATTAGAACAATAAATTCACAAATCGCACTTGAATAATTCGCACTGCATTGACATACCGCACAATAATCCAATGGTTTTCAACGTGTAATTTGAGGACACCTAATACAAAACAGAAAGCTTTAATCAGTAGTTTAAGTGGAGAGTTTGAATGAACAAAATGGAAGGACAGAATTGGTTGAGGATGTGAGTTATTCACTTCAGTTGAGAGCTTATATCAGGAATATGCTACTCATGATTAGAGTGGATGTGCAAACCTCTCATGAAAATCTGCCGAACTACGAAGAACATCCATTTACAGGCATTAAGATTCAGTGGAAATTAATTAACATGTGTTTAGAGTCTTTGTATTTCAAAAAAATAAAAAGTTCACTCAATTTAAAAAAGAGAGGTAATCAGCTGCAAAGCTTTTTTGAGCTGACCTAAATTCAAGTTCCAAGTTCTTTCAAAATATGAGTTTGTGCAGCCACTCGAACGTGGAGTTGAGCAAACACAAAAATGATTTGCAGCTGGTTGCCCTACTTATAGATGTTTAGTCTACTTTTTATTTTATACAGCGATGAACCTGTATACATAGTGTGTACCATAAATTCCTGCCTATGTAATATTCCTTTATCCTAGACCCCACAAGAAAATTTCCGCCTATATTTTCACCAAATCCATGAGGAGGCTTATCAGAGATTCCATGATCCATCATCAAAAGTAGTATAGCTCTCAACCCCGCTGTGGGTAACACTAGAAATATGATGCGCAATTATACATATTCACTGAAGGGACACTGGAAACTCAGTATTTGCTGAGGGGAAACATTGTTGAAAGGTAGGTGTTGCTAGTGCAAAAAAAGAAATGCATTCAAATGTATGTTTTTTCATATTGTCCACGTTTCATATATGGGTAGTTTGATTTTGCCTGGTTTTCACAGCTGCGTTCACTGGAAATCAACATAAAGTTCCATTCTTACTTTTTGAAGGAAAAGAGACAGTTGGGTTTTTTCCCTGTTTGTACTTATATTCTGTGTAAAAAACTTCATGTGTGTTCTGTGTCTCCTGGGATTAAGAGAGACACAAGACATACATCAATCAAAGGGGACGTTACTTCTAAGAGACACACAAGTTGCTGAATGGGAGGAAACACAGAGGGCATTCACACAAGGGTTGTGACAGTACCCGATGGGCGCCACCTGCTAGCCCAATGGTGAACCCCAGATGCTGGCGCAGGAAATTGCAAACCAGGGAAGAGTCTAAGATGTTTTGCGCTGGGACCCAGGAACACTCCTCGGGCCCGTAACCCTCCCAGTCAACCAGAAATTTGCATCCAAATCCTCTTCATATGATGTCCAGGATTCGGTGCGCAGTGTAGATGGGGCCACCATTGATGAGCCTGGGGAGAGGTAGGGAGCAAAGGGGAGGGGTAAAGGGAGACACAGACACAGGATTTCTTCTCGAGACACAAAACACGGCGAATGTTATGGAGGGAATGGGGAAGGTGGTGTCTGACAGCAGATGAAATGAGCCAATGAACTGAGTGGTGAGCTCCTTTGACATCTACCGGAGCAAGGTATCCTTCAATGTAAGCCAAACCTTCAGCCCCACTTGGTAGGCAAAAGCTTCTGGAAGCTGAATTCGTCCAAGAGGGGTAAAGTATGGGCTCTTCTCAATCGCTGGCAGGTGTCGGAAGCCAGAACCTGAGCGTAGGGAACTGCCATTTCTCTCTCTTCAGACTGGAATTAAGGCGGTTGGCATCACTGAAAAAGGAGACATGCCTAAATCAGCCACCAGTCGAATTTTGAGCCACCTCAGTTACCAAATGAGATGGCTGGGTTACCTTCTGTCAGGCAGGGGTCTTGCCCAGGCGTTTAGTCTCTCCATCTGAACATTGGTTTCCCAGGGAACCCTGAGTAGGGGTGTGGGGTGGCACAAGTTGCGGCCAAATAGCCGCAGAAATGTAAAACCGGTTCACGGCAGAATATCCACTGCCTTTTATTTATTATTTATCTTTTTGTTAAATGTGATCTGAATTTTAAGGCCTGTTTTAAGATTCAGTTGCTGTAAGAACTTTATTCAAGTTTTTTTGGCGTGAACACTTGATATTATCTACTTTAATTGTACTCACACTACTGCTCAAAAGTTTGGGATAACTTGCAAATTTTCTTTGTTCTTTGTTTACAGGCTGAAAATGGCCAGAAAGAAAGAACTTCCTTTAGAGACCCATCAGTCTATTGTTGTGCTTTTCAAAGGCTATTCAATGTGAGAAATTGAAAACTTAAAATCTCTCACCATGCTGTCAACTACCCCCTTCAGAGAGCAGCACAAACTGGCACTAACAAGGGCAGAAAAAGGAGTGGGAGGCCCCGATGCACAACTGTGCCAGAACACAAATATCTGAAAGTGTAGTTTAAGACAAAGATGCCTCACAGGTTGTCAACAAGCAGCTGTGCTAAATAGTTCCCGTCAAACACCAATTTCAGTATCAACAGTGAAGGTGGGTTTTTTTGAAGAAGGCAAAGTTTGAAGTACATATTCATCATTTTCCATTAAAATCATTATTTCTAACTCAGACAATGTCAGCATGTTCTGTTCATTTGCTATATTTCCTATTCAGACAAATTTCATGTGTGTTTCCATGGAAAACAAGAAAATTTCCAAGTGATCCCGAACTTTTTAGCGGTAGTGTATTTTGTGGTTGTTAACAACAGCATCTCAAGACTGCACCAATTTGTAAGAATCTGCTATAGTTGATGCTTATATTTTGAATAAATGTCTTATAACAACACATGATTACATATTTATATCTTCAAATTTCCAGTCAAACTTTAACAATGATTCAATTCAGGGCCCTATGGAATCACACCCTCTAAACTCAACTACTCCATTCATGAATCTGTTATCTATAGGGCCCTGCAATCAGCCAGTTGCTGGCCTGTGTCGGGCCCCCGTCAAAAAAAAAGAGGGCACTTGGCAGCCGGTGGGGCGCTGGTGGGCCACCGGCCCCCCTCAAAAGATACTTGCCACCGTGCCTAACTTTTCTGGGGGAAACCCTAAACCTCAAAGCCTCATCCAAGACAGTGAAAATTGCCACATTCGTGCCAATGTTTTGTGTTAGAGTGTATGCAGCTGATGCTTTGGGGATTGTCCAGACCTTATCTTAATACAGTCTATGCGGTCCGTACACATGATGAGCCGAATCCTTGAAAAGTGGTCCACTGTGGTCCACTTGCTTATTTATGATTTATGAAGACATGTCTCATTTATGAAGGCATTATACATGCTGTATAAAGCCTTTATGAGCAACACTTCATCTAAAGTGTGACCATACCCCCCCTCTCCAAAGTGAGAAATGCCAGAAAAAAATTGAGAACCACTGCCTTATGGCGACACTGATGTATCTGCATCATTATCCTACAGGAAACACTGATAAAGAAAGAAATATAAAGGATATCTGAAGGGAATATAGTGTAGTCTGAAGAAGTGATGCGTCAGTCTGCATTGGTAGATGGTGGGGAAGAGAGTGAGATTCTCTCCCCACCTCCGCGAGAGGCAAAACAGAAAGGCAACAGATAGTACCTGGCAGTGCAAGTCTGACAGGTAATATGTGCATCTTTCCAACTTTCAAATTTTTGGAAGTATTTTGATCGAATTTTAGCGTGAATTCACTCCTTGCAGCCGTAGTAGCCATCATGACTGTTCTTGCCTCTCAGTATGACAGTTTGCACCAATGTCACCACGCCGTTATCTGAGCCTGATCAAGTGCCGGCAAACTTTCCCTTCCACCGAATCATTTAACAACTAAGGGCCCGCTTAATCACCACCTGTCTGAACCAATTTATCCTCTCCTCCAACCTTTTGACAGCTTGAGCACCAAAAAGAGCTGAAATGCCTTCAGGACTGCGGCAGCGCTCAATCAAAAGGGCCCGGGAGCGACCCTTGCTTTCGCAAGTTACTTTTCCCCTTCACTTACAAATAACTTGAGACATGTTTTTTCAAATCTGCCTCGGATTTGCCATGCCGAATTCATCCACCATAAGGGAAAGACAACACAAAAGAAATGATATAAAAAAGGGATTGTAAGGCATATAAATGCACTAAATATGATGTAGCCACAGGAGAAGGGGAGTGATTTGATCAGCTTGCCTCCGGTGCGAGTCATATAAAAAATCATTGTGCTCAGTAAGAGCTTGCGTCTGGCAGTGATAGAGAGCCCATGAAATGTTGTAGCTGAGGGGGTAAAAAGGAGAGGTAGCACTTAGAGTGTGAAGCACTGCAATTTAACTTGAATCCTCCACCACAATATATTCACCTGCCACTCTGAGAAACACTTCAGTCGTTTAGCGGACAACTTCACCCAAATCACAACTCTACTCGAGAGTCAAAGGTCAAAGCTAACACAGAAGACTGGGCCAATGGCATATGGGCTTCCATTAAAACTGCCAAAATAGCTTTTCTAGGAATGGTTACTTTTATGATAGGCAGAGAACTCTGACTGGATCATTGTCAGTGAAATGTAGGAAAATTGACAGTGAGATCAGTATGGACGGCTAAGAAACTCAGCTGGAAATGCAGTGAAGTACTCTTGGCTAGAAATTCATTAGCTACCACGGACACCATCTCATTTATTTTGGAGGAATGGCCCAGAGAACTTGACAAAGCCATCTCTCCCTACCTCATGCTGCAACCTGCAAATGTCATTTTGAAAGTGGGATGTTAAAATGAACTGCCGCCACTTTGCATAACAGAGGATGAGATTTCAATGACTGATGAGAAGCAGAGGACATTTCTGCTTTGACAAATTGATCACCGAAATGGCTGCAGAACAAGGAGAGAAATAACTTCATGATGGAAGACATCAGAAATCACAAACTGATCATTTCAGTATTGATGCAGCAAGGGCATGGCATCCGTATCCAAATGGAAAACATACAGTACTGTACAAAAAGTTTTGAAACCCCGCAATGTATTTAAATCTGGTCATAGATGTTAATTTCGGATTTCCCCAAATAATATTGCTGCAGATACTATACACATTTGGTCAGGGTGAAACCAAGAGTAATAAGTAACAAGTGTTTGCCACTAACATGGCAATATCCCCCGCCGCCTCAATTTTGTGTGTCCGTGCTGACGTATGGAGCCCAATGCTATGCTAATGCTAAGCTAATTGGGCAATATAATTATTACATCATCCCTCTGGTTGTTGCTCAGAAGAACTGATACCGATATGCAACAAGTTTTATTTGAAAGACCATATTTATGTACAATTTTAATGAGTTTAAAATATATATTTCCTGATTAAAATGCGGAGCAATGAGTTTCAGTGGACTTGTTTGACTTTTATGTTCAGTATTCAAGAGTAAAGCTGCTTTCACGCCGGCCGCGAAACAAATTTTTTGCACAACAGATTGCGTTCAAAGTCAATGCAAAGAAGTGAATACACGCGTCTCTGCATTGACTTTGAATGAAATCTGTCGTGCGAAAAAATTGTTTCGCGTCCGGTGTGTTAAACGAAATTACTAGGCCTATCTGATTTCCAAAATACTCTATACCAAATACCGATTTACTGACTGGATATACAGTGAGCGCCACAATTTATCAGACAATGACAGACATCCAGACTACAACACGAATTAGAAAAAAATACGATTTTATCTAATTTAATATACTTTCTAATAAATAAGTAAGAAAAAAATTAGAGTCCAATTTCAATTCTTCGGCCACTCCACTCATCAATGCGAAGGTGTACGTCCACCCCCGATCACCCTTCCACTGCTATCCCCTGCCCTCCGCGGCCGCCAGCTGCCTTGATTAGCTCACGTCCCCGTCTTCGCCTCTCCTCCAATCTGGCAAGTTTGCAACACGCCAATGCGCCGACCTTCCTTCTCTCCAAACCGGCGATTACAGAAACGGCATCGATAGGGTTTTGGTGCTCCGCTTCCCAGCTTTTCCGTTGCAGCTCAGCAGCACTCGGAGTCCTGTGCACACCAAAGACAACAGAGCCAGCGCAAGCAAACGAAAAGAAACCCCCCGCTCTTTTTCTCATCTCCCTCCAAACAAACCCCTGAGCCGAATCTCTACACCTGAACAATCAAGCGCAAGCCAACGCTTCCCTGCATGAATTCTTAATTAACTGCAGCTGATTTATTTATCTACCATACCAGCCAGTTCATCAACCAATTTGCTTCCCCCATGTCCGTCACTCCATTGTTTCCCTCCCGGATTCCCATTACTCACCACAGTACATTTATTCTCCCGTGGTCTGCTGACAGAATGTCGACTCTAAGTCGAAGTCTGTGACACAGACACCACCACATGTTGACGACGTTTCCCTAGTGAAGCACTGCCGGGCCTGTACTGCAGATATCTTCAGTTCCTGCTTATTTTTTTTTTAGGACTTTTTGCCTTCAGTGTCCTCTTCAGCGTGCAAAAGCATCAGTTGGATTCAGCTCCCATGACTGACTCAGCACACAGGGCCAAAATAACAAAAAAAGTGTCAATGTCCAATGAATTATGGGGCTCACTGCAAGTTTATTGTCCCTCTCAAAACTTACATGGCATCCACAAAACATCCTTTCAAAAGGTTTTTGGCATAAACATTACATGCTCATGATGGTCACACATCCTGGGCTTTTCATTGCAGAGTTGGCTATTGTTCCACAATCTAACCAAGCAAAAATAAGTCATTTAAATTGCCAAAAAAAAAAAAAAACTGATTTTGTGCATTGATAAAATTTTGGTGCCATTTATTACTTTCAAATAATGAAAGAATAGGCTCTCCTAGGCTAAAATCATTTGGTTTGTTTTTCTTTCGGAACTCAAAGAGCCAATACTAAAGAGCACATCATTAAGCAAAGATCCAAACAGTGTCGCAAGAATCTATCAATCACTTGCGAGTCAAAATAAATGTCTCTGTTTGCAACTCATCCAAGCTTTCATGCGTATTAATCTCAAATTCTTCCACCCAAGAGTTCACATCAAATGTAATACTGGACACAATGCAATAATTAAATGTTATAGAAAAAAATCAATGAAGATCTTTACTGGCTCAAGAACTAATTATTAAAGGAAATAACACAACTACCATTCTTTGAGATTGGACTGTATGTTGCCACTGTTAAATACACACAATAACCTTGGCTTCCACTGAATGAAAACCTCAGTTTTACAACTCTGAATTTCTTATTCCACCTCAACGCCCTTTTTTTTCAATTTAAACTAGATTGCTGGAGTGTTTTCAGTGATCAAGCTTTTCGTGTGAAAACATGTCTTACAAAGGCAGTTAAATATTCAAGAATCACAGACATATATTGGTAAACCAATTGATGTTATTATGTTAAGCCTCATTCTTTTTTGTTCACACTGTGAATTCATGTACGGAAGTAGATGATGTCATCATCCTTCATTTTACCCCAAACGATGATGGTCATGTTACCCTGGAATTCAGAAAGAACTGTAGTGTTAAAATGAAAATGACCAAATTTTTCTGAGGATAAAAGTGAAAGAATCCAAATAAATTTAGCTATAACCAGCATATTTCTTGAAGGATACAGTTAATTACAAAATGCCTAAATGGCACAAATTACTGGTAGGGTTAAAATAAATTTTTGAAGATGCTTATAAACTGAAATAAATTTCATAAAGGCTGAAAGAGAATTGAAAGACTGTATTTGATAACTACTCCTGCTGTTACAGAGTAATAGCAAAACCACTTGAGCAATTATATCTAGCTGTATTTTTTGTTTTTTAGTTTAATGATCAATGGAATAATTCAGTTTGACCACAGAATATACAACTTGAATGAATGAAGATACAGTTTATATGTTGATGCAAAATTGATTTTTAATTTAAAAAACAAGTTTCAATTATCCACAGAGCCCGCAGCTTTCAACGGGCTTTCAAAATTCTATCACCTGCCATTTCTGTTCAGAAAACTAACCAAACAAAAAATAAGAAGTAAAAAAAAATAATAATAAAACTAACATTATCTACTTAAAAATACCTATGATATAAGAAAAAAGATCACATATACAGTGGTTAGTAGCTCCACAGTTCAACAATGAAGGCTTTTTTTTATTCCAAGAGTACATCATGTTCAAAATATTAGACAAAGGCATTGTGGGCTCATTTTTGGCCTTTTGAACTTTCATTTTTCAAACAGAATGCCTGCGCAAGGACAGCATCATCTTATCTCTTTTTTTCTAAAATGACAACTTATCAAATTAAATCTTCGTATGAGTTCTCAGGGTTCCACAGGGTCAGAATAAAGGCGACTATGGCATTGTTATGAGTTCTGTAAAAAAAAAAAAAAAAAAAAAAGGGCAACCCACAGCATTGTCTACAGTCCCAAAGGAATCTGTGCTATCTTCATTAAGTTTCATATTATAATGCCAAGATGATCCATATGTTAAGCCAAATAACAAAGCCAGATAGTTGTTTCTCATGCAGCTTTGAGGGTAATGAGTCAGGTTTCAGCATTTGCCTGTAGGGAAGGTCCATGGCATCTTACCCACAAAAGTGAATATTGTTCCCCTCTAAGTGGACTGGAGCGACCACGCCAAACAGCACTGACCTTATTTCCGTCCAATCCCATGGCAAAGCTCTCAGTATAAAGTCTGCATACGTCCCAATAGACTGGACAGGCAATAGCAAACAGAACAGAAGTCCAAGGATACGACTTCAGAAACGAAGTACACGAAGTGCTCCGATACCGCATTCAAGGCCTTAAATCTTCTTTCACCATCCTTGGATGAAAAACCCACCGCCAAGCCAGTAAAATTAACTCAGCTCTTTCGATATCAGAACAGAGATGTATACTGGAAAGATGGACACGAAACAATTTCTCTTTCCCTTCATCTACGCTTTGACATTCATCAAAAGCAGCCAATCTCTGAACAGCACTGTTTGCGGTGATGGCTACAGGCGTCCAGGTACAGCGCTTATCTCTCTGTTTCAGGAATACAAGAGTTGGTAAATCTGCTCTTAATTCTTGTCTGGAGAAATGCTGAATTGCTTTGTAGCAAGTTAAGTAAGGAAAGTGACTGAATGGTGCAGATTTTCTGATTACCACACATTTAAATTCCATAGTGGGCATTTTAGTAAGTTTATGAGGCAAATCTCAAACGGCTGTCATTGTTAAAGTTTGGATTTCAATTTGTCTGTCTGGGAAATAATTTTTCAAAGCTGGAATAATTCAATTTACAGTATTTTAAGAAAATTAAAAGTTACAGCCGTTGGAATATGAATAATTGCAAAAATTCACTCTGAAGAGTTGAGGTTGTACACAGCGCACATTATGTTGTGATGAAACCTCTGCACAAATCTTCCGAAATTTGTTCTAAAACCCAGTGGTAGGGATGAATCTAACCGCAATGTGCATATTTTCTGTTTTGTCAGCGTACACTGACATTGCTGTTGAATGTGGGACCAGCAGCATCGGTCTGGCCATTCTGATCTGCCCAGTCATATACACTGGCTACAACGAAACCCACCTGGTCATGAATGATGGCATTAATGACGAGAATTGCAAGGGGACCCTCGATACCAGTGCAGATCCCCCAGTCGTGCGATTCACCTTCCCCCTGAACCAGACCAATGCCTGTGGCAGCATCTTCACTGTAAGTGGGGCTACTCTAGAATGGGGATAGCATGGTGGAGTTATTTTCCAGTGTGAAATTAGCTTTGATCGGGTGGTTTTAATTCAAAATGTGTACAGTGAGTCTCTAACTGACACAGCATGAACCCTTAAAACACCATAATCTGAAACGCTATGGGCCAGATGAACCAATATGTTTTGCAAAGCCAGTGATAGGCCGAGGTTTTTTCATTTTGCCCCAATCACTGGACGTGACATTGGTTTTACAAGGGCTACAAGGTTTAACATCTGTGGAAGGTCTTTGTAAATCTGGCCCAGTGAGTACAATCTGCATTTCTCTCTCTGCCTGATGGCTGTAAGTTTGATTTGTCAGTGGGACAAAGCCACACAAATTAAAGTTACGAAAGGAACTCTCCTCAGTTCCTGAGCTGAAACGTTAATTAAAGCTTAAATAGTCTAATTTCTGTCCGCAGTGGAGACAATTCTGCTGTGTAAAGGACCTACGCAATACAATGTAATGACCCCGTCGCTGCATAATCAAGCTTCTTGCTGTATATTTATAATTTTGGAGGAATGCTTCAAACTAGATAATTTTCAGTGCCTTTAAGCCAAGTTCACTGCATGGCATTACTCTCAGTGTTGCATTTATATTAAAGCAAAAGGGTCATTACATTTGTTTTTAAGTGGTAAACATTTTACCCTGTGTCTGTGCTCACTTCAGACAACCAGCGCGCCTGGCACTGGAATATTTGCGGATTTCTCCAACATCCAGACGGTAAATGTGAGTGGCGTAATTCGGTCAAATGACCCCACGACAGGAACCATCACCTACAATGAAGAGCTGAAGTATTTCTACTCTTGCGCCTACCCTCTTGAGTACCTGGTGAACAACACACAGATCGATGTGTAAGCTTATCTTAAGCCTAGCTTGGCAAATGCTCCTTTCATTCTTATATGCCCTCCTCTAAAGAGGGCTGTACGTATAAGCCACATATCAGTTATGGAGACAATGTCAAGAAACGATAGTAATGCAATCCTCAGATCTTAAAAAGATCTCTCAGTAAAACATTTCATACATCATTTTGTAAGTACAATTAAGGGATGATCTTGGAGCTAGCTTCAAAGTAATCCTGATGGAATGGTGCAATATGCTAACACATTAAAAAAAATTCAAAAGTATACCTACATAAGGAAGAACGATTATTTAAATGGGAAATAGCTACCTCATCATTGCTATACAACCGCATCAACCGTGGCTCCTCACGTCAACATTCACTGAGTCCCAGGACAAGCTGGTTTTACCCAAAACTGCAAGGACTGGCTGATGAGGTGGTTGCAGTCATCATCTGTGCCATACATTCTCACAAAAGCCCTTTCAATTCTGGGAAACCCTTATTTGAGCATGCCCTAAGAATCAGCATATCTGTATTGGTAACTTAGAGAAGTGATGTTGCTAATGTTTATACCGAGATCCCTGACGGAGAGGCTCCTCTCATTAATTTCTTCCTCCATCTGCCTTCTCCAGGTCTGCATCCTCCATTGCAGTAAGAGATGACAATGGTACCTTCATCAGCACACTGAGCTTGGAGTTGTACAGTGTAAGCCAATCCGACAGAAATTTACCAAGTCATGCCAACAACTGAGATAGCATTACACTTCCAACGGGGCAGAGCCTCGGCATTTGACCGGGACAGCCGCTCGATTAACGCGAGATAATTTTTCATGGTTGAGAGAGGTGAACGGCGTAATACGATGCTATTCAACAAGCGATTTAGAATTCACAAAAACAGAGGATAATGCCCTTCTGAGAAGTCACAAGTAGCCTACTCTGATTACTGTCTGATCTTTCGCAGTCTGTTACTCTTCATTTAGGTTCTTTGCATTTTTAATCAATGCATCTCTCCAGGATCCAGAATACACCACACCAATGATCATTCCACCCTTGGGACTTGAGCTCAGGACAGACATCTATGTGCAAGTGAAGGCAACAAATTTGACCTCCCAGTAAGTCCTTTCCTTTTATTGTGCTAGTTTGTTTAATCCAGAGTGAACTTTCATGTTGGCAAAATTGCTCAAGCTTTGAAGTTACTGAAAATGCATGGCTTTTCTGTCTGCAAACAGATACTTTGTGCTTCTGGACCGATGCTATGCATCCATATCTCCATACCCCACTGCCTCAACTTTTTTCAACCTCTTTGTCTCGTAAGTCCACACTTCATAAAAAAAAAAAAAAAATCACGGTGCATTCATTTGACTGGGCAGAAATGCGCATGGTATTCAGATTATTGCTTTATTGTACAGTCCCAGAGTGCTGTGAGTGCTGCAAATTTGTATACTTCCTGATGAAATGAGATAATAATTATTTGGTAACATATTGAATAGAAAATAAGCATTTCACAATTTCCAAGGAAGCATCCAATTACTCTAAGGCAACAGCAAAACTAGGATTAGGTGTCACAGATCATTTAAGATTTACTTCAGAAGTATTTACTTGTTTAACCAATGTTATGCCACACAGATATTTGCTGTCTTTACCACATATTTATCTGATTAATACCTCATACTTAGGGAACGTTAAAGAGTTGATTTATGCAGTATATAAGTAAGCCTCATGGAATGACAGATTTTTTCTAAATAAAAGTTACTATTTTATGTTGGATGCAAAAACCTCAGTGAACAGTATGTTTTTTGAAAAAAAAAAAAACAACAAGGCTGGGAATAAATAATATGTCTGCCACTGCCCACCCTTTTCCATGAAAGATGCTCGAAAGACGATCTGACAACAATGCGAGAGAACGGAGAGAGCCACAACGCCCGGTTCTCATTCCCAGCGTTTCGTTTCATTGAGCAGCAGAATGAAACAGTCTCTACCTACTACCTGCACTGCATCACAAGACTGTGCGAGAGGAGCACCTGCCCTTCCTTCAAGGTGATCTCATCGCAGCTGCCTCCGATTAGGGTCTCGTCCGCACGTCAGAACCCTCCTCAGTCGCACAGTTGCACTCAATTAAAATGCAGTACAGTGTAAGCTCTCAGTAAACGTACTGATGGTTCCTGCAAGATTAAATAACAAACTTGTCGCACAAATTTTATTTGTCGAAGTTCAAGTCCTCACTTTTATGCCGACAGTGACTTATTTTAAGCTTATCTGAAATTTGGGTGACCCGTAAGTTTCGAAAATCACTGAATTGAATCAAGTTTCATCCAACTGAAGACAGGAGGCACAATTCTCACTGGCTCTGTCTGACCACAGAAATGCGATAGGAGGAGGAGGAGAGATGCAGATCCAGCTCCAATTATAGATGGTGCAAGCAACTCTACCACCATAACCAGCAGGCCGATCGTCACCAAAGCAGAGGGCAGTACGTACCTTCACCTTATTCCTTCTCTGCCACCATGCACACCTTAAAAAACAGGCCGACGTCACAGTGTAGACTCCCTGTGAAGGTCTGAAACCAGCACCAGCTGCTCTTTTCTCGGACAAACCACACGGCCGCACTACTATTACCTTGAGGTTGTATTTGTCCCGTATTGATCTCGGTGAATGCCTGTGAGTGAGATTAAATCAATTGAGAGGAGCCCAGGCCAAACATGTTCAGCACGCTGCCAAACCTCAAATACAGCACAGCTCTTTGAAAAACAACCACGAAACAGAGTTGGCCTAATTTACTAGTGAAAAGCACCTCAGCTGCCAAAATAAAAGCATGAACCATTGCAACATATTCCTCAAGATATTCTTCAATGCAGGCGATTCTGGAAAAATGTTCGGCTTGCGCACGCGCTGCCATTTATCTCCAAATGCACCTTCAAACACTGAAACTCACATTTTTTCTCTTAAATTTGCCGTTAAGTAAATCCAAAGTTAGAAAAAAAAAATTTCTCATTGTATGACAATGTGGCATACATGTTCTGTATCTGCTAGTTGCAGCACTTCAGTGAGATTGTATCACATGCCAAGTGAAATGTGAAATATTCAAACCCTGGGCACCATGTTTTATGGTCACAGCATTACAACTGTAAAATATCTACATCTTATGCGTCATTTTATGCACATTTCCATGGACATATTTTGGAGCTCCATGAGAATTTAAAACAGACCTGAATTTCCACAGGTTTGAATATAGCAGCCACATTTGACAAACCCAAATATTGTTAGCCTCATAGCATAATTGCCTATCTAATCTTTTATGATTTATGTTTTTTAAAATGATCATTTAAGAGAATGGATTTTTTAATGTTTCGAGAAAAAAGGAGAAAAAATGCATTTTTTCGCCAACACAAACGAACAGGCAGCCAATCCCTCAATTTGGCAAAAATATGACTTAGACAATTATGCAATGAGGCTAATAATATGAGTCTGTCGCTTTTATGGGGTTAAGGCTTCAAAGAAAATATTTTTATTTCTTTTGGATACGGTAATTAATATAGCCAAAATCAATGTTCATCACCACTGGGGATGTGTCACCATTTTGAATGACCATCAGTAAGACAGCACTCCCATGCGTCACCTTGTATTGCATTACACATAACACGTTTAGCCACTTTGAAAGCATGCCCTTTCTTATTATCAATACCTGCGCTGCACAATGGATAGCATAAAGGTGTGACCTTGTTTTGAACAATGGAACCAATGTGCCATCTAATTAACAATTGTATCACTTTTCAACTTTTGATCATTATTACCCATTTTAGATAAAGCTAAAACCATTACTTTATTGAGTGATGTGTAATGTAAACTTTGTAATGCGCAATGTGAAACTTTTCAAATCATGATATCATTCTCAGTCAGTTCCACAAAACACTGGTCGATTACAATGACTCATAGTAAAACCTTCTCATGAAATTTTTAAATGAGTGTGTCTAAATTTCAAAGAGACATTTATGCTTTTTTTCTGCCTGTTTTTCAGTTCAATCATCAAAAGAGGAAGGTAAGCATTATCATATGTAATACTGTAATATCTCCTCCACAAGATCAGTGTTTCTTAGCGCAGTGAGTGCACATGTCCCGTCCACTCACAAACACGGTCACAGCAAACGCACGCCATTTTGTTTCCACTATTGAGGCAGACAGGAACGGTCAAGCAGTAAAGACACGGTGCTTTTATAGTGAGATGAGGGACATCAACAACAACAACATATTATGCCAAACCGAGTTGTTTTTGTTCAGTCTGCCCTTTAAAAAAAATGAACCGTGATGTTGCCTTGATCCTTTTATCTGGGTAATTCTAGCTGTAGGCAAGGTTTATTCCATTACAGGACTGGCATTTATCAGTTCTTCTCATCCTGAGCACCTTAAAATGCAAACAAGGGCAAAGATCCACCGTGTCTGGGAACAGAAAGGTTTGCCATCAGTTGGCGGTGTCAGAAGTTAGATAGAATTATTTGTTTATTCATTTACCGAGCGTTCCTTTAACCGTGCAGTTCAGCTGTGAACAAAATTATCATTTCACAACATTAAAATGGGCAAGCCGCCAGCTCTGCTAGGTTTAAGTCAGCAGAAATTCTCAACAAACAAGATAAAAAAGCTACACAGAAGCCACTCATGGGAAAAGACAGAGAGGATATTTATCAAGAGGGGGGGACTACAAAGCAAGTTCAACATTTACCACGTTTTCTTAGTGTGAGGTGGCTCGACAAACCATAAACTCGCAATCAGAGATACTATGAGTTTCCACCGTTGTGGCATTGAATATCCTGGCTTTAGGCTAAACATACCTCGCTAAGCCACTGATCTTGCTTTGTAACACACCCCAATGGACAGAAGAGAGACATAACTCGAGTTAACGGTAGCAGGTTCGCAGACAGACAGGTGGCGTTATTGTTTGGAGGGCTCAGTAGGATGAGTAAATTCTGAGTCGTCTGCAGACTCAGTGAGTGCATTTTTTTTAATTCAGTAGATCTTATTACCACCCCTCTCTCTTTAGAACTCAAAAGTTCTTCTTCTTCTCCATCCGCAGTGCTGGCTGGATCCCACAATGCCCAAGGCTCTTCAGTCGGTCTGGCCGTGACAGTGGGAATTCTGGTCGTTGTCCTTGTCGGAACGCTGGGCATGATGTTTGTCCACTATAAGAGACAACATCCTGGCACCAAGATATTTCCCAGCTAAGAGACAGCGAGCCAGGGCCCAATTCTCGGTAGTTACTTTGGGTTATATCCCCATGATATGTTTTTAAACATTGTACTAGAGTACTTATATTATTTTGCTGGTGGAGGGCTGAGCACAGCCACATAATTGCTATTGATTTTTTTCAAAACTGTTCATCTTCAACAGCAAGATCTTTATTAGCAATTTGTAATTGTTCTTCATTCTTGTTAATCCTAGTGAGATCTGTATGTATATATTAAAGTCGGCAATGAGGGCGAGAATGTATCTTAAGGCAAATCACACTAGACTATCAAAATTTGTGTTTGCTGGTGATGTTCTACATGCTGAGAATGAGCGGGAAAACTGAACTATTAATTTATAGGAATAATTTGCAAGTTTTGACTTGGAAACAAAAAGACTGCAGAAAAGCAGATCGGACTGCTTACAGCTCTCAATTTCCATTTTGACGATTGCAGAAGATGTATCAAGTGCTTTAAGGAATTTGAAGATATCAAACTAAAGACAATATATTTTAAAACAAGTGTGTCTGTGTCTGTTAAAACATGAGCTCAATTACCGATATTCACGCAATGACCTACGCGTGGAAGTATGAGCTTTTATGGCAGTGAAAACATTTTGTTCAGAAAGATATTATTGTACCCTCTTAAGTATTATTTCTCTGTTATTTATGTCTTGCTACTTCAATATACAGACCCTTTAAATACGTTTTCAAAATCACATAAGTTGAAATTAATAATTTTGAAGTTTCATTCTTTGACAGCCATTTATATAGAAGTACAATAAAAGGATGATGTCTTGTCACCTCTAATGTATAAATATGCACTTTCAGTGTCGACCCATTATAAACCCACACTTGCAAAGGGACACTGTATTTAGTAAATTATTTGTGTGGTTTTGTTTAAATATATGTGTATTATTTATAATATACAGGATATTATAGTAAGTGTCATTCAAGTGTGGTTAATAACATAAGTGAGATAATATTCATTTTTAATAAACGCATGAGTGTTTGTCCCTTGTTTCTTTAAAATGACAAAGCTTTCTGGCTTTATTTCTGCTTGGAATGATTTCTGATGTGTATACTTGTATAATTTATTCATAAGTGCATACACCATGTCCATTAAAGCTTTCGGGAATGAGAAAAAAAAATTGAATGATTTTAATTGTTTCCTGAAATTGATGGGCACTGCGTATTTTGTAAGGATACGTGGCCTTGGAAAACAGTGATACTGGAAAATTCCTCCACAGTTTTTTTTCCCACCAATGATGTTTCATGTTGTGACATCACTTTCGTGACCCTGTCTTAAAAGTTTGTTTTTACCCCTTTCAGAATAACACAGGTTTCAATTTCTGTGCAATTCTACCTCCCTTTGTGTCCTCAGAAACGGCTGAAAACGTGATCTTCCCTTCACTCACACTAAAACCACTGACCTCTAAACTAGTCCAGTGAGGCACACTAATGGGTAAACTAACACATGGAATAATAATCTGACTGTGTTACCACTGGAGATACAGTGGCTGCTTTGCAGATATGAGTCATGATATCACCTCAACTGAATCTTCATTGAAGCCTAAAGACCCTTTTTTTTACTTACAGTTTAGAAAGCAATGGAACAGACAAACATACTTTTAACACTAAAGGGACTGACTTGTTTTTTACAACATAAAGTATACCCGTCTTCCCATCAGAGCCTATGACAGGGCTGGACAGGTCATGCAGGCGGTTCCATGTTGGTTTGTGCAAAGTAAAAATTAATAAAACACCATTTTATGATGTCATATGATGTGCTTTGACATTAGAGAACATCATCATGCAAACCTGCTCTTCCGGGAGGTTCTGTGTAAGGGTTGTGCTTCGTACACAGATCAGGTGCACAGAGGACAGGAAGTTGAGGACTGGACTCAGGCGGAAGGATGGATTTGGTAGTTTATTAAGCCTACTGCACTGCAGAAGGCACGAACGAAGCAATATAAAACAAACTGGAATCAAGGTTCCTTAATATAAGCACCATTTGTATTATAAACACTGAGCACAGACTGCAGTAACAATGTATTACAAATAGAAAACAAATAGTAAGCGAGGACCCTTAATATAAAGTGCTGAAATACACGCAGAACGAGGGGATTACGTCTATATAAAACAAGGAATGTAACGCAGGTATGCAATTACGAGACCTCACAATGACTAAGTGTGAAGTTTGGTCTTAAATGGCACAATGCTACCATACAGCGGAAATGAGAAAAAGATGTAGGTACTTATTGAATGACGTGAGGTCTGGTCTGAGTAGACCAGTGAGCTGGACGGCTGGATGCGTGGTTTAACACTCTGCAATGCCAACTGCTTCTTCCTCGTTACGAATACTGGGAAAGGAGACCTAGCCTACATAAACATGGGAAACTGAGACTAACCAGAGACTTGTAGCTATAGCCATAAGTCTTGCCCCCTTTTAGAGCAAGTCTAAAGAGCTCAGCTGTTGTTCACATTCAGCCTCATAGCCAAAGATGCCACCAGGACCTTCGGGACCAAAGAAAAGATTTCACAATGGGTTCCACCACCCCAGGAAGTGCCGTGCTGCAATATTTTTGAGGGTTCACTAAGTCAGTGCTCGGGGAATAGTTCAAGCCTGCTCCTGCCTGCAGACGAAACTTTTATCAGCAAATTTATTCCCCAGACCAGTAAGGAGCACATTCCTTAACTTTGGGCACCGTGCAGAGTCGAGACGGGACCAAACTAAGGCACCAAATTAGGAAGGGATGGCAAGGCACCCAGAGATTTGAGAGGTGCAGTATTGCAGTAGGATTTCATATGCGGGCAAGAGGAAGTAGTTGGCCCTGCCGCCCTGCATATCTCACTCTCATATAACAAGTGAGTCGACTTTGAAGATATATTGTGATGTAGAGTAAGAGCTCGTTCAAAGCCATAGGACAAAAGTTGTTACTGTTCTTGTCAAAGAATTCTGATATGATTGACAATGATCCTCAAATGTTAAAACAGGCTCCACTCTAATGCCAATAAAAGAATAATTAGGCCGGAGGTATGCTGTTAAGCGCTTGGTGGAAATGCTCCCAGGAAGTTGAGGAGCATTTAAAAAGGATAATGCTTCAGCATTTTAATGAAGAGCAATTTGCTGCAACAGCAGCATTTCCCCTTTTACGACCTTGGTTTAGCTTCCGAGAAAATTCATATGGGTTGAGCCACAACAACCACGGCAAACATGCGACAGTTAGTCAGCTGATTCCTTCTGGAAATGCCAAATCATATTGAAATATAAGGATTCTTGGGCAGTTTGGCACCCCATACTGATGTTCCTGGAGGAATACCCCAAAAAGGCTGGCAAGTGGCCCACTGATGGTGAATTTGTTGACAGCCTGTGAATAGCAAATAATTGTGTGCACATGCTCAGTAGAAAGGTAGGTATTGCAGTGTAGTGGTATGTTTCTGAAGCTGTACTGCTACTGTGGACTGTCTTCAGGTTACTGGACAAGTTATGCTGTCTATCGTCCTGGAGAGAAGAGTTTGAATGTAACAACACATTGACAGATATAATCAATAGCTGGAGCAATGGCAGTATGTTCACGGTCCTCTCACCATACCACAGTCCGACAACAGCTCTCCACATTTCTCTGAACCGTCAGGCCATCTCAATCATCCAGACAGCTGAAATTGACCCATTGCGGCAGTCCTCTTATCACATCACACGGTAGATAATAACTGGTAATTTTGGGCTTTCAGAAGTGCAACAGTTCTCTGCTTTCTAATTGGCTACGTGTATTATTGATTGAAATCTAGTATTCATTAGCATGCAGCCAAATGCACCCCCTTTTTCTTGTTGAGAAGAAACTTTCCGAGCGAGATAAGTTCAAACCCGTAAATACGTCCTCACATTCTCCCTCTCAAGGTCTGCATAACATTGCCTGAAAGATAAAAAAACAAAAACTTTTTTGTTTTGTTGTGTAGAAAAGAATAACCTGTTGTGCTCCTCTTTTCATTCAAGCTTCTCTCAACTCAATTCATTAATACCAATGATTTCCATTCATTCTAATCTGAATCAATTGTGAGAAAGAGCAGCGTGTTATTGGGGTGACTCACAAAAGCGGGGGTCTGAATGATAGCCGGGGTCGATGCCATTATGATAGAGCCTTGGTGGGTCCATAAAAATTGATTCTAGGGGCTTTGTGTTCCTACAGCACAAAACCTGCACTACTGCCAGAACAGACCTGCATTAACATTTCCATGCCGCTGAAGTGCTTTGCTGAAGTGACGCATATCCGCATGGTTAAGTACTGGCCATAAAACTCATCAAGAAGTACACAGGACTCCCTGACTCAATCTGACTCAATACAAGAGCAGTTTTTTTGAAGTAATGAATTCAAGGTAATATCTGTAAAGTACCCCATTATGTTTTTTCATTATTTTAATATTGTAGCGTGAATCATATTGTTTTTATGTGCATTTAAAAGAGGTCTGTGTCAGAAAACAACTGGAAGTCACCTCGAGAGGAAGTGCTCTCTGCCGCAAAACTCATGGCTCCAGAGCTGACAGAAACGCCCCAATCGCTTCTGGCCCTTTTTTTCATCAATTGGTGATGTCACTATTTGAATTTTCACGCCAAGCAAATAGTTTGGCTAACCCTTGAATCAAGTGGGTTCCACCCACAAGGCTTAATCGATATTTGTTCCTAAAGCGGAAATCCATTGATGGTAAGGGGCGTGACTAGGGGTGGGAATGGTGGACCAATCACAAGTGAGTGACCAATCACACCATATTGGGGTTTTCTGGAGGGCGGGGGCAGGACTTTCAATGGAGCGTTTCACAGACAGGTACTGCAGAATTGGAAAGCATGAGAAAACTTGTGTTTTTTAACAATGGCACATTTTAGGTCCCCTATTATGCTGTATTTATTTATTTGAAATATGTCCAATGGGTCTTCAGAATAATGTTAAGAATTCAATTACAAAAAAAAACACACAAACATCCAGGCCTAGTGAGACCTCTTCTCTCTACTCCATCTATGCCAGCCTGAAACGCAAGCTGTTTTGAGTGGGCAGGGAGGCTATGCTAATGAAGCTCTGCTCTGACTGGTTGCCTGGCTGCTTCGATTCCGGGGAAGGGTGCAGATCCGAAAAACCAGGAAACCAAGATGGCAGATATTTCAGGACGGCTTTCCACAGCATATATTACTGTGAGATCGTACTTGTTTGATCCTGAATCCCACGCTAAATGGGAGGAGGAAGCAGTTGAAGTACTGCAGCAAAGTTCACAGCAGGATTTCAATGAGTGGCAAGTTGAAATTTTAGTGTTTTGCTCGTACTGTCTCGCCTTGCATGCAAGTGATTGGACAGGAACACACAGTGGTCGTTTTACACGGGGGCCTACAGGGGCCTGTGCTCCCCTGCCGATGTCCTGGGCCCCCGTGCTGGCCTCTGTGCAGACTAAATAATAAAATTATACTATATACTTTTTTACGATGATATGGGCTAGCGCCAAAATCAGACCTAATGTCACTCAACATTCTACACGGACTGATTACAGCGACGCACCAAAATGTGTTGGCAACCGCGTTTGCTTTCACTGATCTCAATACATTGGCTGGGATTTGAATATGAGCGTGGCAACCAGCAACCTGGCAACCGTGCGAGAGACGAAGGTTGGCTAAACGACTGCACCATATAAGGTAATTTGTTGTAGACGTGGTCCTGTTACTGTTGTTCCCCATTCCGGGAACGAAGGCTTGTTGTCAAGTTTGTAAATGTCTCTTAGAATTATGTTACGAATCACACTCGGCAAAGAACTTATGAAAAGTTCCACACGATGGTGCGATGTTAACCACTAACCTCATCTGACCAGGCTGTTCCATTTTGAAAAATAATAGGCGACGAAGTAAAGTAATCAACAGTAGCCTATCTGTCCGTGATAAGTAGGGATGGTCATTTGTGAGATGAGATGTATGCATCGCTTTACATTTTTTTCTTCTTCAAAGACTGTCATAAAATGAGGAAGGGATATCGCCTCCTTTTTTGCCCGTGTTAAAAAAAAAAAAAATTGAATTACAGGAAACCAAATAAATGGTATATATGGCAATATTTGCCTAGTGTTAGAGCAATTCACCAGCCTATGATTGTATTTCAGATGACCGCAGCATTTTTCCAATTCATATTTTCAATCAATTACTCCACCGTAATATTGGCTTCCATAAATGAAAATGGCACATTGTGTCTGAGAGAGTGGAGGGTAAACGCATATATGTATGTTTTAAGATTATGTTGATTACTTATTTCGTTGTGATTACAGTAACTAGAACCAGTTGTCTTGTTAGTACTATGTCGTTACATTTGTATGAATAAACACCTTTTCAAAACTAGCTTCAATCCACAGATAGTCCACTGTATACTGTATATTTGTAATTTTGATTTATGTTTGAAGAACTATCACTCCTCAATTACCAGATCCTTTTAAGTACTGTACTGTCTGTCACTAATTAAAGTCAGCATGACATGCACACCTGAGTGAGCTGCTGTATTCAGGCACTGGCAGCATATTTTGTAAATGAGTGTGAAGACAGGACTCTCAAGTCAGTGGCCATGAATACAGACGAGTTTGTGCAAATGTTACTAGTGTGCTGTGGTTCTGATAGGCCCAATAACTGATGAGGAGTTTTGTTTTCTAAGATCGAGTCACCCATTCTTAAGGCCATAAGCCATTTGATTTGTCTGATACTTCACACTTTATTATGTTGTATTTTATTTTCCATTTTTGATGGCCATCAGTCAATGCATTTTTTCTTCATGAAAAAAATCTTCGGCATGATTTTATAGGCTAAAGCAAAATAGAAGTTTTTAATGCTTCACCATCATTGTTTTTGCTTTTTAAAAGTATTTTTGGGCTTTTTGCCTTTATTCAGACAGGAAACTTTAGAGAGGCAGGGACTGAGTGGTGTTGCTGCACGTCTCAGCTGCAGGCCCATGTCTAGGGCCATCATTATTGTTTTTAATGAGCCCCCCTGATTAAACACTGGCCCCACCTGCCCCACTAGAATTTGTCTAGAACTGCCACTGGGAACACACATTACTGCGTGGTATTCCCCTGCTGTGACACTCTTGATTACTTCCTGTTTGTCTCAAACAATTTCAAAAAAAGGCGGAGCTGTTTTAAGTTTTATGGATTACCTGGAGGAAACCGGGGAGTTTAAGCTGCATTTTTTAATCATTCCAAAGGGAAGCCTTGTTTGCTTGTTGTTGGGTAACACTAACGATCTGACTTGTCCTCCGGATATTATCCTGCCCCAGCTTGAGCCACGGTACTCTCTTGCTGGTGGCTCAAGCGGAAGTTTCCACTTTCCTACTGTGCTGCTGGCCCTGGGAGCGATACTTGCTAACTCGCCGACTAGCAGCTCTTCTTCTGGTGGTCGACTTCACTGAGGTGAATTTTCTCATGTGTGGTCGAAATAGCGGGCTGATGGTTGCTAACGTGTAGCTCTGTTGATCGGTGTCCCAAAACTAAATGCTGGGTTAACGCTTGGACGGTTTACCTGCTTTACAACTGCTCGCCCGTCTATTCAGGTCTATACTGACGTGAGTCACAGATCGATGCTGCTCACGCAATTGTGTTTTTACTGTATCATAAAACTACAGTAAATGTCTTTTTAACTCCCGTGCATCTCAACCGCATTCTGGTGTTGTTTCTGCTACTCGACGCTGCGATTGTTCACGTGAAATTCATCAGATGCATCAGCCGGCGAACTGCTGCGTGGTATAGCATACACGTGCAGTCCAGCAAAATGCCACCAAAAAAAACCTACGATTACGGAAAATGAGATCATGGAGAACATAAAACAGTCGCCTAATTTTATCTCAGGAGAAATTTATAACATTGTCAAACAACAGAAACTGCTATTGGACATGATGGGACAGATTATAGATCTGCAAAAACAAAATGATGAAAAAGACAAAAAAGTAGCAGCTTTGGAAGCCCGGGTGGCAGATCTGGAGCAGTACACTTGCATGAATGACCTGATTATTAGCAGGCTGGAGACCAGACCCAGGTCATATGCAAGAGCTGCTGCGACTGCAAATGGGGAGCCCACTGGGGCTGATTTGGACTCAATACAGCAACAGGTTATCATCCTCTTTGATAGCAAAGGAATAACTGTCAACAGCAAAGACATTGAGGCTTGTCATCCTCTCCCTAGAAAAAAATATAAGTGAGAAACCGTCCATAATAATTTGCTTTGTAAACAGAAAACAAAAAGTTGCTCTGCTCCGGCAGGGGACAAAGCTGAAGGGTTTATCAATGAACACCTGACAAAGAAAAAACTCTGACATCGTGAGGCAGGTACGCTTGCTGAAGAAACAAAATAAAATTCAATCAACGTGGACAGCTAACTGTAAAATTTTCAAAAAACTCAAAGGAACACCAGAGGAGGAAAAGGTGCTGGTCATTAAAGACAGTGCGGAACTGGATAAATACTAGTGATGAAAATTCACTGATTTTATTTTTTCACTAACAGCATGTATTGAAAAATAACTGGAACAATGCTTGAACTAGAACAAGACATTGATCCAGACAGCAATTTCTTTAGGCATCTGAATAATATATGTCACTATGCGGAAGAACAGTATAACAGCAATGTCAAATCAGAGCAGGGGATGTCAATTATTCACTTTAACAGCAGAAGTCTACATGCTAATTTCCTCACATTAAAGAATATCTGACTCAGTTCAAGGAGCCATTTAAAGCCATTGCTGTTCCTGAGACCTGGCTTAGAGAAGGGAACAGACCTGGAGATAAATGGATATGAATTAAATTACATGAATAGAAAAAATGAAAAAGGAGGGGGTGTAGCAGTATATGTGAGCAATAATCTGAACTATAAAGTTGTGGAGAGCAGGTCAACCGCAGTATGTGATGTTATGGAATGTTTGACAGTTGAGATTTTTATGGGAAAACAAAAAAATGTGATGTCACCTGCATCTACAGAACACCAGGATCCAGCACTGAAACCTTCGAGAACTGTTTAGAGGGAGTCAATGAATTCTGGACCACTCCCAAAGTAGAGGAGAGTATTGGGTGGGATTGCGGATCGGAGATCAGGTAGATAGGAGATCGGGGCGAATGTGATGTCGTATGGACCTGGTCTGTGATTGGGTGTTGGGCGCCCCCCAGGTGGCGAGACTTGGGGTGGAGCTGGCATCTTTTGTCGGAGTCCGTGTGGCTCCTAAGCCCCCCGGGGACCCAGGTGGTGGCGGTTTCTTGCTTCCTTCTTGGAGAGGGGAAGGGTGGCAGGGACGTAAAAACAAGACAAGCGGGCATTGTGGGAACGTAGGATATATAGGCGTAAGGACGAATAGGAAGGTGCATTGGGAGTGGCCCTGCTCATTAATCTACGTTTACGGGAACTCCCTTTATTGCAAGAAACCACCAGAAGTTTTTGTTCCCCTGTAGTGATTTTAACAGACTTGAAAAATTTGAGCAAACACAATTTGAAAGATGAATTTATGGACACAATGTAAAGTTTGAGTTTATATCCATTACTAACCAAGCCAAACAGAATTACTACACGTTGCGTTTCATTAATTGGCAATATATTCACCAATTGCATGGAAAAAAGTTTAGTAAGTGGACTGATGATAAATGACATGGGACCATTTGCCTATTTTGTGATTTATGATTTATGTGATTTATATTGTGACCGTAAAAAACAGAAAGAAGAACTTAAAATTAAATTTAAGTGAATAAGAACTGAAGATTCCATAACGAGACTCGCGCTACCAACGGACCTGCCGTCGTCCGTGGTAGAAAAAACCAGCGAGCTCGAGGAAAACAAAAGAAAAGGGAAAGAACCCAAAGACTCCCTTACTCACTAACACAATTCCTGATAAGCAACTAAAGCGCCAAAGCAGAACTGACGCTCTAGCAACGGGAGCGAGGCGAAATAGGAGCTTAAATAGAGTCCGGGCCACGCCCCCAATAAATGCCAGCTGGCCCAGGAATCCGATAGAAAGCAAACGATATCGTCCCAGACGAGAGCAACAAACAGCTCTCAAAGCTCCCAAACCATGACAGGAATATGGAAAATATTAAACAATGAAGTAAGGAATACTTCTAATGATAAAAAATATCCAGTGCATTATTGATGATGACAAAGAAATTTATAATATGAATGATGTGGTTTGTGGGTTCAATGATTTTTTGTCATGGTTTGGGAGCTTTGAGAGCTCTGTTTGTTACTCTCGTCCTGGACGATATTGTTTTGTTCCCTATCGGATTCCTGGGCCAGCTGGCAGTCATTGGGGGTGTTGCCCGGACTCTATTTAAGCTCCAGTTTCGCCTCGCGTTCCTTGCTAGAGTGTCAGTGCATCTTTGGCGCTTTATCTGGTAAGGTCTCTAGAGAGAGTATTGTTAGGGACTTAGCTGCATAACAGGATCAGTGTGAGTGAGTAAGGGAATCTTTGATTTATTTCCCTTTTCTTTTGTTTTCCTCGAGCTCGCCTGTTTTTCTACCATGGACGGCATCTGGTCCGTTGGTAGCGCGAGACTCGTTATTTCTATCTGTTTTTAGTCTCTCTACACGCTGTGAGGTTTGCCTTTTTAATATTTGGCCGCTGCTCTTGACGTCCACCTTCAGCAGCCATCACATTTTTTTGTAAATATTGGACCAAATTTGTCAAAAAAAAAAAACTGATAAAAAAATCCAAACTCACTCTTTCTCCATCCTGTAAATTTAAAAGAAATCGTAGATGTCGTGAACAAATGTAAAAACAAAACATCTACTGACATATCAATGGAATTGATATGTTGAGAATCAAGAAAGTAATCTGTAGTATCGCAAACCCACTATCCTTCATCTGCAATTTATATTTACAGCTGGTACATTTCCGAAAGAAATAAAAACCGCAAAAGTCATTCCATTATATAAAGCTGGGGACAAACAGCAATGCAATAATTATAGGCCTGTGTCTTTACTGTGTCAATTCTCTAAAATACTGGAAAAAACTATTTGTTAAAAGGCTAGATGATTTTATACAAACAACATCTATTGTCAGATAGTCAGTATGGTTTTACAGCTAACAGATCTACATCAATGGCACTCCTGGATTTAGAAGAAGAAATTACTAATTGTATGGATAGTAAAAAGTATTCAGTAGGAGTTTTTATTGATTAAAAAAAAAAAAAAAAAGCATTTGACACCCTGGACCATGTTATATATTTTTTTTAAAATGGAAAGAAAAAGAGGGTTGTGTTAGACTGGGTGGAAAGCTACATGAGAAAGAGAAAGCAGTTCATTCAAATAGGAAACCACATGTCTACATGCCTGGACAGTTTGGGGCAACACTTACAAAAGCATTTTGCAGCCATTATGCAGACTTCAAAAGAAAGCAATAAGAATAATGCATAATATTGGGTAAAGGGAACATACAAATACACTGTTTTTAATGTCACATACATTGAAATTCATGGATCTGGTCAAATTTACAACTGCAATAATCACGTTCAAAGCAAGAAATAATTCATTCTGGGTACCATACAAAAAATGTTTTGTGAAAGGAAGGGGAGTTACAACTTGAGAAAAACTTAACTTTAAAAAACCGTGTGTTCGTACAACTAAAAAAAAAAAGACTGTGTATTTCAGTGGCCACGTTTACATGAGAGCTTTAATTCCAAATAAAAAATAATTCCACTTCAAAAAGACCATGTAAACACCTAATTCCGAATAAAAATATCATTCGGAATTAAACTTAATTGCCAAGTAAGTGGCTGGTTTATTCCGATCTTAAATCTGAATTATTTAATTCCTCGATCATGTAAACGTTTATTCTTTTTAAAATTAATTCCTGTCGTTCTGTGCATGCACAGCTATGAGTTGATTATCCCGTTTATACCATGGTCATTTGCCAGCAATATCAAATCAAAGCAATCAGAAATGTTTGCACAAAAATGAGCTGGTAATCAATACATAGGCACCGCGCCTTCTCATGGCCAATACTATAGCCTAAGCCAAGCTAAACTGGACCAGCTAACTTTGTTCAGCTTACCTTCATGGAGAAAGCATATGCATTAATCTATCATCCTTTTACCAGCTAATTATTTGGTAACTGAGTCCATCTGAAACGGAGATTATGCATAAAACATTATGCGCGATTATGCAGACTGTTGCTAACTTGCTACCTGCAATTACAATGAAATCATCACGGTTTTCGTAGAGCCAGCGAGCTGTAATCAGTCTATTGTCACAGCATGTAACTATCAAACTGTCAGCAGTTGCTGATACATGAAGTCGACGTGTTAGCTTCCTTTGTAACTGTACACAGTTAATATCGTTTAATGACTAAAGCGTGATTACTTCGCTGCTTTAATATTTACGATCATTATTGCTTGAGCACCTATTGTTAACCACTGCCCCTCAGGACATACATTAACCCTGCAAAATTTACTGGAGTTGCTTGGTTTCTCTTATACCCAGCCGAATGCCAGCGCTCTAACGTTGCATGGTTGTATGGTTACAGGTTGGCTAGCGGATGAATTTTGACCTTCAAACAGTGAAACTATCATATAGGCTGAACTACCTGGGTGGTTCCACAGTTTTAATCAACACCTGCTAGCCAATTAGAAAGGAGTATTCACCCACTGGTAAACAAACTGCGAAAACAGTTTTCATTATGTGTTCTTCCATGGTGTAAACAGAGATGAAGAAGCAGGGAGTGTAGTTTGTTTTCTTCCGGTAGATGTAAATACATAAACACGTGCGTCCCCTGTCCAATCACAACCCTTCCCGACCCCCGGACGTTAAGCGGAATTAAATAAAGGCGATTAAAAGTGTTTTCCATGTAAACCTCAATTCCGAATGACTATTTCCATGTAAACTTCAAGAATATTTTAATTCCGAATTAAAAAATATCATGTAACAGTGGCCAGTGTGTGGGGTGGATCTGTGGAAAGGGTTGCCAGATGAGCTTAAAGAAAGTATAAATGTAAATCATTTTTTAAAAACTGTACAAACAAACCCTTGACAGGTAATGGGAAGAGGAAAAGCTGTTTTAGGGTTATCAGGATTTATTTAGTATCAATGGGGGCATTGTAAATAATTTAGGAATGTAATATAAGTTTGAGTTGTAAAAATGGGAGACTTGTGTATGTATTTGTAAATATGTGTAAGAAATTGTGCAAATAATATAGGAAAGCCTAATAGTAGGAAATATATGTAAAAGTGTGCAAAGAATTTAAGTTAATAAAAGAAATGTGAAAGAGGGGTAGGAACATATAAATTTTACTTCCTCCCACTCCTTTTCGAACATTTGTTTTTTTTTTTGTTTTTTTCCCCTATCTTTTGTTATAACATTATTTCAAACCAAAATTTAAAACAGTTATTAATTCATTCATTGTAGCTGTACTGTTAAATAGTCATGTTATATACCCACTTCACTAACCTGAGGAAACTTGTTATGACTTGAAAATCACAAAGAGAACCAGCAATGACAACTCAAACAAATTTATTCTTCACTGATTAGGTCCAAGATCTTTTCAAATAATCCACTGTGCAATCTTATAATAACACTCCAATGCCACTATGTAACTCTGATGCCAAAACAAAAACAAAAAAATGGGAGACTTGTGTATGTATTTGTAAATATGTGTAAGAAATTGTGCAAATAATATAAGAAAGCCTAATAGTAGGAAATATATGTAAAAGTGTGCAAAGAATTTAAGTTAATAAAAGAAATGTGAAAGAGGGGTAGGAACATATAAATTTTACTTCCTCCCACTCCTTTTCGAACATTTGTTTTTTTTTTGTTTTTTTCCCCTATCTTTTGTTATAACATTATTTCAAACCAAAATTTAAAACAGTTATTCATTCATTCATTGTAGCTGTACTGTTAAATAGTCATGTTATATACCCACTTCACTAACCTGAGGAAACTTGTTATGACTTGAAAATCACAAAGAGAACCAGCAATGACAACTCAAACAAATTTATTCTTCACTGATTAGGTCCAAGATCTTTTCAAATAATCCACTGTGCAATCTTATAATAACACTCCAATGCCACTATGTAACTCTGATGCCAAAACAAAAACAAAAAAATGGGAGACTTGTGTATGTATTTGTAAATATGTGTAAGAAATTGTGCAAATAATATAAGAAAGCCTAATAGTAGGAAATATATGTAAAAGTGTGCAAAGAATTTAAGTTAATAAAAGAAATGTGAAAGAGGGGTAGGAACATATAAATTTTACTTCCTCCCACTCCTTTTCGAACATTTGTTTTTTTTTTGTTTTTTTCCCCTATCTTTTGTTATAACATTATTTCAAACCAAAATTTAAAACAGTTATTCATTCATTCATTGTAGCTGTACTGTTAAATAGTCATGTTATATACCCACTTCACTAACCTGAGGAAACTTGTTATGACTTGAAAATCACAAAGAGAACCAGCAATGACAACTCAAACAAATTTATTCTTCACTGATTAGGTCCAAGATCTTTTCAAATAATCCACTGTGCAATCTTATAATAACACTCCAATGCCACTATGTAACTCTGATGCCAAAACAAAAACTCAAAAAAAAAAAAAAAACCCACACACACCACATCTTAACTGACAAAAATCCTTGCTTGTATATAGACGAGGAACATTCTGGAAAGATCTACGGGAGTCCTGGGTGATCCGGCCCCCTTCAGGCAAGAGGATGCCAGAAACCTCCAGAAAGCACTAGTTTATCACAAACAAGTGGTATTGCATCAGATCATGTTTTGCTACAGATATACCACCAGAGGGTACTAAATGATGAACAAAATAAACAAATAGCTGACCAATAAGGCAGCGCAAATCTAACAAATCTCCATTTGCAAATGATATACAGTGCTTTACATAAAACACTCATACATAACACTTTGCTAAAAGCTCCTGTTGACCATTTCCACCAAAACAAAACGTAATTCTGACACTAAGCTACTAAATGAGTTTGTAGCAGAAACATGCAAACGGTGTAAGCGTTGCTTATGTGGAGCAAGGGAATCAATAACTTCTACCGAAAAAAAAAAAATCTGGATCCGTCTTTTTATTCCCTAGAACAATTTTCCGAGGTTGATGAAATTCTGGCAAGGTGATGCAGAGAAATCGTTTGTTATACCAGACAAGTTATAGAGAGTTTTGCGATTGCTTTCACCTCTTTAGTATCAGAGAGCTAAACCCACATCATGGCAAAGTACCCGGCTGACCCCGATCATGGATAAGTAAAACGATCGTTTCATAGCAGCAGTAAACAAACCCAAACATGTACCCTAAGCTCTGCAAAGCCTACGTCTGGTCTACCTGCAGGCTCATCAGCCCAAGTTTGCAGACATGCACAACACCTCTCCGGTTAGCTTCAACTGTAGCGGCTACAGTCAGGTAACGTTATGATGAAACTACCACCTTGATGCTAACCAAAGTAACACAAACATACCAATGTGAATTATAAGTTAACCAGGAGTATTTTTTAAGTAGCACGGAACACAAACTAACATATGGTAGTAACCAAGCGGTCATCATAACGACAGAGACAAACGTTACCCTGCAATACAGATTTTACAGATAGTAAGTTCTGTTACCATTAACAGTTGTACTAAGCATCCAAATTATACACAAGTATAAAAAATTAGCTTCAAATGAGGTTTATGTTCACACACCTTCTGTTTAATGGCCCCTGATATTACTCTTGCATATTTAGGACACAAACATTAGCAACAGTGACTTAGCTACGTTAGCCACAGTGCGACAGCTACATTCAACAGGCACAATCACATTAGGTAGGCTTATGTAGTAAAGCAACAAAAGATGGTAAAACTTACTGCGTCCGCATCTGTGAGTCACGGACAGTTGCTACTGATCCAGGCTTTATCTTCAGATATTTTACAAACCCTGCATTTGAGGCCAGTTGTGAGTACTAACTATCGTTAGCAGTCCTGCTAGCCACCTGTAACACACTAGCTTCACTTGCATTATTTGCTGTTATATCGTTACTTACAGCTTGTGGCTCCGAGCGCATGATCGATGCAACTGCTCCAGGTTTGAGAAGCATGCCGGGCACAAACAGCTAACGTTCCCTTTCAGTGTGGCTGTTTGCCGCCAGTAAACAAAAAAGCTACCCGCTGATTTCTGGTGGCATCGTCTTTTGGAAGAGAAAATAGTTGTGCTTTTTCTTCACAACCAAAAAAACGTGGACAAGCAGCTTTGGGAGACATACAGGCAGAACTGCACCTCCATTGGTCCGAGGTTCTTCTTTTGTATTTCCGGAAGGGTAGACACTACTAAGGCGTAATATGATCAGCGGTTATTTGTGCCTGCTAGAATAGTTTCTAGGGTGGACAGGTCCAGCGCCGTGACTGGCTCTGGCTAGGTCCGTACTAACTGGACGACACAACCTGACGTCAGGTTTTGCCCAGATCTCATGAAGATCTCGGTACGAGCTGTTCAGAGAGGAAACCAGGCTCAGGAAATCACATTCTCGGATTACGGCAAAACCCCTACATCTTATGTTTAGAAACTTTACAGAGGTTGAGTATGGACATCCAACATTATAACATTACTTGTATTAAAAGAAGGATCAGCATAATAGGTCCCATTTGAATGTTTTTATAAGAGTTCAAGAATACAAGAATGATCAGTGAAAAGTCTCATAATAGGGGCACTTAAAAAAACTCCACCAGTACACTGTGTATTTATTTCTGCTATCCAACCACACGCAATTACCTGAGCCTCACCCAAAGGTATCTATTCACTGTTCTTCAAAAATGTTTTCATTAGTGTGTATATGAATGTATAAATTTTGGGTACATACACATTTTTATGCCCCACTGTGCCATGACTAAGTTCATCTTCGAAAATTAAATGGGCATTCAATTCAGTCTAGAATTAGGAGACTGAATTACTTTAATGCATCAGACAGTGTCTTAAATTATTTCATAGAAGAGGAATGTCATATATGATGGAGCATCAGACACATGGGCACTCACCATTCGATTTCAGATGAAATTATGGCAGTCTTTTAGTACAAGGTTAGTCCTTTCATGTTCTATTATTCCCATTTCAAATACACCTTAAAATTATTCCGAAGCCAGAAAAAGACACAAATTTACATCAAATGTGCAAATATTAAATTATTAATTGAAGTGTAATTCGTTTTTACGGACATTTCAAAGTGTCCACAACCGTCATCTAAAGACGAAATCTTCTCTTTCTTAAAATAAATAAATAAATGAAAATGCGCTGAGAAAATAAAGTCTGGGTGGCATTTCATATTAAACGCTCCTCTATGCTTATTCATGACTCAAAGAGCCGGTCAATCTGCGACACATCCAGCCTATTAACACGGGAGCGAGTGTAGCTGGCGGCATGTATTAGGTCAGTGGGCAGGAGGATGGAGTGGATAGCTACTGAATCTATTTTGAACTGCACAGCAGGGTACACATGCTTCAAAGCTACTTCCCTGCAGACACTAGTTCTGCTCCTGAATCGGGGTTATACAGCTTTACTGGAAACCAACAAAAACATAATCCTCTCAGACACCTGAAATTTCTGATGGGTGTGACAGCAAGCTTATCTCCACTTTTAAGAAGGATATTATTCATCACCTTCTAAAATACCGGTGAAGCTATTTGTCGGCAGGTGGAGGGAGGGGCATTTTTTGTCGCATTATTTTCAGTACATTAAAGACCAAGGAAAGCAATATGATCAGTTAAATTTAACTGTCCTTGGTCTTTGAGCCACTTCAATCATTTATAAGAATTTGCAAGTTCTCCAGATAATTTATTTTTAAAGATGTAATAGCCCACAATCATTGACTACAGCCGTGCACCCCAACAATCAATGAAGCAAATTAGAGTCAAATTACAATTAAAACTGAGAAAACCTTGACATGCTGTAGCCTATCTCCGCCAGGATAGCATTCAGGTTATTAGCCGTAATATTGAAGGTGTCAGCCAGGTGATGCATTTTATATTCAGTACTGAGAGATATCTGTTTCAGAACTTCTAATACAATATAACGGTTCAATAAGTGACCAGTGGACTAGCGTGCCATGTGAGGCCATTTAACCTCAACGCACAGTCCACGGCAAGTTACATATTATAGAAACTTTCACTGTTAAACTGGCCTGCTCACAAAAATATGCAGTCGTACCAGGCCCGGCCCCAGAACAGGGAATTGGCGGGGCACACACATGCACCTTTATGACAATTAGGATAGTCCTGGAGTTCTCAATTATTTTCCTATAGCTATTGGCGCGTTTTTCAATTATCGTAATTGGCAACTGAAGACGCGGTTTCTCTCCATATGCGATCTAAAAGCGATGAAATCATGGGGTAAACTCAGTAGAACTGATAATTGGGGTGGACAAAAAAAATCAATTTTAAACATTAATAGTCCTGACCTGTTCTCAGTCATTTTCATGACTCAGTCAAAAGGTTCACTCCGAGAGCACTCCGCACTTATCAGGTGCTGCTTGTTCTCCCCGATTAGGTAAGACTACAATCAATCATCTGGACGCGTATTTGCTGAATTTAAATCAACGTTAGCCTATTCAAAATTGCATACCTGCGCAAACAGCTTGAGCCGCACGCTTTTCATAGCCTATTTCACGGCCACGTGCCACTTTTTTTCACTCAATACGGAGATTAATTTTGAATAACGTTGATTTAAATGAAGAAAATTCGCGTCCAGCTGAATGATAGTCGTCTTGCCTAATCGGGGAGAACAAACAAGACCTGTTGTGTGGAGTGCTCTAGGAATGAACCTTTCGTTAATCATGAAAATGACTGAGAACAGGCCCTGTTCTAGCGCCGGGCCTGAATAAAAATTTTAATTCAAATTCACACACAGCGTCGTCTCCTACCTACGGCACGGAAACGTGAATGCCACTAAAAGGAGAAACTCACGCCTAAGACGTAAGCTTGGCATCTCTGTCACCCTCAAGGCGTTCTTACTTCACCTCCCTGGCCTTAGTCAGCAATTATTCAATCAAAGCGCACTGAAGAAATTCACTGGCGGAATCAGTTTCACGTGCATTGTGGAGGATTTCCTCACTGATGACACGGAAATCGATTATGACTGAGGAATTCTCAGGCTTGTCTTTACTGAGGGATAAAAAAGCAATGGAATTGCATAAAAACGTTTCAAATGGTCTTATTTCATTAAACAATTTAAACGATCATGAAACAAATGCATTTTTTCGAATCCCTGAGTAAAGAGAAGCATGGGAAGTCCGGAGTAATAATCGCTTTCCATGTTACTTATGATGAGGTGCACCTTTTCGCAAGTGAAACGCAAACTTCAATGCACAAGGATTTTAATTCTGCATGAGAATCTCATTAAGCATCCAATGAATAATTACGGACTGCGGTGAATAAGCCTAAAAAATGCGTAAGACAGACGCAGAATGCGTGAGACTTGGCATCTCTGGGGCGATGATTTCTGTAATTCTTCAGACATTCAGCGCAACAACAGAGCTTTACATAACCTGTCCTTGTGTTTAACTGTAATTTGGAGGTAATACCGCTAGAGGGGAGGCTTGTGCTTCTCCGTATCTCTTTGTAAAATTGTCACGTTCATGAGATCGACGCCGTACGTATTAGGATTACAATGAACAAACACGGTTTGCAATTTCATCATGTCTGTGGAGTCCATTGTTGTCCATCTACAACACACTTTAAGAAAAAAAGGAAAAAGAAAACACCGTCGTTGCCAGATAGGCTGTGCAATATGTAAAATCGCAGGTTGAATGCAGTTTGTACACAGCATCCACTATAATAAACACAATAGAATTAACTGCCAACCACATGGCAAATAAGGAATTATAAGTGTATAAACAGTTTTTTCTTTGCAAAACAACTCGCCTAATTAGGCCTTTCTGTAGTTAACAAGACTACCACTGCATTTATAAATAAATAAAATGAAAAATAAAAAATCCCTGTGTTGGCGGAGTCTGGGGGCAATCGTAACAATGTTTAGGTTTGATGTCATTACTGAAATAACTCTTGAGCTATTTGGATTCAATTTTATGAAGACAATTTATATTTGTGTTCTCCTTGTTAAATGTCCACAAATGTTTTCACAAGCAGTGCTACAGTTGCAATATTGATTGAAACAACGTAAGTCATATGTTTCATCTGCCCCCATGAGCAGGGCTGACTGTTACAGCATATGGTGGCAATTTTAACAACGCTTGTCATGCCATCATATTGAGCCCAAGGACCACAATAAACTCCCAATAATATAACCATAGTTAACAAAGTTAATGTAGTAATCATTGGACAATTCCAGTTTAATTTAAACAGTATGATTAATCACCTACGTAGTGCAGTAGAAAAAGTACTTCCATAACTCAAAAACTAACAACCAAAATTATTGCCAGAAAAACTTTGACAAGTATGAGTCATCCTTTCGTTCCTTAGCTGGCAGAGAGGGATAATAGCAGAGAATGTTCAGAGTTTCATGGGTTTGTCTTTCTGATTGGTGTAATTTTTGCAATTTGAGATCTTACTAATGTCCTGTGTTTGAAATGTTTAAAAATTAAATGGCTTTGACCAGGTTTTGAGTCCGAGGTTCAATACAGCTGAATTTCAAACTGGACAACTATTTCCAACAAAAATAATAGCTGAAAAAATATGCTGATTTTCTGCCTACACGGCAGTAGTCAAAGTTAAGACAACTTCTGATCCGTAGACATTGACGATTTTGAAAGAATGACATGGTGGGAATTCAACACAGGTCCCCAGACTGAGGGGTTAAGGACTTAAACACTGGACTATGCCACAAAATAAATAAATAATAGAGTACGCATGGACATTTAGACCGAGCAAAAAACAGGTTTCTTAAAATACTAAAACAAAAAAAAATGATGTTTCAAAGCCAAACATCATTTTCATGGTGGTTGGGGTCAATTGGAACATAACGATACAATTGACTCCAACCATACCGAGCATTACACAAGCTCCCCTGCTGGCCAGACATAATGAAGTGAAAATTTGACAAAGATATCAAATGTTAGACACTAGAATGGACATCAAAACAAGAGAGATGTAGATTAATAGAAATTACAGTTTAAGACAGTTGCGGAAAATACACCGGATGAAAAAAAAAGTACACACATACCTCAAAAATTAGTCTTGGCAGAAACTCTTTTACAAATATGAGAGCTCATTTTGTCCTTTGGCAGGCAGAAAGGGATCATCACAGTCCATGAGCAGAATGAATTTCATGACTCTGTCTCGTTTCTGATTGGTGCAATTTGCCACTGGTGTCCCCTACACAATATTGGCTGTGTTTCATTTTATAATGTGAGGGGGTCAGACATTTGAGCGCTCTGAGACTTTTACAGTATTTTAAAAAGTATACACACACTGCGATTTGAAATAAATAGCCTAAATAAAGAAGAAAACATCTGAGCTACTCCATCAATTCAAGCTCCTCTGTGAATAGGGCGACCAGAAGACCGTGAAAAAACAAACAAACAAAAAAAAAACTCAAGAGCCCCTGCTGGGGGGTATTTGTTTATCACCTGTTCTATTATGTTTATTTATTTATTTATTTTACAACAACAAACGATTATTGTTGGCTGGACCTCAGCAAAGTGGGGAGCAGTCAATGATTGCGACAGTCTGTCAGTGAGTGATGACTTTTCACCATTGGTTGGTCGAACGTTGGAGTTTCCTCTTTGGCCATTGCGCTATCAAAACGAATAGCCGTGAGGGTCATCAATGAAGCTTTCACGCCAAGGTGCAGCCACAGACTGGCTGTTTCACAAACCGTAGACAGCAGTAGGTTGCATTTCTAGGCTACAAGGTCTTCGAGGGCCATTTTAAAATAACGTAATTTGTAATTAGATGGAGATAAAAATATAAAATATGTAAAATAGTTCCTCAGAGCTGTACTTCCATATGCACGATACTAGAGACATTTAAAGCAGGTCAAAACCCTGCTGGGACCCACGAATACAATAAAAAAATGTTTCCTAGCTTTAAGTACAGATATCTTGATAACTTGCACCACAAGGTTTATGATAAAACTGGCTGAATGAAATTGCTCCCTGTACGGAGCATCCAGTGAATGCAAACATCAACATGATGCAAACATCCTGTCTTTGTCGACTGCCTCAAAAGAGAAGCCTCTGTAGTTCCCCTGTTGCCTTCCTTGGCCGCAGCCAAGGCTTTGAGAAACACCCACAGCCCTCAAATTTATTGTCACAGTCTAGCCATATTCTAGGTTTTCACCAAGTCTTGTTTTTTTGGAACTAATGCAGATAATTTACAAACTAATTACAACTGCAACAACAAATATACTCTTCAAATTATTTGCTAGCACCTGTCCTTTGACTTCAGACTGCATTTTGGCACCATGCAGTTTGCAATTCCGACTGGTCAAATTCAATTTTTGCATCATCTTGGAATCCTCAGAAAATCATAAACAAGATGATGATGGTAATATTGTGATGCTAACGTCCCAAACATTTCAATCTATCAACATTATGCCCCCTTGAGTATAAAAATATTCACAAAACTGGTTAACTTTTTGTATCCAATTCAGAACTAGACCACTATTTTTTGTTAAACTGAGTTACATTGGTTATTTGATACAACAAGGTAGCAAGCATTCCCCTTATCTCAAACTATGTAATTGTGGTTTGAGCTATGTAACCAGCCAATGCGGCTGCCAGTAACAATAATGCTATTCAGAACAGAACTATACTCAAATATTTTTCAGGCTTGGACTCTCTCGCATTTAAAATGGCAAAATCTTACTGTCTGTCATTAAGTGCATTCACTGCACCTGCTGACAGTAAAGACATCTGTGCAAGACTTGACAAGGGCATCTGGGCAGAGTCCAACCAGTAGTCATTAACACGGACAATGCCTGCATTGTGTGTTGCTTTAGTATTCACTTGACATTGACTATAGCAATTCAAACAGCATTCGCCACCCTTGTGGTAATTTCTCTCGATACAAACTCACGTCTTTGAATTGACTTTGTTTGTAATCTGTCCGCACAAAAAATTCACTTAATATTTGGTGGAAACGCTCCATTATGCTGCCTTTTCTCCAAAATCAAAACAAAATTTACCGGAGTCTGACTGCGAGATCATTCTTAGCTCACCTGAATCTGAGGTCCAGTGGGCTTATGCCATGGGCCGTCCGTCTGTCTACGCTAAAACTGAATAGGATGCCAGTGTTAGCATCAGCACTGGCCTATCTACAATGGTTACATGTTGCCAACAGCACATCGAGGAAAATGGGTATGCTATTTGCATGACCAACAAGTATGGGCTCGTACTATGATAAAACATAAATTTCCTGAAATCGAGCCATTTTTGGAAATCCTCCGTGTATCTTTGCCAGTATATGCTCTTCACTTGGGCCTGCTATCTTTTACTATTTATCCAGAACCTCGCCATGCTTTGTGGCCATTGTCCCTGCTATATTCAGGTATACAGCAAGTGCATTCTCTTTTTAGTTGCTGTTTTTTCTTACATGACATTTATGGTCTGCATTGAAAGCCTCCCTCTCCCTCCAAAAAAAAAAAAAAAACCCCATCAATTGCTGGGATAATAAAAACAGAAAAATGCAGCACAGTAAATCCATAAATGTTTTAGTGTTCAGTAATCTGTCATGGATCTGTTCTCCTCATTCTGTGATCTGAAATGCGATAGCTGGCAGTTTGTGTGCCATTCAGTGAGGTGAACGTTACAGCCAGTCATGTGAATGCAGAGACCGCCTTTATTTTTTGGACTCAGTCTGAGCCAGTCTCACATAGCTCTGCCATCATGATGCATTGCCCTTTGGCAGACTATTCCACCTACAGAATACTCATGGCCAAACCCCACTAGACATGGCAAAACTCTGCACGCTATTCATTGTCTAAGGTATGTGAAAGATTTGTCGCACTGCATTATGGGCCAAAACACCCTGTATTTTTCAGAATTTGGCTGGTTTTTGTTATCTTAAAGTTCATTTTGAGCAACAAAGGCGCACAAAATGCCAAAAGGGCTATTTGTATTGACTAAAAATGTTGCTTGCTAACGACTGTACGTCTTGAAACAACTTGAGTTGCTGTGGGATGAACTTGACCGGGCAGTTAAGAGAAGTGCGCCGAGCAACTTCAAAACAGCTAATGAAGGAACTCATGAAAGCCTGGAATGAGTTACCAGGAAGTTCTCTCCTTAAACTGCTGGAAGGAATGCTTAGGATATGTCAGGCTCAAGGCTAAGGGAGGGTGCTTTATAGAACATCAAATTTGAATACAATTGTACATTTCTTGTTAAGATATGTGTTTCTATATTATTCTTTTTTTTTTTTTGCTGAAAATATACTTTATGTTAAGAAAAACCAGCCAAATTCTGAAAAATTCTGAGTGTTTGTAATATTTTTGCCTGTAGTGTATAAATGCCGTGAAACCTTCCAATACAAGCAGGCCTATACGGGAAGAAAAATAGGATGGACAAATGTAGAAAATTTAAATTTTTTGCGAATGAATGGACCTACAATACTTGCATCATGGGAGCTAATCACATTTGCCAAAAAATAGTTGCTATTCAACTATTATATTTGATGACATGACAGCCTCTAATCGATATTCCCACAAGCGAGCGGTACGGAGTGGTACGGAGGACTCATCCACAAGCGAGCCACAGCTGAGTGCAGTACGGAAGAGTCCCAGCCTGGGTAGATACATCTCAATTTTCTTATTTGATATTTCCTCACTACTTGATCCTCACTTGAAGCGGAAGCTGTACTTGTTCCAACATCATGTAGGCTGTCCCATAGATCCTATTTTTGCTGTAAGGAGCAAGGATGGAGCTCTGAGAAGCCAAGAGCTCGGTTACACAAGAGCAGCCTTACTGGAACACTTTCAGCTGAAAGCCACGACGCTAATGGGTAACAACAGCTGCTGGCGGTAAATTCAGCTGTGCACCGTCATCAGAGATGGACATTGCTGGGCTATATGTGATGCTTCTGAGGAAAAGACGTCTCATTTCTCTAAAAACATATTTTGTTTCTTCTTTCCATGCTTCTCTGGTGGGAGGGATTAAGATGCAGGGAAAAGATATGCGTGAGGGAAACGTGGATGCAATTCAAAAGAATTGAGCTGAACCACCAGATTTTTCTTGCACAGTAGGACTTTACCTCACAGAGTCCTGGTAAGGCGGGTTACGCTCCACGCATGCAGCGCTTCGAGTGCTCAAGTTGCCTTTGTGTAACATAGTCCACATCTGTCCCGCACCCAAGTTAGTGGATTACAGCCTATCAGTAGTGTCCATTCAGCAAAGGAAAGAAAATGTGCCTCAATGCAAACCGTTTGAAAATGTAGGCCTCAACTTATGCTACTTTAACCCCTTTGCACAGAATACAAAATAATGCCAATTTTTCCTGTCTTGCATGAGCGTATCTAGGCTTCATAACTCAGTATTTGTGTCATGGAGACTCTGGAAAATTATTCCAGTGAAGCAAGACATTTGGAAATTCAATTACAGAATTGATTAGGAATTAAATTTCTGAATTTACGGACACCGGCGTCTATTTCTTCGCAAAGGATTAATAATATGGTTGGCAATAATTTTAACAATATTTGGCAGTGGATCATTTCACATGGTTCTGCATGGCTGTTTCTGGGCTGACCCACGGAAGTCTGCATGGAGCTGTAGTGCGCACAATCCCAGAAGTTTGCACGTCATCCTCGGGTGTCGACGAGTAACAGGCAAATTAGCTGTCTGAATTTTGGGTGCCTGAATAACAAAATTGAAAAAAAAAAGATACACACACACACACACACACAGGAAATCAAAGAACGAAACTGGCCGATCGTAATTTATTCTTATTTTGCGGATGTTTTATGGATGATCTCCAGCACAAATTAATGCAACGTTTCGCTTAGCTATTTAACACGCGCACTGCATTGCATCATACAAGACCAGCATGTCAAGATGAAGTACACGATTACCCAGCAGGAGAAAACAGCATAAGATTTAACCCAATGAGTTGTGATTAAATAGATTTGCTCCCAAGGCATGAAGGGCATAGTAACTTGCTCACTGAGTCTGATAATGACAGAAAATAATGCGATCATTTTGTGTGTTCACACATTCTACCACTGATAGCAGTCACTAATTATTACCTGGCGAATAATCGTAGATCGAAGGTGTAAGTGAGGGTGCGATCAGGAACCAGTCGTGAGAACCAAGCATAGATTTAGTTTTATTCATAAAGGGGGAGGACCCCCGCAGGGCAGAAGGCAGGGGTACAAAGTCCGCAATCCAAAGATCAAAATCCAGTTGAGCAAAAATAGAATCAAACCAGAACAGCAATCACAGCAATCGTAGTCGGACAGAAATAGGTCTGGTACACAGGTACAGGAATGTCTAAGAAGCAAAACCAGAATCCAATGGGCGTAATCCGAATCGTAACCAGGGCAGCAAACATAGATCTCGTGGTCGGGCAGAAAAAGGGTCAAAACACACAGATGCAACAGTAATCCAAAATCACAAAGGCAAAAATCAAAAAGTCGGGCGGTCCAGTCAGAAAGATAATCACTGAGCAATCAAGGCGAGAGAAAATGTGGCTCAAGAAGACTGAGGCAACGATCTGACGGGGAAGTGCTGTGAAAAGACTCCTAATATACACTCCGGGTAAATCACATGCTACACAGACACAGGTGCTGGAAATGAGACTAATTACAGAGGGTGGAACAAGAGGGAGAACCTAATCACATGAAATAGGCAAAAGCCAAAACGCGGACAAGGATCACGGGACAGCGATTGGACAGAATAACGGATCCGGTTAGGGAAAGTGCACAGAGTGAGAGGCAGGACAGAGATAAAAAAGGTGCAGAGAATCTGCAAGAAACACAGCAGAGCAGATTGAATGAAAGCAAGAGGCGGAAACTAGAACAGGGCGAGTGCTGAGAGCTGGTTAGTCAATTAGTAAGTGCAGCTATACAATCCCAAGTGCTCGTTAGTTAGTTAGTCTAATATACAATGTTAGTGTTGGTCAGTAAATTAGCGAAAATAAGAAACTGTTAGTAGGTGTTAGTAATATAGAAAAAGTAAGGGCAAGGAAGTAAACGAGATGGAGAAGGAAGATTGAGACCAGAAACCATTAAATCACCCGAAGGTAGTGAGACGCATACCGGGTCTGAGAGCTGTGACAAGACAAGAGACCAGACAGGGAGAGACAAAGTGCAATGCAAAGTGGAAAGCAAAACATGGACCGGAATAACACTATGGTAAAATGCAAAATATGGAGAAGTAAAACTAAGACAACTAGAAAAGCACTCGGAGGGCGCAGACCTCCGCCAAGCACAACATTTCCCTCCATATTGCGACTTCCACCCTAGATATTATTAGTCTTACATTTATTTTATCTTCATTTTTAGATTCCTTTACCATGAAAACATGGCAATTTGATTCATAATGCGATATCAATATTAGTTCCACAGCGTCTTGGCTGTTTAAAGATGTCTGTTGCATGTTTCTAGCTTCATTTGTTTTTTTTTTTCTTATGATGTAACATTTCCCCTCATGTTGTGATTTACAAGTAAATATTAGTCCTACATATATTTCATCTATTTTTTCAGATTCCCTGACCAAGAAAACATACCATTGGTATCTGAATTCATAATGATATCAATATTAGTTCAGTAGTTATTCACGAAAATAAAATTTTCCGTAATGGTGGTTTTCTTCTGGATCTAGTTCCCTGGCTTTGGAAGATGCAGTAAATCCGGTGACATCTTCCTAATTCTGCAATATCTTGGCTATATAATGATGTTTGCCGCATTTTTTGTTGTTTCATTTGTTCTTTTCCTATAATGAAAGATCCGAAGGTCCCCTACTTTCGTATTCTGGATCATAGTATAATAGTATCCGGAATTATTCCATTTTCAGGATCAGTCTTTGATATATCTGATATACTGTAGAACATGTTCAAAACTTTTCCTGTATTTTTTTCCAAGTGCCCTGACCATTTTTTGTGGAGTTATATGCATAAATGTCGAAAATGGACCTATCTCCCAATGGTAAAGAATTCTTAAAAAAATTCCTGGATCCAGACAAAGATCCGGATCACTTCCAAAATCTAATCATTTCTTCCTTATACCAACCTGAACAATCCCTGAAAATTTCATCAAAATCTGTCCATAACTTTTTGAGTTATTTTGGAAACCAACAAACAAACAAACCAACCAACAAACAAACAGACAAACAAACAAACCCAGGCAAAAACATAACCTCCTTGGCGGAGGTAATAAATGAACAAGTCAGAGTTACCAAATCACAATACATATATCAAAGAATAGTCAGACATAAGCAAATGATCCAAATGCACAAAGGTCAGTCAGAACATGGTAAGGCAGAATCATAATCATAAGGCATCGCAAAATCAGAATACAAGGCATGGCAAGGCAGAACAGAACATGGCAGACAGCAGAATCACAACAGTATGAGCCATCATGATACAGGATGAAGGGATTACCTCCACAGAAAAGTACTTTGTTGACTCTGTCGACAACCTATGTCTAATTCTAACTTGACATTGAGCTTCAATATGAGTAGGTCTTCTATCTGTTACATGGTCCCTGGACAACTAATCAAAAGGAGAAGGTAGGTGGAATATTCTGGCAATGATATAGACAAAAATTGAAAGACTCGAAACATACTTTAGACATGGACAAGCACTGGCGACCAAGTATGGGCATACATCTATTGGTACATAGGAAGAGTCCTAACATCCGATTGTAACAATTCTGACAGTTACTGCTGTTGTTCACAATCAGGCAGGGCAGAACGCCAGAATACTTTCCATCATCAGTTAACTCAGTTAAATCATTGTTTGGACAACAAATACTGTGAGAAAAGCCAGGGTTTGCTGATCTGATTTACACCCCAACAAATAGTAGCGTTGTCAGGAATCTGACTCCACACCGCAGTTTAGTTTAGTTTAGTTTCTTTTATTTACGCTGCGCTCACATTAGCAGGCAAACAGAACGTCAGCAGCAAGATACTGCAGCCAAAAAGTAGTCAATGCCTCAGTGTGTGTGTGTGTGTGTGTGTGTGTGTGTGTGGGTGGAGTTGGGCAATGATTCTGGCCTGATCTAAGGTTTTAAGCAAAAACAGATCTGTGAATTCTGTCCCTGAACTCCAAACATGCATATATTTACCTGTTTTTACAAACACAGAACACCTCATACTGTATGTCAATCATTGCCTGGCCCAATGCAAAGAAGTTTGCTTTAGCCCTTGGCATGCAGTGCTGGCTTGTGTTGTTGTCTGGTGCATGACATGGTTGTGCTACACTGATTTTTAGAATTTTCTCCCATTAAATTCAGGAGTGGAATTTGAATTGAGCAGGGCTTGCCTCACTACGTGTTGAGCTGGAATTTATTGTGAAGGACTTTGATTTACGCAACATAAAGTTTGACATGGGGGAGAAACAAGTCACATACAATATTTAGATCAACTAAATCAACCTCATTAGAACCACGTAGAGCACATGACCCCTCTGAACGCAATCAGGACCTTGTAAGTCCACCTTTTGTCGCTATACATGCATTGATCCTGCGTGGCATAGATGTGACCAAATTGTTTATTTCTCTCTGAGGAATGTCGTCCCATTCCCCCAGAACAGCTGCTCACGGCTCGGCAAGGTTTTGTGGTGAAGCTGGCATCTGACGAACATGCTGATCCAGGGCGTCCCACAGATGCTCTGTTGGGTTCATGCCAGGCAAACATGAGGGCCTGTCCAAGACTTCCTCACCATGTTGGTCCAAGAAATTGATACAGATCAGCACAATGTGAGGACGAGCATTGACAAGCATTCACAGCACATTGGGGTTGCGGTTTACATGTGGCACCACGTGATCCCGAAGAATGACATCAGTATAGTGGCCTGCATTTCGTGCTCCCTTCACGATAACCAAAGGAGACCTCCACCCGTAACGTATGCCCGTCCGCACCGCAAAACCACCGGCACCTTAACAATCACGCTGGACGACACAGGGATCTGCATGACGTTCGCCAGCACAACGATCCACCCAACATCTGCTATTGTGCCAGAGGTGCAGAAATCGCGATTCATCGCTGAATATCCCTTCACACTATCTAGCATTTGGCCTGTCACGGTTTCTGTTTGAGTGATTCCGCGCCCAATCCAATCGTACTTGCTACGACGCTCAGTCAGCTCCAGACCCACTTCTGCACGGTATGGTCGTATGCAACGCTCTCTCAGACGATGGGGGACTGTTCGCGCACAACCTTGCGGTTGGTTGCGGCCCGTAGTTTCTGCCGCTGTCTGTGCTGCTGTACGAAAGCGATCCCGCAAATGTGTGGTGCGGATATACCAGTCCTGGGCACGTGTGGTAACGCGTGGTTACCCTGGTCGCGGTCAGTCGCGTGTCACACCAGACTCATTAAAGCGCCTCTGGAGATGGCTCATGGTAGAGGGAGCAACTCCAAAGTGTCTGGCTGCCGCATGTTGGCCTTTTCCTGCCATCAGCATTCCAACGGCTTGGTTGCGTGAGACTTTATTCATTCGCTACATGATGAAAGACAACATTTTGGACAAACAAGGTCTCAGCCTTTTATAAGCCTGAGTAAATATGCACATTGTTTTTGGGAAACGCTCACTAACAACAACTTTTAACAAGGAACACGGCAGATGAGCAATTTTTTAGGATTAGTCATGGTGACCAGACATGGGTTACCAGCACTTTTCTTATAAGGCGCAGTGATGTGTGTCTTCTTGGCCATGCTTTGGGCCCACGACAAGCATCAGAAAAGGCCACCTCCTAAAAATATACCATCCAACAAAAGTTGTGTAATTAAAGTCCTTCAGTATATTTGAAAAGACTAGAATTTAAATATAATTCATGTAATAACAGGATAAACCAAGTCACAAAAGAGAGCTTATTCTGTCATACAATACCACAAACTACTTATACACCATCATTCTAATACTGATATGATTCCAGTTAGTTTCCACGAGTACTCACAGGTAATTTAATCATAGTCCCGACCAGATGCATACAATTCAGTTTCCATGGACATCTGAGTCAGAATTTTGTTCTATGTTTAATTCAATTACATACCGTTTATTAGTTTGATCAATCATACTCTAATAATTGAGCAGCTTCACTACATTCTGGTCACACCCTGACACCCTAGGATGTTGAAGAAGGGTGTTTGGGCAAGGAGGAGAGAGGGGAATCCAGCCACAGGGACGTGGAGTTTATTACTGTTAATAATAGGTGAAGGGATAACTCAGCAAATACAACAAACTTCGGGAGACCATTAAAGGGGAGTGCACCGAACACAAGAGGGGGAATCCAGAGGAAGGCTTCCGCCCAAATGGGGTGAAACTAAGCTATAAATATTCCAAGTTAGTGAGATTAACTAAAAGGAAACAGGTGGGCACAATCGAGAAAGAGGGAAACAGATAATTGCAGGGCAGGTAGCCAATGGGAAAGAATACTGCAGGGGAGGGGCATTACAATTCTAGAATGTTAGATAAACTAATTTCATCCATAAAAGTGTTTTCTTTACAATTTTTTTAAAATTTCCTGATGAGTTGTGCTCATTTAAAATTTTGCCATCTTTTTCTGAGGATTTACTCCCAAGGTTTCAAATACAACAAGAGCTTTTAGATTCATTCGTATCGGAGTTTCAGTTCTAGACCTTGCACGCTGTCTCATTTCAAATTAATTCCAGACTCAAGAACTGACCGAGTCTGAGAGGCATTCTGATTCAGCTCTGAATGGTGCATAACTTGTGCACTTACTCTCCCTTCCGATCACATAGGGCACTTTGTGCCAGCACATTTCAAATCAGCAGATGCATTACACAAGGCTTCCTGGTCTGATGAGAGAAATGGCAGACGAGAGGTTTTCATCACCACTGGTGAACATATTACATCCAACAAATCTCCGTTCTTTATGTATTCTCAAATTGTTTCCGTGAATTCAAGCAAAACAAATAAAAAAAATAAATAAAAATGAGAGAGAACACACATGTATGCCTCTTGTAATTTTCAACTCTAATTTTCATGACAGACAGGGAAACAATGCTGAATCACACCAATCGGCTTTGTGTGCATCCGGAATCTATTTTCAATCCCAGTTACAGTGGGGCCTGTGTTTTCTACACCTGGTCCATTTCTATGGCTTCCCCAGTGAGGGCAAGGACTCTGTAGTTCGGAATTGTCGGTTGTCTTCTGCGTGACGTCAGAATGCACTCTCATCGGTTAGCAGTGAATAAATTGAATTTGTCACTGTACTCTGCTGCGGTTAGATTAGCCCTTGGCGTGCTTATGAGAAAAAAATTGCATAAACTAATAACAGAAACAAAATCCACTGGTACTTTTCCGTGCCTTGAAGCCTGAAGGAATTAAATAAAGAAATAAAGAAATGCGTTATTAAATAAATAAATAAATACATAGGCATCTCATGCATGGTTAGCAAGTGGATAACTCACCTGTGAGAATTAAAAATGGCTTTTTTTGGCATGGAAAAAAAAAAAAAACTGGCACATTTCCCATGTTTCTGGGGGAAGCCAGCAGGCCATAATAGAGTTCTTGAAATAGGCCTTGAGCAAAATATTTATTTGAATTTCAAAGTTATTTAACATTTTCTCATTAAATATACTATGCCTATGAATAACATATTACTCCCAATATAACTTGGGAAAATGTTTACTGTGATGGGTCTTCCATTGATAAAATTGAAAAATAAACTCTCTCAAACTAAAGCCAATTGTAGCAGAGTGCATTGTGTTCCGTTTCTATTCACACAAACTCATTAAATGTTGAGCTTCTTCAGGTTGGAAATACGCACATTTTTCTGCTGTTCATGTCACATTGTTCATCCACCTCACCTTTGCTCTCTGTTCAGATTAACAAGATGCCCACAAGGACGAGCAGTGTGGACCATTTACACAACACCAAAGCCAATGAAATAGTAGGTCTTAAAAATAACCAGCCTCCTGTACATGGGAAGATTTCATAAATGGCTGTTCATGTTCTGGATTTTGCAGTGCACAATATCTCCTGCTTGTGACAGACTGTCTGCTATCTGGCACAGCAGTGTGCAGTGATGATTATACACCACCACATTTGTCTAAAAGGCGCCCTAATATATTACTTCTCTAAAATTTTTCACTTTTGGTGAAAATGTATCAAAAAAAGTACTATTGTAGGCTATGTAAAAAAAGAAATAAATAAATAATCATTCCCACAAGTATATTGAGGTAAAAATATAGGTTAAAAAGAAAAAACACTGAAAACATCCATTTTTTATAACATAGGTGCAGAAAATTTTATTTTTTTGATGCTTGCATTGCAAAAAAAATATTTGAAGGCTCATTCCAAGATTATTGATGCTAAAAAAAATTGTTTAAACTGATTTGATTTGCTTTTGATGGTCAGTTGTTCCAGTATGGCATAAATTTAGAGCGGCGTCACAGTGTTAAACACGATGACATGACCAAAGTAGCTCTCTGAGATTGTTTGTAGCTGCATTTTGGCCTTACATGATGGTGAAGACGTTAAATGCTGCCATGGCACTGTAAGAAACACCATCAAGCATTTCAAACACACCAGTTTTCTGAGAATTAGTGGCAGTGGAGGTGCAAAATGGAGGTGCCTCTGATGTTTGTTATGTGTGTTTTACAAGTAAAGAAAAAATAATAAAATCAGCATTTGACAGCACGACAACTCTGTGATGATATTAATAGCGCCAGAAGTGAATAGACGAAAGTACCGAGATCTACTGTTTCCGGGGGCCTGTGTGAAAATGATCTGATTGGCCTTGTTGCTGCCAAGCGCTGGCAACATCAAAAAAAAAAAAAAAGACTTGAGTTAGCCAAAAAATTTGAGGATTGGGCACCACTTGCCTGGGAGCAAGTCCTTTGGACCAATTAATCAAAATTCAAAGTTTTCTCATCGAAATGCAAAACCTATGTGGGCCATACGGTTGGGCAACATTTCAAAAATGACTGTTTAACCCTTACAGTAAAAAAATGGAGGCAGCAATAGAATGGTTTGGGGTTCAGTCTGTTCAAAAGGATCCGGTAATCTCATAAACATTGACGGAATCATGGATCAGAAGACGTGTCACAGCATTCGTGTGAGGCATGCAATGCAATCTGGAAAGAGACTGATTTTTGTTTTCACTAGATATCATCTGTTTACTTATTTTTGTGTATATGACCCAATATCACATGAAATAAATACTTGACTAGTTCCTGGTTTCTAATTTTTCTCCATTTTACAAAGTGTATAATCATCACTGCACACTACTGGAAGTATTGTAAAATTCTAGGTGTAGTCCAGCTTAACTTCAGACACTGGAGAGGAACCCAGGTAAAAATCACATGCTGTAGTGCAGGGACCTCCTACACTCTTCCTGAACAGGGAACAGCTACCATGCAGCAGGTTTTTGCTCCACCCATACTTCGCAACATGTGATTCGGATAATTAGCCACCCATCAATATCTCTGACTGGGAATTTAGGTGTGCTTTGCTTTGACTGGAGTGAAATCCTTCAGGTTAGTGGCTCTCCAGGAACAGGGTGGAGACCCCTGTTGTAGTCTGTACTAAGTTGCAGACATCATTACGGTTGGTTCTTGTTTGTTTAGCACAGTTTGGATGTTGAATGGATACAAGAACTGGACTGGTTAAGCTAGTCTTCAGGGATGCAACAAAGTATAACTGAGAGGGAAACTATGAATGGAACTATGGATTCTTTGGCTGCGTGAAACCCTTGGTATGTAGATTTCATTTGGCATGTTTTTTTTTAGTCTGTACATTCATCACATGAAATTAATTGATCAATGTTTCCTAATCTTAAGCACACATCTTAATCTTTCCATCAATAAAAGTACTAGATTGGTACAATTGATATTGTGTTAACATATACATACATCCCACAACCTGACAATAATACGTGAATATGGTTTCTTCATTTTGAACAGCTTCAATGCACCTTGGAATAGATTCAACACATTTTTGGAACTGCTGAAAGGATGAAACATCATTCTTCCATGGAATATCACTTCATTTGGTGTTTGGGTGAAGGTGACAGTGAGCAATATTGAATAATTCAATCAAAAATCTATATTGATCACAGAAAACGTAATGCTTTTAACCCCCTATATCCGTTGCTCTATGTTTGACTACTTTGCTTTCTGCGTGCTGTTGAGGAAAGAGTTGAAGAGCTGGTGAGCTGGAAAAGAGGATTGTTGATTAGAGAATATAGAAGATTTGTATTTGTTTTTAAGGGTTTTTGCAAATATAAACTCAAGTTTAGAAGCTAAAATAATAGGAAAGGTAAGACCATTTGCTCTTGAGATTAAACCTTTGCAGAGAGAAAATTTCCTGCCATTTCCCCTCCTTCTTTTAACAAATTGGTGAGCAAATAGCAGGATTGAGCCGCCAATCTGGGTTATTAATACATTACACAAATAAAAGTGAATGGGTTTTTTTTTTACTGGGTTTATGTGCACTCAAAACCAAACTGAAGTTAATATAAACACAAGTCAGCTAACCAAGTAAACAGTAATACATACATAGCTAATACACAAAATATTAAGCTATTTTCAAGGGCTTGGCGACTTTTGTCAAGTTTTTGTTGCAAACTTAACCAGTTAACGAGCTATTCAAGTTAGCGAATCATTTCCCTACTACTTGGATTGGTTTCATACGTGGGTGCTTGTTTTAGGGTGTATTAATTAAAGACCAACCTTTACTTGTGGGCATTTTATCCCCCCGGCATATAATGCAGGCGGATATAGCGATCAGTGTGTCCGTCCGTCTTGCTACAAATCTGAGCACATTATGAGATTAACTATGAACACCTCGGCTAACTTCACCGCATTCGGTATCATAGAAGTAAAGCCAAGTTGATCTTTCACTACAAATCCAAGCACATTATGAGATCTGCATTCGCTAGTCATTTTTTTATGTTGCTGTCTTTCCATTTGTCGATAAGGGCATCACCAGTCATGGTTTTCAGAAAGACTGAAGTGACTAACCAGCAATTAACTGTATTCAAAAGCTAACAAGTATTTGTGATGGTGCGTTCAGGAACCAAATGCAAGAGAGGGAAATCCAAAAAATGTATGCCTTTAATGAGTTCCGAGTCAGTTCCAAAAAACACAAGAATTGCCTTGCCTTGCCTTGAAATCCAAAAACAGAGTTGGCTAGACAGGCCGGGGTCAGAACCAGTAAAACAGATGAGCAAAGGTACATAGACGGCAGGAAAAAAGTCATATTCGATAAACAAGGCAGAGGGTCATACACAGGGCATCCAAGCACAGGAATCGTGGTCATACAAAAATAGGTCGAAATCCAGAAAGACCAAACTGTACAAAAAAGGGCAACGGCAAGAATCTTGGTCAGGCGAAACAGTCGAAGGAAAACAATACTCAATGGCTTACGAATGGCTCTGCACAAAGAAATATTGATCAACGTTCTGACAAAGTCACAACTGCAGTGAGGACTCTTAAATAGACGAGAGGGAAGTCACATGCTATGCAGGGAACAGGTGAGCTGGATCAGACTAATTACAATGGGGGGAACACATGAGGGAAAACCTAACCACGAAAATTGGCGAAAGCCAAGACACGGACGGGAATCATGCAAACAGCCTATGACATTAAAATGGCTCCAGTTGAGGAGTTCTAAGTGCACAGATAATGAGAGCAGGAAAGCAATCAGGCACGTGCGAGAGATCTCGCAGAAACACAGGGGGAGACAGGTAAAGCTGAGCAAGAGGCGGAAGACTAGAACAGGGCGATTGCTGAGAGGGAATTAATATTAATTAGTAGCGGTGCAACTCTACAGATTTAACTAGAGTGCTCGTTAGTGAGTTAGTAATATACATACATGGATTAGTTGGGTTAGTAGACAATGATACAAAATACAAATGTTTGTCTTGTTAATAATCATAACAGCAAGGCGAAGGAAGTAAATGAGAATTGAAGGAATAATATTAAACACCAGAAACCAATGAAATCACCTGAAGCATGTGAGCACACAGACCGGGGAGACGGACTGAACCAACTAGATCACAAGACAGGGGGGACAAGTGCAATGGAACTAAAAATGGACTGAACTAAAACATGAGAAGTACAATAACAAAAAGGAATAAATAAAATACAAAATCATGAACATTAAACCTGAACATAAACATGAAAAAAACCATAACCATGGTTTATTTGTGAATGCTGTTTGAAATGTCATGAAAAAGCAATGGTAAGCTTGGCAAGGTAACCTGGTGGTAGATTGCTTGACTGATAACCAACCCGCTGCTGATTAAAGCCCATAGTGGGGCTAGAGATACTGACTTGATCTGATGAGATGAATTTGGGAAGAACTTTGCTATTCAGCCCTTGAAGTATTTCTCCAAGGGCTTTAACACGGTTTCTGTCCATCCCTTCTCACTTGCAACTGTTCTATCTGGCATTTCTTCTTGGTCGACCGTGAAAGAAGAAACATGTTCTCAATGAAAATTTCCCTGGCTCAATAAACATCTAAAAAAAATAAATAAATGAATGAAATAGTGTTATCATGTGACTCAGTTACATGCCTGTTTTCAAGAACTGACTCAAATCATCCATCATGCATGCAATTCTGTATGGTGGAAAACATTTTCTCTGCCTTCCAAAGGTTTTGTGCTTCTTTTATGTAATAATTCTGCAGGTCAAGAACTGCTCATTTTCAATTTTGGTTTTCCTCTGTTTTCCTGACTGTCTACTGATACAATATGGTGGAATCCATCTCAGTTTTAATAAGCACCAAGTCAGAAATGACTGCTGGCAATATTGAGTCTAAAAACAAAGTTATTGAAAAGAAAACATTATTTTCACCCACAGTGTATGAGATTACTAGCTTGAAACTATGGGGATAGTTTAAATTTATTGCAGTATGTTTGGGAATTGAAGCTGTAGTTTCCTGAAGTTTATATGAGTTGTAGCTGTACCATATTACAGACTTCTCTTACTTGATTACTGTATCTTTATTCCAGGCTGACAAAATCAATGTTTCTTGACCTGATTTTACCTCACAAATAACCTCTCCCCAATATAAGAATTATCCATTGCTAGATAGTGTCCTGCTGCTAGCAGCAAAACCTGGACGGGTTAATCAGGGACTTGGAAAATGAATTGCAGACAGATGCAGAAATGTTCTTGTCCTTTCTCGAGTTATTTACGTGGCCAGTTGTATGAAGATCATGACGTGTACTCATTTCACCCTTGAGCCCATGAGAAGCTTCAAAAACTGAGCGGTGAAACACGTATAATACAACTAGAAAAAAGTAATAGATCTTCAATTAACTAATTAAGACTAATGGTGATGTAATTGAAGGTCGATAGTAAACGGGAGTATTTTTTTTCCCATACCCCACACACACGATGCATGTACGACAGCTCAATTTATGAGGCAGGGTTATATCATCTCACATCACCTTCTGCTTGTTTGTACGGCACTGCCCATACATCTTGAGATGTCGCCCTCTTGTCAAACACACATTATCTGCCAACCTGTCTCTATAATCTTTTGACCTCAAAAATTTATTCCTCGGTCACTTAACGCTGCTGAGATGAATTGGCTCTCACTTGAAGTTTATTCAGCCATTTCTGTTTTAACAGCATACCCTCCAGTGAAGAGCATCAGGTTTTTTTTCCCAGGCTTTTTTTGGTCTATGTTTAGTCAGAGAGAGAGAGAGAGAGAGAGAGAGAGGAAAAACAAGTGAAAGCAGTCGGGCACAGCGAAGTCCAATTGAAAAATCAGCGAGGCACGACAAGGAGGCAGCTGGGGTCCTGAGATCCGTACCTCGCATGCCGTTGTTTTCACCCAGCTGGACAGCAAATCACATTGTCTGAACCTGGGTGAAAATACATAAATCTTCTTCAGCATTTATTACAGTTATTACTTACTACAGTTGGACTCATTCAGAGCCGTGATTATTATTCATTAGTCGGATAGAATGGGAAGGCCCTTTCTTCAGGACAGAACACCACCTAAATGCCATAGCTGTCTAGAGAGACGCCACATTGGCACTAACCTGAATAAATCATAGCCCCCCCCCCATATAATGTCCCCAGAGGAGCTCCTCAGGCAAGCGTACCCACACAGTGAGCTTCCTCGCGACGTGGCCAATGAAATACCTTTCCTCTTTCGCGCCAGCTCTTTCAACGGTCCTTCAAAGTACCCGGGGCTCCTTTAAGAAGAAAAAAACCCAGCATGCCAAAATCTGGCAGTCACAAAGTCAGCGGCTGCCTTCTCACCACGGTGAAATGTGAAGTATGAGATGACGACAGACTGGATGCATCACTCTCCTTGCTCTTTTTATTTTTGGATTGCCTGCACGAAAATGAATGTACTCGGGAGCTTTATCGTGTCAGTCCTTCCGAGTTATCGCCGTGATCTGTCGAGATGATCATTCTCAAAAAGTATTCAATGAAAGTGCGTATTAAAATGCAATATTCTCTTACATGCCAGCATCTTCACAATACTTTTATAAAAGCAGGGTGGACAATAAATAGATGCTCTGGCAATCGATTCAGAGAGGAGTTTCCATGTCAGATAAAAGGCGCAGTCATAGAGGAACAATTGGGGACAGTCATTACAGCATCTGAAGTTCATCCTCCCACGCAGAGCAGGCAGCCGAAAGGCCATTCAATAGCCCTTCACCGGAGGCAGCGCTGAAGCCCACTCATATTCTCATCCACGGCTCCAAACGAGCAGCCAGAAGAGCTCAGTGCATCTCCTGTTACGCCCTGTGCCTCTTGTCTCAAAAAAATAATTGCATTGATCCCCATTTTCAAAAGGTGACATTTTATTTTCTTCCATAATCAAAGCACGATAATTTGTAGCTGCCAATTTAAATGGTCATCTACCGTGCAACTATTGGCCGACACGGTGGTCGGAGACGAGACAGCCTCGATATGACCCGCATGCGCAGGCACTGCAAAAATCAATACTGGTATAATTCTTAATTAAACCAAATTAACCAAATATGCTGCATCGCCTGATTTTCTGAGAATCCAAATTAAAGTGTCAGATTAAATTTATATCGTACACTGATTTCTATTACCTCTTGGAGCTAAACTCATTACAGCTATGATTTCATTAACTGCCTGGTTAATTGAGGAAAAACAGCATCGTTCAATTGTAATTTCCGATGTAGTGTTGTCTTGGACAGATGGGAGATTGCTCATGTGAAGCTTAGCTTTAGTTGAAAACATCATTAATAACTTGTGACTCAGAATATCAGATATATTGTCACTGCATCAGCCAGAACTTTGGACTCATTTTCAAAGCATGCATGTTCAGCTACAACCCAGGAACCAGTGCAACCAAAGCAGTTACAACCTCCCTGGACTATTGAAGTAGTGTACATGTATAATGACCGACAGTCCACAAATGCATGCAAGTATACAACTGGGCCGAAATCAACAAAGCAATTTATTTGACGTGCGGCAAATCATTTTGACGTTTTTTATGGTTATTACTTTGTTGGTGCAACAGTTAATCCCCAGTACCAATCTTCTTACTCTAAGATGACGGACTGATGCTTAGTTCGAGGAACTGGCTACGTGTGAAATAATGAGATGAGACCACTGACCTGTGAAAAACAAATGAAAGAAATATGTACCAATCCATTTTAGGGGCTCAGTGCTCTTGTATTTACTGTCTTCTGTGGTTTTTTTACTTGTACTGGTTCCCAACAACCTTTTTATACGTTACCTACTATCCTTCACACAAACACAGCAATAGTATAATAAGAATAATGAAGTACATTTCCCACCCTTGGGAGCATGTTACATTGATTTGGCATTGCTGGCAGAACTTCGGATTTATGACACTTATGTTCTCGTTCCGTCTCATCACACAGATGAAAGATTCAAGCAATGCATTTTAGGGCCTCTGTATTTCTGCATAACCTTGCGCTTTTAAGTCTGCTGCAGACCTAGGTTTGATGTTGTTGTGCTAATAATATGGCCGTCTGGTTGGGTGTTTAAATGCATAGCCTTGTTTGTCTCTCGCTTCTATTATTCTAAACTGTCAGATGGGGTTTGGAATTGACACTGAGTAATGGAGGGCCTCCATCCAGTGATGCAAGGGCGCAATCTAATTGATGTCAATGGCGGATGATAGCACCATGCCCTCTTACCTCCATTTTGAAGTGGAATTTCGAGCAAAAATAAATGCAGCTAAACAGGCCCACTCTTACCGCATGCAGCTGCATACTAATATGTCCATACATGCCTACAAGCACAAATACGGAACCACTCAAAAAATATGATGGAAAATAATATGAACAGAAGAAAATTCAGTAAAGTTAATACCCTGATAAGCCTTGTATACACCCCCACCCCCAACCCACATAAGTCACTTGGTAACATAAGGAATTCCAGTCATTTGCACAGTATGACATTAAATTATGAATGTGCTGGTAGGCTTTTTATAATTATTATTATATTTTAACTGCATCCTGGCTTCCATTCAACCCAGTGCTAATTAACTTTCCAGGCCAAAGATTTCTCAGTTGTTTCTAATTGTCCCGTTGACCTCTGATGAGTCTTGCCTATTAAATTCTTATTGTGCACAATAAAGGAATAACAGAATGCTTTCCAAGAGGAGGTGGCTAGTCAGGTTGAAAATAGCCTTAAAACAGCGGTGAACTACAGCCAGACAAGTTTCTATTGTTCTTGCCTCAAGGAAACACAGCATGGTGCATGTCAATTTCTTGCCCCCGAGTTTCTCCGTTAACACATTCAAAGGACTTTATTGAAAATTACTGCAGTATTTATGTATTATTAAGCAGGCAGACCTTCGATGTGAAAATCATGCTCATTAAAGAGCCTCCCTCGGATTTGGGGTATTTGAAGTTCTCTCACTGACAGAATACATTTCCAGAGAATGCTGTATTTGTGCCATATATTCATAAATCAAAAGAGTTGAACCAGGGAACGAGCTGGTCAGGAGTCCGCTGATTAACTCCACACTGTTATCTTTGCTGTCCACCACTCAATATTTTACCTTCCACTTTCGATCATTTTAATTTATCATGCTAATGTGCGTCAGGCTGCTAATTGGCCCATATTTTCCTTTTCAAAATCTTCACCGTATGAATTTGTTATTGATTTGCAGCTAAATCAATTTGTGCAAAGTGGAGCACTGGATTCCGCTATATCTTTGAGCGGGGCTTTGTTTATTTTCTGGCTATTGTAGCGGATAGGAGTGCTCTTCCCCACAACAGATATCCTTTTGAGGAATAGAAAGATGCTTCAAAACGCTTCCTGTTTTATTGAACAGAGCGGAGGCGGAGCTTGAAACTACAGCCTTCTCCTTGATGTTGCGTCAGGCTTTCGGCCCATGCCAGAGCAACTCAGACATTTGGCTGGGAGCGTAGCCCTGGGAAACCAGCCTGGGGAATACGCCGAAATGAGAAAATGCAGAAAAATACCCTTTTTAACAAAGCTCTTATGGCTGCTAATCCTTGCTTATATTAAGAAAAGCAATTCTGCATATTGTGAAATCAGTCAGCCAAATCAAGCCCAATCAAGTTTGTTTATTCATTGTGGTCTAAATAATACTGCAAATAATAATAGGACTACTTCCTTGGGCTAAAGCAACCTCTGTGCTGCTCAGTGTTTGAGTGTGCTGTCAGTAGATTTTGAAGCCAGAGGTGCGATTCTGCTCACTGTAAAACCAGCTCATGCAAACTCTTCCACTCACTCTGTGGTGTTGGGCCTTGTTCAGTGTGGCAGAACTCAGCACGCTGCCTCTTCACTGCGTATAAAGACTGAGATTCGCATGTCAGCTTACACTTTGCCTTCTGTGGGAGCCTGGCGTTTGACAGAAAAAAAAACCCAAACATGCGACCTTCCTCTTGTCCTGGAAATAAGCCACACTGTATGATTGATGTCATTTATAACGCAGAGGTAATGAGGTTAACACACCTCTGCTGACGCAGGGTCAGACCTTCTTTTCGGAAAACTCCACCCACTTAATAAATCATCCAATCCGCGGCTCGATGACTCCGATATGAAATACTCTGACACCACCGTCCATAGTTGGGGATGGCAATTCAAGCCACATCAACGACTGGTCTCTGACATAGTTGCATGCAAAAGTTCAGGCACCCCTTGTCAAAATTTCTGTTACTCAGAATAGTTTAGCAAGTAGAAAATGAACTGTTCTGTGAATGGCATAAAGTTATAGATAAAACATTTTTTTCAACATCTTTAGCAATATTATTGCATTACCTCTGTTCTGTACAATTCTAGAATGACAAAGGGTAGAAGCATCTATAAAAGTTTGGACATCTCAAGAGATTTGAGCTGGCAAGTAACTTTGACTATGGTCTCAAGGCTTGATTAGTTTGTTAGGGTTATGGCTTGTTCATAATCATCATTAGGAAAGGCCAGGTGATGCCAATTTCAAAGCTTTATAAATACACAGACTACTCTAATAGTGTCCCAACAATAAGATGCCATGGAGCCCTCTAAGCAGCTGCCTAGCTCTCTGAAAATGAGAATAATTGATGCCCTTAAAGCAGCAGAAGGCTATACAAAGATTGCTAAGCCTTTTCAGGTTGTGATTTCCTCAGAGCAGAATATACTTAAGAAATGGCAGTCAACAGGAACAGTAGAGGTCAAGTTGAGGTGTTGAAGACCAAGAAAACTTTCAGAGAAAACTTCCCATCGGATTGCTAGAAAGTCAGAACCCCCATTTGACAACAATAGACCTTCAGCAAGATTGAGCACACCGTGGAGTCATGGTGCACAGTCCTATGGTTCAGCGACACCTGCACAAATATGACCTTCATGGAAAAGTCATGAAGGAAACCCTTCCTGCATCCTCACCACAAAGTTCAGCGTCAGAAGGTCGCTAAGGAGTGGTTAAACAAACCTGATGTGTTTTTGACACAAGTCCTGTGGACTGATGAGGTTAAAATGGAACTGCATGGTTGCAATGAGCAAAGGAATGTTTGGAGAAAAAGAATGCAAAGTTTCATGAAAAAAACACCCCTACAACTGTCAAGAACGAGGTTGGATCGATCCTGCTTTGGGCTTGGGTTGCAGCCAGTGGCACGGGGAACATGTCACCGGTAGAAGGAAAAATGGATTCAGTTATATTCCTGCTAATTCTGGAGGCAAACATCGCACCATCTGTAAAAAAGCTTAGGATGGCTTCCACAACTGGATGATCCAAAACACTCCTCAAATCCACAACTGACCACCTCAAGAGGTGCGAGCTGAAGGTTTTACCATGGTCCTCACGGCTCCCTGCCTCAACATCATTGATAATCTGTGGATGGACCTTAAAATAGCAGTGCATGCAAGGCAGCCTAAGAATCTCACAGAACTAGAAGGCTTTAGCAAAGAAAAATGGGCAAAAGTCCCCAAAACAGAATCCAAAAACTCTTTGCTGGCTCCAAAAAGTGTTTACAAGCTGGGATACTTGCCAAAGGAGGTGTTGCCAAGTACTGACCATGCAGGGTGCCCAAACTTTAGCTTCGGGCCTTTTTCCTTTTTTGTCATTTCAAAACTGTAAATGATAGAAATGAAAAAAGTAATCTTGCTTAAAATATAAAGGAATTTTTTTTTATTTTTATATTTTACCTGCTGAAAATATAAAGGAAATATCTATATTATAATAGCTGAGTGGCCTCTGTGTGCATGTATGTGCGTGTGTGTGTGTGTGTCGGGCCACTCCGTGCTAGATTCCACCGGGTGCGTATCTGCGACGCTGTTTGGCTCCCTCTTGCAGGCGACTGTGTACGGCCAATCAGTGCTAGACTCTGCAGGGCGCGTACCTGCAGCATAACGTGAGCGACACTATTATAATTTCGACATGCAGGGGGGATTCCCCCTTTGTCCTCTCCTGGGGATTCCCCCTGTATGTCCTCTCCTGGGGATTCCCGCTTTTGAACCCAAGCCAATTCATCCACAGGAGTCCCGAATCCCAATAAAAAAAAGACGCCAGGCCGCAAGAGAAAGTAATGCGTAATCTGCAGCATAATGAGCAACGCTATTTTGCTCCGTCTTGCAGGTGACTTCGTGTTCCACTGAGCGCGGAATGTCAGCGCAGCATATTCCCCTCGATAGTTACTTAGTTTTAGTTACTGTTAAAACATCGGTCACGTGACAGCCACCTTGGTGTTTATGGAAACACCATAGCAACGTGATGACATCATAGAGGTGCATGTGATGAAATCATAATGCTGCACGAAGTTACATAAAGTAGAACCCGTGGATCCCCACTGGCAGAGTGCTAGTTATAAAATATATAGAAAATATCATCATTTACGTTATGCCTTTTAAAAATCAGGTCATCTTTTACTTGCTAAGCTATTCACACTGACAGAAATTTTGATCAGGGGTGCCCAAACTTTCACATGCCACTGTAATAGGTTGGAATTGCAAAAACCATTCAGCATATTGCCTTACCTAGAAAATCCAGAACTATCTGCAGTTTATTTGCTTATGCATTATTTTCAACTGGCAACTGAAGGGCAATTACTCTGTAACAAACAAAAAACCAATGTACCCCAAAATCTTGTATAGCATGCATCGGCCTAAGTTACAAACCTAGGCCCGGTGCTAGAACAGGGAACTGGGGGGAGGCACAGACACGTACCTTTATGACAATTAGCATAGTCCTGGCTAGTTCTCAATCATTTTCCTTTATTGACGCGTTTTCCAATTATTTTAACTAGCAACTGAAGACACAGTTTCTCTCCATATGTGATCTAACAGCGATGAAATCATGGGGTAAATTCAGTATAACTGAGAATTGGGGTGGACAAAACATCCGTTTTAAACAACTATTAGTCCTGACCTGTTCTCAGTCATTTACATGATTAACAAAAGGTTCACTCCGAGAGCACTCCACACTTAACAGGTGCTGCTAGTGCTCCCTGATGAGGTAGGAGGACAATCATTCAACTGGACGCGTATTTGCTGAATTTAAATCAACGTTATTCAAAATTGCATACCTGCGCAAATAGCTTGAGCTGCATGCTTAATAGCCTATTTCACTGCCGCTTTTTTCCCTCAATACTGAGAGAAATTTTGAATGACGTTGATTTAAATTAGCAAATACGCGTCCAGATGAATGATTGTTGTCTTAATTATTCGGGGAGAACAAGCAACACCTGTTAAGTGTGGAGTGCTATCGGCGCTCCTTCAGTCGCCAATTACGATAATTGAAAAATGCGTCAATATAGGAAAATAATTGAGAACTTGCCAGGACTATCCTAATTATCAAAAGGGTACATGTCTGTGCACCCCCAATTCCCTTTTCTAGTGCTGAGCCTGTACAAACCATGAGCAAGCAATGTATGTAACCTGTGAGAGACAGTTCAAAGTAAATATGTTTCTCCATTGAATTAATTTTGTGTGTGCCTGGACACTTTGGGAATTAGTAGGTTGGAGGAGAGGGAAAAAGGTCTATAACAATCAGCACAAGGAAATATCGACAAGAAACAAACCTTCATTTCACGCCACCCACTCACTTGACCTTTCCCATCAACCATGAATTCCTCGAAATGAACAAACAGTAATTCAATTTCAGAATCAAACATGGTTTCAGTGCTGACAAAAAAAAAAAATCTTTGCAAAGTAAAGCTTTATAACATGATACTGAGATTTGTGTCATGCCATATTGAGCGCTCTGTCAGGTTGAACTTTGGGTTCAACAAGAAAATACAATACAAATGGACATTATTCCATGTCTCTGCGAAACCTTTGAATCAAAAAGGTAACATGATGAAAGTTAGCTGCGCAGCATTAATATGTTTTCAGTTACAGAGCACTATCTCCCAGAGTACTGCTACTTAGAGGTGAAGGTAATCTGTAGGAGACTCCAAAAAGAAACCAAAATGAAAAGATGCAGGGCCAGGTACGGCAAAAACCGCCCCTCACACATATTTTAGCTGTTCCATGAGTCGATCCAGTTTTCAAGTACATGTGTGCTTGAGTTTGACCTGGCAAGATCACTCAAGTTTTTATATGTGATTAATTGTATCCAAGTGGCAATATACAGTAGTTTTTAAAGGGGACCTATTATGTTGATCCTTCTTATAATACAAGTAATGTTATAATGTTGGATGTCCGTACTCAACCTCTGTAAAGTTTCTAAACATAAGATATAGGGGTTTTGCTGTAATCCGAGAACGTGATTTCCTGAACATGATTTCCTCTCTGAGCAGCTTGTCCCAAGATCTTCAAGATCTGGGCAAAACCGGACGTCAGGTTGTGCAGTCCAATTAGTACAGACCTAGCCAGAGCCAATCATGGCACTGCACCTGCCCACCCCAGAAACTCGTCTAGCAGGCACAAACAACTGCGGATCATATTATGCCTGTTAGTAGCGTCTACGCTTCCGGAAATACAGCGGAAGGAGAAGAAGAACCTCGGATCATTTGAGGTGCAGTTTCGTCAGTATGTCTTTGGAGGCAAAAAAAAAAGCAAAACTAAGCACAACTTCCAAAAGACGATGCCACCAGAAATCAGTGGGTAGCTTTTTTGTTTGCTGGTGGCAAACAGCCACACTCAAAGGGAACGTTAGCTGTTTGTGCGCGGCATTTCACCGAAGACAGGTTTGTCAATAAAAGATAATTCAACGCTGGATGTGCGTCTCAGTGGCTTCTCAAACCTGGAGCAGTTGCATCGAGCAAGCGCTCGGAGCCACAAGCTGTAAGTAACAATACAACAGCAAATAATGTAAATGAAGCTAACATGTTACAGGAGGCTAGCAGGACCGCTAACGATAGTTAGCACTAACAACTGGCCTGAAACGCAGGCTTTGTAAAATATCTGAAGATAAAGCCTGGATCGGTAGCAACCGTCCATGACTCACGCGGAAGCAATAAGTTTTACCTTTTTGTGTTGCTTTACTGCATAATGTTGCATTCCATTTGTACTGGGAAGTCGGGATTTCTGAGCTCCCAGTCAGAAATTTCAATTTGAACACCACCCTGAAGTCAGATTTCCAATTGAGAAAGTCGGAAATTCCTCACCAACCCAAAGTTCCGATTTTCGAGTTCAAGATGGTTGCACCGTAAATCAAAAGTAAACAAAAGCTATGATAAACTTTATATTTGCAATTCTGGGTAATTGGTGTTTCATTAAATCAATCGTACACACAGTATTGAATAGAATTTATTGGTGGACTTAATGGTACATTGTTTGCACACAAAAAAATACCAAAAAATGTGTCGTTATTAACTTGCATTGCTAACAATAGCTAATAATGGCTATCCTGGCTTGAGGACACCCCACTGATCTCAAGTCAGTTTTCCAACTTACGTAATAAAACACAGTCAGCACGGGTATGATGTTAATCCCAGCCCTGACTTCCAACTTCCAAGCCAAATCAAATGCAGCATAAGCCTACCTAATATGATTAGGCCTGTTGAATGTGGCTGTAGCACTGCAGCTAAGTTACTGTTGCCAATGTTTGTGACCTAAATATGCAAGAGTAATATCAGGGGACATTCAACAGAAGGTGTGAAAACTCATTTGAAGCTAAATTTTTATACTTGTTTATTGGATGCTTGGTACAACTGTTCATGGTAGTGGAATTTCCTGTCTGTTAAACCTGTATTGCAGGGTAAAATTTGCCTCTGTCCTTACAATGACCGCTCAGTTACTACCGTATGGTATACTACTGTATACCGTAAAAAATTCTCCTGGTTCATTCATATGCAGTAATTCAAATTGGTATGCTTGTGTTACTTTGGTTAGCATCAAGGTGGTAGTTTCATCATAACGTTACCTGACCGTAGCAGCTACAGTTCAAGCTAACCGGAGAGGTGTTGTTCGTGTCTGCAAAGTTGGGCTGATAAGGCTGTAGTTATACCAGACGTAGGCTTTGCGGTGCTAAGAGTATGTGTTTGGGTTTGTTTACTGCTGCTGTGAAACAATTTTTTTATTTATCCATGACAGGGGTCAACCAGGTACTTTGCCGTAGTGTGGGTTTAGCTCTCTGAGGCTACTGCGGTGAAAGCAATCGCGAAATGCGCTATAACGTGCCTGGTATAACAAACGATTTTTCTGCATTGCCGTGGCCGAATTTCATCCAAAGTTGTTCTGGCGAATAAAAAGCTGAAAAAAATTGGAGATCAGATACAAACTTTTTTTTCGGTAGAAGTCATCGATTCTCTTGCTCCACATAAGCAACGCTCACACCATTTGTGTGTTTTTGCTACGAACTCATTCAGTAACTTGGTGTCGGAATTGCGTTTCGTTTTATTAACAAGAGCTTTTAGCTAAGTTTCCTCCGGATAGCTAAGTGGGTATATAACATGACTATTTAACACTGCAACAACAGTCACATGCATGCAAGGCGAGACAGTACGAGCAAAACACTAAAATTTCAACTTGCCACTCATTGAAATCTTGCTGTGAACATTGCTGCAATATTTCAATTGCTTCCTCCTCTCGTTCAGCGTCGGATTCAGGATCAAGCAAGTATAATCTCACAGTAATACTTTACATGCCGCGGAAAGCTGTCCTGAAATATCTGCCATCTTAGTTCCCTGGTTCTTCAGGTCTACACCCTCCCCAGGAATCAAACTGGCTAGGCAGCCAATCCAAGCAGCGCCTCATTAGCATAGCCTCCCCACCCATGTCAAAACGGCTAGTGTTTCAGGCCGACATGGACGGGCTGAGAGAAGAGGTCTCACTAGGCCTGGATGTGTGTGTGTTTTCTTTTTTGTGACTGAATTCATAACATTATTTTAAAGACCCATTGGACATATTTTAAACAACTAAATACAGCATAATGGGGAACCTTTAAGATATAGCTCTCTGAAATATCGTCACCTTTGGTTTGACAAGGTCACTCAAGGTCAAAGGTCATGATGTCATCTCAATCTCCTTTTATGATTTCCAGTATGTGTTTAATAGTAACCAAGAGGCTATCTACAGTAGTTTTTGAGCTATAGTGTAAGTAAGCCAACTGACGTCAAAGACTTGACTCCCTTGAACATTGACCTCTACCGAACTTGCAAACTATGCACTTCTCACTACAGCAATGCACATGATTATTTTTGATAGAGTAATGGGCAAAACATTATTTTACCTTATCAGTGACCTTTGAGCTTGACCTTGAACCAATTAATGATAAAACTGAATGGGATCTACTTTTTGCCAAATTTGGTTGAATTTGAGGCAGTGGTTTCCTCATAATCTTGCCAATGGACAAATAAATAAACACAACGTGTATAAACACATAAACCAAGGCGATTACAATACTCCAGCCCCACACCTTCAAGCAGGGGTGGGGTAAAAACAAATATGATTTCATGATGCCACTGACCATAATTATGCTTAAAAAACTTTGTGGAACAGGCCATCAATACTTTTTTTTTATTGTCGGCCATGTCAGGAATAGTCAGACGTAGAAAACTTACATGGTTCTAATACAAATGTAAAATCACAGAGGCTGGTGCCATCTTTCAACTTTTCCATTTCTTACATGATGCTTTTCTTTCTTGAGTCAGAGAGCTGAAATTAGCAGTGGATTTAAAAAAAAAAAAACAGCTACTTTTGCATTTCGATGCCTTCATCGAGAAGATTCTCTAATCTGTAAGCCAGATTGAGTGGATGCAGAGGACATGAGGACATTCAGATATCTCTGCTGTTTACCAGCGCGAGTCCTTCGCAGCACTTGAGCTGAGTCCCCATATCAGACAAAACACCTGGCCGGATACTGCATAGAGCGTATGACATAGCAGACAGAGCACGCTAATGAATTCAATATGCGCATTAAATAACTGCTAACATCATGACATAGAGCAAAAAAAAAAAAAAGTCACTGTCATGCCAGCTTTAAACACCATTATTCCCTCCAACAGTGATTTTCAAGGATATCATCCTAAAGTATGGCATTTAGTGTTTCACTTCCAACATTTGCAGACACAAGCAAAATTACATTTGCAAATCTGGAGCAGCTGAAATTGTTTAGATCCTTTAAAGAGTATTCATTCAAAGAAGCAATTTAAACCCACCCATACAGAGCTGAGTGCATTAAAATGTGCTAAAAAGACAAGCGTGTTGCGGTTTTCCGGAGCCAGAGAGCTGCCATTAGCTGCGGATTGAATAAACCGCCGCGTACATCAACTTTTGTATTACACTGCCTTCATTTAGAAGATGCTCTTATGCAGAGTGACTGCCAGCGGAGGCCATAAGTACATTCACATTGTTGAAATTGGATGAGCTGAACTAAAAAGCTAAATGAGCAAAGCTCATAACCTTTTAAGAGTAAAACAGTAATTCAGATTTTTTTTTAAAACAGTGAGTCACTACTGCTTTCAGATATCAGTGGGTATTGTTACAACAGAATTCAAATTATCAGGCAAGAACATATTTAATTTTACTGCTAATGACACATTGTATTCAGGTGCCAGAATTCTCTGCTAAGTACATTCTTGTCACATATTTGTATTCTTACTTGGTATACTTAGCCAAATTTAACTCTGCAACAAATCAATCAATCAAATCCTTTATTTAACCCGTTAAAACCAGTTGAGACCAAAGTCTCTTTTTCAATGTTGATCTGGCAGTATGCAGCAAGTCACACACAAGTAATGCATAAACACAATACAAGTAATGGACTCAGTCCTGACTCCTTAAATGCCCCCCGTACCTCTTATTTGCCCCTCCCCCCTAAGTCCACACATCTCAGCATGCAGGTTACATTATCCCTGTCCAGATTTCATATTCTTGGCGTATCAGCCGTGAAGCTCTTCTCAAACAGTGATTTTTTTTTTTCCATTTTGATTGAATTCTTTTAAGGCTTCTCGTCTACTTGTTCTGTAAATATTAAAACTCATGGCCTATTTGAAAATTAATCTTTGTGCCAAGCAAAATGAAACCGCCGCGTATTTTCCGGCTTCAATCAAAAGATCGGATGATGAAGTGGCTCTCAAAGAGCCTGATACATTCGGCCCTTTGTGGTTCATTTATGCCGAACCCGGTCCAATGAAATGTCGGGCGCTGTGCATTTAATGCCTGCCACACTTCATGACCAGCCAGATTTTCATTAAAGCTCTGCATATTGCTAAGTGTGTAGTGGATTAAAAAAAATGTGCTTTTTTTTTTTTTTGCAATTCAATAACAAAATCATGGGGGAATTAGCTCACAGGGCAAATGACATCTACTTCAAAAATGATAACCTAGCCCTGCACACATCCACACACACACATACACACACTCACGAACACATGCAAAAGCACAAGCACACACTGTACTTTTATTAAAATGAACAATAAATGGAGCCGCTAGCGAGCGCTCAGTGGTGCCAATAAGATTCGCAAGGAGCAACATCAGACAAGACAGCAGAGAAGGATCACTGGAACAGAACAAAAATAGACGGGGATAATGAACCGCACACGAGGAATCGCAACGCCACATATGAAGGAGGAGGGGAATGGAATGAGACCGTAATAGAATAACAAGCGTGTGTGAATCAAAGAAAGACAGAGCACGGGGAGAAACTCTTAAAAAGAGGCAGGAGACACAAAAGTGAACGAAGACATGGGAGAAGAATGCAAAGTGTAAAAAAAAAAATAAAAACTAAGAACAATAAAGTCAAATAAGCACAAAAACACTGGGAACCAGTCGAGGAGGTGTGAAGCCGTGCAGGCATCCCGAGGAACAAGGAAAAGGCGTTGTCACAAATGAGGTAAGGAAAAGCCATTAATAATCAGAAAGTGGGAAGTGAGAGAGAGAGTGAGAGAGAATACACACAAGGGAAACAGTGGAAAGGAAATTTTAACGAAAATAAACTGAGCAAAGCAATTCATAAGCCATCAAAATACCTGGTGGTAACAGAAATATACAAAAAAACACTAATTACAATCCATAACCCTGACACCCACATTCACACAAGAGCTTCTTCTTAACAGTTTCAATGAACTCTTTTCGTCTCTGAATTCTGCAGTCCTCGCAACAAACAATTTTACTCTCCAGATTGCTCATGTGTGTGTGTGTGTGTGTGTGCGTGTGTGTGCTCGTGCGCGCGTTTGTGTGTGCGCGTGTGTATGTATTATCAAGCTGGTTACATCTGGCACTCAGCATTCGGTGCAACCACCGTCACCCCAGTTCCCCCCTCCCCTAACCCCCCACCCACCCACTCGCTCACTCACAAATGCATCAGGAAAGCAAAGTAAATATTGAATCCAGTGTGCTAGAATGTTATAGTGTAAAGTGATAGCAGGATTATTACCTGACCAACAGAGTAAAAATAAACAAGAAAAATAAACACATATCCTTCAACACAAGTCCCCTCGTAAACAAAAAATTACACTGCATGCACAGACAGTCGCTCACGCTTGCCGAAGTCACCAGCTCCCAAAGGAGGGCACACAGATGATAGGGCTATAACTTCCTCTGGACTCTTTGTGCGAGGTGAGAGTCATACTCTTCCTCGATGGCCACCCCGCCGGTCTTCTGTGTTTTCCAGGACGGCCATTTCCTTGACCAGGGCCTGGAAGAAAGAATTCATTCAAAAGCATTAATGGAAGGGGAATAAAAACCGAGTGCAGCAATGAAAACTGACCAGAAATCATTCTAGCCTGGTTCTTTGCCTTGTCTAGTGGGAGTCTGCCCAGTGTGAGTCTGTTGTGGTCCACAGGAACTTTGTTTGCCTGCTGACCTGAAGAGTCATGAGAAGAACAAGACCACATGGTATACCGTGGTTCATAAGGACTACATTTCTTATTTTTCTAGTGCTGGTATTGCCTGGAGATTTTTACCTTGCAGACCTAGAGCGCAGGCCACACCCAGGCAGTAGTTCCAGCTCAAGGTACCCTTTGCCTTTCACAGAGGGGAAAACTTGGACTTTGAAATTCACAATTATATGACACACCTCCTCGACACCTTTATCAAAAGCTTAGGAATACAAAATGATGACAGCAGGGCATTTATTAGACAGGATATATGTGGTACCTTCAAGGTATTATCCAGCACAGCTTCAAGTTTAAACTTGAATACCTGAGGGGAATCTGGCTGTGGTACGTACATGACCTAACAAGATCTTTAATCCATTCACAGCATCAAGATCTGGTACACAGGACATAGTAGATTTAACAATCTAAATACTGTGTTAAACTCCACTCTCCAATCAAAATCTTTGCTGAGCCAGGCCTTAATGAGGCAAATTATATGTAAATGATGCGTAATAATGCTCAGCAATATTAATATCAAAATGAACTCATTAATGAAGAATGCCGAAGGCCCATGAAATCTATATGACTACCGACAAAGAAAAAAAAGTTGTAGTAACAAACACTGTGCCTTGGAATTGAATCTGTGAATTTAATAAGAGGCCAGTTCCTCTGCACTTTAAAACTTCGGATTTTACATGTTTTGTGACAAGGTTCTTGATTTTGTGCAAGAAGACCCCAGCTTCCACTAATAAATGTGTTTATTCTTAATGCATTTTACTTGATGCATTCAAGAAGAACCCAAATCAAGGAGTTTAGCCTTGTTTGCTTGATGTTTGGCCTCAGCCTTCCATGTGGAAGATTCAGCTCTTTAATTCAAGAAGGACCCAAATCCACTACCTTGATTTGGTCACCCATCTGAAACCAAAATAGCATGTGCAATACATTTTGTCATCTGTTACCTCTGAGATACTACATGCATCAAATTCATGATGCTAAGATCATGGCCTAAAATTGAGGAAAATAAGTTCTAAAAGTCTTTTAAAACTTTGTTTTGTGGAGTTGAGTCCTTATTTTTAACCTTTATTTAAGCAGATAGCGCTCCATTGAGAACAAGTTTCTCTTTTTCAAGGACACCCTGGGATAAACGCCAGAACAATTACAAGGAGGGATAGAGAGAACCCACTGTGAATTTTGGGGTTAAGGGCCTTCCTCAAGGGTCCAATGGTTTAGTTCTTCTCAATTTAATTTCGCCAGATTGAGTCAGTATCTCAAGCCCCACTAAGCGCTTGAACCAGCATCCAACCACCAGAGGGCATGTCAAATGCTGAAGATTATTTAGCAGAAATTGAGGTAAGCTATCACAAAACATTTGACAAGTTGCATAAACTAGAGGCAGATAAGGCGGCGGGTCCTGATGGCTTATATCCTAGCGTGCTCAGGGAAGTTAATGAGATCATTATTAAGCCGCTATCCGCCATCTTCAGAAACTGGAGAAATACCAAACGATTGGAAACAGGGAAATATAATACCATGAAGAAAGGGGACTGTACTGAGCGAGGAAATTACAGGCGAGTCAGTTTAACTTGCACTGTGTGCAAAATATTGGAATCTATCATAAAAGATGAGCTGGACTTATTTCTTGAATGTAACAGTATCTTGAGGGCTAGCCAACATGGTTTCTGTAAGGGAAGGTTATGCCTGACCAACTCTCTGGAATATTTTGAAGAGGCCACCAAGACTTATGACTAGAGCAGGGCTTATGACATCATATACTTGGATTTTCAGAAAGCATTTGATACAGTACCGCATAAGAGACACATTTTTAAAATGAGCTCCATTGGGGTTACAGGAGGTATTCTGAAGTGGATTCAAAACTGGTTACAGGACAGCACACAAAGAGTGGTGGTCAGTGGTGTCACATCTGAGCTAGGTATGGTGGGGAGTGGCGTCCCCCAGTATTGGTTTTGGGACCCCTGATGTTCCTCATCTACATTAATGACCTTGATAGGAATATTGAGAGCAGATTAGTTAAATCTGCAGATGATACTAAATTGGGAGGTTTGGCGAATAGTCCACTGAAGTGATTCAGGATGACTTGGATAGAATCCAGAATTGGGCAGAAATGGCAAATGAAATTTAATGTAGCGAAATGTGAAGTTGTACACGTTGGTAATAAAAACATTAGACGGGATTACTTCATGAGAGGTTTAAAACTGGAATGTGCCGCACACGAGAAAGATCTGGGAGTGATTGTTGACTAAACTCTCACAGGCTCTCGCCATTGTGCCGTAGCAGTTAAAAAAGCTAATTGGATGCTGGGATACATTGCCAAAGTATTGAGTATAAATCCAGGGAGTTGATGCTTCTTTTGTACAACACATTCGTCAGACCACATCTGGAGTATTGTGCACAGTTCTGGGGACCATACTTTAAGAAAGATATACAGGCTCTAGAGAAAGTTCAGAGAAGAGCCACTAAGCTAATTCTGGGTGTAAAAGATGAAAGCTATGAGAAGAGGCTGAAGATCCTGAATCTCTTTAGTCTTAGGAAAAGGAGACTAAGGGATGATTGAGGTCTTAAAATATGTTAAAGGGATTAACAAAGTGAATTATGTAGGATTCCTTCGACCAAGTGTTGTTAGTAGAAATCTGGGTCACAAATGGAAGTTGACTAAAGGTAAATTTAGCACTGATATTCAGAAATATTTCTTCACCCAAAGAGTAATTTCGATGTGGAATAGCTTGCCTGACCATATCGTTGAGGCAGAGACCTTGGGAGTTTTCAAGAGCAGGCTTGACTTAATGCTAGATACCATTGAGTCATTGAGTATCTGAAGTGATATATTCACAATAGTATAAAGAAACTGGTGGGCCTAGTTGGGCTGAACGGCCTGTTCTCGCCATTACTACCGCTATCACTATCACTACCGCTCCAAATTATCGACTGCACCGATTCAATTTGTTGTACCATGGGGTAATATTGAGTCAAGATTATTTATTTTTACTCATCCAACTTTATACAACCCGGCAAATTTTTTCTTATTTCATCTGAAAAGCACATACAAAATAAATCTGGGTCATCTTCACAAATTGTTGGGTGAGATCTCCCGAATATAACCTTTACCCTCATGGAACCATATCCTGTCAGCATGAAATAATTGGGTATATAGGATCAGAAACAAATCTACCCACCTGTTTCAGGTATGCTTTGGTAGTTTGGGCGATTTTACCTCCACTCACGCCGCCAAGTCCTTGGCCGATGGATCTTTAGGTTCAACTATATGGTAAAGTGTTACCATGAGAATAAATTTATGTCTAGTCCTGTCTTTATTTGAAAAGTCACACTGGCTATTTTTCACCAGGAACATTACATATATTATTTTGTGTGGCTTTTCAAAAAAAATTATTGGCGAGGTTTCAAAACAAATCCCCTGACTAGACATTGGCACAAACTAGTCTGAGAAAAGTAACACAGTATCTTTCCTCTGCTGAAGAGCACCTGACGGCACGCCGCTGACCAGTATTTTATTAACAATAGAACAGAGATAGACAGTGGTTTCTTGAAGTACTCCTGGGCCCATTAAGTAATGTCAATGACAGAATCATGCTGGTGAGTGATGCACTGGTGTCTGAGGGCTCAAAGATCTCAGGCATCCAGTAAAGATCTTCGGCCTTTTCCCTTTCTTGCAGAGATTTTTTCAGTTTCTCTGAATTTTTTGATGATGTCATGCACTGTCGATGATGAGACCTTCAAAGCCTTTGCAATTTGACATTGAGGAACATTTTTTTATAAGTATTCCACATTTTCTTTTGTTACGCCAGCCTTCACAGGTTGGAGAGCCTCGGGCTATCTTTACTTCTGAGAGATTCAGCCTCTCTAAGACGTACCTTTTATAGCCAATCGTGTTACACACCTGATGCCAGTTAACTTAATTACTAAATGTTCTTTCAGCTGATTCTCTTATATATTAGTTGCTGTTTCAGGCCTTTTTTGCCTGTGTCCCAACTTTTTTGAGACCTGTTGCAGCCAGAAAATTTGAAATAAGCTCATTTTATGGCTAAAAATGTTAAATGTCTCAGTTTCAACATTTGACATTTTATCTATGTTCTATTGTAAATAACATATTGGCCCATGAGATCTGAAAGTCATTGCATTTTGATTTTATTCACAATTTACACATCGTCCCAGCTATTTCGGAATTGGGGTTGTAGATGGCACTCGCGATTAGGACAAGTCCAGCTTTATTTTATTTCTGTCAGAACTGCCCCTTTAATGGGAGAAATCAACATATAGTATTGACCAAATCAGAAAGTCATGTCTTGATATTATATTGTAGAATTACTGTAACTTTGAGATGTTCAGTCAGGCGAATGGCAGACAAAGTTATGAGGCACGAACACGCAGCAGTAGGAGTTTGCCCAGGAGTAGGTCATTAGTGTGGCATGTGTCTCTTGCTAACTGTTTTAGCACGGTGGCAAACTTCTTTTTCTGCAGATTGTAAAACTTACGTTTTTACTCCTATGATTATTTCCTTCTGCTTCCAGGAAAATGATTTTGAACATCTGTTCCATACATCCACATCCTTTATGCATTTTGAAAAAAACTGCAGTTCATGCATCAACGTTTAATGTCAGTCCAATCGACTCCAGTTTCTTTGAAAATTCCACAAAATGTTTTCTTTTGCTCGGATGTTATATCAGTTCACGGAAATGTGAGTCAAAGTAACGCTTAAAATTTTATGGCGCAGCTTCCACATCATACTGTCCATTACTTGATCAGGGATGATGGTATTGTTGAACAGGGCGCTGCGGATGTGTGGGCTGTGCAGGAAGAGGGAAAAGTGCGGGTCGTTTTGTCTTTCCTCAGGGAAGATACCTTTCACGTGTGGAGCCTCGCCTGTGCAGGATACTGATAGAATTGCTCTGAACTGCTCATGCGAGAACTGACAATGGAATCCCGGATAGATTCAGATTTTATCAGAACGGATATGCGCTTTGCACTTCTGCTAGGTCTTTCAGGGTTTATCATCTAGATTTATGCAAGAAGGAAGCACCCACACCCATTCATGCTGAATTGAATTAAATAAAGAAATTAATTGTCTTGGCCAAGGTCAATGTGCATTCTGAATTTTCAGAACGACTCCTTACATTACTGAGATATGCTACTTGAAATTTCCCCACGCATGGAAAATGTTTTAATGATTCTTTGGCAGTGGTAACTAAGCCTGCGCCCCAAGATCCACCATCTTGTAACATTTCTCCCAAACCATAGCAAAGCACACCTCCATCAACAGCAAGATATCCCATTGTGCTGCGTATTAGTAGAACCAGTACAACCATATTAAGGTTGGAGTTAAAACCTACTGGATATAGATCACCAGGAGCAGGCTTAGTTTCCACATTTCTATGGGATCGCCCAAAATGACTTATTTTAATAATGATGTGCTCAGTGTTTTTTTTGGTGAGTTCCAAAGAATAAATGACCAATGTAGAGGATGCCTAAGCTCTGGAAGATGAGGAAAACAGCTGACCACAGCTGATTGCATTTGGACATATTTTGATAATTTTAACTTTCCTGTAAACCCCTGGTCCTCAAATCATCCCCTACGAGGTCCAAGGACTCCTGGTTTTCCACCCTACCTTTACCAGGGAGTCAGGTGTTAACACAGTCTGGCCAATCAGAGACACCAACTGTTCGTTTACTTGCCTGGGATAACAGAAAACCTGGGCTGGATTTGCATTCAAGGTCCGAATTTGAGGATCTCTGATATAAACCGTTTGGCGCATATGAATCATTGGGCCTCATGCAAGAAGCAATATAAGACCAAATTTTCTCTTATTTTTGTTCGTATCCCGATTTTTTTCTAATTTTGTTCTTACCCATTGATTTCTGGGATGCACCAATGTTTTCTTATTTTTGCTCTTCTCTTCGGTAAGAGAAAATTTTACGAGTGGTCGAGAACACTCTTGCCGAGATAAGATAAAACAGAAAACTGTTATCGCCTTCCACAAATTGCTTGCCAATGCAGGGAAACACAGGTTCGTTACACGGGCACAGGTATATCAGAGAGGGAGCCAAAATCAAAATCCAGTAGACGTTTGTGATGGCAGTATGACACTGAAGCGTCGATACGTGCTTCAAACCCGAAGTAAAGAACCAAAGCTTGCTTCGGAGCGGAAAAAATCACGTGACATATGACATCCGAACAAGTAACTGCTTCGCTCCCTGAATGGCTCACCTGACTGGTTCCAGCGCGCCAATCAGCTGATTCACTGACTGATAGGTGGCAGGATGAGACAGTTTTGAATTTGAGGGCCATAAAGGCTTTATAACAGCCGTAAAGAATGCAGAATTTGTGGGTTGTAGTAGGAGGTGTGTTTTTGCTGTCAAGTTGTTGTTTGTATTGCGTTGTTGAGGTGAATCATTATGGAGCAGCCAGGAAGAGAGGTCGTTCTGATATGTGGGAACACTTCAGTCTGATCGCTCACGATAAGGTAGGTGGCTGTACGTAAGAAAAGTAAAGTTACATATACAACAGTAAATATTTTATTTTATTTTATTTTTTTATACAACAGTAAATATTCAGTACAGTACTAGCCTATAGTAGTGTCTGTCTCAAGTCTATTTTAAGTAGCATTACAGTAAATGTATGTATGATTAGTGTTGCCATAAGGCTTTCGCAATCTATTCCATTTTTCTGCAACACTCTCTTCAATAACAGGAAACAGTCATTCATCAATCTTTATTTGTAAATACAACATAACATACTGTGTGTGTGTGTGTGTGTGCGTGTGACTGCGTGAGCGCGTGCAATTCACCCTCCTGTCAACTGACTAGCCAGCCTAATTTTGACTGCAGCCTCACACTTGGCCAGGAGAGGTCACCCTTACTGAAGCTTCGAGGACTGAACCAATTTTTGAAGCAATTGGCTCAAGTGGTTCGATGCTTCACAAAAGCTTCATTTGCTCATCAGTAGTAGACATACTCCATTTTGTAAACAGGGCAGCGAATACAAAACTCAGGGTCGGACAAAGCAGGTTCGTTACACGGGCACAGGAATATCAAAGACGAAGCCAAAATGAAAATCCGGGATGTTACAGTCAGAAGTGTAACACGAAGAGTATAAGGCATAAACAATCGCAGCACAGGGAAGACATTCTGACAAGAGCTAGTTGTGAAATGACTGCTTAAATGCACATACGAGAAGTCACATGCTATAATAGGGAACAGGTGAGCTGGATCAGACTAATTAACAAAGAAATGAACACGAGGAAGTACCTAACCACATGAAATTGGCGAAAGGCAAAACGCAGACAGGGATTACACAGACAACCTATGACAAACAGGCGACTCCGGTAAGGGAGTTCACAGGGCACAGAGTAAGAGGCAGATCATAACACTCGAGCAATCGGCTCTTTGCACACGGCACGTCACCTGCCCTTATATGGTGTTTCGTGGGTGTTATGTATGCTAATTTAATACAACTCGCCACGCGCTTTCAATTTATGATCAAGTGAGATTAAACATTCAGCACACATGGGTAAGAGGAGATTTGGACGGTAAGTGCGTGTGGAGCATCTGGAGTTTATTTCTCTTATATTTTCTCCTAGAAAAAAAATAAGAGAAAACATGAGGGAAATTTAAAAGAATGTTGCTGCATGAGGCTCATTGTCTTGCAGTTTCATCATATTCCAGAATTTTGTTTGTATCTTTCTGTGAGGGGTATACTCGAGGGTGACATGCCCTTATGACATTCAAAGTATTAAACTAGTGGGGTTTTCTTGGAATGCTTGTTGCCCGCGGTCTTTACTTGTCAGTGCTATACTCTCTTCAGCCACCAGCACAAGTAGAGTGATTGTATTTTCTCAGCCAGATTCTGGGTCAAATGGTTGTTTTGAGGACATAAATATACATCCTGGGTGGCTGCTTGGCTGCAGCAAGTGTAATGGCCGGTAGTATAGGGAGGCCAAGCGCAACGGCAGAGAGGAAGAGAGTAGCACAAACACAGTACAAACACAGAAAATAATAAAGACCAAACACAAGTACTCGCACTTCCAAAGGACGTATATTAGTCCGAACCACGGAAGCAAAGCAAGATAGAAAAAGGGAGGAGAAACTCCAATAATTAGAATACAGAAAGTCATGCAAAACCTGACTACAGATATCTTTGGCTATAGTGCAAAGCTTAACACAGACACTCTAGCGAAGGAGGCGTGCCGGACATCCTGCTTATACAGATTCTGAGAAAGCGCCGCCCTAGCTCAATCAACCAGATGGGTAAAGAATTCAATGGCCCAGGGATTCGATATCCTCCTGGGATGAGAGCCGCAAAGAAAGGTTCAAACAACACGTACACCTCACAAACGATGACTGCAAGGCTGTATACGTCGATAAAAGGGAGGGGTTTAAGCTTCATCCTACTAAGCAGGGTCCATCTGGACCCCGCACTTATATCATTTTTCCATTTGCATATTTGCCAAATATGTGACATACTGCCTCATTGTTTTATAAATTTGTCAGAATTTATGTCTTAATTAAAAACCAAAGCATTGGAAGATCAGCTTTTTGCATTGCGAAGTTATAATTAATTTGAGACACTTATTGAATAGCACACAGCAGCAGAGACCCTAAGGCAGATTCTGAGCACAAACAATGAAAATTACTTTACAATTACTTTTTTGTTTTAAATTCTGTAAGATAAGGCAGAGGTTGTAATCCAGAATGTTTTACAGCTGCATGAGCTGCAAAAATCATGTATATAATGCAAAAATTTCTTTTGTGGTGCTATAATTTGCTAAGTGTATGCTAGTTATTGCAATATTATTGTAATGTTATTGCATTTATAATACATCATTGATATTCAGCTGTAGTGGATTTTCAATAAAGTTATGTTTGTTCTTATATGCATTGATTTCAAGGTATTTCCTCCTGGGGTCCATACGGACCCGCCTGGTAGTTTGTGTATGTAAAATGAAGGTTAAAGTTGATTTCAAATTTTAGGCGGAAATTTGAGAAGTATGACCTGCAGCTTCCTCAGGCAAGAGTATTGATGCTTATCCTCTCTCTATTTTTATGAGGTTTGGGAACATTTTTCAAGGCAAGTGAAACGTTCCTCCATGGAATACCATGAAATATCCTCGATATCCTGAGATTTTCACTTACACGCTGTTCATTTCATCGTAGTCCACATACTTTCATTGAGGTTAGGACTTTGGACTGAGTGGGTCAAAATTATTTTGTTTTCACAGAACGATTCCTGTGTTTAGTTTGAAGCGCAGAATGTTTGGGATTGTTTTTTGCAGTCTGAAGGTTCACCTCCAGCCAAATCTCAACCTCCTAATAGGGGCAACCAGGTTCATTAACATTCATTAATGAATAGGTTCATTAACAGGCAAGAATGGCTGGTTAATTTGCTGAATTCATTATGCCATTGACCTCAACAAGAACACCTTAATCACTGACAAAGAAACAGCTCTAAAACACAGTATATCCTCCACCCGGTTCGTGTATAAAGTAACCTTTCCCTTACGTCCAACCCTCTGCCAAAAATGCAAACAGTGAACCGGCCAAAAAATTCCATTTATCATAGAGGCATAATGTAGTTTAGTGCATGGGTTTGTGGACAGTAATTGCTGCATAATATATTGGATGTCAGGATATGGTTCTCATTTCTCATTTATTCTCAATTTTTGTAAAGCACTTTGTTTGAAAGCGCTCCATAAATAAATGTATTTATTATAATTATTATCATCATTATTATTATTGTATACCATTTCACGTTATAATGCATATGTTGTCATTTGATACAGCACACACGGTCAGTAACTACTTATAAAGTTGAGTGAATTGAAATTTTTCAAACAACCACACAGGAAGCGCAGCAGCAATTTAGACCCGTTGAGAGGAGGAATTGAAGGGTGTTAATGTACTAAGGAAGAAGATGCAGTTTTCCACTCGCCGCGAAAAAGCGTCGATGGAATTGTTCCAGAACCACTAAAGGAGCGGCTCCCCGGTTCAGCAGTTATCTCTAACCGAGGTTGTCAGAGGTTGTGCAGCCAGATGGCCACAGCTCCTCCCCCTCAGTCATGTGGAGAGTCAGATAGGGGCCTCCTTCTTCCTCTGGCTCTATGCCGAGCTACAGCAGATAGATGCATTCTGCCCTCTAACCTGGACGAGCACGGAGGGACGATGCTGGTGCCCCCCTTTCATACTTAGGTCCATCCCTCAGGGGTAGTTGAGCATCTGTTTGGGGTTGGTCCATGGTAGTGGTACTACAATGCCACTGCCCGATATCTCCGAGAGGCACTGGCATTAATGATGATTGAACAATGTGCTTTGATGACATGGATTCATGTGATGGCTTCACCTGGAGGGAGACCCAGCTTTAATTCCACCTTTGACGGGATGCTGGAAGCTGGGGGGAAAAAAAAAATTCCCCTCAATTTACCGGCCATAAATAATGCAAGGGCCCCTGTCTCTATATTTATCCTGCCTCGTTTCCCCCCTCTGGGTATTTATGCCCTCCCCATCGCTCAGGCGGGGCCTCTCAGTTTTGTCAGGTGTGAGGTGGAGGAGCGGAGGCGTGGAGGGAAGGGTCAGGAGGCCTCACGTCACCGGACCTTGTGTTTTCTGTCCCTCCCACGGCTCGCGGGGGCTTGACGGGCCCGCCGTCCTGACACCGCGGTCTCCCCCGACCCCTTCCACCTCCTGCAGCTCCAATGTGCTGTCCAGATGTCCAGCACGTCCAGGGAAGTCGCCATCTTGGCCCACCTCTCCCCCAAATTCCGCTGCTGCACTGTGCGAACGAGTCTCCTTCCAGCGTCTTACGCTACATCCTGGAGATCGCGCTCCGCTTCATTGGGAGAAGAAATTTTAACCTTTACGCCCAAGGAAACCTTGTACAAGCCACTTTGGAGAGCTGAGAGATTTTCTTAAGGGGGGATTGTGAATCTGTGGAAGGAGGTGTGGGTTTGTAGTCCAGTGAGCACGCTCCTTAGGGACTGATATTGCGTGATGTCAGAAAGGCCTCACTAACCTGCATGCGCTCATTAGCAGGGAGAGCCCTGATAGGTTTATACTCTCAGCAACATCTTCACAGAGACGAGCTCCTCATGCTCCATCTCATAGTCAACCTCGTAACTCCTTTGGTCCCTCTCGCTTTCATTTGTGTAAATCAGGGGTGTCAAACTGAGCTGTAAACGGGCCAAGAGGCTGCAGGTTTTCACTCCAACAATGCAGAAGCGCACCTGATACAACTAATCAGTTGTGCAGGCCTAGATCAGTTGATTAAATCAGTTCTTTCAAGTGAGCTTCTACTTGGTAGGATTGAAGACCTGCAGCCTCTTGGCCCGTTTACGGGTCAGTTTGACACCCCTGGTGTAAATCATAACCTCTTATGTAAAAACCTTCAACAGGGTCACTGTGCTTCCCAACTGGTGCAACATTCCCGTCAACTCTGGTGCCTGCATCACGGCACTCCACGTCATGCGTGATAAGGCTATTTGGGAGCCTGTATTCCGCATGCTTTACTTCAGGGAGTTTTATGAACCAGGAAGGGAAAATATGTTTATGTAATTAAACTGTGCGGCCAATTAGGCAAGATGACAGTATGATGAGTACCACGACGGGGGCCGGAAGCCATTTGACATGCTGGCGCTCGATTATCGCAGCAGTACACGGTTTCCCTGTTGCAGGAGAGGAAGGCAGAAAAATGTCTAAATCCTGTTCCTTGCATTCCTGCCGTCACAATCCTCTCTCAAGACCAACCTGCAGAGTCACTGTAGGGCATTTATGGAGTCAATGCAGGCTAAAGCCGAACGGAACTGAGATTATGTGATTATGGGATTATGTATGCTCGCGTGAATGGGGCTGGTGTCGGCCTGTGCATGTGTGTACATGCGTGAGGATGTTTCCTCTTCATAAGGTGTGATAATTAAGGATGAAAATGAGAAAAATGCCCTGAAGATTTATGAATGCCCCTGAAATCAGGTGAAATCTCTTTAATGATTTTTTAATCATTACATTGCCAATCATCCCAAAGGGTAAGTGTTTGTGACGGAAATATTTTCTGGAGTCACAGCAAAGTTGCTGAATTTCTCCCACCTCATAGTTACACACTCTCTTTCAGTGTGATTATTTTTACCTCCCTGCTTGCTATAAAGCTATTCTATTTTCACCCACTGAAATACCCCTGGATGTTTGCCAGTGGGAGCAAAAATGTGTGGCTGTGCTTATGGGAGCCTGCGTGAGTCTCAGTGCATGTAAGTCTTTGTGTGATCTCAGATATATGGCCTTAGGTGTATTTGAGGGTGTGCATCTGGGTGTGAGCATGGGCCTGTTCGCCAATCAGCCACAATATTAAAACCACTGGCCTAACATGTTCAGTTATGGTGCTCATTCTAGGCATTTTTAGGGCTGGACAGGGGTTAGAATGGGCACTCCAACTGGTCTGCAGCTTCAATATGTGTTATGGCACATTCCTCTGGAAAGTACCATTAAAAGTGTCTTCGACTTGCACCAGAGTAGCTCTTTTGTAAGTATGGACCAGACGGGGTAGCTTTCGTTACCCCAGTGCAGGGGCCTCCACCCCTGCTCCTGGAGAGCTACCATCCTGTAGATTTCTGCTCCAACCCTATTTCAACACACCTGATTCAGCTCATTAGCAGCTCGTCAAGACCTGTAACTGGGAAAGCAGGTGTGGTTTGCTTAGGTTGGAGTGATAACCTTCAGGGTGGTAATTTTCCAGGAACAGGGTTGGAGAACCCTGCCCTAGTGCATCAATGTGCCTTGGGCACCTGACACCCTGTCACTGTTACATGGTTTGTCCTTCCTTGGACCGGTGTCTGTAAGTACTCCCCACCACAGACTAGAAGGACCACAGAGGCCTTGCCGCTTCACAGATGCTCTCACCCACTCATCCGGGCCATAAAAATTTGGTAAAAATCGCTGAGGTCATTTCTCCCGCATCCAACAATTCTATTCGCTTACCATCTGAAGCCCATAACATGCCGGGTTGTTACAAGATAATCAAAGTTATTTGCTTAATTTGCTAGTGGTTTTAATGTTTCGACTCGTCAGTGTATATACGTATGTGTGTGCGCGCATATGCGTGTGCGTGTGTGTACACGTGTGAGCATATTTGTGCAAGGAAAAGCTTGTATGTGCAAGCTACCATGCTTGTGTGTTTGTGCTCGCGTGACAGTAACAACGGGCGTGTGTGCATGTGTCATCGCGTCTTCATGACGACAGACCAGACTTCAGCCAATGAGAGAGATGGGTGGGTGGAGGGGATTGGAGGTGAAGTTAGGAGATGGTCCTCCTTTCGGTGCGCGCGAGGAGGTTCCAGATGAACAGTAGAGCGGAAGATGAGGTGCAGCGGGGGGGGGGGGGGGGGGTTGCTTAATTAAGACACTGTGTCGCCCTCGCACTCCCCAGCAGAGCGCATATCTAATCAGCTCAGCTGACCTGGCAGCCGCGCGAAGCTGCCTCTAATGGAGCCAACACAGCACGGGGCCAACTGGTGCCACCGAGACACGGAGAGAGAGAAGGAGAGAAGCAGATGGGAGGAGAGAAAGTAAGTGCGAAAGAGTGGAGCTCGGAGTCACGTCCCTGTCTATCACATCGAACAGAGCTCCGTGGGCAGCTGCTCGATTGGGTACTGGCAAGCCGGCAAGCAATTCCCCAAAGCACTCGCAGCTCCCCAATGGGACCGTGGCTCACTTTGCATAATGGACAGAGCGAGCTTGCTATCTAGAATCCATAACCCCGTCGTCAGAAGAGCGGGGGTGGTTTACAAGCAGATTTTTTGCATTATGCGCATTGTTCTGTGAGCAGCCAGTCGCACAATCGATCGAGCGCGCGGGGTGCTGTGTACACACTGAGCTCGGAACAGTGACAAATCTCCCCTGCTTGGTCTAAAAAACAGTGGCGTAACAGACAAATGCTTATCATCTCACGGAGCGTCTGTCGGAAGCAGAGTGCAATGTATCGGGAGCCAGATTCTTCCTCGCAGTACAAGGGGAGACGCCCACACGAGACCTCAGGCACGTGCTGTTTGATCTGCATGGATTTTTTAGGTGGCTTTTTCCTCCTGAGAAATCACCCATGTTTTCAGTGTCATTAGTTTTGTCACAAGAAACCCAGTGGATTCCACCTTGATTAGACAGAATTAGTCCACAGAAAAGGAAAATGATCTGCCATCAGTCCGCGGAAATGGTCCCATCTAAGAGGCCGACCTTCGATTGATTTACAAGACTGTTGCTATTGCATCAAAACGCAATTAAAAATGCATTTGGAGTGGCAGAAAATGGCTGGTCTGGGGAAGACGCTGGAAGGCGAGAGGAGGGGCTGAGGTGAAGGCAGGACAGCTGGGGGAGGCGCGAGGAACATTTATCTAGAGCTGGAGGGACCAAGTCGTTTGTCAGCCAAAGGCTCACCTGGGCATCGGGACTTCACGGCTGCAATCTGGCGGACCAATGCACAGAAATCACTGAATCGCAAAAGAGTGCTCCTTTTCCGAGAGTAAAAATTGGAAATGCTTCTTTGTGTGCCACCCACCCTGCGACTACCTGAAAAAGAACAGCCATCAGTTATTAAAGCTTTTTTATTCACCATTTAGCTGACTGAAATATATGACAAACGTGAATAATAATTCTCTAAATCAATGCAGAGGAGAAATAAGACAACTGATTGTCAACTCTTTTAGCTGTTTGCAGGACATAAATTAATTTTTCAGTTTTTTTTTTTTTTTTTTGCTTGAAACAGGTACATCAGCACAGTAATAAGCGTCACAAAGAACTAATGTGGTAGACACTCAAGAGATTAACTTCTTTGGCCCGAATGAAGAACCACCATGAGTTGGAGATGTAATTTCACATTTACCATAGAGTCACATTCTCAGGGGTCTTCTGAAGTTCTTCCTCGCTCCATACAGCATGCAGTAGCCGCCCTTGATTAGTGCTCTGTTAGACTGATGAATATTTAAAGACATCTGCTGAGTGCCAGGAAGGAAGAAGAACATCCATCTTTAAAAAACGGTAATAAGATTAAGTTCAAAAATGGAATTTATTGATTAGCACTTTACTTTATTGCTTCCATCTCTTACTGCGGAATATCCGAGGCAATTAACATAATTCACAGTGGGAGAAGGACAGGGGACTGTGTCTTCCGGAGAGTTCTACTGCCTTTGTTTGCTCGGTGTTGAACTGAACTGGGCCTTGCCAGACCCTCGTGCTCAGACATGGCTCCCACCTCCAGTGAGGTAAATGGAGTGGCTTTAAGGTCATTGAGTCAATTATGGGCTTCCTGCAAGACATCTGTATTTCAGTTCGTTTCGCCGCACACCGCTGCCCCGGCAGTGCTGATAAAAAATATGCCCACAGCTGTGCGCCGTCCGGGTCTGTGTGTTTATCCGTTTTGACAGCACGTCGAGGCTGAGGCACGGAGAAACAGCATGCCGAGAGAAATCGGAGGCGCGCGGATTTAGGTGGGGAGAGATTGTCCTGATATTTACCCTGGAGAAATTCAATTTCCTGACCTCTGGCTCTGTCAGAAAACCTCTCTGATCCACCCAGCTACTGATCCACCATAAAAGCTGAGCCGTTGCTACTGTTCGGCCGAGACTCGCAAAATGGGGGACTGCTGGGCTATAGGGCTGAGCCAGCGGCTCCAATGAATGCCTGCACTGACTGAAACACTCAGACACTCCACTATATAAAAATATATTTGAGTTCCAGCTCAGTTGCTCCTTGGGTAAGTGATAAGTTGTAGCGTGAAAGGCATTCGAGAAACATTTTAAGGGGAAACATGATGTGGGAGTTCTCCAATTTCTGTCTTGTTTATTTCAGATTATTGTGTTAAAGCACATAATTTACAATGAATTATTGGTTCACAGTCTGCCTTCAATAAAGAATCTCATTCGGAAATACCAGATAACGTCTGTCTCGGAGCTGGGCAACACCCTTGCCGGAAGTAGGATTATGAATTCAGTTTTCGCCGCCTAAAGCAGTTAAGGCCTCTTGAAATGATACATCTGACTAACAGAATCAAATCAGAGCCAAATTATGGGCTCGTTATCACCTGGCTAAACACCTTTTCCTGATGGGATGCAAAGCAGCTGAGAATATTTTTAATATGCTATACCGTGCTGCAGGCCTTGACAAGTTGTCACCTCTCTCCCAGCCAAAGGCCAGCGTGATGAGTTCATCCAGATAAGATACCACCAGACGCAGAGTTTGGCTGCAATGCTTTCACTCTCAGAGCTGAGGAAGTCCTACAGAAAGCACAGAATGCACTTAAATTGCACATGAAAATTCGGCAGATAAGCCTCTTGCCCTTCCTGCACCGACTTCACCCTCAAGTTTTCCATTTGCTCGAAAAAAAGAATCCCCTAAAAGATCATATCTACCATAAACAACATGGACTGTATTATAGAAATTGCTTTCTGGGAGGGGAAATATGATACTTTTAACTGATAGGAAAGAAATTCACTTCAATTTATGAGGGCACAAAGAGGGGATGACACGAAACAGAATTTATTCTGGATTCAGGCGAGTCAATCTGAATATTAAGCCAACACAAAAGATGATTTTGTTTCATTTACTAATTTGTTTTCTTTTATTTTTTGAAAAATGGAATAATGAACTTTGGACCAGAGTAATGTGCGAGACAAATAATTAGATGATAGCTGCGATGCCTGAGATTTAATTGGTGTACTGAACAGCAAAAGAAATGCAAATACTTTACCACACAAATTTGGCATAATTTTGTCAATAATATAGGAAGGTCTTATTGTTTCTGAGTTCAAAAAGGTGTGGTCATGTCATATCCAAACTCTTGGTTGAATACTGTCTTGTTCTTGTCTTTAAAGTGTCACCACACAACATTCCTGATATCTGCACGTGGTTTGTGCTTCTAGGAATGCTTCATACAAACTATTATACATGTGCAACTTTAACCAAAGGGTTATAAAAGGACGAGGAAATTTATTCTCCTTCATATATTCCTAGTAATGAAGAGAGATGCCAAGACTTCCGAGACAACGACGTGAGTAGGCTATTAGTCGTTTGAATGCAAGTCAGCACGTCCAGTTGTTCACAAGATCAATGACCACTTTTTAACTATTAATCGCCTACAAGATCGTTTTAAGGCCACCAACATGACTGATGATGGACCTCAAAGTGGAGGTCCAAGAGTCACTCCGCACGTCCAGATCATCATGTTCATAAGGCAAAATCTGCCGGATTATTTCCAAAATGCCGGCCAGACAGCTTGACAAAATAAACATCCACAACTGACTAATCAGTGCTGATACAATAAGGCATCAACTGAGCCACCATAACCTTTTCTGTTGTCGACCAGCTCGTGGTCCTGTGCCAACACCACATCACTGTCAAAACCGGCTACAGTGGGCCAATTTCCATTAGTACTGGCGCCATCTGCAGTGGCAGAGTGTCACTTCCTCCAATGAAAGTCGGTTTTGTCTTTCTCATGCAGATAGAAGAGTGAGAATATGGCGTCACCATGAGGAACGCTATACTGACCGATATTTTTTGGAAAGAGACTCATGGGGTGAACCAAGTTTCCTGGTATGGGTTGGAATCCGTCTGAATCAGAGACTAGGCCCTGTCATCTTCCAGAATGTCGGTCAAGGTCGAGGTTATGGCATTACAGCACAATGTTACATTGATCAGCTCCTTAAACTGGAGGTTGTGCCATTTTTTGCTCTTCACGCCATGTTGCCAGGGTGACACAAGGCTTTCTGCAACTGCATAACATCAGAGTTTTACCTGGGTCAGCGCTCAGTCCAGATCTAAACCCCTACATATGTTTTGTTACTTCGGTTGCTGTCCTGGCCCACAATACAAACTGGCACAAACACAGATTTTGAAAATTAACCGCTTCTTTTAATGTTGTATCTGTGTACCAATCGATCTACTGTGTTAAAGTGTTGTGTTTGTGCTGCGGCATCCGCCAAAAATAAAAGTCTTGCGTACCTGCTGCGCATGACTGTGGTTTGCTGGAGCTGGGACAGATGAGAAATGCACCGCAGCGGAACTGGTGTAAACACACTCATTGACTAAAGAGAATCCTATTTGCTGTGCTGCCGATACGTGATGATTAAGCAGGATTACTTTAATATAGATCTCAATTATTTTTTTGAAGGAAAAAGTTACTGACTATACCTTTCAGTTTTACCCACATGTTAGGGAACTATATTGAGCCATTAGATTGTTTCCTGTTTCCCTAGGTAATAAAAATGAGGTAACACATACGCAATATCCCTCTTTCATCCCTCTGTCAGAAGGAAAGCAAAACAACTGTCAGGTAAGGAGGCAGATGGTCACAGACCTTCATAAATCAGGTAATGGCTACAAGAAGATTCACAAACGATTGAATACGCCACTGACCGCTGTCAGGGCTTTGTTTTGAAAAACTCCAAAGACATCGAACTGTTGAAAACCTCAAGGGTAGAGGATACAGCTGCATTTTACCACCCAGAATACTGAGGTGTATCGTGAGAAAAACAAAAAAATTCTCAAGAATCAATCAGTATGTTTCCATACTTGGTTTGGTCGAGCTACGGCGATAACTCAATTAGGCCATTTAATCGGACTACTTCCCTTGTCCCATTATACAAAGTCAATTTATTAACCAAAGCATGTCCGTTTCCACTGTGATAGGTGGCGATATACCCCCTTTTAACTTGTTTGTGGTGGACCCTTTTCTGGTTGACCTATTACGGCACAGATCAAGCAATCAGCAAACAAATTAGCTGGCGGCAAACTGGTAGTATGTCAAGAGGCGAGAACCTGGGTAACCTTATGACTGAGTACATTTAGTAGTGCTGTATGTTATGTTTTTCATACAGTTGAGATGAGCGCTATCCCTGATGCTTATGATATTATTTGAAGGCACGCAGCAACGCCAAATGCTCTTGGACTGCTCCTACAGCGCAAGGTCTGTTATTATCCACTTTGCGCCCTTTTTACTGACCCGGGGAGCATTTCCTAAGAGCGGATAGTTCATAGGCGTACATAGGTCGTCCACTCACACAGTCTGTGGTTCCAACTATGTAGGTTAGCATCAGTGCTTTTGGTAAAGGCACCCCTGGGCTTCCCGTGCATGTTGGCTGTGGGGCAGGAGTAAAGACTAGTGGGAGAGAGTTGTTTTGATTTGTCCGATTGCGAGTGGAAGGAAATTTTTCCAATGTGGCGCAGGTCATCGATAAATTATGCGGATTAATGGAAGAAGTTATGAGCCCCTAAGGGGTAACTGTTCAAGCACTAATACCCTTGCAGATGAGGATTGCTACTGTTCTGTACAAACTCGCTAGTTGAGCAGAGCACAGAGTTGTTGCTTATCAGTTTGTTGCTTATCAAGTCCATAAGATTTCAAGGTCAAAGCCCTGTTGGATGAATCGTGGAGCCTGCACAGAGCGCATAGTCCAGTTCAGTTCTATTCAAGTGTATACATGGAGGAATAATGCGACTAGTCACTGCATTATCTGGGTGTATTAGTCCAACTATGAGAAATTCGATTTAGTCGTACTAACGCAATAAATCGAATGTGAACGCACTGTGAAGGAATTGTGGGCCTTGGTGGCATCTTGAGGTCACCAGGTTTCAAAAAGCACCATCAGGCGCCACCCCCACATCCACCGGCTCTTTGAAAGGGCTGCCAGAAGAAAGCCTTTTCTGACCAGAAGACAGAAACAAGCACTAAGAGTTTACCTAACGTCATTTGAATTATGACTGAAATAAGGTGCTTGGTCAGATGAGACCTAAATTGTACATTTTGGTCAAATGCAGCATTGGCATGTGGCAGCATTGGTGCCAAAAATGAGGTGCATACAAGGGGAAGCACCTCATACCCATAGTGAAGTATAATGGTGGGTCAGTCTCCTTATGGGGCTGTTTTAATCCAAGAGGTCCAGGGGCACTGGTTAAGCTTGATGGCATAATGAATTCCTCCAAGTATCAGGATATTTTGATTGACAATCTGGTTTCCTCTGCCAGAAAGCTGGGACTTGGCCATAGGAGCACTTTTCAACAAGACAATGAACCAAAGCATACCTCAAGATCCACGCAGAAATGGTTCTGTGGCAACAAAATTAACGTTCCACGATGGCCATCTGAGTCGTCAAACCTCAATTCAATTGAAAACCTGTGGACTGAGTTGAAGATGGCAGTTGATAAACACAAACCCAAGAATGTGAGGATCCTGTAAGGATCTGCTGAGAGGAATGGTCCAAAATCCCCCCAAATGTACACCTTAACCTTTTCAAAAAATTACAGGAAAAGACTCCTTGCTGATATCCTTGCCAGAGGTGGATGCACTTGGTAATAAAAGCAGGGTGCCAATTATTATGAAATCTTGATTTTGTTGAAATTTATTTCTTATTAAATGATTGTTATGATTTTGGTTGTTTCCACTGAAAAATTTTTTTTTTTTGTATTGTTTGAGCATTGCCAGTCCGGGGTGCCAGTAATCCTACAGCCCACTGTATGATTTTGTGCGAATATAATCAGAAAAGAATTTAAATCTGATCATTTAAAGATTTTGTAATCAACAGTTTTTGCTGCATCCATCTCAAGTCAATTGATAAATTATTATTTAATATAATCTGAGTAAAAGAAAAATAAAATCCATTTAAAATTAAAATGCATTGTAACATAGAAAAGATGCACCTGAATGTGCATTGAAAACTGCTGCCTCTGTTGAAAAAAGGAAAAAGTCATTAAAAGGAAAAGGTATCATTTTTGAACAAATTCATAAATCGTTGATTCAGTGAGTCTTTCAGGATGCTATTGTGCATTATTGTTGTACCCACTGTGCATTTAATAACTGAGATCGCTTTCACCATACGTGGAAGAACCTATTCAAAGAACTCATGTCTCCAGTTTTATATTTTCTGCACAAAAGAACACAGCGTCATACCACATGCAGCAACAGGGAAATTGCATTCACGGTGTTCATTATTTTATGCATTCAACGATAGAAGATATTCAAACATTAATTTCTATGGGCTGCAGCGTGACTTAATTCACAAAACCTACAGGCAGTCTTCACGGCATAAACTGCTTCAAGTCGATAGAAGCCTTTGGGCTTTGCACATATGCATCAATGATGCGGGCACATATTGGAGGTTTTCTTGAAAAAGAAAAAAATTATAATAATAATGTAATATATCATACAGAATGTACAGATAAAATAATATACATTGTACAATTAGAAATACTGCATATCGGGGCTCTTCAAATCAAATCGCGGTCCTCAAGGGCCGAGACCTGCTGGTTCTCCCCCCCAAACCTGGGAGTCAGGTGTGATGACGGACAGGCCAATCAGATGGAATAACTGTTCACTCAAGTCCCTGGAAGGATGGAAAACCAGGGCTGAATTTGGATTCGAGGGCCAGATATGAGGAGCCCCGCTGTATATATTGTTATGATGCAGGCAAGTAACCAGACTTAGTTTCAGGGTAAAATCTAAAGAGGAGAATTTATTGATATGGTAATCATGGTGGATTTGGCCAAAGTCCAGAACTGCAAAGGAGGTGGCCCCGCCAAGTTGGTAATAACTGGAGAGGGTTGGGGGCGTGTCTGCACCCGGGCAGTGGCCTTTTCCCGCAGCAGAACTCTGGTGGTAAACATCCCTGGCAGAAGCAGGGCTGCTTGACGACAGGACCGAAAGGTTTCGCAGGAATGCAATCTCAATCCTGGAGACCATTGAGGGCTTGGTAGGTGTTCCTAATAAATTGACAAAGAGGAACAGACTGGAACAGATGGTTAACTGAGACATGGTCCCAGTCCTAGAGACCGATATTTAGACTTGGGAGTTTGTTCTGATTAATAAGACTCTAAAGAGTAACTGTATATTTTTCTTTATTACAAAAAGCACTGATTAAACACGGAAGATGAGCTTAGCTGTAAACTAGAAGACATAAACTTACTGGTAGGGTTAGTAGGACAAAGTGTTATAATCCAAAATACCATACTAGGCACAAAGTAAGCTTACATACACAGAACGCACAAATGGAGTAGCCCACATAATGGATGTGGGGGGTGAAAAATGCGACATTTAATCGATTAAAGGTGACAAAACCACAAAACAGGCGTAAGTTGCTGTAAAGCGGGAGGAGAAAACAGTTGCTGACGCTCAAGGGTCGTGACACAGTATAAAATCCCAGAAAGATGCTGTAACGTTCCAAATATCATGCTGTACAACACTGGCTGCTCAATAGGCTCATACATAACATTGATTCATGCATAATAAATGGATTCATACATAGCACAGACTCATAGATTTTCATGATGGGGAGGTGCAGCTGCAATTTATTGTTTCCTTGGTACGTTGATACCCAGCACAGTATTTGCTGGGAGCACAGCAGTATCAAGTGGGATGGATGAGGATAAAAAAATCCATTATCTTTCGATAAGCTAAGACAGGATGCCACATCCTCCTCTCATCAACAAGGCAACAGAGTTACATCACTCTGTATAAGCGGTGTGCGAGTACACTGCTGCTTCTGCCGTAATGTGGCGGTTCTCACTAGTGGCAGGCATGCTATCTTCAAATTACGCACAGGGCAGGAGGCGCTAGAAATATCTGAGCCTTGTGTTAAAACAAGCAGGTATTTGCAAGTGTAATATGCCATTATTTTATTTTTATCTATTCCTCTCCCCTGTCTTTGGAAAAACATACAGGGAGACATTTTCAACTCGTATGACTGACACATGCTGTGATCTTGGCTCTGGAGAGTAATAAGGTTTCGAACAGGCAGCAAAACACGGGTTGCTGGGAAATAAATGCGCTGCCGTTGTACAATATCAGGTAGAACAACAAAACGTATGTTGTGGAAGTCAGTTTTAACTTGCCTTATGTCGCCTGTGGCAACCACGAGTGACTGGTTTAACCTACCCCGGCTAACTCAATCATTTCAGCGTGAGCTGTACTTCAAATTCAGAAGCCGTATAAATAAACCGCCTCGATGCGCGCCACTTCTTTGAATCTCCAGCTCCCATGAGAGTGCTGCTTGCAGTGAAGAAGACCTTCATCTTAAAAGCAGCATGAGACTCTGACACTGTCATGGAGAAACTGACTCCATTAGGTTGCAGTGGAGCGACCAAAAAAAAAAAAAAAAACAAAACCAAAAAAAAAAAAAGAATCCAATCTTTAAAGATGTCACCGCACTGAGCCATTCCTCCCCAGTGAACGGTCTTACAGATCTGAGCTCAGTCAACTGTTTGACCTCTCATCTCGAAGGAGGTGTCATATACGAGGGTTGTGATCATGGAAGGGCTGATCCCACCCCAGGGGAAAAAGAGAATGTCTCCCCAAGGTTTTGGTACCTGGTGCTGCCAATGACAGGTTCTGTCTCGCCCTGCCTGACATGGAGTCTGTGTTTATTGAGCAGGGGAGGGGAGAATTTTCACAACTTCCTGTCTCCCAGAACCTCTCTGCTTATGTTTATCCACCCGCAGGTGGTGTTCCCACATTTTGCAATGTGCTGACATCGGCAGGCCTCAAACCCTGATTGGTTGAGGTTCAATTGCAGGCTACCAGTCCCACTTGACTGAGATGGGTACGGCCTCCCCTTGTATGCTCCCCATATTATTTCTGAAGTCTTGTATTGTGACTTACCTAGAGCTGGCAGGCAATGGAGACGTGAAATATGTGTAACAAATGGGGTCGCCAATTGCATCAGTGAGCTGTCAAGGCAGGCGACCTCCTGCGATTCATTTGTCATGGTAAGTGCCGAAATGAAGGTTAGAGTGAGTGAGAGAAAAGCTCTGTTTTCAGATATGTATTTTGGAAACAAGATGGATGGGTAAGTGGACTAAAAATCCATAATCCAATGTGCTCATGCATCCCTGTCCGAGGGAAATTATATTTGGTAATTCGGGAGTGATTTGTGCAATAATTTGGGCTTTGCAGTCATTTCAGTTGATAGAATTGTTTATAGGATGCTGTAGTTTTCAGGACTCTTGTACTATATTCTTGTGACTTTTATTCATTCGCTTTTTTTGTTAGGAAATGAACTAGCAAATACGTAATGGCATTGTCAGTGTTGATGAAAATTCTGAGAAAAATGAAATCAACCATATGTAAAATATATTTCTGACTGTTTGTCACTACTTATCGATAACAACATTTTATCAATTGATGGCTGTATCATGTACCAATACTGCCACTGTAAATGTAATGCAGTGGCTCGAAAGGCTTATGGCCGCTCAGATTTATCTGCATTTATGCTTTCATTTCGAATCAAATTAACTGTGTTACCAGTCTACATAGTTTTTTTGTGGTTGATGTAAACTGATAGCCTAAAAATTTTGGAAATTTTTGGAAAGTTATATTTAGGCCTAAATAAATGTTTGTTGTTTAAATGGAAAAATGATTGAACCCCGTTCAGTTACTTTTACAAAAGTCAGTTGATCTAACAAAGGGGAGCAAATTTCGGGAGGTGGTTAGTAATGCCCTGTTCCTTAAAAAACACATGTACACAATATGACACAAAATTGGTACTGACAATTTTCTCTTCACAAGATTGTGTAAACCATCCCCAAATCAAAGGATTCATGAGATGTATAAAACAGGAAAGGGTTATTAATGCTTTAACATAGGCCAGGGCGGTTCACAGCAATGAAATTAGTGACGAATCTTAATAATGGCTAAACTCCCAGCGTTTGTATTCTTCGCAGATCACTGCAAGAGCACAAAGAGAAGAGCTCAAGTAGGCGAAAAAGAACCCAAGAATAAGAGCCAAAAATCAGCTGAAATCTCTCTAAGTCATATAATTATTCCTTCATGCGTCTGTGATTAGAAGAGTGCCAAGAATGGGGTTCAAGGGAGGTCTTCACACAGAGAAGCACTGCTCACTGTCAAATTAAATAAGTGAAGACGCATCCCTCAAATTTGCAATATGAAAGTTCGAAAGTGCAACTGAAACAATGTCTTGAAGAGAGTCATCCATTATGTTGACCACTTCTTCCTCATTAGGGTCGGGGGAAGCTGGAGCCCATCCAAGCTGACTATGGTCGAAAGGCAGAGATACACCCAGGATAGGTTGCCAGTCCATCGCAGGGTACACACACCAATCAGAGACCATTCATTCACACACTCATATACCCACAAGCAATTTTTAGTCTCCGATTGGCCTGACGTGCATGTCTTTGAGCTATGGGAGGAAAGCCTAGTACCCTGAGGAAACCCACAGCATCGGGGGAGAACATGAAAACCCCATACAGAAAGGCTGTCGGTCATATTTGCTGTATGGCGGCCTCTTGTCCTGAGGACAAAAACACTGACCACTTACTTCAAACAGCACATGCGTCAACACTATACAGCCGTAGCAAAACTGAAGCATGGTGAAGGGAGCATCATAAATTGGGACTGCTTTGCTTCCAACAGGTTTGGAAGACACAATCTGTATTAACACAATATTAATTTACCCACTTTACAATATCACAATATTAATTTGCACTTTACCCACCTCTCTCTTTTTTTCCTTTGTAACTTCATTTCTGATTCGACAAAAAAAAAACTAGTTTTGGTGAAGGCAAGGACATCATTGTCATTGGCTAGCTTGCTAAGGAAAATAAAAAAAAAGAAAAATATTCAGATAGCCTCTGCCATCACTAGCTATACTCCCCGTTATGTTTTGTTCTGAAGAATCTGCTTAAAACCCAAAAAGCTGGCAGCAAAAAACAGAGGACTCAGCGTATTCTTTTTACTGCCGCTGAGCCGCTCTCAGTCACGCGCTGAAACATAAGTTAGTTTAGAAAATAGCCAACTGCCTGATGTCCCTCATTCTGTTGTGAATAAGGTCGAGAGAGCACGTTATCAATATATCTATACCAATTTCAATGTAAATATCACTAGGATGAGAGTTTAGCAAGAATGCTCTAACTCTTCTCCCAACAATTGAGCACGTCTGAACAGAACATCTATTCAAAAGAAAACCAAGCTGATGTTCAACTGTTCCCCATAATGACCACTTCTGACAGGACACTTTGTCAAAGAGAATATTTATTGAAAGCATACAAGCATACATTGAGTTTGGCTCTGTTCGAGAGATCCCTGCTCGTCCAGCGGGGAACCGAAGGCAGGGAGCTGAAATTAACCCCCCTTCCATAGAACAGAGCCCATAGCAACAATTACCTCAAAAAGTAGAGACTTTGTTAGTGCACGACAGTTTAGACATGAAAGAACAGGATTACAGAATGCTAAAAATGGACGGGAGGAGCTGGGGAGGAGGAGGGATGTTTAGTGTATGTGCTGCGGAGCCGCTTGTCAGAAAGTGAGCTTAAGTAAACTAGCATATTATCAATCAAGAAATCATGTGACAACAAATCAGATTCATGAGCACTCAGGTGATTCTCCAGCATGAGAAGCGGCTCCTATAAGTTAGCAAGCTTGACTCCGTGCCCCTCAGAATTTACATCAAGCTCCATTACTGATTGGACCCTTTGTAAAAGAGAATATTTATTGAAATATACAAGCATACATTGAGTTTGGCGGCATGGTTCTGTTTGAGAGATCCCTGCCCGTCCAGCGTGGAACTGAAGGCAGGGAGCTGCAATTAACCCCCCATAACAGAACCACGCTGACGCACGCCAACAAATGAAATAAGGAGCTTCCATAGGTTTAAAGGCAGCCCGGCGGCTAGCACAATTTCTCTTGAAGCCAAATAGGAAAGAAATACTGTATGTGAAGTGTACTATGTGTAGTGACAGCCCAGTGGCTGGCACGATTTTTCTTGAAGCCGAATAAGAGAAATATTCTACGTGATACATACCACATGTCAGCCCAGCGGCTGGTACAATTTCTCTTGAAGCCAAACACAAGAGAAATATTCTATATGAAGTGTACTATGTGTAGCGACAGCCTGGCGGCTGGCACAATTTCTCTTGAAGCCAAGCACAAGAGAAATATCCTATGTGAGTGTACTATGTGCCATGACAGCCTAGCGGCTGGCAAAATTTCTCTTGAAGCCAAAAACCAGAGAAATATTCTATGTGAAGTGTAGTATGTGTTGTGACAGCCTGGTGGCTGGCAAAATGTCTCTTGAAGCCAAACGCAAGAGAAATATTCTATGTGAAGTATAGTATGTGTCGTGACAACCTGGTGGCTGGCACAATTTCTGTTGAAGCCAAACACAAGAGAAATATTCTAAATGTAGTGATGGTCCTCTCAAAACTGTATCATGAGAATTATACTATATGATTTGAAGAGTATAACATAAAGGCTGATACCTTTAATTATTGAAGTGTATATTATGGTGAATGACATGGCATCTGTGCTGAGCAGTGACGCTTCGTGCCCTGTCCATGTGTATAGAAGTATTCTGAATGACGCATGAAACAGATACAGGTACAAGAGGATTTTGTTCAACATACAAAACATGGTAACAATTTACACCATCTTACTCATTCGTTTTGATCTTCCACAATGTCCTTAATTCCTGGGTGAAGGTAAAGTTTGTGGCTGAAGATGTCCAGTATCCTGTGACATGTCCATATCGTCATTTGGCCACGGAGGTGGAGTGTTGCTGCTCGAATATGGAGTGAGAGGATTGCAGAGCTGAGGGAGAGGCCATAATACTGACAAATGAGGCAGAGCTGAGCAGCAAACAGGAATAGGTTTCCAAGCCTCTGTGACGAACAAGGCAACTCAATTAGTCACAATGCTCTTCACAGTAAACCCTAGTCTGATCCCCTTCAAAAGCAAGACAGTGGCGACAGTGGCAAGAAAAATCTCCCTATGTGGCTCGAATATAGGAAGAAACCACTTACGGCCTAACTGGACTCCAGAAACAGCTCAGTAACTGTGCCAACCGGCAGCAAAAGCTGCATCCTCACAGCCTCCAGCGCGACAATCAGATACGCTACATTTCTGAACAGTCATTCAAATGCAGAGAGACTCAAATAACTATTAAGAGATGAAAGTTCAGAAAAGGCTTAAAATTTGTTCGGTGATGGAATAGATTATTTAATTAATTCTGCAATTTCTGCAAAAGGTGCATAGTACCGTATCGCTATAATGAGTTAAAGAGCAAAAAGGAAGTCCGGCTGATGCTAAGTGATTGAGCACCATAGTTTGCAAATGGATAACACAGAGATTTGGCACCTGATCATTAGGAAAGAGCAATCAGAAAATGGCCCAATCAGCTCCTGAGCAAACAGCAACGGAGCACCATAAAAAGGAGACTTTCCACACTCAGTCTGCCCAAAACCACACCTATTGCCCAATCATTACCATGCTCCTTAACATCCTCTATTCACTTAAGAGGGGAGGTCCATCCCCCTCTGACTGTCCCAGGATATGAGTTCATGGTTGGCGTAATGCGAAGGGGATTGTTGAAAAGCAGCCAAGGATTTGTAGTATGCTGTATGGATGCTATGACCCAGACCATTTTGCTGGTGGAGCAGCACTTGAGCAGAGGCCAGGTGGCGTTGATGGTGAAGACCAGAAGCAGAATGCTCAGGGCAGGGCCCGCCTTGTCACCGGCGGCTGTGTTTCCTGTGCCAGTTAAGCGTACGCGCTGCAGAGTCGCTTCTCAGAATGTGTGCTTAAGTAAACTAGCATATTATCAATCAAGCAATCATCTGACAGTGAATTAGATGACATTCATGAGCACTCAGGTGATTCTCCAGCACGAGAAGCGGCTCCTATAAGTCAGCAAGCTTGACTCCGTGCCTCTCAGAATTTACGTCAAGCTCCATATGTGACGACTATATGCATATCAGTGGACCTTTTTCCAAGCCTCCCCATTAATTGAAAATAGTGATATAATTGATAAGGCCAGGGTCATCATTTGTGGTCATTATGGGGAAAGGGAGAGGGAGTCTATGGGAAAAAGAGTTAAAACAAAAAATTGCTGCTAGCATGATGAATAGTGGGCTCCACCACTCTCCCAAGTTTGAGGCGAATATGTAACCGAGGCTTTTACAAGTGCAAATGAAAGTGTCTGTTCATGTGAGCATTTTTGCATCATAACTTTTTTTTAAAATTATGATATGTTATGGCACTCAGGTCTGCTTCTAAACATAATGCAAGAAAGAATAATTTTCTGTATATGTAATGTCCTGGTGCCCAAAGATGTTTGGAGGGAGCCAGTAAAGTAATGGAATATGACCACCCAAGTGCAGGGACTTGATATTTTATTAAATAAAGAAAAATGACATAACAAAACTGATACAAAAACTCCAGGGACAACAATAAAGGGAGTGCACTAAACGAAGGCAGTTTTACATTAAGGCTACCTGCCTGTGAGGTGGAGAACTATGGTTTAAATAGACAGAGAATGCTAATTAACCAAGGAGGAACAAGTGCGGTGATAAACTGACAGAGCAAGGGAGATGATTGAATAATTGGGTGAAGGCAAGTATTCAAAAGTCATGAATGTCCCAGGGGAGGGGCAGGACACTATACAACCAAAAACACTACATTTTCATGTAGGACAACTGTCAAACTGTCCCAAATTAAGAATTGCGCTATTCATTCACTGAATAATAGGCTAAATACCAAAATAGTGCCAATAATGATTGGGACATTGTATCAACAAAGAGGACGGCAATCAGTGTATCATTAAATCGGAATTGAAATCTAAACTTCCCAGAATTCCATCAACTGTGGTCAAATTGTTTTTAAATCAGTATTGAACTCAGTAAATAACTTACTGAGCAGTCAGCCTTGAAAACACAAATCAGTACTATACTAATGAGTATTTCATGGACGCAGTATCGCGGTCTAAACATTAATTGCCGAGATATCTATTATTATTCTTCGTTATTGAGCAAAGTAATGAACTGTTTATTAATTAACTGATTAATTTATTTATTTATTAACTGATTATTAATCAGGCAAAGTGAATTGAATCAGGTTTAACATTGCCTTAAAAGTAAGGGGCTAATCCAGGGTAGTTTAAGTAGTTCCTGAAACTCACCAAACACCTCACTGATTGGCTGGAAACACTTTCATTGTGTTGGAATTCACTCAAAACTCATTCTGATTGGCTATTCATGTCACAAACTACTCGAGGAAAATGTTCACTTCAAAACCTGGATCCACCCCTGAAAGTTGTCCATTGTACCAACCCAAACTGCTTCTCATCACACATCTTCTCCACTGGGTCACACTGCATTTACAATATTTGTTATTCTCGCAGAGTTCAACTCGACAGTGTACCGGACATCATTCAGGACTTTTCTGACTGGCTGGCTATTAACACAGTCATTAACATACGTAAAGTCCAGACACTTACCATAGAAATATCGTGCTTGTACGTGTTGGAAAGCAGACAGTCTCCTCCTCCTGCGTGTGTTGCATCCCTTCCCTTCTGTTTTCACGGAGTTGATCTTCGCTTCTCACTGAATTCAAGAGTTCACTTACTTTGACCAACCCAATCTGTGAATAATAGAGAGAATATTCAACACAGAAATTTAAGAAGTACAGTTATTACCCCCGCCCGACGAGGCGGCATGGGTATACAGTTTAGCACCGTCTGTCTGTGTGTGTGTGTGTCTGTCCATGCGACAGGTCGGCCACAAGAGGGCGAGGGTTAGCATCTCTACAGACTGCGCATTATCTAGTTGTAATAGCATTATTTTATCCTACGGTAGTTTTTCGAGCATTGTAACTTATATGAAAATGAGACGGTTTCTTCTGCCCAAACAATACAAAAATTCAAGTAATCTTGGAAGGCTTACATCCGCCACTGTAGGTATGCTTATGACAGCCTTATGACAAACGCAAAGCAAACGCGATAAATGTTTGAATGACCAAACGTACATTTGCATTATTATTCTGCGACATGTCATCACCGGCACAGTCCGTCGTGATTTGCTTCCAAAAGCAATGCTCATAAGGTCACATTTGACCGTGGGGAAAAGGTGAGAAGGGGGCTATGGGGGACGTAAAATGCAGCGATTGTTCCAACAGATATTTCAATGAATAGTCAGGTTCCCCAGAGAGCTGGTGCTCGTGCTTCACCTTTAATTCAAAGTGAAAAACAGAAGGCAGTTCTATTTGCTTCCTTTGCCATCATTTATATGCCTGTAGCAGCAGCAGCAGCCAGCCATTCTAACAGCCCACCCCACCTTTTATGATTTCCTGTAGATAGAGTTTGCAATAAATTCTGACTGCTACTGCTCTCTCCGGGATGCTTTTAATAAAGACATTTTTACACGATGCCTCTTGGACATCAGACAAGTTAGGTAAACAGGCGAAAAAAATTACAACGAAAATGTTTTAGCGGTACGAGGGATATTTCATAAACATGGCAGAGATTTTTTAATACTTCATTTATTTATTTTTTTGCCGGACAAACGGTTAGCTATATTGCCAAAAAAACTGCGATGATGAATGACTGCAATTACGCTGGGTGTAAAATACAGCCCTTTAATGGAGTGATTCAAGGCTTTGTCTTTAACAGCTCTTCAAGTGTAATTTTGAGAGGCCTGTAAACTCAAGGTTCAGCAGATATACTGTCATCTGACTTCAATGGGGCGGTAATGTTTTTCCCGATTTATAAGCCACAGATGCCTGTAATAAGTGCCTGGAAGAAGGTTAAATTAGCCTCTGAAGTCACTGGAAGCTTTATGCTAATAGTATCAAAACTCTGTATTTCTTATTAGCATATTATATACTTCAATGAGCCGAATATTCTCTTCCGCCAATTTTGTGTAGCTGATTATAGTGCGAAGAGAGAATGTGTGAGTGATAGGGACTGCGTTCTTTTTCAGGTGATGGACATTCAGAGAACTGAAAGTTGAAAGCTGCTTCATTTTCTGGATGAAGCGACCAGTTGGAAAAAAAATGAGATGTCTGCATCTGTCCTGAGGTGACACGTGCACAGTTTGGCAAAGCGTATTTTTAAAAACCCTGGCTTAAAGTGTTTCAAGTTCTTCTTCATGAATGTCACGCACACATCTAGCAGCAGGTCACCTCGCTTCGTAAAATAGACAGCAGAGCTTGACACCGTCATTAAATTCCGCAGACAAATGGGAAAGATGTGGAGGAACTGAAGTGAATATAGAGAGGGCTTATGTAAGTACAGACTGAAAGTATGCAATGGGACTGTATCTGAAGATCTGAGAAAGATATAATCTTGTTATTAAACACTGACTTCACTGAAGTCACTTCAGATGCCCACCAAGAATTACTGATAACCCAAGTGAAGCACGGTAGTAGATTTCATCCACATGGTTCCGCAGTTGCATCCGGGCCTCTGTTCTGCATGAAAATGTCATCAGATTGAACCGCGAAAAAATCAAATATAATCTTTTCCCAGTAAGGGACAAACATCTGACAGATAACTGTAATATATGTTTGTTCTTATGGGGAAAAGATTATATATAATATTTTCACAGTATACCTAGGCCTACACTAAAAATAACCCCTGAAACCATAATAAATCAATCGTTTTCAAAAGGCACTGCGAATCTTGGAAATCATTTAGTGGTGTCTCCATTCACAGTATTTTCAAGAATATAAAGTTTGCCAAGTTTGCTCCAAGGTACAAAAATAGTTTGGCTCTGAAGGAGAGACACAGAAACACAAGTTAAGATAAGAAGCTGTTTGATTAAAGATTTATATCCTTGTAGCTGCGTGCGCTATTCTTCTTTCCCATTCTCTGTTCTCTTGATAATTTCCCCTTTCATTAGTGTGAAAGGCCAACACAGCCATTGTCCTTCCTGGACTCCAGGGACTACTCAATGACTTATTTGAGTCTTTCGGCAGCCATGTTACCTCTCTAGAGTACCATGCAGACACAACGGTGCAAAACTCGATGTCAATTCAAGCAAGGCGATATTTACATAAAATATCCGAGTCATGTTCACTTTTCGGAATGGGTTATGTATGTTTGAATGGAGACAGAATGTTCTTTTCAATTATAAATACCCTCCAACCCCCCCCCCCCTCCCCCCCGCCACCCACTTCCTTTAAGTCAAGCAAATAAACTCTCTTTTCTCAGGCCAGAGGAAGACACTGCAGATTTTAAAAATGAAAATATTACGAGTGTGCGCAAATGGAGTTAGAGCACAGTATTTTTCTGTCTGTTAAGAAACATATATATAAAAAAAGACATCCATTTTAAGTGATGCATGATACCTTTCCGAAAGACCTGACTTTTTTGAAACCAGCAGCAATATTTGCTCAATGTTTTTGTAATAATAGCATTTCATTGCAATATATTTCAGGCTGAATGCTGAAAAGTACAAATTTAGCTGCTTCATGGACATTTTTGTAGCATAATGCCACCTCGCAAAATGCGATTAATAAAACACTTTTTGGCATGGTCTTAAACTAGCCGTGGAAATAAATGTAATTAATTCCTTCAGTCTTTAAATTGTTCTCCCCCTCAGTGAGATGGAGGATTTTGGTCATAATTAAAATGACTCCCCTTAGACTGGAGGCACAGTTGTAAGGAATGATTTGTGGCGTGAATATAAAGGTAAAGGATCACATGTCCATTCTTCATAGAATGGGGAATGCTGTCGGCTGTGCAGTATGTTGTGCCTGAATGCCCATAGCCTCAGGACTGAACCCTCCTACCCCCACCACAAACTTTGATTCATGGCCAAGTGGAAGCGATGGGTTCTCTTTTGAATTGAAATGAGTTTGAGCTCGGGGAATTTGGGCGAGCTGGATTTTTGACCTCTTGCTTGGAATGTGACTAACACTGGCCGGGTTAAAGTCCTGTTTTATTTGAAAAACTGCTTGAGGGCTTTTGAGATCCATTAAGAGGACAGAGCAGGATCTCAATCAAACTGCGGGAGCACAATGTGGCTCTTGTCGCCGTGGCGAACGCTGTCCGTAGGGTGGCACCAGGCTAGTGAGGGTCCCTGCCTGCCTCAGAGATCCGCTAAACAGCAGTGCTCCGCCAGGCTCACGTCCACACACATCTGTGGGCGATCAGTGGCTGAGAAGCAGGGTTCATACCCTTTGTAAGCCTAAGACATTCCATAACATTTCCGGAACTTTCCCCAAAACTCTCAAGCACTTTTTTTTTTTGACCCATTGGCCAAGTACAGATTTGTATACCTTGCTGGAAGTCTGAAGTCTCCTATTTCAAATTACGAATCATGAAATTGGCCGCATTGTTTCCTCCAACTGTTTTTTTTTCCCTGTTCGAGGCATATGAGTGTTATGCTTTTCAGCAAGTCAACAAAATGCAATCATGCCTCATTAGCCCTGCAGGTGCTTAAGGAGCTAGCAGGCCAAAATGGTCCTTAAAAATAATTTCACAGAGTCTGTCGCACAGGAAAAGTACTTTGGTCAATAAATATTTGAACACTGATTATATTTTTATTATTTTACCTGTATACCATGGAATACTAGAGGAATTAAAATTAAATAATAAAAATGAGTTCAAAGTGAGAACATTCTGGCTCAGTTTGAGGGTTAAAACATCAGATATTGGGTGAACGGGGTATGAGTTTTTAAAGAAGTGCTCCTTTTTGGGGTCCAAAAGTATTTGGGCAATTGGATGCTCATCTGTTCCATGGCCAGGTTTTATACCCTGATAGTTTAATTTAAAAGTGAACATATAAAAGGTCTAGAGTTGATTTCAGGAGTTGTATTTTCATTTGGAATCTGTTGCTGTCACCTCAGTATAAAATCCAAAGAGCTGTAAGTGCCAGTAAAGAAAGCCATTACAAAACAAACCTTCCAGAGAAAAAGTGAAACCATTAGGCGTGGCCAGCTGAACTGTTTGGTGTATTCTTAAAAAGAATGAAAGCACTGGTGAGTTCAGGAATACAAAAAGGCCAGGAAGACTACAGATAACAACTGAGGCAGATGGCTTAAGAATTCTTTCCCTGCTTTGGAAAAACCCCTTCACAACAGATGGCCAGCTCAAGAACATTATCTACGAGCTAGGTACTTATATCAGTGCCAAAGGCAGTAATCAGGAGAAGACTTCACCAGAGTAAATATAGGGGGTTAATTTTAGCACGCAAACTCTTGAAGTTCAAAAACAGGAAACTGGCCAAAAACTGTTCAGTTCTGGAACAACATCCTACAAATGAGACAAAGACCTGCTTATACCAGAAAGACAAGAAAAGAGGGATGTGGAAAAGGAAAGAGTGGTTATGTATGAGCATGTATCGCTGCTGATTGAGCTGATTCCCTCATATCAACTGGTGATGAGACCGATGACAGAAGGCAAGGGATGAGTTCTGAATTGCATAGGGTTATCTTACAAACATTCTTAGATTCAGTCTAATGCATTGGAACTTGTTGGAAAATGCTTTACCGTGACAGATGGATTGTGACTTGGAAGCACTGTAAAGCAAAAACAACCTAATATTTTTTGAGGCAAAGATGTAGAATGTTCTACCATAGAGAAGTAAATCGTATGATCTGAATCCAATTGTGCAAGCATTACACATGCAGACGGCAAAGAACCCCAACAACAAGGCAGGAATTGAAGACTTCTGCAATGAAGGAGCATCACCAGGGAAGAAATCTAGCGTCTGGTGATGTTTCTGGGTTCCAGAACTCAATCAGTCATTGACTGCAAAGGGTTTGCCACTGAATATTAAACATTTCAATGTTTAATCCAAAGTTTAATTCATTTGGCAAGTGTGAATACAAGCGTACTGTGGTTGGGGACGGTACGCGAGTCCGTTTCAAAGAGGTGGTCTCACGCACGGTTCATCTGTACTCATACCAAATGTGAAAGCAACCGTACTTGAACACGGAAGTTCACTGCTACGTGACGTCTTAACATTTTCAACCCTTCTGTTCTAACAAACGTTGCGGAGAAAGGGCCTCTCCATTGAAACAAAGAAATTAAAAGCTTGCTCAAAATTTATGCCAATGAAAACATGAGAAACATGAAAACTTTGAGAATAATACGGAATAATTTGTGAGTATTTAAATTTGCGTGGGTATCACAGAACAATAGAACAATGCTGTGACAAACTAAAGAAAATGCAGTTGCGATGTTTCAAAGTGCAGGACAAGGTGCGAAAGTCTAGCAGCTCATGTGATGAAAAAGATACATTTTCGTGGTAGTGAACATAATCGGCCAATAGCGTAAGGGTTTGCTTCTTCTTCATTGTGTATATATTTCCTGTTTCAAACAATCGAGGTGCATACTGCCACCTACTGTATTGGACTTTATATGCTAGTGTACTCAAATATAGTACGACAATACTTGTGTGAAAGTTGACCAGCGGGGGGAGGGGGGACAACTGTGCGCATGGTATGGCACAATTATACCAAGTGTGAAAGCACCTTCAAACATAATTCAGACTATATTTTTGAAAAAAATCTTTTAAACTGAGGCTGAAATTCTGCCCATCAAGCGTATCTTGATTCTTTCTTTTCAAATCCATCCTGGTGGCGTAGAAAACAAGACAATTGAAAATTGTGTCTCAGTCCACATATGTATGGACCTAACAGTAGCTATTGCAACTGAAATTAATTGTGGGAAAAATCATGTACTTGTCATAATAAAAAAAATTCAGACGGCATGCATTTCCAGTTCAGTGATATTTCACTATCATGGATTAAGGGCAAGATGCAAAGCTAATATTTTCATACATGCGTGTATTGTTTTCACAGGGAACATTTAAGCACCCTCTGGTCAATTTTTTTCTAAAAAGAAAATATAAGCCTGGTGCAGAGAATGGATTATGGCTGGAAGTTTCAGCTCTGTTCTCTCTGAGAAGCTTTCCTGCTGAGAAAGTGTTTTTGAAACACAATTTACTTTCAACAATCATACTTTGAAGCTGCTGCTTATTGCAGTGGCTGTAAGTACAGCCATCTGCTGATGCTGAGGTCAGAGCCACTGGTGCCTAGTCTGCTAAACTGGCTTGACTTTTAAATATATACCAAACTCGTGCATATTTTTGGGAAAGAAGCGAGTTTTTGTATCTGCCAGTTTTAGCTTCTTACTGAAAGTTCACCCTCTCACACTGAATTTCTTTGTCGCTGTGGTGTAGACCGTAAACTTTAGGATTGCTGTTCATCACATCTTAAATTGTGTGGCTCAGAGCAATAACAGCATATGCCACAATTTTAGATAACATTGTTTTTTGCTGGAATCATACTCGCTCTAGCTACATGCCCATGAAATACCTAAGCTATGTGGCTTACGCCAAAGCCTCTATTTGGTATGTCGTAAACGCGACTCTTTGTTACTGACTTCGGGCAATAATGGCTTATGCCACAAGCCACGGTTGGCATTTAAACTTTTCGACCAATCCGATCAGATCACTCCTTAGTCCAGAGTGCAAGATAATAAATGGTAATTAAGGAAATAGTAGAAATATTAAATAAATATTATAGTAATGTAAGTATGTGATGTTTTCATTGCTATTAAATCATTCTTAGAGTTTAGTACTTTTTCGCCACTCCGATCATTGATTACTACCTCTAAATAAAAGATAGTCTTTAGTATTTGCAGAAATATGGCGGAATGTGATATCATTAAAATGCATATGCATAAAAACTGATAGTTTGCATATTATAAGAAAAGTCCACAAAATTTGACAAAAATCAAATGTCTCTTCCTTCAGTGGCGTAGGCCGTTATTGCTCTGAGCCACACAATTTAACCAAAGACTGATGTTTGTGGTGCAGGGTATATGACCAGGATAACACACCAGGAAACACACCCGGATTGAGCACGCATGACAAATAAAAGCAACGATGTCTTGCTCAAGGACACTTCGACACACGGGCAGGGAGAGCCGGCATATCAAACTGCCAACCCTGTGGTAGATGACCAGCTGTACCTCCACACCCACAGCCACCAACAATTATATATCCTCTTCTCATTATTTTCACCAAATACTTCACAAATAACAGTTGGTTATGCTGTTCCATGACACACAGCATCCTACAATTTAGTACAATTGCAAAATTTAATCCTCTACATGCTTTTAAAAATGAGTGTATAAACCATAAATGGCTGAGTAAACAGTAGCTGCATTACCTTGGATATTCATTCCCTGAACGGAAGGGGTAACTCTATTGTCGTTTACGTCATATGACGTACTGAGGCATTTGCAAATCAGGATAATAGGCAGTCATCCTCCCACATGAAATGCACCATTCAGTTGCGATGGGGATTCACAGCTATCTGCTAAATTCTATTAAATTATGCTAACTCTTATAAACATTAAATCTATCAGTATCTTGCGTAATAATTCCCTGGTCTCCGAAAGCTGTGTAGTTTTCTGTTTGAGCAAATTAATCATCAGTCTGATATTTCCATTTGTGAAACTACTGAAAAATGGAGCCCTCTTTCAAAGTACATTTATTATTTTCTAGGCTTCATCTTCCCAAACCTTGCCAAGGGTGGATAGGTAGATGGATAGATGCTGACTGATATATTTTTAATGGATTTACACTAGACAGTCTGATTTAGTCTGCTTTTTCCTTCATGCAGTCCGCGAACTCAGTTGAAAATACAGTATTAGTCTATTTTTTATGAAAATGTGCGGGCAGATTTTATTCAGTTGACATTAAATGCAAATGACTTAATTCAAGGACATTAAAGCAGCCATACACCTTCTGTGCGGAAACACAAAATAAGACAGCAAATTTTGACTTTCATCGAATGACCAAATAATTTCCTGTGCACTGAAACCTTCATATTTCATATGGCTGCCTGACAACTGGCACTGGCTCGCAAAATAAAATTTATAAATTCAGAAACAGTAAGATTTATGGGGATATGACAAAGGAACAGAGATGTTATCTTAAAAAAATGTGGCAGCTTTGCTGAAATTTTTTTTTGCTGTTCTTTATTCATAAATTAGGGGCTGCATTGGGCACTGAGGTAATTTCTTCTTTATTTTCAGCAGTTGAGAAAAAAAGCATAGAATATGGCTAATCTCTCAACTGAATTGCTGTAGCTTTGCGTGTGTGTCTGAGTGTGTGCGCGTGCATGTGTGTGTTTGTGTGTGTGTGTGTGTGTGTGTGTGTGTGCGTGTGTGTGTTTTAAACCCACAGCTCTAATATGATTTACCGTCTATGAAAACCCAATTCTCCCAGCAGCATCACAACCCAAATACAATGAATTTGTACTGAAAACATGCCTGCCATACATCAAATTTCTGGTCCATGTATGTGATTTTCCTATATGACTGTGTGGTACACAGCCCACTCATCTTCTGGCATGCAGACAGTGATTACGTCTAAGTAAACACTATTTGGTACACCCATTCAGAAATCGGTAGCACCCTTTTCGCCCCCAACGCAGCCTGAGGTTCTCACTGCATGGATTCAGCAAAGAGCTACAGCCCTTCCTTGGGGGATTTCGGTCAAGCCAACACACTTGCCGAATATTTCTTTGACACACGTCCAGTGCAGACCATTGCTAAAGTCAGAGGTCACTGTTATGTTTGTGGAACCAGCATGAGATGATGTGTGCTTTCTCGCGTGGCACAGTACACTCCCAAAGTGACTCTGGCCAAAAGGAAATGCCAGCTATCTAGTAAATACCTCCTTTCCCCTAACATGCAATTTAGCAAGCTAACATTGGTTTAGCTGTCCAGCTAATTTCCTATATGTAGCAACGATGGACATAACACTGACTCAATAAATTCTCTCTTATTGCTCCCTCATAGCAAGAAGGTTGACTTAGAACTCGGCCTGGGGCGTTTCCGTGTGGCGTATAAATGCTGCCTCTGGATTGGCCCAGTGTGGTTTCCTTTCATAGTCTAAAGACATGCATGTCAGGCTAAGTGGACACTCTAAATGGCCCGTTCGTGTATGCGTGTGCGTGTGTGTGTGGTCGGTCCGTGTTTACCTGCTCTTGTGGAGACAAAATGTCCGCATAAGACATGGAACTCCAGATTTCTTTATCGTAATTGGGGACAATCTCTGGTCCCCATGAGGAGACAGCTATTTTAGGGTTAGAAGTTATGGGTCGGGTTGGGATCCCCAAGGCAGGGGTCCCCAGTCTTTCCCATAAAGGGCCGGTGTGGGTGAAGGCTTTCATTGCTATCAAGCAATTAAACACCAGCTACTACTAATCAACCCCCTGTACTCTTTGCTAATAAGCTTAATTAGTAGCATCAGGTGTGTAGCTGCTTGGCTGCAATGAAAGGCTGCGCCCACACCGGCCCTTTGTGGGAAAGATTGGGGACCCCTGGGATAAGGTGAGAGTTAGGGTTAGGGTTAGGTATGTACTGTTGAGGGTTAAGATCAGGTTAGGGAATAAGGGGTTAGGGAATGAATGCAAGTGTATGGAATGTCCCCACAAGACATGAAAAGCCAACGTGTGTGTGTGCGCGCGCATGTAAATGGTGCGTGATTGGTGTGCGTCCCTGCGGTGGATTAGCCCGCTGTCCAGGGTGTCTCTGCCTTTGGCCCATAGTCAGCTGGGATAGACTCCAGCTCTCCTGTAACCCTGGTAAGGAGGAAGGGGTATGGAGAGGTGGACGGTCTGGCTTTTTTCAGCAACATGGCAGGTAACTATAAATAATATGTTTCATTGATTTATATGAGTGTCATAAGGAGAAGAACATTTCCCTTCAATGTCTTAGCTGACAAAACAGTATTCATTCTTGCTTTCTAAATATAATGTTCTTGCATACTTGCTAGTCAGTGTTAACATTCTATCAGTATAATTTCAGCTTGTTAACACTGGCAGGTTAGATTTGTGAATTTAAATTTTCTTTGCAGCCATGTGTTCTTTTGAAGATTACAAGCAAAATAATAGCAGACATCACTTAATACGAAGAAAACTGTACACACAAAAAAAGAATACAGCTATTGGGAGTGAAAAGTTGACATATATCTATGTCTGAAAATGTGGGAAATTAAATTAACCATCCCAAATGCTAACACTAACATCAATTAGCTCCCCCCCCCCACCCCCCCGAGGTGTATATTAGCTCAGAGCTATAGCCTTGCGCAGTTAAAATCCCAATGTTAATTTGACTCCAATAAAGTTTCTGAGTCCAAGATGGCGGGGATGGACTCATATAAAATCTATTGGAGTTAAATTAACTCTAGGATTTTTACTGTGTGTATATGTGCTTCAGTCACCTGCTTAAGAATCAAGCCTGCTTTCAAAGAGCCTAACTCATACTCTCATACATTTATAGGACTTGATACGGTACTTGGGCAAGTTTTAATATTAAAACCAATGTAGTTTGACAAATTGATGGATGACAGACCCTTCATTCTCATGTATTATAGAGTGTAGGGTGTATTGCTATGATATCTAAAGGATACAAATCAATTTTACAAAGGTAGTTACTACTTCATTGATTCATTTACTTCACTATTGAGCTGAGTGATGTTTGCATTAGCTCTTATAATGATCAGTTTTATTCTGTCTCTTGAGACTGGCCAATGTAAATATTACATTCAAAAGAGTTTTTAGCTGTTGGCATATAATTCAATGTTGTAAGAAAAAGGCTATCAAAGTAACGAGGTGTTCCTGATAAAAAGACATGAGAGTGTCAATTTGTGCAAAACAATATATACTTACCTGTAGACGTGCAGTACACAACAGGTGTCACAAACAACGCTATAAAGATCTGAATAAGCATTGTTAGTCACTTTGAGGACAGTGTGGAAACGTTTGTTATATTTAAATGTTGATTACTCAGCACTTGAACACATTAGTATTTCTCTGAAGTAGTATTAGCATTGATGTTAACATCAGAAGAATTCTGTCTGAACGTAATAACAAACTGGGAGGTGGAATATAACACAATCAGTATGCCCTCACGATTGTTGCTTTTACCGCAGTCGTGGCAGTCCTAAAGCAGCATACTTCATGAGTAAGGCTTTTCGCTTTCGACTTCTGCGCGCTAAGGATGGGGGATTACCCCACCGCAACGTGACTTCGCAACAATAAACAGCATTCTTTTAAGTTTTAGTTTAACGTTGGCCTTTAATCCTCTGGTAAACTGAAGAGAAGAAAATAACATTACTGATTACTAAGGCTCTTTCAGGAGGATGGGCTGTTTTGCCAACAAAAATGCCAACCAAAAAGATTGACCTTTGACTGCGTGAAAGTTTTTGAAGGAGTTTAGAATTTACCAGATAGTGAGGGGAGGTGAGTTGGGGTGATGCGGACCAAACATACAGACTGCGAATGCATACCGAATTAAAAATGCATGACATCCAGCTTCAGATATTGATTAGCAGGGTCAGGCTAGGTAGTTTGTGCGGTCCTGAGCTTTGTAGGCATGAATATGCCTGCAGTGATGCTAAAGCTCCTCTGTTCATGTTCTGGCTTTTGCTTGCATTGTTTGCCAGTAAACTGTCAAGGGGTAATTGTGAATCACCCCCATTCTACCCCTCGCTGCATTCCAGATCCTGGTACGTCACAATTTTTGGATGGTAAGCCCTCCGCAAAGCACAAACTCACAACCTTCGCCAACTTTGATGTCGTCTCAGAAAGAATGCACGGCCTGAATGAGCGAATCGCAAGGCTAGCTGACCCTCAAACAAACTGCTGACCTGGAATAGTGCGCCGGGCATCTCCAGGCAGTTACTCTGCTTAGGAATGCTGCTATGAAAAAGGCAATGCCTCTAGCCATTCACTCAAAGCACTTCCAACCTGCCCTCGGACATTCATGCATTGTTGGAATCTTCACGGTTTGCCTCCGGAGGTGTTTGCATTCTGCCTCCGTGACGTCAGGTTCACGCTGATGAAAGCTCCTGGAGCAGCTCACCAGCGGAGGTCAGAAGTGGAATAGAGGCATCTCAGTGAGCGCTCTTTGTGTTTAGACCTACTGTGTAATGGGCACAGACACTGAGCCTGATCCCCGCTGATGCGCACTGCTAACATCCTTCAGATTGCACGTATTCAAGTTCACTTCATCAAGACTTTTAGTGACGATCAAACAATGAAACAAAATACTTCGGCCTGGATCTGCGGGGCACTTTCATTGCATGACACAATTAAATCTAGTGCTATATTCAACATTCTACCCATGACAATGAGCTCCGTTATTCACCAAATGAACGGAAGGTGTGAGCGTGCACTTGGGGGACAGAAAGACTTGCATTTACCCGTGAAGGTGCAAAAGTTCGCTAGTTCCTTGAGATGGGTAATTGATCCCATTTTGCAGACATCGAAAACGACTGAGTCCGCTGACTGGCTCAAAGCAACACTTAACGCAAGGGCATCGCCAGGTCACTGTAACATCTGCAGCACAACACTCTGACTGAAGGTCAGCGCTTGTAATCTTAGACAAAAGTAGCATCCCGTGAGCCTGGCAAAAACCCCATTTTATTGCTCGAGCGTAGGGGCCCTTCCCTTAAAAATACTTGTTTGTGACCTTTAACGTTAGCGAGCGCAGGCTATGATTGATTGCCGCTCCCTCTGAAATGACTCCCCCGGTTTTTCCTGCTCGGGGTTCAGAGTTTCAGGGGTGAGGACGCTGCTGCAGAGATGCTGTGAATTAATCATGGGGCTCAGTCAAAATATTTGCGACCGCCGCGCTGCTGCTCAGACAATCATGTGGCGTTTCCACTCGGAGGAGAGCATGATAAGATGGAAGGGGCATTAATCAGGATTGTCTTGGACATCGGCTGCCCCCGGTAGACCGCACGCTCCTCCCCTGACAGTTAAAGGACTCCAGGATGCTTTGTTTCTAATTAATCAACTCGTGCAGATGGAGCGACTCACTTCCCAACATTACGAGATTGGACGACAAAATGTAAATGCAGGAATTCGAGGTGGAAGATTGGCAGCCACATTTTAAGATGGACTAAAATAAATTGGCTGCCGAACCCTTGTGAATTGAATTATGTTCCCCTAATTGATAAGGAAATTCTGTAATTACTGAAATTCTTTCGCATGCACGATTAGCTTCATCGCACAAATTTAAAATGTAAACTTTCCTCATTCAAAGGCGGTGTGAAAACTTTCTTTTAATTTTCTCATGGGATTTCCTGTCTGGAATCAATTACTCCTTTGTAGAGCTGAAACTCTCGCTTTGAAATATACTATTTTCAAAAAAAAAAAAACAAAATACTGGTCACCAAAGTTCTAGATGACGGTGTTTGCCGTCATGTGCGCATCTTGTACTGTTATCTCGGATGAAGAAAGCTTCATCTTTTCGGTAACTGTAAAATGAAAGCTGAAAGTAGGTACATTAAAAAAATACTCAAATAATCTCAATTAAACTTATGTGACCTAAGCTTGTGACTCATGTTTTCAGGCCGGAACTGAAACAAGAACAATAAATACTCCATGTGGATTGGAAACTTAGCTTTCTGAGTGCAATTTTTATCTGTTAACGGAGCAAAGATGGAATGCAGAGGCCTAATAGCATTTTTATTGCAGTGCAAGCAGACATCGCAACAGGACTGCAAAAACTCGGTGGTAGTTTGTCCGCAAAATCAAAATAGAAAATAGACTTGTTTTAATGGAAGAAGTGAAAAGCACAGACGTGATATGTGGTTCTCAAGGAGTTAAATGCTTTGCTCCAAGCTAAAATGAAAATCACATCTTAATGCGAAGGTGACTGTATTGCTGCAGGTGTCCCTACGCCGATGCGTGCACGTGCTCACTCACGCGCGCGCACACACACAGGATTGCAGCGTTAATGCACAATGTACATACCACTGTGCTCCTCCATTTTGACAAGCTTCCCGCGAATACCCTCAAAGAAAACAGGAGAGAAAAAAATCAGCTATGACTTGGTTGCCATGATGATAAAAACAAATATTTGAATAAGTCGAGGGTGACACGTCGTCCTTGTCACCCTTGTGCTGAGGGATGAGACTAATGCATTTGCATAAACGAAAGCGGAAACAATGCGACTGCCGGAGCTGCCGCATCAATCAACACGTGAAGTTTTATGCCACCTATTGTCGACGGCCTGTCACAGCGATGCGGATGTGGCAAAATCGCCTGGCCTGTGCTCTGTATTTGCATATGGGCTATTACCATTTTGTCGCGGAAAGCAGATTATAAATAATTCCCATCCAAGTGGAAGGGGAATGCGGAACAGCGAGACCCTTCTCTCCCTCAGAAGTGTGTCTCACTGCCTTGTTCATTACAGAGATTGAAGGCTAAAGTTGATCTGCGAGGGGCTAATGAGGCGACTCGGAGAGCTGGTGACATGACTTTTCAAAGGCGATCTAGTGCCCCTGTGATCACAGTCCTGAAGATTTGTAGCCAACAATGAATACAAAAAAAAAAACAAAAATCCCGACAAGGAGCACTCGGAGCACTCTGGGTCTCTGTAATGGTGAAATGGAGGAAGGGGTTGGGGATGGAGATGACTGTAGGGCTTTGATCCTGCTCCAAATCACACCCAATCCTACTGAATCTGTGCTGAATCCCCACTCTTCTAATCCTCTGTCTGTACTTGATGAAGAAGAGATTTCGAGATGGAGGATGACTAAACTTAGTCTCTTTTTCCCTCCTGTCCTGTATCAAAATCCTTGGCAGCTGATGGATGAATGTGCTTTAAGTGTGGCTGAAAGATACTGTAAATGCCATTTTGTAGTATAGCTGCTGTCCAGAACATTCTCCGCCACCCTATCAACCTCAGCGCCGTGCCAGTCACTGCCATAGCAGTGACCAGAGCGAGCCTTAATGAATGAATAATTCATACTCCTGACTCGTGACGACAACTCATAAAAGGCGAGATGAGCGGTGGCGTATTTCCTGCAATGGATAAACTGTTGATTTCCTCAGCATAATCTCAATGTAAGCTTTAAGGGAGCTGCTTAAATTATGACACAGTCGGCTGCTCCTCTGCATAACAGTTGGGGGAGGCCATGATATCGCAAATTACATTCGCAGGCTTACAGACTTGCTGGCTTACAGGCCTGGCCGGTTTCTGATGCAAAAATCTTTCAATTTGCCACCTTTCGCCGCCAAAACTGCGGAAAGACTTGCATATTTAAACAGTTTTCCCCGTTTGTTTTGAAGATGTTTCCCTTTTCAGTCTGCAATGAGGGTATTTTTTATTTTTTATTTTTAAACGAAGAAGATCAGGAAAATGTCCTGCGGATATGCAATTTCTTATTTGCGTTAGAATCATAATCTGTTTGCCCATGGATCCAATTAATCTTTAAAAAATATAGCGCTCGTGCACACCTTGTTTGCACATACTCACACAAACTCACATATTCCAGGGACAATTAAAGCGGGTGAACGAGGGTAAACTATTGACGGTACTGTGACTGCATATCAAAACCATGACAAAGTTACTAAACCGCAAACTGCCACCAGTGTTATTCTCTATTCCTCCAGCCTCATTCACCATCCCGATTTCCTCAGGAAACAGCAAGGCGTTTTTCATCTATCAAAGGACCCTTCATAGATTACAGAGAATAAGAAATAGCAGGTCGGGTTGCTCATTTCTCACTGCCTTCACTCCATTCCATTGAATAGATTAGCTTTAATGACTGTTGCAGCTACCTGCTTCAATTAAAGCTGAAGGATAGATGAAGCGCAGCCAGTCATTCCTAATTAACCACTTTCTGGATGCAAAAAATGAGCACAGCTACCATACAGTGGGCGATGACATGGTAAAGAAAAAAAAAAAAAGCTCTGCGCATGAAAATCTGCTGGGGTGAAAAAGGGACCTGAAATTGAACCTGGTGAGAATAACCCCCCCCCCACACACACACACACACACACACACACACATACACACACAAAGGCCCAGGGGTGCAATAAAGCTGATTAGCATCAGTGATTTGGGTGAGCCAGGTCAATGCTGACGCCTGATTGGCCCGCATCCTCTGAGAATGATGACACGCAGGTGAACAGACTGTGCTTGGGGATGGTGTCGGCTCACAAAATACACTTCTGAAGCATCGACAACGCCAAGAATAAAGAACACTGACTACCATTATCTGAGCGCAATGCTCACATATTGGTTTTACTTTCAGGAATATTCCTGTGCGAGTCACAGTTCATCGGGAACATTTTTTTTTTGCTTTTTATTTGCGGGGTGTGTGTGTGTGTGTGTGTGTGTAGGGGGCGGGGGGGGGTGCGTGCTTAATTTTGTGTTTTGCCATTTACTTATGCCAGGACTCTTATTACGACTTGTACCAGCATTAGGATGAATCTATGGATGAAAGAAACATATTCCTCCCAGGCATAAATCTTCATAAAAATGAATTCAGTGACCATGTGGAGACAGGTGAGGCTATTAGTTGCCTTTAATCTGGTTTAAAGATGCTTGCCAAGTCGGAGAGGCTGCTCATTTTTTAATAGGTTGAATGAAACAAGATGAAGAAATAGCTCTATTTAAGAATTCATATCCTCAAGTCAATTTTTGGTTTCAGATACTGGATTAATACTATATGCCCATTATCTCCCCATTTGGTGGTTTCACACACACAGGTATCAACAAAAACATTGATATTGCAGGGTTAATGCAGAGTCACAACATAATTTTCCTGCAGGAAGAAACTGTAGGAATGTGGGCAAAATATATTTTCAAATGGACATTCCGTAATACAACACAGGAATCTGTCATTGAGGAATAATAGCTGTTGCGAGCATTAGTTTTCCTTCGTGAAATAAGGCTAAATAGTGAAGCCAGTTGTCTAGTTTTGGGATCACATGGAGAAAAACGAGAAAAACAGATGTTATTCTCCGGCTGAGGTTGCCCATTTCAAAGAATTGAATTTGACGTACAGAAGCCAAGATTTTCGTCAGTTTTTTTTTTTCTTTTAATCTGTAAGATTCTCAGGAATTCTGCAAAGAGCGTGTAAGAATGACAAGACTGAGCTCTTTGCACAAACATTATAAAAAGCATAGGCCCTCTAAGGTCGTCTTTCCCACTGCTTTTAACTGCTCTGAATTATCAGTCCCGTATGCTGCGCTTGCTAGCACATTTTTCAAGCTTACAGCCATGGCAAGGAAAACGGAATTCATTATTCATCGTTAAAGACAGAGAGCTGATAACCAAATGTGCCTATAATACTCAAATTAATCCTGGAAGGATGATGGTTTTTTTTTTTTTTTTAGATTCTATGATGTTGTCATCTTCATTCTAAGACCAAATCACATGATGATTTACTTTGTGAAAGCATGGCATAGCATGCTTGTCTCACATGATAACCCAATTGAGAGAAAGGGAGCACTCCTCTGAGAAAGCGTGATGAATTATTTACCAGAGTCATAGGCATTCTGCAGGGACAAACAACAGGCCTCTGCTAATGGGCATTTTCCGCGAGAGTATGAGAAAACAACGATGTGAACGATGACACTAATTTCCCCAAACTGCAGGCAAAATAAATAAATAAAAACCGCGAGAGCTGAATCAGAACACAGTGAAATTGTTCTTGAAAGATTCAGTTCAGTTTTATTTCGCACCTCACACTTTGACTGAGCGAGCAGTCAATTTGTCAGCAACTATCTTTCGGTTGCTCACATCAGATGCCAGAGCCTTTTGGATGTGTGGTTCCATGTAGAGTTTCCATCCAATGATTTTCTATTTATGTCTGCAATTTTGTCGGCAACAGTGCTTTCACAGAAAGCATTGCATGGAAGAAAGCAATGGCCCTATTTATTTGAAATAGTATGAGAAAAGATACTCTAACACAGGACAACGGAAGCGGAATGCTCAACACCACTAAACTGTGCTATCAACAGCGCAAATTCATGCTCCATTATCAAAATGGTCCCTGATAACACTGTGATGACTGCCTGTTAAAACATGTTTGATGGCGATACTAATAAAACACTGATTTGTGGACTAATGTGAAGAGTCTCACTAGCTTGTTTAAGGAATACCCCAAACCATGAGGGAATACTGTTTCCAAATAACGTGCTGAGGTTTCAAGGACACTCAAGCCAACTGACAAATGCAGTTTCAGTTAATCAGTAAGTATAAATTACATTTGTGATAGTGGGAAAGAATGGCCCGATCAAATGGGGAGGAAATTAGGGAAGGAGGCTAACCGTTAACACTGACAGGCAGCGCTGCTACTCTATATTTGCAATCAAATCCAATTGCATGTGATCTCTACGTCGACACAACACAAACCCCTCAGCTAGTTCAGCTATGAGCAAGATTCCACTCATATTACAGAAGTAAAAAAAAGGAAACATGGTTCTTTGTTTCCATCCAAACGTGCTATTTTTGGTCACTGTCTTGTACTTACTAGTCAAAGTTTGATAAGTTAAACCAATATTCAATTAACATTTTATTGAACATGACAAGAACATGAATTTGGATGCCATGTAACCGCTGTGTACACAGTTCTTGAACAATACTTAAATTGTCTGCAATTAACATCTGTGGGCCAACTTCAGCATTCTCAAAGTATCTTTGAAGGATATGTTTTACAACATCGTCTGCATGAAAAGAGATGCACTATGTTGGAGTCAGAGCGGGGGTGAGTTTTATTGAACCAGACAGCTCTCTAAACAATGATTTGTTGACGGCCACAAACTAGCAGCTGTGTGTCTTTTTCCTCAATCGGCCAAAGTTATTTATCTCCTCTAGTGTCGATATTTCCAACTTGAAGTAATATTATACTCAGCTGTAACTTTCTGTACAGCCCTGACTATGGTCACAAATCTGTCTCCTTTCAGCAACCCTAATGGCAGAGTATCACCATAGCAGTGCAATAGTTTATGACTTATTCAATGAGGTCTCTTTCAAATCATACTTGTCACAGAAATGCAACTGAGCCTTTCAGAGTAGCTCCATATGCTTATAACCAGAGTTTGCTGCTCAACAGAAAATGGGTGGGGGTAGGGGTGGGGGTGGTAAAAACATCCCCCCCAAACTAAAGATCGTTGAGCTACATTCAAATCCTTGATCAACAGGTGTTTAAAAGATACAACTCAATCATTGGCAGTTAAGCACGCAGCTTCCTTTTTTAAGGCATTATTAAAGCAAGGAAATAATATATCAAACAAAGAAAACAGTTTGATCAACTTTCTAAATTAGCGAATGCTTCATAAAAAAGAGAAACCACTCTGGATCTTGTGTGGTACCTTTTGGCATGCTTTTTGGCTGCTCTTTGGCTGTTGGTCTCGAAAGGGAAGTTCCTCAAGGATCTATTTTGGGGCCTCTTATCTTTTTATTGTATGTTAATAACAGTTGTAAAGCACTCAATGTACCACGCTTTTCTTCTTCTTTTGAGACTGCAATTACCAGTTTGCATTCTGATTTTAAATCATGGCGGCATGCTATCTTTGTCTATAAAGAGCCTATTGAGTGAAAATCCATTTTTTCCTAATGACAGTTGATATCTAGAGTTTATTTATAATTTTATAAATGCCTGCGATCAAAAATATTTTTAAGTACAAATAGACAAAGCTAACCTCAAAAATGCAAAGGGGAAATCTTGCTCAGCCAGCTCTATTAGTGTGGTCATGGATAAAACAACATGCCAAACTGCTTAGTCTGATTATTTGTGTCTCACAGCTGGAATCACATAATCTTTCAAAAAACTAGATGATGCGCACTCTACAGAGATGCTAACCCACACCTCTTGTTTATCTTGACCTTTGACCTTTCGACCTCAAAATTCAAATTTGGACAGGGCACCCAAGGATCATCTACCCCTCAAAGTTTGGTCACCCTAGCTTCAGTGGTGGCCGAGATGTCGTGCGGACAGACACACGAACACACACGCAGACAGACAGACGGTGCTAAACTCCATACCCACGCGTAAAAATATGATTTTTGGATTTTTCACAGGAGCTAGAGAGATAAATCTTTACATTTAGCAGTTGCAATCGTAGACCCAGGGGAAGTAATCATTTTTGACGGACTATCAAAATAAATGAAGATTAGTTCCACTAGCTTAATGATTAAGGAGTCTGGAGCACATGCGGAAGTGATTAACTTTGACCATATCACCGTACAACTAGCACAATGGTCTGTCAGTGTCCGTCTCAATGGAATGTAAACAGCTCTGAATAAAGATTTTAATCATTTTTATGAGAAAAGGATGGAAGTAATCACAATTAGTGCTACATGGAAGGGAAAACATCCTCTAAGTCCATTTCCTCTGATCTTTGAACTTATCCATATACTACCATCCTCCAAACTCAGTGTTGCCAGTGACAAACTTGTTGTCCTCCAAGCAGCTCCGCTAATTTATCTCCAGAAGCTTTTTACTGGTAAATTTCTGTCTTTGTCATCCTCCGTTTCCTGGCGCATTTGAACTCAGTGGACAAAAGAGACTGAAAGTCTTGCTTATCTACATTTATTTTATTCTGTTTGCATGGTATCTCCTCCTATGTGTATCTTTTCTGCATCCTAAATGGAATTCTGTGAATGTCCCTGGCCTTTATTGAATCAGCTCAGAGTTCTCAAAGTGGTGCTTAGTATTTTAAAAGGCTTTTTCTGGTTTTGGATCCCTTCTGACGGACAGCATTCCCTCAGTTGACCCCTATGTGCTTGCAGACAAACATAAGTGATAATTAAAAAAGACTTCCCCTATTAAAGATGCCAGAAAGGAGGTAATGGGCTGCACTGAGGCATATTCAAATGACAGATGGTGATCAACTCCATAAACAAGTAATTTCTCCATAACTTATCCCTTTGTTGTGAAAAATGTGTTCAAAGGCAGGCATACACACGTTCACGTGTATCAAGTTTTGTGTGATGATATGCAATTCCACACCTCCTTACTCTCGCAGTCTTGCCTAATGAGATCCCCCCCCCCCCCCCCCCCCAAAAAAAAAAAAAATCTATGATTTGAACATATAGATCTGATGCCATTCCAGCTATCCACAATGTGATGGAAGAACATTGTCAATTTTCGCAATTAGGTTAAGACCTCCATCATTTATTTAGAACAGCGGCTCTCAAATTGCCAGACACGCTTCCCCAGGGAGGCAACAGAGATGGTTGATGGTGGCATGTAGATATCAACAAATTCATAAATATATATTTTTCTAAATTCTAGTTCACAAAGAGAAATGATAATTCATCAAAATAAGTACATAAGATAATGAGAATGATAACAATGAAAAATATTCATAAGGAACTTCAAACATTGCTGCGTCAGTGAAGGCACATAACCGTTTGAGAGTAAAGTGGTGTTTTGTGTTTAATTTGTTGTGACACGTGAAGCTGCCACACTCCTTCTAAATTACCTCAGCTTGGTCATATTATTTCAACTGCTTGTTATCTCAAGAAAAAAGCTATATAATGTAAAACTTAGCCAAATGATAGGACAAAATAGCTAAATCCCCCATACTTTTCGTCTTTTCAGTGATTAGTTGACCAAACTCAATATTCGGAACTTCAGTGGTCATAGATACTGCCTTGACACACAAAGAGTATAACTTAAATGATCACAAAGCTTACCAATGACTGGATGTGCATAATCGTATCATTAGTTGCCAGACTTATGGTGTTACTTAGCGTGATATGACAGTGGTTTCTGTGGTAGGTTAAAATAAAAAAGCAAAACTACGTATAGGAAATGGAAATGGTTCCTGTATGGCTGGACTAGTTCTGTTTGAACTCATCCTTGTAACTAATGAAAATTTGCTTTGATGACATGGCAAGTTAGTTCACCATATCCTTGCTAATAAGGTTCTTCAGGCAATGGCTATGACTGAGATGAATGCACTTCAGTGCAGTAGAGCGAATGGTTGATATTTATAGTTATGTCCTGTAAATGAAAGTGTTATCCTTACAGTTTCAAGCGTAGGTTTATCCGACAATCAGACGACTGATTTAAGTTGTGCTGTGGCCCGTGTGACAATGGGCAGAAGTGAGAAAGCACACCAAACAGCATTTGTAAAAATATTTTAGTAGTAGTCTCTCCTCTCTTATATATTATAAAATATATGGCAGCTTTTCTTGTCCTTATTGGAATTCCTGTCATGATTTTGTACCAAATACATTCTACAGCTCTTTGTAAAATCGACTATCAAACATTTTACATGTTTAATAGCCAATTTAAAATTTTGATGAACAGACACAAATGATTTCTGCATGTTTTTCTGTAGATATAATACCAAAACAGTCTTTAAATATTAACAGTCCTCTTTGCTTTGCCACAGGGCAGGCTCATGGTTTTAGACTACTACTCCTACTTTAGAAGACGCCGGGGCAATCTGAGCAAGACTGTCTCAGCAGAGAGAATTTCTGCGAAGGGGACACCATATGAAGGGTTGATTTCCAGAAGTGCGCAAGTCCGTTCTCGTCTTTTTAGAGATACAAGATTTTAAGAATTCAATGTCCCTCAGAAAGGTGCTTAACCTGGGTTGTGTGATTTGAATGCACACCATCCAACCATACACAGGGAGCACCATAATTCATCGAGCGGTGACACATTACTTGTTCATATGATTCTGTTGCCTGATCGAATCACTGAATCTTAACGCAAGTGAACATGCGTTTTACACGCTGAAGAAGGGACTGGGGTGAAAGAGTCCCTGGAACAAGCAGCAAGTAAAGACGGCAACAGAACAGGACTGACAACGCTCATCCAGGCCACGCCTCGGCATCAGTCATCAGATGCAGATGACATGAGACAAAATGTTATAAATGATTGCTTTATTCCACATCGTGTTAAACTGTGTAATACTTTTTGATGTACTTGAAAGTGGGAGAGAATATGTACCAAAGGTGCTGTCATTTCTAAATCGGTCATGTGATGAGGAATAAAACGCCAGCAAATTAAATTCGGCAGTCTTGCATTTCAACCTCAATGTCATTGTATCCATTCAAGCTCAAATAGCAAGAATACCAAACCAAATCTAGAGAATGTGTCGCTGTCCGATCTATTATGGTGTTGATTGCTGAAATAATGAAAAAAATGCATATATGTGTGATGGCTGTTAGAAATTGGACGCCAAAAGCAGCGGCCAGAAATAAAAGGCAAAAAACCACAAAAACCGTGCTGAGAGACTTAAACAAACCGAAAATGCGAGACTCGCGCTACCAACGGACCTGAATGCCGTCCGAGGTAGAAAAATAGGTGAGCTCGAAGATACCAAAAGAAAAGGGAAAAATAAAACAGAGATTCCCTCTCTTACTATCACTAGGCCTCAAATATGCAACAAAGCCCTTAACTGTGCTCTGTCTCAAGACCCTCCCAGCTAAAACGCAAATATAACACTGACACTCAAGCAAAGGAGGCGAGACGAAACTGGAGCCTAAATACAGTCCGGGCGACGCCCCCAATTAATGCCAGCTGGCCCAGGAATCCAATTGGGAGCAAAATGATATCGTCCCGGACGAGAGCAACAAAAAGAGCACTCAAAGCTTCCAAACCATGACAATATGATTATACTAAATGGACACTAATTATTTTTTTGACATAGAACATACCGAATATTGTACCCTCCTGATGTGTGGTGTAAGAAAAGCAAAATTTGTTATTTTATCTGTATATGTGCGCCATTTCGATTTGACATCAAATGAATATGAGACACAGGTACGAGCAAGACGGCTTTCATTACATGGAATTCATATGTAAATATGTTTACCATTTTACAGAAGCAGCTGTTTTTGTGCTGGGCCCCGCCACCAAGATTTCCATGATTTGATGTGAAAGCTTTAATGTGTCAGTAGCTGTTAGTAGCAATTGCTATGCAAATGAGCAATCTCGTTGCTCGTCAGCTTGCCAATCAGCTGGTAAACAAAAAGTCTGCCACAGACTGGTCATGTTCTGATGGAGGAATTTTTTTGGCAACAACTGATTGCTGTTTGTGTACCTGTGATTGTAACATCATAAGCAAGCAAACCAAAAAAAGCTGTTAAATAACAATAACAATAACAATAATAATAATAAGAAGAATGATAAAGCAAGATGTTTGAAAATTTTTTAAGGATATGTGGAATCGATGGATAATTTTGGGCAAATATTATGTCATGTCACATGACATTACTGAGTAAGTTAGCAACAAGCCCTTCCGTGGCATATTGCCACACAAAATATCACTGGCATAGTTTTTTGCAGTGTTGCATTTGCTGAATACAGCATCTGATTGAAATATTGCCATTGTCCATGCTAATTTCACTGCTTAACGGAAGCCACAAATTCTGATGCAATGAAAACTTATTATTATAGTATGATTGGGCAACAATGAAAAAATTAAATATCAAAAACTGATTTTCCATAGTTTAAAATATATTCTGAGGTTCTGTAGAAACACAGATGTAGAAGACATGGGCAAACTACAGTATGTACAAACCCATTCCCAAGTTGAACACAAAACATGCGACCTCGAGGCAGGAGGGACTATTTTACATGCAAAGACTTATAAATCAAAATTCTTTGACTTCTGCGAACTCTAACAGTCTTTACACAGACGAATCACATGCTCTCTTCTACAGCTAGAAACAATCCCCACTAAAGAAAATGTAGGTTTTTGCACACAGCGTGTGTGCGCTGTGTCAGTGAAACTCATCCCTGGCCACACAGATCTGCAGCTGAGTCTGGGAGAAACTAAATACGCTGTGGCTAATGCAATTCATGCCTGGGCCGTACGTAAACCTTACGAGGTGAGCTGTACTTGGATCCGGAACCTCAAACATTGAGGTCACGCACCAAGACGTCACACTATCAGACTTTAGACTTGAAGGGCCCCCTGAGCATCTTGATTCTTCTTTAAAAATCTCCTCTTCAGTGACACTGTCTCTCCAATATCTGGGCATAATTCTTCTTGTGTTTTTTTCTTAAATTTTCAAAAGTGTTTGCTGATGGTGTGAAATAGTGGTCACTCTGTATTAATCATGGAGGCCAATCTCAGTCCTAAATCCATGGTTAAAATTTATGTTACCAATGTACAAAATACGGTACATATCGTAAGGTTAAGAGGCAGGGGTAATTGGATTTATTCCAGATTCCATCCTTTGTCTGAGGAGGAAAACTGCAGAGAGGAACAAATTTTTCTCTTTTCCTCTTGACATTGAAACACATGGCAAGATAAATCAGATAACCCTTTAACACAATAACACTTGACAAATGCCTCTGCTTCTGTTTACTCATACCAAGATTGGTACTTATCAACAGATAAAGATCTTACTTTTATTCTATTAACCTTTGCCCTTTTCATTGATTAATCATTTTTCATTATTTAGTAGCCATTGCGTCCTTCCCTGGTCTTTCATGCTATAAAATCAAATATTCTACTTATATTGCCCTTTTTCACAAGCTTAAATGTCATTGAGACACTACTCTTAATAAGAGCAGTCTTAATAATACATTTATCACCTGATTTAGTGTCAGTTAATTAGGAAATAGACTTCGAACAAGGATTCCCAGCCAAGTTCCTGGAGATTTAGCATCTTGTTGGCTTTCAGTCCAGACCTAACAGAGCTAAGCGTCATTCAACAGCCTTAGCATTGCCAGTGCAATAGAAAACAATGTTTGCAGATAATTCTAGCCTTGCAGCCTGAAACCGTCTTAATCAGTAGAGGCAACGAGTGCCAACTGAAGCTCGTCAGTCCTGCCCGTCAGCATATTTTCCCGCCACTCACACCAATTATTCAATTAGTTCTGTCCTTCCATTGGTTCAATTTTCACCTCATTTTACTATTTAGTTCCAGACTTGTTTAGCTTTTCCTTTGTTGGTCAGACCATTCCCTTCCCTTTCTCTATGCTGTCTCGGTTTTCTCCCTTTCGAGAGACTAAAGTCTCTCTTTATTGAGAAGCTTGCGTTTATTCGCATGTCTAAATTTCCCTTTCTAAATTATACTCTTTAGGGAGTGTAAGAGGGGAAAAGGGGGGTTGGAGCACTGCTGGCACTGATGAGTGCATCTGTGACACTGCAGCAAGACTGGCGGGCCCTCTGAGCATCAAAAGACTTCAACGCCATGCAATATAACAAATTGTAGAGTTCCTGATGACAAGCAGCTTGATGTTTGCTGGGGTTTGTGTGAAGGGAAGTGGGGGTGGTTTATGCCCGTAAGAGACTGGAGACCAGAACTGGGGGATGCAAAGTGTGAACAAACTATCTGTGAATGCAGGACAGGAGGAGGCAATAAACCCGGCCTCTGAGCTGAGAGTGGGGGTTGGTATGGTTTCTGCGCCTTTTAGGTCAGTTTGCAAGGGAGACCTTTGGCTTACCCAATGCTCCATATTGGCCTCAGTCATCTGTGTAAGACAGGACCATAACTTATCTGTTTTAAATAATCTAAACCTTCGGGAACTTCACAATATGCTCATATGTTCAATATACTGCTAAGAAATCACTTCTGTACTTATAACATAATTTACCTGTATAATAATTCAGCTTCAGACTTTTTCATGACAACTGCATCATACTTATTTTCCTGGCTTGTTTGGCATGTATATTTTTGTTATGATTCGAGGAGTTGAATGGCATATACTTTTGTATTTCATATCTAATGAAATTATCATTCATTCACTTTCAGAAACTCCCTAAATTTTGGTAAGGTAAAATCTGCTCTCGAGTAATAAAGTTTTACTCCTTGTTAATCAAATGGCCTGACTCTGTCTCAGTTCTGGGACCTGTAACCCGATATCCCACCTGGTCAACTTATGGGGCTCTCTGGTTGGAGGAGGGGTAGCTGGTTTGGTTTATAGGATAGAGAAATGAGCTGTTCGGGGAGAATCGTATTCGATCTCTCCCCGCTTGCATGAGTAAATGGCCGGTCTGTGTGGTCGGGGAGAGTCGTGTCCGGGCTCTCCCCTCGCACGTGTGGCTTTTCCTACAGGTATGACTTTATCCACTCTTTCTAAATTGTGTGTAACTTATAATTGGCTTAACGTTGATTTGGTTGATCTAGGCTCGTCCCTACCTGGTGAGTAAATGATTGTTATTCCTTTAAGCTTGCGTGGTTTCCGTGACTCTTAACACATTCTTTCTAGCCCCGTTGCGGCGGATATCTAGGGGTATAATCCCAACTGAGGAATGACTGGCCAGCGGCCCGGTGCGGGAATTGGTTTTATTAAGTTGGAGAGACAATCATGATCTACTTACATAAAGGGTTTATGTATTCCTGGTTCTGGGGTTTTAGCCTCAAGGAAACCCATGGACGAAAAGTCGGTTATCCGTTAAAATTCCCTGAAGGAACCCATGGGGGTGCATAAAATCTGGGTTCACTGCATTTATGCTAAAAGAGGCTGTTGCAGTGATGGCTGACTTCCAACCTCTGATCTACCCAATGAACCTAGGGTCCGGACATGGTGTTTAAACCCGGAAACATTAATGGAAGTGACGGCGAGTTCAAGGTATAATCAACCTCGAGATCCACGCATGTTTTCCCTAGGTTATTAATTTTAATTCAAATTTGAAGTCAGATTTTTAGTGAGGATGTAACTAAAATTGGTATTCTAAATGAATTATGGAGTCAGATTAATTGTAACCCTTGCGCTTTTGTGCCCCCGTTCTTTGGACGGAGAAAAATATCCATTTTATTGTGACTCACACCAGTCAGAAACTTCACACTGCTGAGCGATGACACTTGCCTTTTCCGTTACCTGCAGGAATTAAGATAGATCCCAAGCGCAGAGTAGCAGGCAAAACGACTGGTTTATTTGACATTGCACAAAGTAAACAATGAGAAGACAAGCACAAAAAACAATGGCAATGGATTATACAAAATGGAAAAGCTTAATAACTCCTGAAAAGGAGAAACTAGCAAACTCCAAATTGGAAATAAAATTGCGGAGACGTGGATACGCAAGCTGCTGTAAAACCCCACAAAACAATACCAAGGACGGACATTCCAGGGGGCGAAGGGATTTACGTGTTCTTTTTGCTGACGTTAACTGGCTGGTGCAAGGGTAACAAAAACAAGGCAGGGCTACTCAGAACCACTTTCAAACAGTGTTGATAAATTGGAGAACAGAAGTGAAATTTCAAAATTGCTGACTATGGACACCAACTAGCCTTAAATGGGACACATGACATGAGACACATTCTTTTTTTGTGTTCATATCTCAAAAAATGTTGGAGGAAAAATGTCTCCAGGTGTAGTGCTGCTGAAGAATTATCAAGAGCTTGAGAATGGCCAGTGAGGTCTGCATCTTGTGCAAGGTAGGACGACACACACGTCAACAGTCTGTTTTCATACATAGGCTACCTTGTGGGTAATTTAATATCTCTTGAACAGACAGGCCCATCAGTCCATTATCTAAACCGCTTCTTCCTCGCTAGGGATCTGAAGCCGATTTCAACTAACGGTGGGTATACACCGTGAGAGTCCAGCCTCATCCCAACTTGTCATATAGTGTCACTACCTGACCAAGCATCGATGTACAATTAAAAACAAGACTTTTGGCTTCCTTATTTGACAACTGTAAAACAAACCCAACTCTCTAACCCTTCACCCTTCACTCGAACCCAAAACATCAAATAAGGATGCCCAAAGCCTTCTTTTTCCTTGTATACTCACGCTTGATCAGGTAGCTGCACTATATGAGGAGTCGGGATGAGAATGTGTTGACTGTGAACAGCTCGCCAATCCATCACAGGGCACACACACTAATCACACACCAGTTAATCACTCACTCCTACCAATGACCAGGGTTAAAGTTTCTAATTAGCCAGCCATGCACGTCTTTGGACTGCGGGAGGGAACCAAAGTACCAGGAGAAAACATGCAAACAGTCCACATTAAGGCCCCAGGCTAGATTTGATCCCTTGACCTTCTTTGCTGGGCGGCAGCAGCGCTACCCACTGCAGTATTGTGCTGCCCTGAATGGATGTCTTGCACGTAACTTCATACATGCAAGTTTGCATTCAGCTATCCCTTTTCCGACTCAAAATCTACTCCCCGAAATGTTCTTCTTGGCTACAGTGAGCAAGAAATACTGCCCTTTTACAGTGGGAGCTTAGTTCACTAATACAATGTATTTATAGCCATATTTGTTAGAACTCATTTTTTCATCAAAAAAAAAAGATATATATCTCTGATGAAAAAATAAAAGAATGGGGTGTTACATTAGCACAGGGAAGGAGAGAGATGCAGAACACTAATATTGCTTTGTTGGCTGATGCCCAAAATGCATTTCCAGGATGAGACTCAAATTGATTTAGTTTTTAAATTGAAGGTTAAATCGCACTTTGCAATCATACTCATTAGTTTGTTTGCTACCTTGCTAGCTATTTTCTTCGGAGTTGAGTGCAATAGAGTAAACACATAATTAAAATCTGGATGTTTTTTTTAATTTTTCATGCCATTTCACTGCCTACTGTCGAGTGATTCCACAGGATCAGTAGGCAAATACAATAGATAATATTTTCCTGGTGTAGATATGTTTTCAAAGGCCTGATGTTTTAGAGGGCGAAATTTGTAGATTTCAAGGTGTTGTTCATTTTTGATTTAACAAGAGCAATCCGAGATTTCTGATCTCCGCCAAAGGATGACATTGATACAAATGCTAAATCTGTCTCTGGGGATGATTTTAGGACCACGCATGCGAGAAGTTTAATTGGGATTTGTGTGTGTAAAGCAACCCATTCTCGTCTAGCAACGACGTTCAAGTGAAAACAATTGTGTCAGATCATTCATCACAAGAGCTTTCCTGTGAGGTATTACTCGATATAGCTCCTATGATTTACCTGTGCCGATTTACGGATGGCCGCTCCGAGGGTCCATCCGCCCTCATGGTTGCAGCCGGCTGCACAGAACCACACTCTGTAAACTCATCAAGTACTCATTGTACTTGCGGGCTACGTATGCACAGAATGATCACATGATGAACATGTGACTTAAGGAATAAATGATTGGTTTGCTGTGATTATCATCTATATATATCACCATAATTTAATGGAGTCATCCCTGGACCAAGATCTATCTCTGGTGAAAATTTCATGAAGATACGTTTAGTAGTTTCCGAGAAATGTCACTAAATTTGTAGATCCAGATCCTGATCCGGATCCAGAATCCAAATCCGGATCCGGATCATCACCAAAATTTAATGGAGTCGTCCCTGGACCAAGATCTATCTCTGGTGAAAATTTCATGACTATCCCTTTAGTAGTTTCCGAGAAATGTCACTAAATTTGTAGATCCAGATCCTGATCCGGATCCAGAATCCAGATCCGGATCCGGATCATCACCAAAATTTAGTAGAGTTGTCCCTGGACCAGGATCTATCTCTGGTGAAAATGTTATGAAGATCCGTCCAGTAGTTTCTGAGAACTCCTGTTCACAGACAGACAAATAAATAAATAAACCAACCAACTCGATCGCATAATCTCCCTGGCGGAGATAATAAGGGAAGTAGATCATTTAACATTTGTGACAGTTCTTTTGCTGTTTCATATAGTTCATGATCTTAAGGATTCTTTCAAAGTTTTCAAGAAGTGCCTCATGCACTGCAATCTGCAATAACAGGAAAATGTACTTCTTTGAATACTGATTCATCTTAACGCTCTTCTCTGAGTAGACCGCTTCTAGAGGTTTGCAAATATTCACACTCCTGGCAGGTGGACCTAATGGATGTGAACAGTAGCTGTTTATCCCCACCCCTGACCACTAAACTAACTTCCACTGGCTACCAGCAGCACTGATGGAATCAGTTCACTGCTGCATTCTGTTATTTACATACCAATGTATGAGCGTTAGCCCATTGTTGCACAGGGGTTACTTAAGTAACCAAATCCACCCGCCACCCTTAATCGGCAGAGAGGAAAAGATTCCCGCAGCAAAGGGTTAAACATGACCCGAAACCCAAACCCAAATCCCTCGGTTTGGTAAAAAGCCTGGCAGGACTGCCATCTTGTTAAGAGAGTCCTGTTTTTCAATTAAAATTACTTTATCTGATTCATCAGTCCACCATGAGAAACTGTCCTGAAAGGCTAGGAGGTCACCAAGACGTTTTGCGACAAATGTGAGATGGACCTTTATGTGTTGCTCATGGTTGACGGTGTTAGCCTTACAACTCTCCCTCGGACAACATTTCTGCCCAGACTCTTTCTAATGGTAAAATCAGGAATGTTGACTGTTTCTGAGGCTGGCAAGGACTGCACTTCTTTAGATGTTCCTCTAGGCTCTTTCGTGATTTTCTTGATAAGTCATCGTCGCATTCTTGGAGCGACTTTAGTTGGCCGGACACTGCTGGGAAGGTTCATCCTGTTTCCATGGTTCTCTATACTTGGAGATAATCACTCTTTATGGTTTGTTGGAGTCTCAAAGCCTTATAAATGTCTTTGAATTGACAAAAAAAAAAAAAAAAACATTACAATGGGCAGTAGTACTGGTGCCCATGTGTAAATTCATGCCCCTCCACTCAGTTCAGATGCCATTCAATGACTGAATAGCTGATTTTTTGATAGAAAATGTTCAATCCTGCGCTATTGAAACTCCTCTCATATGTATACTCTCACGAGATTCAATCGTTGAGTGGTGAGGCTTAGAAAGACCTCTGGATGGAGATCATTTATTACACTATATATAGGTTGTATTTTCAAAACAAAAGGAAGGAAAACATTAATTCAATGCCTATTATGAAGTATGAATTTATATTGTCTTTTTTAATATACAACTTTGAAAACATAAATTTATTTTTTTGCCCCAATTCACTCACTACTCTGAATTTCAGAGGTGCGAATTGTGAACCATTTCACCAGCTCACTTCGCATCCTGTCCAAAATAATTGCACTTTGAAAGGTGGTAATATGTTACATGTAAATTATGGTTTTATTATGAAGGAGGAGCATAAAGATACCATTAACCTCAGGGGTTGTGAGCGTCCTGAATAAATAAGAAGAAATTTGTCAAAAGACCAATTTTAGAAGGTTGAGGTTTTGCTCTCAGAAACTGCTCATCTCATCTCATCTCATCTCATCTCAAGTGTGTATCATAGTTTAACGTTCTCTTTTACAGGAGGTCAATTAAAATAACGGTGCATGTAGTGCTAAGATTGGGATTCAGAGAACAAAAGTATTCAAAACAATACAATTTGGGTTTCACCAGGTCTGTTATTTCCTGTCAGTATGATAAATGGTCCAAAAATGAATACCGAGTAATCAAATTGTCAGATGCCAGGCTAGTTTTTTTGGCAAGTCTGGGCATTTTGCCTCTTTTCTCAGTGGTCATGTTGAAAAAAACACTATGATTAGTAACATCAGAAAACACTACGATTAGTAACATCAACTAACAATTTTTCAGAGGGCGTCGCTCTTCAACAAAGAACGTCTGAGTCTTGTGGTGAGGCATCGCCCATCCTTGGCTCATGTATTTAAAAAAAATGGTCCAATAATTTTCCTTGACAAGATACAGGGTAGATTGCATCTGCAGTATATCCTTTAAGTCTAATTACAGAACAGGTATGGGCATATGTTAATGTTTTTATATAATATACTTAAATTGTAACTGATGGAGAAAAAAGTAATTTTTCACAAAGTACGTAAAAATCTCAGAAAGCTTCAATACCCAGTCACCTCAAACAGTAGTTTCTTCCTTCATTGACGTTACAACCTGCACTTTCTGAGGCAAGGTAAAATAAAAAAGAATTCAACAACATTTGTGGACCCATCAAAACCTGAGTTCTTTCTTATTGCATGTTTGTGTATTCACAGACTTGCATCCAGGGCATGCAAGGTAATTCACTGTCTGTTCCCGTCATGGAAACAAAGCCTAGATTAAAAGTGAAATCACAGCTTTTTGGTTAGACTGGTGTGCCATTCTGAGTATTATCCATTGTCTTAAGGGATTCACTCAGAATCTTATATTAATTTTCCTTCTATTGCTTCAGAGTGGGACTCCCAGGGACTCTGACATGCTGGATCCAGGCACCCTGCATGAGTAGATGAGGAGAAAAGGTTATAAACGAGAGGCTGTCGATGACCATCTGGCCCCACTGGAGCCGGTGAAAAGGCTCATCTACATCCACTTCTCACATTTCCTTCGGAAACTCATTTATAGGACCAGTAAGACTGCTCCCCATAAAATATCAGTAACTGCGGCCATACATCACCTCAAATGTCAATTTTCAATGTAAAATATATTAACCTATCAGAACAGTGGCTGTAACTTCTATGCAGGATGCATTGCAAGGGATTATGAATTTTCCCAGAGGTATACTGTTTGGTCACACTGTTATGAAGATTAGCATTTATAGTCTTATAGAGCTGGCATTCCTTCAAAGGTTTATCCGATCAATGGGAACTGTGTCTTGGCCTCAAATGGTTCCTTGGTTCACTGGGGATTCCTTCCCTGAAAAAAAGGAGTACCGCTCATGTAAAATCCATATGTGCATAAATGCATGTGTGAATGTGTGTGTGAAAGCCTGCATGTGCAAAACTGTATCCTCTGGAAAATGTAACTTGTGTGCCAAAGTAAGCATTTGCCACTGTGACAACTGAAATAAATTTCTGCCCCCAAGCTGCTATTTCACCCTTGGTGTCTCTTACTCTGTGCGTGTCAGTGTGTGATTGGACCATGCACTGTACTTGTTGTGTGTATGTATGTGAGTGTGTGTGCGTGCTTGTGCGAACGTGTATAAAAGTGGGTCCTTCAAGAAGTAATAGTAATAATGCTTCTGTTTTATTTAGCACTTTTCTGGGCACTCAAAGACGCTTCACAATAGATACATTATTCATTCACTCACACATTCACGCTCTGATGGAGTTAAACTACGTTTTTGTAGCCACAGCTGCCCTGGGGCAGACTGACAGAAGCGTGGCTGCCATTATGCGCTTACGGCCCCTCCGACCACCAAACATTCGCACACAGCCATACAGGAGTGTTCCTATATTGGATATCGTGGGTTGGGGAAACCGGAGTACCCAGAGGAAACCCACGCGAACACTTAGAGAGCATGCAAACTCCACACAGAAAGGCCCCAGGCCGGATTCGAACCCACCACCTTCTTGCTTTGAGGCACTGGTGCTAACGACTGTGCCACCGTGCCACCCAAGTGGCATGTTTGATTTTGTCTGCGTTCGCATAATTGCTCGCTTCAAATATTCTTTCACAGGAAGCGATAACACCCGGTCTCCCATGCTCAGTTTTCTGACATTTACCTTGTACTCCTCCAATCATGTCGGCATTCTTACTGGATATGACAAACCGCATATCAATTATCAGTTCACTGTTGGGTTGTGAACAGCAAAACCGCCATTGCCACATTTTTGAAAACGAAGACAGCTTGTCTTCAGTGTTCAGTCCGTAGCGTCAAAAGTTTTCCAGTCAGCCACTTAATCTTGGCTGCAGTATCTCACCAACATCTGTCAGTATAATGCGCCTTAAACTCAAAACCTTCAAATGAAAGTTTTTTAATGCGAGGACAATTTATTTAGAACAGTTCATTCATTTATGCGAAGCAACATTTACGTATGCTAATTATTTACCCCCTGAATATTATTGAACTAAAACATAAATAAGTCTAAATTATTTGTATTTTGATTCAAAATCGTCTGGATAACGGCCTCTCTTGCTTAGCCTCTTTGTTGACTTACCTGGCGAGTCTTTTCCTGTCGGACATTTGGCCTGTTATTATCATCGGTGGGAGCTGCTGCAAGGAGTGAGTCATCCAGATAAACAGGAAGGCCAGGACTCAATTAAGCCCTGAAAAGACAAATCACATTACCTTAAATCAATTTACAGCGGATGATCTGGACTCATAGGGCACTGTGTCCTGGTCAGATACATAATCAGAAACCTTGATTCATAGCGAGATAAAGTACAGGACAGGAGGAACAATGTACAGTATATGTTTGATATGCCCTAAATGTTACTTTGATCATGATACATTTATTTAAAATGCGCACATAGAGAGACATTAGCTCATATTTGTTGATAAGAGTCACAGGCAAGGAGGACTGACATCCAGATGGTTTACTGAATATTTTCTGCTCTATGCATCCATCAGCCAAATATTGTTTGTGCTGGGTGGGAATTGCAAGGGAAAATGAAAAAAGAAAGGCTTCATAGGAAGTAATCAAATTGTTTAATTTAATATAGCAAAACAAACAGCCCACTGTATTTCATATTTAATGAAGACATACGTTTCATATACTTTCAGGTGTCTGATAAATCTTGATATGTGCCATAGTTAACTTTCAATTGCTAGAAAATTGCAAGATAAGGAAGAGGAATATTTTATTCACAGCCCCAATGAAACTGGGAGATTAATCACGTTTTTTGTTCAACATCATCACTAACTGTGGTATAAACTGCAGAATATTTAATTGCATTATTTGCACTGCAGTAAAGTCACATGCATGCTGAAAAGGCTCACTGTGCTATTTCCATAAAGGCATGGGTGTTGTCTTTTGGTGGTGGAACAATGCCATTTTTTCAGCATCGCGAAATGGCTGTTTTGGTACAAAACATGCAATATAGGAACACATCTGTATGGTTGTGTGTGAATGTTTGGAGGTGGTCGGAGGGGCCGTAGGCTCACAATGGCAGCCACGCTTCCGTCAGTCCGCCCAAAGGCAGCTGTGGCTACAAAAACGTAGTTTACCACCATCAGAGCGTGAATGTGTGAGTGAATGAATATTGTGAAGCGTCTTTGAGTGCCCAGAAAAGCAGAAAAGCGCTATATAAAACTGATGGATTATTATTATTTGTTCTTTCTTGTGGTTCAGTGTATTTTATAACGGTAAGTTACAATGCAGTTTCAAAAAGCAACTGCTGTGAGTCAGAGGTTGAAAGAACATGGAGACATATTACATACCCTGAATTTTATGTTACACTGAGGTCTAAAGGACATATTTGTCGTGCCACGCCCCCAATGGTCCGCATCCTCGGAATTCTGAGGAATTATCACTAATTATCCGTCATAACTGCCATCTGTTTCCAATTATTCTACTTCCAGTTTATAACCACATAAAACCCCTGACTCTGCGCCATCACAGTGCTAAGTCTCCTAAAGCTCATGTCTTGTATGGGCCTTTTCCATAGTGTTTTCGCGTATTGAAATGTGACCACTTTATGAAGCCGACTTTGTTAAATCAGCTTATTGTTTGTTCTATTTTAGGAACTGCCTTCCCTATTGGTTTTGTGCTTGCCTTTTTAACCTTTGTGGCTTTGCTACAAAGGTAAATAAAGCCAAGCACTTCTTTGCAATTGGATCCTGGCTTCCTTTCGGATATTTTTCAGTGCAAATACTCACGTGCACAGAAAAACCATTACAGAAGACTTTGGCAAAGACTGTGGATTCAGTAAAGATAACTGATGAAGGAGAGTTCGCCTCAAACCGCACTCAACCTGATATTCTCAGTGTTATGGCGCCGCAACAGAGGGAGAAGTCCCGACTGGGAGCCACCTTGGAGGATTTAGTCCATGGCTTCCCTGAGCTCGCCACCTCCTGCTCGCCTTTACCACCCACCGCTTCCGTCTCTCTTACAAGTCCACAGGCTTACACAGCCCCTCCCCAGGGTGACTCACCAGTACGATTGCCAGACCACTATGAGGGTTCCCCAACTGTGTGCAGAGGATTACTGCTTCAGTGCTCCCTCTACTTCGCCTACAACTCCACCCTCAGTGGTGCTGTGAAGATCGCTACAGTCATCACTCGTCTGTGTGGAAAAGCTCCAGAATGGGCTACTACTCTCTGGGATCAAACTGCCTACACCACCTATGACAGCTTCATCTCACAGTTCAAGGCAGTTTTTGATCACTCAGGGAAGAGGGCTGGAGATCGCCTGTTGGACCTGCAGCAGGGGTCCAGGTCGGCAGCTGAGTAGACCCTTGCCTTCAGGACCCTAGCTGCAGCCAGCGGATGGACCGAACTAGGGCTCCTGACCATCTACTGCAACAGGCTGCAGCCAGACCTGAAGGCAGAGATGATGTGCAGGGACCACGCTGCTTCCCTGGACTCCAATATAGACACCTCAATCTGTGTGGATCAGCTGCTGGCAGAGGGACAGCGGGGGAACCTCAGAGATCCCATCCAGCCGCCTAAGCTGGACCCAATGGAGATTGACTCCTCCAGACCTGCCGACCGACGTGACTGGAGGAAGTCAGGCACAGCACAGGAGGGAACTTAATCTCCTCACAGCTGATATAACAGCTTTAACTTCCAGCCCATTGGCTCAACACAACTATCACCATGGCAGCACTGGATGGGAAACCTTTGGGGAATGCAAGCATCCTCCACCAGTTGGCTCCAATCTCTCTGTTTCCAAAGGAGCCACCAGGAGGAGCTTCCACTCCTAATCCTTCCATTTTCCAACCACCCAGTGATCTTTGGCCTCCCATGGCTGCAAAGACACAACCCCATCATCTTCTGGCACAATAATCAGCTCACATTCCGGTCCCAATATTGTTGGCAGCACTGTAGCCCCCTCTTCCTTGCCTCCACTACAGTCGAGACATTGAGACTAAACAAGATGTTGACAGGGAATACTGGAAACTCCAGGAAGTCCTGGGCAAGACTAGAGCCACCCAGCTCCCTCCACATTGCCCATGGGACATTAAGCTCCTGTCCAGTGCTTCACCACCTAGAAGTCAAGTCTACCTTCTTTTGGTTGCTGAAACCCAAGCTATGGAACAGCACATTCAAGAAGCACTCCAGCAGGGTTTCATTTAGCCCTCTTCCTCACCAGCCTCAGCCAGCTTTTTCTTTGTCCAGAAGAAGAATAGTGGTCTTCGTCCCAACATAGATTATTGAGGGCTGAACAAAGTCACAGTGAGGTACCGGTACTAACTCCCTCTGGTTCCCAGCGTTGTGGAGTAGCTCCGAGGCGCAAAGTTCTTCACGAAGCTTGATCTCTGTAGCACATAAAATCTGATTTGTATCCAGAAGGGAGGTGAGTGGATGACAGCCTTCAGCACCACCTCTGGCTAATATGAGAAGAATGTGATGCCTTCTGGCCTTGTGAACGTTCCATCTGTGTTCCAGTCCTTCATAAATGATGTACTGAGAGACATGCTTGGGAGGTTCATCATTGCCGACATTGATGACATCCTAGTATACTCCCCAGCGTACGACAAGCATATCGAACATGTGAAGAAGGTACTCACACGCCTCCTGGATCACCAGCTCTGCGTTAAAGCCGAAAAGTGCATCTTCCACCATCTCCTTTCTGTAGTACATGATCAGACCAGTAGCAGCATGGCCAGTCCCACGGTCCCTGATGGAGCTCAGGCGCTTCCTGCAATTTGCCAACTTCGACTGCCTCTTTATCAAGAACTTCAGCATGATTGCCCAGCCTGTAACTGCCTTGTTCAAGGGAAAGTCTAAGGGGTCGGTGTGGAATTGCACAACGCGCCTTTGATTCTCTGAAGTACCTGCTCACAACAGCCCGCATACTTAAACTACTAGATCCAAAAAAGCCCTTCGTCGTAGTGGACGCCTGCTGTGCTGGGGTAGGAGCCTGAAAAACCTGAAAAGTTTTACTGCGGTCAACTCATACAGCACCTACACCATCATTAAGACCCCACAACAACTACCAACTGGTAAACTCCATCCATTACCAGCTCCACACCACCGTCTATCCAAGCGTGGCTACCCGTATCTAATGGCAATACTGCAATTGTGGTGACAATAGACCGTTCCTCTAAATTCTGCAAGTTTATTCCCCTCCCCAGCATGCTCTCTTCCTTTCAAGTGACAGAGGCATTGTTTAAGCTGGTCTTCAGAAACTTTGACCTTCTGGAGGACATCCTTTCAGAACATGGGTCCCAGTTCACCTCTTGGGTGTGGCAAGCCTTCTTCAGCAAGTGGGGAGCAACTGGGATCTTGACCAGGGAATACCATCCTGAGTCAAACAGGCAGTTGGAGAGCTATCCAGGATCTGGGGAGGTTTCTCCTGGAACCCAAGCCATTAGACGCCTGGTTCAGGCGCGCAGAGAAGCTGTGGACGAGCATCAATGTTCAGATCCAAAGAGCTCTCCACCACCAGAAGGACCAGGCAGACAGACGACGTCAAGGTGCCCCACACAACTAACCGTGGAATCGAGTCTGGCTCTTGACTAGGGACCTCTGCCTCCACCTGCCCTGTCGCAAGCTCAGCCCATGATTCATTAGCTCTTTCAAAGTCCTCCAGAGGGTCATTGATTCTGCTTACTCCCTCCAGTTGCCACCACAGTACAAAATTGCTAAGACCTTCCATGCTTCCCTCCACAGACCGGTGATCTCGAGTTCGTTAGACAGTACCATCCCCCCTGAAGATCCACCCCCTGCCATGGAGGTTGGTAGAACCCCAGCCTACCAGGTAGGGTACTGTCATGCCAAGCCCCAAGTGATCTGCATCCCTTGAATTCTGCAGAAAGGCCCGCTCACTAATTATCCATCATAATTACTAACTGTGTCCACATGAGAGCCCTGACTCTTGTAAAGTCTTGTAAAGCTCATGTCTTGTATAAGCTTTGCCATAGCATTTTCATGCATGGTAATGTAGGATCCTGCCTTTCTTTTTTGCTATTTTTCAGTGCACACACTTGTGTACGTAGAGAAACAATTACAGTATTACAGTTTATGGCCTACAGAGAAATTTTAATTTCCAAATCAACATGCTAATCTGCTATTGCAGCCTGAAAGTGTTGGTTTCACAATTCAAAGGCATAGTTTCAGACTGATAAAGGGTTGTGAATTAAAATCTGACCCATGCCTGGAACATGCTATTTTGGGATGTCCCTATTCTGTGCACTAAATTAAACCCAGTAAGAAGCCTTTATTGTTTACATTTTATTTTTATCCTGCTCATTAGTAGCTGCATCCTCTCTTCTTTAAGAGTAAAACATATTGCAGAGTGAAGAAGTTTCACACCACACCATCTCAGTAGCCTCTTCCTAGCAGCAACATTTTCCAAACAGTGTTTTGCTCCTTTGAAGGCTCCTGAATTCTAATTAAACCGAACAAAGTGGGCATGAAATGAATTTGCAGGAACTTCTATGTCATCATTATGCTTCAATTTTTTTTTAATTCTGGCAGAAACACGAGGTAGTTTATTTATTTATTTTTTATTTTTAATGACACAGCATATGTTGGTATGAGCTGAAGATGACTGCTAGTACACGACTGCTAGTACAAACACTCCTTTGTCACCACAGCTCTAGTCCGCATTCAGGCCAGACAGTTGGTTGCTTCAAAAGGTGAATGATCAACTGGCATTGATTGCGCAATAAGAGGCACTTCAGCAAACTGTAAAAAATGCACATTTGAACTGGCCATAAATGCTTAAACACATCCTTTTTTTTTTCCTAGATTGCTCTCCAAGAGCAAATTCATGGCAAGCTCTCAGAAGTGCATGTCTGATTTTCTGTCATTCTGAATTTGAATTTTTAAATTTTTTTAAAATCGATTCTAAACTATTTTTGCACGGTGCATGAAAGTTGCTCCCACAAGGAGCCACTGTATTGGCTTATAGTTGTGGTTTTTTTTTTTTTTTTGTTAAACTCTAATGGCCTGAAGTTCATGTGTCCGTTGATGGCCCCGCACTGGTCACAATCCCAAATATCGGCCAAATTCAGTCACAAGATATTACTATACTGCACAAATCATTTAAAAAAAAATTCAAACAAGATTATAGTGAAGATGTTGAAACTTGCTGATGATAATGTACCCCGAGTTTGTACTGTACATGGCCAAGCATATTTTGGTCACCAAATTTTGTTGCCACTTTTTAAACTTTCAACCAGTTGATTCATGTACAAATTGCAACATGTAGGAATATGTCAATAATAGTCCACACCTGGGCGTTGGCACACCACAAGTACATGTGGACTTCTAGGGATGCGCTCATCACAACCCCTTGCATACTAGCTGAAATTTTTGTCAGCAGCCCAAATTTGTCTGTAAACTGCGTAGATTTGGGGAAATCAAACAATGAGCTTTTCCAGTCAAGAATCTGTGCTGAGGTCAAGCCAAGAAATCAGTCTGAGAGCATATGAGGATGGTGTTGGTGGGTAGAATGTGGATGCCACAAAACTAGGGTGAATACACACTAACACAATGGGGATGAGGCAGGAGGGATGAGCTGGGAAACTGTAGCATGAAGAAATCAGAAGAGAGCAGGCTAGCCAGAGTGAGACATTCTGCCACTGACAGGAGGACAGACTCAAACTAACAAAAACACACTCAATGGGTTACGATGGGAAACCGGTGCGGGAAGGGCTTGGGGATCACACACGGGAATTGTTGAGGCAACAGGACAATAACTGAAAAATTGGAATCAATATATTAATGAAATCGAAAACCCCACAAACACCCAGGAAAACGGTGAGACTAATTTACAGACATGGATTTGTGTCAGTGGTTGAAAAATGTTAAATCGTATTTGTCACGTTTATAAGCTGCACACAATATTGGAATAATGCTGAATATTATATTCTCCCAGTATCACAGAAATTCAATCATCGCAATCTATGCATTTTTCTCGTCTACTTGAACTTGAAAGGCAAAAGAAACTATACCTACATGTAATAAAATATATCTTCATTTGCTTATTTGCAAAGGTTTTACCACAACACAAGTTTGCAGTAGAATATGATGCCTCCATTTTGAAAAAAAAAAAACATGAGCTACCACCTTCCATGATTATAACAAATTACCAATGCAATGTATGGATGGGAAAGAATAATTGATATGCTTTACGCTGAGGGATACTGTTATCTCAGTAAATGGATGAACCGGCAGCTTGAAGCATCATCAGTCAATGGCAGGGCAACTCAATTTTTTTTTTTAAAATGCAGAAAAAACATTTCACGTTTGCAATGACAGATGTGCAAATTGTCCAGACCATTATGCCATCATGAAACCAACTTATTATAACTGCTCAGAGAAAATCATCATTCTAACAATATTTTTCCAGAAAGATTTTTTTTTTGCCATTATGTATAGCCCTAATGGTTATTTTTTAAGCCAATTCTGAAAAGACAACCATTATTCTGAGTTAATTTCAATCATACATACTGTAATGCCACTGCCCTCATCTTCTCCTATCACTGGGATATTATAATGCGAAAACGCATCTAGTAAATTCCACATCATCCAGCACTAAAAGCAAAGGAAATTCTCTCTACAAACAAGACAAAGAGTAAGACATCACTTTCTAACATTAGTCAATGAAAAGACATTTGCATCCATTGGAAAAGCAATGAACTCGCCTGACAAAGGACAGATTTGCGTACCACCCCCATGATTGAGGCAGATGGTTCGGAAAGCAGGCAAAAATCCAAGGGCCGCACTGTGGCGTATGCAGAACTCCAGTCCCGGGAACTGCACATCAAATTTAAGCACAGCTTAGCAAGTGTTTTTTTGTTTTATAACAACATTATTATTTTTGAGAGAATTTTGGATGAGGAGTGTCAGCAGCTGTGGAAAGGAGTAAAACCAGTAGCAATTGCCTGTTTTTTAATCTCTAAAACTATATGATTAATTGATATACTGTACCTGAATAATTTACATCAGTCTTGGAGTGGAAAGTGACTGAATGAGATCATTGATTTTTTTATAATAGCATTTATCCTCCAGGCTATAATTTAGTCACTCCGCAAATGCTTGTCAGCCCAAGCAGGTTCAAAGCAAAGTAAACATATTAGGAGTAATTCACAACTTTGCTGCAAAGTATGCAGGCTGGTAACATCAAAAACAGTCTCAGGAAGGTGCCTTCTGAATCAGAAAAGTATGCATTAGTACGCCACCATTGACTTTACGGTGTCTTTTGGGTTTTGCTTCCGCAGGTACCCACTGGATTTTTCACATTTGATAGAGATGATTCATATTTTTCAACCATCTCACTTTGCTTTTGCTTAGGGCTGATAGAATATTATTGCAATTCCCAAAATGAATGTTATAATATTAAGATGTTTTGATGATACATAACTGAGTGTAATACATTTTAAGGACAGAACAATATTGCTCTTGTAATTATATGCAACGAATATGTGAAATATTACTCTGATGATTTATGTAAATGAAATAATTCATTCATTCATTCATTTATTTTCTATACCCGCTTCGTCCTCACTAGGGTCGCGGGGCGAGCAGGAGCCTATCCCAGCTGACTACGGGCAAAGGCAGGGACCCACCCTGGACAGCTTGCCAATCCATCGCAGGGCACAGACACCATTCACCGACCATTCACTCTTATTATTATTATTTTTTTCTTTAGTGAGGTGGGCCCTCTTTTGTTGTTCCATCATTTGCTGCATGGACCACTTTATAGATTCCTTTGCACATGTGCATTCCTGAAAAGGGTAAAGGCTGAGGTTTACTTGTTTACATTTAATGCACTTAGCCGGTTGAACAGTTCTAAAATTAGCTGTTCGGGAGTAGCTGTATTAGCTTATTAATCAGGAAAATAAATGAATAAATAAATAAATATTCACCTGGAATTGCATTGTCACTTATGGGCCTCCTCCTGCACTAAGACGCTATTTCATGTCCCTCCACTAATGCAAGGCCATTGTGGCGTATCTTTTTGTTCGTCTTTCCATCATGATTGCCTGTTTGACAACGCCATATCTGTCTCCTGCAGAGTGCCATATTATTTCCAGAACTAAACGGTTTCCTGTGAGAGCCTCTGTGACTGACTGATTGCGGCAATACTTTGCGGTGCCATACTGCAATTGTCGAGTTTTGGAACTGCCCTGCTGCCCAAGCTGATAAGAAATCCCTCGACCTGTATCTATAAGTGTACAAGACTGCAGCCTTCATGAGAAGCAGCGGGTGAATTTATTTGCATACCTCTTATGAAAATGGTTGCTATTTAGCTGATGGAATGCAATCTTCTCCAGTGCTATTCCATTTTAATATCATTAATTGATTGCTGATATTTTAATTTCAGTCTGGGAATAAAGGTAGAGTTTCTCTGCATTGACTAGCCTAGGGTGCGTCTCCCAAAGGCATAGTTACTAACGAAGTTAGCAACTAACATAGTTCGTCCATTCACAGTGAGTCGTTCAAACTATGAAAGTTAACATCTGTGATTTCAGGAAACGCAACCCAGCCTAGTAGGAAGAACTGCCTCAATAAGTTATGCCTAAAAAGCAAACTATGTTGAAAAAATACCATGTAGCTAAAAAAGCTGAAAAAATGTGCTCAGGTCATGATTTATTCTGGTATTATGAAGTGAGTTATGAACAGTTAGGCATGAGTTCTGGGGAGAAAGTTAGTTGCAGAGCTTGGTAGCTTGCTAAAATGGTAGCTAACCTATTTAAACTAGCTAAGTGACGGAATAGAATCAGGTAATATTGTAGTTTGGTGAACATACTGCCGTGGTAAACTGTGGAAAAAAAGCAAGTGTAGCTGAATGGGCCGAAACAATGCACTTTGGTCATGATTTGTTTAGCGCATTACGAGAGTGCCAAGATGCAAAACACTTGAAACAGGAGAATGTGCTGGGCAAGCTCACTAAGAAGGTAAATTTAACTGATGGCATAAGACTAGGTAACTATACATTTCGGGGATCATGCATTATAACTTTATATTTATGTGTCGACATTAGCGTCAACCAGACAGCCAGCCACTCCGATCCGCAACCACCCCAGCTTCTGCTGATTCAGGCCTAAACCAGCACAAATCCAGCACCGAGTCAGCTGCTGTCTTGGTATATGGGGCTGTCATAAATATCAGACACTGTTGGCCATACATACTGAAGTGGTCAGTGAGCGTATTACTCATTAAGGGAATGGCTAGTATTTGGTTTGGGAATAGTACAATTAAATCTCCTCAAATGTAGTTCTGTTTTTAATTTTTGAAACATCAACGTCTTAGCTTTTAATGCTGCATTATTACAGCTGTGTTAATGTTGCTGAGAGTGTTGATACAGCTAACATTTCTGTACCCTGAAGCGAGTGGCAAAGGCGGTATCCTTTAGTTGCGGAGCTTGGTAGCTTGCTTGTAAAAATGCCATTCAATGTAGCTAAGAAACAAACAAACAAAAAAAATATATAGATTAGGTTATGCAATACTTGGAGGACGAGAGTGGAAGCAGGCTTAAAGGTCAGAAATTTTTTTTTACACACTGACACATTCGGAGGGGTTATGTGTAGGCTTATATAATGTCATCTTTTGTAGGGACGGCCATTATTTGACTAATTAATTATATACCATGGTCTGGGTGAAATCTCTTTTCCGATTGGCTGGCAGGTAAACATTAAAACCGTTGATTTGTACAGACAGTTCGGCTACAGTAGTTTCACCATTTGAAATTCATCCACTAGCCAACCTGTAACCATAGCAAAGTTAGAGCACTGGCATTTGGCTGGGTATAACAGAATTCAGCCCATTTATCTCCAGTTTGGTGGCGTCAGATAAGATGCATCCTGCGGGGTGGTTAACAATAGGTATTTCAGCGATAATGGCCATAAATATTATCCACATCATGTATCAGCGACTGTTGTCAGTTATTTACAAGTTGGGAAACAGGCAAAAAAGGGCTGAAAAAGCTATTAATATATAAGAGAATCAGCTGAAAGAACATTTTGCAAGTAATTACATTAACTGGCATCAGATGTGTAACATGATTGGCTATAAAAGGGATGTCTTAGAGAGGCTGAGTCTCTCAGAAGTAAAGATGACCAGAGGCTCTCCAACCTGTGAAGGCTTGCATGGAAAACTTTAAAAACAATGTTCCTCAACGTGAAATTGCAAAGGCCTTGAAGGTCTCATCAGTGACAGTGCATGACATCATCAAACGATTCAGAGAAACTGGAAAAATCTCTGTGCGTAAGGGACAAGGCCAAAGACCTTTACTGGATGCCCGTGATCCTCGGGCCCTCAGGCGCCACTGCATCACTCATCGGCATGGTTCTGATATTGACATTACTAAATGAGCCCAGGAATACGTAAAGGAACCTCTATCTTTAAACACAGTCCACCGTGCCATTCACAGATGCCACCTAAAACTCTATCATGCAAAAAGGAAGCCATTGTTGAGCATGATCTAGAAGTGCCGCTGTGTTCTGTGGGCCAAAGCTCATTTAAAATGGACTGTTGCAAAGTGGTAATGTGTCCTGTGGTCAGACGAGTCCAAATTTGATATTCTTGTTGGAAATCATGGGCATTGTGTCCTCCGGGCTAAAGAGGAGAAAGACCACCCCTCCTGTTATCAGCTTTCAGTTCAAAAGCCAGCATCTCTGCTGGTATGGGGATGCATTAGTGCATATGCTGTGGGACACTTGCTTGGTTTAGCAGGACAATGCAAAACCACATACTGCAGCTATTACAACAGCATGGCTTCATAGTAGAAGAGTCTGTGTGCTGAACTGGCCTGCCTGCAGTCCTAATCTTTCACCGATTGAGAATAATTTGGCACATAATTAAACGAAAAGTCTGTCAAAGGAGATCCAAAACTCTTTAGCAGCTGGAAGCGTGTATAAAACAAGAGTGGGATCAAATTCCAATGGCTAAACTCAAGAAACTTGTCTCCTCAATGCCCAGATGCTTCCACTCTGTGTTAAAAAGAAGAGGGGATGCTACACCATGGTAAACAGGCCCCTGTCCCAACTTTTATCAGACCTGTGGCAGCCATCAAATTTGAAATGAGCTCATTTTGTGGATAAAATTATTAAATTTCTCAGTTTCAACATTTGCTATTTTATCTTTGTTTTATAGTGAATAAAATACTGGCTGGTGTGATTTGAAAGTCATTGCGTTTTGATTTTATTCACAATTGACACTTTGTCCCAACTACTGTATTTCAGGATTGGGGTTGTATGTAACTAGGTAAGATAGGGAGACAGAATTCATGAGAGGTTTATTTACGGAACGCAGAATACGGTACACCCTTGTGGAATTATGATTCCTCTCCTTTTTTTTTCCACATTTAGACATAATGACCCTAAACTCCTTTCCAAGTGCTAAATCTGGCTTAATCGGACAAATGGTTATTTGTTCAACCAAAAATAAGCCAGAATGCAGGAATATGCATCAAGCAGACAAATTAGTTTTCAGGATATCTTTTGGCAGATAGTACTTTTGACTTCAAGCCTGAGAACACGAACTCAGCCGAGCAATAATGATATACCAGGGGGTGGCCTAATATCAGAGCCACCCCTGAAATTGACTTCAACTTCCAAGTCTGTAAACTGCTATTGCAAAAGTATTTAAATCTGTATTTCTGAATAAATTTGATGCTAATTTGGGGTAAGTCTCAGAGGGAGAGTTTTAATAATTCCAAAGGGGTAAAATAGACGTGAATGTGTTGGCCACAAAAACAGCTAAATTATTTAATGAGGCAAGGGTAACAGTGTCAAAAAAAATTATGATAAATTGTAAGCACCAAAAAACAGTGACCACGAAAAAAAGCTCTCTGATAGGAACAAATGGAAATTTGGTAGGAGAGTTGCTAATATCATCCAGAAATACAGCTCTAAAAAGCACCACAGAATTGAACCAAACCAAAACTGAACCAATCTTAATAAATATGCCAAGAAGTAAGCTTCACAAAGCTGGTCTTTATCGTTGAGTTTCCAGTGAATTGACCACCACTGAAGTTCCACTGTTTTCACTTAAAAAATTTGCAGATCAAGGTATTAATGCAGATTACACAGAAAAAAAAAACGTTCAAGCACTCAATGCCATTTTGTAATGAATCAAGGTTTTCAAAGCAGTACGTGGGTCTAACTTCATGTAAGAAAAATGCTTAAATGCTGAAAGTGACTTACACCACTGAGTACGTTTCAGCTTGACTATATTAACACTCAGCACAAATGCAACAGTTTACAGACAAGAGGCCTGTCGGCCTAGAGAGCTCCGTTGAGGATGACTGAAATGTCCCTGTCATAACTCAATTTCTGAAATCCTTGAAAACTATTTCAATATTCACACATATGACGCCTTAATGAAAGACTGAACAAATCAGCATGAACACTGATTTTCTAAGTCCAAAATGCTGAATTTCTGAAAAACCGGGATGTAGAATGTTCTCATTTTTGCAGGGGATCATCATAACAACATGAGGAAGGCTCACAACAAATAAGACAAAAGGTTTTCTGACAGTTTTTGAGATAGTGATGACAGACTGATAAAATGAGTACAAACACTGATTTTCTCAGTCCAAAATGCTGAATATCTAAAAAACCAAGACACAGAATTTTCACAACGAATATTCAGAATATTCAGGAAGGCTCACACCAAATTAGAAAAAAGTTATCAAACAGTTTTTGAGATATTCAAATTAGAAGTGAAAAGTTGATGGCGGACAGATGGACGGACAAACAGACAGATGCTGGATGACTCAGCATTAGAAATGCTCTGCTGACTGTGACTGTTGTAGCAGTGGGGCTAAAAACTGAGGAACTTCTTTTTTAGAAGAATTTTACATCTGTGTGGTTCGCTAATTGCATGCCTTTTTCGACATATATTCCACCATAACTCCCTAAACTCTCTGCTGAACTTATTTGTTTATTTATTTGGACCTTCATTAGGAATACTGTTTTCTGTGATAATTATTCCGTAAAGATCTGTCATGTGGTAAATTGAGTTATATGAACCGTTGATTGGCATTCTTTGGTTTACTGTAGATGAATGGCCATCTGTTCCTTCTTGGTACCATACAGCATTTTTGTATTCCTCAGACTAACACCAATGTTCCCTGCTTCTGTTAATTCATCTTATTAAAATGAAAATTTTACATTTTTACAACAAGCCTTGGACGTTAAATGTTTCCACTTATGATGAGCGCTAGTTTGTTCTGTCTTGTTAAAGTGCCAGTAAATACCTTGCATGTCTTCAATGATATCTCAATTGTGACAACATATAAAAATGGTATCGGTAGGTAGGGAAATCATTCATCTTCACATCGATATGTTATACAAATTTTTACGACATCGAAAAATATGGATTTTGATGTTAAAATTTCACTCAACCCTCAAACTGTCGCGCGAGCGAAAATGTGATGTCATTAGAGTAAGTTCCCTTTCTTGTGTACCACGTGACGTAGCACACACAACAGCAATGGCGGAAAGAATCAAGTTGACAGCCTCGGAGAGAAAACGCCGGAAAATTGCCCTTGATGCCAAAAGAAGATGATCCCTAGTATATATTGGGAGTGCTATTGATCGGTGGAAGAGTCTGAGACAGCGACTGGGCATTGACAATGATGAGTTGGCCCTAACTTTGATGGATTAGTAAGTTGAAATACCGTGTTGGTTTTTCTTAGCAACATTTCTTGTGCTACTTGAGTTCATAAAAGTATACAACGTAAATGGTAGTGTGCCTCGAATGGGGGAATTATGTTTTGCTTATCGTGTTTGCCTACACATTCTCCAAAAACGTTCCTATCTGTCTTCTTTTTCGTCCGCACGACGCCATCTACAGTGCGCGATTTCGACCCACAATGCTTTGCGCGGTAAATAATCTAGCCAATCTATTTTTAGACCGGGAAACCCTTTTTTGAAAGATTGCATTTCCTAAGGTTATTTTTGGTCAAATATTTTTAATTTTTTTTGGGCCATATTACAGATGGCTTGATTTTTGGAATTTTTAAAAAAAAAAAACACATGCAAGGTATTTACTGGCACTTTAAATCATGATTGGCAAAGTTTCCTTGGTGATAATTTTTCAAACAAACTGTGTGAAACACTGATGATTTAATGGTACTGTATATTACTTGGCTTGAAAGCACCGTGCTCCTCATGGAGTTTCCTGAGTTTTGTGGAGATGCCCGTCTACAGGGGAGCTCATTCCTGCTTTAGATAAGATATTTCATTGAAGCCTGCAGGGTAATTTGTACCCATCATACTTACTTAGGAGCAGTGGGTAGCTCAACTGCAGCTCTTGGGGACCAATTCTAGTTTTAAAGCCTGAGTCTTGGTCAGGTGCACTGGAATGAGTGCACCAATACATTTCACATTTATAGTTCTTACACATTAACTGTAGTCCTGAAAGCGTTACACTAACTGAATTCTGCATTATTAACAAAATAGTTAATTTAAAAAAATGGAAAAAAAACAGGCAATTTTCATTGTGTCAACCATCATGCTTTGACTTGACATGTAATCTCTCACCAAACTGGGAGCTCAGGAATCATACTCGAGAATTCTCACCACGGGAGGCATTTAAGAGCACTTTTCCTGCTGAAAAGCAGAATTACTGCACATCCCAGAGGACAGAGGATGGAGATCCGTTTCTGTCTTCCACAGATCTCCAGTGATACACTCATCATTTTTGATGTTTGATGTTTGCTATGGTAAATGTTTCCCTTTTGTTCATTGTCCCTGACCTAATTGACCCCTCAGCTTCTGTTCATGTACAGCAGTGTGCAGTGATGATTATACACCACCACTTTCATCTCAAAGGGGTCCTAAAATATTACTTCTCTGTAATTATTTGGGGGAAATGTATTGAAAAATACTATTATAGGCAATGAGAAGAAAATAAAAATTATTCCCACAAGAATAGTGAGGTAAAAATATGGGTAACAAACAAAAACCATGAAAACATCCATTTTTAATAACAATAACAATTGACAACAATTTTTGTCACTTGATTGCATGTTTGAAAGCTCATTGTTTGATTGCTCGTGCTAAAAAATTGTTTAAACTGGTTTGAGGCAACATAATTCAGCAAAATTACAACATTGTACCTCTGATGGTCAGTTGTTCCAGCATATAAGGTGGCGTGAACTTTGAGCAGCGTTTCAGTGTTAAACACGATATCACAATGGAAGGAACTCTCGAAGATTGTTTCTTGTTACAAAATATCGTGGCCTTTCATGATGCTGAAGACGTTAAATGTTGCCATGGCACTGTAAGAAGCATCATCAAGCATTTCAGCGACCAATCAACTGAAAACTAGTGACAACAGAGGTGCAAGCGGAAGCTAAATGCCTCTGATGTCCGTCATCTGGGTATGACAAGTAAAAACAAAAAATTTGATTGACATCAGGACAACTCTGTGAAGTGAAGAGAGGAAAGTACCAAGATAACAAGACCTTGTATTTCTAGACACCCGTGTGAAAAATGGGCTGATGGATTGTGTTGCTGCCAAGAGCTGGTCAAAAAACACTTGAGTTTGCTAAGAATTTCAAGGATTGGACACCAATGGACTGGGAACAATTCCTTTGGACTTATGAATCAAAATCCTAAATTTTCTAACCCAAATGCAGAACTCATGTGCACCGCAGAGTAAAACAGATTGGTGGTAATATTATGGTTTTTGGTTCAGTCTGCTCGAAAGGAGCCGGTGATCTCAAATAAATAAAAAAAATCATGGATCACAGAAGTATCACAGTATTCTTGGGAGGCGCACATTGCCATCTGAAAAGAGACTGCTTGGTCACAGATTTTATTTTCAACAAAATCATGACCCTAAACACACTTCTTAACATCTGGTGACATAAAGGTTTTGACTTGGCCTGCTCAAAGTCCAGACCGTAATCTGATTGAACAAGTCTGTTGTAACATTGAAAGAATCTCTTTGGAATGAACGTCAAACCATATGGAATGGATTAGCAGGTGAGGATATTAAAAAATGTGAAAACTATACCTGACAGATTATGCTGTCTTCAAAGCAAAGGGTGGTCCCACTAGATAATGACTTTTTTTCCCCTCAAAAAGACATTCTTGTTTTTGTTTTTAATATATATTGTTATCTGTTTACTTATTTTCATCAATATAATCCAGTGGTTCTCAAACTCGGTCCTGGCGCCCCACTGTGTATGCTGGTTTTTGTTCTAGCCACAACTGCAATTCTAGGATTTTAAAAAGCTGTTACTTTGTCTTAATTAGCATTATTCCATGTTTTCTTAAGTCACATTTGGATGGGCATATCCATTCTGCCATGAAGAGTAAGAACCCTTGAACATATTGTGCAATATTCAATATTGCTAGGATTTTCAGGTGAAAACATTTTTAAAATAGATCAAATTAGACTCTGAGAAAATCAGTAAGCCCCATATTAGGTTTCTGAATACAGGTGTTTTGAGTTTTTCCCAAATAACCTGCCTGAACCAAATAAAATCAACATAAAACACAACAGGTGTGACTCCATTGTTTGCCAAGTAAATTGTCGGGTTTTTGCCACCATGTTTCAAGAGTTCCACCAATGAGGAACCTTTTGATTATTTATGTTGAATAAATGTTTGCTTAAATTGTTTCCCTCTGCCAATATTTACAATATATCTCAATGAGGATATTTGCATAAATGCACCTCATTAAAACAAATCAACAGCTTGTTAAAATCCTAAGATTGCAATTGTAGCTGGAACAAAAACCAGTATGCACAGGGGGGTGTCAGGACCGAATTTGAGAACCACTGATATAATGCAATATTACATGAAATAAATGCTTGAATAGTACTTGGTTTCTGATTTTTTTAATTTAATTAAGTCTATAATCACCACTGCACACTACTGTACACTTCCGATGTGCATTTTATTAATTGGCTGAAGTAATGTGTAAATTTAAGCTCCCAAAAATCAAAGAATTTGAATGTATATTGGAATGAATGCTGCAAAATGTTCTATAGGCTGATTTCATGGTTTGCTTGTTTTTCATTTTTCTAGGATACATGCTTCTTTTTTGCAAATGTGGTGTATTCAGCTATAATAACCTAAATGGAAATCAGACAATTCTACTTGGCTACTTTTCCATATGTTGAGAAATGCATTCTACACAATCAGCAGACTCGTGCTTTCTATACCTGCACTGAACATTACGTTCGAAGAGAAAATGAAACACATCATAACACAATAATAATACTCTTGTGTTTCAAAAGATTGTCATTTTTATGGGTGCATTTCCAATGGAGAGATTTCAGTTGTGGATTCAGCAGTTTTACAGGAAACGCACAGCAGGACATTCAATTACACTGTGGGTGTTCTGGTCTGTATGAAGGGTAATAATTTGAAGGGAAAAGCTCATGCTTCATAATGGCAGCCAACAGCTCCAACAGAAGTGGCTGCTTGCAGATCATCTGACAGATGATGACAAAGACTTGAGAAGACCTGCTGAGTTATAAAGAGAGCAGCGGTGGTTCCAGGGCCGGAAGGTGTTCTAATAGACAAAGACAGCGACTGGCAGCAACAGTAGCCTGCTGTAGTCAGTGCTTATGTTTCTGCATGACGCGTCTGGCAAACGCTCTGTCCATCTATTATCTAAACCACTTATCCCTGGGATTTGTGCTATGCGACAAAGCCAGAGTACCTTGAGGAATGCCACTGTGAGGTAGCGTTCAGGAACCAGAAGCTAGACCAGAAATATCCAGTAAACTTGTTCTTTATTGGATCTGGGGTGGAACCCCTGTAGGGCAGTAAACAACAGGACTGAGTCAACAATCTGAAATCAGAATCCAGTAGCTGTAATCTAATTCGTACACAGGGCAGCAAAGACAAAACTCAGGGTCGGGCAAAGAAGGTACGGTACACGGGCACAGGAATATTAAAGGTAAAGCCAAAATCAAAATCCGGGACATTCCAGTCAGAAGTATAACACGAAGAGTACAAGGCATAAATGATCACAGCACAGGGAAAACATTCTGACAAGAGCTGGAAGTGAAATGACTGCTTAAATATGCATACAGGAAGTCACATACTATAATAGGGAACAGGTGAGCTGGATCAGACTGATTAAAAAGGAATGAACGAGAGGAAGTTCCTAACCACATGAAATTGGCAAAAGCCAAAACGCGAACAGGGATCACACTGACAATCTATGACAAACAGATGACCCTGGTTAGGGGAGTTCTAAAGTGCACAGAGTGAGAGACAGAACAGTGATTAACAAGGTGCAGAGAATCTGCTGAAGCACAGCGAAGTAAACTGAGCGAAGGCAAGGGGCGGAGACTAGAGCAGAGCGAGTGCTGAGAGCTCGTTAGTCAATCAGTAATGTGCAGCTATACAATCCCTCGTGCTTGTTAGTGAGTTAGTACTATAAACAATGTTAGTTAGTGTTAGTAATTTGTCAAAAATAATAAACTGTTAGTATTGTTAGTAAAGATAGAACAGTCAGGAGAACAAAGCAAACGAGATTGGAAGGAATGTTTGGAAACCCCGAAACCATGAAATCACCTGAAACTGTGGCACACAAGACTGGGGAATAAAACTGTCTCAGAACACAAGACAACACTGGGGAGACAATGTGAAATGTAGGGTATGAGAATAACAAAAACCAGAATGATAACTAAACTGTGAATATGGGAAATAGCAGGCAAGGACATAACAAAGAAAGACATGCAAAATACAAAACATGGCATGGACTAGGTCAGAAAACATGGCTTGGAATCAAGGTCATAACAAAAACGTGGTCAGGAAACTGCAGAATCATAACAGCCACGTGAATTCAGGAACACGTGAAATGCCACGCAGGTGAACCGCAGAATTCACTGTGCCAACCCGGAGGCTGAGTTGCCGGTAACAAATGAGCCAACCTAAAATTCAGACTTTTTTGTGGAGTCCACCTTAATTTAGCACCTAATCAGCAAATATGTCCATGAAGACCTGTAACCTTCAGAGATTGTGGCGGGCGATGCTAAATGGGTAGTAATCTACACACCTTGGCATGCCTGTAGCAAAATTAAGCCATGTTCAAATGGCTCTAACCAAGTCTATTTGGGACAACATGTACTCTCTTAAAGTTCTGAAAGCTGCCTTTTAGGACTGATCTGACACTGAGGATTTGGAGTATGTTTTAAATAGCAGTTTTCTCTTTAAATATCCCCTTCAAATAAAATTCTCCTTGAATTTGTGTGCAGTGTAAAATGCACTGCACTTGAGCATCCAAAGCATGTGATACTTTTTAAAGACTGGGTTGGATAAATCTCAGCAGGATCCTTGTTAAATGTGTGACCGACGCTTTATTTATAGGGCCAATTAGCCATATTCAGAGTCTCTCTTTGAACTTATTAGTTGTAGCTCAGCTCACTGATTGTCTTTCACCAGTCTGTTTTTTTAGCCTGAATTTAACACTTTAGAGTCATTCATCTCTTTCCGATTAATCTCACACATCCATTTATTTCCAACGGATGCTAATGAATTGAAAGGAGAGAAGGGAAGTAAAACTGGCGACATCTCGGTCTGATTCCCATCAGAAGGAAAAGCCATATCAACGGATATTAATGGCTCATACTCTTGCTATGTAGGTAAGGCTAACAAGCAAAGCAAGTGAAGTGAAGGGATACACTGAGGAAGAAGTTGCTCTCATCCCCTCCCAACGTTTCCCAATTTTTAACAATAATTCAACACTTAGCAATGTGCATGGCACCAGCACCCTCATAATAAAGTGGATCAGTCAGTAGAGGGCGCTAACACAATAGAAGGGGCCTATTGGAAAGATCACTGCGAATTGGGACATGGTATGTGCACAATCAGTGTAGCATATGGTGAGCTACATCCGTAAACAATCACCAATTGTGTACATGTGTCCATTAGGGTGAGATAAGCAGGCTTCCTTTTAAAGTGAGTATCTATTATCCAGCTGTTTAGTTGTCCTTTAGCATCACTTTTAAAGCAATAACAAAAGTACAAAGCAGCTACATGTTTATTAGTTTTAGTTATACAGGAGGCAAGGTGGGCAAATTTTTATCCATATCACAGTATATGCACTATATAGAGGATCTTACATTAATGGGCATGTCATGTGAAAGTTATGAAACGAGTTGAGAAAATTTTGTATTTGTTGCGAGCTTTACCAGGCAATAAACCCAATATTTACTGTACGAGTTTTATAACTTTCATATGACACGACCAAGTGTATAAAATTCTATTAATCACATAACTCAATTGCGTAATTTTAAAGAGAACAAACTTAATTTCTGTTAGCACTGTCATGGTTATTCCCATTATGTTAGCATTGAGCTAACACCATCATTCCGGTACTAGTCACAAATATTCATGGTTGAACTCGCCATGGTTTTTAAATTAAGTCAACTATATTACATAATGGTTATGGAAAGGTACTCCTTACATTCTGGCTAACTAGCTCAGTAAAGATAACTTCCTCATAAAAGTGGTACTTAGCTTGCTCGTTACAGCGCAAAGCCATATCGATTTAACCAATATTACACTTGGTATTCAGTTTCAGTAAATATTAAGGAAGTAATGTAACGCAGAATGATATTTTTTTCCCATACTCTTAGCGAATGAAATTTTTGCATACTTGATATTACCCTTAGGTAATATCAAAGACATGTCATGAGCTGGGCTAAGGGAAAAGTACTGGCTATGTGATACAGTACAATCTACACTCCTTTTATCCTTGTTGTTAAAATGTCCGACCACTGGAGGTGGTCATCATTTAAATATAAACTATTATTAACCAAGTTAACCATTGTCAACTACCAATGATTAACTGAAATATTGATAACTTTTTTGCGTAAAAATATTGGTTGCATATGTTTAAAACATGGCTAAATATAGAAGGCACGCTATCCCTTTTGTTCAAACAAAACAACCAATAAAGAAAAAACTATCAAACTCATCCATATCTTTGCACTTGATCACTGATTTTTTATGAGCCAAAATGGCAAACTTCATTGTCGTCTCAAGTTGTATGGAGTGAAGAAAAGGGGCTAGGACACGTGAGAAAATGGTGAAAGGACTTTGCATAATGATGAGCATACCCCAATCACCAACACAATCACATAGTCCATGAAGCTTAGGCCTCTATAGGCTCAGGATCAACTGTATCTCAATCATTTGTGCAGGTAGCTCAGTATTGCAAACTCGGCCGCGAACGATGCCAACTGGGACTAAATTAGCAAGCAAACCACCAAGATTTTCGTAGAAAAAATAATTTAAATGAGGCTTGGCGAAAGTTCAGTCAGGAAGACTCTCTCTCTTTCGCACGTAAACTCTGTTTATTTTATTCACGCATGTTCTCTCGTAAATCTCCGCAGTCAATGTCCGGGGCTGTCAGTTGAGCAGTCAGCTGGCGTACCAGCTGATCTCTTCTATCCAACCAGGGCACCACCTCAGTCACGTTGCTAGCCAATCGTTCTGCTGCCGTCTTTTTAAAAAATGTCATTCTCTCCATCCTAGTTCACCCATGCTGCCGTTCACTGAGATAGCTCTGCTCTATCAATCGACGCTCACTCCCATTTCTAGCATACGCACTGGCCGCATCATCCAGTCCACACTTTTGGCCTCCCGGCCCTACGCTCGTTTAACTCCAGCTTCAGCGAAAGCTCCTTTTACCACAGGCTGATCGCCTCCATGCCACACCTCATTGCTGCAGTAATTCATGCAAATGGAGCCCCTACCATGTATTGAGTGTTGTACATGTTCATACTTGCATAGTCCATTCTGAAGTAATGTACCGTTTCTGAGATCTTAAACTTTGGGTTTTCACTGGCTGTCAGTTGTAATCATCAGAGTTGGAAGAGGTGGACATTTGAAATGGTTAGTCTGCGTGCTGTGAATAAGTATAGTATGAGCTTCGCTTTTGAGTTGAGTTACTGGGATTAATCGGGTTTTGATGATGTTCTGGTTTGTTGAGATGCTCCAGTATAACACCAGAATATAACATGCATGGAGGCTGACTGGTCAAATTTCAAAATAACACAGACTCATTTGGCTAAAAGGCAGCCTGCGCAGATTGACCCACGTTACGAAATGGGCTAATCAAAGTATTACTAAAAAAAAAAAAACGCTCATCGTTGTAGCGCATAAATTGCAAGCTCGGTGTTCATTCAGTGTGTTGTCAGTTTAAAATGACACTGCTTATTTCTTTGGATTCTGTGGATTTCCTCATTTGACGTATCGTTGGTATACATGGCACAGATCCAGTAGAAATGCTTGCAATAGAGCTCTAATATTATGTTATGCTATGTTTTGCTATATGCTTTAGTACTTGATTGGTGCTTGGATTGTGTTCGGTTTAGGAAACCGCAGTGAGTTTTATCAGAATTCATCCCTTGAGCATATGCCGAATGAAGATGTTGCTATTAGGAATCGTGCTGCATTTATTATGCATGTTAATTGCCCTTGGTCTGGGGGCCCGTGGTCATAAGAGGTTGCTATTTTTTTCGTAGCCTGTATATCTTTTTCAACTGATTCGCTTATTTTCCCCAAAGTCACGTGTCCAATTCCCATCCACTGAGTTCGGCCTCCTCTGTGCCTAAGGTGCATGACGTTATATCCCTGGATCAGGGCCATCGCCCAATTTGAAATTCTGGTCAAAACCATCGACTCATTGGATCGGCATGTCTGGTTTGTTCCTCCATTTCTCTTCAGTTTTTACCGATACTGCCCTTCCGTCGTATGGTGATTATTTTCCAGGTCTTTGTAAATGGCCTCGGTCTTTGCCTAAGACCGAATTTGCCTAATTCTCAGCACTGCACGAAATTTAACCATTGCCATGGCCTGTTGCATTTGTAGCATGTTCTGGCATTACATAAGTATCACAGTTCTGTATGACAATGAAGCCACAGGAATCATCATTGTCAAAAGTCAGGGTGGCATAGTGGTTAGCTTGGCTGCTTGCTTCTCAACAAGAAGGCTGTTGGTTCAAATCTGGCCTGAGGCCTTTCCACCTGGAGTTTGCACATACTCCCTGTATTTGCGTGGGTTTTCTCTAGGTACAGTTTCTAATTATTTAGATTTTGCTAGTTTCTACATGAGTACGGGTCTCGCTTTCTCTGCTCTAAAACTGCATGATTTGCAGGAGGATGTTTTGTGTTTCTCTGCTTTCGCCAACTTCTCTGCTTTTTGCAAACTTGTTTCAGTCAGTTGCTACTGTCTGCACATCTATTGCAATTATTTGTAACTGTAATATATATGTCTGTCTGTCTGCTTGCATGATTGAACAACTGCTGATCGGATCATCTGGATTTTTACATGTCATGTATGTCCACCGTTTCTAGGTCCTCCCCTGAGATGATCTGTATCCGGATTCAGATCAGGATTTGAGAACCGTTTTTTGAATTTTCCTCCATGCGTCAGCCCGTATTACTCAAAGAAAAATAATTTGCTTATCGGTTAACTTGAAAGTTTTACTCATTGTCACCACTGCAAATGCCTTTGGGGGGAGGGTCTGCAAGTCTTTGATTGTCTTGTTCGTCATTGGTTGATGTTTGTCACTTTAAACTCCACTATAAATGAGGTCTAATAGCTGGGGTTCAGTGAGTGCAAAATGTTTTGACCCATCTTTTCCAAGCCTATTTCTAATTGCCCCCAAGCAATCCCTGGGTCATTCGTTCAGAATAAGTACCGCTCTTCAGCGGCTATGGTTGGCATACGTCCGGCCTCTCTAACAACTAGGCCGCGGGTCATCTTCAGAATGCGCATCCTACATTCGCAATGAAAGAATTTGCAATCTTCAAAGCCCAAAGATCCCTGAAGCCTTTTCAGTACATAAGAGGTCTGGTAGCTGGTGTTCAGTCTGGTGCTAGAAGTTCTGACCTACCTTTTCCAAGCCTATTTTCCAATCCTGTCCTGACGAAGGCTGTAAGGTCGAAACATGTTGACAACTACTAGTCAGAGTTAATAAAGTCTTTCTTTTACTTTTTGTCGAGTGCCTGGATCTATCCTTTTTTATTCCTATTTTTAAATCCTTCCATTAAACTGCTGCACAAAGGTTTTCTCAAGGTTCATCCCCCCATCACTCTCTCCATGTAAGGTAACGCTCTGGAACCAAACCCGAGAACACAGGATTGCAATAAAGGAGATTTTATTGAGCGAGCGGGGTAACCCCCGCAGGGCAGAAGGCAAAAGTACAGAGTTCACAATTCAAAAGTCAAACTCCAGTGGGGCAGAAACAGTCGTAACCAGGGCAGCAAACACAAAAATCGTAGTCAGGCAAAACAGATTCGGTACACAGGCAGTGGTTTGTAGGAGAAGCAAAAATCAAATACCAAAGGGCAATCAGAATCGTTAACAGGGCAGCAATCCACAAAATCGTAGTCAGGCAAAACGGTTCGAATACACAGATGCAACAGTAATCAATGAAGGGCAAGCCAAAAATCAAAAGTCGGACGGTCCAGTCAGAAGAGAAACGCAATGAGCACAAGGCGGGATAATGAGCAGCACAGGTGAGTACAAGAGACGTTCTGACAGGGAAGTTCTGTGAAGTAACACCTAATATACACTTCCAGGGAGATCACATGGTACATAGAACGCAGGTGCAGGAAATGAGACTCATTACAAAGGGTGGAACAAGAGGGAGAACCTAACCACAAAAAATCGGCAAAAGCCAAAACGCGGACAGGGATCACGAGACGATCCTATTGACAAACATACGGCTCCGGTCAAGGAGTTCTAACGTGCGTAGATAATGAGAGAAAGGACAGCGTAATATGATGTGAAGATTGCACAGAAATGCAGCCGCGAAGATTAGGGAGAGACAAGGGGGAGAGATTAGAATAGGGCGAGTGCTGAGAGCTTGTATTAGTAAGTGCAGCTGTAAAATCCCGAGTGTTCGTTAGTAAGTTAGTCTTATATACAATGTTAGTCTTGGTTAGCAAATTAGCAAAAACAACAAACTGTTAGTATGTGTTATTAATATAGAAAAAGCAAGAGGAAGGAAGTAAACGAGATGGGGAGGGAAGATTGAAATCCAGAAACCATTAAATCACCTGAAGGAGTGGCACGCATTACTGGGGCTGTGAGCAAAGACAAGACCAAGGACCAGGCAGGGGGAGACAAAGTGCAATGCATGATGGAAAGCAAGACATGGACTGGATAAAAGCTATAGTAAAATGCAAAATATGGAAAAGTAAAACTGAGACAATACATAAATGAATCTATTACCAATTCACAGTACACATATCAAAGAATAATCAGACATGGCAATGATTCAAATGCCAATAAAACATAATATCAAAGCATGGCAAAAAGAACAAGACATGGCAAATCAGAGCATGAACATGGCGAGACAGATCAGAATCATAACACTCCATCTCGCATAGGTTGCTAGTAGTCCTGAGTCCTTAGGCTGCTCTTCAACTTATGGACTCTTTTGGATTGTTTTATTTTTTTTTAAATACCGGCCCGTCCGTCCGTCCGGGGTCATATCTCAAAAACCGTTGAGAATATTTCAGCCAAACTTTGTACAATCGTGAACCATGTCAGATACTACATGTCCAGTCCATTTTCAGTTTTCTGGGATGTCAATTTTCTGACATTTCCATGGAAACGTCACTTTTTGTACTTTGTTCTATAGTGGTCAATGGGGACGTTTTCTCGAAAACTTCTGCACCTAGTTGAATGACATTTTGGTTGTAGGTACTCCTGACGATACTCTTGAACGAGTTCGAAACCCAATTCCGAAACTTTTGATTCTTGAGACACTGAGGACATGATGAGAATATATGAACAAGTGACAGCCTCAAACCTGAAATGATAACCTGAAGACCCTCTAAAGCTCCATTGAGACCACTTCGCAGAATCTTCACTCAACAACATCTGTGGTATAAGTGAGCAATTTTTTAACTATTATGTTAATGTTTTACTGCTTACTAGAATGCCCCACTTTCCTTTTGCATGGTGGATATATTAATATGGAGTTATTGCCCTTAAATCTTAATTCAACTTGGTGCAAAAATTGGCTGGGACGCTTCAATGGGTTGTATACTGAATGGACCTTTATGGTACTTCATTTGAATATGACTGCATATTACATTTCCATATAAGCGGTATTTTCCATTGACATTTATTCAGCGACAAATGGGAAGCGGGGATATGTGAGCTTTGCTCGCTTTTTTCTTGTCCCTTTAGCTTTATGGGTTTTAAGGAGTGGCGAATCTACCACGTCGAGCTCATTTGATCCATTGAAACACGTCACTTACTCCATTTGACCTTTTCTACGGACTTCTACAGTCTTTATCTGAAACACTCTAAAGCCGGCGGTGGTCGTGTTATCGCTTGCTCAGGTTCTCAAATTTGCCCTTTTAGATCCATGTGTAAATATTTAAAGATTAGGCCTCTGTCTGAAGCCGACTCTCCCCTCTTTCTCACCCCAGACGGTAAACCCATGGTTAATGCTGGTTTAGCTCCTTTTAAATCAGACCCTATTGAGATGCTATTTAGCCCCTCAGCATTATTCAGGTCATTCCTTCAGGATGGGTGCCGCTACTTCGGCGAATACACATGGAATATCTAGAGTGCCTCTCCAACAACTGGGCTGCTGGTCATCTGCATATGGATCCTACGTGCGCTCTGAAGCATCAACAATCATCGAAGCCTAAAGAATCCCTGAAGCCTTCACAATTCATGGCAAGCTCGGAAATAACTGGTGGTTGGTGGTTGGCATTTTGGCTTTTTTGTCATATGCTAATTGCATGTGGGGCTTGCAGCCCCATAGCCAATGCTGGTAATCGTGTTATCGCAAGCAGGGCTTTGCAGCCCCTAAGCCATTGCTGGGAACAAGATCCCCCCCAAAAAAATGCAGCATTTTAGCCAACACAGGCTATCATCGAGAAAAAAAGAAAAAAAAACGCTGGGCTTTGAAGCCCTTAACATTGCTGTCTTATGTCCGGATTTGTTGTTTAGACCTCTTTGGTTTTTCTGTCACACTCATCACATTTTCTTCTCTCAGTAGCCCGTGCTCCTCCATCTGTTATGTTGTTCCTGCTTGGTGAGTATTCTCACCTTCCTTTGGGGATTCATCAGGCTGTGCTTCTGGGGGCTTCCGCCCCTCATTTTGGGGGATTTCCTGCTGCTGCTCCGAGCCGTTCTCCTGCTCTACGAGTCTTCCCGAGGAGTCCGAGCGCCAAAGACTTGTTTGATTCTAAGCGTCTTTCTCCTTTATGCTCAAAGCATAATGAATATTTTTCTGATTTCACTCGAGTCTCTCCTGATCAAAATTATTTGGGAATGATACACAATTATTTTAATCATACACTCAACAAAAATATAAACGCAACACTTTTGTTTTTGCTCCCATTTGTCATGAGATGGACTCAAAGATCTAAAATTCATTCCAGATACACAATATTACCATTTCTCTCAAACATTGTTCACAAATCTGTCTAAATGTGTAATAGTGAGCACTTTTACTTTGCTGAGACAATCCATCCCACCTCACAGGTGTGCCACATCAAGATGCTCATCAGACACCATGATTAGTGCACAGGTGTACCCTAGACTGTCCACAATAAAAGGCCACTCTGAAATTTTCTCACAGCAAAATGCCACAGATGGCGCAAGCATTGAGGGAGCGTGCAATTGGCATGCTGACAGCAGGAATGTCAACCAGATCTGTTGCTCGGGCATTGAATGTTCATTTCTCCACCATAAGCCGTCTCCAAAGGCGTTTCATAGAATATGGCAGTACATCCAACCGGCCTCACTACCGCCGACCACGTGTAACCACACCAGCCCAGGACCTCCACATCCAGCAGGTTCACCTCCAAGATCGTCTGAGACCAGCTACTCAGACAGCTGCTGAAACAATTGGTTTGCATTACCAAAGAATTTCTGCACAAACTGTCGGAAACCGTCTCAGGGAAGCTCAACTGCATGCTCGTCGTCCTCATCGGGGTCTTAACCTGACTCCAGATCGTGGCCGTAACAGACTTGAGTGGGAAAATGCTCACATTCGATGGCGTCTGGCACGTTGGAGAGGTGTTCTCTTCACGGATGAATGTCGGTTTACATTGTTCAGGGCAGATGGCAGACAGCGTGTGTGGCGTCGTGTGGGTGAGCACTTTGCTGATGTCAATGTTGTGGATCGAGTGACCCATGGTGGTGGTGGGGTTATGGTATGGGCAGGTATCTGTTATGGACGAAGAACGCAGGTGCATTTTATTGATGGCATTTTGAATGCACAGAGAAACCGTGATGAGATCCTGAGGCCCTTTGTTGTGCCACACATCCATGAACATCGCCTCATGTTTCAGCAAGGTAATGCATGGCCCCATGTTGCAAGGATCTGTACACAATTCTTGGAGGCTGAAAATGTCCCAGTTCTTGCATGGCCAGTATACTCACCGGACATGTCACCCATTGAGCATGTTTGGGATGTGCTTGACCGGCGTATACGACAGCGCATACCAGTTCCCACTAATATCCAGCAACTTCGCACAGCCATTGAAGAGGAGTGGCCAACATTCCACAGGCCACAATTGACAATCTGATAAACTCTATGCGAAGAGGATGTGTTGCACTGCATGAGGCAAATGGTGGTCACCCCAGATACTGACTGGTTCTGAGTCCCCAGACCCCCAATAAAGCAAAAACTGCACATTTCAGGGTGGCCTTTTATTGTGGACAGTCTAAGGTACACCTGTGCACTAATCATGGTGTCTGATGAGCATCTTGATGTGGCACACCTGTGAGGTGGGATGGATTGTCTCAGCAAAGCAAAAGTGCTCACTATCACACATTTAGACAGATTTGCGAACAATGTTTGAGAGAAATGGTAATATTGTGTATCTGGAATGAATTTTAGATCTTTGAGTCCATCTCATGACAAATGGCAGTAAAAACAAACGTGTTGCGTTTATATTTTTGTTGAGTGTAAATCAGAAGCAGCCCTGCCCATGATTAAGTCAGAAAGGGAGCTGTTTGAACCACACACAGCGGCTGTAATACCATTGGTTATATGCTACGTTAACCTTCATGAAAATTTAGTTGAATAAAGTTTGACTATTGAAATTACATTAGCTAGCTATCCAGTGAGAAAGTGACTTAACCCACTGACTGCTACTTGTGGCCCGTTGTGCTTGCAAGCTGTTATGTTAGTTATCAGTTCAAAACCAGCAGAGCTCCTAATTCAGTACAACACTAAAACAAACGATAACAAGAGAATCTAGCTGCGCAAAACACATGGATGTATAGGTTTAATCACCTAACAATCTCAAATCAAATTTCATACTCATAATTTTCTCTATGTGTTAATCTCTGGCCAGCTGCGAGAAGTCGTGACAAATAGCACAGTAGAACTGAATGGACAGCCGAACACAAGCGTTATCTCCAAATTTTTTATGCCATCCAACCAAGAAATCAAAATCGTCGATGCCCTCATGAGGCACAGAAGCTGGTGGTTGGGCAAACTACGTAAACATGATCACTGGATTCTAAATGCACAGTACACAACCACCCTATTGGGTGGGCTGCGCAACAATTGGGTGGGCAATGCCCACCTCTGCCCCCTGCTAGAACCGGCCCTGCAGTTCAGGCGATGTATGGGAGGACACAATGTGTTTTCCTGTTTTGGGTATATAGCCCTTTAAAATGAATGACAGGCCTTGGCATTAATCCTTCTCGAAGCACTGCACAGCTAAGGGAAGGGGTTGATTGTCCACCCTGAGGGCAAAAATATAACACCGATGCTTGAGAATGAACAGCATACTTAGATCTGGCCATTCCTAAATGTTTGATATAAATACAAGGAAGTTGCCCATTTATTGTCTATTTGTTGAAAACAGTGAGACCTTTGAGGACAAGTGGGTGCGTGAGCACACTGAGTGATTTGAACACTGCCTTTGGGTCACCCCACAGTCTGCTGTAAATAAGCTGTGGTGGAACTACTGCCTCTCCAAGACTGAGCGGTAAATGGTCAATGAGCCTGCCTGTCTATTCCATGCTGGATAGCAAACAAATAACATGGAAAATGAAGGGGAATTTCATCAAATCATCCAACAATGGCAGTTTTTAACTTCTTTTCATCACTCCGCTGCACCTGGGGTTGATTTTGTTTTCCAGCAACCTGTAAAAACAGCAAAATGTTAAGCCATTTTCTCACAGTGTGAAACTCTAATTTCAGGGTACCTTGAATGGATCAACACAGCATGATTTCGAGCACAGCAATTAGGTTCCCCTGGATGGTTTTCCAAATATCAGATTGTCAAAATACTTGGACAGATCAGAATTTTAGTCCAAAGCCAAAATTAAAGTTTTAGGCACAATAGGATGCATTTTTTTTTTCACTATTTACTACGGATTTACTCGCGCTTCAAAAGACATGTCCTCTCCAGAGCATAAGGCTGTGGTATTCGGTGTACTTTCACATTTAACTTCAATGTAATTTGGGTTAATTTTAATCTACTGTAATCACATGTAACCTTTTAAAAACTGTGTTCTCATTTGCACAATAAGCATATTTGTGTCTCGCTGAGAATAATTCCTGCCAGTAAACAGAACAGAAAAGTAAACTTGTCCAAAACATCCCATGACTGACTGATTATAGATGCAATGCAGGTTTTCCTGGGGAGAGAATTAATTTAATAATGCATTTCCCTGCCCACATAAAATTATGGTTTATTACAATTTTTTTTCCCCAAAAACTCCATCTGCTTTGAATTACCAGGGGACGAACAATACAAGAGAACTAAGAATAAACATAAAAGCACCGCAACAAAAAAAGCGAATGGAAAGAGATTTCTGCGGTGGAGAAAAAGCACTTTTTTACAGAAAGCTCAGGCCAAATGAACGTTGGGCAGGGAATAATGGGAAGTGAGGGTGGGGGTGGTCATAAGCGGGGGAAGGCGGTCATGGAAGAGAACGGAAAAAAATCCTCTTACAAAATCTGAGCACATCACACCTTAAGAAAAATATTGCCTCAGGATTAAAAGCTTGAACACCTAGGAGGCGCAGTTCTGAATGGATAACGCTCAAACCTCTCTTCATCAAGTGGAATGTATAAAGCTGTCGGACCGGTGGAACAGCACAAAGGTCCAGGGTTTGAGACTCATTCTAACTGTTTGTGTCTGGAGTTCACATGCTGTCCCCGCATTCTCCCAGAGCCCAGTGACATGCATGGCTGACTACTAGGAGGCTCTACATTTCCCAAAGGCATGAGTGGGTGATTGAGTGTGCACATATGTGTGTGTGTGTGTGTGTGTGTGTGAGTGCACACTCTGTTATGGATTTGCAAGCTGTTGGCCTGCCTCCTGCCCGATGGATGCTTAGACGCCTGGCAGCCCTGTCCGGGAATAAGCAGGTTTGATAACAGTCCAATGGATTGATGGATTGGGATGCTACATAAAATTTAAAGTCAAGCAGAAGTTGATGGCTGAATGATAAACGGTGATGCAAAGCTGCAGTGCAGAAATGACGAGTTTCTCGGCAGGCTGTTTACTTGCCTCCTCTGCCAGAATTATCAATCTTTCCGTACCTGGCCTGTGATCCTGCCATTGCAAGGCATGAAAATGGCAGCTTGTGATCTCTCTGCCTGCCTGTTCGCTGCTTGCGTGATCAGAAGCCATACAGTCTTCATCCGGCGTGTGGATTTAGCCAGCAGCTATTCTATAGCAAATCAGGCTTAGGAGAGCTTTTGCCTGCATTTAGTTGAATTAAATGACAATGTGAAATTGAAAAATGAGAACAGGAGCCAGTAAAATGTCATTCATAGTATAATGTAATTGTGTGAAAGCACGAGTAAGAACGCATACACAACGGCACAAAAGTCTGGAATCACATAGAATATTAGTTTTTCAGATGGCACATCGTGCAAAAACATCCACTGGGATTTATGACAGAAGAGCAAGAGCCCATCCCAGAATAGAACAGACAAAAGGCAAGAACACAGACTGGAGAGTTTGCCAATCCATTGGCAGGGTTGCACACACCCACTCATGCAGAGGAGGACATTCCAGGGGTCAGAAAGTAAAAGTCCCACCATGTTTTACTTCCACCCATCAACTCAACCAGCTGATTTTCTTGACTAGTCCAACCTCTGCTCTGATGGGTTGTTTTATGTAATACATCCAGGAGGATGGAACTATAAAATGGGGAGGACTTTTACTTTCTGAACTTGGATTTTCCACCTCTGCTCTCATGCGCATGGGCCCTTTACAGTGTCCCGTTAGCTTGGCAAGCATGTATTTGGACTGTAGGTAGAACACCAGGGTGGCTGGGGTATCCCATACAAACAAAAGGTAACATGCGCTAACTCTACAGGAAAACCCAGGCTGGATTTCAGCTCTCCACCCAGCGTGAGGCAACAGCACCCCAGCGCTACTCACTGCACGATTGTATCTCCCCTATAAATATCTTACCATTTATGGAAATTCAAAAAACAATTACGTTTTCACACTACCAGCTGAGAACAAAAAAAAAAAAAAAAAAAAATTGCTGTTATTAACAAATATGCCATCACTGAGAGAAAGAGAGAAAATAGTGCCGTTTGTACCCTTGAGTGCTCAAACTGGATTAACACCCCTGGAGAACACCAGAAGGCTTTTACACTTCCCCACAAAAAAGAAATTTTGTCGTGTGCACCAATCAGTCACGATACTCAAACCACCTGCCTGATATTGCGCAGGTCCCAATGTGCTGCCAAAAAAGTACCTCTAAACTGAAGTCCGCTTTAAAACCTGAACCAAGGGTTTACCAGCAGAACACTTCCCAGAGCATCACACCCTCACCACCACCACCTCCCACAATGCATCTTGGTGCCATTTCTTCCCCTGGTCAATGGTGCACAAGCACCTGGCTGATGCAAGTGATGTTCAGGAATATGAAACTCACTGGATGATAGTGACTTACCTCAATTGCACCTAAGTCCAGCTCCAATGCTCATGTGCGCATTGTAAGTGCTTTTGATGGTGGACCTGGGTTGGAATGAGCACTCTGGCTGGTCTGCAGCTACAAAGCACTATACGGAGTCGAGTGCAACGCACTTAAACAATATCGCACTGGAGGTTGTGATGTTGCTGAATATCATCAGGGCTGTGATGGGGTCGTAGATATCACAGCCATGATGATATTCAGCAACATCACTACCTCGAGTGTGATATTTCTTTTATACAACAGCTCTACAAACACCACTTATTAGTTGATAGCAATAAGTGACAACAGATTATGATTTCTTTGTTTATTTAACCAGTTATGTTCCTTTGCCAGCGCAAATAGTCCCACAAATGCATCGGGACTTGACTGTTGCTAGGGATGTAGCACTAAGTTTGTGGTGGGCATGTAGTGTAGTTAACAGTTATTAAAACGCTTGTGAGCAGAGTGATTTTGCTGTCGCATGTCCCAGTGATATTGTATACTATCTTCAGCACTCATGGAATTCCTCTCGTCCAATCAAATTACTCTGTTGGAATGAGCTGCTGTATAATGTGTGTTGGGAATAATTCCTACCGTAAGTATCATGTATCATTAAGGTTCTCTGAGACTTGCGTCACAGTAACCTTTGTGTCAGTGTGTATCAGACAGGATAGGCTTCGTTGTTCTTGTGCATCGATGAGCCTTTGGAGCCCAACATCTTGTCTTCGGTTCATGGATTGTCCCTCCTTGGGATTAGGTCAGTAGCTGCTCGCCTCCACTGGCTAGAAGGACCCCAGTGGCCTTGCCGCTTCGGAGATACCCTGATCCACTTGTCTGGCCTTTATGATTTGGCCTCTGTAAAAGTCGCTGAGGTCTAATTTCTCCCACATATAATATTTCAACTCTGAGAACTGATTTTTTGCTTTCTATTTAAGGACTGTCGGCTGACCTCGACATGCTCTGTTGATACAAGATAATCAACTTTATTTGCTTCATCTGTGAGTGGTTTTAATGTTTTGGAATCTGGGTTGATATGTTATTTTATTGACAATTAGACTATTTACTTTGTGAATTGCAAAGGCATCTGATTTCAATGTGGATGAAGTCACAAGCAGGCATGCAGCGCTTGTATTGCAGTCATTGCATGTGATGAAGAATAATATGTGTGCAAGACGAGGAAAAGGGATCACTTGAGATTTTTATCCATTCTGGGATTAATGGGGTATCTCAGTGATAGTGATATCCCAGCACTACTGTACTGTCAATTTTCAACACTTTGCTGTGCACAAATTCACCCAATTCTTCTCTCAAAATCAACAACTTGGATCACACTTTGATTTTGTTGGAAAATCTCAATTTTTATAAAATTACCCAAGTGATCCCTTTTCCTAGTCCTGCAGACATAAGTGAGAAAGAAAAAAATTCCCAATTTCAAAATAAGAAAAAAATTATTTTGGACAGAAATGTACTTATTGATGAATCAAAAAGAATGATGGAACATGAATATTTATGCATAAGTATTTTCCGATGCAGAACCTTTTGAACATTTCATTTATTTATGCAGTATGCAAGACCTGTTTGCAGCACAGAGAATGCCTCTCGGCAATCTTTGCATATTTGCATTTTGACAAACCACCACGAAGCAGCAAAAATAGTAACCGTACCAATTGAGTTGTCAAATAGAAACTAAATGAAGGTCAACAGCCTCTGCAGAATCCCACTGGGAGTGACACAAATTTGATAAGACAGAGCCTCTTGGGGTGACTAAATGCATACCTTGTCATTGACTGGGTGCTAATGAACTAATGAAGCAAAGATCGATCCATTATTTGCCGCTGACTGATACAGATAGCACCAAGAAAGAGGTTCACACATGCAAGCAACCTCAGAAGGACAGCATGGTTCTCTCTCTCTCTCTCTCTCCCTCTCTCTCTTTTTCTCATTCTCACTCCAGTGCCACTGGGATGGGCCCATTTGAAAGAGAAGCATCAGTCCCCCTCTTTTGCCATTTTTCAAAGGTGAGCTGTTGCTGTAGAGTCGCTCATACAGTCCCTGAGAGCTGCAGTCTAATGCGCTTTCAGGCTCACGAGAGGATAACCTGCCGTGTGTCAAACAAGCTCTTAACCACATTGGGTTTCAGAGCTGGATTAGTGTAGTGGGGTGGCTGATTGGTTGCATCCATGGGCGTCGCGGGATGAAACTTGATTTAATTGCTTTCCTCCTCCTCCTGACTCCTTCTTTCTTTTTCTTTATGTCGAGTCTAAAACTAGCGCAAGTGACCAAGACGCCTCGTTGCCTTCCGCACGGATGACGGTTTTCCCAGCGCTTGTGCTCCAATGAAATTCATTGACAGCAGTCGCCACCTTTGTGTGACTAGTAGCTGGTTTCACGGAGCTGAGAAAATGGGGGGGGGGGGAATGAGTTGATTGTTGCCTACACAAACGAAGTTGGCAGGAGATTATGTGCCGTTTGTTTGTTTGGCTGTCTGTCTTGAAATCCCATGACACGCGATAACGTAACTTTGCTCCCACTCAGCAGGATATGGACTGTGCTAGCTTGGCAGAGGTTTGCACTCTAGGAGTGCCTCTAGTTGAATATTCATTATTTTTTGCTCAGTGAATGGATAAAGGAGATGGTTACGAATGATTTTTCCATACCATTTTCACTATTCACCATCCAATTAATGCAAACAAAAATGGATTCCATAAAATTTGAGGGTGGTGTGTAAGATTCAGGAGACAGTGCATGTTAAAGGAATAGCTGCTGCTGTCAAAAAAAAAAAAAAAAAATCTCATCTACATATATGAACATGATAAAACTGTGAATTTGCCGGTAGTTTCCTACCTCGTCTTCACGGCTGTTACACTGATGAATGAAGTACAGGCTCTTTCAGAGTAAAACAAAAGCAGCCAGTTGGCGTCTCTGTCCCCGTGCAGATAAAAGTACTGTTTGAAAAAGCGGGAATTTCTTGCTGTAATTGGAAACTCTCTTAGTGAGGCGCATGCTCTTGTGCTGATGTCAACAGTTTTCTTCATTGTGGAACAAGGCTTACAAGGCTTTCCAGTTGAATACTCTGAACCTTTATTTAATCTTTGCGCCTTGTTACGCAAATAAATACACTTTTTTGGTTGATCTTAGATGTTTGGCCTAGCGCAAAACCATGTGGTGCTCACACTGTCCGCTCTCCTTCAATCTGGGTCTTATGGAAATCTTTCCAGTTGAATGTCCTGCTGTTTGCTGACTGTAATCCATGCCTGGTTGACTCCACAGGGTGCAGTTAAGGGTCACTCAAAAACGGCAATATGCTGGATGTTCAGGGCATTTATCATGTAATGTCAGAATACAGCCCTTGCAGTTTGTTCGTTTGGGAAGTCATAGGATTGATCACCGTCATTAAATTTCAACTAGCCTTCAAGGGTAATATTTATTTCTTTTTTTTTGTTTGTTTGTTTCCGGGATATGTATTTTTAAAATATTCATGCTACTAAGGACATTGTTCCCCACCAAACATTCTCAACTCAATGCATAAAATATCTCAAAAGATCCTACCCAGGGCTAAATTCATGCACACTAAACGCTGTATTCACAATAGCATACTCATTTAATATTAAATTCTACAAATCAATTATGTGCTCCATCTGCAAACATCATTTCATAAAAAAGATTTACGCTATATTTAAAAAAAAACAATAGCGTTCATTTATTCAGTTTTACGTGCCATATTTAATAAAGCTATTCATAGCAACTACCTTGCTCAAGGCTAAAAGGCCACTTCACCACTGCTAATAATTTACCACTTCTGGTAATGCTGCAATACGGGAGAAACAATCAATTAATGTTAAATAGAGCACAAAAAACATAGACAATCACCATGAGTAATAAAGTGCAAACATGCAAACCGGTATAATTCAGCTGAGGGTGTCACAGGCTGGCATCAGAGCTGATTTAAATGAGACAACTTCTGCCCCAGGCTATGAGATGAACATCCGTATTAAGCGTGGGCTCGGTTACCTACCGCACGAGCACACGCGCTGTCAGCACTCCCTCACGTAGCACTGAGCCGTCTATGTATAGAACTGTGTTCAGTGTCTCCCGGGAAATGAGAGCAGGACTATGGAGGAAGGTGCATTCACGGGCAGCCTGTCTGAGCGCTCTGATTCCGTGAGGTACTGGCTGAACAGATGGGCTGAATCGTGAGGACGGGATGAGGTGACGTCAGAGCAGTACCTAAGTTCCCCCAGATGCACACAAATTCAAATCCAGATGAAAAAAATCCTTAACTAAGCCGGTTCATTATAACTGTTTTTCTTTTTTTGGCTCAAGCAATTAAAGCATATTTGTGTCAGCATCAGAAAATGAAAGAGAAAAACTGGAGACAAATTAAAACTTGTTCATGCGATACATTGGTTTGAAGTGTATATGCACAGAAACAGTTTGAAGTTTGAGCTTCATGGCAAACTCAACTTTACAAAGGTACTTGATGTTATTAGTGTGTGAACAGTGATTTTTTTTTTTTTTTCGCCTTTGAAGAATTCATTAGGGCAACAAATCAAAATAAAAATGGTGGAATGGTGTTCCCTGCTCCCATTTATTTCTCATCTCCCACCTCCTTCTCCTTCTTTCTGACTCTTCCCCCATTTCTCTCCCCCCCCCCCCCCCCCCTCTCTCTCTCTCTCTCGTGCCCCCCCCCCTGCCCCCCATCTCTCACTCATATTAAAAGCCCTTCGGACCACCAGATCTGTGGCTACTTCAATGTAATCCACAGGAAAACAAAGAGGAACTCCTCCATGCTGATATCCCCACACCCAGCACTGACATTTCCCTCCAGATCTGCACTCTCACACCTGCAAGCAGGAGATATTGACTGCAGGGGCCATGAAAAATCACGCCTCCAGCTCTCTTTGCCCTGCGGCAGAGAGAGCAATGACAAGCTCCTCCAACATTTATGCTCTCTGCTCTTTTCCAGACTGTTCTACTTTAATTAACTATTGATTCACTGACGGTTAAAAGACTTCCTTTATAAAAAAAGGGAGGAAATACTATATATAGCCCAGATATATCTGGCTGGTATCTTAACTTTTATGACTGAAATTGACTAAAGTTTGCTAACAACTGACGTTAGAGCTGCTCATATCTAAATCTAAAGGTATGGTCTCCTGGCTGTTGCTGAAATACGTCGAGGAGAACTGTGGAAAATAAAACGCATTGTCAAGCAGCTAATGGAATTTTTCATGGTTGAAATTAGAATGAAATATTCCTCTAAAAAAGATAATGTGTTTAACGCCTTGAAATCCTTATCACTGAAGCTTTCCCTGAAGTAAGTTCAAAGTAACAAAGCATTTCTTAATGGTCCCCTATTATGTCACCAGGTGCACAGCCAATTTATTATTACAAGCCATTTCAAAATCTTTCCCCTCTTGACATCACATGGGAAAGTAACCAACCAGAGGCCAAAAGAACTGATCAACTTCAGCCAAGCAGTCAATCGGATTTCACTATTCTGGGTGGTCCCTCCCCCTTGTGATGTCAGGAAGGGGAGATTTTGAATTGGCTCATAATGGCTGATTAGCTGTGCACCTGCTGGCATAATAGGGGACCTTTAAGACAATTGCACATATAGATCCTGCATCTGATGGTTGCAGGGCTTCACTCTACCTATCATAGCTAGTTTGGCAGAAATATTCAAACCCAGGAAGCCATGTTTTTAGGGCAACATGCTGACACCATCACGTCAAATGGAAAATATCAACATGTTGAGTATCGTTTTATACACGTCCCTATGATTCAGCAGGACATGTTTGGGTCTGTTGGAAACACTGGGATCTTCACTGTAATTTAAAATATGCCTGACGTTCTGAAGGCTTGAATACAGCTGCTGCATTTTACGGACTCATATATATGCAATTTGCCTACTATATAAGCATAGTTCCTGCAGATTATTATTTCCACCTTCTGAGTCCAGGTTAGATTTTGTATTTATCAGAAGTAAAGGTAGATGCATAGGGCAGGTGATTCTGTAAAGGAAAGAGGAGGCTTTGAGGACAAGCCTTCACCGTTGAACAGACAAGGGCCAAAATCAATAAAACATCTGTGAAGCAAGTTGCACAGATTTGACACCTCCTCCAAAGTACTCTTATTAGCACCATTTTGGTCGGTGTGTGATATAAATACTTGATCACAGCTCTTTTTTTGTGGCTACCATAATAGTTTACGAACATCTGCGCTGGGCCTTTGCGCGCAGTCCCCTGATTACAGACATAATAAATATATCCTGAGTAAGACAAAACAGAAATTTCACTGAACACTCTTGTTGCAAAGTAAACAAACCAGAGAGGGAAAGAAAGCAGTATACTTTTGATGTATGTTGGTGGGTGTCTGTAGGTATAGACCTATTTGAAACTTTTCTTGTTAGGCTTATCAAGGGTAGCCTGGAGCTGTCAAAATTCACTGCAAGAAGTCTGTAACACCGGCTTCATTTAAAAGAATCATTTCCAATATCAATAGCATAAAAAAGTTTCCAAAGTAAATAAAAAATAAAGGTAAGACCTGTTTGACTTTTCCCTTTTTTTTCCTTTTTTTTTTGTCCCTGTAAATAAACAGGGACAATACCGCAACCGTTTTTTTCCACCAACCTCCTAAAAAAAAATATCTACTTAATTTTATTGTTATACAACCTCTTTAATTTGATATCTTTACTTTAGTGAATTCTATTTTGGTTTTCAGGAGCTAATTAACATGATTATGTGCAAACCTTGGTGAAAGAAAAGGGAAAATGATTTCTTGCAATAATCGTGAATAAAAAAAAAGAAACTGCGGCTACACCCATATATGAGTTACACACATGCACACACACACACACACACACACACACACACACACAAAAACAGACACATGCATACTGTACACATGAAGAAAGCAGAGGTACGCCCGCATATAATTGCACACATTCATTACACAAGCACTGGCACATCTCATTTGTAAATGAAACCAAAAGCATCCAATTAGTGCAGCATCACTTCTGTCTCTGACGAAGTCCTTAATCTCACACGTACTGCACAACTCCACATTTCTTCACAACTGAATATATCCACTATTTATGAACCACTCGACCAGCTAAAGGTTTTGCTGAGGAGCTGGAGTTCGGATCGAGAGTAAGTATACTAAGGAAATTCAAAGTTGAGGAGAAATTTTGAAGTTGCAACAACATTTTTTGAGATTTGGTCTTCTGAGCCTAAGAAAACATAGAAAATAATTGAACATACCCTCAGTGCACACAATCAATAAGTTACATCTTGAGATAGCAGTTGGCCGCTGCCTACCACTCACACTTTAAGTTTATATTTGTGTTTGTGACTGGCATAGCTATCAGTGCATGTAAGCACACTCATGTCTTCACGAGAGGGAATGTGAAATGTTTCAGCATGTGTGAGTAGGGCTGCTAACCTTCCTGGATTGGATAGGAGACTCTCGGAATCAGCCTGTTCCTCTCGGAAAACAATAAATCCAATCCGGGAGATTTTTTCCAACAATGAGTGCACAAGTGCATATTTCATATTCATGTGTCTTTTGAGTCAATAAACAAACCATGCAAGCGTTCTCAGTGTACACTGTCACGTGACGTAAAGTGTTGGGTCATGTCATTTAAGATGTCAGGTATCCAACAGCTCATGCTCACGATACAAGTTCTTTTGAGTGGCAACATTACCCCAGATGTTTCTTTGACAACTAGTTTTCACTATCACTAACCAGAAAATTTATGCGCTTTGCTTGCTGTAGGCCTGAACGATGTTCCTGTAAATATTTATGTTTGTGGACCATCTAGCTATAGAATTATATCTGAAAATAAACCATCTTTCCAGGGATGTGCAGTCCCTGTAGATAGCGACCTCATCTTTAAAAGCAGGATTTTCCTCAAACTGTTCACCGTTAAAATTCACACAATAAATTTGCTGAGTAATAAATACCAATACATTGCCAGAAATAATTAAGACGTAAAAATGGCAGAGGTAACAAGGCTACAATGTGAGATTTTAAGGTCAGAAATTATTAGAATAATTAGCTAATTAGAAGCATGAATTAAATTTTCCCTGAAATACACCTTCTGTCCATGCTTGCGGATGGAACTTGATTTAGTTTTAAGGTGTTAAATGCACGCATTTCAAACGAAAAACATCTGAAGCCCATTGAATCGGCATTGAACACAACATATACTGATTTTACAGCAGTAACCCTTGAATTAGAAATTAATTCAAATTTTCAAATTACTTTGTAAATTTGAGCTGTTTCATTAGCATTTTATGAACACAATAATGACAACTGAATTTAAATACTCTAGTGATTGAGCTAGTCAATAGTTTCATTGCTTATCTAGCAGAATGAATGGGAACAACTTGACCATAATCATGTGTTAAAAGGGGGGGGTCCATTACGACTATATTTAAGACACAAAATACAGAAAAGCATGATAGGCCTTCTGTAATTCAATCCTAAAATTGCACATAGATCGACTGTGTGAGCCCAGACCGATCTCTGTTACTATTGTTGACTGAGTTCATTTCTGATCGAGCATTTTGTATAGATTGTGTCATTGGCAACAGCAGCGAGGAGTCGCAGTAGCCACAGAAACCTCATGGGAGAGGTTTTATAATGATGTTGGTTTGCCTCATTATTCGACCTGAACCTCTCTGATAAGTCTGGCGCATGTGCTCTACCGGTTCCAGCTCATTAAAGATAGGTCCTGGCACAGTGGCTGCTGTGGCTTGTCTGATGGTGGACAGTATTTTCCAATGAGCCGGAGCTGATAACTACATGGTAAGCCACATGTGGCTGGTCATGTGATTGGTTTTTGTGCCACCTCAATCTGATCCAATCAGTGTTGCATCAACTTTAGCAGTTTGCATGAAGCCAAAACAGATTAAATGTTCTCTGCGCAAAGGAATTGTAAAGTAAGTCCGGACAGCTCAGTAACGAAAACAGAGACTCAATCAGTGTCGTATTCCAAGGTTGGATTTACGTACCTTGTAGTCATACTGTCAATTAGAGTATTGATTCATACGACAAGGGCAGGCAATTTCCATGTTGTCGAAAAGATAGTAAAAGCCAATGTGCTTTCAAAGGAGGTACGAGAATTCACTCAATGGCACTCATAAATGATCAGGAGTAGAAAATACTGGGCTGCTTAACGGCCTATATAATTAGGTACAGACAGGCTTATTTGCAAAGGCTTGCATTCCAGCTTAAGGTGACGAGCTTAGCTTGGAAAGAAGCCACAGAGAAGCGGGCCTTTGATCCAAAGGTGGTGTATCACATGAAAAAATTTGAGTCTTTGTGTCAGCAGTCAATGCAGAGCAGATGAGCTTAGTTCCTGGGAACACGGTAAGCCCTGCTGATTAGAAACACAAGACAATGTTTGAAGCCGGATCTTTTATGCGAGAGACCAAACAGGCTTTGTATTAATCAAAAAAGCCAAAAATATGCATTGAAAGATGACTACAAGTGGGCAAAAACAAAAAGAAGAATGCCTAGTTAATAAAAATAATTCATATTGAAAGAGATATGAAAAATGACGGAGGGCATTCTTGACAAAGCCAGCGATCATAGCCTAGTCTGATCACGCGCTGTTGGCAGCTAACATCGCCTCAACAGCCTGGGTGTAATAATGAGACTGTGTGAGAGATGTTCAGCTTCAGCGTCCAGCTGTCAACGTGCCGTACACCTAAACCATAAAAGGCCCAATTGCCTGTCAACTGGGGGTCTACAGAGACAATTCCTAAAGTAACCTGAGAAAAATATTCACAAAAAAGTGGTCCTAATGATGAATGCAACATAGTGAATAACATATTTGACAGAAAATCTGCTGTTAGGGCCTGGCGTGGCTACACATTCGCGGTTTATAACTCGCATTAATGCCGCATGAAAAGCCGTGAAAAACGCTCGGAGCAGACGCTGCGTAATACGCAGCGGTGAACTGTCCACACCTTAGCAGGTAAAGTGGATGTACACACTTTGTCTTCCGAGTTAGCTGGAAACTCCTCCCCTAAAACCAAATCACTCACTTTTTCATGAAACTGAGAAAACAAAAGAACTGAAGTCCTTCAGGATAAACTTGCTGTAAAAAAAAATATAAAGACTAGGCTAGACTAGGCACTTTATTTGATTATTAGTAACTTAGTAATTTCAAAAATGGTTCTAACCTACTTTCTACCAAAATTAGTAACTAGGTTTTACCAGATTAGGGGAGACTCGCACTCTGTTTTTCTCCACTTCGATAATCAAACGTTCAGTTTGATTGTCTTCTTCCTTTCGTCCCATTCTGCTTGTAAATGAATGCGAACAGGGTTGTGTCACAGAGTTTGACAGGATAATTAGCCACATCTTTAAAAAAAAAATCTGTCAGGCCTGCAGATCATCAAGTGGGAGAGTTTCCTGAATTTCTATTGGCTGACTATGGAACACGCTTAACTGGACGCGTCGCGTCATACGCTCAGAAACCCCTTCGCAGGTTTCTGAAATTTCACGCGGCGGTGACAGAGCGTTCTTTTCTCCCTGTCCCGCCGATTTGTTGACCCGATCAACTTTCTTATCCCTCTGACAGGGACAGAACATTCTGCCCCTGATAAGGACTCTGGACTCTGCCAAGGCTGCCTCCTGCATTTAATTCCTTCTCCCCCCCCCAATCCCCTGAAAAAATTCCTACACGTTTCCTGATGTGTATGTTATGTCTGATGTCATCAATATGTTTCTTTTCTGTAAACATTAATTTTCGAAGAAGAAAGTGGATTTGGCAGCGCAACGCACATCGCGGCAGCCCGGAACACTTTCTCCCCAAACGTAATTTCGTTTTTATTCTGTAACAATGACAATAAACTCATCTGAGTCTGAATAAATCAATTACTCCAATCAAAGCGTTCTAGCGCCGCGCTTCACGCGGCAAAAACACACGGCGTAATCTGCGAATGTGTAGCCGGACCTTTCATGCTTAAAACTGCATTTATAGCCAAATTACGTGTTGTAAAAACCAGTGTAAATAGCAATTAATAAAAAAAAAGCTTAAAGTGAAATATTTGCAATAATCAAAAGCCCCAAAAGACAAAAAAAAAATGTGATCAGCTCCTGCATTAACAGTAGTGAGTCAGAGCATTATATCATGGTGTATGATGTAATGATGTGACTATGTAGACCTACTGTTTATGACCTGCAATAATGTATAGCAAATTAGATCCATATCAACTAGTCCACGGACCTGGCGTTAATATCCATTATTGTCAATGCACTATACAGATCACAACTCTGTGTGTGAATCTGGTTCTGAGAAAGTGATATGTGACTGCTTTTTTTCTGAAAGACCACAGACAAACAGAGGAGCAGATCTCAGCTAATACACATTGATGACGAGCAGGCTCATGTTCACCTCAGCTTCATTTACGGTCTCCCAGGGCTTTGAACAAATTCAAACATTTCACTTCACACTTCAGGTTTATGACTCATTCCCTCTGTTTCCGCTTTGGGAAGTTCAATTAAAAGTTGGTATTATTATGAAACCTTCAGCGCAAGCGACCTTTAAATGAGGAAATCTGAAGTTGCCAACATTTATCATATATCAACTAGCTGAAATCTTTATATTGGCATAATAATGTTAGCTAGCAAAAATAGGAATTATACACTCGTCAAGTTAATAATAAATAATATTAAGTTAGCATTATTGGCTGCCCAATGCCACTCCTGTGTATAAAACTATACATTTTTTAAAAGGCGTATTCATTTTAGGCATTCCAAACTTTTTATCAGGTACGGCAAATGGCTACTCAACCTGAGCATATTTTCACTGCATGGATTATTCTTCATTTGGCCTTTAGGGCCTCTTTCTATTTCATTCCTGAACATGTATTAATCTTGACTTGCATTAGCTACTTCATTTTAATGGCATGCGAAGCAGTTGACAATGATTTATTAAGCATTTATAATGGAATTGTATTATAAATTGTTCGCAATGACACTTTGGTTCACAAAGCTGAGAGCAGCGGTTGTATTGACATGCTGGTTTTCCGTCATTAGAAAGTGAGAAGAAAACTTTAACAGCATTTGAGTGGGCTGCCTTTTTCTTTACTCTAACACGTTTCGCTGGCACCCTGCTAATTACGAATATATGCCTTGTGTTAAAAATGTAAATCATGTGGTTATATACAGGATGTGAAGGCCTGGTTTATTTTAGTGGCTGCCATTAACAGGTAGGATTCTAAGACTGACCTTTTTCAAGTGCATCTTGACTGCTGAGAACTGCAAATAACTGGCATCACATGTTTTTTTCGAAAACAACTTCAGTCGAACATTTTGGAGCCAAGGACTGCTGACAAGCATCACAACACTGATTATCAAGTATAAGAATGGTGGCATTGCTCTTGAGAAAACAACAGAACTTCTCTCTGAGTATATTTTCCTTTTTTTAAAGCCCCCCCCCCCAAATTTAGACGCTGACATCCAGTTACATTATTGCAGTTGTTTTTTGGTGTGAAACTTGCATGAATAAAAATGCTTTCGCACATGATAGTGTTGAAGAAATCTAATTTGGTATGTCATTTCAAGTTCTAATCTGTTCTATTGTATGCGCTCATTACAAAAAAAAAAACTTGCCATATGGAACATGATAGCGTCAGCACTGTCTGCATATCCTTACTTCTTGGTGATTAACAATGGACTGTTTCAAATGGCAAAGCATTCCATAACGTGGACATGGTTCATTGAAGAATAACCCATGCCAACAAACCCTTTTTGGAATGTGCTCCAAAATGTTCCACTGAAGTTGTTTTCGAAAAAACATGTAATTCCAGTTATTTGCAGTTCTCAGCAGTCAATATGCACTTGAAAAAGGTCAGTCTTAGTATCCTACCTGTTAATGGCAGCCACTAAAATAAACCAGGCCTTCACATCCTGTATATAACCACATGATTTACATTTTTTACACAAGGTACATATTCATAATAATTAGCTGGGTGCCAGAGAAATTTGTGAAAATAAAGAAAAAGGCAGCCTACTCAAATGCTGTTAAAGTTTTCTTCTCAATTGCTAATGACGGAAAACCAGCATGTCAATACAACCGCTGATCTCAGCTTTGTGAAACAAAGGGCTCTAATTTTTTGGCGCAGCGCAGGGTGGCACAGCTTGGCGTAGCCCATGCAGTGGTAATTTCGTCCGATGCAGCCCGCGCAGTGGTCATTTTGTGCGGTACAACACCGTGCGCAGCCACTTTGGCAATTTGGTAGATGGACGTGCGCCGAGATGGGTGTGGCGGCGTAGTAGGGGGGAGGTGTCACATATTCATCAAGACGCAGAGACAATTTTGTGGCAAAAGTTCTCCACTGGAGTGGAGCAGAAAGCTCGCCAGCTCCAAACTGCTTTACTTTCTGTGCAGTGGTAATTTGGCTGACTGGCGTACAGTGCGCACACGTCACTGAAACCTCACAGGCAGGTTTCCAGAATGTCAGGCCCATTTCAATGCAATAAATAATTACGGCAAGCGCTACTTCATGTAACTGTCTGAATCAGCACATTAATTATAGTATCTATATCGATTGTCCTGATGTCAGATCAGAGAGAGAGAGAGAGAGAGATGTGTACATCTGGGCGCATAAGGTGTGTAGGCTATGTGTGTATGTGCCCTTCAGCTACTTTCACACGACGCGAAACAAATATTTTTCATATTTTCACTGATTACAATCAAAGTCAATGCAAAGACGCAAATACATGCATTGCATTGACTTTGAATGTGATCTGTCATGCGAAAAATTCGTTTGGCGTCCAGTGTGCAAGCAGCTTAATACTATTATTGTCACTTGGGTTTTATCGTTTTTAGTGGGTGAAAGGAATACAGCCGGATTGCTATGATCTCATACTGAGTTAAGATCACTATCATTAAGATCACTAATCTTGCATTGTTGTCCATGGATGTTAATCCCAAAATTTTAAGCAGCAACAGGGTGTAATAATATGCTAAGGTAGAGTAGTCATTTGCCGTACCTGATAAAAAGTTTGGAATGCCTAAAATGAATACGCCTTTGAAAATGTATAATTTTATACACAGGAGTGGCATTAGGCAACCAATAATGCTAATTTAATATTACTTATTTTTAACTTGCCGAGTGTATAATTCATATATTTGCTGGCCAGCATTATTATGCCAATATAAAGATTTCAACTAGTTGATATATGATAAATGTTGGCAACTTCAGATTTCCTCATTTGAACATCACTTGTGATGAAGGTTTCATAATAATACCAACTTTTAATTGAACTTCCCAAAGTCGAAACAGAGGGAATGAGTCATAAACCTGAAGCGTGAAGTGAAATGTTTGAATTTGTTCAAAGCCCTGTGAGACCGTAAATGAATTTTATTACTGCTGAGGTGAACATGAGCCTGCTCGTCATTAATGTGTATTAGCTGAAGTCAACTAATCTGTTTGTCTGTGGTCTTTCAGAAAACCAGCAGTCGCATTTATTTCGTTATAAATCTGTTCTCATATCAATACATTTACTTTTTGCTGGCTGCCGGACATGGAGTATTTTGCATTTCGCATTCGACAGTCGTGATTGTGCATACAATATTTAATTCACAATGTCAATGGTCATGGTATTGATTTGCTCACTGACTACAAGCACTATGTTATCTCTGGTGAGGAAATAAAGCGTGAATCCATTCGTTCCATTTGACTAATTTTCAAAAGAGAGACCAAATAAAGACTATTGTCTATCTTCAACGGATGAAAACAGACGAATCAAAAGTCCAAGAAAAGTCTATAGCTATCAATTTGCATTTTGTGAAGGTCGAACACAAACATAGCCAAGTTTGTATGTCTAATAATTGCTGGAATACTTGAAAAATGAGAACTTTTATGACTTTCAGGCACAGAGTATTTCACGATCTCTGTCTGACAGTTGCTAAATTCGTCAAAAATGCACAAAGTTCCACGCCAATGTCGACTCACTTTATTAAGCAGAGCTTAAAGAGAAACATTGATTGAAATTCTCAGTACTTATCTTGAAGAACTGAGCCCTCTTATCAAAACATTCACATTTAATATCTAAAAGATTCAGTAGATTTGAAGAAATTAAAAACAATCAACGACTGTTGGACATAGGAACCATCCGACTGTCAGACACGGAGATATATTAAAACCCTATCCAATAAATTGCGTTTCTCATTTATTGTACAGTATTTCTTTCAGATTGAAATCACGACACATGAAACCCTCGCTTTGTGAGAGCTGCCAACGACAAGTCCAGATCTAGACAAGCAGATGAGCAAAGTAAAACCTCTGCATGTGCACAGTAGGCTATTATTTATATAAAATCAGCATGTCTGAATGTTAATAAATATTTATCTTACCCTCTTCCCCCTCTATGAATATAACCCTCATTACAAGGGTGTTATCAGTTTAATTAATGAATAAGCTTGATTGCAAGATAAACGACTAAGTGGTCTTGTGATGCCATGGGGATTAGCTAGTTCAGGGATACGAAATGACGGAGTGAGACTTGGATTCACGTGACACGCTGGAATACCGGTGACAAGAATTTTGTATTATGTGCACGATTAATACTTTATTTGTTCAGTCGAATAAGTTTAGTATGTTTTTGTTTAGATAACTGGAATATGTTTTTGTTAAGATAAACAGAATATGTTTTTGTTCAGAGAACAGGAGTAGGTCGCATATGATCCCATTCCTGTAGCGTCACCTACATTGGCAAATGATCTTTAGCAGGCAGAAAAAGACCTAACAATGACAATGAGAACAATTTCACCTTATATGAAAAAAAAACCTAACAATGACAATGAGAACTATTTCACTTTAAGGAACTGAGAATTTAAAATAGGCCTGCACAAGCGTTTATATAATCCATCATCCATATTCAGTCGTCATTCACAAAAGAATATCCGCGCTCATAATCTAAAAGCTCACTTCACTCATAGATGAACGCATCAGGCCTTGGGCATGCATCGGAGAATGAGCACATCGGGAAATGAACGTATCAGAGAATGAACGGAAGGGTGTTCATCATTGAACGCAGTGACCAGGTTTGCAGCCTTGAATGCATCCAAAAATGAACACGCATCCGTTCAAAAATGAATGCATTCACTGTTCAGAATTGAAAAGCTCTCTCATGCACTCTCTCATGATGTTTTACATGCACAGAAAACTATAAAATACACTATAGGAAAGGGAAAAAACAAGAAAAAAAAGCACTGTATAAACCCTTTAGAGTTTGCACGGCCGAAAAAAATTGGAATATTTGTGAAATATTCATGTTCATTGGCTGTATAGCTTTATAGGCACATTGTCTTTTTTGGGGTGAGGATAAACTCATATATTTTGTGCATATAAAATCACAGACTGTATTTACCTGATATTTTTACATTAGCAAACCTGCCTTATAGTAAATCACTGATCTTCTAGCTTTCACCAAGAGGCTGAGCAATATCAGCATGGCTATATTTTCAAGATGATAGCATAAATGGTTACTGAACTATAATGGAATATTGTTAATAAGATGTGTTGCCTCACCATATTATAGTTTCCATCAAAACTCTCATTTAACCCTCAAGCGACCAAGTGGGGTCATTTATGACCCCAGACATACATTTTTATGTGCTGTTTTAATATTTCATATCAGTAAAATGTTTCCTTCAATGAGTTTGTCAAGCTGTTCCTCCAACGAATATTCATAGATTTTCAAAGGAATTGGCCTATTGCTGTGTCAAAGAAAACTGAAAGATATATGGGGTCATTTATGACCCGAGATAGTTTTGTTGACAAAAAAGCTCTCCAAGGCGTCATTCAAATAATGTTATTATTTTTATTATTACATATTATATTTTATTGAGGTAGAAAATGCATACTCTGAGGGCCCACAAACCATCCATCAAATGACAAAAAGCAATCCGTTCATCTGGCAAATACATAAATTTTCTATCCAAAAATTATTTTTAGTTTCATTGTACTCGGCTCAGATGAGATGAAATTTTAGCAAGTTTGTCCTTGTACTAATAATGACCCCTATGTAATTTTTGGTGCAGATTGCACCATTAGTTTTTTGGGTGAAGTTTGCGACGGACAGATAGACACACACACAAATGTGTAATGTGGAAGGAAGCCACTAGATGGCAGTATTGACTTTTTTGTTAAGCCCAGTTTGGAGCTAGGTTTGGGCTTGTCCTGGGCATGTCTGAGAGGGGAAATTCCCAGAAAAAAAAAGCCTAAAATGTGGGAGGGGGCTGCAAAAGAGTATATAAGGAAATAAATTGAGAGAAGAAAGTAGTAGGAGAAATTGCAAGGAGAAGGATAGATTGGACCAGACCTGTCACTCTTTTCAAGACCTGTGAAGCTTTTTGTGGATTTTTGCCTGTGTTGGAGCATTTTCCTCACCTGGAACATCACCAAGCAACCCCATCTCAAGGGACTATAAATATTTTTTTTCTTGTATATTATCAATCTTGGTCAGTAGTGTAAATTGTAGGTTAGTGTTGGTCTTTGTTGAATTAAATCTGTTTTAGTTTTAAAATTTTGTCTGTCATCCCTTGCTGTCTTATATGTCATAACAAATTGGGGCCATAACAAATGAAAATATGTCTTCCTTGGCAAAGGTACATACAGCTGCAAACCTTGTTATTCAAGTTCTGAGAGGCAAGGTTGCGGAATAAAAAAAATTGACCATTGCCATAAATCCATCGTAATACGGTTAAAAAACATGCATATTTTTTGGGGTCATAAATGAGCCCACAAAACAATGCATTTTTCTTGGCATTCAAAAAAATTTATCAAGATGCTTAATTTTTAGCATTTGAACATTTACTTATATCTGCCATACATAAATGAAGCTGTCTGGATGTGATGAACATAAAAATAGTCATTAAAAATAAGTATTTCTGCATAAAACACAGCGGGGTCATTTATGACCCCACTCGGTCGCTTGAGGGTTAATTAAATCCATAATCAAATAGGCCTTTAATGTTCCGTCTGGGCCTTCGGAATTTAGTTTGTGTCATGTTCCGAGTGTTTCCCAAATTGGTTCCTCCTGCAATCCAGCTGTTCAGGTTAATTTTAGCTTCATTTATTTATTGGATTCACATTATTTCATTATTTTCTCATCTTATTACCATCCCTTCTTGTATGTCTCCCTTGCCTTCATAGACTTTTATCATTACATTGATTGAGTATTTAAGTTTGTAGTCTCTGTCTTCCATTTGCTGGATTGTTGTTTCGTGTCAACCGTCTTCAGATTAAACCAACTTAAAACTGAACAGCTTTTATTCTTCAGGAATATTCTTCCTAGATTCCTCAATCTTACTTAGTGGTGTCTTCTGGCCTCCAGCCTCTGTCCCGTTCAAAGGAGCGCACCGATCTGTGTGCCTTGGTCCTCTTTTCCCTCTGCCAATATGCATCTATTCAAAACCCCTTCTGACAGGGTTCTTTGGTCTGATTGATCATTTTATATCCACTCATTATGAATATTATCTGCTGTTGAGAACACTGAAGAGCCACTCAGGAACCAATTTGGGATGCTCTCAGAACATGACACAAAACTAAATTCCAAAGGCCCAGATGGAACATTAAAGTTGGCTCATAGTAAACAAAGAAAAAGGCCTATTTGATTATGCTGGAACATTAGAGTTTTGATGGAAACTATAATATGGTGGCAACACTTCTTATTAACAATATTCCATTATAGTTCAGTACCCATTTGTGCTATCATCTTGGAAATATAGCCATGCTAATATTGCACAGCCTCTTTGTGAAAGCTAGAAGATCAGTGATTTACTATAAGGCTGGTTTGCTAATGTAAAAATATCACGTAAATACAGTGTGTGACTTTACATGCACAAAATATTTGAGCTTTTCCTCACCCCCAAAAAAGACAGTGTGCCTACAAAGCTATAGGGACAATGACCGTGAATATTTCACAAATATACCTATTTTTTGCGGCCGTGCAAACTCTAAAGAGTTTAAACAGTGCCTTTTCTTTGGTTTTTTTTCCGATTTCCTATAGTGTGTTTTATAGTTTTCTGTGCATGTAAAACATCTGCAAAGTAATGAAGCCCAAAGTCTATGCCAAAGGGAGTCATTCTCTTCGACGGAAAACGCAGCTCTAGAACTGCCTGAAAGACCATGTTTGTAGTCCTACCTCTTCTTCCATGTCTGTGTCACAATGTCACAAATTTGACATTCTATCGAACAAAGCTCGGTGGAGTAAAGGCTGGAGAGAGTTCTGTTAATGTCTGTTGCTATTTTAAGAAGACACCGTTTTCTTCAGTTCGAGGGAAAACTCTGTTTTCCTCGGCTTAATTCCCTTTGATTGGATTTCAAAAGGAAGACAAAGCGAAGGTGCAGTGGACAAAATGTATTTTTACCTGCAGTTCATCCGCAACCTTTTATTGTGATCCCTTCATTTTTTTACGGAGCACACAGCTTTCTAAACTGTGCATGGCCAGTCACCACAGACGGAGCTTTAAGGGATTGGGTCCTTCAAGAGATAGGACCCTGAGCTGCTGCCCACACAGCCTGTACAGCTGTTATTATGCACTTTTTGACCATAAAAGCATGCAAATGTTTGTTGTCTGTCGCTTGTTGCTTGTTGCCTGTTGCCTGTTGCCAGCAGCCATACCACTATTTGATCTGCTCTAGCTGTGTTGCTGAAGCTAAGCAGGTGTGGGCTTGGTCAGTACTTGGATGGGAGACCACCTGGGAAAACCAGGTCACTGCTGGAAGAGGTGTTGGTGGCCAGTTGGTTGCTTCCCTCTGGTGCAATAATCCTGAATACCCCAGTGTAATGATGGGGACACGGTACTGAAGGAGACGCCGTCTTTCGGATGAGATGGTAAACCAAGGTCCTGACTCACTGTGGTCATTAAAGATCCTATGACGCTCTTCGGTAAGAGTAGGGTGTTCCCCGGTGTCATGGCTAAAGTCCCAATCTGGCTCTTTCGACCTGCCACCTAATCATCCCCTGATCTGATTGGCTGTGCCTCTCCCTCCCCACCTCAACCCGCAGAGCTCCCGTGGAAAAGAGATTTCGATCTCAATGGGACTTCTCTGGTTTATATATATATAAATCTCAGAAATGAAAACATTAAACTGGGAAATGAAACATAATATTTTCAAACTTTCCATCCGTTGAGGACACTTTTGACCGGGCAAACACAGCCTCCATCTTTCACTCTTTCCGCAACCTACTTCAAAAGGTTGGCGTTGTGATATTTCAGCATATCTGGAAAACCTGCTGATATCGATGTTTTTCATAGTGTTTAAAAGTAGTTATGTTTGTCCGTCTGTCCAGAAGTGTAGGCCTTGTGTAGCAAATAGCGGTAAAAACGCCAATTGAGATGCATTGTGAATAAGCTGTTTGCATGTCAAAATAGCGTTCACAAAACTACAATCCCACTTCTTAATCAGAGAATGCTACACAGGGAATGGCCTAATATCCTGATGGAATATGATGTTTCTATGGCCCATATCAAATGCTAAATATTATAGCTAATATTCAGCATAATGATGGAAAATTACTGAACAGGCAAATGCAGTCAATATACAGTAGCATGCTATGGTAAACACTCTATGAGAATGGCACTAGCCTATATTGTGCAACCTAATGATATTCCACCTTATAAATCCAATTAAAAAATAAACTAACAAATAATGTCAGTCAAAGTCAGCCAACATAACAGTGCAACATAGATATTTTATCTGTCATGTATGTTCTTGGGAAGGGGCAAGTAACATAATGCTGACTTCAGTTAATGGCCACGGTGTCATTAACGAGAGTGAATTTCTGAAAGTTGCATGCAAGTTAGCACCTTTAAGATAAGAGAATGTTTTCCTTCAGTCTTTATTTTTCAATTCAAGGTTAGATTGTTGTTATTGTTGAATGAAAGATTGAAGGGCTTAATAGCAACTCCATTTTTAAATAGCCTGTTAAGCAATATTAATCAAAGATGATTATAATAGTGGAAAGAGCTGAATGTAATGACATTTCCCCTTACTTTATCGGCACAGGTTGCTGACAGTTCAATGCCATGGATATTACTAAGAATCTGTGATGGACATTGACAAATGCTCAAATGCTGTGGGACATGAACATTTTGAATACAAAAAGCCTTATTTGTAACTGAGTACTGCCGTAAAAAGCAGTGCAGAACCAGTATAAGCAATTAGCAAAAATCATTGGTGATTAAAACCAATTTCATCTTGAGTGCTACATCGACCAGTAGTATAGTGCAAAAAAAGGCAGACATTGACTTTGTTGACAATAATATCAATTTGAGTGAATCTTGATTTCAGGAGACAACAAAAAGTGGCAACACATTTGACTATGACCTATAAATTGCCGGGAGTTTTTATACGCCAAAATTGCAGTTCTGAGTCAAAATAACTTTTTTTTTTTTTCGAAGGTGGAAAAAAAAAACAACAACCCAGGAATACAAACTTTGCCAACAGAATTTCAAGTATATGTTTTCTCCTTATTTTTCCCCTGTTCTTGTTACTTGTTGCAAGGGAAAGAGTACAAGTCCCTAGAGATTGCAACCAGCCCTTATTATCGCCAGTTTATACCCGCCTATTCTTCTAAAGATGTCAACTGATACCCTGTGAGTTATTGCATAACACTGCAGTGATCAAAAACAGGAAATGGAGGGGGGTGGGGGGGGGTTGAAATGTGAAGGGGAAAGATGTTCCTTAGTCTGGAGAGCTCACGACATGCAACAACAAGCACTAAATGTCTCTTTCATCCACAGGAACACTTGCCCTTCCATATGCATGATTACGCAGTTGATCTAGGATGGAGACAAGAGCAGAAAAAGGCAGCGCAGGCCCACCGGGGAATTGCTCTGCATCTCAGACTGAGATCGTTTAAGCCAATTACATCTCCCAACGCTAACTTCAGATGAATGTTTGTTTATCAGAAGTGATGTCAGTCTACTGATAGCAAGGTGCTGTTAACCTGTCAAGATTCCTTAGCGTACCCAGGTGCGTTCCAGAAGGATTAATCCGCGAGAGGATATCACAGCTGGGATGAAGTCAGCATTCTGATGCCTTCTGCTAACACCTGAGCATTTGCTGCTTGTGCAGCTCTGGGGCCACATCTGGATTTCCAACATGTGCTCACCGAACAGCTTTCCAATCCCTTTTTGTATTCAGTGCACTGTATGATAAAAAAAAAGATGAAAATGGTACATTTTACAAAATTCTACATTCTGCTACTTAGCCTCTCAGTATAAAAGTATGCCGTTTTCTGCTTGGAGGTCAGTATATTGACCTCCTCCTGACCCCGCCCCCTGGTTCGATGAGTTATCGCGTTATTGCGTGTGGGTGTGTGTAGGAGTCATATACGCTGTTTACCCTTCCTCTAGAATACAGAAAGAAATGTCTATTTTAACATTATTGTCCCCAAGAGGGAAATAGCCTCTGTAACCTCTAGCAGTTCAACACTTGGGACTGAAGTAATTTAATGCTATGTTTCCAGAAGATTCCCAAGAAACCTGTCAGCTGCACTCATATGAATGTTTGTCGAGATTTTTGCTACCGATCTTTAATTGGCTCTCTTGTTCTTGGTTTACCCCTGATAATGAATACTTGTGTAAAGTGTGTAATTGGTTTTGAAACACTAATAAAAATTCTTTTGAAGCATTTTTTTTATAAAACAGATGCCTTGGGTAGGGTAAAATATTAATGCTGCCGGAATAAAAACCAAACAGGAAATAGAATAAAAAAATCAACAAGCTCAGTGGGGTTACTGCAAAATGCATTTTGCCAAGGTCAATGTGTTCCTCGGTGAAAATGCAATTTGTCCTCGCTTGCTATGCCTACATCCTAGCTTGCTCGGCACATACAAACACCAAAAGCCCGCTACACAGCTGTTGGTAAAGTAATTCTGGAGAATGTGGGGTATATTTGAGGACTGATCCAATTTCTTCTCTCGTTCTGAGTTAGAAAAGACATGGAATTCTGAAACAGGGAAACTGTAAACAAGTTAACAAAGTTGGACACAATGCTGTCTAGGGTTTTGGGGGATTGAGAGAGACATACAGTTCAGCAGCGTCTAGTTCATTCATGTGTATCAACATTTTATTTGTACATATAATCGTAGAATGCACTACTTTGATTATATTGAAGGTGTTGCCTGATTGCATTTTACAGTATTTCTCCTGTGAACATCTTAAAAATTAACAAAACAAATAATTATAAAAATGAAATCCAACTAAAAAGTCCCATGTAATTGGAATAATTTTGCTCATTTTTATGTGTAATAAAAATGTATACTGATTGATATTTTTTTGCAGGTTTCGTCTGTCAAGTCACTACTTTGAGAGATAAATGGATATTTCAGTGCACTTTTTACCTTCCTGAGCCCTGCCCCTTAAAAAAGTTCACTCACCACAAATGTGAGTTTTGTGATTGTATACTTCATCTCAGGATGGGAAGTTTACTGCTGCAAAGTCAGCGTTTCGAAAAAATGTATTGTTGTAGATATAGATTTCCTTCTTTCTTGAAAAGCATAAAAGGTAGCCAATTCATGCTTACTTGCTGCATAGATTATAGCCCAAAACTACCATCTCATTGCTGCATGTTGTACTTACACGTTTGTTTTCCATTCCTGGACATTGACAGGCAGCTGGCTTCCATAGCAGCCTACATGTAATAGCTAAGGTTGATGCAAATTTACAAGTCAAAAAACACACCATCACGTGTCAGTCAGAAAGAATAGACAATGTCAAATGTCAATAATATAACCTTGTAAATCTAAGCGAGCTGCGGCTACAGCTATGCCACAGATATGGTCGTGGTAAGATAAGTACTGCACAGCAGTGACGGATAGTGAAATAAAAATTGGTGAAGCGCTGAACATCCCTTGAAAATAATTATTGGTCTTAAACTGCTTTCAATCATTAATTTATTTATTTTATTTATTTATTTTAAATTTGGCATCTCCAATCCCACCTGAATCTGGAATGCCCAGTTAGGGAACTATGTACAACACACTTGCTCGTATGCGACCCTCTGTAGCCAATTCAGGAGAGTGTAGACAGTTCGCAGCTCTCCTCCGAAGCAAACGCCTGTCTGCCACCGCGTCTTATACACTCATTCCTTGAACGTTTGCATGTTCAGAATGAGGGCGGAGGATACCCGGACATGAACAGGCTTAGAATCTTCCTGATGAGCGCCCATCCAGCCAACAGGAGGCGCTTGAGCAACGAACAAAGCAACTCATCATTAATTTAATTTAACATTATATGAACTCCAAAAATGCCCAACATTATCAGATTTTACTGAAATGAAATTCCATTACAATCAACGTTATTCATTTCTGGATTTTTGCCGCTGATTTTCGCTTCCTTTGTTGTACTTAAACAATCATGAAGCTAATATTTGATTGAGCAGCGTGTGCTTAAAGCAAACCTAAATGTTAACATTGTAGTTAATTTTTTATTCACTTTACACAAAAAGATATTCTCTTTAATCGTTGTGACATTGCATGAAAAAGGAAGCTGTACATTAAACTTGTTTAACTGGCAGTGAAAAACGACCGAGCTCTCAGAGTCGCTGTCCCTAGACTGTGGAATCGCTTAGCACTTCATATTTGGTCCGCCTCCATTCTAGAACATTTTAAATCTCTATTGAAAACATACCTTTTTTTCTTGGCCTTTCCTTTGTTGTAAATTCATTATCTATACATACTGTATTTTATTGTTGTTATTATTGGTTCTTTGACTTGGTGTTTTCTTTTATTTAATTTTATTTATTTCATTGATCATGTACATATTTAATCTATTTTATTCCTCGTTCTTCCTCTGTGTTTTTTATCTTGTCAAGCACTTCGTCAACTTTATGTTGATTTTGAATGTGCTATACAAATAGACTTGACTTGACTTGCTAATGGCTTATTTTAATCATTGAAAAACGTGTTCATCTTGGAAAATAATTGAAAACAGATCGAGGCTTATGAGTGTTCGTCTTATCTTACCAAGCAAAACTGGCTACACCTGGTGGTCCCGACTGTTTTTGAAGTTCATTTACAGTCAATTTAATTCAACAATTGAAAAAGGTCAAGACTAATCATTAATTTCAAGGAGTGGTCTGTGCTTAACCACTTTTCAGTTCACCAGACACCATAAGCCCATACATTTGCTGACTGGATAGTGTTATGATTCTGCTGTTGCCTGTCCATGTTTTTGTTATTACCCTGATTCTATGCCATGTTTTAGGGGTATTCCATGCCATGTTTTGTATTTTTCCTGTCTTGCCTTGCCATGTATTTTTCCTGCAATTTACCATATTCACTGTTTAGTTTTCTTTCTGGTTTTTGTTATTCTTATACCCTGCATTGCACATTGTCTCCCCGGTCTTGTCTTGTGTTCTGGGACAGCTTTATTTCCCAGTCTTGTGTGCCACAGTTTCAGGTGATTTCATGGTTTCTGGGTTTCCAAACATTCCTTCCAATCTCGTTTGCTTCCTTCGCCTTGCCGTTCTATCTTCACTAACAGTTTATTATTTTAGATTAATTACTACCGCTAACTAACATTGTTTATAGTACTAACTTACTAACTAGCACTAGGGATTGTGTAGCTGCACATTACTAATTGACTAACGAGCTCTCAGCACTCGCTCTGCTCTAGTCTCCGCCCCTTGCCTTCACTCAATTTACTTCGCTGTGCTTCAGCAGATTCTCTGCACCTTGTTAATCACTGTTCTGCCTCTCACTCTGTGCACTTTAGAACTCCCTAACCAGTATCTTCTGCTTTTCATAGGTTGTCTGTGTAATCCCTGTCTGTGTTTTGGCTTTCGCCCACTTCATGTGGTTAGGTACTTCCTCTTGTTCATTCATTTGTTAATCAGTCTGATCCAGCTCACCTGTTCCTTATTATAGCATGTGACTTCCCCTATGTGTATTTAAGCAGTCATTTCACAACTACATCTTGTCAGAATGTTTTCCCTGTGCTGCGATTGTTGATGCCTTGGACTCTTCGTGTTATACTTCTGACTGGAATGTCCCAGATTCTGATTTTGGCTTTACCTTTGATATTCATGTGTCTGTGTACCGTACCTGCTTTGCCCGACCCTGAGTTTTGTCTTTGCTCCCCTGTTTACGAACCGGAGTACGTCTACTGGATTTTGGCTTTGGATTTACCTTTGATAATCCTGTGCTTGTGTACCGAACCTGTTTTGCCCGACCCTGATTATTGTGAGTGCTGCCCTGTGTATGATTTGGATTACGTCTCTGGGATTCTGATTTTGGATTGTGGACTGTAATGTTGCCTTCTGCTCTGCGGGGGTTTACCCCCTCAGCTTTAATAAAATATTATTTTGCTGGATCTCTGAGGTCCCGATTGGTTCCTGAATGCTACCTCACAGATGGCACCAAAAGTTACTTTATAATTTATTTTGCATCATATTGACATTGCATTGAGTTTCTCCAACATATGTCCACCAGGGGCTCCTGAAAGCCGACCTATTCCAGCTGCCACAATTCCAGCTTGAATTTTATGATTTTCTGACAGATCTGATATTTCAGCGGACTCCGAAAACAAAGCATTTTCTCTCTCATGCTTACTACTGTTGTTGGAAGGATTGCACATGATTTGCATTGCATTTGCAAGTGAAAAATGAACATTTGTTAGTATCTAAAGATGAATGTGTGAGGTACTGCATGAAAAACCCCCGACTCCGCTCAGAGCACTGTCCTTCCGGAGATATCGTTACATAGATTACGTAATGTTTCAGAAATTTTCAACGGGCATTCCCAAGAAAAGTTTTAATTAGCAGTTTACACATCTCATGAATAAAAGTATGAAAAACTAGTGTCAGATTCAATTTTACATTATAAAAGTACTCTAGAAGGGTTTAAAAGCATTTTTTTTTTTTTTATTGTGTCATGGGGCCTTTAGGAAAACGGTAACTTAAGCTTTTTTGTTTCCCTCTTTCCCCCTAGAATGGCTTCCTTATTGTGGTGGAGACGTTCATGTGCCTCCATGGCCCCTTGCACTTGGTTTTCTGACGCACTGCCTCCTGGTGGACTCTCCCATGACTTAATAGGTCTAAGATGAAGGGCCAGACTAAAATTCATTCAGGAGAGCCCTATGAATTGGCATGTTAGGAGACTGGAGTACATCCCTGTTTGAGGACATCAAACGCTTCTCCTGGACTGAGACTGGGCAGGGGACTCACAGGTGACCACCGAAAGACCGAGTTTTTCCAAGACTCAGCACAAAGTTTGAGGAGCTGCCTCCCCTTCGACCCACCAACCACGGTGAGAAGATCAGGGGTTTAGAACATTGTAAAATGGGCAAAGGATGACTGAGGCCCAGGTGTTCTTGACCCCGATTTTAGAAACTAGCTCTTGGGCAATGGAATTTGACCTCTCTAGCAGGGGAATGGCCAGAGCTTGTGTGGGAGGTTTAACAGCACAAGCTAGATATGGTTGGACTCACCTCTATGCATAGCTGTGGCCTGCTGATGAAGGTTGGACCTTCATCTTGAAACTTCCTATGGTGAGGGGTGGAGAATAAGCTTGGAGCTACTTCCTCTCCCTGGCAGAGGCTGGTATACTTAAATTCAATCCTATTAATCAGTGGGCATCCACAACGTACTTGCAGGCTGCATAGGGAAATGTTATTGTGTGTGGTTACAGCTTCTGTGAGTATCCAGCCCTCTTGAAGTCCCTGGTTGAAGTACCGAAAACGGCTCCAACTGGGGCTCAATTGTTCTACTGGAGGACTTCAATGCTCTTATTAAGCAATGACAGAGAAGGCAGGCAGGAAATGGCCGGGAAGAACAACCTGCCTGCTATGAACTCAATGCCTTATCTGAACTCAAGTGGTGTTTTGTAATTGCTCCAAGGACGTGGAACAATTTTCAAGAAACGTTTGAACTGGGTAAATTGATAAAGTGATTAAGAGTTTAGACGTTGGGGATTGTGTGTGTTTTGAATAATATTACTTCAATTTTCTCAACCACATGTACTGTATAAACGTCTGTATGATAATTTTATTGTTTAGTGTTCGGTTTTTTATGATAATGTTTTGTATTGTATTCTGTTTTGTGTTGTTAACAGGGCGCCATCGCAAATAACCCTGAGGTCTCAATGGGTTCCCTTGTATAAATGAAGGTTAAATAAAATAATAAAATAAAAAATTAGACTATTGTTGGCCATGGTTGGCTATGACAAACACCTTATTCAAGCACAGGGACATTCACAAGTGTACTTGGTTCCAGAACACTCTCAGCCAAATATTGATTGATTTTGTAATCGCATAATTGGATCTGCTGTCATACATTTTCTACACTTGAGTGAAGAGAGGGGCAGAGCTTTTATCTGATCAGCAGTCTGGTTGTCTCCGTTTTCACAGAAGGGGACCAGAGGGTGTGTTACAGCTCTAGAGGATCCCTCACACAGTGTCTTCCCGAGTGCTGATGGCAGGGTGCTGAAACTGAGACTCTGGAGGACCAATGAAGACTTTTTCCTGATCATGCAACTGTGAACCAGCATTTTAACCTTGTGAAGACACCGGCAAGATGGAAGGATTTTGCCCACTCAGTCGATATGCGTTTTGTTTACTTGTTGACAAGCCGAAGGTTGCATCCCCTGAGGCATCCTGAGGGTGCTTCTGTGGGTGTTATGGAATTCCTCGACCTTCGGTACAAGCCCATTCTTTCCCTCGACAAATGAGGCGAAAGATTTGTCAGAATATTTGGCATGTTTCCATTTGGCATTGGACTCTGCCAAAGCCATACGCTGTCACCTATTCTGTTTTGATTTTCAAGGACAGAATATCTTGGCACAGTTAAGGTTCAAAATGCATGTAGGTTGGTGGTCTCAGGATAACATCTCTCCTTTTTTCACATGGTGTGGTCTGGTTAACTTCATTGGCTGTGACCTCCCACACACACTGGAGCAGTTTACAGCTGAATGCAGAGCTGTTGGGATCAGGATCAGCAACAAATCCACAGCTATGATTCTCTGCCAAAAAAAGAAAAAAGGTGGCCTGTCCTATCAAAGTGTGCTGCAAGTTGCTGCCCCAAGTGGACGAGTCCGGGCATCTTGCTGTCTTGTTTTTGAGCTGGAGTAAGATGGCGCAAGAGGTTGGGAGGCAGATTGGAGCAACTATGCCGTGATCCAGTCATTGTACCAGTTCATTGTGAAAGAAGAAGGACGACAGCATATAATCTCAATTTACCTCTTCACCTATGTTTTACCATTACCTATAGCCACAAGCTTTGGGTAGTGACTGAACAGAGAGCCATTTTCTCCACAGAAATCACCCTTAGAGATGGGGTGAGGACCTTGGACATCCAAGAGAGCTGAGCTCAAAATAGAGCCTGAGTGACTCTGCTTTGATGGGAGTTAACTAAGATGGTTTGGGAATCTAGTAAGCATGCCTCCATGATATTTCCTGTTAGAGGTTTCCCATTCCGGTCTGACTGGGAGAAAGCACCATGGCTAAGCCAGGACATGCTGGCGTGATTATCTCACTTGGGTGGCATGGGGGAGCCTTGGGGGCCACTAGGGAGTGCTGACTTAAGAGGCTGCGGAGGAGGTTGCTCGGGCTACTTTTCTGAGGCTGCTACCTTCGCAACTTTGCCTTGGATTTAACCCTTAGAGGGCTGAATACATTTTCAAGAGATTCAAAATGTAGTTACCCTGAGATGTTGCAAACCTATCATGTGGCAACTTGTTTAAAATAGCTCCCCGGCGGGAGCTCTTTTAAACAAGCTGACAGATGGTAGGTTTTCAACAGCATCTGATTTTGATATCTTACATGCCCAAGGCGCTGAAAGGGTTAAGCCATAGAAAGTGGATGGATGGATTCCACAGTACTTGATGCTTCAACTTGTGAATTTAACCATTTGTTGAAAACGAATAAGCTTATTTCCAAAACAGATGACTGTGACGGATTCCCAAAAAGTGGGCACAGGGGCAATTTAGGATTAATAATGATCTGACAAGTTGCAAGAGTAAGGTGATGTGATACCTGCTTTGGTAAACCTTTATCAGTCAGCAGCATTCACCGCTGCATCTACAGATACAAGTTAAGCATAACTGCGCAAAGCTAAAGTTATATGTCAAAACTGTTTGAAAGCGCTGGCGATTACTTAATGATCAAGTGTCATCTGTGATGATCAGTAGTACAATTGAAGAGTAATTTGTGCTCCACTGGGTCAACATTTAATGTGGTTTTTGGAAGAAACAAACACTACGTTCCTCATGCCAAAAACAACATGGAAAACACAAGCGGTTATCATTGTCAGGTCTAAAGGCCGGCGTCTGTCATGGTATGGAGGTGTGTCAGTGCACATGACATGGGTGACTTGCACAGTTGTGCGGTCACCATTGATTCAGAAAGATATGCTCATCCCTGCATTTTCTCAGCAAGACAATGCCAATCCACATTCTGCACAGAAGACATAAGTGCCTGACTTTGAAAGCAGAGCCTACCAGTGCTAGACTGACCTGCCTGCAGTCCTGAGTAGTCTTCAATTTATGGTGCATTGTGAAGCAAATTTTATGGTAGCAAAGGCGTCAAACAATTGTGCTGCTGAAGACCAGCATTATGGATAAATGAGTGGAAATTTTGCCGGTTAGACTTAGCTAACAGCATTGCCAAAATGCTTCATTAGTGTGGGTAAACCAAATAGTGATTTTACGCAGTGGTTAAAAGTCGACTGTGCCAACTTTTTTTTTTTCTACTCTTGCAGTCATCATTTTGTGCATTGTCAGTAAGCAATTAAATTCATGTCACAGTATTGAATAATGTATTGTTACACTGTAGAGAATAGATGGACATTTTAAATCAGTCCTGTTTGCGTTTATTTGAAATCCTTGATGTAGGGAAAATTGGTTTATATTTTTACTGGTGAAAATTACCATTCATATTTGCAAGAGTAAGTTCTGAGAAAACAGGGAATTTCTGCATGAATAAACATTTCTATTTGATTTTACAAGATGTATTTCTTATTATTTTATTTCATCTAATTTTTTTTTCATAAATGAAAAATACATCAATATGCAAAAATGTCCTGTACATGGGCTTTAGTTTTTTATCTCACGTAAACATTTTAATTCACTTTTGAAAATATTCATTTCCCATACTAAATTAGGATTATGTCATGTGCAAACACGAATTTAAAGATATGTTTGCTTAAGATGATTCAATGATAAAACATTTTATTTATTATTGACTGCACTTTTCTTAAGTTCATTGACATAGTTACTCATAGTTACTCAGTTGCATAGTTACTCAGCCAACATGCAATAGCCAGCGGTTGGTCTGTGGTCTGGATCTGTCGGTTTAAGCATTGAGGCTAAATTAAATCACTGTTGCTAGCTGGGCATAAAAACTGAGATCTCCGGTATTATGCACCAGACTCACAAACGGATAACCAAACTAAGACTCAAATGGCCAAGCTAAAAAAAGACCAAAAAATAAAAATAAAAAACAACCTTATGTGTTTAATTAAAGTGACAGTACAAGGCTTTCAGCCACTCGGGCCACATTAGTACATTCTAAAATGGAAATTAGTTGAAGCTGGCATATTAATTAATTTGTGTTTTTAAAGAAACAAAAAAAATGCAATCGCCCCTCTCGTTCTTCTGACCTAACACGCAATCACCGTACCCCCTCCCCTACCGACCCCTCGGTGAATAATTCAGAAACTGCCTCTTTGAATCTGGACTGAGGGTCTGTCTTTGAAATAAATTGTACATGCCTTTTGATGCATGACTCCCCTATTTTCCCCTATTTGCAAGGTCCTGTCGTATTCAGCGGCTGTGCATATTGCTGCTAGCTGAGTTTAGTATTGATGCACAAATCCCCAGCCCCCTTCTAAAACCCGAGGCCAAGACACAGCTTCTTTTAACGTTGCGGTCCAAAAGATCAGCTTGTAGAAGTTCGCTGGAGGAGTGCAATTCAGATGCAGCTTGACCGAGTAGACTGGGCCTTCAGTTGATCAGCACTGAGTGAAAGATAAGGCAGGGTCTCCCCAGCTGAATCCTGCAGTCCCTGCTGATACTATGGGCAATTGTGCATCTCTGTGTGGGGGCACGCCAACTGCAGTCGGCACTGGCACAGATTGGATGCGATACAATATCCCAGGGCCCACCCACACGCAATAGCTTAACAAGATAAGCCAGATTGCAGCGGCAAAAATATGCTGCATTTTTGTTGGAAAACAATAAAAAGCTTCACCTCATTTGCGAAGCCCAATTTCAACTTTGAGTCTGCCCGCCTCCAGTTCTAGAACATGAGGATGAGCATACGGATTTTGGGAGATAAAGCCAACCCTATTGTGCGGGATGCAGGCTGCAGTGTGGGAGAAAGGACTCTGGAGCTGAACTGACGTAACGGCCCAATCACAGGTGCCCGTCTGGAGGGGATAATGAGCCGTATCTATATGTGGTCCTCTGCAGTATTTCTTTGCAGAATCGAAGTCTGACATGTTACGCTCTGTCAAAGGCCTTCAATAAAGCTTGGATTTTTTTTTCATCCATACTGATAATATTGTAATTGAATTTCATGTCCACAAGGACAAGATCTGCGCTGACAGAGATAAGACTTAATGAGAACTGTGCACTATTGAAACAAGATGGTCAAGGAACTGTAAGATTCGAAGACCCAAACTCCTCTAGAAAAAGCAAACTTCCCAAATAGAGCAGTAGTGTGTCAGTGTTTATATTTACTTACATAAGTGTAATTACTGATGCCTGAAAGATGTCATTTGTCTACATAATTACTCTGAATTGTCTTGAGTATCACATCACTGCTGCATTGCAGGGGTAAATTTTTTTTTTCCCGACACATCAACCTATTTTTTTAAGTGGTTCCCATTTCCTGTCTCTGTTATAGACCCTGGCTGTTCTCAGCACACGCTGGACGCCAACGCTGACCGACTGCCCTGTACAGCCTGCACAAACTTTAATATTAACTTGCACACGCTCAGAGTCTTTACTCGGCTTGTATGACATGCATAACTGCGTACTCCAGTTACTGCAACCTCTGAAAATCCATCAAGTCCTTTTTAATTTCCTGGGCTATTGTTGCATTGTTTTGCTGAGTGAAAGATTTTGTTTTGGCAGCAATTATTTTTCGCTCATTTAGAATTGTTTTGTATGCGTTGCAACAGAAAAACTGCAGAATTATGGAAAAAGTGCAGTTAATGATAAACTTGGGTGAAAATAAATGAGGGAATTGGATTTATCTTTATGAGAATGTAACAATGAAAATGGATTGATTAATCAAAACAACAAAATTATATTATTTTGGCACCCATATTTCATTTCCAATGCTTATCAAAAACTGGTCAAGTTGTCAAACATTTTAGGGTTTGGGGAAGTGTCTCATGAATGGGGTGGTGCTGTACTGACTGTAATCAGAATGCAACAACATGAAAAATAACCCGATCACATTGAGCCATGGGAATGTGTATTGTCACTGTGATGTCATAAAATCATAAGCAGACTTCAATTAAATCTTTTTACAGTATGATTTGATTTCGAAAACATGGCTAGCAATGGTTCATTATAATTGTCTAGCTACAAATTAATGTTTTAAATTTGGAAAACAGCCTGTAGTGCGAGTTAGAATTACCAAAAATTGCTTTACCAAAAAAATGTGGGGTCCTCAGATAGCCTGCTTTTTGTCAGTCAGCCTAGAGACCATCAGCTTGTTTTGATCACTCATATTGACACCTCTTCATACCCACTGACCTATTAGCACTCTAACTCAAAGCGTTCTCTGGGACCTCAATGGCACTTATCACACTTCTACAAAAACAGTCCAGTCAAGTGGTGGCCCAATATTTAGAGACAAAAAAAAATAAATAAATATATGTTGAGTCCCACTACCAGAGTATACTCTAAAAAACAACAGCTGTTTGTTTTCAGAATATTGTAATACTTGCATTTCATTAATAATTAAAATGGGGTAATCTGAACGGGACTTTCCCTGTATAATAGGTGAAATACCAAATATTTTTCAGGAAGCTGTAATGTGAATATAGGCCACTGGATGGCAGTATTTACCTTTTTTTTATTGAGCTCAGACTGGAGCTATGTTTAGACATGTCCTGGACATGTCTGGGGCAAGTCCCCAAAAATAAAAAAAAAAGAGGTCTAAATGTGGGTGGGGTCTGCAAAAGAGTATATAAGGCAAAGAATTGAGACAGTAAAGTAGTAGGAGAAATTGCAAGAAGAAGGATACGTGTGACCAGACCTGTCATTTCTGTTCAAGACCTGTTAAATTTCTTTTGTGGATTTTTCTCACCCAGGACATCACCAAGCCGCCCCACAAAAAGGACTGTAAATATTTCTTTTTGTTTTTGTTATAATCAATCTTGGTCATTTAGTTGTAGGTTATTGTTAGTTATTGTCTTTGTTCATTAAATGTGTTTGAGTTTTTAAAACTGTGTCTGTCATCCCTTGCTGTTGCTGTTGTGTTGTAATGTAATAACAAATTGGAGCCATAACAAATTGGGGGCTCAAGGTCCGGGATAGACCATTTTGTGAGTAATTTATTGAAAATCTAACATTTCAAATTGTAAAATTGATTTTTTTAATTGAATACATATATATTGACAACAGCAATGGATGATTTCTTGGCATCACCAACCGTAGGGGTTTTGAAGTCTTTTAAAAAGACAGAACTGTTGGAAATATGCAGACATTTGGAGTTGACAGAGGTAAAACCAGCCATGCGAAAAGCAAGACTGGCTAGAGAGATAGTTGAATATTACATTGATGAAAATGTGTTTGCACCAGGAGATCTGGAACAGTTTCCAGTGGAAAATCCAAATATAGAAATGGAACTTAAATTAAAAATGCTAGAGATTGAAAGGGAGGAAAGAGAAAAAGAAAGGGAGGAAAAAGAGAAACAAAGAGAATTTGAGAGGGAAGAAAGAGGAAAGAGCAGAAAGAGAGAGACAGAGACAGAGAGATTTTGAATTAGAGAAATTCGATAGAGAAGAAAGACTCCAAATGGAGCAACTAAAAATTAAAATTGAAACTAAAAATAAATTTTGTGCCAGTCAGGAGGTAAAACTGGTGCCTCCATTTTCGGAAAAGGACGTTGACAACTATTTCCAGTGTTTTGAAAAGGTAGCAAAGAGTTGCCAGTGGCCAAAGGTACACTGGCCTCTGATGTTGCAAACTGTCCTCAAGGGTAAAGCTCAACAAGCCTATTAGGCTTTGTCTGCAGATGATTCCTCTGATGATGAGGTTGTCAAAAAGGTTATTTTGAGAGCTTATGAGTTGGTTCCAGAGGCTTACCGACAGAAATTCAGAGGTCTGAAGAAATCTGAAAATCAGACTTATGTTGAATTTGCTAATGAAAAGCAGGTTTGCTTTGAGCGCTGGTGTACTTCTATGGAGGTCAAGGATGATTTCAACTCACTAAAAGAGATGGTGTTAGTTGAAGAATTCAAGAACGGTGTTAAAGATGATGTTAAGACCTACCTTAATGAGAAGCAAGCACTGAATTTGCAATCAGCTGCCAAATTTGCAGATGAATATGTTCTCACACATAAGTCCAAATTTCAGTCTGGCAGTAAGAATAGATGGTCCCAATTTCAGAAAAAGGGTTATGGTGATACCCAAGATTCCTCACCCAAAGACAAAGACAAATCTGGTGATGGTGCTCAGAAATCCAGTAACAGGTCTGATCAAAGTGTGAAAGCTGACAGTGACAAAAGTGGTCTAGTTTGCAGTTATTGCAAGAAATCTGGTCATGTTACAACTAACTGTTGGTTCCTTAAAGCTAAGAAAGAAAAAGAAAAGGATACCAAACCAAATGCTTTTGTGAAAACAAGGTTAGAAACCCCTGTAGTAGATAACCGATCCGCTAAATTGCCTGCTTCTTGTGGGGCTAAAAAGCCTAATACAGCTGACTTTGTGAGGGAGGAATTTCTTCCATTTGTGTCAGAGGGATTTGTGGCTCTGAATGAGCATACTACTCCTGTCCCCATATATATCCTAAGGGATACCGGAGCTTCTCAGTCACTTTTGTTGATGGACTCCTTGGAGTTACGTGATGAGACCGCTTCAGGGGATTTCATACTTGTACAAGGTATTGAAGGGAGGACTGTATCTGTACCCCTGCGCTCTATATTCTTGAAGTCAGATTTAGTTACAGGACAGGTAAAGGTGGGACTTATGTCAAGTCTACCTATAAAGGGTGTTGCTAGGCAATGACCTGGCTGGGGGCAAAGTAGTTCCCCCTGTACATCTTACTTCACAACCGAGCACTGAAGATGGGGATGAGGACCCATCTCTGTATCCTTCTTGCGCAGTGACTCGCGCTATGGCCAAGAAGCCTAAAGAAGATGTTGTGGTGCCGCCCAGCACATTGAATAGTCAGGACTCAGCTGGTTTGCCTCATGACTCTGATTGGCCTACTATGGTTTCTCCGTTTGAGGACTTATCAGATACTATTATCAGTTCTCTATTCAGCCAGCCGGATGGGTCTGGTGATTCTGATGTGTCTGGAGACTTGTCTCTGTCCAGAAAGCGGTTGATTGAGGAGCAAACTAATGATCCTGAAATTTTTGTACTAAAGAGGAGAGCCCTTCCTGATAAAGAAATAGATGCAGTTCCAGTTGGGTATTATCTCAAGGATGGTGTGTTGATGCGGAAGTGGCGCCCTCCTGATATCCCTGCCAATGCAGATTGGGCAGTGGTCAGGCAAATTGTTGTTCCGAAGGTCTATAGGAATGAGATCTTAACAATGGCTCATAGTCTACCTTTAGGAGGTCATCTTGGTGTTAACAAGACTGTTGATAAGATCATGAAACACTTCTTTTGGCCTGGGCTTCGGAAAGACGTTTCCAACTTTTGCAAAACCTGTCACACTTGTCAGGTAGTTGGAAAACACCAGTTAGACCCACCTGTAGCTCCATTGCAGCCTATCCCAGCATTTGGGGAGCCATTCTCTAGGGTCAATGTTGATTGCGTTAGTCCATTACCCAAGACTAGATCTGGAAATCAGTACTTGTTGACAATCATGTGTGCATCTACCAGATTCCCCGAAGCCATACCTCTACGTAACATCAAGGCAACTGCAATCTCGAAGGCTTTGATAAAGTTCTTCACGTTGTTTGGTCTTCCCAGGGAAATTCAGTCAGACCAAGGTAGCAATTTCACTTCAGGATTGTTTCAGCAGGTTGTGTATGAACTAGGTGCAAAGCAGATTCTTTCTAGTGCCTATCATCCAGAAAGTCAGGGTGCCTTAGAGCGGTTTCATTCCACCATCAAGACAATGATGAGGACTTATTGTTATGACCATGAGAAAGACTGGGATGAAGGGGTTCATTTGCTGTTGTTTGCAGCTAGAGAAGCAGTGCAGGAGTCTACTGGATTCAGTCCATTTGAGCTAGTGTTTGGTCATGAAGTAAGAGGACCTTTGCTATTATTGAGTGAACAATGGCAAGAGAAAGAGCCGCATATCAGTCTGTTAGACTATGTTAGCAAGTTCAAGGAAAGATTGCGTGCAGCTTGTGACCTTGCCAAAGAGAACTTGAAATCAAGTCAGGGAAAAATGAAAACTTGGTATGATCATAAGGCTAGAAGCCGTGAGTTTAAACCAGGAGACAAGGTCCTTGTGTTGTTTCCCTTGCAGTCCAATCCATTGCAGGCAAGATTTCATGGTCCTTATGAAATTCTGACAAAACTCAATGATCTCAATTACATTGTGAAGACTCCAGATAGGAGAAAACCAAAACAATTGTGTCACATTAACATGCTGAAGCCTTATCATGACAGAAATGCTAGGGTTGCAGTTGTCACTTCAGATTCTCCTATGGCCGAGACTTGTGAAGATGAGGGGGAGTTTCAAGATGATGAACCTAGAATTAAAGCTGAAGTTCTTTCATGTAAATTGACAAATTCTGAAGTGTTGCAAAATCTTGATGTAAAACTCCAGCACTTAGAACCCTCACAGAGAGATCAGTTTGAAAGGTTGATCAAGAAATATGAGGATTTGTTTCCTGATGTTCCAAAAAGAGTTTCTATAGCCTCTCATGATGTAGATGTTGGTGATGCCAAACCAATAAAACAGCATCCATACCGGATGAATCCTGAAAAGAAAAAGATTGCTGAGAAAGAGATTGAGTACATGTTAGAACATGATATTATCAGACCCTCCAACTCAGATTGGAGTTCACCCTGTGTGCTAGTTCCAAAACCTGATGGAAGTACTAGATTCTGTACAGATTATCGCAAAGTCAATGCTGTAACTAGAGCTGATGTGTTTCCAATACCTAGGATTGATGATTGTATTGATAGAGTAGGGCAAGCAAAATTTCTGACCAAGATTGATTTACTGAAGGGTTATTAGTGTGTGCCTTTAACTGAGAGGGCCAAGAGCATCTCTGCTTTTGCCACACCATCTGGGTTGTACCAGTATGAAGTCCTACCCTTTGGCATGAAAAATGCCCCAGCCACGTTCCAAAGGATGATACAGTCTACAATCGCCGGATTCCCACACACGGGTGCGTACATCGACGACCGGATCACATGGAGTGACTCCTGGGAAGAACATCTGAAAGATGTAGAGACGTTGTTCCAGCGCCTGACCCAGGCTAACCTGACTGTTAACTTGAACAAGAGTGACTTTGGTTGTGCTACTGTCACCTATCTTGGCTACGTCATAGGCCAGGGTAAGGTGGCACCCATAAATGCTAAAGTCCAAGCCATCATGGACTTTCCAGTTCCTCGCAACAAAAAAGCTTTGCGCCGCTTCCTTGGAATGATCGGGTACTACCGCAAGTTCTGCAAGAACTTTGCTGAGATTGCTCTCAGTCTAACTAACCAACTGAAGAAAGGCGTAAAGTTCACTTGGGATGATGCATGCCAGAGAGCCTTCGATCGCCTGAAGTCTCTGCTGTGTCACTTCCCCGTGCTCAAATCTCCTGACTTCAACAAACCATTCTCCATCGCGGTCGATGCTAGCGACCAAGCTTGTGGATCTGTGCTCTTACAGAGAAGTGACTCTGATGACATTGAGCATCCCGTGGCATACTTCTCTAGGAAGTTCAATCGCCACCAAAGGAACTATTCCACAATAGAGAAGGAGCTGTTGGCTCTGGTCCTTTCTTTACAACACTTTGAGGTTTATGTTTGTACAGGGCATAAGCCAATGATTGTGTACACTGACCACAATCCGTTAATGTTTTTGAGTAAGATGAAAAACAAGAATCGGAGATTGTTGAATTGGAGTTTGATTTTACAGGAGTTTGACTTGGAAATTAAGCATGTGAAGGGTACAGACAATGTAATTGCTGATTGCTTATCCCGTGTTTGAATGTGTATATATATATCATGTGTTTGAATATTGTATGATATGTATATATAGACAAGTGTTCACTTTACCATTTTGTTTTGAAAAGAAAAAATTTTGCCTTTATGAGTCAAAATTTTTCCCTTTTGGAATGGAGGTGTAATGTGAATATAGGCCACTGGATGGCAGTATTTACCTTTTTTTTATTGAGCTCAGATTGGAGCTATGTTTAGACATGTCCTGGACATGTCTGGGGCAAGTCCCCGAAAATTAAAAAAAAAAGAGGTCTAAATGTGGGTGGGGTCTGCAAAAGAGTATATAAGGCAAAGAATTGAGACAGTAAAGTAGTAGGAGAAATTGCAAGAAGAAGGATACATGTGACCAGACCTGTCATTTCTGTTCAAGACCTGTTAAGTTTCTTTTGTGGATTTTTCTCACCCAGGACATCACCAAGCCGCCCCACAAAAAGGACTGTAAATATTTCTTTTTGTTTTTGTTGTAATCAATCTTGGTCATTTAGTTGTAGGTTATTGTTAGTTATTGTCTTTGTTTATTAAATGTGTTTGAGTTTTTAAAACTGTGTCTGTCATCCCTTGCTGTTGCTGTTGTGTTGTAATGTAATAACAAATTGGGGCCATAACAAAGCGCATAGGAGAATTAATTGTTAGTGCTCTTTATTTGAATGCTTACATTCACAAATTTGCATCACTGTTATAAATGGCAAACCAAACCCAGATAGTGCCAAAGGGATATTTTACTGGAAGCAGCTTTGAGTACAACCAATGTTTAACTGGCAATGTAGGTTATATGTGATAATAAATATTTGTAGCATCACAACAGATGTAATGTCCTTATATTTTGTTATTTGCGTGTTCCCAGTGCACAAATTTAAGGTTATAAAGTCTTATTATTGCTCGTGTCTGAAAATAATTCTGGGTTTCATCAACACTGTAAATACCTTGAACTGATTCTTGAGAACTGATTTCATGCCTTTTATAAATAAACCTCATGCATTCATTAGTGGGCATCTCAGAAATTCTTACCCAAACCCTGCCGTGGTCAATGCATTGACATTAATATGAAGCACAACCTGTAAACGACAAATTGAAGGGCCACCGATTGATGACATCATTGCATAGAAAAAGCACGGCTGAAATGGATTGCTTTTTGAGCAAACATTGTCAAGAAGCAACCGTTTTTATCATTTTCGTGCAAACATTGTTATACAAACTTAAAAACAATTTAAAAAGCCTCCCATACCATTATTTTTTTTCAGCACTAATTGAAAGCACCATTTCGAAGGATAATGCCACCCACTGTTGTAAATGGACTGCACTCTTCAATTCAAACCACAAATATTTGATTGAAGTGAAGTCTTGAAAATGTGATCAACATTGAAAAACTGTAATTGTACTGCAATTAAAATTATATTCCAATTTGCTATTCAATGAAAGCACTTTGCATTTCCATTTTCTTCCAGGATTTGGAATGACCAATCAGCTACAGGTGGGGCCAATGCTGTTACCGCTCTTTCAGTTTGGGCAAAGATAAACACAAGGACCCCACAGTGTTAATTAAATGTAGGACACCCGTTACAAATATAAGAAATGCTTTTCTGTTTCACAAATCAGGATTACTAAGCAGTAGTTAAAATCTTGAACCCACATAAAAATGATCCACTGACTGTTGTAAACACACGTGCCCCAGGTGTGACTCACACACTTATACAGCTAACCTCCTTTCATGACGTACTCCCTGCTGTCAGAAATGAATCCAGTTTTGCATGTACGGGACCAAGAGAGCCACTTGTTCGACTGGTATGTAACTGCCATCCTAGCCCTACACATTTTGTCAAGCAAATACACGTCAGAGACAGAGTTATGGAAAAATGAACATGAAGCGAATAAAAAAAACAACAAAAAAAAAAACAGGACTTCTGACTATTCCCCACTGCAGTGCTTTCCAATGCTTACAAAATCCAGACTATTTGAAAATGATTGCAGACGGCTTTATCAGCGGCATAAAAAAAAAAATAAATAAAAATGTTAAGGTGCAGGATTGAGCCGTGTCCATGCTCTGAATCTCAAAATGAATCATTCTTCTTTGCCAAACCTCAGAATACTTGGGCCTTTATATTCAAGGGTGCCTGCATCTGCAGTTAGGGAGAGATTGCGCTGCTTTCCAGTCATTTCATTCTAAGAATTCTGCTTTGCAAGTCAAGTCAGAGCAACAGCTTTTTTTTTTTTTGGCTCATTCAATTTGATACAAGGCAATCACAGATACATCAGAGTCGCTCACTTTTCCACAATTCATTTCCAGGCCATGGCAACATTCTGAAGACTCAACCTAAAAATAAAATTTAAAAGCATAAGAAAAAAAAAAGCAAAATATATTCTAAACAAATTTGATATTTGTGAGATAAAACATGTTGAAGATGCAGCTTGTAAATTTATATTAAATGAAAAAGGCAATCAGCTTGTGGGTGATGAAATGTACTGTATGTTATGTAGATGTACAACCACTTACTTGAAACAAAAGGCACTATCTCATGGGGACAATTTGATTGTATCACAAAATATTTAGCCCCCACACAAGCAGGTAATCCTTTTTTTCTGACTTTCCTCAAAAACCATTTTGGTGTGGCATGTATGTAGAGCTGTACAAGCGCTATCCTTCAACCCAAAGAATAAATACCCATGTTCAAACACAGATGCAGTCATGAGTGCACCTAATTACGTATCCAAGCAACTGCAGTGGTTCTCCTAAGAAAGATAAAGTGCCACCAGTTGCTACTTGATTCATCGCTGACCCAAGCTGAGCTGTCTTCTGCTGGAGTCAGGGGAGGACCTCACATATGCAGCTTAAACTTTCAGTCCTGCTGGATACTCAGAATCTTAATGAAATGCTATGGCCTAAGTGACTAAATGGCAATAATCTAGGTTTCACATATGCATTTCACCCTACTTGCCTTGGTCAACACAGCAATGGTCAAAATCTGATCCAAGATTGTGATGTTCATGCATGGACCAGAGCATGGCCTATCATGGTGTCTCAAATAAGTCGTCGGGCAGCCCCTGAACAGGGGTGCGTCTCCCAAAAGCGTAGTTGCTACCTAAGTTAGCAACTTAGATAGTTTGTCCATTTACATGGGCCCAACTATATTAGTTAGCATCTGTGAAATGCACCCCAGATCCATTTGAGAGTGACAAGGAGTGTTGATTTGAAGCAGTACTATACGTGACCTCTGAACAGGTGATATGAGGTTCGACAGTCATTCTGGGTGGCAGAGATATGACTTCTCCAGCATGTATGTTACACAGGCGTGTTTCAAGTATGTTCAGCTGCCAATATTTTCCCCTTCGCAATGAATTTCCTTTTTCTTCAGGAATGAACCACATTCTACCTTTCAGTCGGTATTCAGTTTAGAAAGACAGAAAATGTACAGAAAAAATCAGTTTTAAATCTGTTGAGATGAGCCCTATTTAACTGTCAGATTGGTATTTGCAGAGCAAGACCTTTATCTACAATTTGGTCATGGTCATTTGCACAAGAAAAGTGATTTCTGCAGATTTTCCACTGCTGCAGTTAAAAAAAGGAAAAGAAAAAAATATCAGTGTCTGAATCTCAGTATCGCTGAAGATTTATTGAGATATTTATTTTAACAGTAGTTGTACACTCCTCCATTAAAATACAGTTAGGAAAGGGGAAACTGCAACAATGTAAAATGTATTCAACAGTGCATTCTTTCTCTTCCTCTTATTAATAGACCAGAGCAATGGAATCAAACTCATGTGTCTGTGTCTGAGCCTATGTCGTTATTTTATTTAGTATTTTTAATTTGTCTTTATTTTTCATGGTGTTTATTTTACCAGCTCTTTGAATTAGTTCAGCAATCCCATTCATCTCACTCGCCAGGTGCTTTCTGTTTTTATTCCCACGAGAACCTGCCCCTTGTTTATTGTTTGATTGGTTCCCATTTGTAGCCACACCTCCCTGCACCTTTCCAGGACTGCTCACGTGCAACCCATTGTAATTAGTATAAACCCTGTTGTTCTGTCTTCTAGTGGTGAGTTTGTCAGCCAGTTCATCAGTGTCTACAATATGTGTGGTCCTTGAGTCCGTCGAGAAGGTTTGGTTCGTCTTGTCTTCTTGATGTTTGATTCTGTCAAGCCCCTTGTGGCTGTTCTGACAACTAGGATGGAAAAGGCAGGTCAGCAATCTAAAAAGCCAAAACAATAAATCATATGGGTAATATGATTTATTGTTTTGGCTTTTTAGATTGCTGACCTGCCTTTTCCATCCTAGTTTTTTCTCTATTGGATTGTATAATGGTTACAATTCTGGATTTGCCCTCTAGTACTGCATTATCATCTCTGAGGTTTGATCTGAATTGCTTGACTCTGAATCTGAATAAAACTTCTGAACTGTCTGTGCTTGAGTTCTGAGCCAGCCTTGTGTCATATTCTATATCCTACTTCTTTTTCTTTCTTTTTTAATAATTCACTTCATGCTCTGGTACCTACACTATTTGAACACACTTGGTGGTAACAACTTTGTTCAAAGAGTGAATGACCTGCTTAATAAGGTGATGTTTTAAAATGAGTTTATCCACAGGATTTAATCCTCATTCTTCATAACGCGTGTCTGTGCAGGTATGTTCAAATTCAGCAAAAATGCAAGAAAATCAAGTTTTTCATTCTGTCAGCCAGAAACTTTAAATACTAAAACTTCAAAATGTTCATGCTGAGACACTTGTTGCCATGCAGATTTTACGTATCTAAAAAAATGGCACTCGGTAGAGCGCATACCTCTGCCACGCCACTTGATAGACTAATCGCGGTCAAAATCAACAGCGTCCATCCCTGATGTAATAGCAACCCACCCACAAAATTTCAGAGAAATCGGTGTATTACTTTGAGTTATCTTATACACAGACAGACAGACAAACCAACGCCAGCAAAACTATAACCTGCTTGGCGGAGATAATTATTTATTCACTTCTTTTATAATATCACAATGTAAGCTAATGGTAGGAGTAATTATTATCCCTTAAACTGAATTGCTAAAAAACTGTCACACAGCCCAATTGGCAGGTACATCTCTATGTGCCTCCACTACTCAGGTTATTGTAATTACAAATATTGGACAGTCAGTGGTGCAGCAGCACACATGATTTATGCCTTTGTAACTCGTGAAATGTATGGCCATTAGTCAAACTCTTTCCTGCAGATTCATTGGTGCAAAGAAAATGCGCATTTGAATTTCATTTGTAAAAAAAAAAAAATCAGACATTATGAATTATTTGTAATGTAGTCAGTGGATTTTCAACCAATCTTCACCAACTTGAACTAGAAAAAAATCTGTAACCATTGAACCTTAATGTTGACTTTTCAAAATAATATGGCTTCCACGCATCAAATTTTAGTGGAAGTGGACAATTTAACTACAACAGCTAAAACTTATGAAAACTTTATTCAAGCATCTAGAATTTTGGTATATCACCATAAACTAGAATTCAGTACTGGCAGCAAAAGTTTTCAAGTTTTGGCACATTTCACAGTCTATAGATAGTGTTATAAATGCCAACAGCGTGCAATGATGTGTAATGTTCTGATGTTGCATACCTCATCTCTATTCATGCATCTGATAGCATGTCCAGCAAACATAAGAGATTTCCCCAAAAAAAAAAAAAGCATTGGCCTTCATTAGCCAAAAGCATCTATTTCACAGGCTTCGGAATGACCACTCAACATGAAACATGGAGCATATGTTCCAAATTTTATTTGGTAACATTGCGCTTAACACCAAGTTGGCCATTAAGTGTTTCTATAGCAAATATGCAGATATAAGATTAGGTGGCTATGCTCAACTGAAAATAATCTACATCATTTTCATGATAATCTAGGTGCTTCGGAGGTACAGTCGGCAAAATCACTATCCACATGCTCGTTACAAGTACAGATGACACTGATTCAAATCTAGTTCCTGGCATGGAAATAGTATAATATTTGCACCTTTCAACTGACTCATATGTGGTAATGTGGCTGTTAACCAGGTTGCCTGCCAGTTGTTGCTAGATGGCCAGAGCAGAGGTAAGAAACCTGCATTCCTATAGGCCGCTGATGGGACCAATTAGAACAACAGCTGGTACACTCAACCTTTCACCGTTCTTGAAGATGAATGGGCATCATGAAACAGCTCCTCCATCTCTGCTCAAGATTCAGGCCACGTGGTAGAGTCACGCATCACTGACTGAAGGGTAAAACAAAGCCTCCCGGCTGTATATTTTAATGTAAAAAATGAGCTTTTTAATCAGTGATTTCACTGTCTTACTAGCTCAGAGATTTGAAAAAACATATCAACTTGTAGTACATTTTTTCCGCCTTTAATTGACCGTAAAGATCACGGCAATGGAATGACTCAGAAAAGAACAACGGGTGCGTTCTGTGGAATAATGTCTGAAGGCGTCTGAACAGTTTAACCCTTAATGAGCACCCGTGAACTGCTTGTTTTAACCATCGCGCTGCCTGGTTGCTAGGGTGCACTGTGCATTGTGGGGATTGAATCTGACTTTGAGAATGGAGGAACTTAACTAAGCCCTGAGGGAGATGAAACCTAACATGGCAGCTGGTTTAGACAACATCAGAACTGAGATGTGGCAGCATCAGGGTCCCAGAGCATGAGACTGGCCGCTAGAGATGTTTAACATCTGCACAACAACTAACATCATCCCATGAGCCTTGCGGCTATCAAAGGTTATGGCTACACCAAAAACCAGGCAATGATTCTAAACTCCCCAGCTGCAACTGACCTATATCCTTACAGTGCCATCCATACAAACTGGTAGAAAGATGCATACCGACGTGCATCATGCTCGATGTAGACAGTGTCTTAATTCTGGAACAGGTTGGGAACCACCATGGAGAATCAACAATAGGACAACTGCCAAGCCTGACACAGCACAGTGAAGATGGCTTTGAGCAGAAGCAGATCACAGATGCAGTCTTTGTACATTTTTCCACTGCTTATGACACTTGTAAACCATTGTATCATGAAAGTCAAATTGCAACAAACACTACAGGAAACACATCTTGACCAGTTCATCTTGACAATGACAGATAATCATTGCTTCTGTGTGTGCTTTAATGGTCAGAACAGCCGTCGAAGATGTCAAAAGAATGGCCGACTAGGGAATTGTCCTCATCCAAATGCTGACTCTTATCAACATCAATGACTAACCAAACACCCCGAGATTATCAGCGCATTGCAACACAGTCCTCAGTTTTATTAGCTCATCTACTGTAGTTACCCACGCAACTTCATAAACATAACAGATATTATTACACAAATGAAACTGTGTTCAGTGTAAGCCATGTAAAGCATGAGCCAAATGTGGGTAATAAAACTGAAATAATGGGCGCTCCATGAATGTAAGCGAAAAGTGATAATCAACACCCACTATTCTCTGCTTATTGCGCGGGGGATACTCAGTTAAATCCCTTTCATTAGGTCTACATTAAGGTGGCTCGGCATTTCCAATCTGCATGCTAAGATTGTTGTGGAGTTTTGGAAACTTCTGTCTTTTGATACCCACTGTATGTATCCAATAACTTCCCTGACCAGAGTGAGCCATGTTTGTCTCGTTGTCATAGAGTTTCATTCTTTTCACCATAGATTAGTACCCCTTCCCTTTACCCATAATTACGACAAATGACGACCCTGGTCCTATCAATGAAGATGACATTTGAAGCTTTAGGGTTACCCCTGTTTTCAATTAATAGGGAGGCTAGGGAAAAGGTCCATTGATATACAACCCCATTTCCAAAAAAGTTGGGACACTGTAAATACACTGTTAATACAAACAGAATGCAATGATTTTCAAATAGTTTGAACTTTATATTTATTTGAAAACAGTACAAAGACAACATATCAAATGTCAAAACTGACAAATTTTATAGTTTTTGTAAAAATATTAGCTCATTTTGAATTTGATGACAGCAACATGTTTTTAAAAAGTTTGGACGGGAAAATAAAAGACTGGAAAAGTTGCATGATGCTAAAAAACATCTCACGGCTAATTCGATTATTTAGCAACTGGTCAATAAAATGACTTAGTATAAAAACTCTTACATACGCAAATATGGTGATGGTTCATCCACTCTGAAAGACTGCAAGGGGAAACAGTTCAACAAGTTAAGAAAAAACATTTTAAAATCAAAATTGAAAAGAATTTGGACATCTCATCCTCTAATTCTGAGAATTCAGAAAAATCTCCGTACTCATGGGAAAAGGCCAAAATCCAAATTTGACTGGCAGTGAATTTTAGGTCCTCGGGCGGCACCTCATTAAAAACAGACAGTATTTTGACGTCAAAATCACTGCATGGACTCGGGAACACGTCTGTAAACCACTGTCAGTAAATGAAGTTTGTCATTGCACCCACAAATGCAAGTTAAAACTCTGCCATGTAAAGATTAAACCATATATAAACAAGATCCAGAAACACTGCCTTCCTCTTTGGGCCCAAGCTCATTTAAAATGCACTGAGGCAAAGTGTGAAACTGCCCTGTGGTCTGAATGATCAAAATGTGGAATTCTGTTTTGTAGAACATGGATGCCATGTCCACTGAGCCAAGGAGGAGAGGAGCCATCCGGCTTGTAATCAGCAAACAATTCAAAAGCCAGCATCCATGAGAGTATGGGTTACTAATCAGTAACTAATCTAGGTGTGAAAATGGGTCCAAATTTTAAACCACTCCGTGGTTAAAGCCAGCTTTTATCGGCTCAGGCAGTTAGCCAAAGTTAAGCCTGTTTTATCAAGACAGGTCTTTGAAAGGGTGATCCATGCTTTTATAACATCTCGTTTGAACTGCTATACTGCACTGTATGTCGGTGTTAGCCTGGCTTCCCTCTCACGCTTTCAGTTGGTGCAAAATGCTGCCACTCATCTGCTAACTGACACACGCAAGCATGAGCACATTTCCCCTATTTTAGCTTTCATTCACAGGCTCCCTGTACTTTATCATATCATTTTAAAAGTTCTTCTTTTGCCTTTAAATCCATAAACAGTCTTGCTCCACCGTACCTCTCTGACCTGCTTCACCCCTACACACCTTCAAGGTCCCTCGGATCAGCTGATCCTGGTTGTCCTGAAAACAAGGCTGAAACTCTGAGCGGATCGGGCGTTTGCAGTTGCTGTTCCCAGACTGTGGAATGAGTTGCCAGTCGACATTCGGCAGACTAATCCTTTACTAGTTTTTAAATCTCGTCGTAAAACTCACCTTTTTCCCCTGGCTTTTAACTCGGCATTAGAGTTGTCATTCTTTTATTTGTGCTCTTATACCTTTTTGTTCCTGTTGGTGTCTTATCTAACAATCTTTTTAATCTTTAGGATTTATTTTATTTATTTTGTATGAATATCTGTTTTATGTATACTGCTCTTAGTGTCTGTGTACAGCACTTTGGCCGACATTGTTGTATTTAAAGTGCTTTATAAATAAAGTTGGAGTTGGAGGGGGGGATGCATTAGTACACATGGCATAGGCAACTTGCATATCCGTCAAGACATCATTAATGGTGAACGGTATATACAGGTTTTCATGCAACATTTACTGCCATCCAGAGGCCTTTTTGAAGAGAAGGCCTTGCACATTTCAGTAATGGCATGCCAAACACCATACTCTGCACGAATTACAACAACATGGCTCTGTAATAAAAGAGTCTGGGTGCTGAAGTAGTCTGCCTGCATTCCAGACCTGACACCCACTGACTATTTTTGGCACAATATGAGATGGGGAAAAAAAATATGACAAAGTAGGCTGCAAAGAATTGAGCAGCTAAAGTCCTACATTTTGCATTCAAAAACACATCAGTTAGTTTTCTTAGGTCCCAAACACTCACCGAGTGTTGATTTTAGAAGACAGTGTAGAAGTGACTATTACGTCGCGGGTTCGAGCCGCGGTCGTACCAGCCGGCAGTGGTCGGCAGCTTTTTCAGCGTAGCGCACAATTGGCCATTGCGCTACAGGGATTTGGGAAGGGACTGCCGGGTAAGGGGATATAAATAAAACAGCTTTGTTCGTTGCTCTAGTGCCTCCTGTTGGCCAGACGGGCGCTCGTCAAGAAGATTCAAAGTTTGTTCATGTCCGTGTATCCTCCGACCCTCGTTCTAAACTTGTGAAGATTCAACCTGACGGGCACATGCTTCGGAGGAGAGCCGTGAACTATCTTCACTATCCTGAGTTGGCAGCAAGGGGTCGCATAAGAGCAAGCTCCGTACATAGTTCGCCAATTGGGGATTCCAGATTCGGGTGGGATTGGAAATGCCAAATTTATTAAAAGAAGAAAACACAACACAGTGGTAAATATGCCCCAGTGCCAACTTTTTCAAAATGTGTTGCTGGCATCAAATTCTAAATGAGCACTTATTTTCCAAAAAACAATAAAATATCTCAGTTTCAACGTCTGATATATTGTCTTTTTACTATTTTCCGAATAAATATAAAGTTAAAATGATTTGAAAACCATTTTTTTAATTTAGATTACGCACTGTCCCAGCTTTTTGGGAAATCGGGTCGTATGTATAGGAGTCATGTGTAGTCATTATGGGGAAAAGAGCTAAACCAAGGTCGCCACTCAGGCTAATGATGAGGTATGGAAGCTCTTGCATTAGATTAGATTATTATAACCTAATTATTTGGATATTTTGACATGTTTCTCCCCAGGAAAATGATGAAAGTAAAACCCACTCTCCAGCCTGCCTGAATTTGGTCACAGACTAATTGCTGCCTCTAATACCCTGTTTCTTTAGGTCATGCAGACCAGTCAATAACTGGGGCAACAGGGCTTAATAGTTGGTGCTTAATGGCATAGTTCGATTTTCGGGGGCGGGAGCGACTATTGCTGGTTGCTGTAACTTGCTTTTTTAGGGAAATTACATGTCTCCATCGCACATTGTGATTTTCAGATTTAACCTGGACTAAACATTAATGGATTACGGTTTGAAGCCCTAAGCCCCAAACTGCATGCAAAACACCATAGCAATTGCGAGCGTTTCACACCCATATTTATTGCAGCCAATTATATTCAAGCTTAAAATGCTGATCTGGACACGGCATCAGTTCTGTTGGCTGCACTGGGTTGACTGCAGAGCCTGTGTGCAAATTTGCACAACCAGCTTCACCCTACCATAAGCGCACATAAGCAAAGGGTTAAAGACGGCAAACAATACTGAAAACACATCAGCTCCTGACTTGAGGTGCGACACAAAAGTTATCTGTTAGTTGCATTTTATTCATTATTTTATTGTACACACTCAATTTAAAACATTTCTTTTTTGCTTAGCAGAAGGTATACATTCATGTTGCGTTATCAGAATATTGATTTTGTAAGTGTCAAAAGGCAAAGATCCAGTTATTGCCAAAGAGTGCTCTGTCCGAGACTTTCATTTATAAAGTTAACTGACGAGGAGCGCTGGAGGAACGAACGTCAGTTTTGGCAAGTGCGGGCTCATAAGTGACGCCTTCTGGATCCCGACCATGGAAGAGATCCCTCCCCATAGCAGTCAAAAGCACACTTGTTCTGGCCATCTTTGCCACGGGGTTATTTCAGAATCCACTTGCACGCCAAGCCAGAATTTTGCAATCAGCTCTGAGGTCAGTGATACATGCTGTGACCACAGGCATATTAATTCAGTTTTTCAATCAAATAATACAAAGCAACAACCATAGCAGCTGTTTGATTTCCCTCCGGTCCTTGGCACAATTCACTGCATGTACATTCCGTTGCGCACAACCATGATTAACGTCTTTGGAAAATTACAAAGAACCACTCTCATGGAAGAAGCGTAGAGAGGTCTTGACAGCAATCGGGTGAATTAGAAATCCTGGGAAACAGAGGGCCCTACAAGTGTTCATATCAAGAGATACACTATTATCACTTTTCAGTTCGCACCGTCTCCATGCAAAGCACACCATACATAGTATACCATAGTGTGGGTGCAGCCAGGTGTGCTGTGCGTTCACTTTTACTGATTCCATAACATTAAAAGGGAATTTAAGATTCAAGCAGTGGAAGACACATGACTATATCAGATTTGCCTGAATTTTCTTGATGGAAGGTCAATGTGTAGTCTAGAAATGGCTGAAACATTAGTGTCACTACAAAAAAAAAAAAAAACTGTTTTGCAGCACCTCCTATTGGCAACACCCTCAACTGCCTGCTGAATTTTTTGCAACTTTCCTAACTTCTTATCAAAGAGATTGCCATCAATCAAAATGAACCCGGGCATTCATTAGCACATTGAGATTTTTCAATTTCAAAAGCTTTAAGAGGACACATTTTGGCCCTCAAGATATCGGCCGGAGAAAAAAAATGCTTAATTTAAGAACCAAGACATTTTCGGTTGTTCCATCTACCAATAAGACTTCCACAAGGGGGGGTCATATCCGTTTGAGTCTTAATAAAAGGTAAATATCGAATCACAGACAGGTGCTGTTAACCAGAATCACTTTCAGAAGTGGACAACTTCGTTGTTACAAAAGCATGAAATTACTGATAAGGCCTCAAAGGCCTTGACACATTCTCAAAAGGAACCAACCACACAAACCTGAAGGCACTTTTACTCATGGTGAGGAGCCACAAATAGTACAGTGCAGAGGGGAACCACTGACAGAGGCTGCACTGAACCAGCAAGGAAAAACTGATCACCCCACAACGAGGAATCAAGAACGCTGAACTTAAATAGGCAAAGATCGAAAGAGCCGCAGGTTAGGAAGGGGAGTGAGGAATAAGCAAGACAATAATAGAATAAGGAGGATCAATAAAGCAAAAGGGAAGCTGTACAGGCACAGACTGATAAATGTGGGGAGAATCGAGGAAACACAGAAACACAAAGGAAACCAAAGTGGAATAAGCAGAAGAGAAAAGCAGCTTTCAAACCGGATGCAAATTTTTCACACGACAAATTAAATTCAAAGTCAATGCAAAGACGCAAATACACCACTGATCTATGTAGAATAACTGGATTGCTGACGTGATAGAGAACTGCGTTGGGAGGCTGAAGCAAGCGGAGGTGGTCGAGCTGCCATCTTTCTATGCCCAGTAGTAAGCAACCATTATATATACTCAGCAACAAAAGTTTCTGTGACACCATTTATGTGTATGTTATAAATGACACGCAAAGATCTCAATGCAATCAATATGTTTATTTAACAGGAGAAACACTGACTTTTCAGTGCCAACGTCACTCAAAACGAAAAATGTCATTTTCATGCGTCATGAAGCACTTGTCTGACGTCTAACCAATTGTGACCTTCACACTTCAATACCGGGTGTGACTTCCTCGTGCCATGATGCAAGCAACGCATCTCCGGCGCATGGACCGAATCAGATGTGCCAGAAATTGCTGTGGGATGTCATTCCAAATCTGATGTAGACGTTGTCGCAATTCCTGGAGTGTAGCTGGCGGGTTATCCAACCGCCGCAAACGTCGATCCATCTCGTCCCAAAGATGCTCGATTGGGGACATGTCTGGGGATCTGGCTGGCCATGGCAGGACATTGACATGTTGTTGCATCAGATACTGCTGTACAATCCTTGCAACGTGTGGTCTGGCGTTATCATGTTGCAGCGTTATTCCGGGACCATGTTGCATCAAAAACGGTACCACCAATGGCCGTAGCACTTCATCGCGATATCTTTGACCTGTCAGATTTCCATCAATAACAAGCAAATCTGTTCTGTTTCTAGCCGTGATCCCACCCCAAATCATGACACTACCACCTCCAAAACGATCAAATTCCTGAACACAGTTGTTGGCATAACGTTCTCCACGTCGACGGTATACACGTAAACGACCATCACATCGGTTAAGCATGAATCTTGATTCATCAGTGAAGAGTACAAGATCCCACTGACGTTGGATCCACCGTCGATGTTGTTGTGCCCACTGTAGACGCAGTCGTCGGTGTTGTACTGTGAGTATTGGACGTCTTGCTGGCCGACGTGGGACAATGCCAAAATGACGGAGACGGCGACGGATTGTCTGTGCAGACAGTCGCCTCAAACCAGGTATCGTTCTTGCAGTTATGGTTGCAGGTTGGAATCGATTTCGGAGATGGGTTGTTCGAATCCAGTTGTCCTGTCTGGGAGTGGTTACTCGTGGACGGCCGCTGCGAGGACGGTCTCTGACATGTCTTGTCTGCTGATGACGCTGACATAAGTTCCAAATGGTGTTTCGGTGGACATTCAGGCGATGAGCAACTTCCCTCTGCGAGGTTCCGGATTCAATCATCCCAATGGCCCTCCACCGATCATTTTCAGACAGTCTTGGCATTTAGAGGGTAGAGTTCCTGATCCGAAATGGCTGTGTTTTCGTTAAGTGATGCTTCCGTCGTTCATCAGGCACAATGTGAACATTCCACAAATTCTCCTCTTTTATTGCCATCCACAAGCATGATTTACGCACATTTTCACGTGCAAAGTCATTTTCTCGCATTTTCATGATTTCCATTTCAATGTTGTGTTTACGTGTACTGTTTCAGTCTGATATCACCATGTATGACAATTTCATAATTGCGTTATGAAAAATAATTAACAATATTGGTGTCACAGAAACTTTTGTTGCTGAGTATAGTATTCTATGGCAGAGAAGCGCTGATCTGCAGCCTTGCAATGCGGAGCGACATTTTTTGGGGGATGTGGCGAGACAATGCACTGGCTGTAGTAAAGACAGATACACATAAATTAATTTCAAATAATATATTGCAAATTTTTAGCCACTGGCGATCTACCTTAACAACAGATAATGTGACAATGTTAGCCCAGCTAACGGTTAGTATTGGAACAATTCAAATTAATGTTCGCTAACATGATCCATCAGGTTAGCCTAAAGCAACCTAGATTACCGAACTGAAGTTAGCCAGATCAATCAATGTAACACGGCATAAATTTGATAATCCAGTAAAACTGCTGAGTAGCGCTATTATAATATTAGGCCAGACTAACTGGACAACAAAACCAGGTGTTGACTGGTCTAATTATTTAGGCAAATTTATACCAGCACTAAAAAAGGCTAATGTGTAGGAGCTGAGAAAAGAGCGAGGCAGGAGGCGAGGGATATACTTTTTAAAGCTCCGAGAACGCGAGCAACTTTAATCACCTGTCACACATGTAGCTTCCGCTTCAACGTAAACATTGCAGACTCAACCACATGCGCATTGCGCCTAACAAATGTGACTACGTCACCGGCTGTCCAACAGTGAATTATCCCCAGCTTGGTAGAAACCCCTACAAATGTTCCGCTGACACTCAATTACCGTTGACAGACAAATTTAATTCTGCCAGGCTATTAATGAGGATGTAGCGTTAAAGCTACTTAAATAGTTAACGCAATTCACACTCGACCATGAATCGCAGGCAGCTTCACAATTCACCACTTCTCATGTGATCGCTGATTTAGCGACCTTGATAAGTTTACATTGCGTTCTTTACAGCGAACCCACTTTCGCTTCGCAGGAAAATTAGCCTACAGCTTCATGGCAGCTACTGAGTGAAGACAGTGCAAGAGAAAACTCAATACAAGACATCCGTTGGGACTTGCATATGCGTTTTGCGCGATTGAATCTCACGCCCTGTGTTTCTAAAATAAAGGCAATAGTTGACAAGCTGCGATCTTTCGGCTACTTTATTTTTTCATGAAATTTTTAAATCCCCCCACACAGAAGAATGATAATACGCGTACGATTGACGTCTTGTGTTCTTCAGTCTCAATGACTTTGGACTTCAGTTTCGTTGTACCACTGCCCCACTCAGGCGAGATGTAGAAAAATACGTATAGATTTCCTATAGAACGCATTCATTGGTCGCGCTGTCAAATGCTAATATTGTCCATTGTAAATGTTAAAGGCCTGTACAACTGCTGCCTACTGTAGTTAAATCTGCAGTCCTTGAGGCATTTTTCGTACAGTCAGGTCGATCTGAGGAGGAAACATAAAATACCGCCTCTTCCGTGTCTGTGAAAAGATATCTTCTTAATTAATTATACCGTTGGCTGCATTGTGTTCAATGTGAGTAATTTTCTGAGAGATTATAGTTGGGCATACCAATATGGCGGCACGGTTACTTCAAATTTATGACGTCATCAGCTATCCAGTTCTTATATATAGATCAGTGCGTGTATTCGCGTCTTTGCGTTGACTTTGAATGCAATCTGTCGTGCGAAAAATTTGTTTCGCGTCTGGTGTGAAAGCGGCTTAAAACAATAAAACATACTCAAAAGAATACTACACAAATTTGGGGGCAGGAAACACACTGCGAACAATCAAGGGAATAAGGGGCAGGTGAGCTGGCTGGAAGAGGAGCAGGGACAGGGCGAGGTTACGAATTACAGAATGAATCATGTGATTAATACCTGGGGTGGGGAAGGCATGTGGGAAGCAGGAATGAAAACAAAGACGCAGGGAAACTGACTAAATGCAAAAAAAAAAACTCGATATGAAAACATAAAGCATGAACCTTAATATACCGATTATAAAATACCGATGGGCCAATTTAAATTAAAGTTATGAACAATTTGTGTTATAACAAACATAAATATTACTGGACACATGACTCACCATAATTTATCTTCACATCTTGTTCGATAAGTCCTGAGCAAAACAAAATCTTGAGAAAGGTAATGGTTGCAATCCTGTCCGTGAAGGTTGCAATTCAGCAAGAAACTGAGGGGGAAAAAAGAATTGATTCAGAATACTGAAAAGAAAGTACATCGCCGCAAAAAAAAAAAAAAAAAAAAAACCTCTGACCTTTTGAGATTGCTTTGAGCGCTTAGTTATATATGTACAAAGGGGCCCAAGTTTTAACAAGACCTATTTCTTAAGAAACTGCATTTGTCACTATAAAGAGTTTGGAGCTCATTTTGTCCTTGCTAGTGGCACTGAGAGCAAAAAGAAAGACAATAGGTAATTATTCTGTCTGGGTTTAAGTGAACGTGACTTTTCTACAGAAGAAATCACCTGAGATGAGAAACCCATGGATATGTGAGACTAATGAAAATGTTTTTGGATGAGTTAGAATACTGCGAGGATATGTGCCATTGTTATGAAGATTATGAGGGTCATTTTCAATAAAAGGAGGTTAATATTTTACATTCTTCGCTCAATGCTTCCAGAGTTTTCCAATTGTTGCTGGCATGCTGGACAGACTATTTCACTGGAGGGTTAATCTGTGGACTGATTGTTATACAGATGAAGATGTTATAATAGATTTGAAGGATGGCGCATGAAGTTTCGACAGTAACCTCTACCATTGCCTGAGACCGCCAGGATGATGAACACAGCTGTCATTTTGGACCGGAGCAGACCCCCCGTATCTGTTTCCGTAGAGAGACAGAACTCTGGCACTTTTCAGAAAGCCAGTTTGGACCTGTGGGCTGCAGAGGAGAAGCACTGTTTGTCTTAATATAAAGATGGCACCTTCGGCAACGTGATCAGTCCCTCCTGTCCGCTGCTGTGAGAGTCTTGAGTTTCTTAGCCCAGATAGAAGAACACCTGCAATCACCTTCAACACCATTAACATAACTCAGCACAGAAATATGTCCTAGGTGTGCTCACAGCTGCCATTGCGGTCAAAATAGGACACATGCTGATATGGCAGCTAAGTGTGGTAATTATAGATCTATTGATTATGTAACTATTGTGCTCAAGATTATGGAGCAGGAATGATTACATGGTTACGGAAAGCACTTTGAAATACTGAAGAGAAACTGGTATATGCAAGTCATTATTTAAGTGTATAAATGCATGAGTGCATCTAGGTGTGTGTGTGTGTGTGTGTGTGTGTGTGTGTGTGTTTGGTCCTTGTTTACCTATCCTTGTGGGGACAAAATGTCCCCATAATAATGGAATACCAGATTTCTTCATCCTTATGAGGACTTTTTCAGATCCCCATGAGGAAATTGAGCTATTTTTGGGATAGGGGACAAGTTTAGGGTTGGGATGTGTTCAGGGTTAGGTTAAGGTTAGGGTTAGGGTTAGGTATGTACTGTTGAGGGTTAAGTTCAGGGAAAGGGGTTAGGGAACGAATGCAAGTCTGTGGAAGGTCCCCACAAGACATGAAATCTCAATGTGCGTGTGCGCGTGTGTGTGGAAATTATATTGACACTTCTATACTCTATATAATAACATGAAGGTAAAAGCTATGTGAACTGCCCTGAACTACATCATTCCATCAACAGAGAAAATCTACATAATTAACTGGAATTCAGTCAACAATTTAATTGATCAGTGAAATTGAACATGACAGTTCCATTCAAAGGCTATTCATAGCATTAAATAGTCTTTAGTGGAAATGTTTCAGGTCATATCGTCAGCCTGCTGATAAAACCTTGTATCTCCAAATTTGATAAGAAACACAAACTTGCATGTCTACGATAATAACATTGCAAAATACAAAATATATTCTTGGAAGAAAAATAGTCATCCTACCCAAACACAGCTCAACTGCATTCTTACTTGCAAAATTAAACATTTTTTATGCTCTCCTGGAGAGATTATAATTTTGAAGATACAAGGTTTTAGCAGCAGGCCGACGATATGGAATCAGCTTCTCACCTTGCAACTGAACATTTATCATGGCATTACTTTTATTGACTTAAAAAAAATATTTCGAGTATCTGGGATAATGTAAAAAAAAAAAAAAAAAACTTTAACACCGCCAATATGCTGGAAAAAATAGCTATGTCGTGGCTTCGAAGATATCTGGTTCTTTTGTCTCAAGCTAGAACTGTCTAGAATTTTCCATGGAAAAATATTTTCCCCCTCAGCACGTCATGAGACTTCTGAATGGGACTCTGTAAAAATACTTAAACAAAAGCTTTTTTTCATGGCATGGAGTATTGAAATAATTTACACCCACAGAGAACTTTATTAGGAAGACCTGTATATTCATGAAATTATGCAAACGACAAATAAATTGGCACCGGTGCAATGCATAAGATCAAGCAGATAGACCTCACGGGCTTCAATTAATATTCTCATTTTTAAAAATATGATTATAATATTGTTGACTGTAGCATGGTTGCTGGTGCCTGACAGACTGGTTTAAGTATTTCTAAAACTGCTGATCTCCCAGACTTTTTTACTCATCAAAGTATCTGGAGTTTACAGAGAATAGTAAAAAAAACAGAAACATTCATTGAGCAGCGTTTCTGCGGATCGAAACGCCTCGTTGATGAGTGAGGTAGGTGAAGAATGGGCAGACTGGTTTGAGCTGACAGAAAGGCTAAGTCAGATAACCGATATAATCTCAGAGTGCACAACGCACAGAATCTTGCGGCAGATGGGCCACAACAACAGATCATCACGTCAGGTTGCATTCAACCTGAGGCTGCAGTGAATAGAGGCTCAACAAAACAAAACAGCTGCAGATTATACCATTGCTTGCTCTGATAAATCTGCTTTTCCACTGCAACGTGCATCAGAATCAGGTGTCCACAGCATGAATCCATTGACTCAACCTGCATAGTGTGAAGAGTTCAGACAGGTAGTGGGGCTGTCTTTGTATGGAGCATGTTTTTGTGGCAGACTTTGGGCTCCTTTCTCCAAGAATCAGTACCTTATTATGGTGGAGGAGATTTGCATGCTGCTGGGATCTTGGATGCTATGTTACCTGGAACATCAGCTCTTATTGGGGTTCCCCATTGTGAATAGATCCCAGGTGAGGGGACAGACAAAATACGATTCATAAGACCGCCATGACATGGCCCTTGGAAGATGGGAGAACCTTACCTAGAATATGGATTCAGGCCCCCCCCCCCTGGAGTCGGAACTAGGAGGGGAGCTCGTATGTGATTGCCTGGTGGCTGGGCTTTCCAGAAATCCAGGAATTTCATAATTTTTCTGGGGTACTTCAACACTTACATTCGCCACGATAGCAACACTTGGAGCTGTGAGGAACGGCCTCCCTGATCTGAAACCGAATGGTGTTTGATTACTGGATTTCGGTGCTCGTCGTGAAGTAGCCATAATAATCACCATGTAAAAGCATGTGCAAACGTCAATGATCGGTTTTGTAATCATGCGAACAGATCTACAGCTGTATGCTTTGGACACTTGGGGCAGAGCTGTGAACTGATCACGACCAGGGCCCAATCTCATAAAGCTTGTGACACTTAAGAAAAATTTTGTGCTAAGCATTGCGCGAAATGTAAAGAATGCTTCCCTAAAACATTCAGGAGTGCAATCACAAATATGTGACCAGAATTTCTTTAAAGTACCTTTCAAATCGTTTAAGAAGAATCATGAGGAGTTTAGGAGCTCAGCGCAACTGATGTCAAGAGCGCTAACTTAAACTGTTGACAAAGTATTCCCAAAACTCTATTGCTCAGAGTACTAGAACACTAAATAATTAAAAAAAAAACGCTTATTTTTAAAGGGATAATACCAATCAATCATTGTCTGAATACCACAGCCTATCAGTATTGTTTCCAACCATGAGCATCCCGTTGTAACCTCAATCTACCCATTTTCTTACAGCAACTTCTGCGTGATTTTTCACCATGTCACAAAGCAAAAATTGTCTTAGACTAAATTCGTGAACATACTTATGAATTCAGGGTTCTTCAGTAACCTCCTAAGTCACAAGATCTGAATCCAATAGAGCATCTTTGAGATTTGGTTCAATCTTAGATTTGCAGCATGAATGCACAGCTGACAAACTGCAGACATTACGTGATGCAGTCATATCAACGTGGGCCAGAATCTCAGAAGAATGATTCCAAAATCATGTGGAATCCAGGCCATAAGGATTGAGGCTGTCTTAAGAGCAGATGCTGGACCTTCATAGTATTAGAGCAATATTTCTAGTACAGTGTTTTAAGAGAACATTTTACGTGTTCTTTGTAGTCTGGTAAGGCCTGCTTCTCTCAAACGCTCAAGCAGCAACAGCCCATACCCAGCAGCAAAAGCCAATTCATTTTTGTGGAAATCCATTTTAATATGTAAATGAGATATTTGCGCAGTGCCAAGAAAGCTTGCAAGTGACATAAATTACTTTGAGCACCACTACAGCAATCATTATGAAAAAGCTAAGTACATTCACCTCTAAATTGCAACATTGCAAGTAGCAATATAAAAAAAAAGTTACAAGTGTATTGAGGAAACATCTAATGCAGTTCTCTTTAGGTAAATCCAAAACATGAGCTGCCTAAGCTTATAAATTGGTTTAGGAAACATGTAATTTATTTCTCAAGTTTAATTATAGCATGTGTAAGGATCTGACAGCTGATGATAAAAAAGATGCTGTGTTTTGAATATACTTTTCCTGATGCATGCTTCTTAATTAGCAAGCAAATACCCAGCATTCATTTTTGTTCTGAAAACTGAAAGTAAAAGCATTTATGGAACAAATAAAATGTCATATTCCTGAGCTCCACTTCAATTAATACAATATTCAGTAAGATTGTATCTATGTCATTTCCATGTCTAAGCGCGAGGTTTCAGCAATAGAAAACACATTCATTCAGCAATTTGCATATTGCACAGCCAGTAGTGAAGGCCTGAGCTCTTGGGACTAATAAAAGTAGAGTACCGGTTCGGCATGTTTAAATGGTTTTAAATATATTTTATATGTCTCATGAGATCTCCTTGGCTTTAATATGCCAAGCAAAACATAACTTCATTTTGATGTCCTTGTTCTTGACAGTTAATGTGCTCTTGAAATAGTTATCCAATACAATTTTTCTCACACAATTACATGGAGGAATTGATGGTGTTAATGAGAGTGGAAAATCATATAATGAATCACTTAAACCACATGCAGTTCCAAGTCGGAAAAATCAGCTGCAAAATGTGAGGCATGGCTCGAACAAATATGCAATATACGCAGTATAATTTTTGCTGGTTCTTTTTTTTTTTGTTTTGTTTTGGTTGGTTTGGTTTTCGTCTAAATGCCACGGTGATATTTTTTTTTCCAACACACTGCTGTCTACATTTCAGGCTTGCATTGAAATTGCGGGTTTTCGATGCCAGAAATAACAACCATATAAATGCTAGACTTTTGTCTATCTTTAATGTGACTTACACCTACAATCAAGGGGAAAATACAGACAGCTTATTACACACCGTCCCTCCAGCCAGCTTAGTGCTGAGGAGATGCAGGCCAAAGCCGTGATAATATCACCGCAATGCTGCATATTCAGGGGCATGCTACCAGAAAACAGTCGCAAAATATGTTGGCAACTTACACAGTCGGAAACAAAGCTCTGTTCGCAAAGCATAGTTAGCAACTAAGCTTTTAGGAAACACCCCAGAACTGCGTTCAGTAATGTGAAGCATGGTGGCAGATGATTGTCCCCAGCTATAAAAGAGGCTCCAGTTAGGAAAGACAGGATTATGATTACTTCCCATACATTAAGGTATGTTGATCCAAAACTGCTGCAGTCAGCTAGCAATCTAAGTACATATCTAAGTTGGTTAAGGCATGGCTTTAGAAAACGAAAAGGACTTGCAATGGCACAGTCAGAACACAGACCTCAATCCCATCAAAAACCTGTGGAGTAACCTTAATAAGTGATCCCCAAGCAATATGATGGAAATTTGTTGCATGGAAGAATGGAAGACTGAGATATGATTTCTATGTCTAGATGCTCAAAGTTAACAGAGACCTTGAATGCTTGTCACTTTCGTGAATGCTTCCACAAAGTATTGGATGGGGAGGATGTATGTAATTTATTGTTTTTTTTTCTAGCAATATTAAACATGGATAATGTTATTAGTGACTTTAAATGTCAAAAACCTGCTATTATAAACAGGATGTGCTAACTTTTTACAAGCGCTACAACTTGCTGAATGGATGTAATAATAAAGTACTATAAAGTACCTTTCTGTAGATAAAAATATCATAGCGTACATTAGTCATGTATTCCCTAAGCGCAGTGCTGATAGATTGCTTTTTGGGCACTGACAAATTGTTGCTGAATCGCTGCTCTAATTACCTGTATGCGGCTACAAGAGATAAGATTAGCCTGTTGCGCTGCTGAGCAAGGTACCTGGACCAGACTGCCCAGAGATATGAAGCACAGCTTTCTTCTGTTCTTTGCACTGCATAATGACTGGAGACTGCTGATCAGTTGCAGATGTTGCTGGTAGAACATTACCGGCTACTGTAATGTCCTTGCTGTCTCTGATCAAAATATAGCTTCAATATTCATAGGATTCATCAACTTGCAATTGCAGGGAGCATATCTCCAAAAAACAACAAAGTACAGGCATGTTGTTTGCAGTCGAAGTTAAATTTAAAAAAATCTTTGATTGAATAAAAGCTTAATTCCTTTTTTGTCCTGACATATCATTTCCTTTCAAAGTGGCCTTTGGTGCATATAGGCCAGGGGTGTCCAATCTTATCCAGAAAGGGCCGGTGTGGGTGCTGGTTTTTGTTACAGCCCCAACACTAACACACCTGATTCTGCCACCAAGGTCCTGATTGAAACCCCTGATTAGTTAATTAGTGGAATCAGGTGCTGTAGCACTGCTGGCTAGGACAAAAACCAGCACCCACACCGGCCCTTTACGAATAAGATTGGACACCCCTGATAGTCAAAACTGTATAATTACATCAATGTCTCTTGTATTTAAACAGAAAATGCATGCCGCAATGCCAGCATTTCTTATTCCTCAGCAATAGCGCATCATGACTTGTCTTTTTACTTGAAACTTTTATTTTTTTGTTGGATTTTCCACCTGAAATTTTTTCGACATGATATCTTTGAATCATGATGGATTCAAGCCGGAAGACAAACCAAAAACTGTCAAGAGGTTCCAGAGGGAATTCAAAGATATTTGTGTGATTTGGTCTTATTTCCATCTCCCAGACAGTGAAACTTTAAGTTCAGTTTCCGCAGAGGCGTTGAATACATTACAAATAAAAACATATCTACTCCTGATAGGCAGTGCCGCAATGCTGGAGTGTCACTATCAATGTTTGCTTTCCTTTTAGTCCGTAATCAACCGAGACAACACCATGTTCTATCACATTGTCCTTGAGTTATTCTGGTGAAATCCCAATAAATAAAAAAGAGGCTATTTTCCAAGTATCTGAGCCTCATTGTGATACTTCTTTATCTGGACATGATCACGCCTATAATAAAATGTCCAGAGGCTGACTAATATATTGAAGTAGGGCTAAATATAGTGCTTAAAAAAAAGCATTGGAAATTAGTCTCACACTCACAGTGAATGTTGAGGGTAGAGAGGGGCTTTCGTTGTTTTGCAATCTGCAAACAACTCAGCGTTAACCTTCTGTACTGTTTAAACAGAACTGATTGCCGAAGATGGGGTAAAATCTCTATTATGCATTGAAAGAGAGCTTCAATTATTCACCTGAAATATCATAGTGTGTTATGCTCTGGATTCATTTTTTTTATTCGACTCTGAGACCTTAATTGTTTTTGTCTCTGTGCTGCAGCTTAAAATGCACTACATAAATGTTCTTTTGACTTTACTTCAGGCAATTTTACCTCTCAGCTTATGCTCCAGTTTTCAGAGGGTTATCATGTTGCATTGCACAGGTAAATGAGAAACTTTCCTGGGAGTCTCTGAAAATGAGCATTAAATTCAAAATGATCTGACATTTTCTCTAATGTCAGATGTGACATAAATGTGTTTAATAATAAACCGTACCTCAGCTTTCAATATGAATGAAAGCCTTTCACATTTACCCCTGGCAGCCAATTTTGTATCTGCGTTCAGAGAGCAGGCACTAACACTAATGTCAAGCCATTGCAAACTGGAGGAACTGAAGAACAACCAAGCTCTGATGAGGATCTATGTAATCAGATTCTGCGGTAAAAATATTGTGTAGGTGGAAAATCCGCAACACCGGTATTTCCTCCAATAGCTCTGGCTCAATGGTACATCACAGAATGCTTTGGCAATTGGTGGTATTTTGAGCGAACAGCTTCTCATTGATAAACTCAAAATATATTAATCACAAAAAGTTTGTTTCAAGTCAACTAACAAAGGACCTATCACTTTGTGATACTTGTTTGGGTATAAATGTTAAAACTTGCTAATATTTCAGAGCACTACCCTCAAAGTACATTTGTACGAGATAAACACCAAGAAACTCTGAATCTTAAACGGGCATTTCATTCACTTTTAAAGGGTAGACTGTATAAATGAGCTGCATGTAAACCATACACATTTTCCCGCAGCAGCACAAGATATTTCCGTATCTATCACCCCCATGGCATTCCTGTGTATTTGCTGTAAAGACAACAACTACCACAAGGCATTACCCAAGCCCAATACTCCAGACACGCCTTCAACTTTGTGTGAATCTGTAACATACAGGTCTCAGCATTGCATGGAGAATTGGTTGCATTATTGTGATGAGGACTGGTTGTGATAATAATGCCAAAAGTTTCTTCTGTGCCCGGGATCACGGGCTATGAAAAAGCCAAAACTAGGGGCATAAATTTTCACTCTTTACTTGCAAATACAGCAGAGGTGACAAAATGGCAATGGGCTATTACTAACAAAACATATAATGTAGATATGTTAAACAATAATTCTACAAATTTACCAGTTAGCAGAGTGCATTCTCATCTTGAGGACCATGAGAGAGCTATCCAAGCCAGGTTATCATCCACCCATTTGTCTGTGGTGGGACCACAGCAAGCACCGGTAACATAAATCAAGGCTCACTTTTGCCCTTAAAACTCCCACAGGAGCAAAGAAGATGACCAAAGGCGTCGCAGGTGAGTAAGCTAAACAGGTAGCTATTTTTTTACGTGTGAATTCAATGATCACAAAATGGTGTGCTACCGAACTAATGACTGGCAAAATAATAAATTCAAGTTACAAAGCTAAGCTAATGATAACATTGCTTAACAGAAATGAGGATGACTATGCCAGATAAGAAAGATGATATTGCCAAAATAGCTGGGAAAATTTTCCACTGGCTAGCATGCTCCAGTCCATTATAACCACAAGCTAACTAACGACAACCTTTGCTAGCTATTGAAAGATAATATCGTCCACAGGACGTAACAGTTAAGTAGTAGCACAGGGAAAAAACTGTCAGGGAAACATTACAGCTTGCAAGCTTATACAGTATACAGTATATTTTGTGTGTACAAACAGTGAGTGAATGGATATACAAGCATAAACAGACAGTAACAGTGGAACGATACCAGAGATGCCAAGTCTCACGCATTCGGCGTAGGCATTTTTTAGGATTATTCGCCGTAGTTCGTAATTATACATTGAATGCTTCATGAGATTCTCATGCGGAATTAAAATCCTTGTACATTGAAGTTTGCGTTTCACTTGCGTAAAGGTGCACCTCATCATAAGTGACATGGAAAGCGATTATGACTCCGGACTTCCCATGCTTCTCTTTACTCAGGGATCGGAAACAATTGCATGTGTTTGATCATCGTTTAAATTGTTTTAATAAAATAAGACCATTTGAAATGTTTTTATGCAATTCCATTGCTTTTAATCCCTCAGTAAAGACAGGCCTGAGAATTCCCGAGTCATAATCGATTTCCGTGTCATTAGTGGGGAAATCCACCGTAATGCACATGAAACTGATTAACTTGATGCACAATGACTTAAACTCCGCTAGTCAATTTCTTCAGTGCGCATTGATTGAATAATTGCTGACTGCGTCACAGAAACGTGAATGCCACTAAGAGCAGAGACTCACGCCTTAGACATAAGCCTTGGCATCTCTGCTTTAAATGCAGTGGTATTTTCATGACACATGGGAAGGGAAGACACAAAAGTCAATAATACACTGCCTAAGAAAACAAACTAACACAACCAAAAATGCTAATAAAAAGACCAATGGCTTGTAGTTACTCCTTAACTCCAACTACATCACTGTAAATGTCAAATGATGCTGCTGGATGGGAAAGTACAACAGATTTTGCTGCTAATTCCCAGGGACGCACAGAACAGTTGCAAAAACTGCCTGCATTTTTCATTGTCGCATCTCTGACTCAGATAGATAGAGATAAGATTAAAAATCTTGAGAACTGGCGGTGTGTCCCTTTATGCAATAAGCCATGTTGTGAGCAAACACCTTGTTTTAATTCTGATATACATACAGTAGTGTGCAATGATGATTATACATTATACATATATTATATACAAAAAAATGTAAATATAAAAATTCATTTAAAAAAATGATGATAAATCAGACACCAAGTGCGATTCAAATATTTATTTCATGTAATGTTGGATAATAATTTCATTATTTCTTTTTGAGAGAAAAAGTCATTATCATCTAGTGTGGCCACCCTTTGCTTTGATTACAGCGTTTAATCTTTCAACTAAAGTTTTCACATTTTTTTTCAAATTTCCTCGCTCCCTAAACCATCCCGTTTGGTTTCAAGTTAATTCCAAAGAGATTTTTTTCGATGTTACAACAGATTTGCTCAATCAGATCTAGGTCTGGACTTTGAGCAGGCCAAGTCATAACTTTTATGTCACTAGATGTTTCTTTCCAACTGACATAATTCTTCCTTAACTTAGAAGTGTGTTTAGGGTCATTATCTTGTTGAAGTAAATTCCAGACCAAATTCCAGATGGCAATGTGGGCCTCACAAGGATGCTGTGATACTTCTTTTGATCCAAGATTCAGTTGATTTTTATGAGATCACTGGCTCCTCTCAAGCAGGCTGCAGACAAACCATAATATTAGCACCTTCATGTTTTACTGAAGGGGTTAAACTGTCATTGTTGAAATGTTCTCCAACTCTAGAGCGCACATAATTTCTGCATTTGGTTGAGAAAATGTCAATTTCTGATTAATCGGTCGAAAGTAAATGTTCCCAGTCCACTTTGGTCCAATACTTGAACTTCTTGGCAAACTCAAGTCCTTTTTTGATGTTGCCAGCTCTACGATTAGTTGGGCCATTTTCACACTGGAAACAGTAGACCTAGATACTTCACTTCTGGCGCTATTAGTATCATCACAGTGTTATCATGCTGTCAATCACTAATTTTCATTTTACCTGTCTTACACAGATAACAAACATAAGAGGCACTCAAATTCCATTTTGCATCTTTATTGCCACTGGTTCTCAGCGAACAGGTCTCTTTGACATGCTTGATAAAGTTTCTTACAGTGCCCTGGCAGCAAGTAATGTCTTCAGCATCAAGTGCGGCCACAATACAGCAACAGGCAATCTCAGAGAGCTCCTTGCATTGTGCCATTGTGTTTAACACTGTGACACTGCTCAAAGTTCATACCACCTTCTATACTGGGAGAACTGACCATCAGTGGTAATCTTGCAGAGTAATGTTGAGGTAATTTTGCAGAATAATGTTGCTACAAACCAGTTTAAATAAATTTTAAATAATCAATAATCATGGAATGAACATTCAAACATGCATTCGGGCTCCGCAATGGTCAAAAAATTAAATATTGTAGCATTTTTCAATTTCTATAAAAAAATTAATGTTTTCCACTTTTAAGTAAGGAAATAAAATAAAATTAAATTAAAAAAAAAAAACAAAGAGCCATGTGAGAGGAATTAACTGACTAGGCAAGGGAGGCACTGTAACCAGTGCGCATATCTATAAATGCAAGCAAGAAACCGGTGTGCATTGCGTGAAAGGTCTGCAATGCCTGCAAAATAAATTGATTTTTTGTTACTAGGGCATGACGGTTAGGAGCCAGGACTGATCCGTGTCTTTGCACTGATGATTGATTACTTTCCCTCAACATACAGATGAAAAAAGCTGTTGTTTGCTGAGAAACCTACTGGCAATATGGGCGATATACAACTGGTCACTCAGTCGCTAAAATTCTGGCCACTAACTGAGATTTGTTCAGTAAAGAAGCAAAAGTCTATTTGCAGAATTTTTTGCGTTGGCGGAGCTGAATAAATGATTCAGTCAACATACAAATCATAATCTGTTGTTGTTTATTGCTGCTCACTAAATAGTGTTTGAAGAAATGTTGCAGAAAAGCAACAGACTTTTGCATGAGCCATCGACTTTAGATAGCTGTGAAAATCTGATATTTTTTAGCAGTGCTTCTTCGTGCAAATCACAGATGTGCAGATAAACAGATTAATGGCACTTCCTCTTGCAATATTTTTTTTAAAATAAAAATTCAACAGCTTAGATGCCAGTTGCTAGCCAGTAGGTAGATGTCACCTTCACTTTTATGTATTTATTTTGACAAAATAAAAGAAGAGTTACTAAAATAGTGAATCTAGCACAGAAAACAATCTGAGAGCTGATGCCGCATTGTCTTTGCGATCTGGCAGAGTCCGTGTGACACCAAATAGCTTGAGAGCTGTGCAAACCAACTGGTCATTTCCTCTCACGCATTATCTGGTTTTTCTTGCAAGTTTTGAATTTGATTGTTTGTTTTCTGGCACGTGCAGAGTACCTCTGTGTGAGCTGATTGAAGGTCCCCTATCTTGTCAACAGATGTACCGCCAATTACAATCGAGTGACTGCCCACAGGCAAGAGGTACTTTCACTCTCAGTCAACGAGTAAATCAGTTCTTTCAATATTATGGGTGTTCAATCCCCAGATGATCTCCTAAAGGTCATATTTTTAAATGACATATGTGGACGCATCTAGTAAAAATGGACATTTTATGGAACTTGAACTTTTTTGACTTTTTGCTATAGTTTGTTGTACGTACATAACAGGCCAGAGATAAGATGAGATATACTTTATTGAACCCGGTGGGGTAATTTGTCTTCTGCATTTGACCCATCCTATTATCATAGGAGCAGTGGGCAGCCACAGAGCAGTGCCCGGGGACCAACTCCAGTTCTATAGACAGTTCCTTGGGGTTCCAGGGGTACTGGCTGGAGTGTTCCTATGATGCATGTTTTTGTGGGTGGGGGAAATCGGAGTACCCGGAGGAAACCCACGGGAACACGAAGACAACATGCAAACACCACACAGGCAGGCCCCAGGCCGGATTCGAATCCACGACTTTCTTGCTGTGAGGGAATAGTGCTAACCAGGCTTGGAAGCAAGGCCAATACAGGACAAAAGCATTCTTCCCTTAGGATTCTAAGCATTCTTCCAAGCTCTGTCGGGGTTTCCAAGACAAAAAAGAAGAGGAAGATGTTCTTTGAAAGATCGTTTGGCCCCCTCAGTCTCCAGACCTCTCTCCAATTGAGCTTGTGCGGGGCGAATTGGATCGATCTACCAGAAAAGTGCGTCTCATGAATCAGCAGTTTCTCTTTGCTGAATTTAAGAAAGCTTGGAATGCAATTTCTGGCACATACTTTAAAAAACTTTTGGAACAAATGTCTCATATATGGCATGCTGTTGTTAAAGCAAGAGGAGGTTACTTTGAAGAAAGCAGTCTATAACCAAAAAAAAAAAAAATGGAAATCCCTGATAATTTCGAGAAAAATGTATTCTGATAAGTGAATCTTTAATAATCATGTTTTTTTTGTTGCAAAGTATGCCAATTAAACTATGATCTTTTTTTGTACAAATTTGATCTTGCTTCCAAACTTTTGGCCTGTAGTGTACCTGTAAAGCATTTGATGCCAAAAATTTGATTGATTCATGAATTAGTATTCAAATAGAATAATGTAAGGTTTAAACCTTGATCACAGATCAAGTAAAAAGTGTGAAAATCACTAAGTGTCAGGAAATGTCAATTTTTCACTGATGCATTCACATATTCTCCCTGATTGGCTGTGCATGCAGTGACATCATGGAGGACCTTTAAAGTCATTTCACAACACTGCTGTAGCATTTAAACTTAAGTAACAGTCAAAAATTTGTGGCAATAGTACACCACAATATAAAGCGTAATGATTTTCTCAGCACAACACATTTTATTTGCTGGATTTTGAAGCTTTTGGGAAATGCAAAATAACTAATGTACGCATTACTTTGGAGTATAACATTTACACAAGTTGTACAAATTTATCAAATGCCAAATAGTTGAAATTGTAACATTGACCTGTTCACATCAGCTTTGCTGGAGAGTATTTATTCACAATACATGTAGACAATTAATAAATGAGGAACAAAAACTAAGCTTGATAGCCAAGAGTGAAGGCAAGTTCAAGTCTACCTCATGCACTGTTACACTCGAGAAAAAAAAAAAAAACAGCAGCAAATAATGTTGCCTACCCAGATGCTGAATACAGCCAAATAAGTTCAATACAATTTAAATATTAAAGACAAATTTTGAAAAGGGAATTGATTACCATTTGGTACACACCATTGAAAGTCAATTCGAAAATCAGTCACACAATGTTTTCCTGACAAATTTACGCACGAGTGTTAACATGAGGAGAGGAGGTGTCAGCTAGGTAGCCAAGTTATTTTTCTTAGTCAACCCACCAGCTGTAATCATTATGCTGACAGATAATGTTAGTTTCACTATTTTTACTGGAGCCAGTGATCAGATCTGATCAAATCCAACACATCCAACACACAACACACTGTTTAGATGGACTTAAATGGAACTCTTCTGTCGTTTCATTCCATTTTACCTTTTTGTTCTTAATTAGCTAGCCCGCGGAGGATGGGCTCCCCCACTATGGTCGGCTTCCTCCTGAGATTTCTTCCCACTGGGGAATTTTTTCTCACCACTGTTGGAGGATTTTTCTCCCTACTGGGAGTTTTTTGCCTCATTTGCTGTAGTGGGGAATAGGCTGGGCACTGCCTTTTTATTTCTTTAAACTCTCACTGTAAAGCGTCTTTGTGACAGTCTCTGTGAAAAGCGCTATACAAAATAAATTGAATTGAAATTGAATTGAACTTAGACAAAATTAGCGTGCAACTGACAATCAGAAGCATCGGACATAATGATCTTCCACCCCTCACTGTTCTCATGTCAATTTAGAATGAAAGAAAACAACTGGAACTAGAATGTCAAGCTTGCAAATAAATTTTAAGTTGGCTAAACAAAGCCAACTGTAATCATTAGAATACTACTAACACTTAAAATAACCCAATAGCCAAATCTACAGCAATCAGAAGGGTAAAAACAAAACCAAACCGCAAGCAGCCGGCTTCGTCAATTAACTGACCTTTTCCTGTGTTCAACAACCCAGCCCCATACTCTCTGGGAAACAGAGATCAATATTTACCGTGGGGAAAAGCTACACCAATCAAGAAAGGGCTTTCTCAATTAACATGTGACCATTTCTTGGGTCCAAAAAGCTAACCCCAAACTGTTGGTGACTAACAGTTCAGTACTTAAGAGGGATCAAATATTGACCTATTACGAAAAGGAGGCAGGACTTCAACAACTAATATCTGACCCTTCCCTGAATTCACCAACCCAAACTCAAACTATGACAAAAAGTTCATAATTATAAATGATCAAGCATCAGCCCTTGAGGAAAATGGCATGGAGCTTCCTCAATTAACATAAGATCCTTCCCTGAGCCCAATAACCTGATCTTCAACTCTCTCTGACAAACACTTAAATACCTGCCAGTCAAGAAAGGGGGGCAAGACTTTGTCAATTAGCATGTCACTCTTTCCTGAATCTAGCACCTCAACCCCTAATTCTCTTCGACATATGGTACAATACTTATGAGGGAAATATATTGACCAATCAGTAAAGGGGGGCTGGACCATTTAATGTGATCTTTTCTTTCTGAGTCCAACAATGCAATCCCCAACTCTCTACGACAAATAGATAATCAATTATTATGGAACAAAGATCATCCATTTGGTTAATATGTGGGATGGAGCGATGAAAAAAGTGAAGAATGTTCTGCACATCACGTCTGTGCGTGTACGCTGGGGCCAAGGCATCAGCATTCCTTCTTTGCCCCTAGAAATATAATTGAGATCAGTTAAGAAATGGGAGAGATATCAAGGTTCAAAGATGGCCATTTTATCTTGTACAAACATAATAAACAAATGAAGAAAAAAAATGCAGTTCAAAACAAACAATAATTTAGAAATGCAAACAGTAATGGACTGGGTAAGAGAATCATGAGCAAAGCGCACAACAAACAATGAGTTAAAGACTGAGAATAAGGAAGTTAGAGACCAAAACAAACAGGTCGAGAAACAACCAATGTGAACATGAATGTTCACTTAAGAGACCTATCAGGTAAAAATGACTGTAGGACACCAGTATCCTTAGGCAGACTGAAACTGGAACCACGGTTGGACCTCTTCCCTGAAAAAACACACCTGCTGACATTGTTGTTACAGGTACTTGCACAAATCAGTTTGGGTATTGAATGCAAAATGGCACTGATCCCTCAATCTGACCTGAGCCAGGTGGCTGGCATTACAAAAATATTTGTTAGACAAATACCTTGCAGAAAAAGCTGCCTTTATACACCCAAAAGCGGTTGACATTAAACATAATGAATTGTAGTTCTACTCAGTGCAGAGATTCTCGATAAAGTACAATACCTTGGTTCTATGAGCGTATTGAGTGTCATTTGTATTAAATACAAGGCCTTGAAGCTTTGTAATAAAGAGAGCCATACCCAATTAGATGGGATGGAGGGGCAGATGTAAACTAACACCAGAGACTCCTCTAAGTGGGTCTCAATGGCTTCAGTCTCTGCTCCAGAAGGAAGAAAATGCATCTGGCTTCTACCAAGCAATTTATGCAGTATTGATACAATTAATGCAAAGACAAACTCATAGTCAAATGCTTGCTGGTCTGCAGGACATTGTTGCACTTCCTAAGTACCTAATACAAGACCTGGCAACCACCCTCACATGGCTGCATCTGAGGCCACAGAGAAAGTAGCGGCAGGGGGGTTCGGGAACTATTACTGCAGTTACAACACTACTGGCGCATTTCCACTGCCGGCTCTACTCTACTCTACTCGGCCTTACTGGGTACTTTTTTGGGGTTGCTTTTCCATTCGAGGATAGTACCGCCTCCATGGTTCCTGCTCGTCATTGCGACGCAGCATGTTACCGATAAATATTTGTGTTTAAATCAGGGGACGCGCATTACCATCACCTTGTAATGGCATCTTGTAATTTCTGTTTGTCCTGATGCATAGCATGGCAGCTGGTGTTGTGTCCGATTCGGTTGCACATTCAATACTTACCACCTAAAAATGCAAAATCATATCCGCAATGATATCCATAAAAGGCATGAAGTATTCATAGAAAAAGGCAATATATTCTCAAGGGATTTGTGTACCATCAGTATTCCATAATGTAACTACAACCCCTGGCAAAGAATATGGAATCACCACACATCGAGGATGTTAATTTACCTTTTTTCCTACATAACAAAGAAGCAAATTACACATATGACAAAACAATTATTGTTTATTAGCTTGACATTCAGGCTTCATGAAACATTTCTCTTTTAAACTGAAGACAAAATAAAAAGCAAATGTGCAAATCGCAGGTGATGCCAGAGTATTAGAATTTATCGCTTTACGGTGCGTTATCTCATCTGCAATAACTTTAAGAGAAAAATGATTCGTCAACACCCATAAAGTTATTTTTCTGCGCAATTTTATTAAGGGGAGGGGTATCATCACATAACTTTCTCAAGGGGAATTAGTTAGGGCAGCATAACTGGACACAATATCGCAACATAATTTCTCCATGAACGGGGTCACAGGCAGAGAGAAATGCATTTCATGAATGCAGCAGCTTCTGCGAACAAGCGAGACTGTGTTTGAAAGGTGCGGAAATGCACAGTTTATCAAACAAGTTGCCTAAAAAATATAAGTCTATGATCATAATAACTACGCTAATCTTGAGACTCGTCAATATAACTCGAATGAGATGTCCCGAGATTGACTTTCGCTGTGACAATTCTCTCTGACCAATCAGTGGACTGAAATGTTGTCACGTCACATTTTAGTACCTACTAGTACCCGGTCGGCCGCTTTTGGAACCCCAGGAGAGCAGGTACCAGAAAAAGTATCTACTACCTACTAGTACTAAGTACCAGGTACTTTTTCCTTATGGAAAAGCAAAAAAGGCGAGTAGAGTAGAGCCAGTGCCGTGTATTGTAAAAGTGCCATAAGAGCACTGTCCCCTTTTCTCTGGCAACATGGACATATACTGTAAAATTGCAGAGCCTCTGTGTCTCATGATGGGACAGGATCAGGGACAAATTTCATGTTACTCCAAATGTCTAGTGTCTTTGGAGAGGACCAATAAGGCTGAATAGCAGAATCAACCACTGTAACAACACTGTAACGAAGAACTGTCCAAAATGTTCAGAGGTGCCGGTATCAATAGGTCTGCACCTACAGCCCAACAGCGAAACATTGCGAGAAGGTCCGCAGGATGGTTAGGTAACGAAGAAAATATGTATAGTGAACACCATAGATATATATTTAGAACCCTAGATTTCTGATGACGTCATATTTACGTAACCCAAAGTGAAGCACCTGGCCACCGTATTGATACCTAACTTCTTCATAAAATTTAATGGTTTCCTATGAGGCCAATTTCAAATCAGTCAATATAAGCGTTAAAATGCCGAGATGTGCGGCTGCCTTTTGCAGCAATGTTAATTTGAAGGGCTCTAATCAAATGTTTCATGCATAAATTAACATGAATTGTAGTTCTACTCAGTGCAGAGATTCTCGATAAAGTACAATACCTTGGTTCTATGAGCGTATTGAGTGTCATTTGTATTAAATACAAGGCCTTGAAGCTTTGTAATAAAGAGAGCCATACCCAATTAGATGGGATGGAGGGGCAGATGTAAACTAACACCAGAGACTCCTCTAAGTGGGTCTCAATGGCTTCAGTCTCTGCTCCAGAAGGAAGAAAATGCATCTGGCTTCTACCAAGCAATTTATGCAGTATTGATACAATTAATGCAAAGACAAACTCATAGTCAAATGCTTGCTGGTCTGCAGGACATTGTTGCACTTCCTAAGTACCTAATACAAGACCTGGCAACCACCCTCACATGGCTGCATCTGAGGCCACAGAGAAAGTAAATTAACGTAGAAACGCAAATTTATCACTTTAAAAGAAAATAATTGTGTTCCCGTGCTAACTTGCTAGTTAGCCGTCCCATTGACTTGAATAGACCGCTGACTGAGAGCAAACGCGAGCGATTGAAAACCGTCACCAGCGAGCTACCTTGGCGTCGCGGGGACTTCATTGACTTAGCAGTTAATAAAATTAACAAGGTGGCTAACTAGCTAGCTATTAGTAATTGGCGTTCAGCGATTGTCGGCCTACTTCTTCCCCGCATAATATACTCAGCAACAAAAGTTTCTGTGACACCAATATTGTTAATTATTTTTCATAACGCAATTATGAAATTGTCATACATGGTGATATCAGACTGAAACAGTACCCGTAAACACAACATTGAAATGGAAATCATGAAAATGCGAGAAAATGACTTTGCACGTGAAAATGTGCGTAAATCATGCTTGTGGATGGCAATAAAAGAGGAGAATTTTTGGAATGTTCACATTGTGCCTGATGAACGACAGAAGCATCACTTATCGAAAACACAGCCATTTCGGATCAGGAACTCTACCCTCTAAATGCCAAGACTGTCTGAAAATGATCGGTGGAGGGCCATTGGGATGATTGAATCCGGAACCTCGCAGAGGGAAGTTGCTCATCGCCTGAATGTCCACCGAAACACCATTTGGAACTTATGGCAGCGTCATCAGCAGACAAGACATGTCAGAGACCTTCCTCGCAGCGGCCGTCCACGAGTAACCACTGTAATGTGAATATAGGCCACTAGATGGCAGTATTTACCTTTTTTTGTAAAGCTCAGACTGGAGTCATGTTTAGACATGTCCTGGACATGTCTGGGGCAAGTCTCAGAAAATTAAAAAAAAGAGGTCTAAATGTGGGTGGGGTCTGCAAAAGAGTATATAAGGAAAAGAATTGAGACAGTAAAGTAATAGGAGAAATTGCAAGAAGATGACCAGACCTGCCATTCTGTTCAAGACCTGTGACGTTTCTTTTGTGGATTTCTTTGCCTGTGTTTGAGCATTTTCTTCATCCAGGACATCACCAAGCCACCCCACCAAAAAGGGACTGTAATTATTTCTGTTTTTTCTTATTTATCAATCTTGGTCTTTAGTTGTAGGTTGTTATTAGTCTTTGTCTTTGTTAAAAATTAAATGTGTTTTAGTTGTTAAAACTGTGTTTGTCATCCCTTGCTGTTGCTGTTGTGTTATAAATGTAATAACAAATTGGGGCCATAACAAATTGGGGGCTCAAGGTCCGGGATAGACCATTGTGTGAGTAATTTATTGAAAATCTAACATTCCAAATTGTGAAATTGTTTTTGTGAATTTTCCTAGATATATATTGACAACAGCAATGGATGATTTCTTGGCATCACCAACCGTAGGGGTCTTGAAGTCTTTTAAAAAGACAGAACTGCTAGAAATTTGCAGACAGTTGGAGCTGACAGAGGTAAAACCAGCCATGCGAAAAGCAAGACTGGCTAGAGAGATAGTTGAATATTACAGTGATGAAAATGTGTTTGCATCAGGAGATCTGGAACAGTTTCCAGTGGAAAATCCAAATATAGAAATGGAACTTAAATTAAAAATGCTAGAGATTGAAAGGGAGGAAAGAGAAAAAGAAAGGGAGGAAAAAGAAAAACAAAGAGAATTTGAGAGGGAAGAAAAAGAAAAACAAAGGCAGTTTGAGTTAGAAAAATTAGCAAGAGAAGAAAAACAAAGAGAATTTGAGAGAGAGAAAGAGGAAAGAGCAGAAAGAGAGAGACAGAGACAGAGAGATTTTGAATTAGAGAAATTCGATAGAGAAGAAAGACTCCAAATGGAGAAACTAAAAATTAAAATTGAAACTAAAAATAAATTTTGTGCCAGTCAGGAGGTAAAACTGGTGCCTCCATTTTCAGAAAAGGATGTTGACAACTATTTCCAGTGTTTTGAAAAGGTAGCAAAGAGTTGCCAGTGGCCAAAGGAACACTGGCCTCTGATGTTGCAAACTGTCCTCAAGGGTAAAGCTCAACAAGCCTATTCGGCTTTGTCTGCAGATGATTCCTCTGATTATGAGGTTGTCAAAAAGGTTATTTTGAGAGCTTATGAGTTGGTTCCAGAGGCTTACCGACAGAAATTCAGAGGTCTGAAGAAATCTGAAAATCAGACTTATGTTGAATTTGCTAATGAGAAGCAGGTTTGCTTTGAGCGCTGGTGTATTTCTATGGAGGTCAAGGATGATTTCAACTCACTAAAAGAGATGGTGTTAGTTGAAGAATTCAAGAACTGTGTTAAGGATGATGTTAAGACCTACCTTAATGAGAAGCAAGCACTGAACTTGCAATCAGCTGCCAAATTTGCAGATGAATATGTTCTCTCTCATAAGTCCAAATTTCAGTCTAGCAGTAACAATAAATGGTCCCAATTTCAGAAAAAGGGTTACGGTGATACCCAAGATTCCTCACCCAAAGACAAAGACAAATCTGGTGATGGTGCTTAGAAATCCAGTAACAGGTCTGATCAAAGTGTGAAAGCTGACAGTGACAAAAGTGGTCTAGTTTGCAGTTATTGCAAGAAATCTGGTCATGTTACAACTAACTGTTGGTTCCTTAAAGCTAAGAAAGAAAAAGAAAAGGATACCAAACCAAATGCCTTTGTGAAAACAAGGTTAGAAACCCCTGTAGTAGATAACCAATCTGCTAAATTGCCTGCTTCTTGTGGGGCTAAAAAGCCTAATACAGCTGACTTTGTGAGGGAGGAATTTCTTCCATTTGTGTCAGAGGGATTTGTGGCTCTGAATGAGCATACTACTCCTGTCCCCATATATATCCTAAGGGACACCGGAGCTTCTCAGTCACTTTTGTTGATGGACTCCTTGGAGTTACGTGATGAGACCGCTTCAGGGGATTTCATACTTGTACAAGGTATTGAAGGGAGGACTGTATCTGTACCCCTGCGCTCTATATTCTTGAAGTCAGATTTAGTTGCAGGACAGGTAAAGGTGGGACTTATGTCAAGTCTACCTATAAAGGGTGTTTCTCTGTTGCTAGGCAATGACCTGGCTGGGGGCAAAGTAGTTCCCCCTGTACATCTTACTTCACAGCCGAGCACTGAAAATGGGGATGAGGACCCATCTCTGTATCCTTCTTGCGCAGTGACTCGTGCTATGGCCAAGAAGGCTAAAGAAGATGATGTTGTGGTGCCGTCCAGTACATTGAATAGTCAGGACTCAGGTGGTTCGCCTCATGACTCTGATTGGCCTACTATGGTTTCTCTGTTTGAGGACTTATCAGATACTTTTATCAGTTCTCTATTCAGCCAGCCGGATGGGTCTGGTGATTCTGATGTGTCTGGAGACTTGTCTCTGTCCAGAAAGCGGTTGATTGAGGAGCAAACTAATGATCCTGAAATTTGTGTACTAAAGAGGAGAGCCCTTCCTGATAAAGAAATAGACGCAGCTCCAGTTGGGTATTATCTCAAGGATGGTGTGTTGATGCGGAAGTGGCGCCCTCCTGATATCCCTGCCAATGCAGATTGAGCAGTGGTCAGGCAAATTGTTGTTCCGAAGGTCTATAGGAATGAGATCTTAACAATGGCTCATAGTTTACCTTTAGGAGGTCATCTTGGTGTTAACAAGACTGTTGATAAGATCATGAAACACTTCTTTTGGCCTGGGCTTCGGAAAGACGTTTCCAACTTTTGCAAAACCTGTCACACTTGTCAGGTAGTTGGAAAACACCAGTTAGACCCACCTGTAGCTCCATTGCAGCCTATCCCAGCATTTGGGGAGCCATTCTCTAGGGTCATTGTTGATTGCGTTGGTCCATTACCCAAGACTAGATCTGGAAATCAGTACTTGTTGACAATCATGTGTGCATCTACCAGATTCCCCGAAGCCATACCTCTACGTAACATCAAGGCAACTGCAATCTCAAAGGCTTTGATAAAGTTCTTCACGTTGTTTGGTCTTCCCAGGGAAATTCAGTCAGACCAAGGTAGCAATTTCACTTCAGGATTGTTTCAGCAGGTTGTGTATGAACTAGGTGCAAAACAGATTCTTTCTAGTGCCTATCATCCAGAAAGTCAGGGTGCCTTAGAGCGGTTTCATTCCACTCTCAAGACAATGATGAGGACTTATTGTTATGACCATGAGAAAGACTGGGATGAAGGGGTTCATTTGCTGTTGTTTGCAGCTAGAGAAGCAGTGCAGGAGTCTACTGGATTCAGTCCATTTGAGCTAGTGTTTGGTCATGAAGTGAGAGGACCTTTGCTATTATTGAGTGAACAATGGCAAGAGGAAGAGCCGTAAATCAGTCTGTTAGACTATGTTAGCAAGTTCAAGGAAAGATTGCGTGCAGCTTGTGACCTTGCCAAAGAGAACTTGAAATCAAGTCAGGGAAAAATGAAAACTTGGTATGATCATAAGGCTAGAAGCCGTGAGTTTAAACCAGGAGACAAGGTCCTTGTGTTGTTTCCCTTGCAGTCCAATCCATTGCAGGCTAGATTTCATGGTCCTTATGAAATTCTGACAAAACTCAATGATCTCAATTACATTGTGAAGACTCCAGATAGGAGAAAACCAAAACAATTGTGTCATATTAGCATGCTAAAGCCTTATCATGACAGAAATGCTAGGGTTGCAGCTGTCACTTCAGATTCTCCAATGGTCGAAACGTGTGAAGATGAGGGGGAGTTTCAAGATGATGAACCAAGAATTAAAGCTGAAGTTCTTTCATGTAAATTGTCAAACACTGAAGTGTTGCAAAATCTTGATATAAAACTCCAGCACTTAGAACCCTCACAGAGAGATCAGTTTGAAAGGTTGATCAAGAAATATGAGGATTTGTTTCCTGATGTTCCAAAGAGAGTTACTATAGCCTCTCATGATGTAGATGTTGGTGATGCCAAACCAATAAAACAGCATCCATACCGGATGAATCCTGAAAAGAGAAAGATTGCTGAGAAAGAGGTTGAGTACATGTTAAAACATGATATTATCAGACCCTCCAACTCCGATTGGAGTTCACCCTGTGTGCTAGTTCCAAAACCTGATGGAAGTACTAGATTCTGTACAGATTATCGCAAAGTCAATGCTGTAACTAGAACTGATGTGTTTCCAATACCTAGGATTGATGATTGTATTGATAGTGTAGGGCAAGCAAAGTTTCTGACCAAGATTGATTTATTGAAGGGTTATTGGTGTGTGCCTTTAACTGAGAGGGCCAAGAGCATCTCTGCTTTTGCCACACCATCTGGATTGTACCAGTATGAAGTCCTACCCTTTGGCATGAAAAATGCCCCAGCCGCGTTTCAAAGGATGATACAGTCTACAATCGCCGGATTGCCACACACGGGTGCATACATCGATGACCTGATCACATGGAGTGACTCCTGGGAAGAACATCTAAAAGATGTAGAGACGTTGTTCCAGCGCCTGACCCAGGCTAACCTGACTGTTAACCTGAACAAGAGTGACTTTGGTTGTGCTACTGTCACCTATCTTGGCAACGTCATAGGCCAGGGTAAGGTGGCACCCATAAATGCTAAAGTCCAAGCCATCATGGACTTTCCAGTTCCTGACAACAAAAAAGCTTTGCGCCGCTTCCTTGGAATGATCGGGTACTACCGCAAGTTCTGCAAGAACTTTGCTGAGATTGCTCTCAGTCTAACTAACCAACTGAAGAAAGGCGTAAAGTTCACCTGGGATGATGCATGCCAGAGAGCCTTCGATCACCTGAAGTCTCTGCTGTGTCACTTCCCCGTGCTCAAATCTCCTGACTTCAACAAACCGTTCTCCATCGCGGTCGATGCTAGCGACCAAGCTTGTGGATCTGTGCTCCTACAGAGAAGTGACTCTGATGACATTGAGCATCCCGTGGCATACTTCTCCAGGAAGTTCAATCGCCACCAAAGGAACTATTCCACAATAGAGAAGGAACTGTTGGCTCTGGTCCTTTCTTTACAACACTTTGAGGTTTATGTTTGTACAGGACAAAAGCCAATGATTGTGTACACTGACCACAATCCGTTAATGTTTTTGAGTAAGATGAAAAACAAGAATCGGAGATTGTTGAATTGGAGTTTGATTTTACAGGAGTTTGACTTGGAAATTAAGCATGTGAAGGGTACAGACAATGTAATTGCTGATTGCTTATCCCGTGTTTGAATGTGTATATCATGTGTTTGAATATTGTATGATATGTATATATAGACAAGTGTTCACTTAACCATTTTGTATTGAAAAGAAAAATTTTGCCTTTATGAGTCAAAATTTTTCCCTTTTGGAATGGAGGTGTAATGTGAATATAGGCCACTAGATGGCAGTATTTACCTTTTTTTGTTAAGCTCAGACTGGAGTCATGTTTAGACATGTCCTGGACATGTCTGGGGCAAGTCTCAGAAAATTAAAAAAAAGAGGTCTAAATGTGGGTGGGGTCTGCAAAAGAGTATATAAGGAAAAGAATTGAGACAGTAAAGTAGTAGGAGAAATTGCAAGAAGATGACCAGACCTGCCATTCTGTTCAAGACCTGTGACGTTTCTTCTGTGGATTTCTTTGCCTGTGTTTGAGCATTTTCTTCATCCAGGACATCACCAAGCCACCCCACCAAAAAGGGACTGTAATTATTTCTGTTTTTTCTTATTTATCAATCTTGGTCTTTAGTTGTAGGTTGTTATTAGTCTTTGTCTTTGTTAAAAATTAAATGTGTTTTAGTTGTTAAAACTGTGTTTGTCATCCCTTGCTGTTGCTGTTGTGTTATAAATGTAATAACAAATTGGGGCCATAACAAATTGGGGGCTCAAGGTCCGGGATAGACCATTGTGTGAGTAATTTATTGAAAATCTAACATTCCAAATTGTGAAATTGTTTTTGTGAATTTTCCTAGATATATATTGACAACAGCAATGGATGATTTCTTGGCATCACCAACCGTAGGGGTTTTGAAGTCTTTTAAAAAGACAGAACTGCTAGAAATTTGCAGACAGTTGGAGCTGACAGAGGTAAAACCAGCCATGCGAAAAGCAAGACTGGCTAGAGAGATAGTTGAATATTACAGTGATGAAAATGTGTTTGCACCAGGAGATCTGGAACAGTTTCCAGTGGAAAATCCAAATATAGAAATGGAACTTAAATTAAAAATGCTAGAGATTGAAAGGGAGGAAAGAGAAAAAGAAAGGGAGGAAAAAGAAAAACAAAGAGAATTTGAGAGGGAAGAAAAAGAAAAACAAAGGCAGTTTGAGTTAGAAAAATTAGCAAGAGAAGAAAAACAAAGAGAATTTGAGAGAGAGAAAGAGGAAAGAGCAGAAAGAGAGAGACAGAGACAGAGAGATTTTGAATTAGAGAAATTCGATAGAGAAGAAAGACTCCAAATGGAGAAACTAAAAATTAAAATTGAAACTAAAAATAAATTTTGTGCCAGTCAGGAGGTAAAACTGGTGCCTCCATTTTCAGAAAAGGATGTTGACAACTATTTCCAGTGTTTTGAAAAGGTAGCAAAGAGTTGCCAGTGGCCAAAGGAACACTGGCCTCTGATGTTGCAAACTGTCCTCAAGGGTAAAGCTCAACAAGCCTATTCGGCTTTGTCTGCAGATGATTCCTCTGATTATGAGGTTGTCAAAAAGGTTATTTTGAGAGCTTATGAGTTGGTTCCAGAGGCTTACCGACAGAAATTCAGAGGTCTGAAGAAATCTGAAAATCAGACTTATGTTGAATTTGCTAATGAGAAGCAGGTTTGCTTTGAGCGCTGGTGTACTTCTATGGAGGTCAAGGATGATTTCAACTCACTAAAAGAGATGGTGTTAGTTGAAGAATTCAAGAACTGTGTTAAGGATGATGTTAAGACCTACCTTAATGAGAAGCAAGCACTGAACTTGCAATCAGCTGCCAAATTTGCAGATGAATATGTTCTCTCTCATAAGTCCAAATTTCAGTCTAGCAGTAACAATAAATGGTCCCAATTTCAGAAAAAGGGTTACGGTGATACCCAAGATTCCTCACCCAAAGACAAAGACAAATCTGGTGATGGTGCTTAGAAATCCAGTAACAGGTCTGATCAAAGTGTGAAAGCTGACAGTGACAAAAGTGGTCTAGTTTGCAGTTATTGCAAGAAATCTGGTCATGTTACAACTAACTGTTGGTTCCTTAAAGCTAAGAAAGAAAAAGAAAAGGATACCAAACCAAATGCCTTTGTGAAAACAAGGTTAGAAACCCCTGTAGTAGATAACCAATCTGCTAAATTGCCTGCTTCTTGTGGGGCTAAAAAGCCTAATACAGCTGACTTTGTGAGGGAGGAATTTCTTCCATTTGTGTCAGAGGGATTTGTGGCTCTGAATGAGCATACTACTCCTGTCCCCATATATATCCTAAGGGATACCGGAGCTTCTCAGTCACTTTTGTTGATGGACTCCTTGGAGTTACGTGATGAGACCGCTTCAGGGGATTTCATACTTGTACAAGGTATTGAAGGGAGGACTGTATCTGTACCCCTGCGCTCTATATTCTTGAAGTCAGATTTAGTTGCAGGACAGGTAAAGGTGGGACTTATGTCAAGTCTACCTATAAAGGGTGTTTCTCTGTTGCTAGGCAATGACCTGGCTGGGGGCAAAGTAGTTCCCCCTGTACATCTTACTTCACAGCCGAGCACTGAAAATGGGGATGAGGACCCATCTCTGTATCCTTCTTGCGCAGTGACTCGTGCTATGGCCAAGAAGGCTAAAGAAGATGATGTTGTGGTGCCGTCCAGTACATTGAATAGTCAGGACTCAGGTGGTTCGCCTCATGACTCTGATTGGCCTACTATGGTTTCTCTGTTTGAGGACTTATCAGATACTTTTATCAGTTCTCTATTCAGCCAGCCGGATGGGTCTGGTGATTCTGATGTGTCTGGAGACTTGTCTCTGTCCAGAAAGCGGTTGATTGAGGAGCAAACTAATGATCCTGAAATTTGTGTACTAAAGAGGAGAGCCCTTCCTGATAAAGAAATAGACGCAGCTCCAGTTGGGTATTATCTCAAGGATGGTGTGTTGATGCGGAAGTGGCGCCCTCCTGATATCCCTGCCAATGCAGATTGGGCAGTGGTCAGGCAAATTGTTGTTCCGAAGGTCTATAGGAATGAGATCTTAACAATGGCTCATAGTTTACCTTTAGGAGGTCATCTTGGTGTTAACAAGACTGTTGATAAGATCATGAAACACTTCTTTTGGCCTGGGCTTCGGAAAGACGTTTCCAACTTTTGCAAAACCTGTCACACTTGTCAGGTAGTTGGAAAACACCAGTTAGACCCACCTGTAGCTCCATTGCAGCCTATCCCAGCATTTGGGGAGCCATTCTCTAGGGTCATTGTTGATTGCGTTGGTCCATTACCCAAGACTAGATCTGGAAATCAGTACTTGTTGACAATCATGTGTGCATCTACCAGATTCCCCGAAGCCATACCTCTACGTAACATCAAGGCAACTGCAATCTCAAAGGCTTTGATAAAGTTCTTCACGTTGTTTGGTCTTCCCAGGGAAATTCAGTCAGACCAAGGTAGCAATTTCACTTCAGGATTGTTTCAGCAGGTTGTGTATGAACTAGGTGCAAAACAGATTCTTTCTAGTGCCTATCATCCAGAAAGTCAGGGTGCCTTAGAGCGGTTTCATTCCACTCTCAAGACAATGATGAGGACTTATTGTTATGACCATGAGAAAGACTGGGATGAAGGGGTTCATTTGCTGTTGTTTGCAGCTAGAGAAGCAGTGCAGGAGTCTACTGGATTCAGTCCATTTGAGCTAGTGTTTGGTCATGAAGTGAGAGGACCTTTGCTATTATTGAGTGAACAATGGCAAGAGGAAGAGCCGTAAATCAGTCTGTTAGACTATGTTAGCAAGTTCAAGGAAAGATTGCGTGCAGCTTGTGACCTTGCCAAAGAGAACTTGAAATCAAGTCAGGGAAAAATGAAAACTTGGTATGATCATAAGGCTAGAAGCCGTGAGTTTAAACCAGGAGACAAGGTCCTTGTGTTGTTTCCCTTGCAGTCCAATCCATTGCAGGCTAGATTTCATGGTCCTTATGAAATTCTGACAAAACTCAATGATCTCAATTACATTGTGAAGACTCCAGATAGGAGAAAACCAAAACAATTGTGTCATATTAGCATGCTAAAGCCTTATCATGACAGAAATGCTAGGGTTGCAGCTGTCACTTCAGATTCTCCAATGGTCGAAACGTGTGAAGATGAGGGGGAGTTTCAAGATGATGAACCAAGAATTAAAGCTGAAGTTCTTTCATGTAAATTGTCAAACACTGAAGTGTTGCAAAATCTTGATATAAAACTCCAGCACTTAGAACCCTCACAGAGAGATCAGTTTGAAAGGTTGATCAAGAAATATGAGGATTTGTTTCCTGATGTTCCAAAGAGAGTTACTATAGCCTCTCATGATGTAGATGTTGGTGATGCCAAACCAATAAAACAGCATCCATACCGGATGAATCCTGAAAAGAGAAAGATTGCTGAGAAAGAGGTTGAGTACATGTTAAAACATGATATTATCAGACCCTCCAACTCCGATTGGAGTTCACCCTGTGTGCTAGTTCCAAAACCTGATGGAAGTACTAGATTCTGTACAGATTATCGCAAAGTCAATGCTGTAACTAGAACTGATGTGTTTCCAATACCTAGGATTGATGATTGTATTGATAGTGTAGGGCAAGCAAAGTTTCTGACCAAGATTGATTTATTGAAGGGTTATTGGTGTGTGCCTTTAACTGAGAGGGCCAAGAGCATCTCTGCTTTTGCCACACCATCTGGATTGTACCAGTATGAAGTCCTACCCTTTGGCATGAAAAATGCCCCAGCCGCGTTTCAAAGGATGATACAGTCTACAATCGCCGGATTGCCACACACGGGTGCATACATCGATGACCTGATCACATGGAGTGACTCCTGGGAAGAACATCTAAAAGATGTAGAGACGTTGTTCCAGCGCCTGACCCAGGCTAACCTGACTGTTAACCTGAACAAGAGTGACTTTGGTTGTGCTACTGTCACCTATCTTGGCAACGTCATAGGCCAGGGTAAGGTGGCACCCATAAATGCTAAAGTCCAAGCCATCATGGACTTTCCAGTTCCTGACAACAAAAAAGCTTTGCGCCGCTTCCTTGGAATGATCGGGTACTACCGCAAGTTCTGCAAGAACTTTGCTGAGATTGCTCTCAGTCTAACTAACCAACTGAAGAAAGGCGTAAAGTTCACCTGGGATGATGCATGCCAGAGAGCCTTCGATCACCTGAAGTCTCTGCTGTGTCACTTCCCCGTGCTCAAATCTCCTGACTTCAACAAACCGTTCTCCATCGCGGTCGATGCTAGCGACCAAGCTTGTGGATCTGTGCTCCTACAGAGAAGTGACTCTGATGACATTGAGCATCCCGTGGCATACTTCTCCAGGAAGTTCAATCGCCACCAAAGGAACTATTCCACAATAGAGAAGGAACTGTTGGCTCTGGTCCTTTCTTTACAACACTTTGAGGTTTATGTTTGTACAGGACAAAAGCCAATGATTGTGTACACTGACCACAATCCGTTAATGTTTTTGAGTAAGATGAAAAACAAGAATCGGAGATTGTTGAATTGGAGTTTGATTTTACAGGAGTTTGACTTGGAAATTAAGCATGTGAAGGGTACAGACAATGTAATTGCTGATTGCTTATCCCGTGTTTGAATGTGTATATCATGTGTTTGAATATTGTATGATATGTATATATAGACAAGTGTTCACTTAACCATTTTGTATTGAAAAGAAAAATTTTGCCTTTATGAGTCAAAATTTTTCCCTTTTGGAATGGAGGTGTAATGTGAATATAGGCCACTAGATGGCAGTATTTACCTTTTTTTGTTAAGCTCAGACTGGAGTCATGTTTAGACATGTCCTGGACATGTCTGGGGCAAGTCTCAGAAAATTAAAAAAAAGAGGTCTAAATGTGGGTGGGGTCTGCAAAAGAGTATATAAGGAAAAGAATTGAGACAGTAAAGTAGTAGGAGAAATTGCAAGAAGATGACCAGACCTGCCATTCTGTTCAAGACCTGTGACGTTTCTTTTGTGGATTTCTTTGCCTGTGTTTGAGCATTTTCTTCATCCAGGACATCACCAAGCCACCCCACCAAAAAGGGACTGTAATTATTTCTGTTTTTTCTTATTTATCAATCTTGGTCTTTAGTTGTAGGTTGTTATTAGTCTTTGTCTTTGTTAAAAATTAAAACCTGCAACCATAACTGCAAGAACGATACCTGGTTTGAGGCGACTGTCTGCACAGACAATCCGTCGCCGTCTCCGTCATTTTGGCATTGTCCCACGTCGGCCAGCAAGACGTCCAATACTCACAGTACAACACCAACGACTGCGTCTACAGTGGGCACAACAACATCGACGGTGGATCCAACGTCAGTGGGATCTTGTACTCTTCACTGATGAATCAAGATTCATGCTTAACCGATGTGATGGTCGTTTACGTGTATACCGTCGACGTGGAGAACGTTATGCCAACAACTGTGTTCAGGAATTTGATCGTTTTGGAGGTGGTAGTGTCATGATTTGGGGAGGGATCACGGCTAGAAACAGAACAGATTTGCTTGTTATTGATGGAAATCTGACAGGTCAAAGATATCGCGATGAAGTGCTACGGCCATTGGTCGTACTGTTTTTGATGCAACATGGTCCCGGAATAACGCTGCAACATGATAACGCCAGACCACACGTTGCAAGAATTGTACAGCAGTATCTGATGCAACAACATGTCAATGTCCTGCCATGGCCAGCCAGATCCCCAGACATGTCCCCAATCGAGCATCTTTGGGACGAGATGGATCGACGTTTGCGGCGGTTGGATAACCCGCCAGCTACTCTCCAGGAATTGCGACAACGTCTACGTCAGATTTGGAATGACATCCCACAGCAATTTCTGGCACATCTGATTTGGTCCATGCGCCGGAGATGCGTTGCTTGCATCATGGCACGAGGAAGTCACACCCGGTATTGCAGTGTGAAGGTCACAATTGGTTAGACGTCAGACAAGTGCTTCATGACGCATGAAAATGACATTTTTCGTTTTGAGTGACGTTGGCACTGAAAAGTCAGTGTTTCTCCTGTTAAATAAACATATTGATTGCATTGAGATCTTTGCGTGTCATTTATAACATACACATAAATGGTGTCACAGAAACTTTTGTTGCTGAGTATATTTAAAACAGTGGACAAGTCGCTTTGTCTGTTTATACGGTCCCAAAAGACAAGGAGGGGAGAGAGGGTTGGCTGTTAGAAATCAGGAGAAAAAACCTGCGCTTCCTGTTAACAGCATTGGCATTAGCCTTATGATTCAATATGAACAATTCGGTCGACGGCAAATATGCTCAAACAGGGTACAATGAAGTAAGGAAACCAGAGTGTAATTTGATAACATATACGGACATTCATCGACGTTTCTTATAACGGAGAAAACGTCCGAGCAATTATCTTATCAGAGGGTCATTAAAAGCCTCGGCCACGTTAACTTCACTTTTCTGTTTACACTTTGACGTGACACCGAGTCACATTTCGATCTTCCCTTAAGCAAGTGTGCTGCTTTCCATCCTCCACAAAGAGCATGTTTAGGGAGACAAAATGTTGAGCAGCACAGCGATACCAAAATAATACCGACTCACACGCAAGCGTTTTTGATAATGTCATTTTCAAGTAGGCGAAGATGAAAGGGAGTCTACGTGCGAATTTTACTTCCGGGTGTATAAACAGATACTTTACTTGAGCGTACCCTATCGGCAATGTTCTATATATATATATATATATATATATTTTTTTTTTTTTTTTTTTTTTCTTTTTTCTATAATATACTTGAGGTCGATGGCTGTCTGTCTGTGTGTATGTACACGTTTTTCTCCTACATTTCCCAACCGATTATCACCAAATTTGGTGTGAATATCCACTTGGACATCAGGAAGGACTAGACGTCGCCCGATTTTTGAAAAACAGTCATGCACGCAAAAAAAAAAAAAAAAATAGCAATTTCACTCCAGGTAGCGGGTTGCAGCTAGTACAGGTATATCTATGGTGAACACTCATCAGGATCATCATCACATCCCATTTCTTGATGATACTACCCATTTCCCAAAACTTCAAGACAGGGGTTGCGGTAGTGAATTCATTGACTGGGGGAGATGTATCACTCATTCACTCAAGGAAAACAAAGTACACTGACCTGCATGTGTTCCTCCTGATGTTTGCACTTTGATTTGTCTCAGAGCGTCTGGAAATGGGGTTAGTCCAGGGCTCAACTGAAGTGGTTTGTCCTGCTCATTCCCATGTAAATGTCCATCCATCCTAATTGCTCGGGAAATAAACTGATTCTGATAACTATGCAATTTTATCCTTTCAATCCTCTGGAGAACCAGGTTAAAAAGTGACGTATCCCTCTTCAGTCAATCTGCAGTCAAAACTGAGGTCGTGCAATTCAATGCAGTAATGAGCCACAATTTTTGTGGTTTCACAAATGTGAAATGAGTCATCTTCCTGCTTCCTGCCCACTTAGTTGATTAAAATCCTACTCAGCTTATGTGTGAAATGCTGGATTTGCTGAAACTGATGGGTGCCGACCTCACCCACAGTGCAGTGGCTAAGGTGAGAGCTCTTTCACTGATTGAAGAGAGCTTACAAATGCCACCTACGAGTCTGTTCGGTGAGGAAACTGGCATGTTGCAGGTCAAAGGGCAGGGGACAATGAATCAAGAAGCCTGATGCCTCCCTATTCTCTAATGACGGCAGTGATAGCAAATCCATTGAAAGAGGTGTAGTTCCTTGAAGTGGAGAATCTGATTACTAGGCATCTTACATGTTGATGATGACAAAATTCTCACCAGAAGTAGCAGGTATGGGTATGCTTTGCACCAAAATAGGGTAACACCCTAGTCTGTTGGTTAGGACTTTGAACTGATCTGATTTCTGGTTTTCCATGTTAATATGGAATTAGCAGATGGAGAGAAATCCAGTTATGAACACATGATGCTGGGGAAGAACAAAAAAATAAATAAAATATTTTACCATAATGTGTTGCAAAAATACGAAATTGCAACAAGGCAGGTACTTAAAACCAAACATCTGGACAAAGGGCAAGAGTCCAGCCGTGAGAATAATCAGAGCAACAAAGATTCAAAGAGACTATGAACAAGCACCTTAACTATTTTTTGCTGAAAATCAGCCACTGAGACCTCATGAGCAGAGACGGCAAAACTATGATGCAATGATTGCAAAGAGTTAAAAGACCTAACGAGCAGGAATGGTTCAGTCATAGAAGGTGGACTCATGTGGTGGACTCAACCTGGAGCCCTGCCCGGTATGATACAATTAAATTGGTGGAAACACTCCAAGATTGATTTGCATGGGTGATGGGGCCGGGGTATGGCTGAAGAAGGGTTATGTACACAAGCTTTAGGACACATAGCTCGGTCCTGCGTGCGGTTTAAATATTACATGGAATTAATCCTTTCAAACTGCGAAAAGAAGATATGGAAAGTAAGTCCTGGCAGCACACCTGGAGAAAACAAATTTGTGGTTACACATTGAACTGCATCATTTCCTGCAGCATTTATTAAAAGCTCAAGGCGATCTTACATAAGGAGCACAAAAAAAAAAAAAGCTGTATAAACCAACAAATAAACAGCATAATACAACATACCATACACTATAAACCCTGATAGTGTGCTGAACTCAACTGTTTTGTGGAAACTGATTTCCACAAAAAAACAAAAAAGGCCAACTTTATTGCATTGTATGGAAGGAACTTAGAAAATGTTAGGTAAAGTTAATTTTTACATATTTTTAAGTGCCGTGAACAGAAGATTTTTAAGTTGGCATACTCAATTTTTTTGTGGTAATTGGTTTCCACAAAACATTTGAGTTCACAACACTTGCTAGGGTTTACAGTGCACTCTTCTTTGCCATTGGCTAAATTGTCTCTTATAGCTTTATTCACTTTCCAGAATTTTATCAATGCAAAACCACAGAACTGCCGTCCAATGGCAGAACCTAGTAACTCACTTTTATTTGATTTTGAGAAAAAAAGCAGAAAAATGACCTTTAAGGGTTAAAATTGTCCTTGAGTTAGTGATCCCTAGAGAATAATAATGAACGATAAAACTAACCTTCCCCAGATAACCAGGCTTTAGTATCAAATTGTTTCATTTTCTGCTTTTTTCTCAAAATCAAATAAAAGTGAGTTACTAGGTTCTGCCATTGGACGGCAGAGAATATGCAAGTATTATTCAAAACCAAGCACAGCTGAAAAATTTCTGCGGGGTGGAAAATTAGCACCCGCATCATGTTGGAGAAAGGATTAATGTGAATTGCCTAAAAGCACATTAAGTTTCATTAACAGCATCAATAGCTGTTTCATTAAACCTTAAAGTGGCCAAATAAAATCACTGCTTATCACACCAACTGTATGTGTATGTGTAAAAAGCATGTATGACTGTATGTATATTTTGTTTGAGAGGACAACCATCAAAAACCATGAAATCATGGACAATAAAGCTGGGTGACATGGATTATACTGTACAGTATTACAAGGCCATTAATGATGGTGGTGCGGACAAAAGAGACTCCATCACAGCAGTTTTTCCCATCGGGGCGGGCGGGCAGTCTTGTGGCAGGTTGATTGACTGGTCACTGTAGAGCTGCTGGTTTGAATACCCCGGGGGTGGGGGGGGGGCTTGGGATTCTGACATGCATCTGGAGACATGAAGCCAGGAAGAACTCTACTACTGGGCCCTTGAGCAGGAGCCTTAAGGCTAAACTGCTTCAGGGACTTTACCCCTGTTTCGCTCTGTCCCTCCTCATTTGCAACTGTTCGAACGGGCATTTCTCCCAGGATATCCTTGAGAGAAACATGTTCTCAATGGAACTTTCCTGCTTTAAGAAAAAAAAATTGCTGCAAAAAAAAGTTAGTTTTTTGTTTTTTTTTTGGCAGAGTGAACTTCAATTATTCTGTTGCACCGATTCACAAAAACATTTCTGAAAGGGTTACAATACAAATTGGCTTCAACACACATCAAGAGGTTGATGTGTGATTCACTTAAAATAATTGAGACTTGAATCACGCTCTCCACACCAGTGAGGGCCATAGGTTAAACTGTAGGGCTACTCAGAGCAAAAGCAGAAATGGCCATGGCCATGTTATTCCCTGCTGAAAGTGACCACTGGCTCCGAACACATGTTGTCCACATTTTATTAGCCCTCCTAAGATTTACTGCAACGCTGGCGCTTACATAGTGACCAGGGTCATGTATTGATCATAGTGAATTAAGTGGCTGAAACAGGATCCTTATTAGCAACAAAGGAAGACAAAATATCCATAATTCTCCTGTAACTTGTCAACATTCCAAATGTCCACCCTTATAGGATTTCAGATTTATGGATAACAGAATTACTGCAAGCCCAACTGTTTCATCTTGGTCCTGTTGTGTAGGGCTTACATAACATTAAAACGATCATGAAAACTGGCACAAATGGACCAGAAAGGAAAGCCCTAATTGAATAAACATTAAAGAAAAGAAATATACAATATAAAATATTTATTATAGAATTTCAGTTATTTATATATTTTGTGATTTAGGTGTAGGACCAATTTATTTATATCTTTATATTATTTATATCTTTATTTATATCTTTATATTTATATCTCACTGCAGAATCTGTTTATTTAGAACATGAAATTCTTGCAGCATACTTTGGAGTCAACTTAAGTGAATAATATTTTTTCAATATAATGTAATTTATCAATTATTTCAATATAATGTAATGTATAAATGTACTGCCATACTGAAAACTTGTAGTGAAGGAATAAAAAAATAAAAATTGAGCGAACAATGAGGCATTTGAATAATATGCCGCATATTTTGTAATCCTCAAAGAAAGCTGCAAAGAATCTCAGAGAGTAAAGACCAACTGATTTCATACAGTGATTCATTACTTTCGAGAAAGTTTACGCACATAAAGCACAGCAATCATATTTCTTACCGAGCTTTGTATGGGGTATTGAGCAGTACTGTAATTTTCCATTTTATTTTTCAAAGACATGCGCGAGTCTCCAAACTGCCTTTCTCAATACCATCAAAAACACCACAAAAAAATCTATTTTTCAGATCAGAGAACACTGTTCATCATTTAAATCCTGTCTGATTCGCCACATTCATGGAAACGTTGGCTGGCTGCAGTAAAGATGGTAAAAGATCTTTGTTAACTAGACTTTTCGATAATGAGAAAAAAAACTGTTTGCCCATTCTTTGAGGGCAGAGTCAAGGAGACAAAAATGGTGTTCTTTGGAATTTATGATAGAGTTACTTGTATGCATTTCATCATGATAGCTGCTGATATTGCACTAAAGCAGCCACTTGTCAGCGAATTGGGAAGGTAGTTATGCCTTCTCAGTTTGCTTTTGGCTGTCAGATTTTCACAGTCAACACTGTGCCAGGTGTAATGCAAGGGCTCACGAACATGGCTGTCACATGTCGAGGCTCTGTAAACAGTTCACATTCAAACCAGCTCTTACCGAGTCTATCTGATCCCACTCTGGACTCTGTGAGGGTTAATTTGACTCTGCAAGAGTTCACTAAAGCTGAAGGTTTTTCTGTGCAGATATGAAAAAAACTGAAATGTGAGATTCTCTTTCAAAGTGAATATTAGCTACAAGAGCGCACTGCGTGGAAGCAAAGAATGCGGAGCGATAATTATGGCAGCGCACACAGGGAATCTGACGGCTTCTTTGAAGTTAAGACAGTGCACTTCCTACCTCTTTACTACTGTTGACTGAGCTGATGCTCAAGCGCAGAATTCATTAATACATTTACAACTGCATCACCATTCAGCGAGGCGAGTTAGCATCAGTGTGGGGATTTACTTTGCGCCATGTAGCCTAAATTAAGAATGTGCTACAGATTTATTAAAAAATAAAAAAGAGTAAGTTAATGGAAAAAAAAAATGTTTTTACAGGGTTTGCACTGTTTCTGCTGATTTTACAACTTATTCACTGAATACCTCAAAAATGAAAAAAACAACAACACCTTCCAGGAAAATTGCTGAACTCATTGCAATTGGCCATAGAATTATAATTGAAAACTATAACTTTATCCTAAGAAAAAAAGGAATGATTTTGTTATTCTTCAGCAGCATCGCCAGTTGCATTTGGGCAGCAGCCAAGATAGATTCAGTCTTTTCACCACTTGTTTGTATTGGTTTGAAATCACTCCAAGGAGCTGCTTCCTGGATGCGATGCCGGCCGGAGTCATGGCGTGCTTCTGAAATCTGTAGCCACTCTGCAGAACCACCCTCTGAATTTTGCATCCTGCATAATCTCAACTTGAGAATCTAGAACATGAATCAATCTCATTATGAAAATCATCGCTTATACTACCGCAGCCAATCAAACATTTGTCTTGTATTGGATTTCTGCAATACCTGCCTGAAGGCATCGCCTCCAGCTGCCTCGGCGTCATCAATGCCATGCATGGGTTACATCAAAAGCTGGAGCATTGCATTCATTTTTAATGTTATTCCACTTAATATCTAGGGGGACGCGGTAGTGCAGTGGTTAAGTGTGCTTGAATTGGTCCCAAAAGGTCCTGAGTTTGAGTCCTTGCCACAGCTTTCGCGTCATGTTCTTGGGCAAAACACTTTCACTCCCACAGTGCCTCAGTCCACCCAGGTGTATAATTGGGTACTGGATATTTTCAGGGAAACCGGACTAAGAGCTGGGGGCAGTAACCTGTGATGGACTAGCATCCCATCCACGGGGAGAAGCAATACTCCTTGATACGTCATACTGCTGAAACCTGGGTTAAGCTCCGGCCTGATGAGCCACTAGACTCAGAATAGATTTACGATTTGCATAATATCTAGACTGTTAGCATAATTCAACTAATTTTCAAGTCAGAAAAATTGAAATTAATTGAACAACGATAAATAGCATTTTATGCCATGAGACTTGTACAGTCAGGTCCATAAGAATTTGGTCCATAAGTATTGGGATAATGACAATGTCATTGTTATTATTCTGCTCAGCACCACACTAGATATGAACTAAAATAATCAGGATCTGCTTAAAGTACAGACTTTCAGCTTTAAGATTTTGTCCAGAATATTGTTCCGAACCCTGATGCCTGTGTTTTTGTGGTTCAGGAACCACACGCGAGAGACAGAAATCCAAAAACGTATGTCTTTAATGTAGTCCGAGTCAAAGCCAAAAAACACAGGAATTGCCAAGCCACAATACGAAATCCAAAAACAGTATTGACTAGACAAGCAGAGTCAGAATGAGATGGGCAGAGGTACAAAAACGGTAGGCAAAAAGTCGTAGTCGATGGGCAAAGCCAATAGTCATACACAGAGACTTTTTTGTTTTTGATTTTCAGTCTCTATTTCCAGGAGGGATGAACGAGGACCATAATTTGTTTTTTGTAAGTCATCTCTAGTCATGTTGCATTGACTTGTCTTCATTAGCTGACATTACAATTATGCTGTGTATTGGGTTAGACTTCTTGAATATTTTTGACAATCTTTGTTTTGTCTTGCTTAATGCATTTCTCCTCAATAGGCTTCAATATTTCTGTCATACTTGTTCTCAGATGTTTAGGGTGTGAACTCCTTGCTTTATTGCATACTCAAAGGCTCAAGACATATTCTAATTATGAACATGTTCCTCTTCAGAGTATTTTTATATACATTTTCAATTTCACAAGCATGTAATTTAGATGAAGTTCTGATAATGAACAAAGTCATTTGCATCCTAATCTTTCTGATTGGGAATTCCAATGACGAATTCTACAAATTGTTTAATTGTCTGCCTCTGGCACAGGTGATTGCATTTAGCTTGAGAGGACAGACCCAATGGTTTTTCTTAATTTATGTGCTTGTGACTGCTGCACCTTTAGCACTGATGATGGTCTGCTAGGGACCAAAACGTTTGGTTTCTTCACTTTTTTTTGTGCCCTTGTAAACACTTTTTGTCACTGGTATGTGAGCTGCCATTATTGTGGTTTTTTACAGGCTAGACTGATGTTTTCCTTTGTCACAGTGTGAGGTCAGCATTTCTCTTTTTTCTACTAAATAAGCTCTACGCACCTGTAGTACTCATCAGTTAATTTTGTTGACTTGAGCGCAACAATCTTTTTTCTTTTGTGGATTCTAAATTCAGTACAGAAATGGGCTACTAGCGTGAGGGTTGACAGGTTTGCAATTTGGAATAACGTTGATTTAAATACTGCAAATGCGCGTCTAGATGAATGATTGCTGTCTTACTTAATCAGAGAGAACAAGTGTGGAGTGCTCTCGGAGTGAACCTTTTCAGTTCTCGGTCATTTTCATAATTACCAAAAGGTTCACTCCGAGAGCACTCCACACTTAACAGGTGCTGCTTGTTCTCCGATTAAATAAGACGGCAGTCATTCATCTGGACGTGTATTTGTTGTATTTAAATCAACATTATTCAAAATTGCAAAACTGTCAACCCTCACGCAAGTAGCCCATTTCTGTACTGAATTTAGCCCATGATTTCATCGCTGTTAGATTGCATACGGAGAGAAACCGTGTCTTCAGTTGCCAGTTATGATAATTGGAAAATGCGTCAATAAAGGAAAATGATTGAGAACTAGCCAGGACTAATTTTTGTCATAAAGGACATGTCTGTGTCCCCCCCAGTTCCCAGTTCTATCTGTGCCACTGTAGACTGCTGAATGAAAGGTATCAATTTGTCTCATAGTTTTAATGAATAAGCGATGTCAAAATCACAACAATATGATACCTGGCAATGATTAGCTATTATGTCAATTTTGAGTTTTACAGCCACCTAACGTGAAGCTTTGTAATTTTCGCTAGATTTAACTAAACTGAAATTTTACCATTGGAATAATGTCTTACCTGGCTAACAAGCTAACATTGTTTTTGAATCTCAAACATAGATGTTATGCCCCCCAAAAAGAGGAACAAACTGAATATTATAGCTTGCAACTTCCAGTTGTCATATTGTTCACTAGGTAACAAGGATATTAAGATCGCTTAAATTTAATGATTAAATTATCTAAATTCATTACAATGTGACAACTGGAGGCAGCAAGCTAGCTATACATAAGTGTTAAGCCTTCAGCTTTTTTAGGCTATTTTCACTAGTTTTTAACCTGCTAGCTACTAAACGAAAACAATACCACAGCATGCCATGGTCAACGTACGTCTTAGCTCGCTAGCTAGTAGGGGTGTGCTTTATAACTTGACTCAAAATTCTAATGTTCTTGGACCGATATTTGGTAAATCCCATTGCAATGAAAGTTTTTTTTCCCCCGCAATTCAGCACACCCACATTATTATTCAGACATATAATGTAGTACTGAATGCAGCAGATCAGCCCATTTCTCCAATATGTGTTTGAGAAATGTAGCTAGCGAGCCTACTTCATGGCCGCATACCCTCTCCAGGATGTGACGACATGCACGATTGCTTGTTACAGTTCGCGATCTTGTTCTAATCTCCCAGACAAATTCGTGGTGCAACCCAGCCTCTCGCCGAAGCAGTCTTTCCATCTCCCTCTCTGCCTGCCTCACGATCTCTTCCCTGGTGCTTCACATCCTAGAACTGACCCCTTTATGATCCGAAGTCTCGCACTTTCTCACACCTTCAAGTTCAGTTTCCAGTGAGAGGGAGTCCATCTTTGCAATAGTATATAGTCACATTTTGGGCAGCTATTTAGCCTCCAGAATAAGTGTGGGTAATGACTGAAATGTAAATGTCAGCAACTGGCAAACAACTTGGGAAAGGTTCTGCACAGATATGAATGTGAATTGCTGTAATAGTCATCCCATCAATTTTACTCCTTCATAGTAGTCATTTTGGTCTATTTCTTGAAATATTTCCATGTGTATAGATTGAACAATGGAGGACAGGACAGGACAGCCTCGGCAAATGCCTTTTGTCAATCGAACCAATCTGATATGCTGAAATACCACTGCACACAACTCTGCGGTGCCACTTAGAGTGTTCTTAGTGGTGTGGTTGGCCTTCCAGACATACCCATCTTCTTCATCGCCTTCCAGAGTTGATTATGTCTGATGATGCAGGGCTGCCAACTCTCACGCATTTGGCGTGAGAAATGTGTGAGATTCACGGCATATTCACATTCCCGTGCAGTACTGGATTGCATTCCATTAATGACCATTGAGTATTCTGCCTTAGTAATATACTAATATACTAATCCCACTCTGTCCACTTTGCACTTTCCCAGAGTATATCACTGTACCCCTGTCCACGCTTGTGAATTCTCCTACTCCTGACCATTAATGTTCACAGAATTCAAGTATGCTGATGTCGTATCGTGCTGCCTAAGTTATCACCGATGTCAAATACCCACCGTACATTGATCTCAATTCTTTGAGTGTTGCGAAGCCTCAGATTGTCCGTTTCCATTTCAGTAGCTTCGTAGTATCCCAATAACTAGAATTGCTGGCACTAGCCAGTGTCTGATTAATCAAAATAATCAGATTACATGCCAATTTCTTCACGAAGCTCGACTGCTGCAGTGCTTACAATCAGGTCCGTATCTGGGAAGGAGATGAGTAGAAGACAGCTTTTAGCACCACCTCTGGCAATTATGAGTACTGCGTGATACCTTATGGGCTTGTCAGCGCCCCATCTGTGTTCCAGTCCTTTGTTAATGATGTGCTGAGGGACATGCTCGGAAGATTCGTCATTTCCTATATCAATGGCATCCTAGTCTATTCTCCTACATACCCAAAACATGTCCAACATGTGAAAAAGGTACTCACTCACATGTTGGAACTCCAGCTCTACATTAAGGTTGTGACATGTGTCTTCCATGGAACCACCACCTCCTTCCTGTACCTGATTGGACTAGAGGGGGTGCCGATGGAATAGTAAAAGGTGGAAATGGTATTGGAATGGCCAGTCCCAGGCATTGTTAAGGAGCTCTGTCGCTTCCTGGGATTCACTAACTTCTACCACCGGTTCATTAGAAACTTAAGCATGGTTGCCCAACCTCTCACTGCACTCTTTAAAGGGAAGTCAAAGCGGGTGGTATGGAATCCAGAGGTCCAGTGCACCTTTGACTCCCTGCAGTGGTTGTTCACTGCAGGTCCGATCCTAAAGCTACCTGCTCCAGAGAAACCCTTTATTGTTGAAGTGGACACCTCCAGTGCTGAGGTGAGGGCTGTCTTGTCACAGTAATATGGAACACCTGAGAAACTTCACCTTTGTACATTCTTTTCTCGCAGACTCACTCTCGCAGAAGTGATCCATGACGTGGACAACCGGGAATTCCTAGCGGTGAAGTTAGGACTTGAGGAGTGGAGGCATTAGCTGGAGGGGCTTTCCATCCATTTGCAGTGCTCACCAACCACTGTAACCTGGAATACTTACAGAAAGCTAAAAAACTCAACCCACATAAAGCCAGGTGGGCCCTTTTCTTCACCTGTTTCGAATTCACAATAACCTACTAACCTGGTTCAAAAAATATGAAAGCAGATACCCTATCCCAAAAAACATGAGGCAGAGACCGACCCAGATGCAGAAAAGCCGATGTTATCGCCTTCCTGCGTTGTCGCCCCCATCCGGTGGCGACGACCAGGATATCAAGCAGGAGTCAAAGAAGGAACCCGCATCTGCCTCTGTGCTCACTGGAAAGATCTTTCTCGCCTCTACCCTGCAGGATAGGGTAATCACACCTCCGGGGCATCTGGTCATCCTGGAGTATTGAAAACCACACAACTCTTCACCTGAAAGTACTGGTGGTCCCACTTGGCGTCTAACATGAAAAGAGTTGTCAACTCCTGCAGTACATGAGGAATGACTAAGAACCTGAGAAAGCTTCCAGCTGGGAAATTCCTCCTATTACCAGTTCCACATCACCCTTTGTCCAACGTGGTAGTGGACTTTGTTACAGTTTTATGAAATTCTGAGGGAAACCCTGTAATCCTCATAATAGTTGATCATTTCTCAAAATTCTGTAAATTCATACCCTTTCCAACCCTTTCCTCTGCCCTACAGGAGGCACAAACCCTCTTCAAGCAGGTCTTCCGCAATTTTGGCCTTTCGGCGTGTTGGACCATGGACTGCAGTTCAGGTCCTGGGTGTGGCAAGCCTTTTTCAAAAAGTTGGGGGCTTTGGTGAGCCTCGCCTCGGGAGACCACAAAGAGTCGAATGGGCAGGCAGAGAGGAAAATCCAGGATCTCTGGAGGTTCCTCCGGGCACACTGCCCCCATCAACAACAGGACTGGGCTAAGTTCCTGCCGTGGGCAAAGTACGCCCAAAACTCCCACAAGAGTACATAAACTGGACAAACCCCATTCCAGTGAGTGCACAGACAGCAACCTCCCTTATGCCCATGGGATATGAGCCAGACTGATGCCCAGCAATGGTTGCCTAGTTCAGATGTGCTAAGTAGGTGTGAATGAAGACTAATGCCCAGTTCCAAAGAGCCATCCACCGTCAGAAGAGCCTGGTGGGCAAAGCAACATCGGGACGCCCCAGAATACCAACCAGGGGATCGGGTCTGATGCTCTACCGGAGACCTGCGCCTCCGCCTGCTCGGCCGCAAACTCAGCCCACGGTTCATTGGACTTTTCAAAGTCCTCCGTAGGGTCAACGAATCAGCATGCTCTCTCCTGCTGCCATCACATTACAAGATCAATCACAACTTTCACGTTTCTCTCCTCAGATTTGTGCTTGCGGGGCTGCTGGTGGAGACGCTGTTTTACATACAGAAGATGGCCTGAAAACGCGGAGTTGCTAAAGTAGCCGGATTTATCTTTGCTGAAACCCACAAAGAATAAGTTATACTATCCATCCATATTTCTTTGGGTGTAAATACATTGAAAGTGTGAGGTAAGGTAAACTGGTGTATTCGTGGTGGAGTTTCAATCTGTTTGCATCGCGTGCATCCTTGAGTAGTTTGGGGACATTTTTATTAAGTAGCTGTCTTTAATGTTTGCCGAAACTGTTTGTCGCAACGTTTTCTCTGACATGCGGCTGTCATAGATCCTTTTGCGACTGCTTCCAGTTCGCCGTCTGCCATGCGACAACATAACAATCAACGTAGCCTAACTTAAAAGCAATAATGCTACAAAAACCCAAACTATGAAAAACTGATGCTACGAACAGGCTCTACGATCAATAAAGATAGTTTTTTGGTAAAAATTTCATCAAACTTCTCAAGGATGAACGTGATATAAACAGATTGAAACGCTAACAAGAAATCTCTGACGATCTTGAAATAGTTTACCAAACGCTTTCAAGAAGTTTTGCTTCATCACGCGCATGTGCCCCGGCTGACATAGTGCTTTTAATTAGTTAATATAGCCTTTATGAGCCTGAGCTTCGCACCACTTGGGTGTGAAGTCTCATAAGCCTATTTTGTAGCGCTTCACATATGTCTTCTAAAAGATTGATATTTAGTGAACTATTGTCAGTCTTGCAAATCTTTTCACTCATTTGGGAAGTTTTGTTTTCCTGTATTGTTCTATGATTGTTTGTTTTGGAAGTTCTGCTTCAAATAAGGTTTGTCTTCTTTACATTTGAATCCAGTCACCATCATTTTTACTTCAGTGCATGCAACACTGTGCTCCGAAAATACGTAATAGAAGGAAATATGAGTTCATGATTCAGTTTTAAGGCTTGATGTGAATGCAGGGCTTACAGTATACTATATGAACTGTGTATTACTCAATTTTATTAACTGTCTGCAGGATGCACTGCAGCCATCAATACAGTAAAGCATAGAGAGAAAAAGAGAAAGGTCACGTTTTAAGTCCGCAACTACGCTTTGTGTGTGTGTGTGTGAGTGTGTGAGTGTGTGTGTGGGGGGGGGACATGTGTAATTAGTAGGGCAAAAAACGTGCAGTGTTTTAAAGATGTCCCTACGAATGCTGAGGCCAAACTTACGCCCTTGGCACTCTTTCCTGCTTCAAAATTAAAAAATGCCTCATTTTGCTTGGACCCCGTTAATTACCGCTAGCGGTTATATTTCCTTGTGTAACTAATTGGGTGCTAATGAGAGTGTGTTACAGGGGTTGTCAAGCGGACTTAGTCTCACAAATGTTTCATTGAGTTAGTCTCGTGCGATCCCCTAACGGTAGAACGGTGAAATCTGGAAAGCTGGACCCACAGCCTCTCTCTCCTATGGTTTTATGTGTATGTCACGCTGTATCACTCGTGTTCCCCAAGCCAGTTTGATATGGACCTAATACAACTGTTTTATTATTATCAATAATAATAAAAATAAAAATTATAACAATAGTATTTGTTGTGGTATTTGTCGTAATACAAGATAAAAAGCTTACACATGAATAAATCATTCTTTTTAAATGGATTGAATGAAAGAACACATGACCACAGGCGATTGTCCTAAAGCTTGCAGGAGATACGCCTGCAAGATAGGAGATACACTACTTAACCTTGGGAGACATAATGAGCCCCCCCCCCCACACACACACACCGCCACCGCGAATGCAAAAACAATATGCAAACTCAAACAGCCTGCGACTACGTGAATGCAAAGCAAAGCATTACGTTTATCCATTTCCCATTATCTGCTCAGTTTGTCTCCAGAAGTCTGCAGTTCAACTATTTGTCTCAACAAATGGGAATGGACTTAAACCTAAAATCCATGCTTTGGATTCCAAAATATCAATTCGCCCAAAAGCATCAGAGCTTCACTGTAGCTGCGCGCATTAGCAACGGAAGAGATATTCACGTGGATGTTGACTCAGTACTAAGGGAGAAAGCTGCATGCAGGAATGCCCCTCAAGGTCTTTTCGGTGCGGGCGGGGGATATCAGTTGGGGTGGGGCAACAAGGGAGGAGTTGGCGCACAAACCCTCCGGCAGGCTCGGCGTTACTAACCACTGTACCTGCTCTCAATTCAAGTCTCAGAAACTGAACTATCAGGGTACGCACTGCTGTCTCCGAGAAATCCACAAAATTAAAGGAAAATACGTAGAAATAAAAAAAAAAGAAATTGTTTACCTCTCTGAGGAAATAAAGTCCGCGAGTTCTTTTATTGCAGGTCATTCAGAATACAGGATCAAGGAACATTGATTTTCGAAGGATGCATTCGGCAGCTTACTGCGTTGGAGCCTTCATCCTATCTGCGATGTTCTTTCAAGGTAACGGCACACTGTTTTTCTACAAACCTAAAAGTTATATCGTGTCATTATCGTAACGACCATTTGAGAGATATTTTACAGTTACGGGAATAAGTCGACAGCGGAATATCTAAAATGACCTCATCCTACAGCCTGCATTTATTGCTGCACGGGAACATATTTTAGCCTCTCGAAATAAGCTGTATATTCTTTGATATAGCCAACCTCACTTTTTTTTGAATGAATGAATAAATGCAGGTTTCATGTGTTGTTTTAAGTAGCAACAAGTTTCGACTAGTTGGCTACATAAATTGAGACAGTCGCCTGATACGGCGAGCCTCCGAAGTTTTATGGAAGTGAATCTTGCAAGTCTTCACCTGCACGCCTGTACTGGGTTGCTGTCGATTTTTTTCTCTTTTACCCTTCTAAATATCTGGCTGTATAATGCAAAAAGACAACTGCAAGACGTTGATTATTCCTGGTCTGCACACTATTCGCGAGGAAGTGCATGCATATTATGTTCAATATTGAATCTGTAATCCAGATTTTTTTGTCAATATGAGTGGGGTTGTTGCAATGACTTCTCCAGCTAAGAGCACGAGCGGAATAGTCAATGTCAACATTTCTTGCATATTTCCCCCCTCGCTTAGTCTGTGAGGACATTTTATGGAGGAATAAAGCATCGCTGCTTATTTTTCGGAAGTGTGGGAAGTCAGTGTTTCATGCAACATCTGCTCTGGTGAGGAATGCCTCTGGCGTTTTTAAAATGCGAGGCTGTTGAGTAGCCGAACGTTAGTAATGTTGTAGCGGCTGCCTACTCTTGTTTCTGTCATTAAAAGACATTAACCTGCGTGCGCCCGTATGACACGAGGACGCGCAGTCAGGAACCGGCACTTGCGTTCGCTGATTGGGGACACGCGCGCGCATCATGCACTGAACCGCTTCGGCAATAAGCCGCTTTCACACCGGACGCGAAACGAATTTTTCGCGCGTTAGATTACATTCAAAGTAAATGCAATGTCATCTGTCGCGCGAAAAATTCGTTTCGCGTCCGGTGTGAACGCGGCTTTACTGTAAAGGTTATCCCTCTTTTGAAAACATCCAGCGACTGTCTATCGTCAAAAGTAGAATTATGAATAAAACCGAGTGTCTGTCGCTTGACAGCACTCCTCTCGTGCGTGAGGCTCAGTTATGCGGGATTTGGCCGTAGTTTGTGTCTGTGTCTTTGCGTTGAAGAGAGGGTTTTGATTATTTAAGTCTTTGAGGCAGTGGGGGTTTGCTAAGAGTTATTTTGTAATTTGGGAAAGTTACTACCGAATGTTAATCGCAATCATGTACATTATCAAAAAAATCTGTACTTCAAGGAAAATTAACCAAGGAATCGATGAAGAGGTGAGCAGTTTTTTTTGAATGGAAATAAAATATCACTTCCTTTTAACTAATGCTATGGGGTGCACATTATGGTATGACCTATTGCCAATATTTTACTGCTTTGCATGTCTTTTTACAGAAAGGCTATCCATTTTATTCCTCAAAAGTGTCATTTTGTTTTCCGGAATTTGCTAGAGTTGCTCTCTAAGGCAGGAGTTGGGTGTTGGCTGAACGGCACCCATATTGTTTTGGCTTTTATTGACTGATCTTATTATGGCCATTAAGGATAGGAGACCAATGAGAGCGAGCAGATGTTTCTCCTGCTTTTTTTGGTTCAATTTGAAGAAAATTGCAGCTCCTTTCACACCTCCCCAATTACATAATATTACAGGCAGTCTGTCAGCTTTGTCTAATTCCAACAAGACCAATTCTGTGTGCCCCTCGAGAGCACGTTGCGTATTTTGATCGCTGACACTTTGAAAACATCTGCTGATTATTGCTAAGGATGGATGGGCCTTTTGCTGTCGCAGCGCTGTGTTTTGCATCGGGCCAAATGTGTACTGTCTTATCTCACTGTGTCTTTTCTGCTTTGGAACAAATGAATAAATAAAAGCAACACATCAATTTAGCTGGCAGCATCAGGCAGGGCCCTGAGTCGAAATAAAGGCAGAGGGCAAGAGAGAAAAAAGAGATGGCAGTGATAGTGGTTTCCCGACAGGAGCTATTGTCAGGGTGTATTATCCCAGAAGAGGTGGGGGAGGGGGGGTGGGGGGGTTCGGGGAAGTTAGGGGTGAATGGGGTGTGGTTGGTGGATTTGAACTTTGGAGCTGAATAGCCACTAGAGAGGAGGAAAAAAAAAAGACAGGAGTGTCACCCCATTGCAGGATATAACAAATAAAACAGATAGCATCACGCGGTGCGAAATATATGCTTCCTTAGATACAATGGAATACAATTCACCCAGACAAGCAAATTGAACAGTTCTGTGGTAGCATGGCAATCAGAACTGTTTAAAAAATGCAGCCCAAGGGCAACCGGGGCTGTTTCACTGCTTTTTTTAGCCCAGGTGATGCTGACGTACTGAACCATATTGATGATTCTCTGAAAGAAGGCATATGTATATGCAGATTTGATCCTCTTTGGATGTGTTGGTGATTGTGGTGGTGCGTTGGAGCTTGTTGCTGTAGATGTGTTGTTTAGCTGTCATTAAATTCCCTGGAATATTAGCAGAGGAGGTGCAGTATGCTGGGCATGTGGTTTGGAGCCTTTTTTTTCTGCCTCAGGTCTGGTTACGTAATTCATTTGATTTGCCTGGACCCGTAAAATAGCTTCACAGCTTAAAAGAAAGCAAAGTTCTAACGAACATGGGAGTGTGAATGGAGATGAGGTTTGGGTAATAACCTGGTCTGAGTGCAGTAGTGTGTTGGCCATGGTCTTCAGAGAAGACTCGATAAATTATTTAATGTCCTGCGCACCTTTCTTTGCTTAAGTTTTAGAGAGGTTAGTGTCCTCCTGGAGAAGCCGGAGTCTCTCCGGTCGCTGACTGAAATTGACGTCTTCCCTTGAACACGAAAACTGGCTCATTTCTGCTATGAGGAAAATGGGATGCAGTGTTCCATGCACCATGCTGTATGAGCATCAGGTTCACCATTCAATTAATTTTTTTTGAGCTAACATGAAAGGGAGCCCCTGTGAAAGCTACTCCCACACCAATGCCAAGAGCTTAAACGTCTGCGAATCACGTTCCTAAACCACATTCGTAAAACTCCATAATGCAGCGTAAATGGCGTGACAAATTTGCCGGCCCCCTCTTTGTGCCTTTCCGAAATAACCTCGCAGAACTGCACCCTCATTCTCTCAAGCTCTGTGCATGAAAGAGTGGTGGTTTTTCTTTCTTTCCGCTAAGTCGGTACAATGGAGCCAAAAAGATTCCACAGTGTAGAACGACCATAACTACCTCAAACTGCCAGCCGCAGCTCATTTGCTGCTCAGGATGAGCCTCGTGTTTATCTACCTTCTTTCTCAAGTGTCAAGTGCACAGTTCTTTTATTGAACATTCTTTATTTTCTGGAAACATGGCAGTGCATTATTTATGAATGAGGCTTCGCTGCTCGCGAGTGGATTGCCACATCAAAGACCCCTTCAGGTTGGCAAGCACATCAGAGTTTTTTCAGTTTTTTTTTGCACATTTCCTGCAACCTAAAAAATTTTTGCTTCGGTGATGTCATTATTAGTTCTGTGTGTTGACTGCCAAAAGACTGCATCGAGTGGAAGCTGAAATGTTTTTTTTTTTCCCTTTGTGTGTGTGTGTGTGTGTGTGTGTGTGTGCGTGTGTCTGTGTGTGTGTTAGCACCCGCAGAGGGAGATCAGAATTTGTGTTTTGTGTGCAAGGAAATTAAAAATTCTACCAAAGCAGCTGTGCCTGCAACGGGCTGTTTGGGATGAACCACAGGTGATAACAAAGTGTTGCTGCTATCAGGAATGTTCTTTGCTCTAATGGCAGTGAGTTTGATTCATGGTGTGAATAGGGAATAATGATCTATCATCCTACTGGGGGCGTAAACGAACTGTGTCGGCATCCTGTCAATTTCAATTAACGCTGAAATTTCGGAGCTGTTTGCTGAGAAGAGTGGTTCTGGATTCTGAATTTGCATATTCAATTAACTGTATTTATCAACACCGTCTCTCAAATGTCGTAGCCCGCACGAAACTGTCCCATTTCCTGAGAAATTTGCATCTTCACTCCAGATGACAGAATAGGGGCCCTTGGAGGAGCAGTGGGTGTCCCTAAGCAGCGAGAAAATGTGCATTTGTGTAATGTGCTGGATATAACTCAATCAGCTGAAAGCCAGCAGATTATGAAAGGGACGTGATGATCTGGCAAGCCAGCTGACCGGTTAATTAGTCATTAGGATTTCTCAGTGTTATTTGCCCCAGCGCTGAGGCAGCCCCCACTGAAGACCTTATTTGGGTGTTAGGGGTGGGGGCGGGGCAATGAGAGCCCTTTTACGGTAAATTGTCTCCGGTCATGTGATGCATGTGAGGCTTCTGGTCTTTTCCGCGTACTCCCCTGACATCCTACCCACGTCCCATAAACTCTTGCCCGTAACCTCACCCCTCTATATTGCGCACAGCTTCATCTGCTAATGGCCTAATCTCTGCTCCGTTGAAAAGGGACCTCATTTCTGAATTTCTCAGATGACTTCTGGGAGATTTATCCCTTTAAAGAAAATACATCTTCTGGCCCATCTACTTTCCCCCGTGACCCTCTCTGTACCTCCCCCGTTCCGCCAGATTATGATAATGAATGCGTTCATCAAAGACATTATTCATCAGAGAAAATATTGTATTAAACCGTGAAATGATTGGGATCTAGGTGTCACCGCGTGTTTGCACATTATTTTCTAGAGATTGCTCCGAGTTTTAAGTGACTGGTCTGGTTGCCGATGCGCGCGCAGCATTAAAATTGGTGTCTAGAGGTTTGCTTTCGTACGTATTGTTTTGAATGGGTCTAGCATTACGTGTAAGATGATTGTGTGAGTACTGGTAGTGCTCAAACGAGGCTCACTGGGGAACAGACGAAAAAGCACAGCAAACCGTCCCGCAGCTCACAGGAGGTGGACGGCCTCACCGTAATAAGGAATGAAGTTCATGAGAGTGCTTCTTAATTCTCGCTGTCGCTGGCATCCCGCTGGGAGCGGTCTGATTTCGATTGGACTGCGAGAGCCCTCAGGGCCGCCTGTCAGAGCGCACTTAAAGAAAATCAATAGCCATCAAAAAAATCTTAACTAACTATAAACTCTCACCCTTCTTGCTGTCACTCGGCCAACTGTTCTCCGGTTAGTGAGGAAACCAAGAGGAACTGAGGCAGGGGTCAGATTGTGCCGGGTGTTTTTTTCATTTGTCAAACCTTGAAGGGAGAAGTTTTTTTTAAGGTGCAGCCATATGGACAGAATGATCTTTTTATAATGCTTTTGTTGTTCCTATACATTGGGCTCTGGCTGCTTTTGATAAAAAAATACCTGAAATTGAAAGTAATTCCACATTGATGATGGGCTGGGCATTCCGGCATGAGTTTAGATAGGCTGTTGAAGCTGTCTTTGCTATACTGCAGGTCTGTTTGTCTGAATGTATTGATGTGGACGCTACTGTTCTGGTTGGAGGATTAGCATTGATCGCCCAAGCACCCATTACCTGCCCGAATCTGTCTTTTTCATGCATTCACTGCTTTTGCGTTTGGTGCTCAAGAGATCATTTGAGAATTTTTTTGTTTATAGGCCCTCCGCCTATATTCATGTGCCTTTGATTCGGTGTGTCTGTGAAAGCGGGCAAATGCATCGAACGAGCATGAAGAAATCAGACGTGCAAAAAAAATAATGATTTCTCTGCTAAATCCTCGCAAATGGTGTCAGTGTAATCCCCTCAAAGCTATCTAATGCTCCTCGTATCAATGTGAGGAGGTAATCTGGCAAAGTGATACAATTGTGTTCCTGTCTCAGCAAATGGGCTGTTTTTTGTGCTGCCGGAGACTGCGTTCGATTTGAACACATTTTGAAACAATTAATGTTAAATGTTCGCGCTGGCATTTTGGTTTGCCGAGAGGAAAAAAAGGTCACAAATTGCATTGGGTGCTTTCCTTAATCAGACCCAGGAGCCATCTGATACTGACTGCATCGATATAAGCTGACATTCAAATCCAGGCGACCATTTTGTGCGAAACATGCACCAAAACGATGCCTTAGCTCGGCCTTTATTTTATGTTTTTCCCTGACTATCCCCTTTGATGCTGTCTGTGATGTTCAGAAAGGACCTCATGGATCCATAGTCTTTGAACCATCAGTGTACACGTCTGGAACAGATGCTTTGAAACCAACCAGTGCAAGAGAGAGGGGACATTTTTATCTTTTAGGCATGCGTCTCGGTGAGGTAGAACAGGGAGTTTCTGACAGACCCGTTCATTTGAAGGCACTTCGTGTCACGGGCTGAATCTATTATGGGTGAAGTGAAGCGTGGAGGTGCATTTTATGGGGATGACTCTTTTCAAAGAGGCTGATTACTGACACCATGGGAGGAGGAGGCCATTAGGTCACGAGGGAGGGGGCAAGAGTTCCGGAATTTCCTTCCTCTGTGACATCCCAACATTAGCCTTCGTTGGTAGCATGTTCTTGCCTTTGCTAAGAAACCCTGGAGGTAGGTTAAATTAGCCAATGAGTTGTAGTACACAGAGTGGTATTCATGGGCTCAAATGTTGTAGCCAAGACCTCTTTTTTCCAAAACGAACGTTACGGCAGTGAAAAGGAGTGATGTGAGAGTGGGGAAATAGCCAAGGTCGAAAGTTCCAAGACGTTATTTAAGGAAATAATTTACTGCCCTACAAATAGCTGGAGTGCGAGGCAGATAAGCCGTGTGGAACCTTGATAGGAGGGGAAAGCAGATCACAGGCCGAGTGTTTGAGGGAGTCTCGTCAGCGCGAATGGAAGATGGATGCCCTCCACTGTCATTCGCCCCTTGTGACTTATCAAAGTACAGAACGCTAATGAAGCACGGACCGATGTTATTTGGTGCACGATTTAATGCCATCCCTCCATGTCAGTGCCCTCTTCTACCTGGGGCCCTGTAAATCAAAGTTTGAATGGCTGCATTGTTATCTTAGTGATATATCCAGCTGTTTAATTTAATGCTCATTAATGACGGCAGTTGCGGGGGTGGAGAGAGGGCGAAGGAGAAGTCTCTCATCAGGAAGACGTGCAAGCCTGATATTTAAGCTTCACGGCGAAGGTTCAAGGATGACACATCTATGCCCTGCTGGAAATCTTAATGAAGACTTCAAAGGGAGGCTGTCTTTGGGAGGCAGTCCTGCGGTAGTCCTCCTACTGTCCTGCTATTCTCATATTCATACAATCGGTTCTTTAATCATTCTTTTGAAAAGATACTTTTTTCAAATAACGAAGTTCTTGTTTCAGACTTTTGTTCTGTTTCTCCTTGGTCTTCTCTCTCATTTTTTTTCATTGCCCATTTTGTTTCTTCTCCTAAAGCAACAGTCCCCTTTTCCAAGTTTAAATTATGAAACTGAGGCGATGGGCCCCGACTTGCACTTAAGAAGATGTGGGAAAGATGTATTCTTTCAAGCGTCAAATTAATATCCGCTTCCGCAGTCAAGTACGCGCACACGGGTTCCCAATTTTTATTGTAGTCGTTGGATATTTGCCCTCAAGGGAGCAGATGCGGAGTCATACGCAAACTGCATATTATACAGACGCCAACCGCCCTCCCAAGTCCTAAAGCGCATTTGTGGATAGCTGAGAAACCTTTTTTTTTTTTTTAACCGCTGGCCCTACCTGTTCCAACATATCGAGCTCGCCTCGAGGCGCTGCTCCGTCGACTCTCTCTGAAATCCTGCAGTCCTGTGGGCGGAGAAATTTGCTTCTGTTTCATTCACACTATTGTTATTTTAAACTTAGATTTTTTTTTTTTTTTTAAAAAGGAGGTCTGGCGCATTAAAAACTGGGCGTGTCTGTGCTCGTTTTTGATTTCAGAGACGGTGGTGCGGGCTGCAGTTGCTGGTCTTTATACAGGGGCTGGGGCTGGGGAAGGCTTTATGGCGGATTCAGATGTGGCTCTTCCTGTTCGGGAGATAAATCCGCCCCTCCGCTGTGCGCCTCGCGTGCGCGGTGAGTGCGCGGTGACTCCTCCCCTTCCCCTCGCGAGGCCGCCGCGGCTGCACCTGGCGTTCGGCTCAACGTGATTTATTCTCTATCTGTAGGGGTCAAGTACAATTGTTTCAGTGTTAAAAGAGCTATAAACGTGTAAAAGGAGAGATAAAGGGACAAAAATAAAAGTGGATCATCCACCCGAGCCGGAGGAATAACGATGCTTTATGGCGAGGCGGGGACGGTCTCCTGCAGTGATGGGGCTCTGCGTGCCCTGCAGCCGAGAGACGGGGAGTCAGACAATGTACGGGAGATTTGGGAAGACCCCCGCCTGACAGTGTCAGCCCGTATTTCATACAGACACTCACATAACACTCAAAAATGAATACTTATTAAAAAGATAAGCTTGTGGTTGCGAGCGGTGTTATTAAGTGCGAACTTCCACCGAGGACTTCAGGAAAGGAGCATATTTCTCACGATATTGCCTGCTAGTCTCGTCAAAATCCGGTGAATCATTTTTTTTTTCTTTTCTAAGAACATTCTCTGGTATTTTTTAATTTAGACATTTGTACTCTGCTGTCGAGGTCACCCGCTTTGCGGCTTTATGAACATTTTGAGTTCTGTGACATGCGCTTCAGAGCCGACGCTCCGGTGACCTGTCCTGTTGGCTGTTTTATTTACTGTCCTTATGATTGGAGATAGAAGGAATGTGCGGTCAATACAAGCCGTAAGAACGCTGACTCTCTACACTGTTGCTCACCTGCGGCGCCCCCAATTCCTTCTCATGCCCCCCTCCCTTGTGTCCCCGTGGAAGTAGAAACTCAACCTTTCTTCGCGAAATCCTGAAGTACATCTCACGCTGTGCGCAAGGCCAAAGACTTAGCCGTACACATAGTGTGCCTGGTATGGGAAGCAATAAAAGTGTACGTGAGAGGGGGAAAGAGAGAAACAGTACAGAGGGGGGTGGCTGTGGCGGGGGGGTTGCGGTTTGGCGGTATGCAGTGACCCCTCAGGCACTCTTTCCAATAAACACAGAGACTTCCCAGCTCTTCCCAGCCACTCTCCTCTCATTACTGAACTGGGGGCCGTCGCAGCTTGTAGTCATTTACTGGCCCCAAAGTCCAGTGGTCACATTAGCGTCTGAATTCAACACCATATATTACATATTCTTGCTGTGCTTCTGCTGTTCTCCAGTGCCTGAAATCTGCCACTGGAAAGAAAACCAGGCGAGGAGAACTAGATATTTCACAAGTCTCACTGCTGTGCGCTACTCCTTGTACGCTTTGGCTCGCGAAAATTATTTAGCCGCTGTTGGCTAAATAAAGGGCCTCACATTGAGTCAACCTGGCCTGATACAATGGACAAGCTAAAAGCTTGTGATTGATAATACGCTACCATTAATCTATTTATAACAGCGGCAAAGAGCAGAACTTCTCTCCGTGCCGGGTAAATAGCTGTGATATCATTAGTACCAGTCAGCAGATAACACCAGCTCCTGTGAAGTGATCTTGAAAGTGACTCATGGTGGAAACTTTTTTTTTTTTCTCTGTTGGCATAAGTTGGAAAAATGCTCTCCTGGCGTGTCACGGCGTTGCAAGCATAATGCATGTTTGCCCGGTCTTCGCTTGACGTGTTGAAAGTGCGCTGCACATTATCACGAGCGTTTGCCTCCTCTCATGGCAGATCCGACAAACTGTTTTTGAAAGAGAGTTTGCCTGAGGTAAGAGAGGGGGAATGTGCCTAAACGCTCTTTGTTCGTACGGCAGAGAAGTTCCTCTGTCGGTGGGGTTTTCCCGCCCCACCGTTTTTGTTGAAGGGTTATGCAGGAGCTGTGTTTGTCCCCGTTGGGCTGTTCATCAATCAGTAAATGAAATTGACCTCTTTAACAGAGACCAGCTTTCTTCTCGGGCCAAAAAAAAAGCCTCGTCCGGGTAGCCAAGATTGCCAGTGCTGTCAGAAGCAATCCCGCCTTTCGCTTTACATTAGGGTTGAAGGCTTAACACTTTCGTCCACTTCTTTCAGCAGAATTTCATCCTTTTTTTTTTGTCCGTTCCTGGAACCTGCGCTGCCCACCGTGATGTTCGGCGGTGAATGACATGAAGGTGAGATGCTTCCACAGTGTGTCAGCGCACTGTATCACTCCTTATGAATGCATTACTGCAGGCATGAGTGTTCTTGTTTGCGTGAATCATTTCCTTTCTTGATGTTTTTTTGACTCTTCAGTGCTGCACATTGTGCAACTCAGCACAGGGGCTGGCCTCACACAGTCCCATTTCCAGCCTTCGGGCTTTTCTAGAACCAAGAGCACTATGTTCCCTCAGCCTTTGCCCCCTGGGCTCATATATCCAAGACCATGAAAAAGCCCTCCCTTGCACTTGCACAGTTGTGACATTTGCATCATTCAAAATGGCGGTTTCTTTTGAAGACTGAAAGGGCATCTAATTGTGTACTGTCATTCTGCGGAAACATTTCTTAGAAAACTCCAGCGGGGAAAGTTTTAGTTTGAGGGGCGCAGCTGTCTCCTTGGACCAGAAGGCTGCTTTTGTGCTTTGAGCGCAGTCCTCTCTCTCTTTCGCCAGCAGCTGAAGTGGCATTGAAGCGGTGGAAGTCGGCTTCCGCGGCATATATAAACACGAGCCACCCGCAAGCAAAACGATATATGCTGCAACCATAGCTGCTGCCGTGCGCCGCGCCACGGTACATCAGATGCTAATCCTATTTGGTGTCAATGATGTGGGCAGCTGTTGCTCTGGAAAGGAACTCGATAAACTGACTCTCCATTTCCCCAGCCCCATCTGGACTGGACCTAATGGACAGGCTCGATGGTGGGTCAGCGACAGACTGGCGTTAAATATCCTATTCGCATTCAGCAAAGGCCACGCTGTCGCATGGGCTGGCTCCTCTTGGGGACTAAGTTTTATACCTGTTTTTCCAGGGCTGTTTTGATTGACTGCACCTCCCGTCAGTTTTTAAAGGGATTTGTCTCCAGCGCGGCTGCAACGGTTCCTCACGAGATTTTGGAACCCTGGCCAGCTCTGAGCTTGGGCGTTATATTGGTCATCATGTCAAACTACCTCAGTTCCTCTGTGGCCACAGCAACTGGACTTTTCAGAAGTACACCTCGGGTTACTTTAGTTCAACTCTGATAGACATATAGCGTTGGAAAAGTGTCTCTGCTTCGGCAGAACAGTATATGCGCATTGGGCTTTGTGGCATTATTTTCTCAGTTTGTACTCAGGTTTTGCCGCCCTTAAGAGCTGATGGAAAACACCTGGTCACTTTATGTCAGTTTTCCCCGTCTACTCACCCTGGGGCTGTTTTCTCTGTTGCTTTATTGAAAATCATTTTTGTTTTCAAAAGACAGTAAAGTATAGCGTTTCATTTCTTTCAATCCTCGTAATGACGGGGCTTTGTTTTCGCTCCTTTAATAAAATATTGCGCTTGAATGAAATCGAGAGAGACGCAGAGGAGAAACACCTGCCCCAAACTCCATTTGAAGTAGAGCAGAGGGGATTTCTCTTCTTTCATGATGATGGGGGAGTCTTTTCCTAGCGAGCTTAGGAGTTAAAAGCCATGGCAGTGGTCGGGCATCTTCTCATAGATGCCGCTAATCATAGGTTTTCCCGGGCCTGGCGTTTTTTGTGGCGCGTTATCTACATGCCTGCTCGGAAACAGACTGTGGTATAATTGATTGGATAAAGCTACAAGTGGCCCAGTTTTTCAGGCATTCCACTCTTCTTGTTTTAGCACTGTTGAGAGGTCTAGATCTAGTGATGTTAATACAGTTGACGTCTTTCAAGAGCATATGAGTTCTCGAGCAGAGTTTGGAAAGTTCTTGTCTGTGCCAAGAATGGAAAAAAAAACTGGCTGCAGGCTGTTCAACATTGTCCAAGTTCTGCATCTTCAGGATGTGAACAAAAAACAGAATTTGACAGATAAAATCGAGATATTGCTTATCTTTGCTCGGAAATGTGCTACTGAATTGGTTGGGCTGTACAAGACAAGTGTTCTAATTTTGTTACCCACCACTAACAAGTTTGGTCTTGTGTAATCCATAGACAAAAATAATACTTCCACAACTTCAAAGAATGTTGTAGCAGACCACTCCAGGGCAATAATGCAACCGTCTTGCATGTGTTTTATCTTTTCCAAAGATTTGGGTTTCAGAATCGAACAAAAGGGAGGATTTTAGCGCACAGCACAATGCTGTCATCAGCAAATTAACTGCCTCTCAGCCTAGTTTAGTTTTAAGGCCTCCGACTTACTGGTGAACTTAACGAGCCAAAAATGGAATCTCTGTGGAAGAGATCTGTTTACAGCATTAGCCCCCCAGGAAAGAGTACGCGCGGTCGTAGCGCTGTCTGCATTAAATCTAGGGCCATTTCCTGTGACATCTATGATAGCCCCTGCAGTTGTGGAATTAGGATAATTTGAAGAATCAGCAAGTCACCTGAAGTGAGATTTGGGGAGGGGAAGATGAGGATGCGGTTAGATTTGGAGTGAAATTTCAAATGCCTTGGCGTTGGTTTCAGTGTGTGTAATTAGTGGCGGGCTGTGGATGGAAACCCGAGGGGGCGGAAAACATCCCTTGAAACGGATGAGATTAGTAACCGATTTCAATCCTTGTTCTTGGTCATGTTAGTTTCCCTTATGGGTACACACGGCGTAGTGTCATCAGCGCGTCATAGCTGGGGGGCGGAGTCACCTGGGTGGAAAACATTGGTTTGCACTCATTGATTCCCATGCATTCTGCGAAATTTTTGAATTTGCCAAATGCCGATATCTCGGCGACATATTCCCAATTTGCAAACGCTCTCCATAATACGTCTCGCCGATGCAACTTTATTTATTGTGCCAACATCGGCGAGACGTATGCATGCTGTCTGGGATTATACATTCAAAGTCAATGCAATGACGCGAATACACGCAAAACTCGCGTATTTGCATTTTTGTATTGACGTTGAATGTTATGTCTTGCAAAAAAGTTGTTTCGCGTACAGTGTGAAAGCAGCTTAACTGTCAGATTGCCCTGCCTGCTGTTGAATTTACGACTTAAAAACATACTGTTTTCACACACTTTGGAAGCAGATTGTTCATAAGCGGAGCACGGATGTCTTTATGGGTGGAAAAGCGGCACTTGTAAGGAAAACTGAAAGAAATTACCCAACAGGTAAAAAAAAAAGAGCCTCATTGTTTTAAGATTAAATTTCTAAGAGTGTAGTAACACTGTAATGTGCCAAATCCAAATGAGGGTAACGTTTCCTTAATGGAATTGAAAGAAACGATGTCGGCCGCACTGCAGAAGCTGCCTTGCGCGTCTTGGCGTCTCACGGTTGCTACTGAATTTGCAGATACTCAGAAGCGCACTCCCTTCATGATTTAATCATTAGGATTGTCAGCGGGGGTCTTAGGCTGGTAGAGCCCACTGGGATTTCAAAGGTGCCTCCAAACCATCAAAGACTCCTTTTGTGTCAACCGCACTTGATTCTGCTCTCCACCACGGACTGTTGTGTTGCTCTATCGCTCTAAAACGCTGCCATGCATTGTGGGTGGACATCATGAAATGAAAATTATAATATTTAATGGCATCATATTTTTGGATATCAGCCACTACATTCAGTGGAGTATATTGTGTTTTGACCATCATAATTAAAATAATTGATAAGTATGCATTAACAAGTTTCATAACGCCATTTTATTCATGAGTAGCATAGCTGAAGAAAATGAATCAAGAAAATATTCAAGAGCAGACCTAGTGCAGGTTCAGAAATCATTTGAATTGCATGCACGATTGACAATGCTACAGGCATCTGAGATACTTTGCCTGAACATATTGTGATATGCAAAACATCCTCAAAACCACACCATGCATAAAATTAAACTGGATATGCAGTAGAAACAATATATCACCCATCTCTTCCCGTGATTTGGAGTTTTGGATGCTAGACTTCTGCACGACTGAAAGGAAAAAGTTATTTTATCTCACAGAAATGTTCCAACATTAGCAAAAACTTATGGAACATTGCCTTGTAAATTACTGAAGCATTGCATCATCTTACCAAAAGTTTCTGAGGGCTTTACTCAATAATCATGTTAATTTAGCGCATTTTTTCACTAAATTTCCCTTTTGATGCAAAGATCAGTTATTGCGATTGACTAGATCTCTCTAAGTGATATGCACAACTGTATGAACTCACAGCTGATAGCTCCCTCTCAGATTAAAATATACAGTCTCCTTTGAGATACCAACTTGATATTTGATACATATATCAATTAAAATATGCTATTTCCAATGATGTTTTTTTTATATGGTTCACCCTGTCATTTGAACCTTGCAATGTACAATTGAAATATGGTTCAGTCTTGTTTTTAAGGGCCTATGAACCAGGAATTCCAAATTCCTGGGCACTAATACCAAGTTGTTATGAAAGTACAATGACATGACTAATTATTTGTGAGACTGAAACACACTGGATCTTCCTATTCTGGAGATATACAGCGCTGAAACTGGCCCCCAGCACAAAACTAAACTTTTGTGACAAATTTTAGGGAAACGACTAATGAGGAAATATATACTTTTGTAAGTTGTGGTACTGAATTTTGTTGAGTGAGACATACCAATGAACCGATCCTTCCAAATTCCTGTATCTGTCATGATGGTGGAAAAGTTATGACTTATTTAAGTTGGCATACTGTTGAGTAATATTTTCTCCTCGAAATTGGGGCCACACCCTCTTTTTGAAGTCCCAAGATCTCAAAAACTAACGACGATATGGGTCTAAACTTTCGCGGACAATATATCGGATACAAGAATATTATTTCTTCAAATTTGAAGCAAATCTGAGGTTTTAAGTTGGAATTACCCACCTTACACCTGTATACATCATGCTGGTTTCCCCGCCACAACTTACAGGCGCATGGCTAGCATTTATAGGTTATTGGCGGAGATATTTTTACCTGCTTGCTCACTTTGATATTCTCTCGCTTAAGTGAAGGTATGAAGATAACTGCTGCTGATATTCTCACATATTTTTAATTGAAAAAAAAAAGACAATAAACTGTTACTCATCTCAAAATGAACTTGAAATAGCTTGATATAAAACAACAAAATGCTTATGGTAGATTTTTATTTCAGCATTTTATTTCTAAATATTCTGTGCTAGCTCACAATAATTTAATTTTTAGATCTTTAAATCTTGTTTGATGACTGTGATATCTTGCTAGTGAGCCTGGTTTGATTATCTTGATGTTATTCTTTATAAATGGGCTTTATGGAAAGCTCCACTATGTTGTTCCTTTGGTTAGATTATTTATTTGGCATGTGTATGTAATCCAAGCTTTTATTTGTGGGAAGACTGCCTTCGGTTGATGGTTTAAAGCGAATTTTGCAAGGCCTTAATAACCTGCATTGCAAAGCAGGTAGAAGTGGGTTTTAGGCGACTAAAGCTCCCTCAAAAACATGAGCCAAAATAATTAACATTACTGGTCAGCTTACTGAAATTAGTTTTGAAAGATGGGACCAATATTATTTTTTTGGACCAAGGACTGTAATATCTACCACAAACCAAATTCACACACCATTACCCGCGCCTGTCACGACTAATGTGGTTTACCCTAAACATCTGCGCTGATTTGCCTGTACTCTTTGAAGTTTTTCTAAAATTGGTTCTTGTATTCTCTTAGGCAAATTGTTTTTGAGGTTTTGTGGTTTTAAAGGAGTCCTCTGAGCATTGGGGCCTAACAAACGTCTCGAAATGGCTTTTGAGCACGGATTCACGCCTTTAATTCGGCCCGTACTGCTGGCACTGCAGTTGACAGCTGGACTGAGTGGTTCTTTATTGATTGCGTGCAACTCGCCGCTCTCTAATTTGACCCCGCTGTAAACGTGAGGTGCCGTTTTGCGTAAAGCTCGCGCATCCTGTCAGTCAAGTCGCAGCGGGTGATTTCGGCTCCGTCGCTTATTTCTGCTTTTTTGATCGCAGTAGATGTCGGCTGAAAAACAGCTGGACATAAAACTATGAGCTTTGAATGGTTCGGCTTTGGGACCAATCACCACAAACCTTCAAACCTCACTATATTTGGCTGGACTGTTGTAAAATAAATTGAAAACTTATAGAACACATTCCAACACACAACATCGTACCAAATCAGTTTGTCTGCATGTGATATAGCAGCTGAGTGATACTCAGTAAAATGACATATTTAACATTGCCTATTAAATAATGGTGCTGCAGGTAGCCATTATAAACTAATTTCTTATGCTTACTCGCAGGACATTGTGCAAACATGCAAAATGCAGGTAAGAACACATTTTAAAGAATACACAAGTCTAAGGGCAGTGCGGTGGTTTGGTTAACATAAGATGCTCTCTCGGAAACAAAAGCGATGAGCATTGGTCTTTCTGTTTATGTGTTAGGAGAGAGGATTGGGATGACAAACTTCCCCCGATTTTCCGAGGACTTGTCTGGCTTTGCATTTTCGCTCTGCAGCAGTGCTGCTTTGCTTGTAATCACTCCTGGCAGAGGCAATGCATCAAGCTGAAAGGGGTCGTAGCTCCAGTTTGTATGTCTCAGCGCTCCATTTGTTACCGCAAATTCATAAGGCAAAGTATTCATGCTTCCAGATGGCTTATGCCAGACATCATCGTTCAAAAAGTAAAGTCGGGCCCACTGTATCTTCAGAATGCCTGCTGACAGCCCCTGCTTCCGTGCAGTGCTAATATTGGCTTTGTGTTGTGCGCATCTTTCACGTATGTGCGCACATCCATTCAGAAGTTTGTTCAAAGGCTACTTTCCTCGACAGAGCATGTCCATATTTTGCCTGCCCAGTAATTCAGTTGCAAGGTAAAGCAAAACCTTTCTTTTTTTTCCTGTGGAGGAAAGTCACTGATGTGACCTGATACCAGGACGGCTTAATTCATTGTCCGATCCTTGCGCATGGTTGCCATGGATGTGCCAAAGGAACGAGGGCGAGTGTGAACACGTGGTAATGGAAGTCTGAAATTTGTCAGGTGCTTATCAGCGCCTTGTGTTTCTCACCCTGCGCCGCCGCACCAGTCGCTCCTCATTATGGGCGAGTTAATCTTTTCTTCCTCTACGGAGAGCCAAGGCTGCCTTTTTTAAATAATACACACGGATTTTTCAGCGCAGAGCCCGACTTAAGCGGCTCCTGATAAACAGCGGAGAAATTATGAGAGATAGGTGTTTGCCTGCTCGGCATGGAAGTCTCATGAACAAGTCATGTTATTTATTATTTTGCTCCAAGGCATTGCTGGTCTCAGACGTACAGCAATTCTCTTAATGTTAGCAGCTATAGCTATATAATTAGCCTATTTGGCCAGGCCTGCTGCGATGTTAATCAGGTTTAATTTGGCTGTTGTACATTCTTTTGCTTTGGCTATGCCCCAGACTCAAACAAATTATTCAACATTTAATTTATAGAAGCATTCCTTCCTCTCTTTCATAAAAATGTGAGGACATATTTACAGTATTTTCTTGGCTCATCGCATTTTTTATGGACTTGATTTTGTACTTCTGTTGAAGCGTGGCTTCTGCAGCAGACGGTCCCAGTCCTCTGAGAGGTTATATGTGTTTATGTCTACAGCCTGCTACGCTCACCTCAGTTATACTCATTTCTCATTCTTACCTGTTGTGTTTTGGGAGTGTTTCTGCAATGGATATCTGTCATACCACCGCAGCATGGGTTACTTGGAGTGAGGTAATGGATATCTAGCCAACCACAGAGAGCGGAAATGTCAGCTTGCTGTTAATTTGTTGCATACCAGCCAAGAAACTCTTATAAATCTTATCAAATGAACACAGTATTTCCCGGACTGGCCAGGCGACTGCCTAAGCAAATCTTTGCAAGGTACCTGCTGTTCTTTGGTCAAAGCCTCTTGCTTAATTAATTTAAACATTAATGTGGAAAATGGCTGAATGTTTCCTGGTCGGATGTTGAATTAACCCTTCTACCGTTCAAAAGACATTCTTCTCACCATTTGAACGTCATTATTCATACACTTGCTGAGGTCTTTATTGTAACCATAGATTTGGTTATTACAAAAAATGTGTATTTTTAGATTTTAAGAGGAATAGTTGTTATATAATTGCAATTTTTCAGTTTAGTATTTGTAAAAAATCACTGAATGGTACCAAAAACCTACAATTGTTTAATAATGGGAACATAGTCTCCAAGGGATGCACTTGGCATTTTCTTCTCTTTCTTAAAAAGAGATTTGGAGACCATTTGACCCTTTTGTATTTTTGCTGCGTTCAGAAAGCTTGAGACAAGCAGAGAGGTAACGGATATTGCAGAGAGCACAGCTGAGAAAACGCCGTCGCTGGGCTCGAACCCCCCACACGCGCAGGGGGAATCACATATGGCCTGAAGTCAGCTGTCCTGCCGCCTGCACTACATATCTCACCCGGTTTCTCATCCTCATGTGTCAGCCTTTCAAATGGCTGTTACCACTGCGGGGAATACTTTTATCTCTCCGGCTAAAAAAATGAGCCAAAACTTTGCTACTGTGGCAGATTGAAGATTCATAGTCTGAACCAAAGCATTTAGTATGAAAGCTTAGCCAATCCACTTTTTCCACTATTAAAAGGAATGTGAGCCGTGAATTAAGAGAAAATTTAGAAAGCACTCTCAGGCAGCTGAATGGACCCAATTTGGCAATATTTAATCAAATTATTTTAAGTGCATCTTTAGAATGTTATCAGGATCATCAGCTGTTTGGGAAAACATTATTCCCTTTTAATTGAAGGAAGAGTGTTCAATAAAAAAAAAGTGCAGCTCCCTTTAGCTTATTGTAATTATGCTGGGATAGTGTCCCTTAACAGTCTATGAGGCATTTCAGAGTGAGAGACACAAACACACTGGTCTTCGCCAGCCAGCCCCGGAATGGGATGAAGGTCTCAGTTTAACTTTGCCCTTGCGGTAGCCTGAGCTCCAAGCCGTCGATAACTTGGCTGTGCTAATTAAGTCACAGGAGACAAAACAAAGGTTACTGTATCTCCGCTGATTGCGTTCCTGCCACCCCAGTGAGTGTGTCCATTTCCACGCCTGGCACAAGTAGAGCATTGACCACGTTCCACCCCAGGAGTTCCCCAGAGATAATCATCTTTGCAAGGCCATCGCACTTCCTTCGCCCACCCTTCCCATATCTGCCTGTCCACAGACTGGCTTGCGTGTGATATCCAGCAGATACAACTGGGATCCCATCTGCCCATCCTGGACATCCAGATCTCCCGGCTCTGCGAGAGTGGGGCTTGTTTATCAGCACCAAGTCTGTGCGCTTCATCCGCCTACTGCCTCCCATTGCCACCTCCCCCTCGCCGCCGTCCTCGCCGTATCCCTCCCATTCAATGGCTCCTTTATCGGGGCTCAAAGACTACACTGTTATGTGACTCTGAGAATCGGCGCAATGGTCATAATTCCCTCACACTTTGACCTTTGTCTGGAATAACTTGGCAGGTGCGATGTTGATGCGTCAGAGCCTCCCTTGTGGCGCTTTGACCTCCCGCATATATACCGCGATGGCTCAGAAGAGCTACGGCATTTTTAAAATACGTGGAGGAATTTTTGCCGGACATCTTTGTTGTTGCGGATACTCGCGGGGTTAGACGTGTCTCTCAAGAGGCTTTGTACTTCTGTGGGTGCTGCCCTGTTATGTAAGTGGAGGGCAAGTTTAGTTTGCAGCTGCAATGTGTAATGTAAACAAGTATCTCTCTGCTAACAGGATCCTCACTCTGCGCGCTGGTGTGGGCTTTCTGAATTAGCTGTTAACCACAGCAGTCTTGTGTTTTCGGCTCGCGTAAATTGGCCGGCTCCTGAGATGTTGGAAGACGCTCTGGAGTGGTAATGAATGTTAATCTTCGACCGGGAACACGAAAAAATGCTTGTCGAGCGCAATTGAAATTCAGTCCCCCCCCCCGACCAAATGTTCCCTGAGTCCCCAGCTCTCTATCTTGATGATTTAAAAAAATAAATAAAAACACTTGCCAGTGTAAAGGCTTCGTGCCTCAGTTTTTTGTCACTGGAGTTTTTTGTCATTGGACTAATGAAGAATGTGAATATTTTTCGACCAGCCCAGGCATTCACATTTTCTGTATTTCAGGTTTCAGGTGCGGTGTGTGTATTCTCTCTTAGGTGGCGGGTTACTCCGTAATATGGTCGGTGTTGTGCATTAGGCATGGGGACTCCCAACCGCCGAAGGTTGGAGTGACACTCGGTGAGATGTGCTTCCTGCTCCTCTTCTTCTCTAGACTGTGGTTAGCCTTAGCGACAGGAACAGTTTCCCCCCTCAGCTCAAGCAAAAACCATTTACCGCTGTGGCCTTTCGCAACTAAGGGCCGAGTGTTCATTCAAAATCCTTTCACCGATGCCACGGAGACTTTCATTTTTCCAGCTTTGAGGCTGCCAGGGGGAATTCATTACTGCCTCCTTCAATAATGGCGAAGGAGCGCTCGGCAAAAAAAAAAACATCCACTATTCTTCCAGAAGGGCACAACCATGAGGCCAGGTTATACTTCAAGACCAACTCTAAACTGTCGCCTTTTCAAGGGTGGGGAAAGGGCTTGAGCTCTTGCTAAGCAAATCTGAGTCACTATAGAAACTGAAGCTATTATCAACCCGAGCAGATCGGGGCTAGAAATGTCACGACGGTAATTACATTCCAACATCCGTTTTGCCACCAGCTCTGACCTTGGTCACCGGTGAGCAACAAGTGCTATCTGTTCATTTTCACGAAAGAGAAAATGGCTGCTCCATTTGCCTCTGGCAGTGCAGTGAACTGTGCCCTGCGGAGGGGCCCTCGTAAGAAAGGCAGAAGGTAAAAGATGTCCTCTCCAGATTTTTTCTCCCCAATTTCATTTCCATGCAGTTTGAAAATCTACTCCCATGTCTTGAAAAATGTTAATCCTTTTAATCTTAATTAGATCAAAATTACTGCCGGAGGTGGTTTTTAGAGTAGCTTATATTTAGAGTTTGGGCAGGTGTGCTGCCTGCACGGAGCCGTAACGATCAGTGGCAAGATATCGCAGCATTTAAAAAGAAATAAATGAAAGGGAGGAAGCATTGCCTGTTGTCTGATCGTGCTTTTCTGTCGCAACGTGAGCGATCCAGGTGTGCGCCGCCATCGTTGGATGTGTGTGAGTGGTAAACAATGTTGCCTCCCCTCCCCCCCCCAAAAAAAACCCACATCTCAGCTCCCACCCCCACCCCGCCATCCCACCCCCACGCCTCCCTCGCCAGCGTAACGTCTACGCTAGAGTCACAGCAGGACCGAATATTCCCTTCTGCTGCACACAAAACGAACCCTATCTACACCTTCACTCTGGAAACTGCCGGCCGTGCGTAACAGTCTGGGGGCGCTAGGCGGTGGAGCAGCGGGGGTGTCGATGGAGCGCTTACCCGGGGATTGATCTCGGAGGGAGAGATCACATCTCCGTGACTGAGCCGCAGTCATTTTCTATGGGCTGTGTGACTCCCCCGGGTTACCCTTTTTCCAGTAGTCTGTGCTTTCGTGAAAGGAAGCTGAAACCTTTATCTCGATTGTCTCATTGGTGTAGCTCAGCCACGAACGCAAATTATATGAATTTCTCACCGCTGCTAACCTACACATATTTCAGAGATTAGCTCCTGAGGGCTATTTCAATAAAAAAAAAAATATTTTGTTTCTTGGAATCTTCTTATTCCAGAATATTTCACTGCTGCTTGGCTTTGCTTTGTGTAGACAGTGAGTAGACTGTGAGTCCGTGGATTATTTAGCATCGGAAAAAGGAAAAAAAAAAATCCCAAAACGAAAATATTTGACCCCTTGGTGTGGCGCTGAGGCCCACTGCATTCTCGGGTTCACCAGCCAGGGAGAAGCTGTGTCAGGTCTCATCAGAGGTATAAATCCATCGAGGAGCTAAAAACCTTTTTAAAAAAAAAACTCCGCTAGGAAGAGAGCAGCTAGCAGCCCTGATGACAAAAACAGCTGCGGGGGACCTCGGGGATCCTCTGACCCCACATTACTCACTCAGAGTCGGCAGGGCGATAGCCGATACCCTCATTCCGGCTGTGCATTCTGTTTATTTGGCCCGACTGACCCTCCTCTCGGAGCCTCGGGGGTTGCGTGCTCGCTGCCCATCTGTAGGAGCCGCGGAGGAGGGATTGGGGTAATGGGGTGGGGATGTGGGGGAGGTGTAGGTGGTAGGGCGGAGCGGGTCGCCAGTTTCGCTCGGCGCCACCTGTTCAGCCGCGGAGCGCCTCATCGTTCATTCATGAGGAAGTGAGCCATATGCTTATGCCCAGTCCTCCACATCGGAAAAAAGCGGCGAAAGTGTTTTAGTTTGGCGTGGGTGTCAAAGAATCGACTGCGCTAAGTTATTCTACTTCTTCTCCATTTATAAAACTCTTAGGCAGGTAGGAACGGTGAGGAAAACTAATACTGCTGAATTATAGCGACAAGCATATGGTGTTGAGGCGGGTAGCAGTACCTTTGGGTCGGTCCCCGTCGAATGAGTGATGCTGGGCAGAGTGCAGCTTGCTCTGAAGTTATTTGCTCAGCTGTTATGCTTTCACCGTCTCAATTGAAAATACAGTGGTACCAACTTTTGGAATGTTGCGCCAGCTAAGAGTCAACCACAGTTTTATCTAATTTATTATTATCATTATTTTTTTCAGCTATGGAGGGATCTTGTCTCTTGCAGATAGAGAAGGTTGGTGAAAGGCAGCGCTCTTACCTGCAGATTCTGAATGGAGGGAGAAGGCGGGGGGTGGTTGGTATCAGCAGGAGACTGATTGCAGGCCTGCGACCCCCCTGGGGCATCTTGATTGATGGGGACAATCCCCTTTGTGTTCTTCTGCTAACTTTAGCCGCGAAGGGTCAAGATTTGAGCCGTTGAGCCGCACGGCGGCCCCGCCTCTCCGCCTGGCCCAGCGTGAGCGCGCGCGCCCAGAATACCAGCGGGCAGATCCGCCCGCTTGTGTGTTTTTCTGCAATTCCAGCTCATGGCGTGAGAGTTAACGGGGCTCCCGCTCGTCGAGCGCTCCCGAGCGGGGCCCTGTTGTCGAGGCAGAGCTGTTTTTCTCGACGCAGCGCTGCGGGGCTGTTTCTCAGCGCCTTTGCATGACTTACGGGGGCCCCTCACACCTGAGAAAGAGACGGAGTGTGAACGGTTTCATGGGTCATAGACCAGCTTTTCACAGCGGTCCAGGGCTCAAGCGGGAACATCTTCTGACTCTGTCTTTATTCCCCCTTCTACTCTCCTTCCCGTCTCGCTCATAACTAAGCATCTCTCACTTCCGAAGGCTGTCTTCGATGAATAGGGAACGCTGCAGACTGCTAGGCTAGCAGGAAGGTTCGGCTAACCCAGGAGCGGTGGGATTCATGGTAAATTATGTGACCTCTCCTTGTCAGAACCCAGGCAAGTGGGAGTTCTGAGGCACTAGTACTACACACTGCAACTGGGTCTACCTGCGAGGTATAGAAGGCTCCCAGAACGATTACTGTGTCGCCCCGCAGATAGGCCCCAGCAGAAGGCACCGATTACCAGAGAATCAGGGCCTCTCCTTCACAGCAATCTTGTTTAGTTTGGGGGGGGTAATGCTTCGAGAGAGGGGATTGTAAACAAAATATGGAGCTGCCTTCCATTCAGGCCAGATTGGTAAGACAGTCACAGCAGCAGGAAAAACTGTCACTTCTCACACTGTTAAAGATGTTCAGTTACTGTGTGAAGAAGTCTGTCGCCGCCTGATGCTCACCGGCAATCACTGCTTTTTTGCTCTTTTTCTTATCTCACTTCATCCTACTTCGTTTACCCTTCTCCATCCCGTATTCCCTCAGCGGCAGCTCAAGCCTCTGGGAATGTCTTAATGACCAGGATTGCCGAGACTCGGAGCGCTTATATTTGTTCCAGTATATTGTGGCGCAGCACAATCAAATTATTTTCAATTTAGCTGGCGGTGCGGTTTTAATTATTTCAAACTTAAACTTCAAAAGTAATTTAAGGATGCTCGGTGGATTTCAGCTAATAAATTGACGTGCAATAGTGTGCATATTTGTGTCATTATCGCCCTTATTAGAAAAGTTCCGCTTGTTGTGGTAGATGTTTTCGAGAGTTTCGTGCGTTTAATGTTGTTTTAACAAGTCCAGGAATATTTCAAAAAGTGAAGTATTTGGCACTTGAGCATTATTGTTGAGTACAATGTGAGACTTGTTCCTGTGGGTTGCTTTTGAATTCTGTAAACTGTGAATATAAGAGGAATGTTCTGGATGGCTTTTTAGAGGGAGGCTAGCCAGGTAGAGCTCTAATACAATGGAATGCCATCTGGCTTTCACACCCCGCGGGTGGCTTCCTTTAATCGCCCCTCAACTTCAAGCTTGTTGTTTTCTTTGTGTGTTTGAAACAAGATCACCTCTCGCTGTTCGCAGTTGTATTTGTGTGTGAGTGGGTGCGTGTGAGTCTGTGAATGAGAGAGTGAGTCAACAGAGGGGGGTGCTAGCATGGAGGGTATTGGGGGGGGGGGGGGATAGCCATCAATATTAGGCCTGAATCAGACGGAGTATCCTCCTCAGTGTACACAGAATTCAGTACGGCTGTACAGTAGTTTGTAGGCTCATTAATCCCTGCTGAACTATGCTACCCTGTTGCTAAAATGGGAGAACCTTCTAGAAGTTTAGGAGTCTCTGGCCTCATTAGCTGGACCACGGTGTTCCCTGCGCTCCTCAGAGCCAATCCTCCAGGAGTAGCTGCATTCTTTCGCTCTGATGTAAGGGGTGAGGGGCTTTTCACCGGGGGTCTCTCCATCACTCTGGTGGCACCGCAGACAAAGAACACTAATGGTGCGTGGCGTGTCACTTATAGAGGTCTTTGTGGTCCATCACAATGCATTGTTAACTGCCGGGACTGCGGAACGTATTTTTAATCGCTTAGGCCTAATGCGAGTCTGACCCACGCCTCCCCTTCCCCCCATTTTTGCTTCCATTTTGGCTCAAACACCCATGTGCGCGTCCAGGAATCAGATATAGGCTAGGCTTCCCATGGAGTCTGAGCTCTGGGTGATTTAGTGATGCTTAGCTCATGTGAGAAAAATGTGCTCCGCATCCGTAACGATTGATAAGTGTCACTTAAATTAAAGCAGACCTTCATCTTCTGCATTGCGGCCTCCCCCAACTTCTTATGACCGCGGGATTACCCGCTCGATCAGATTTGGGGTGATTCCGGCTGCATTTACTGGAGCGGAGGTTGTCAGCCGAGAGGCTCATGGGACGCTTTTCGCGCCGCCTCATTGTCTTTATTCATTAGCACTGAGCCTGTTGCTTACACATAATGAAAATAGCGGCATGCTAATTGAACACCTGTTTTTGGCAATTTGCCATGAGAACACAGAGGGCAGGTTGACTTTGGGCAATCAAAATTTGGTGTCACCTGTTCACGTGGCTAATCAGTAGGGATTCTGGATTCCCATTAAGAATTTTTTTTAATAGATTTGAATTCTCACAGAGAGACAGTGTCACAGTGCCCTCGCTAAAACCAGTTAGCCAGCTTCCCCCCACCCCCTCCCCATTACCATGGTCCACAGGATTGTATTGAGATTTTTATACCCCCACCGTATGAGCATATAGGCTTACCTGTGGGTCATTCCATGTCAATTCCACAAATGCCTCCCACCTGACCATCTCAATTTGTCTAAAAAAATTATCACAGAAAGGTCATATACTTAATAGGATGTGTGCCAAATTTCAGTTAAATATGTCCATTAATTTTGGCAGAAAAAAATAATAAAGGTGGTAGTGTTGTGCGAATTTTCACACTCGTTTTTGCAACGTCAAATAAAAGGGAGTTTTTAGGAGGCAATATCTCTTGTTATACTTATGCCATTGCCTCAAAATTGTCCACAGTGTAGCATCTAGGCCCAGTAAACTAGGCAAGCACATTTTCAATGGCTTTTCTCTTTTTCTTACCACAACCACCTTTGAAACAAAGCCAAGAATGTCAGCTTTAAGATGGTGAAGACTTCAAGAATTTACAGGTTGTCACACCTTGGCAATTTGATGTCAAATTTCATGACACTTTGGTTTTTTTAGGATTTTGCTGTGTATTTTCTGGACAACGATGAAATTGACATGCTTGCTGTTTATTGTACCAATAGCACTATGTGAGGAGAGCTTGCCCAGGAAAAATCAGCTCTCAACCTGCATATCTTTGGTCATAATTGGCCTTCAAATTTGGTGTCACAGACAACTTCGTCAAATGAATTAGCAATTTCAAACAGCCACAGCTCCCTAATAAAAATATATCTGCCATTGAAAATGTGTTTCACAAGTGTACTGGGCATAGATGCTACACTGTGGAATTTTTTGAGCCCATGGCATTGATATAACTAGAGATATTGCCTCCTAAAAATCCACTTTTATTTGATGTTGCGAGAAGGAGTGCGAAAATCAGCAAAACGTTGCCATCTTTATTCATTTTTTTTTGTTGTCAAAACTAAAGAAGATATTTAACTGAAACGTTGCTCATATCCCATTAAGTACATGGCCTTGGTGTGAGAATTTTTTTAAATAAATCTGAGATTGTCAGGTTGGGAAATTTTCTGAAATTTGTTTAATTGACATGGAATGACCCCTGTATCATCGTGCACGGGTGTACGCAGGTCCCTACAGGGTTCATCACATTTGAGGGGGGCATCTTTTGTCCACCTCTTTGTAAAAACTGGCTTACAGAATCCATTGAAATTAAACATTCTTTGTAGGGACACTAACGGATCTCATACCTTATTTCTGAATGTTTAATATTTGGATGATTTTTCAGGTTTTTGAGCTTAGATGAAATCTCTTAGGTTTCCCAATCCCATCTATGTCCCATGGACACAAATCTTGTCATTTCTTTTAGCAACAACAAAAATAGCTCCAGAATAGTGAAACACAGCCCATTGCGAACATAAACTGTGTATCTGCCATTGCATTTAAATTCTTCTGAATTCAGCAGATTCTTAACCTTTGTTTAGGTTGCAACTCCAAATATCTAAAGTAGGAGCAAACATAACATATTTCACTCAACCATTAACGTACCCTTTGGAGGGCAGTGAATACGGTCTTAAGGTACCTGGTTTCTTCTGTAGCAAAATGCCATTGTTGTGCACAGTACTCAGAATTCATCCGCGCACCGTACGAGGTACACCGTGTTGCCCCTGGCCAGCAGTCAAAATGCTGTCTGTCTCTCCATTAGATTGACTGATTGCAAATTAAATAGCAGGAGGCATAAATCAGCACTCAGCAGCCTTGGCAATGGAGTGCTGATTTTTAATGCAGTTTGGGCCGCGTTCATTGTGAAAAGCATTGCCCTGGCTAGCGCTCTCACAAGAGCTCCGTTCGGCGTCCCGCGGGCTTTGTGAACATTTTCCTTCCCTGAGGCAACACGGACGAATATGTCAGAAAACAAACTCTGAAACAGGAGCCATTTTCTATTTTTTTTTCTGCAGTCTTCTACGCAGGTTTCTCCTCGAGATGAGAAAAAGAATAACTTCTCACAGCATTTAAAACGGGACCATCCTGCTTGCCAGTCTTACAATGAGTCTGTAATGAGATTTCGCCCGGGTGCGTTCCAATTGTTATTCATCCGTCAACATTCACGACGACCCGCTGTGCAAACTGCGGGGTCCGACTTTAACAAATTGGATTTTTCGTCATTGAGTTGAGCCATCAGACAGGCATATAAAGTGACGGCCTAGGGGTCCTCCCGTGGTCCTTCTTTTGGGCAGGCTACTGATAGGAGGTTATAAACACAAAGCAGACCACAGCGCTGTATTAACGTCCTGTGCAGATACTGTTACAGCATAAGCCCCAGTTCCAAAACTCAATATCCTGTTAGGCAGTAATATGTGGTCTTTCTTGTTGTTATCGTTTGGGTGGAAATATGAATATACATGAGTTATTGATCGTGAAGTAACAGGACCTTTGTCTCCCTCTGCAAAGAGAAAATTTACTGACCCTGGAAAGCCACCTGTTGGCTTCCCTTGCTGAGCAGAGTACGATGCTGTGTGCCAAATTGAGGTAATGCCAATTTGTTCCTTGTGTTCAATATCACAGTGCAAAATGACTGTTTAATTGTTTTAGTATGAAAAACTATGGCAGGAAAATTAAGTCATCATTCCACCTGCAGCTTGGGAATTTGATTTGGACTCCCTGTGAGCCGCGTACGCGTGCGTGTGTGCGCGCGCGCGTTTGTGAGCTTGTGTGTGTGTGCGTGCCGGTTAGTGCGTAAGAATTTTTGAGTGTTTTTGCGTTTCTGTCAAAGTATGCCTTCATTTTCTTAGTTTTTGTCCATTTGTGCTTGTGACTTAGTGCGTCTGTGTGTGTGTGTTTTAGTGAGTTTTACGATTGCGCGTGCGTGTGTGAGTTAGTGTATGTGTTTGTGTGTTCGTGCGCGAGTGCTCTCTGGACAGTTGTTTTTTTTTTTTTTTTAAAAAGGCGTCCCATCCACTTTAATTGCAGTGCATTAACGGGGAGACGGATGCGGCCAGACTCATCAGGGCCTGGAATGGGTGCCCTGGAGACTTCCAGTAAAACGCGACCCCGCCCTCTCAAAGTGCCCCCGCCCCTCCCCTCAAAACACATTCATAATTCAGACTAATGGGCATGGCGCTGGAGTGCTTTCTCCCGCCAGCCTGACTGATGACTGTTGTTTGCGGTTCTCCTCGTGCCCCAGCCATTGGTCACTCAGACACTCCCATCATGCATTTTTTTTGTCTGTGAAGGTTAAAGGACGTGCGTAAACTTTGGGCCGTGACCAGCTCTGTCTCTGAGCCCGGGCCACCGCTAATGGAAGGCCCTCTCTGAGGAATTTCGATTAGCGCTTCTCCGTTTTCCCCCCTCTCTCCTCTCTGCGGCATTTCTCCTCCTCTCTTCCTCTCTCCATCATCTCGCCCACCCCTCCGTCCTCTTCATCTCTGTCTTTCTCTGCCCGTTCCTCCATTCTCACCCTCTTCCCCGCTTCTCCCCGTCTCCGTCTCTCTCTCTCTCTTCATCCTGTTCCCGCTTTATTTCTGTCTCCATCCACCTCCGCCGCAAAACAACGAAAGTCCTCCTTACCGAGCATTTTCATCATGTATTTAGACTTAAAGCACTTATTTCTATTACTTTTGTTCTCGCCAAGATAAAAATTCTGCCGCCGAGGTGAGATAATTTTGATTCATTTCTAGATTTGCCAGTGGGATGAGAAATTTTCACTTGTCAAGAATATGGTAAGTTATAATGAGATAATATTTTGTACTAGCGAGAAAAATTAAGGAAGCTGAGTCTCGTAGTAGGAATGAAAGAAAAATTTTGCGGTGTCCCCTCCCCTCCGTCCTCTCGCTCTCTCCATCTCTCTACACCTCCTCTCCCCTCTCCTCCGCATCCTCTCCTTTGTCTTTCTCCCCCCCCCTCCCCCTCCCTCTCTCATTATCTCCTAATTATATTGCCCCCCCCCCCCCCCCCCCAGTGCCCTCAGCTACAGAATGGCCCCACTGCAGCAGGTTGCCCTTTTGGAGCGCTGAGCCGCGGCACGGCGCACTTCCCACCTCCTCCGGCGACACTTACTCCGCAGTTAACTATTGCATCATGTTCTGCCGCCTTGTCGAAAGTGTAAGAGCTCCCCTTTTATTTCCTCTTCCCCGGGAAAATGAACACGTCTTGAAGAATTATTGCGAACGGAGCTGAATATGAGCAATATTGCTCCCGCTGTCTCTCTGGCTCCGATTTTCAGGAAAAAAAAAAGGAATAAACCGAAGGTTTGTTATGCGGCACACTGGCAGAGAAATCTCCCGTACGACTCCCCTGCAATGTTAATCAACAGATTCATAGAGCGGCCATTATGAATGGGAGTCCGTGCTCTGGAATATTGAAGACATGGAATAGAAGGGACCTTGTAAATGTATCCAGCTAAAATCAATTCTCCAGCCTCTTTTTCAAAGAGGCTCAGAAATGCTTGTTCCCTCTCGAAACGCGTATCAGAATTCAATGGTAATTTGATTTTTTTTTTTTTTTTGTTCTTATAGCTCAGTAGTGCTTGTGGCAAATTGTCTTTTTTTTGTCCTTGCATTGAGCAGGGTATAAATTATAATGTATGGACTACATGGTGAAAAAGCAAGTTGCATTTACAGCGTTGGTGCATGAAGAAACAGACCTGGTTTGCCTGAGCGATAAGTTGTGGGATTTGGGGTTGAACACTGCTGCTGTTGCCTGCAGGTCTGGGCCCTGAGTGTCTGTTTGAGATGGATAACTCATGCCAGAGCAATCTGATGACAACGGAGCACCTGTTTGTAAACAACACAGCGGCATCTGGAAAATTAATGTGCCGCACCTGATCTATCTTTATCAATCTGTCTTTCGGTTTATCTGTCCATCAATAAATCTGCATGGCTTTATCTACGTCTGTCTGGGTATTAGCCTTCAGTCTGTCTCTCCGTGTTTGTCTGTTTGTCAGCTGTTTTACATGTATATTTTCATCAGTGTTTCTGTGTAGCTAATGACATATCAATCTGTCTGTCTGGTAGTTTACATGCATATCTGTCAGTCTGTGACTATCTGTTGGTGTATCTGCATTTCAGTCTGCCAGCTCGCGCATAAACACCTCCGGCTACTGAGCTGGAGGACAAAGGAGAGGGAGTGTTAGCGTAGAACATAGCCCCCGCCACCCCCCTCCCAGGGGAATAATCAGAGCCCACAGATGGGTGCTTGGGTGGAGGTGGGACGTGTTCACTGGAAGAGGTCCAGCAGCGGGTGATGTTAACTGGCAGCAGCACAGAGTGATGCAGTGCAGCAGCGTGCAGAGGCATTTTTTGCTGCAGAGACGGAGCAGCAGACCAGCTTCAATAGTCCGCCATGCAAAAATGCATGGAGTAGTGGCAGAGATGCGTGGAATATCTGTGAAAATGAGGGCATGTGTCGAGGTGTCTGCCAGAACTAGCTCTGCAAACTACACCTCCTCTGTCTGTCTGCATGTCTGCCTGCCTGTGTATTTATGTCTGTCTGTTTATCTGTCAGTTGGTGTACTTTGCTTGACTGTCTGTCTTCTCTACCTGTTCACATGTCTTTGTTTAAATGCCTGTCTGTCTGCCTTTGTGTCTCCCCATCTGTCTGTCATTAGACAGAGAGGAACTCAGTTCGGTGTATGTTTCTTCCCCTCTGGGAAGGGAGATTGAGTTTGGCAAACAAACGCACAGATATCAGTGGCGGTGTTACGCATTGGTTCCGCGGCCCCCCCGAGGCAGCCGGTATGAGCTGTGAGTGAGCGCTGTGGGGGGTGGGGAACCTCGGCTCCCTCCGGAGGGAGGAATGCCAACACAATACAGCTGGCATTGATCTGCAGAACCAGGGGAACCGGAGCACAGGCCTCATGAGAGGGCTCAGAGCAATGAGAGAGGGAGTAAAAAACTGTGATTTATTCAGCTTTTTATGATGATGATGTCGATTATTATTATTATTATTATTAGTGGTAGTAGTAATTTTTTGTCTAGTTGCTGTTAATATTATTTATAATTGATGCTTATGTTTATGAATACTAATTTTTCATTTTTATTGAAACTTACAATAACTTAGCAGAATGGATAATCATTGCTTTTTAATGCTTCATACTGCCGTTGTTGTAATCTCACTCGAATATGTTCAGTCTGTGTTTTGGCAATATCTGCACCACATGTATGTCATGCCAATGAAGCCCAATGAATTGAATGAAATTGGAATTGAGCGGGAGAGAGAGAGGGGGAGAGATTGCGAGGGGGGGGGTGGGAGACGGAGAGAGAGAGAGATGGAGAGACAAAGAAGGAGTCTTTCAGTCTCGGCTGCCTCTATTATTCACGTTCCCGACAGCCAGGTTACCTCACTCAAACCCCCCCGTCCCTCCGCCCCTCGGCTCTGCGTTTGACATTCAGATGTGTCGGAGAATTAGCCTTCCAGGCACTCACTTCAGCCAGTTATCTGGCAGCCCTGCTCTGATAGCGCGCGCAGTCATTCACATGCAGGGCCTGGCGCCCCGGCTTGATGAGAGACGCTGATGGGAGTCAGGATGCTGTGGGGACGTTCTGAATGCGTTGTCCTGGCCGGGGCACACGCGCTGATGACCGCCGCACAATAGCAGGCACTGCTGGCTGTTCTTATGCTAAGCAGCCTCCATTTGGAAGGCAATATGTCTCTTTCTCTTTTTTTCTCCGTTTTTAATCTCCCTCGCCCCTCTCTTTTCACACTATTCTCATTTCCCGTTCCCTCTCTCCCCATCTCCCACTTTCCCTCGCACTTCTACTCTCACAAGAACACTGGGGGGGGAGACATGTTAATAAATAATCATAGTTGGGCTGACTGTGGTATTAAAAAGATTGAAAAATCAAGGCACAGCTGTGCATTGCACTCTGGAACGTGCGTGAGCTCTGTTATTGATGCACTTCCTGCTTTCCCGGGGCTCAAAAATACCTGAGGAGAAGTCGGGGAGTTTTTGCTCGCTGGAGGTGAGAATACAGGAACTTGGGCGGTTGAACAGCTGGGTGATTCTAGCCGGCAGAGCAATGGAAAACGTGGATGTGGAAATTATGGCAAAAAAAACTGCTCCATATCATTTGCATATGCCTCTGTGGCAGGCGTTTTGAGGACAGCATTTCTGAGTTCTCCATTCTTACCTTTTGGGTCTGTCAACCGTTGCGAAAATCCCCTCGTCGCTCCTGTGAAGACGGCGAACAGTGAAGACTGTAACGTTGCAGGTCTACGCACGGCCTCGCGTCGTCTCATTCAGAGGAAAAGTCCTCTCCTGAAATTTTTGTGATTTTACCTTTCCCTAAGCCGTAGGGCGACAGTGCAGCCAGGCAGATGACGCCCTGTTCCGCCCTCATTTCAGTAAGCTGGGCTGAGGCCGGCGGCGGTAATCCCGCCGAGCAGGGCCAGGTCGGGTCTTCTCATTCCGCTTGCATCGATTCCCGCTGATCGAGGCGCGCTCCATTACCGAGAGATAGATGGATACCCATTTGCTTTGATGCAAAGGATTGTAACCTCCAGAGGGTCCATCTGCAGGTGTTCTCACTGAGAGCTCTGAATGCCTGACGATCAGGGAGTCCGACTGTAATACTGCAGGCTACGTGTTTAATCCGTGATGCCGATAATGCTTATTGCTATGGGACTAGATCCTTGGCTATCAAACAAGCACGTTTTACCCCTCACTCTGGACACTGGACAGAGAAAAATGTCGAGTAGTGACTCTTAGAGTATAGATGTACAAGTTCAGTATGGACCAGAGCAAGTCTGTTTGATCTGTGTCGAAGTTGATTCGACACTGAACATTTTGCTGTGAAGTGGAACACTAGCTCATGAATGTGGACCAGTCTGTTGCTTCGCAGTTCTAGTCCTTGTGTAAGTGTTCACCGCTTGAGCAAAGCCGTTGTCCTAAGCTGGCCCTGGGTGGGGTGGGGGAGTTTTGCCTCTAGTTACTGCAATAAATTATAAGTTGCTTTGAGTAAAAGTGTCAGCTGAATAAAAATAATGTAATTTCATACGTAATGGTGGTGAATCTTAAGGGTGGCATCATGCTGTAATGGTTTGGGGGCCCTAGTTTGTGACTCACTGTTCGTGGGTTACATTTCTGCCTGGAGGGCTGTTTATCGCGCTGCTGCGACTGCGAGCAGGTAGTTAACCTGAATTGCTTCATTAAACATGTCCATCTGTGTAAATGGATTGTAGGTTTAATCTAAGTCGCGGAGGATTTGAGCTTCTACTCAGGACTGAAATGCAATATATATGTAAAGTACATTTGGGCCTGATAAAACCTTTGTTGGTCTGTAAATTGTGTCAACAAATCTTCCTTAGCCTCGTAAATGTACCTCAGAAACTGAATTGTGTTGCTGAATGCGTTACTGCTTAAGGTACACATTTGACACTGCAAAAGAAAATGATGATATAGCAGCGAATACAGTTGCCGTTGGTAAGCCTACTTCCAAATTAACACCTCAGTGAAAGGATGGCCCACTCGAAGTACACTGCTAACTGGCCTTGGCTCTTGGATACGCATTGAGCTCCAGCCTGGATGTGCTTTTGTAAGATAATAGGACCTGGTTAATGAGCTCACATCGCTGTCCTTCTGGACTCTTTTGATCTTCGTGGACAAAAAAAAAATGCCTCTTAGCTAGTTTGGAGGACGCTCAAACGCAGAGCCTCATCCTACAGCTCATTAGAAACCCTGGATCTTTTGGTGGAATTCAGTGCGTCATTCCTTTGTTTGAGCACCATTAAAACGGCTGCTTCAGACCTCGGTTACTTCGTGAGGGAAGCTAAATATGAATGATGGCGCTGCTCTTGCCCTGATTACCGCCCAGGGGTGGTTGTGTGACGTGAAACAGAGATGTTCGGTGTGTGAGGATCGGACGCAGGATGATTGCCAGCGCAACCGACTGAGCTGCCAGCGGATCGAGTATCAGCTTGTACTAGCCGCGGAGATCTAGCCTAGCCTGCGCCGTATCTCACCCAGCCAATTATTTCATCACTCCGGGCTCTTGACTGTCAGTGTATCCCCCCCCCCCCCCCGCACACACCCAGCACAGTCAGTCCCAACTGCTGCAACCCACGTCTGCAACTCCATCATCAACACAGGTCAATTAACCATGATGTGCCATTTCCAGAAACTTCCAAAAATCTGCCTCAGTTCCTTTTTTAAACTTACCCCGCTCAATTTTTGAATATCCTCTTGACGAAAAAATTGCAGTGCGTGGTCAATTGCAGTTCGTGGTCTGTGTGTATTCACGTGTGTTTGTGTGTGTGGGGGGGGTTGTGTTGCCTCGTTGCCACGGACAGTCAGATATTTATCCTGTTCATCGGCTGTCTAATGGATGTCTCAATCCATAAACCCTCGTTTCAGACCAGTGTAGGAAACGGGATGAAGGGAATTGATTTTATGTTGATTTGCATTGTGTGGGAAGCGCGGATTCCAGCTATTACAGATGAGTCTGCCCTTGGTTTGGTCCTCAGACTTATAAACGAGACCCTAAGATGGTAATTCATTTTTCAATCCATGCTGTGGTGCAGACTTCTCGGAAAGGAAGGCTGTTGCATGCAATTACGGCTGATGAAGCTGTCTGAGAGCTTTAGGTCTGAGCTCTCCACGGGAAGCCACTGTTTTTTCTCGGCTGCAAACTTTCCTTTGTTGTCGTCGTGAAATATTTTGAAATGTGGCATAATCCATATGAATTATCAAAGAGCCCATAGCCTGTCTTCTCATGTCGAAATGAGATGGTAATACCGGGAGAATCAACTGCGCTCAAGGGTTTTGTTTTCCTGTCTACACTCAATATGAAATGGCGTACACCCGTAAGAACCGCACTCAAAACTGCCTATTATGGACTTACTTTACCCTTTTCCCGTTCTATATTTAGTTTGCATGTAATCCATTCCTGTAGCCTACCGCATAAAGGCCATTTTGAAAAATCTCAGCATGAGGTAGAATACTGAAATTAGAGACATTTTCGGTATTTTTATTTTGCATCGGCCAATTGCTCATCAAGACCGATCTAATATGCTTAATGGTTCGCAGATCGATGGGAAACTATATGAAAAAACAGACAGCGAAAGAATGGAGGCGACTGCTCTGACTTCCTGTCTTATGAGTCTTAGGGCGTGAGGCTCGGCTGAGCATTTTCTGCCATGTTTACCCTGCAGTGTAAATATTAGCTCTGTCAGTGCGGAGTTGGAGAGTGGATGTCAGTTTTCCACCCGTTGGCCCTTGCCGGACTGGAGTCCGCACGCATCTCACTGCACCCGGCCGAAGCCCGCAGGTGCTAACGCTTCATGATCACCCCTCATCTCTCTCTTCCTGCGCTGTGGGTGGGCGGACTGGACCTTAGAAGGAGCTGCTTCCCTTCAGCCGCAGTGTACAGTGACTCCATGTTTTGTCCGAGGTCAAAGTTCATTTTTCAGCACTTTCTTGAATTTTTTTTCCCCCTCCAAGCCAGCTTTTTCTCCACTGAGCTGGAGACAACTGCTGCTGCGCTTTCTCCAGAACCGTATGAAGCACCCTCTGGCTTTATCTGAGCAGCTGAGCACATTCATACTTTTTTTAATGTGTTGGCACACCCTGGGCAATGGAGTGAATCTGAAGTAGTGTAAATTTGCAGACTTGATTCTTATTTGTACTCGTGCAAAATTTTCTAGGGCGGAAAGTGCTCGCAAAAGGCTGTAGCGCGTTTAAAAGTATGTTTACCTTGCTGCACTGCATGATTCAGCAGCCTCTGTCGCGCAGTTGCAATAGTTGAGTCAGGTTATTGTCCAAACAAAAGTCAAACAAAGAGGTAAGTTTGTAAAATTGCTCATACTACTTCATGCACAGGTGCTGAGTTATGATAGGCTTGCATTTAGGTGTCCTTCAATAATCACTGGAAATGGCATCAGTAAAGGTCAATTTAGCTTAAGAATGCACCTGAAAATAAACTTGATGTAATTCAACATATTTAAATGGGAAATTTTTATGTGCTACTTTAGTGTAAGGGGCTGCTGTGTTTATCTTAACATCTAATTATTCTAAACAGGTGGACCCAAACCCGTTTGGGGTAAATATGTGCATTTACCGGGTTCAATGTGTGTATCTTTGTGCTCGCTCCTCTAAAGCAGGCTCGACTGCGACCAGAGTTTGGAGTCGTAAAGCGGCTTTGTGTTTTCCGTCTCCCACTGGGACACTGATACGGATTATGGCACGTTTGATGATAACAAATTTGAGACGCTGTGCTCCACCTGGCTCTTGCCTTGGAACAAACGGCGCGCCGTTTCTCTCCTGCAGATATTTTTCTCTCCCCAATTTTACGAGGAAACTGCAAAGACCGGTCATGAAAGAAACCTTTTACTCCTTCCAAAACTTGGCCAGCGCTTTTTCTGCCCAGTCTGATCTTTTGAGAGAGTATCATCAAGGAAGAAAACTCCTCAGCTGAGCGATAAGACCTTCAGTCAGTTAGCTCCACAGGGAAGGACGGGAAACAACTTGCTAAATTGGAAGATTTAGCTCGCAGTCACTGGAGCGGAGGTGCAAACCCTTTCGGCTCCAGCATTTGCATAGTACAGTGGTTTCTTATCAAGGAAGTTATTGTGTCTGTCAACGGCTGTACGTCTGTGATGCAATCTGCTTCAGCGGATATCCCATGCATGACAGAAGCACGTGATTAGTATTCAGCGATGTATTTCAGTCCACCGAACAAATACAATGCAAAAAATTTATTTGCGTCCTTCACTGAAATGAGCTGACAGCTGAAAGGGAAAATAAAGCAGAATGAACTGAGTAGTGAGTAAGGCTGAAAGACTGTGGCTTACATTTCAGTGTCATTATTTTTTCCATACATGCTCAGCAGAAATGAAGTTATAACATTCTGACAACTACCCTGTAGCAGCGTGTGGCCGAATAAGGTTTCGGTTTTCACCTTTCAATGACACGGTGACTGCGTAAGCAGTTAGTATTATCCGGAAGGTTGGACGTGCCCAGAATTAGCCGTGTGTTCATAGGCCCCAGGGCACCATAAAGTAGCACGTGTGCATTATTACTGATTTGTATGTATACTGCTATTGACGTTCCTCATTGATGTACGTATGGCGGGGTGATGGGCATTTGAGCGATGACAACTGTCTGCTAAGTGCTGGGGAAAAACGATACGCCGGACCCCCTGACCCCTGCACCTCTGCTGCGAGCCGAGACTGGCCGTCCGACTTGATTGAGGGCGATAGGCAAGGAGAATGCTCCAACCGCATCCTTTTAAACGACACCGGATACACCCTGGCCCCTCCACAAGTCCCTTTGTTAGCGCTGCTCGAGTATTTTAAGCCCAGTCCCAAAAGGGTTGTGAAAGGGGGAGGGGACACTTTTTGCTCGTTAAAATATTCAAGAACTACAAGTGAGGATTAGGGAGAGTTCAAAGGATCAGTGCGAGAAGCTTCTGCCGTTTAAACGGCAGTTACCTGCGCATTCTCCCGAGATTTTGGCGGATGAGTCGAGCGGAATCTTCACTCAAGCGAGGACTAGCTCGGACCGTCGCTGAAAATTGTTTCTTTGGTCCCTGTCCCGTCTCACAATTAATAGCGCTCTTGTTTTGGCTCTCAGCCGAGCGATGGCTCTGTTGAAACAAGTGCATTTCTGTTGATATGTGCTCCCGTTTTAAACTCCAGATTAGATCTCTCACAAGGACAGGCAGACCAGTATGCCTGCAGTCTTTATCTTGTTGTCGTGACGGAGAACGAGTAAGAACTGCTGTAGGAGTGCTCTGTAACGTAAGCCCAGATCTTGCTTCTCGGAACTGCAGCAAGTCCTGCAACCACGGCCACGTCGAGTGATGCGGCCTTTTGCCTCTTTTCGTTTTTTTCCCCCCCTTTTTTATTCAAGAAAACAGCTTTTATTTGAAGAGAAAACTACACGGTCATGGAACGCAGGTTTTGAGAGATTGTATTAACCGGGGGAGGCATACATGCCTTTTTAATCTCTGGCTCTGTGTGGGGTCGAGGAGAACTCAAAATCAGAGGCCTCCTGCTCCCCTGTTCCCACTCCGTACCACACAAGGTTATCCTCAATTCTCCCTTTGCCCTGGAGAGCGCTCATTTTCACAGGCAAGGCCTCAAATCCAGAGACTCTGCCGGCTTTAAGGCTTTATCCAACTCTGAACTCTGTCTTCGTTACCTGACTCAAGTTTCACTTTGAAGAATGGCGGGAGCTTGCTTCAACTATTTATTGTTTTTTAAGTCATCAATCCGTTCAATGCTGCCCTTTAAATGCAGTGTGCGGCTCCAGGAGACTGAAATGTGGCTAATTAAGGGATTCAATCAAATTTCATTGAGGGGTTGCTCTTACCTGTTAGCAAACAAATTAACTTTCAGAAAATTAAGTTCCCTTTTGAGGAGCTGGAAGCTAAAATATGTTCAGTGTCAGTTGTATTAGTAGATTACGGCGCACGTTGCATGTAAATAATTCTATTTTATGCTATGCAAACTGATTGAATGGATCGTACAACATTCCAAGCCTTAGTAACTTTGTTTAGAGTGTGATTACCTCCAAACCCCTCCATCTGGGCTGGAACTGATCTCGCATAATTGATTAAAGGTGCCGAACCATGCCGTGTTTGCAATGGAGCAGTTGGCTCTTATTTGAGGTCTAGTGTAGATTAGCTTCTGTTTGGAAGTGCAAATAAAATTATGCACGATATGAAGTGAGTTGTTTGGGGATCTTCAGATCTCCGAGCAGATGGGTGGACTGTTCATAGCAGTTGTTTCATTTCCCATTGGACTTTGCGAAGGGTGAGTGCGGGCATAAGAACTGAGTAAAAAACACACAAGGCTGTTTTGGGTCTTTGTCATCCATCACTGGAGTGAACTGGTGCTCTATTTATCAGGCTAACTGCTCAGCTGCCTATCTTAGCCTTTAGCCCCTTACACTGGTTTTCATTTGAATCATTAAATTCAAATGAGTAAGAAGAAGTATTTTTTCCCCAAAATTGTATACATGACAAACAGATATTTTGTATTTGATGGTTGCAGCATTTCACTGAAGCTACATCACACCTGTATTGAGTAAGATACTCGGTTACTCTTAAGATGAAGTGTTGCTCATAAAGGCTTTATGCAGCATGTATAATGCCTTCATAGATGAGATGTAATGTCTTCATAAATCATACATAAGCAAATGTCATGCTTTGTAAAGGGTGAAATAACTTACTCTTATTCAGCATGTGATGCCAGATGTGACAATGACAATATCACCCTTTACAGCATATAGCCACTAGCTAAAGTGACATTTTCAGTGATATCACACCTGGCATCACATGCTGAATAAGGATGCGTTATTTCACCCTTATCAAAGAATGGCATTTGCTTATGTATGATTTATGAAGACATTATGAGCCTTTATGAAGCCTTTATGAGCAACACTCCATCTAAAGTGTGACCAAATATTCAAATATCCAGAGTGCCATAATATTTTTTAATGAAGATATTAGAAAATATTGAGAATAGAGTTTGCATTTCCCCATAATTCTAGATCTCCACTAGAATTTTAAATAAGCCCAAAGTCCCACTGGCATGAATTAAGCAGCTGCCTTTGGCTATCCTGCATGTGAGTCTGCAGGTTTTATGGGGTTAGTGCACCAGGGTAGTACTGATTCCTGCAGGTACGACTTTGGGGAATTCAGACACTTGCGAAGGATGTTGGTAATTGTCACTGCAGGATGGCGGTTTTTTTTTCTGTTCCCTGCTGCAGATCTTGCTTTTGGAAAACACTGACGCATGGCACTTTGTGAAAGATGTAGAATGCTGCAAATTTAAATTTAATTGAAATTGGAATTGCAGTGACAATCACTGCAAGCTAACACGACTGCCACCAAAACGGCAGCTTAATTCACTCAAAGCTCAGTGCTTCGTTCAATATGCCCAGGCTGGGTGACGACCCTGTCTCAGGAAGCTAGCCAACATCAGTACCTCAGCCCTGTCGCAGCAAATAATTAATATTCTTTTAAAGCACTTTGCCTCTGCGCTGTACCACGAGCAGTGATTCTTTATGCTGCCTCTGTTACTTTGGAAAAACATTCTCTATTGCAAATGATTTGACCCTGAAGTCAGAACGGCTCCTATGAATGTATTAATAATACTAGTCATAAACTTTTTTCCCCCCCAGAGCCTGGACTGTGATAGCAGCTTTTTATGAATAAATTGAATTGTGCCAGGAGATTGAGCTATCTCTGCCGGCAGTTGAAGTGTGTTTGTTAAATAGTTATAGGAGCAATTTCCTTCTCATTGCTGCAATAAACGTGGTTGATAAATGTTCCACCATGTGGACAGTGTCTGTGTAACACGGCAGTAAATGGTATGAAAATATGTCTAATTGTAGTAATTGCAATTGGGATGACATGATGTCATTGAAGATGCAAATTTCCAATTACTGCTGTGTTTTCAATCAGTTTAATTATTCAAAATTGAAGCCAGAAATATGTGGGATATGGACGCATGAATCAAATGAGGAGTTTGTTTCCAAAACGCAATATATCCATTTTACCCATTTTGAGCAAATCAGCATTTTCTATGTTGGCGCCTCTTGCGTTTTATTGAAAAACACAAACCTTGACCATGAAAAAATATAGCATGTGTTGTGTATACACTGCCCGGCCAAAAAAAGTCACAGTTTGGAAATTAATGAACAAATTCTATAATTGGATCATTATTGCGGTTATTAATATTTTTCAGCAGGCAATAATCATTTCAACCCTGACTGATGAAGCGCTTTGCTACTCTTAAAAAATCATGTCGGAAGACACATCCCCTGATGGTGGAAAAGATGTTACAGTATCTCAGAACGGGCAAGATATTGGCCTGTATTTGGCAAAGAAAACCATGAATGACAAAAACAAGTATGAGGAATCATTTTCACAAACAAATTTGCCACCACAAAGTCCTGACCTTAAACACATTAAAAGTTATTGGGATGTGCTCAAGAAAGACCACCAAGAGTGGTTCAACCATTATGTCGAGAAGGCAAGATCTCGGCCAAAAATTATAGCATTTCTGCTCGAAAATAAATGTTCAGGCATTTCATGTAGTTGTCAAAACAATGACAAGACGAATATGCACTGTAATCAAAGCTACAGGGGTTCAACTAAATATTTGAGTGCGCAACTTTTTTTTTGGCCGGGCAGTGTATATATTTAGTATGAATTTCTAAACAAGGCTAGGTGCATCTTGTATATGGCTGGGCCGCCTCTTCCCTGCCGGCCGACCAGTCGCTGAACTAAATCCCCGCGGGCCTGCCAACTGTTGAACTTGATCACTCAGTCAGTCACTCACGCAGTCGCCTCTTCCCTGCCCGCCGTCCAATCGCTGAACTAATTCCCCGCAGGCCAGCCAATCCTTGAATTTGATCACTCAGTCAGTCACTCACGCAGTAACTCAGACAGCGATATATAAGGCGCTTAAAGGGCCGGGCCGCTGCTCGGCCCAGCCCAAAAATGCATTTTTGCACCATGTGTGAGAAGCACATGGCCATCACTCTATATTATGATATTTGGTTGACAGATTTAGCGATTTCAGTATTTATCAGGTTTTTTTTTTGTTTGCTTTTTTTTCTTAACACTAAATGACAGTTCTTGTGAAGTTACCACGTCACTTATGTTTGTGTCGCACTATCTGCTGTGTTGATAAATCAAAAATGGCTGTGGATGCCAAAAATAAGCTGACGATATAAAGCACATTTTAATATCAATTTATGACACCCACTGTTTACAGTCTCACTTTGCCCCTCCATTAGAACAGATTTGGATTATTTTGGGATAAAGGGCAGGTGAGTAAAGACCTTTGTGTGAAAGAAAGAAAAAACAGATTCCATGCAGTATGTGGCAGCGGCCTGTGGTGAAAAGCAGCAAATTCAGAAGTCAATCCAGAGATTTATGTGTGATATACGATGGAAACCGATTGAAAACTGTTGATTGCATTGGCTATTTTGCACAAAATTGCATCATTTTATGTTGATTACGTGACTATTTTGATGTACTTTGATATTTTTATGAGACATTATACAGTAATGATAGCGGTTATTGTTCTTGCATTACAGTTTCTAATGGCTCTCTCACTGTGAAATGAGAATTGCGACACACCATTGGTATTTGGCATTTTATGAAGTGCAAGGATTGTGCCTTGTATTATATGCAAGACCTATTCCGAAAAAGTTGGCACCCTGCAAAATGTGTCTGTCCTGTCTGACAAGTCGCTCAATCTTAATATAAGGCTGAACTTCTTTTTTTTTTCTTATCTTATTCTGACAACGCTATTTCCAAAAAAAGTTGGGTTGCTGTGTAAAATGTAAATAAAAACAGAATGCAATGACATGCTTATCACGTAAACCATGAATTTTATTGAAAATGTTGCAAAACAGCTTAAAAGATTTTAAAACTGGGAAATCACATAGTTTTTGAGAAATATCTGCTCATTTTGAATTTGATGCCAGCTACACATTTCAAAAAAGCTAGGACAAGTGGCAACAACAGACTAGAAAAGTTGTACTATGTGAAAGAAACACACTTGGTGGAACATCTCACAATTTATTAGGTTCATTGGCAGCAGGTCAGTAAGATAAAATTAGGTATAGAAAAGTCTTTCAGAAGTAAAGAATGGTGAGGGCTTCACTTCTGTACCCCCTTTTCCACTGAGCTGGTTCCAGTGCTGGTTCGGAGCCAGAGCCTCACTTAGCACCGGTTCTTTGGTTTTCCACGGCCTAAGCACCAGCTCCTGGCTCTCAGAATTGGTGCCAGAGCAGCACCAACTCCTTGCTGGTCCAGAGCAAGCACCGATTACGTGAGGTAGCGTTTGACTAACAAGACCAGCGCGGTCTTGTTTTTGTATTTTGAGCGTTCTGCCCGCAGTAAATGTTGGAATAAAGAAGCAACCGTCGTATGTCTGCATGATGCGTTAATATTGCATTTTGCTCTGTTGCCTCAGGCATATTTTTCTGCACCGCTTACGTCTATATTAAGCATTATACGAATATGAGTTAGCTGGCTTGCTAGGGCGTTCGCAAATTCTTACCATGAGCGAACTTGAATGGCATTTCAAAACAAAACTACCGTAGATCATTCAAACCCATATAGTTGCTCATTTATTTCTTCTGTCTGCATCATTAGGGAGAGAAACAATGGATGGCGTGTTCCTATTATTACACACTTGCTGCTCAAGGTGGACAACAACGCAAGATACGTTACACATTTATTTTCAATATGTGATCTTAACTCAGTACGAGATCACAGCAATAAGGCTATATGCCTTTCCCCCACTTAAAACGATAAAACCTAAGTGACAGCAATGGTATTACAGAGCCTAGAACACAAGCATTATTTCAGTTTTAAATTTTTATTCACGGTTTTCTGCAGTCCGTACTGTATCTCTGTATTGCCAGATGTTACGTGAGCGCTGCTGAGAGACGCAGGTTTCGAACGAAGTTTATTTCCTCCTGATCTGTTGGTCTTAAATTGCAGTGACGTAATCACGTGGCGCTGAGTTGGTTCCTTGGCGATGGAAAAACAAACAGGTTCTTAGGAGGCGTGCGGGTTGAACTAACTAAGCGCTGGCACTAGCACCAGCACAGCAATGGCACCAGGTCCTTTTTGGTGGAAAAGGGGTATGTGTGAAGGCCTGAATGGGCAAATAGTTCAATAACTTAAGAAAGAAGTTTCTCAGAGCAAAAATGTGAAGAATTTTGGGATTTTTTTCCACTATGAGACAAAATGTAATATGAAGATTTAGAGAAGCTGGAGAAATCTCTTCATGCAAGGGATGCGGCCAAAAACAAATACTGAATGGCCACGAGCTTCAGGCCCTCGGGCGGCACTGCATTAAAAAAAAGTCAGGTTTATGTTGTGGAAATCATTCCATCGGCTAAGGAACACATCTATCCACCATTGTTGGTGAACAGAGTTAGTCACTGCATCCACAAATGCGTGTTAGAATCCGGAAATGCTGTCACCTTCTCTGGGCTCCTTCTCATTTAAGACGGACTGATGCAGAGTTGAAAACTGTTCTGTGGTGTGACCTATTAAAGTGTGGAATTCTTTTTGTGAATCATGGATGTTGCATCCTCAACAGGAGTAGGACCTCTGCACTGCTGCCTGGAGGCACCTGTCTCTGTGTCATTTCTCGGCACTTTATTTCCCTGTCTCCGTCTGAGAATGGAAGACAGACGTCTCAGACCCCTCGTCTCACGATGAGTTTGGGTTGCTGTCTGGAATCTGTCACGTACAGGCTGTAACCAGATGTGGCACTCTTGAGCTACCGTAGTCACTCGTGGCTGCTTTAAGCGGGGTCAGTCAGCGACAGCGCCCGTTTGCCACTCTCGGATGGACAGCAGGCTGATTATTGGCTGGTGGCAGTGTAGATGATGCCTCTCCTCTCGGCGGCTGAGATCTGCTGGTAACATGCCAAAGGCTCTTTTTCCTTTCTGTGCCACAAGCTGCTCCATTTTCTTCATGCAGTGGCACTTTGTTTTTTGTTGGCTTTTTGCAGCTATTGACCACACCCAAAAGAACTCTTCAAACGTCACTGTACTCATCACAAACAGCTCAAAGTTTGTCATTACTGAAGTACTTGGCGCATTCGGTTGCGCGTGTGAGGATTACAATATCATAGGCTTTTCTTTGTTTCCACTCTTATCTCACTGGAAAAGCAACAAAAACCGATTGATTCTTCAGTTTGCTGCAAATACAGTACACACTTCACTGTACACACTGCAGTACACACTTGCGTTGTTAATGTGTGAGGATTACGAAAGGGACCACAATCGAGAACCAGTAAAATACAAAAGGAGGCTTTATTTCTGAAGGGGGGGCAAACCCCCAACTGAGCAGGCAACGGTACAGAGTCCACAGTCCAGAATCAGAAACCAAAGGGCGAAATCCAAAATCGTAACCAGGGCACCAATCACAAAAATCAGAGTCGTACAAAAAAGGGTTTGGTAACAAGAAGGCGGCGAAGTACAGGGAGTAGGCAAAAATCGATAATCAAGGACGGTCCAGTCAGAAAGGTAATCACAATGAGAACTAGGCGAAAATGACCGTGGCACAAGCAAACAAGGGAGAACGATCTGACGAGGAAGTGCTGTGAAGAGACACCTAATATACACTTCTGGGAGATCACATGATAACGGAACTCAGGCGCAGGCAGTCTGAATACTGATTACAAGGGAGCAACACATTAGGGAGAACCTGATCGCATGACATTGGCAGAAACCAAAACGTGGACAGGGATCACGGGACAATCCCATAGACAAATGCACAGCTCCAGTCAAGGAGTTCTAATGTTCCAAGATACTAAGAGAAAGGATAGCGTGAGCAAGTGTGGAGAACCCACAGAAACGCAGTAGAGAAGATTAGGGAAAGACAAGAGGCGGAGACTAGAACAGGGCGAATGCTGAGAGCTTGTTAATCAATTAGTAAGTGCAGCTATACAATCCCTAGTGCTCGTTAGTAAGTTAGTATTATATACAATGTTAGTCTTGGTTAGTAATTTAACAAACACAACAAACTGTTAGTATTGGTTAGTAATATAGAAAAAGCAAGGTGAAGGAAGTAAACGAGATTGGAAGGAAGGTTGAAATCCAGAAACCATTAAATCACCCGAAGGAGTGGCACAGAGTAAAACTATGGTAAAAAGTAATAAATGGAAAAACAAAACTAAAACAATGCATGAATAAATCTGAGTAACCAAAACACAATACACATTTCAAGAATAGTCAGACATAGCAAAAATCAAAATATACACATGGCAATCAGATCAGGAACATGGCAAGGCACAATCAGAATCACAACATAATGGTGCTAAGTATTCAATATGATGACTGCAGCAGAGTCCAAAAAATGTGGCATAGTCTATTGTTACTACTTTTTAACATTGGCATGTGTTTTAATCACACTCAGGTGTTTGGGAACTAAACACTCCAACTGGTCAAGTCTAGTGATTGGAATTTCTGCCGATTCCTTTATTATGCAGGCCCTCAGCTGTGCAATGGTACAGGGCCTTCGTTACCACATATTTCACTTCATATTGTGCCATTTACTGTCAGTCTGTAATAGATCAGGACTGCAGGCCGGCCGGTCAAGCACCCGCTCTCTCTGTTACGCGTCGATTCGCCACATATGTTGCTCCAACATTTGCACATATCTTTCATAAATATTTTCCCCAAAACTGTGTGGCTTTTGGACCTGGCACTGATAACAGCTCGGGTTGTCCTTGTCCTCTTTGGTATGAGGAACATAACGCCTGTTTTTTTAAAGATATGAAGGCACGCTTCCACTATGCTACTGTCCATCTGAGATGACATAAAGCCCTGAGGAGTTGGTGGCGCTTTTGGACAGTGTTAGTGTATGACTTCGCTGTTACATGCTAAAGCTTTAACCCGTGGATCCAGCAGTGAATGGTGTTGATTGACTAAAATCAACCAAAGTACCAAAGTATTTCCGAGACTAGGCTGTGATATCCATTACAATCGCTTTTCAATTCCCAATGACAGTGAAACTTGAGGGATGGTATATATAAGGTAAAATGGCCTTGCCAAAATTGCTCTGCTTGTCTTGAAAATGGCCCTCGGGGATTAATAAAGTTTCTTGAATGTTACCTTTCTGTTGATTTGCGCATGCGTGGTTGCGATTTTGGCCAAGAGGAAGAGCACAAAATTAAGAAACTGAAAACAAATGTATTTTTTGTAGCCCAATCGATAGACATATTTATTTCAAAATGTAGCTAACAATCTGGAGCACCTGGAGAGCAAGAATTTATGGGAAGGTAGGGAAAATGTATATATTTTACGAGATGTTTTCCAAAGTCTATGCTTGATAAACGCATGATGATCCTGGGCTGCCATTGTATGCAATGAGCAGCACATCCTGGGCTAGTCAAAGCCGAAAGGGGAAGTCTCATCCGGAATTATTTACATTAGAGCAAAAACCTAATCACATCGCTTTTGGATAACAATGGTTACAAAGATTCCCCTTAATTTGCGTCAGCTAGATAGGAAGATGGCTTGCTTTATAATCTGAAGAGTAACGTTATACGCGATTGCACGCAAAAATAATGCAGCTAAAACTAGCCATGAAATAACACGTCTCAGGCCCGAACTGACTGTTTGCTCTTTCGGTTAAAAACAAAAAAAAGCTGGTAATCAATGTTGAAAGAGATCGTCTGCATGTGATAGCGTTGAAAGTGACAGATCAGAGCAAGAAAAACTTATCCAATAGGCATCATAACTACCATTGGTTCACTTGCCAGCTAGCTGTACCAAAGCGATTGCTTTTGAACTAGCTAGGAAACTAACTAACGTCCCAAAAATGTATAACTTCAGTTGGGTCGGACGAAACTGCCGCGAAATCTCAGATAAGTTCATGCCTATGACAGCTGGCAAAGTTAGTAAAGTTGGGACAAGAAACAGATCATATCGCCTAAATATGATGATCATTTACAAAGATTTTCATTAGTTAACGTTGGTCAGTTTACTTGCCAACGAGGTGGCTATATCCAAAGAGCAACGTGATTTAATACGTGATGGCTGACATAGCAGAGTCTAGCCGTCATGATCAGAAATGATAGAGCGTATGAGCATACAAAAGCCTCCCGAGTCCCAAATGCATGCACGCGCTCCCCAGAAGCTGATTGGTTGGTATGCAAATGAGGAGTATAATTTTCCAGCCAATCAAAGTAATTAAAACTTCTCCTATTGCTGTGTGGCTTGGGAACTCAAAAGTTTGCAGGCTAGTGAGTCAGGATTCATGAAATATCAGTAAGAATTTTTGAATTGCATTTTTCTGCGAAGGGATTATGTCGATTTACATTTTGTCAAAACTGATGCAATTTGATTCGCATTTTGCGATGCGAATCCGCCTAATCTGATCACTGCATCTGATGGGCAGTTCCATGTTGTCGGATGTACATTTCAGACACTTCATAGGTCAGTTAAGAGCACAGTGAAGTGAAGAGATGGCTGTCATTTCGGCAGATTACACATCATTGTTATGGCAGTCATCTGGTGTGCAGATGTACAGCTCCTCATCACAATGTAGGAGATTTTACTCCAGAATACCTTGGTGTCAGACACACTCAGACAAATGGCTTTAATGACAAGTACATGATTTGTTTTAGGATCTCCATGAAGTGTTTAAACCTTTTACAATTATTTACAATTATCCATGACTGATTCCCCAAGACAGTATTCTGAAACAAGATTGCATTAAGGAATCCGTACTCTCTATTGAGAGGGTGTAATGTACCGCTAAACTTGGTGTCGGACATACATTTAGTGGTGTTGGACGGACAGCGTCTGATTGTAATTTGAAATCCAACCGGATCTTCCTCTCTAACAAACGTATTTTTAACTTGATCATATAAAATGAACAAAATGCCACAATTTCAAAACGCGACATGAAAGCTTGAGAGTAAGCATATATTTTCAATGACCAATTAAATTCACAAGTTGAAGCATCAAATGATGCATTGTTGTAGTGTTTTCAATACATTGTGGGGTGAATGGACTTTTTAAAATTATCCTTCTTCATATAATGTGCATTTATCATATTGTGTCCTCTTATTTTGAAATGAGGCTTGTACACTGTGTACTGCATATATGTACTTTGTTCTCAGTTCCTGGAGTGAATCACTGCAGTCATATTTCTTCAGTTTATAGCCTTACTCTGTGCATGAATTAATTAATTGTGATGATAGTGCTTTACTTATTGCTAAACCATGCATAACCATCCTGCAGGTGATAATGTGGTTATTGTCTGTTGTTCTTTAACTGTTACTAATTGATTGCTGACAGTGAATCCAATAATCTCACTGTGCTGAAATTGATCACCAGTAACCAAATTCTCATTGTGGAAATTGATCTGGGAAGGGAGATGCGCTGGAATATTGTTAATTAGAGAAGAAGGGCTTTAAGGAGAACTCCCATGCGTTTCTAAACACCATTGATCCCGTTTGGGCTGCCTTACTGAGGTGGACTGAGGTGCAGTGGAGAAGAATAGCCTTGTGGTCATTTTCCGTCCCATTACCCACAGTCCCGTTCTTCGGGCTGAGAAACGCCCCATCGCGAGCTGGATTCATCCACCAGCCACAGAAACAGATTTATCTGAAAAGGCCTTTCTTAGTTCTGCTCGGACGGCCTTTAGCAAATCCTCCCGCCCTCGCTCCGCAGGTGGGCCCTCCGTTACCATGGTGCTTGTCACCTATGCAGGTAAAAAGCAGCGTCATTGCTTTTATTAACACACAGCGGGTCCTGGCCTTTACCGTATCATGGCCACATTTCAGACTGGCTAAGAGTGAATAAGGTCTGTTGCGAAGGCGCAAATGCCAAGCCCCTGAATGCCTTACCTCCTTCGCGAGTCATCCCCCCTAGCGTTACATTTTCCCACTGCTCAAACGGATTTATAGTTTATTAAAATGACATACCAGATGTCCTGAAAGCAAACACTCGACTGAACACTAAGTCCTCTTATTGCTTGTTTTCATCACCCAAGGCATCCTGAGATGTCATCAGTCTGCTTTATATGAAGGGCTTCACTTTCTTTTTGGTGGGCATGTTGAAACATCTTTCTTTTAATTCTCTCCAAGGTACGGTACGTCCAAGAACGGGACTAGCAGAGCTGTACGTATAGGGTATTTTAGTGCAGTCTTTTATTCACTTTTGATACGATTGTAGTGTCAATATTCAGTTTAGACTGTGCTGTTCCTTTCATAGTTGACTCAAGAAATCGAGTTGAGCTCTAATAGTGCTGATGTGGATTATATGTTTTAAATGTAATCTGTGGGTTTTGTGCATCGCTATAGTGCTTGGAAATTTGATTCCATCTTTTGAAAATCACAGTTTTACAGTGTGCTGTGGATATGAATTATGTTCTTTAATATCAGAGATCCACTACACAAAGTGCCTTGGTGTCTGAGTTTCAAAATTTGAATCTGTCGCGCCCTTGATCTGTGGTAGGTGAGGACGTATGACCACACTGTAAGAATGCTCTCGAACAGATAGAATGGTGCAACTAAATTCAGAAATTTGTCAGGTGCGTTTACAGTAGCTTGACCTAATGAATAGGACTCCTTGTAGATCTCTATTTCATAAATCAAGAGCCAGGGGGATTGCCAGATGTGCATGGAGGCCTATGCTTGACCTCCAGCCAAACCACCTTTGATACCCGGGCTTGATCACGTTCATGATTTTACTGGCTTCTTGGGCTGTTAAAGTCCACGTTCTGTCCGCACTGTCATGTGTGAATTTATTTTCTGTCCCCCTGATCCTCCAGCAGACTAATCCAGTCATTTTCCTCCAATGACTTAACGTTTTTTCATTTTTATTTCCATTAATCAGATCTCTGTACCCCTGGTTTTTGAATCTACATTTAAAGCCTGTGTTTTACATTGCTGCCTGTACAGTTATGACTTACAAAAACTATACTGCAGGTTACATAGAATACGCTGCAGTTGTACTGATAGGGGTAGTTCTTTGGATACTGTACGGGCCAGGGGGGATTCACGCCATGTCAATGTGATAGCATCACTGTGCAGATTTTGTTGGCGTATACAGTGAATCTCCTGTCATACCACATCCAGAAGGTACTCTGTTGCAGTGATTCTCAACGTTGGTCCTAGGCAACCTCTGTCAATACTGGTTTTTATTCCAATCGCAACTGCAATTTCTATTTTAAACAGCTGTTTGTTAAATTCTTAATCAGGTCCTTATCTTGTTTCATTAATTTACCTCTTTTGCCACATTGTGCAAAGTGCTGTATAAAAAGCTGAATATCTGTATAAAATGTTAGCTAAAACTGCTTTATTGCAAAAATTAGCATTTTGTATTAGCATTAGCGTATCGTTATCTCACTGAATTAAAGAAGATGGTGAATCAATAGTGCCCTAATTATGTTGGTGAACACAGGTCTTCAGATGTTCCGAAGACCTTCAGTAACCTCACTCTTTACCGCTCAATTGTGCTCAAGCTGTTCTCGTTCAAGTTCACATTATTAACGGTCAAACAATTTATCGACTAAACAAACAAGAACAATCCGTGGCCTATAATAAGAAATGATAATGAAAAAACTGAATGCCTATTGCCTACATTTATATTATTGACATGGCAATGTAAGGATGGCAACGGCAACATATAAATGCAAAATATTTGAAACTTCCGCTGACTTTGCAGCATTTATTTTCGCCATCAATCAGCTGCCCTTAAACGTGACCACATTCAGAATATAGAATGGATTCTTGTGGCTAATTGCTAAATGAGCCTCGCAAAGTAAGCAAATCTGCACTGTTTCACGAGCTGCAAGAGAGCAGAAATTATAAAGACATAATCATGTTTTACGTTGTCATTTTTGTACGGTAGAAAACACCTCAATTTTGTGGCAAAATGTATAACAATGCTATCAAAAATTAATTGTACTGTCGCCGGTCCTACCAATTAGTCTGGGCAACTGTTGCTGATCGGGAAAAGTAAATAGCGAGAGGTTTGGGTTGATGAGCATTGAAGGGCGAGGTTTCTGAAGGCCTTTGTTGCTGCCGAGGGACCGCCACTGGGTGAACGTGACTTTTTCCCCTTTTATACAGTAAAGGTTTGGCTGGTTATCATTTTCCTTGTCTTTTAATTTGTCATTAATCACCAAACGGCTATTTTTAGTGATCGTGTGTTCTCACTTTCACAAATTAGAAGCCAGTTGATTCTGTATGAATGAATGAATGAATGAATGAAACTGTATTTTCCTGAACATTTCAACATCAGTTTTCAACTGAAACATAACCAATGAACAAAATAAATTAAATGATAATAATGGTAATAAAAAAAAAACAAAACAATCGTCAAGCTCTGTCTTATGTTCAGAAAAAAAGAGTAGAGGGAAGCATAAGCTTTAAAATCCGTACCCCTTCATTCATTTAAAGTCTGGTGTACCCAGTCAATGTGGTCAATACTGAACAAACTTGGCTCCTTCCAACAGTTTCAATATAAGTCAAATAATATAACATGTTCTTTCATAATATGCTTAACCATAATATATAGAGCATATGGAGAGAGTTATATATAATTATGTAGTATAGTTTACAAAATGGTAGGTAATTAGTCAAAATAATATAATTACATGGTGTAATTAATAATAGGTCATCATTCTGTCTATATATTATACATACCCACATGTGTATATACAAAGCACATGTATATATGCTAATCCCTTTATAGTTACAGTATAAGATAAGAATATAATATTTGTCATTTCTTCATTTTTCCTTATATTTTTCTAATGTGTATATTTTAAGCTGCTTTTTAAATTGTGCAATATGCTTGCTTTCTTTTATGTTCTCGGGTAAGCTGTTCCACATCTTCACTCCGCAGACCGAAACGCATTGGTTGTCTAAATGACATCAGTTACAATTTTCCACTCTTGATACAATTAAAAAAAAAAAAAAACATTTGTTACATAGGGCGTTATGAAGATGGAACTGTTCAGGGCATGCATAACTATGTCACTTCAGAGGGCAATTTATCCGTATAAACCAGAATGGTGCAGTTTAGTAAAATTAATGCCTGGTTAAAATTCTGGATTGTAATTGTACTTGGAGCACTTAGCAGTATACGCAGGGGGACTAATACCTTGAAGGACTGCTCTCTTGGATGGAGAGCTGGTGACTGTGGAGGCCATTGTTTTACTCTGAGCTCATTGTCATGCTCATGGAACTGGTTGAAATGACTTGCACTTTGTGACATGGTGCGCTATCCTGCCGGAGGTAGCCCTTTGAAGATGCGTTGACTGCAGCCGTAAAGTGATGCTCACGCTCTGTGACAACACTTAGGTGGGCACACGGCATTCAAATGATGCTCAACTGACATTAAGAGACCTACGGTTTGTCAAGAATACATCCCTGATGCAGTTACATCTTCTCCACCTGCCTGAATCATGGACTTGAGGCAGGGTGCAAGGGACTGTTGTAATATGTGGATATTTTCATCTCTCTTGCCTTATTAACACAGCATTTTTGACCACTAGAGACCGTTATACGTGAACATCACGGGCGATTGGCAGTTTCATAGATGCTCCAACGCCCATTTTGGCACCAAAAATCAATAAATAGTCAATGTCACTTAGGTCAGATTTCTTCCCCAGTCTGATGTTCTGTGTAAACAGCCTCTTGACCATGTCGACATGATTTTATGCATTAAATTGCTGCCACAGGATGCAAGATCGACTAGTTCAATACTTTTCTGTTTGCATGAGGGAATGGGCAAACAATAGTGGCCACTATTAAAATATATTTACTTTTCTGAATGATTGGTGTCAGAATGAGCTGAGGTTTTCCCAGAAGAACACTTTCCCTCCAGCAGCATATCCGCTTCCCTCAGCGCATCTTGGTGCCATAGTCTCCCTAGCTAAAGCATGTACATGATGGAAGAGAAAGCAGGGCTGGTCGGACCAAGCAACATTCTCAGGTCTAATTTCCACACTCCCATGGGTGCTTTTGACGGTGGTCGGGGGTCAGAATGAGCTCGCTGACCCATCTGTGGCTGCAAAGATCCATATGCTTCAGGGTGCAGTGCAATGAGTGTTGCCCCTCCTTTATGTAAACAAACCTGATGTTAACAATGGGGTTGTGAACAGCTTATTCGATGCCACATTTTACTGGTGCGCAGCGGTTGCTCATTTCCGTTGGCATCTCATAATTTCAGTAATTAGGGTAATGCAGAGCATTGTTAATTGTGCACTCCAGCCGGCAAGTACATGTATATCATATAAAAATTCACTTGTAATCACCCACTTAAATTGATGAGTTCATGCATATTTAACATCTCTAGTGTGACTGCAGCTCATCCACTGGTCTTAATCAGACCGAGAGGGCTCTTCATGCGATCGTTTCACTTGGGAAATAGTAGCTGCATGTCTTGTATACTTACTTCTGGGGAGCATTATTCTTACTGGCCAATCATCCTTAGGACATCTCAACTATGAAAACAAATGTGTCAGGCCTCCGTCACGCATGGGCATAGAACTGGTTTTTAACAGTGCTCTCGCAAAATTCTTCTAATATTATTATTGACATAGCCCATCAAGTGCTGTTTGTCTGTGTCATGGTTTAGGCGTGCGTTTGTTGGGCCTTTCTTTGTTTTATTGTCCGGGATTATATCGAGTTTCTTTTCCATCGAATTCCTGGCCCAGCAGGCTGATTGAGCTGGGGCGGAGTTTTCAGGACTCTATATATACCGGTATATGGCCTGGGGTTCGCCACGCCTAGCGCTAGAGTGTCTGATTGTTTCTAGCACTTCAGCTGGAGAAAAATCCCTTGTCTGTTTTCCGAGTGATTTGTTATATTCTATTTATTGTTATTGTTGCTTCTTTTAGAAATTTTCCCTCTTCTCTCTTGTTGTTTTTTCTCTTGCACTGCTTCCGTGTTGCGGACATTTATTTGTCCTTGGAAGCGCAAGCTTTTATCGGAGGTGTGTACCTCTCAGTTCTTTCTCTCGCTGGTCGCGGCACCTGGTCTCCTATCGCCGCCCATCACAGTCTGATTGCGACTAGGTTTGCCATTAATTCAACTCCCAACAAGAGTACGTTTGAATCTGGCAGCGACAATATGCATTTGGTTGTAAGGGATTTAGCACTTCACATTTGACTGTGCAGATGACTTTCACCTCAAGTTTACTTCCTTTCCTGCGTATTGCTGACATTACTTACAGCTCAGTAGAATTAATGCCATTACATTATGTGCAAAAAGGTTTAGGTCAAGTGGAAGCACAAATTATAGAGCTTTGGCCTAGATCTTAAAAAGCAGAAGCTATGACAGCCCTTAAAATTCAGAAAAATGTATCATGTTAAATACAGCATTTCTCCATTTATCACAGATGCATCATTACAGCTGTGGGCTGGCAGAGTATTAACCATTTTTTGCCATGTACTTTACCAACATGATGTGATGTACCACCCCAAATCAGAAAAAAGTGATTTGTAAATTATCTTTGACCTGTATTTCAGTGAAAACAATAAAACAACACATTTTTTGACATTTCACCACATGAATTTTGTTGATTTATCAAAATAAGCACATTTCAATTTTGACTCTTGCAATTTATTTCAAAAAAAGTTTGGACATTAAAGTATATGCCACTTTGTAATGTTGCAATTCCTTTTCACAGTACATAATAAATGTTTGCGGACTGAAGTGTTTAAGTGCTTCAGGTTTAATTTGGTCCCATTCTTCTAGCAAACAAATTTGGAGGTGTGCAACAGTTCAAGGTCTCAGTTGCCACACTTTGCATTTGTAAATGGGCAGCAAATTCTCAATTGGGGACAGGTCAGGACTGCAGGCAGGCTAGTCCAGCACCAATACCCTGCTCATACGCAGCTCAGCCTCTCTAATGCATACAGAATGCGGTTTTACTGTTTCTTGTTGAAATACGCATGGTGTCCCTGAAAAGGATGTCTTGAAGGCAGCATATCAGGACCTTAGGATAACAGGGTTCTAGCTGACATTTTGGTCCAAATTGAGTTATCTATTGCACATAATTGGTAATAAATAGTTGTATCTAATGATTAAGTATAGGTATTAAATTCATTTGTTAAATTGGGTTGAGATCAGACGGACAAAGTTCCAATACCCTAAGTGTACACTGAGCTGCTAAACTTTGCAAGCAAATTCCTCAAAACTTTGTGAATTTTAGTTAGAACCCTGTAATTTTAAGGTCTTGATATGTCGCTCCAAAATCTTAGTGTGCGTTCCCCTTGCTAAGGGCACTAACACAATCTATGTTATGGCTTTTGGACTTATCACTGGAAGAGGTCTTTAAGGTCCTTTACTTATTTTCTCAGTGCTTCCCTTGGACACCTTTAACAAGAAGCTTCCTTTTGCACTTCTGCATTTTTACTGGCCTTTGTGGATCCTTTGTGGATGTAGCTACGTATTCGAAGTACTTGACAAAGGTTTACCACAGTAATCCTTAGCCCATGCGGTTTTATCACTTATGATAAATGACGGCTCTTGATGCAGTGCTGTTCAAGTGCTTGGAGAATCAGGGTGCTCGCCGTAGACTTGCGCCTCCTGCTGTTCATGCACAAAAATTCCCCTAGATTACTTGACTCTTTTAATTAGTATGTCATTATGCACTGTTAAGAGTGAAATATCCTAATTTCTTCCTATTGTTGTGTGAAGAACATTGTTTTTAAGCCTTCCAATGATTTTCTTAGGCATTTTAGGGAAAGATGGCGACCCTCAACACATAGTTGCTCCCGATGAACTGGGCCTTTTCCTGAATGCTACTTTTCTTCCAAATCATGATTAAACTCACCTGCTCACAGCCACTGTTTCAAATCACATCATTATTCTTTATTTTTATTATTTTTTTTACCTGATTACTATTCCTGAAGTGCCCCCATCCCAACTCTTTTGAAATTTCTTGCACGCCTGAATGGTATATTTACAAAAAAAAAATGAAATTGACAAGACAAAACATGAAATATTTTGTGTTAATACTGTCTGGAATTGAATACAAATCAAAGTGAATTTAGAAATCACTGCTGTTTTTTTTTTTTTGCAGTTTCCGTACTGTCTGAGTGGGGGTTGCATGTACTTGTAACATACTGCAACAACTGGGTAACAACTGTGTAGCGAATGTGTAATCCTGCAGAAATCTGAGAGATTCTTTTATGAAGATCTAAGTATTTTCTGAGGGTGATTTTTTCTTCCATTTTCACATAGTACATCTTAAGACTCCTTTGAGGTATTTTTGCCATTGAATGGCTGTCTTTGAAATGGAAATATTGGAGGACACAATATGGAATCGCATCTATTTAAGAGTGAGACTTGTGTATCCTTAGAAATTCCTGTGATGTAACTTTCCTGGGGTCTTTGCAAGTAGATTGAGGGCAATATGACATGACCAAACAAAGTTGTTTATTCCCCTCTTTGATTGAGTATTCAAATCATTGTATAGAGCTTTATACCTGTGTCAGTATGATTCCAACACATTTTTAACAAAGAAATAAAAAGAGGTTTACTGTAAAGCTTCATGGGATAACCTAGAAATTCAGCTTCAGTTTGTTACATTCATAATTATTTTAGTTTTTCAGGTGAAATTTTCATAAAAATTATCCTAAAATGAAAACAAAACATCTAGGTGTGACAAACAATGGACTGGGTCTGAGAAATTAAAGTAAACATTGTCAATTTATCCAATTAAGTGTATTCAGTGTCGACTGCCCAGGAATTGAACTCGATGTTGGGTTCATCCTTGAAATGTGTGTAAAAATCTGCATCTGAAAAGAAGTATAATGCATTTCTTTATTAATTAGGAACACTGGGACTTTATATGTCATTAGTAATAATAAATAACTACTGGCTAATGCTGATTTATTATGTACATTCACAGCCATGCACATAAAGGACTGTTCAATACTGTGAATAATGACGATAATTCAGTATTCTTCATGGCAGCAGCGATGCATAATTGTTTCGGAGGTGGGCTCATAAACCTGAGAATCTAGGTTTAAAATCCCAGAGGAGGGGCTGCTGGTGTAGCATGGCTTTTAACCTGACTGGCTTTAGTAAATAGTCAGCTTTATAAACAGATTGATTGTATGTGAAGGAATCAGAGCCATGGTAGTCTCAGCGGTTATGAGTGTTTGATATGTGTAAAGCAAACTATGTCCCCTGTAGATTTATTGCAGGCAGTAATCGTGCTCTCACAGGCCTACGCGCTGTGACCCTGAGTGATTTCCAGCAGCCTGCACAAACAGCATGGCCTGCGTCTCAGCCTTGATTGTTCTGCCCGTTTGATTGAAAGTTTAAGGCAAACAGAAAACTTGGAATGGGCCAAACCAAAAAGACCGCTCCACCTTGGCCATCTGACCTGGGCATACATCACTCCCCATCCTGACGCTCCTGCCTGAGGGCCTGCGTCGCCACAGCAACCTCTCTGGCGAAGTGGCTCTGGCTTTGTAGTGGCAGAACAGTGCTGGCTCACTGATGTCACACTGTGGGAGTTGGTGTGTGTTTGTATGTGTGTTTCTGTACTATCAGCAATGCCGTGCAATGTCTATCCAGTAGTTAGCTTTTTGGTATTGGTGGCTTTTAAAGGGCTCCAATCAAGAGCAGACTGGCTCATGTTGTTTTCATGATAAAACCACTCATTTTTCTCAGCATGTGACCATATGCAGAAACTGAATGTGGGCAACCTACACATCGCAGCCTCTAATGCCTGCGCTTCCCATTAACACGGCTGGATATTCTGAAGGCGAGCGCTGCTAAAGGGTTCGTTGGCAGTGCCTCCCCTGTACATTCTTGCTCGTAACAGTCCTTAATCAGCACACAACGCCGAACAAAAAGGTATAGGGGGTGAATTGTTGTCGATTTTTCATGTCAAAAGCAGAAGCAGGTCATTATATACGTGTATATTTGTGGCGCTGCTGTGGCTTTCATACACATTCCGAGTGGTACCAGGTCTTTGGTTCCTGCTTAGTATATCTTTAACCGCCAAAATTGAATCAGACGTAGACCCGGATCAATTCAAGGTCAGCCGTTATCAATGCGAGTTCAGCCCTCTGGAGTCTAATAAACACAAACTCACCACGTCGGTAAGATGTACGGCAGCAGGGGAGCCAGCTAGTCCCTCGTGCCCGATCCGCCCACGTTCTGCGGTAATTACTTTTTAGAGGTCAGCGTTCTGTTGTTGATGTAATTTGGACGAGGCCCATGCAGTATCTATGGCCAGAAAATCGACTGCGGAACAGGGGCACTAACCGGCGAGTGCTAGATGCCGATGGAGAGCGCGGGAGGGAGAGGGCATGCTGGGCCGTTATGCAAGGAAGGTGTTTGCGTCATTGCCCGTCGATGACTGTGCTTACCCACGTCACGCGTAATTGTGAGATCTGAAATCATACAGCGTCTTGCATAACCAAATGGCTTTGACAGCAATGGCAGTCATACTAATGACAAGAAATGTAATACATGGTAAAAATAAAAATAATAGAAGTGCTTCAAAAGGTGTAAACTCTAGTCTGCGGAATTTTCTGGGCTAAATTGGCTCTTACAGAATACTCAGAGTACACGCAATACCAATTAGACTCTATTAGTGTTGAATTTACGCAGAACATTTCACTGGTGTAGGCGCTTGTAATTATATCTCAACCCAGAAGTACATAATGATTTTGTACATAATTGGTTGTTATCGCCACTTACTAGTTCCTAACCAGCACATTTTTTCAGCTTCTGAGAATGTGCTCCTTAAGAGAACAAAATGTACCATCACAGTTGCTTTATTTCTGGTGTTTGTCTGTGTGTTTTTGGTGCGCAGATGCAAATAAATGATTCAGCTTCGGCAGTTGAGCCGACAGTAATGCGCGTTAGACTTCATAAAAGATAATTCCCACTTTTGCCTAGAGCTAGATAAAAGATAATTCCTTCTAATTCATACTATTTGTGAAAATGAAGTTTTATTTTTTTTGTGCATCTTTTGTGCTTTCAGCGAACAGCTCCGTTTCCTCGGATCCCGATACCATCACTGCCCTGTATGGAGAGATGATTGAAGTCCCTTGCAGTGTCGGAGCGAAGCTCTTGGATAACCCAATGCTCGTCAAATGGAAATACGTACGTTTCTTCTCATTAGCGTGTATTTCTTCTCTCTTTCTTTTTGTTTGGATTGAAGATCAGTACGTTTTCAAAATGATGGACTGGCAGGAAAGCCCAGGCAGTTGAGAAAAATGTACAACCTCTGCTGCTGGGTTTTGAATCGTTTAGGCTGTTCCAGAGGTTAGGGCAGCTACGGTCATTTTACTTTTACAAATCCATAGTGAATTGTGATGCCCATTATTTCATGTTATGGACAAGCAAGCTTTATATCCAACAAGTGAGCACCTGTGCTGCATGTTGCCGTGGGCAACACCTGTCAGCACACCAGCATTTTGCGAGTCTGCACTCGCTGGCAGTCCGCTGGCATCAGGATCATGTGCTGAATATTTCTCCTTCTTTTAATAGCAGATACAGATAAAGATATAAAGATGCCAAAAATAATTACTCTTTTTTACAAAGATGGTGGCATAGAAAGGCTGATACAGTGTTACATCATAAATAATAATATCTACATAAAGAAATAGAGATATCCATGTGGCCGAGGTATAAACATGAAGAAAGGTAAACTAACAAGCTTCATTACATGATAGATGCATTTTGTCAAACTAACCTGTAGATGTTTATTATTAGCCTGAAACAATTCTTTAAATTTCAACATAGTTGGATGTTTATAATAGTAACTTAGTAAATACAACCGACAAATGTGTTTATATGCTGGACAGACTAAAAGAACATGAAATTCATCTTCCATGTCAACAGAGATGCTGAGCAAATTCTAATCTATACTGGGACCATCTTCCCATCTCAATCATCAAAGTATGAGAGCTTAACCTTAATCTAGTGAGCGCTATCCAATATTTCTTGACAGAAACAGTTTTGGTGTAGACAATTTTTATAACTAAATACAAGCTTGTATCCTTTAAACAATGTAGATTATTTGTCCACATTTGATTGTAAATATCATGTAATCTTTGCTTAAATACACGTAAAAAAGCAGATTTGTTTTAATAGCTGATCCTCACAGGAGGCATTCCTCTTAGCACCCCCACCTAAGCAGTGCTCTGGCGTACCTCCTGTGAGGCTGTACTCCTGAGCACTGGCAGGCTAACAGATGTGCTAGCGGCAGGTTGTCCTCGGGCGGTGTGTGTGCTGAGTGGCCAGGTGCGGCACCTGCTCAGCTTGTCTCTAAACTCCTCATGCAGACAACCCCCAGCGGTTCAGGCGATATTCTGACCAAAGACCGGGATATAAAGGATGTCATAATGATGGCGACCAACAGTTACAAGGACCGGGCGAGCCTCGCCCCCAACGCGAGCCTTCTGATTGCCGACGCCAGCCTGGAGGACGAAGGGAGTTTCACCTGTATGGTGGCGACCAAGGGGGACATTAAGGAGATCTCGGTTACCGTGAAAGTTCAAAGTGAGTAATGACATTGTAAATGACGCTGTACCCGGAATGACAACACACTCCTGATGTTTCGCACCCGCCTCTTAACGTCAAAACTGCTATGGCGAAGCGTTGCTTAGGATCAGATCCTTTCGAAGAGATCAGTGGTGGGCTATTGTGTTGATTAAATTCGATGCTTAACTACGAGGCAAACAAAATGAATACGTGACTGCTCACTCTTTTGATCGTTCGGTGATTTAACCGGCAAGGGATCACCGAAAGTTCTTGAAATGAATTTTCCCTGGCGTCGGCTGGCTCAGCTTTCGAATAGGTTAAAACTCTGCTGCAGAGGGTATGTTTTTTGCCATCAAAGGAGAAATGTATATGTTCTCATTGAATTAACTGCAGTTTGCAGAGGACGTGCCGCACAGGTTGAAAAGTTTAATCCCTGCCCCGCCGTCTGCTTGATCATGTGCATACAAGCTTAAATGGATGATCATACCGCTTCCTATTTAATTGTGTTGATAGATGCTGGAATAGATTTCAGTGAAAGTACCAGAGTTGTTCTTAGTGCTTACCTGACAAAAACACTATTGATTCGATCGCATTGTTTTCCTTCATTCTCTAGAGAGGCCGTCTGCACCACAGATCAAGGATTGGATCAGCCAAGTACAAAATGGGAAACTGACCAAGGTGAGTTGAAATGTTTTAATTACAGTTTGGTTATACTGTGTCAGTTTACAAATCATTGGTTCCCTCTCTTGGAATTATGACAACCGGACTGGAAAGAACCATTTTGCTGGTTTTTATTATGTTCTGTGATTTTCACTCAGTGGTTCTTTTTTGTCAATGTACGTATAACAGTGAATACATTATTTAATCCCATAAAGTTTTTCATGTGGAAGAAAAGAATATTTTCCGTGATATCTCATTATGGCTGCCGGAGAGAGTACATGTAATGCATACTCAAATAATCCAATTAGAGTCATCTCACCTCTGGCAAATACAAGAATCTTCAGCCCCCAGAAAGGAGATTTGAATTATATTGAAGAGGACGGTAATGATGAGCAGGTAGCTTTTGGAGAATTACATCAGAGGTGTGGAATTTTAATCATCATTCGCTGAAGGAGAAATATATTAATCAACGCTGTCTCTTTCATGCAGATCAGAATGTAGCACCGTATTAAAATCAAAAGCTCATATTCCCTTCTCTTCTTCATGTTGACGGGAGGTTTTTTTCCCCTGTTCACCAGGTTGCTTTCTTGTTGTCATTTTTCATGTCACGACGACAAGCCCAGCTCTGATAGGAGGACATTAACTAGCAGCTGGTGGGGGTGAAGGTGGAGGGAGCGGGGGTGAAGGTGGAGTGCGGGTACTTTCAAAGTGCCACTATTGGTTTTGGAGTGGAGATGGCTTCTCAGGCTACGGCCTTTGATGTTGGCTCCGCCGCACTGACTTTACTGCAGCATAAGCTCCTTGCCGTTCGCGGAAATTCGCAGGCGTTTTGTACTTGAATTGAAGGAGTAGACATGCACGGTATCCGTCCGGAACTCCTTATGGGAGGCTTTGTGGTAGCCCGGGTTGTCATATTGTGTTTGGGAGTTGCATTGCTGCTCGACTCTCTCGGGGGCGTAGCGCGTTGCCCGATTCAGGTTGTGGAGTCAGTCAGGTTTGTCCTCACTCATTTCTGGGCAAGCACTGGCTTTTACTGCACACACTTGGCACCGCAGTCGATGAATTGGCTTTCACCCGGAGTCGAACGTGCTGGTACCGGGCACACTTTGAAGTTTCCTTCACACGCTGGACTTCTCAGAAGTCCTCATCGCCCCCACCGCCTTTCCATGGCTCATCTCTGCGAATGCAGTTTCAGCTCCTCCTGTAATGGACTTTTTGAAGATCCATTTTTCTTTGTTGCCAGAGTGTTTGTCTCTTGCTCTGCTGACTAAGGTTAGCTTGGCCCTGAGCTGGCGTTGCATGTAATGAGTGACGGATCTGTTGCCATTCGCTGAAGGGAACGAAGACTATGATGTGTGATGGCAGTATGGTGATTTTATACAGGCTCTGCCCAGCAGATTGTGGCAATTGTCCTTCAGCCTTCTCTGAGAGGCTAATAGAAGTGTGCTTGCAAACCAGCTAATCTATTCACCAGTGACGCTCACTTTGAAAACTTTCAGTTACCCTGCATAAATGACGCTGCAGATAATGTTGAATTGCATCTGTGTATTTAAATTTGATTCCCCCTCCCCCTCATAAGGTGTCAACAGTGATCCGTGTAGCATGGTTTGTGAAAAAATGAAAATGTCACAGAAAAATTCCACCACTGCCATAGAATCAATGAGTTACTGAAATGTACATTGCTGTACAATAATGGAATTCATAAGTACTGCCGTGAACTTAATATGCCCTCGCTTCTGAAATTGCATACCTTATTGTCTGAAAAATAGCTTTCATGATATTATTCTAGCAACTGACTCAGTGTATTGTAATACATTCCAGTGATTGTCTCTTCACCCTGAACTACACTGGTGGAAATGTGAAATGATGGATGGATGGATGGATGGTGGATGGATGGATGGATGGATGGATGGATGGATGTTTTTCCTACTTTTATTTTTTTAATATGAGCAAAACTGACTCACATATAACACTGTTGCTGGTATCAAGTCGAGTCGTCAAATTTTACAAGAATGATGGTGTTCCTGCCCAAGGTTGAAAGATGGTGCACTTCTCTTCCAGCTCGGAGAGTGTACTACTGAAGATGCTCACCCTCCAGCTGAAGTCACATGGTCCAAGAATGGCGTTCCATTGGTTAACGATGACAAAAGTAAGTTGGCTTGTCACATGATCGTGGTCCCTGTGACAACTCTACTCTTTCAGAAATGTAGTGTACATGTTTAAATAAAATGTACTCCAAAAATGTCCCAGCACTTCACATTGTTTGGGAGAAAACACAAATTTGTAAGCGTAGTTCCTTTAAGGGCGAGAAGGGTTGTGCTTTTAAATGTTTAATGCATTGTGTTTAAAATTCAATTAATAGGTTATCCATTTTACTATGTGATCAATATTGGGTTTTATCTTTATGTAATAGGATTCCATTTTCATTGAATGCCTGATGACATTTTGCTTAATAATGACCATTGATTCAGTTTCATATAAGCTGAGCTCTGAAAGTATGAGGTTTCCACTGTAATTGAAGGAAAATAATGTTTGCTTTCGGTTATGGTCGGTTTCATTATAGAGCACTCTGCGCGGTGCCACTTGCTGGACTAATAATTTTATTTCCAGAGCCAACTTAGGATAAAATTCACGATGGCACAACAAATTTCGTCTGGTTCGCAGCCAATAAAGTGGATTCCTGCAGGTGTATTATTGATTTTGGTGTAATTTTTCTCTCTCCTGAATCCCCTATCAGATGCTCAAATGTTTCAGCCGTGTAATCAATTGTCATTTAATCTGCGGTCGCCCTTTAATTCCATTTACGTGGAATGCCGCTGCACATTTACGCCGCGGCCTGAGGTGTCGGTATTTTTTCCTGTTGTGCAGCTGTCGTGATCGTTATCGAGAACATTAAGGACCCGGCCACCGGCCTCACCAGCACCACTTCCACGCTGGAGTACGCCACGGTGAAGGCCGACTCGGACGCGAAGTTCGTCTGCACTGTGAAGCACAGCGTGGGGCCCGAGCAGTCCACCGACCCCATGACCTTCGTCATTCGCTGTGAGTTGGACGCGCGAGAGCGCCCCCTGGGAGGTTTCGCCAGCTGTTCTCACTGCAGGAGGGAGGGAGAGAGAGGGAGATGGAGAGGGGGGGAGTGTAAAGGAGTGAAAGAATGAGGAGATTAAGAGAGAAAGAGAGGGAGAGAGATTAAGAGAGAGAGATGGCCTCCTGTAGATTGGAAACTGAAGTCAGATATTGACTCAGCGCTTGAAGAGAGTTCTCTCCCTCGAAGGCAACGACAGTGTCTCGGCAGGGAGATTGATGACTGTTTTGTTTCCAGCGAGGCGGAATTCTGCACTTTCACAGCTCTTATCCAGATGTGTCCTGGCAGGGTGACTTATAATTCAGCCCGAAGACGCCATCAAAGTGCAATGAACGCCCTCGTGTGTCCGTGTGTGTGTGCCCCTGTATATTTTTATACATATGTGTGCTGGTATCTTCGCGTGTGTGTTTATCTTGTGGGCTTTCTGGGTAATATTCTGCTCAGCAGCTCTTCCGCACTCACCGCCTCCATCTTATGCCCTGTAGACCCTACGGAGAAGTTGGAGCTTCAGGTGGTCTCCAAGGAGCCAATCAAAGAGGGTGACAACGTGACGCTGAAGTGTAGCGCTGATGGAAACCCACCCCCCACCGGCTTCAATTTCTTCCTGAAGGCAAGGACTCCCTCCACCTCTAGCCCTCAAGGCCTGTTGTGCAGTTGGTTTGCTATCGATTTAGTACAGTTTAGTAAAAAGTACAGACCCTCCGGGTGATTATCCTCTACAGATCAATGGGATTTTAAGGAGCTTCGCAGAAAAACCATAAAAGCCCCTAAGTAACCTCACCTTATAACGTATAATTACTCCACATCGGTTCCCATTTACTTCACCTAATTAGCAAATAAACATTCGCTCAGCTGCTTGGACAAATTGTTAAACTGACTGACTGAAAGAATGGATGAATGATTTGTTTTTAGCCTGTATTATTGTTCATTGCATCACAAAGTTAACTGGAATTTAATTATTCAAATTAACAATGTTTTGATTTTGAATTCATGTAGCTCATAAAAAAGGCACATATTTTTGAGGGAGGCATGTAACTGACACCCTTTTTGAGCCGATGTTGAGGGGGGTTTGATTTGCCTGAAGATGTTTCCCATTTTAAATGGATTCTTTTTAACCGGCGCCATTTTGGATAGTTCAGTAACCATCTTTAAACAAATTACTCAAATTCGAAAATGGGAGATGGATTTCCGAGAAAGTTTTGGATCAATTAATCATTTGGATTACTGCCATTACAATATTCCCTGCATTATGCTGTATGTGCAACGCAAATTTAGCCTATCAGTGATTATCAATGATTTCTAAATCATTATAAACTTTTAAATCAGTTTCGATTATTATCTTATCTCTACCTCGACGGGAGGGGGGTCGTATTATTTTTGTCTGGTATCGCGTTTGCATCCGCGTCCTCGTCCGCATTCCGACTATTTATGGACTACAACTCAGAAACCGCTTGATATATTGCCATGAACCTTTTCACACATTTTCATCAGGTCGTGCAGATGTGCCTTTTGATATTATGAGGTGATTAACTTTTCTAGTTTCTTCCTCAGTGTGTGTGGACATTAGTGAATGGGGTGGGGGGAGACATTTGTTTTGTTTACCTTTAAACAATCTCTGGTCCAGTAATTAATTGTTTTATTGTCAATCAGGAGAACTTAAACGGGAACAGCTTGAGGGTAATTACGCGTTAAAAGGTGAAGGGCTTTTACACCTCCGACAGCACAACACCAAAAATGCAGACAGGCTAGCATTACCTCTAGGAGGAGAAGGGGTTGAAGAGGTTAAAATATGAACAGATTCTCTTCATCTTTATTTTACACAGATTAATTCGTTAAGGGCACGATAAGTTCAGCGTGTAGCGCACGCAGAGCCATGATGATTTAATGATCAGTCAACCCAACCGGCTCTGATACAGAGAAACAGCGGCTGTACACATCAAACTGAGGTTTAGTTCGAGAGCTGCAGCCCGAGGCTGAGCTGAGTGCCCCTGGTGTGGATTATACTACCCAAGGGCGCTCTTCTGCGTAATGCAGCTTAAGGCCTGGCTCAATATTCTGCTTCATTTTATCCCCGTCTCTTTCCTTACCCTCCTCCTGGCTCCAGGACAAGAAAGAGACCGTGATGAACTCCGACACCTACACCTTGGCCGACGTGACGCGCGACAGCTCAGGCGAATACAAGTGCTCCCTTCACGACGATGACAGCATGGAGCACGCCAAGAACATCACAGTTCACTGTGAGTCAGCGGCGCATGTTCCACGAACGAAAAAACATCATCGCCCGCGATGAACAGAGAGGCGGCCTGTCTGTAAACCTGTTTAAATGCTTTGGACCTTTATGCCGTGCTTATTAAGCTGCAGGAGTGACTAATTAAATGTATCTAAGCGGATTAGGGGTGAGTGAAATTACTGTGGGCAGTGAGGAAAAAGTCTCATTAGAATTTTTGGCCATTTTCTGGAAGGGTCTAGGAACAAAAGGATAGGCAGAATTTTTTAGTCCATCGTTAATTATGGCTTCCTGAGCGCGCGTGTGTATGTGTGTGTGTGTCTGTGTGTGTGCGCGTGTGTGTGTGTGTGTGTGTTTATGTGTCTTGATGGTGAAAGAGGGTAAGAAAAAAGCAGTGTAAATCATGCAGCGGCACACCGTGAAATTGGACGGAGGTTTGGGGGCGACGCTCAAACTGCGAGTGGGAAAACAATGGCTTTGTCGGGAGAGAGGCACGGGGGGATGTGTCAGCGCGGAGTCGCAAAGTCACCCGCGTGCAGTGGAGAATTCCTCTCCTCGGAAAGCAAAGTGTTTTAATGGATTTGATAAGCGCGACAAATGAGCGAGTGGCAGTCGCCTGCACCGGGCTGATAGGGCCTTTTTTGGCACGGCTGAACAGTCCGTTTCTTCTGCGCCGCTCCCCTCTGCAGTCCTGGACATCAGCCTGGAGCCCTCGGGGGAGATCGTGAAGAACCTCGGAGAAAATCTGACCGTGACGGTGCAGCAGAACAGCTCTGGAGAAGTCCAGCTTTCATGGACTAAGGTAACTGTGGAAGGGTCTGGAATGTGTCTCGGTGATAGAGAAGGGCTACAGAGATAGAAATCGACAGAAAAGAACGATTCTGTCAACATAATGACAAAGTGTCGCCATCACTGCAAAAACCAAAAATAAGTCAGTCTCCACCCGTTATTCAGTCTTATATCAAGACTCGAGAATGATGCGTCACATTTTTGCTAAATAAAAAAAGGAGTATTGCTAATGAAGTGTGGCTGGCTATGAGGTTGAACTCAACATTTGCCAACCAGATGAGAACATTTGAAGACTTTGTTTCCAAAACGCAGCATATCCATTTCACCCATTTTGAGTAAATCAGCCATTTCTGTGTCGGCACCAATTGTATTTTATTGAAAAAACACAATCTTTGACCATGAAAAAATAGATCTTATAGCATGAATGTCTAAAAATGGATTTTTGCACCAGGTATGAGTAGCACAGGGCAGTCACTGTATGGTATTATCTCAATTTTTGTAATTTTGGCACTTATTGGGTTTTAGGAACAAACTCTTCATTTGTCTTTAAACAAGCTACTATTTTGTTCTTGATAGAAAAAAAAAGATTTTCAGTCCCTTGATAAAAGTCAGGACGACTTTTTTTGCCGTGAAGACCCCAGTCTGTCATGTGACACCTGATGTGCTGGGCTTTTGTTGCAGGATAATGGTACACTGAAGAAACAGCCCACGTTTGACGACCTGAAGTACAGCGATGCTGGTGTTTATGCGTGCGAGTTCTCCGCGGCCGGGATTAAACAGAGCAGGTCCTTCCAGCTGGTTGTACAAGGTACGCTGCCCTCATGTTTTTCCGATAAGGGCTCGGGGGTATCGACAGGCTTTGTTTTATTTACCCACCTCAGAGGCAATGTGGAGCTTCACTATACACAGGCCATGCCAGGTTCAAGGGCGTTTTAGGGATTGTTGTATCACGTTCAGCTCGACTAGCCAATGTGGAGCTCTATCCTTGGTCAAATATGCTGCCCTGTTCTGACAATATGTATGCTCTCTTGAAAAACATACTGATAAATGTACTTAATATCTATTTGTTTTGTGTTGTTTAAGAAAAAAAGACAAGCATATATGCACTATATCCAAGAAAATGTTTTTGTCCAAACAATTATGAAGGTCATATGGTTAGTCCTAGTATCTAGCAAGTATGTACATCGTTATTTCTTTAAGTTGTGCAATATATTGCAATATAATATTTAACCATCCTATTATGTTCAAATAAACTAACATTTTTCTGTTTCTGGTCAATTTGACTCCCACGGCATGAATCTACGGAAAATTAGTGTTACTGAAAGTGACAAGTGTTACCCAAGTTTTCTTCTCAGCTACTACAGGCATTTCTACTGACAAACTTAATTGCCCCGTAAATAAAACATCCAGCCTTAACACATTAAGGATTCATTTTGCATGACGATTGCAGAATGAATGAGAAATGAATGCGCACGTGCTCTCAGTAATACTCAACCTGACAAAAACACGGTCAAAATAATGGTTTAATATAACAATAGAACCCAACAACACCAGTGCATACAACATGTTTACTGGGCATAAAATTATATTTATGAGTTATGAGTTTATGAGTTAAGTGTGGAAAAAACTGGAAAAAGTAAGGTGAACCATGTTTTTAGAGACTGTAAACTATAAATCGGGTTCATTTGACCACAAACATAGTAGGAGGGTTGAATATGGAAAATTGAAATGTTTTGAATGTCTTAATTCAGTGGTGATATACTTGCCTGACTCCGCCAGTACTTCCGCTTAATTTCATTTCGCTTCACTACTCCCTCTGATCAGTCAGAACTCTGCTTGGTTTACCGTGGCAGAAAATATGCCGGACCAACCAACGAACAGAAAGCATGGCCGCGATTCACGATGTAGCTGCTGCACCGAGTTTGAAATTGTAGTCTCCAAAATCAGCAATGGTTATGGACATAGATGCAAGGGAAGCCATTCGCTCTATCGTGGGGAAAATCAGCTACTTTTAGCCACAACAAGATGAAAGTTTGGTTTGTGTTTTGAATGGAAATTATGTTGTAGTGCTACTCTCTACATGTTTCTAGAAAAGTTGTCATATCTACAGTACTTAATATCCATCACGAAACATGAAATAGGCACCCTGTTCATCTCTGTGAGAGACAGCCGAACCGCATCAGCTAGCTTGTAGCTTCTAGTGTTACATTGCCTGCGAATTTCACTCTACGTAAGTTAGCAGCAAACTTTTTAAAAGCCGTGTCTTACAGCATTGTTCATGTCATATAGACCTATTCGCTGTCTCAGTGTTATGTTGTCATTCTAAGAGCCGAACTATGTTACCATGAAGTTAGATGGCGAGCTTGGTATGATGTCAGTGCAAGTATTTGGTTAACGGTTCAGTTTTCGTGTCAACGCAGATTTCGTCCTAATGTAAATAATGCGTTATTCTCACTGATTCTGCTGTTGGTTTCGGTCTCTTACGTTTTTTTTTTTAACAGCAGCATTATCGGCAGGAGAAACGATAGCTCAACAGTTTGTTTCTTGTGAGGAGAACAGACAGGGCACCTTTGGTTCTTTTAAGTGAATGAGCGAAGGCTAAAATGAGGTAGATGGGCATATGTATGGGTACAGTATTAACTTTAATGTACTGATCAGTTTGTTTTCACTGCATTCCTGGTATGAAGGACTGTATTTACAGCAGAAGCACTAGGCGGCTGAGCCGGCGCATAACATACGTCATCACCAAACATTAGTGATTAGTTTACGGGTACACCAATGATTTTAAACTTCAGACAAGCGCCCACCCACCAGGAAGTAAAGACTTCTCAATCACGACTGTCCAGACTCTGTGTACGAAGCAAAGCGACGAAGCAAAGTCTGGTTTTACCAGGCTAATGATATACGCTCTGGGCTCCAGTTTTACATTTGTAATTTAACAAATCATGCGTTTAGAATGCAAATTTTCTGGTTTTATTCAGCAGCATTTTAGTACATTTTGGTTCCTTCGTAGACAAATTGCAGAACTTCTCATCTGTATTCCCCCACTTGATTTTATACGAATATTTTTATTTATTTATTTATTTCTTGAAGCTATTAGCAGTGTGAAACGGCTATACTGTGGGAGTCACTCTGTTGACTAGTCCCTCTCTCTCCACAGGCAAGCCCTTAATCGTGAGAGTCACCGAATCGCGTGGTGAGGACGGCGAAACGAAGGTCCTGACGTGCGAAGCAGAAGGGGCCCCAAAGCCCTTGGTGCAGTGGAGCATCAACTACACTGAGGTAAGTGTGCCGCCACTGCTGATATTGATATAGACTTGAGCCGGGAGCCATACCACTGCTCCATCTGCATCAGATATGTGGCTGAAGTTAAGCAGGTGTGGGCTAGGTCAGCACATGGATGGGAGACCACCTGGGAAAACTAACCCTTTCAGTGCTGTAAGATTTCCAAGTCTGATGCTGTTTGAAAACCTATCATGTGGCTCCACAAGGGGAGCTCTTTTAAACAAGGCGCCACATGATAGGTTTTCAACAGCTCAGAATAACTACATTTTTAATTGCTTGAAAATGTATTTGGCGCTCAAAGGGTTGAGTTGCGGCTGGAAGAGGTGTTGGTGGGCCAGAGGGTTGCGATCTTCCCTCTGGTGGAATAATCCCCAATGCCCCAGTGCAGTGATGGGGAAATTATACTGAAGGAGATGCCGTCTTTCGGATAAGACGATACACTGAGGTCCTGACCCGCTGTGGTCATTAAAGATCCTATTACACTCTTCAACAAGAGTACCTCCCTGTTGTCATGGCGAAATTCCCAACCTGGCTCTTTCAACCTGCTACCTAATCATCCCCTGATCTAATAGGAGCGATCTGATATAGCGCAAAACTGTCATAAATCGGGAGATGAGTTGAAGGAAGGGGATTTTTTTGTCGACATCTGCACTTCCGGCAATAAGACCAGCTTCGCAGTCGAATACACAGACATGAATTTGAAAATACCGCAAAATTCAAATAAACGCTACATTCTAGTCAAATCCGGAGTTCACGTCCTGGAACTAAACGCTGTAAATCGCCATTATATTAGTTAGCGTTCGACCAGGCGACCACGATAGGAACGGAAGTTCACTCGTCGACATTTTGACCGTTGAGCCGTCATTATCGGCAAGCGTATCCGCCTTGCGATGTGCCGTATCGTATATCGGATCGCTCCTTTTGGCTGTGCAGTTTGTCCCTGTCCACTTCTACCCCCCAGGGCTCCTTGGAGAAAGATTTCAATGTCAAGGGGACTTGCCTGGTTACATAAAATAAGTAAAAACAGTCCGTGCTTTGGCGTTAGCAGTGGAGCATCACTGTTACCGCCTTAAGAACACCACAACTGCTAATGCCCCCTGCACAGGAGCCCAGAGTGGAGTATCAATGGCAGCTTGAGAACGTTGCCACCATTAGCGCTAATGTTAACGTTCCCTATGGAGGAGCCCGTTTGGAATCGAGACGGCTAATGCTAATGCTTACCATGGACCCTGAGCTGGCCCTCAGCCGCACCCTCACACCCGTCGCCTCAAGTCCCTCCAGCAGCCCTTAAAGAGCGCCTCACCTCCGCGCCTCCGTCTGGGCCTTTATTTTTTACGAGCTGCTGGGACAGCCAGGTAGTTCTGCAGCTTTGTCTTCCTTTCCTCACCCATTACCGGAGCAGTCCAGGCTGGCCTGAAAGGCGGCGAGCGGATCTGAGGACGTACATCAAAAACGGAGCCGCGCGATTCTATCTCCCCGCCACCTCTCTCTGTCATTATTCACGGAGAGAACATTTCCTTTCACAGCCGCCACAAAATTACCCGCCGCATCACCTGCTAAAAATATATCCTACCCAGCTCTCCTCTGCACCTCGTCTATGATGCTGGTGCTTTCTGTCGAGGATAACAGAATGTAGCTGAGCACGGCCATCACTTTTAAGCCTCAATATATAATATATATATATATATATTTTTTTTTTTTTTTTTCACTTTTAAGAGTTATTCATCCATCAAAATCTGCCAGATGACAACTTTCCAGACAGTTTGCATTGTGAAAAGGCTCGTTTGCCTCTCTCACTGCCCCCTGGGTCAGACTGTGCCGCTTTTATTCTTTTCCAAATCACCCAGGCCATGGGGGGGCTGGTGGACGCATGCTCAGACAGAGACTCACCCGCTGGCCGAGACGGCGGGCAGACGGCACAAAGCGCCTCCTCTGTGCATGCGACAAGAACGCGAGTGTGTGTGTGTGTGTGTGTGTGAGTTTTTATGTGTGAGCTTGTTAAACCCCTGAGAGACGTGTCGGGGAACAGTATGTCTCGGTTCTGACGGCCGTTACTCTGCCAGACTGCTGCCCACTCACACAGCCCCTCGAGATCGCATAACAACCCCCCCCCCCCCCCCAGTTCAAACCCCCCACCCCTTTACTTTCGAGAGAAGATAGCTTTTTAGATGGTCTTCTCTGGAAATTAGTGTGGTTGAGTTGGTCTCCTGACTTGTGTCGAGACTTCCTGTCATAATTTTGCTAAGAATTTTTGTGGACTGGAAACAGTCTTGATTCTTGATTTTTGCGCGCAAAACCCCCACCTAACACAGGTGTTTCAAAACTCTCAGAGAAAAAAAATGGTTCCGTGACTTTGGCAAGCAACCGCTGTGTAATTTGTTGCTATCAGTAATTGGCATGCAAGTCATGCCAATTGGAGACTCTGAATCGTGAGTGAGTGTTCTGTGAACCCTGCAATGATTTGGAGAATTGCCCAGGGTGTGTTTCTACTCTTGGCTCACTGTACGCAGTGATTGGCTCCAGCCCTACTGCAGCCTGATCCCAGAATGAGCAGATAATGAATGGATGGACCTCTGGGTCCCGGCCCAATTATGAATGTCCATTACAAAACAGCACAGGTCACTTCAGAGAACCTGACTGACCATCAGGGGTTGCTTGATAGCAGTGCATACGAGCCTCTGTCGAACCGAGCCTTCCCTAACTGTGGATGAAGCAATCACCTATTGTACTTCGACCTGTTTTACTACTAGACACAGTCTCAGCAGAGGCATCGTCTAAATTTTGAGATCCACAAGCTCTGCCATATACGAGAGTAGTTCTTCAACAAAACGCTCCATTCAACATTTGTATCAGCTGCGCATGGGAGTATTTACAATTATGAGTATTCTCGTCAGTTGTATGCATGCCTGCTTGTAAGGCAGAACATTCACAATCAGCAAATGCTAAAGACGTATATTCATGCTGATGGCACCATAGTTATTGATGTTCGTCCAGACATTGTATTGTGGAAATGATTGAAGATTGCACCCCCATTGCGTTTAATAAATGAGTTTGTAATTGTGTTCCAAGTCGGTAATTCTGCGCAATAACTCTCACGGTTCGCAGTCAGGCTTGTTGTTGTTTATGTGCGTACTTTATCGAGCACTAGAGATTTTACCCAGAGGCAATACTTCGCAAGTGCTTTAGGTGTGATGGACCGGTGCGATGGCAGCCTTGTTTATGGGTTGTATAATACAGTGGCAGATGTCCTGCACCACCCCCTAGTGGTTACATTTAAGAGACCCTCTTCATATTTTTGGATGAATGAATGAAAGAATGGACAGAATGGATAGAGAAAGAAAGTTACTTCGTTCTCTTAACTTCTGGAACTGCCGCTGATCAGCAATAGCGACTCGATGGCACTTCATCAGATTGCCTTTACACCCAGCATATAACTGTAGACCACTGAGCGGGCCTATGTGTTAATTAATTATAGCTTTCAAATATCTCACTGTTCTATTTGAAAAGTATTGCTGTAATTCAGTAATAACATCAATGCTTGTTAATTTTTTTTTTGAAGTTCCGCCTCTCCAGTTTTCGACACTCTGGCATTATTTTCCTCTGCAGGAAGAGATCTCCTACGAAAATGGCAAGCTCACTCACAGAATTACCGTGGAACCCAAGATAAACCTCAATGTGTCCTGTATGGTGACCAACAATCTGGGGACGGCCGCCAAGACATTAGCCGTGTCGCCTGGTGAGTTGTGGAGCCTGTCTTGCCTTTCCCTCTCTCTTTCTCTCGTCCTTCCTGGCATCTATCCAATACTAACAGGTGACTCATGACCTCCCCATCTTTAGCATCTTTGGTTAGCTGAGGTCTGGGAGTGTCTTGGCGCTCTGAGTGTAATGGTATTCATTACAAAGAGGTAGCGCAAGACCAGCTAGCCACAGGGCACTAAGCTAACACGCTAATCACTGTGTCTTCCAACACTTGGGTCGAATAACATCCGCCGGCGCTAACGGTCTTGTTTGCTCTAAATACGCTGTGTACCTGCTTCCAGCCTTTCTTGCTAGTGATTAGCAGGTGGAGAAGAGACAAGCAGATATCGATTGAGAGCCGATCGATGCGCAGATGCGCAGAAAGAAAGAGTTGGATGAGCGGCAACTGCTTATGCTAGTCTTCCACATTTACTAACACCTCTCCTTTCCTTCTGGAGCTGGAGACTCCATTTTCTCACAATGTTGGACACTTCTTAATTCATCCAGCCTTTTGGTCTGCCTTTACTCTCTCTCCTAACTCCTTAGTGAAGAAACCTCTCAAATAAAGAGCATCCTACTTACCAACACTTAAAACGTAGCATAGTTGTGTTGATTTCTAAAAGTGCTTGAGGGTACGTCAAACTGTCTTGCCTGTTTGAGAATAGGGACACTTCCTGCCTCCCCACGCCCTTCAGAACGGTGGGATTACCACCCCTGAAAAGATACTGAACACAGTTTTCATTTCTTTGACACAAGTTAATCTTATTTTATCTGATTTCAGTAATTGTGGAGGAGGAAAACAAAGGTGAAGGTAAGAGTTTTTGTGATTTATTTTTCCCCACGTCCTTTTGCGGAACGGCTGTTCAATTTGAGTGTAACTCGGAGAACAGAGAGCGCTGTGATCTCAATGGGAAGGTCTGGGAAGCCGTGCGAAATGTAACTGTAGTCACATATTATGCTGCTAGCCTGTCCCGGCCATTCTGGAGTTATGGAATGTGACCTGACATCATAAATACTCAGAATTGTTGTGGGGCGCATGGGATGTGACCTGCTGTAATAAATACTGAGGCAGTTGTGGAGAACATTAGACATGACCTTCTTATTGTAAGTACAGCCCAAGGCTGGCCAAGCATGTTCCTGAAGATCTATAGTCCCGAACGCTGTTATTTATACCCCCAATTTTGCACATCTGCTTCAATAGCTTGTGGAGATGTGTTGCTTCTGAATGAGCTATATTTAGCTACTGTTTGTATGAAAATCCTTGGAATGGTAGTTCTCGGGTCCTTCATATTGTAAGTGTGACCCAAGGCCACTCAACCCTGCAAATTTTAAGTTTTAATCCTACTTTTGTATGCCTAATTCAGCAGATAAGCAGCGTGATGCGTATCTGTTGAATGAAATATGTTTTGTTAGCGTCGGAGTTAAAATGCTTGGCATGTCTAGACGCTTGATGTTCCCTCATAAGTGCTCAGTCAGCTGTGCATCCAGGTGTCTCTCCGTTTTAGCGATAGCAAGGCAGGCAGTTTTTGATGTGACCCGCTGACATGAGAGAGAACTCGTCATGAAGATATTTGGTGTGACCACCATAAATATTGCCGGATATTCTGTGAACACCATAATTCTCTGAGCAGTTACACATTTACTCTGTTCTCCAGTACTTTGAGTGTGAAATGACACAGCGATAATAATGAGGTTGAAGTGCAGACCGTCAACTTCAATCTGAGGATGACTTAATTTATATTGGCTGCACTGTTAAGAAATGGCGACACCTTTTGTACAAGGTTCCCCCCCCCTAATTTTTGGCAAAAATATTGAAACAAACAGTTTAACTTAACAGGATAATCATTTTTATATCGGCAGAACCTTGTTTCATCGATATTATGGAATCATCATTGCCACATCCGAATCAGATCTTCCGTGCCAACGAGATAACTCAAAGACTATTTTGTAGATCCTTTTCAGATATTATTTGCATTTTGGTCTTACCAAGATGGAGAACTGAGATTTCATTTTCAGCTTTGCATTATTATTATTCATAATAATAGTAATAATAAATAGATTGTCGAATTAATTTCGCGGAACACTTGCGTTCCATGATATTGCCTGATATTTAAGAAATATCACGTTGAAGTTTTGCCATTTTTCTTTCAATAGCCATCAATTATTGCTAAATACTACAACAAAAATATCAATGCATTAAGTACTGAGTTAAGTAGTGAAATTTATTACTGACCACATGGAAAAATAGTTAAGTGCTTTTTTCATTGTTAATACAGGCAGTCTGATCATATATAAGATAAAAATGGGTTCAGTTTCTAATAATTTAATCAAAGTAATTTGTTAAGTAGGTGAACTTATCACTGACCTCATGAGAAATCGTTAAGTGTATTTTTCGTTATTAGTTAGTACATATGGGCAGTCTGAGCATATTTAAGGTAAAAATGGGTTCCGTTTATAACTTAATGAGGTAAAATAGTTAGTTTTTATTAAATGACCTCAAACAAAATATTTAAGTGTATAATGAGTTCATTTGCGCAGTTTGAGGATATCTAAAACTGACGTAAATAAATAATTGAAAGGGGTACTGGAATGTTTCGACAAAACGCTCATTTTCCAGTGGAATTACTTGTCCATGCTTTCCTGGGAAATACTGTTGCTAGGCTTTCTTGTTATGGAGCTTACGCTTGAGGGCTTTCGCCAATATGCCCCGGTTGCATATCCTTTGCATGTAGTGACTGCTTGAAGTCCTTCAGTTCCTGCTTGCTCCTGGGACTTTTTGCCTTCAATCTCCTCTACAGCATGTAAAATTCATGTCCCATTGTTGTGATTTCCAGAGCAGATAGGAGTCCAACGCAAATTCACTTTGTGTTGCCGCAATTTGCCTTTATTAAGGAGAAAAAGGAAAAGTGGCATTAATAAGCTGTGACTCGCAGACCGACTGAAGTGGCGATGGACGTGGACAGGGCTTGAATGACTACATGGGGCAGGACTCGGCTGAAAAAGGATGCGCTAGCCTAGCAAAGACATGAAACACTGGACATCTTTGCTTTCTAGTAGTTATTTTCCGAAGACGGCATTGAAAAGAAACATTAAAAAAAGGAACACGGAGTAACAATCTGGCTAAGTGAAGATGGACACGAGGAATTCAAATACACAAGACGACAATTAACTCACTGGGGAGGCAGGTTTGCGAAACACAGAAAGGGGAAGTGAGGAGAAGAAACAAGACAATAGTTGGATAGTAAAAATCAATTAACGAAACAGAAGCGAAACTGACACAGACAGCTGGATTGCGGGAAAAGCCGATAAAGAAAACAGAACACGACACGCACTGGATTGAGATCCGGTTATTGACTCTGCCTACAGTCTCAAAATAACGAAGTGTCTCTGTCCAAGGAATTTTGATGCTGTCTGTGACTGATCAGTGGATGGACCTACCTTTCACAGACACTCTGGCAGCTGAAAGTAAACAGGACTTAATTACATTGGGAGTTGTGGGGTCCTCCTGATGTGACCTAATTTTATAAGAGGAGTAGTGAGGCTAATCGAATGTGAGATTTGTTAAAGAGGGGGAATCACTGAATGGACCAGCTGACCCACATATCAGTCCCTCAGTGCTGGGCTCTACCCTGGCAAGCCTCCATCACAGACCCTCTGTGCGTGTCTACGGCACAGTCGCCTCCAGTGGAGAGGGGAATTAAAAAAAAAAAAAAAAAAAGCTTCACAAGTGTCACAGTGCAGTAGGTTGTAAATACAGATTCATGCCACATGTGTGGATATTTTTAGAGGAATTCTGGGATGCCGATCAAATATTTCTCAGTGGCAGCTCGGCTAATTGGCCGGTCCTGACAGACTGTGATGTGTGTGTGTCTGTGTGAAGAATCTGGCTCTAAGGCTGAGCAACCTCCCTCGAGACAGGGGGGTGATGGACAGGAGTGATGAGGTAATTTCCCCTGTTTAAGGTCCCTTCGGTGAATCACAGTCACTCACCAACCTCTCATTTATTAAACCAGAGGTTACCAAAGGCGTCCTCGAGCGCTTGCCTCCAGATTCAGGTGTTTGATATGCTCCACCCTAAGCACACAGGATATGACTAATCAAGGGCTCCATTGATGTATCAGGTATGCCTTTGGTGGTTGATTGTTGCCTCAAGCGTGCTTATGGTCTAGCTACTTAAGAGATTTGGGAACCACAAAATTAATTAAGTTACAAGGCTTTATTTCAACAGTCACATCATAGAGGTCCCACTTTATCCACAATATAGGCCCAAGGGATACGCGTTTCAGAACGTGGACGTTTTCCGGCTCTGAGCTGGGACATTTTGGGATTCATCACAGGATTCCCTGGCATTACTAAAAACTGTAGTCTTGTGTAAATTAATTGGATAAAACAGGCTGGAGTGGGGAAAAGCCAAAAAACAAGGGTTTTCAGGATTTTTATTTCTTTAATAGCATTTACATTCAGCACTCTGTATGAGAGGTGATCGCCACGGTTCTGGATATGCTGGTCCACCCGTTTTGGCACAGAGCTGACCAGGTTTTTGCAGGTTTTGGAGGCGATGCCACACCGGTACAAGTGCATCGGTAACTTAGGCTTTCGTTATGCAGTCCTTTTGCTGCAGCCTTGACTTGGTGATGGACGAGAGATTCTCAATGGGATTGAGGTCAGGTGAATTACCAGGTCAGTCCAACACAGTTACAGTACTGTCTTAATGATGCAGTCACATTAGTTGCATCATGCAAGTCAAGGAAATGCATGAAGGGCAGCTAAAAGGTCCTATGCAGTGATCTTTGAGTTGGTCATGTAAAATGTCCATCGCTTGGCGCGGCTGTTTACGCTCCGTTCAGCTCGTTCAATCACACAAGCACCTTTATACAATTAATTTGCACAAGACTGTACATATCTGCAGTGTTTACTGTATAAACTTCAATGGGGAAAATTAAGCACTTGCAGAGTACATTTTGCTCTGACGATTTTAACAACTCCTAAAAAATGAAAGTACTCTATTTATAATTTAATGATGATGGTTTCCCCAAATGCAAATAAAGTGTGGGTTGTTTTCAGAGTGCGGCTTGGATATTTCAGTAAGTGTGACATGAGAACATTTATTCACAGGTATGTCCCTGGAAAACTCTGAACGGGCTTTGATGGGGCTCTAATGTATTTATTTTTCATATAAAATTAGCCCTCAAAAGAGTGCGCTTTAATAGCAGTCAACTGACCGAAAAGAATCGACAAGCCAGCCCAAGATCATTGATCACGCCCGTCGGCCATTACCTTTAACGTGAATAAATTTTAGCATCTAATGTTATCATTACCCTCCCTCCTTCAGGGCCTGAATGTTTTAACATCTCTTTTATTACAGTCGCACCGATTAAGTAACAGGATGTAAAGCTACTCAGAGTCCAAGTACAGTGAAGAGAATTTAACGGTAAATGGGGGCCTCAATGTTTGCTTTGCTTTGGTCTGCAGACGAGCCGGGTGACGGAGACGACCAGGCCACACTAATCGTTGGCATTGTGGTTGGGCTGATCCTGGCTGCCGCCATTGTAGGTCTGGTTTACTGGTTGTTCATGAAAAAGTCAAGGTAAGCGGGTCATGAGCGTAACTTGGCATCTTGATATGAAAACACAACCGTGCTGCTCTCACACCGTCTCATAGTTCAGAATCAGTGACGGGACTAGTGTTGAAGAAGGAATCCTTCTGCCCGTCCGCCTTCCCCATCATTCTGTGTCTGTACTGGGCCATTTCACCGGTCCCCTCCCATTGTTATCGTTTGAATGTCCCTCCTGTAATGTGAATATAGGCCACTGGATGGCAGTATTTACCTTTTTTTTATTCAGCTCAGACTGGAGCTATGTTTAGACATGTCCTGGACATGTCTGGGGCAAGTCCCCGAAAATAAAAAAAAAGAGGTCTAAATGTGGGTGGGGTCTGCAAAAGAGTATATAAGGCAAAGAATTGAGACAGTAAAGTAGTAGGAGAAATTGCAAGAAGAAGGATACGTGTGACCAGACCTGTCGTTTCTGTTCAAGACCTGTGAAGTTTCTTTTGTGGATTTTTGCCTGTGTTTGAGCCTTTTTCCTCACCCAGCACATCACCAAGCCACCCCACCAAAACAAGGGACTGTAAATATTTCTCTTTTTGTTGTAAATCAATCTTGGTTAGTAGATTAGTTAGTTTTTATTGTCATTGTTAATTAAATGCGTTTAAGTTTTAAAAACTGCGTCTGTCATCCCTTGCTGTTGCTGTTGTTGTAGATGTAATAACAAATTGGGGCCATAACACTCCAATATCTCCTGCTGGTCATCCATTGGTTTGTCTCTCAATTTGTGTTTCTGTGTCCAATCAGTGTGAACTTTACTGTAAAGAACTGCCCACTTTGTTCCGGTATAATAAGAGCCGATTCTGGGGGTTTCTATTCCCCCCGGTGCCAGGCGAAGGCCACAGGCTTCAGCAGTTGGTTTCTGTTTGTACAATTACTTGCTCACAATTTCACCAGCAAAATAAATTTTAGGAAAGACTATTAGCTTTAATCTCTCGGTTCTACAACAATAGTAACTACTACGAGGCTAAAGCAAGGATGTCCAGTTTTATCTAAAAAGATCGTTTTGTCAAAATTCTGGAATTTGGTGCTAAATTTTACTTATCAAGATGTTGTGCTGGGCTAAATATCTGCCACCGTTCAGACTATTTTCCGACACTCCTGGTCTAAAAAGGGCAGCAGGTACGACTTTGTGCTCTTTGTAAAGTCCGACAAGGTCATGGTAAATTGTTGAGCAGCTTCCCACTTCCTTCCAAAAACAAAAAGTCTTAAAATGGACCTTTTTCGTCCAGAAAAGAATAAAAAAAAAAAAAAAAAAAAAACTTTTCTCGCTCATGTTAACCAACGGCTGTAAAATGGTGCTTGGTTAATGTTCTAGTTAATGTGTTGCACAGAAAATGAGAAATCAACATCTTAAAGTCCTTGCTAATGGAAATTATGGGTAGCTACAGTCAAGTGTGCTTATTTTGCCAATTTACTGTCAGCGCAAACGGATTAACCTCAGGACAGAAATCCACTCGCAGCACTGGATTGCTGTAAAGAGAGATTAGTGTCTGCAACAGTCTGAGAATCCAAAATATTTGAAACTTGGGCAGAAAATAGAGGCATCAGCCCAGCTACTGAAACAAAGGGGGGATAGTGGGGCCCAAAAGTGGAACGTGATCAATAGACACAACTTGACAAGAGAAACTTCTCCATGGAGTTGGTGACTTAAAAAGAACACTCACTCGTCAGAGGGAGTAAAGCTGTGATGGACGAATAGGGACAACTGTCTGAATGACACATCTTCGGCCAGAAAAGATACATTTTAAAATGCAGAATATATTCCAAGCAAACATTCCCCATCCCCGCCCGTGCTAGCACACGTTTCATGTTTCTTCGAGGCGGCCCAGTTTTTGCGGCCGTTTGGCTTCGACAGTACAAACAATAACCCCTGACGCGTCTTGGGCACCTCAAGTGTCCATTGAAAGCAAAGTGTTATTAACAGGAACCTTATATGAGCGAACTTCCCTCTTTTCAGGCAAGGCAGCTGGAAAACGGGCGAGAAGGAGTCCGGAACTTCGGAGGAAAGCAAGAAACTGGAGGAGAATAATCACAAAGCGGACGTTTAGAGACGGTCCCACAGCACTCAAGGGACGCAGGAGGTGCGACACGAGGGCTCCTTTTCAGCTCCAAGTACAGTGGGCACCATAATTCATTGGACAGGGACACAGCTTTTATTTTGATTCTGTATACTAGCATTTTGACTTTGAATGGATGTAGTGACAATGAGGTACACATGCAGACATTAATTTGACGGTTAATCTTAATCCACCATGAACCAGACGTAATTTTCAAACATAGTCCCCTCCATTTCTGGGTAAAATGCACATCTAGTTGGATTCCGAATCAGCTAACAGAACCAAATAACAAAAATGGCTTTTCAATGATTTACGGTCCACACTGGATCTACATTGCATTTGCCCTACAAGCAATGGATGCTACATGAGCTAAAGGTAGTTGCCCAATGTAGACATGCCAGCCAGTAAGCCAGCAGGTTTTGAATATGACAGGATTAATTCTTTTTACTCTGCTACAGACTACGTAATTGGATGAATTGATCAGGTTGATGATGGCCACATCATCACTGAAAGATTTGCAGCGACTCCACAGCTCAATGCCAACATGCCAGTCTGGGGTCTTTTTGAATGAGCCGACCAAACAGCCAGACTAGAGTTCTGTTCTCTGAGAATGTACACCTCTTATTTAATCTTCTAAACCCTGAATTTTCTTAATTTTTCTGTTTTTCAGGGAAATGGTGATGAGTGGCCTTTTTCCACACTGGACTTGCTGTTTTGGAAGAAAAAAAAAGAAAAAAGAAAACCATTAGAGGGCCATTTCCTTGGATACAGACATCATCCATTAGACTTCTAATGCACCGTACTTTTTCAAAGTAACTTTCACCTCAACCCGAGATGAACAGAATGTCCTTAACCTCCGCCACCATCCGAAAGCAAGGCCAACGGAAGCATTGTGTTGTACACGGTTTCCCATTCTGTCATCCTTCCTCAAAGCCCTTTCTCCTCGTCTCTCCCTCTCTCCCTCCCTCCCTCTCTCTCTCTCTCTCTCTCTGTTCTCCCCGGTGAATGCTTGTTTCATGCGCAGTGTTTGTTAAAGTGGGGTTCGGCTTTATTTTTTTCTTTGTTGAAATGAAAACAGTTCCAAGCTCACTGTACACTTCTTAGGCTTATATGAATATGTACATTACCCTGCCGACGGGCGGGAACGCGGACTCCTCCGAGGACTTACCGCTGACTGAATGATGCACGACCCGTATTTCGCGGGTGGACCGGCTCTGACGGGGCCCTGGATCTCAGAGGCCCAGGCCTGCTGGGACAGAGGACTTCACTGCTGTTTAAATTCTCCATTCCGCCGCATTTTACGTTGTGTCTTCACACTCGACCTTTGACCTCTTGAGTATTATTTCCATTTCTGGATGGGTCTCCCCACCCCTCATTCCGCTCCCCTCCATCTCCATCGCAATTTAGCAAACAAAAACTCTGTAGCTCTTCCTGAAGTGCGAAATCTGAAATGTTCCTACTCAACTGCATGCATTAGGCTATTTGTGCATTGCTTTCTGTATACTGAAAGTTACGAGATGTAGGAACCCAAAGTGCTGTGCTAAGAAATGTGCAGTAAATGGTTTTCCGAAATCAGAAGCCATGTTACAACAGTAACAAAACATGGCAAAAACTCCTCCCAAATCAAAGTCTTGAGCAAAGAGTCAAATTAAAGTCTTGAGCAGGGCTCAATTCCGTTACAGTTCAGCCAGATCAGGACGTGGAGTCTAATTCCTTTTGACAAACAGGGAAATCCATGCAGAAAATATTGCTTGTTTCTTTCAATTAATTTTATTTCATTTCCTGAACTGAAATGGTTATGAAACCAGGCTGGCCTCTACATCAGTGGCATGTATAGATTGCTCCACAGCCTTGAAAATGTAAAATGTTTGATTGTTTTCTTTTGCCCCTCCTTTTTACACTGATATTATGTCAAGTAATAGCTCACTTTGTACAATTATTATGTTCATTTCTGTTGGTTTTCTCCCTGTGGTTTGCATCAGATCTAGCCAGGTAGCTGCATCAATATACAAGCAGCAGCTGATGCATTGTAAATACATTAGAACTGAATGTCCAGTTTGGATTTTTTTTTTTTGGATGTATTTAAACTGTGTGAGAAATTTAAGGTTTGCAAAAAAGAAAAAAAAAACCATGCTACAGTAGACCGCTCGGAAGGTGCACGGAGTTTACACCTGTTGCCGTTTCTATTGCCTTTAAAGTTTTATCTCTTGAGCTGTCGTTTTTAAAGGTAGTGTCTGACGGTTAATGCCACTGGCGACACTAAAAAAAGAACAGCTCTGTTTAGTGTTTGCATAAAGCTTGTTAGCAGCTATTTTCAGTTACACTTTTAAGTGTTTGTTTATACTGTTAGGCAGCATTACGCGGAGAAGCAGCGCAAACGATGCGTTTCCACCAGGTTTTTCCACTATATCACTTTTGGAAAGAAGAGGTTATGTTTTTTCTGGAGACGTGCAAATGAATGTTAACACGTGGTCTCATTCAAAAGAACAAGTGCACATTTCTTAAATAATGATGAACCGTTAGCGTTTGTAACCTTGAGAAATAGGTCTCAGCAGATAATAAATACATTCATTGAGGCTCATGATTGGAACAGCATAAAGTGCCTGAAAGTGTGACTTCATTATTGGGTTATTCAAAGACATTGTAGTCGCCACCCGAGGGGTAATTGTTCAAGAATCTGAATTTTTTTTTTTCTTTACGTCTTTTTTTCTTTTGCTTTTTGTTCCTTTTTTTTCTGTCATTTTCAACATCAGGTCGGCAGTGAAACCAAAGAAGGTACATTGAGAAGGCCATAAAAGTATTGTAAATACAGACTTTTTCGTTTTTGTACTTTTGTTGAAAATAAAGTGTACATTTTGAAGAAAACTAAACTCCGACAGCACAGGCTTTCGCTTTCTTTGAATGTCATGTCCCCGTTTTCATTCCATTTTTTTATTCATCCGTCACCTCTAAAGAGAGAGCCAGCTTGCAAGTTGTTATGGTTTATGACATTTACGATCAAATAAATTAGATTTTGCAAAATATGAATTCTTGATAATGGCTGCATTCAGGCAATTCCTCAGAATTACAGCACTTTAAATTTTTCTTCATCTCGTGTGTTTATTAGCCGTGCAGGGGATAAACTGCTGTCGGCCCAACTTGCATAAAAAAGAACCAAATTGCCTCATAACACTGGTCAGAACAAACATTTTCAGTGAAGGCCATAAAAATCATATTTTATACACAAGTCTGTTCAAATTTGGCTTCATTCTACCCCCTGGGAGAGAGGAATGCATTTTCTTCCATTAGGCAGAAGAAATCATGGGCAAACATGCACTCCATCACAGTTTCTGTTTTCACTCAATGAAAAACCAGCATTGAAGTGGACGTTTTTCCCGGCCTCCAATTACACAAGCTGGCGGCCCCGACACACAGCCCAGCTCCCATTCCAAGGACACCACGCGCGACACTCCAGCTGAGGGCTTCTAAATAGATATAAAATGCTTAATGTTACAGAGAGGAAACCAGTTAGTAAATCCCCAGTAATTGAATCCCATCACAAAATCAATTGACGATGTGACAGAAGGGACAAAAAAAAGTAAAATCAGCGCAGAAGCACACAAAACCTTGTTAATACTGGCTTTTATAAAACTTTCACGAGGACAGATTATAAGGTTACTTTTAATTACTGAACAATGAAAAAATATCAAGACAATGCTTTCATAAAGTATAAATTAATTGTACACATCACTATCTTTTACATGTAACAAAAGGCAATTTTTGACAAAATTTCTCAAAATAGAAAAAAAAAATATATGGAGAAACACCGCTGCCGCCTGACGGCCACCGATTCCTAGGAGGGCTGCGTGAAACGACCCTCCATTTTACGCTTTCAAGTTTAAGACGAGAAAAAAGAACCAGTGCAAAACAAAGCTTCAAGTTAATAATACAAAACCTGAACGTGGGAGGAGGAGGGCAGGTAACGCGACTGACGCAACAGCAACACAAAAGCGCGTAATAAACACGGTCAGCTTCCATCGCAGGCGGAGAAAAGGCGTCGAGGACAGATAAGCGCAGCCATTTGCAATGGTGATGGCACAACACCACGGTAATTTTCTTCTGGGTTCGACTGCGGAAATCATGGAACAGCAAACCACAACCAACAGCAGTTTTCCTGACGCGAATTTTCCACTTCTGCCGATTTATTCACCAGACAAAACTGAAAGACGGGAGTAATAATAAGATGTGCATTCTTCCACATTAATGGTCGGACGTGCACTCAAAATGGCCCAGCTCTTAGGCACTTCGCAAGTCTCAGGACTATGGCATTTCACTGCAGATTTTCCTCTGATCAGTGCTCATGGATGTACTGTGAACATGTTACTCACAAGCAGTGCTGGGTATAACTGCCATGACACATTTGATTGTTCATTTAAAAAAAAAAAAATTAAATCTTTTTATTTACTCTTCATTTGGCACATAAAAGACACTAAGCTTTTCACGATGGCCGGTCTCTCTGTTATGACGGAGATGAATGAGATAATGGCACCGACTGTCAGAAAATGGCTGAGAAGAGACAGGAAGCCTGAGCCTTGTAGTCTTTCCCAGTGAATACATTCAGGCTGGGCTCCTTCAGCCAAAAGGCCGTTTGGCAGTTCAGTCTGCAGTCAGAACAGCTGAAACGAGATGTTCAAGTTGCTCGGTCTATTGTTGTACATTCAACAAATTTCTTTACTGCGGAAAAGCACTTGTAACACACAGGTGGCAAAGGCGTCCTGAAAAATGCCTGAACCACTGTGTCAGACCAGGTAACTCAGAAAGGAAATGGTTCAACAGTCTCATGACTCAAAGGTCATCAGTGAGCTCCACCGCAGGGCAGAATAATTACAGCCACTTATCAAGCGTGACACTAAAAAAAAACGACAAACAGACAGGATCTTGAGAGGACCGCCATTGAGCTGCTGAAGCTTTGCGAGATGCAGCAAAAAATGCTATTGTCCGAACAAGTAGAAAACAAACATGAGTCCAAAATAAGGACCAGGCAAAGCGCGATGCCAGCAGCGTTTTGATCTCACAGAGACGGGCAAACGTTGCGTTCAGAAGCCTCGCTCATATTAGCAGTAAGGAGGAAAAAAAAAAGAAAAAAAAAACAACGTTCAAGTCGGGAAAGAGATTCAGTAGTGAAGGCCACATGCGAGAGAGTCGCTTTTGATTCTGTGCACCTAACTCACCCTGACTACGACACTGTCAGCTCTCAAAGCGACACGGTAAAGAACAATATAAATTAAAAAAATGGCGTTTTTGCGTGTGGTGCGTGCTGTGTGCGCGTATGTGCAGAGGGCGGCAGCAAAAGGGACAGTGAAATGGCGGTAAAGGGACAGCAGCGGGGAGTGTGCACGCAGGAAACCGCCAAAATAGCCGGAAGCCAGCGCCGTGAGGCCCATCGGAGCCAGCTGTCCACTGTAAACGACACGCTGTTATTTCACAGGTTTTCTACAAAGTAAATGCTTCTGTTCAGTTCGACCCTGATTCGTAATGGCTAAGCGAATTAGCAGTTCCTCGCTTCCCAGCATTCGTGCGGGGAAGGATGAAGAATCATCCCGCTATCGACCAGGAGGGGGCGATGTTGACAGGAGAGACCTCCCGTTCCCGCGGGTTCAGTCACACTTCCAGCCCGACTCAAGTTACAGTCTCTTCCCATAACGGAAGCCCCTGGGACACCGGGCTACAGGTTGAGCCGGGGAGCCACCAGGGCGAACTCCCTCAGAATATTCCGGGCCACATCCACTTTGTTCTGCGCGATCATCAGGGCCCTCTTCACGTCCTCGAAGGAGTAGCCTTCCCCCATCAGCTTGGCGATCTTTGCGTCCACATTCTCGCTCGCCAGCTCGTGGCTGTGGGCCTTCCTGTGGTGCGTGTCTGGAGCCGGAGGGGTCTTTCTGGGAAAGGGCTTAGGTGGCCTGGCGGGTGCCTGTAAGCTTTCAGCAAGAAGAACTGCAGGAACAGAGAGAGCATGTACTTCACTCAGGGTCCACTTCATTTGTTCAGCCATTACAATTCAGAAAATGGGCTATTCTTAGTCATGTGTGAGACCAAAAATGTTACAAATAGTAGAAAACATCTCCTCCAATTAAAAAACATTGGAAGTTCATGATTGTGGACCTTATACAGCAGTACTACCTATCCAAGTCTATCAAGTAAAAATTTTATTTGTTACATTAACTTTAACCTAGGTCAGAGGTCAAGTACGACTGGTCACATATGTGACTTCACACGGAAACAGGGTTTTTCATAACTGTATTTGACTTCAAAAGCTCCGTGAAGTTGAAAAATCTAGAATGTTCATAGTTTTGGGGTATGGAAAATAACAAGGAATAAATTTCATACCTTACATTAATTTTAAAGGTATTTCCTTATTTGATGACATTGGTCACGTGTGTGACATATTGGTTCATGTCTCAAACAATGGTCCAAATACCATAATAATCAGTTAGGTTTCCATGAAGAAAATCACACATTAAACTACAGTCGACTGACAACACAGCTGATTATATTGAATCTCAGACAATGTCGAACTCAAACACATTTATCGTGGTTTTAATGGTGATGCAACACCTAAATCTACAACATTCTCCTCTATGTACCCCCGGCCCCCAAGTGCTCAGGAAATGAGCATCCTTTATAATCGAACATCGTTTTCAGTTTGTACGCGGGCAGCGAATGTACGGTGATGTTTCCCTCTTTCCTGTTTCACTGGAGCAGAACTAGTCTGAGTCGCTGCCTAAAAACTGCCGCCCAACGCAGGCACTGTAATATTCTGCCTGCTCCAAGAGCGGATACAACACATCTCAGTTGATTTCGAAGTATTGAATGTTTTAATACCACTATTAAAATTTTGCTTAGACTTGTGAATGTATATTAGCATATAAATATCCTTCTGGCATTAAAAGTCGAGGTGTTAATTAATTTATTTTTTGCCATAATAGATCCGTCACGAGCGACAATAAATGAAATATTTTCAGAGATTTTTACATTTCTTTTCAAAAATTGATTTTATACATTTCTCTTGTGGTACAAGTCTCAGCATGGCAGAATAAATGTTGAGACTGCGGAGTCTAGAGCTGCTTTCACACCAGATGCGGAACAAATTTTTCGCACGACAGATTACATTCGAAGTCAATGCAAAGACGCGATTCCACGTCCGGTGTGAAAGCAGCTTTACAGGGGAATACTTAACTTCCAGGGTTTAATTTAGAGCCACATTCTCCCTCCTGCATCTACTGTGGCGCTAAATGTAATCCAGTCAGATCACTTCATGTTCTCTTGTAACTACAGCTGTCGGAGACGCTGTTGACCGAACACTCACTTCGCTCTTCGACACAACCTTTACAGCCAGACTTGAGCGAATGCACCGCATGAGACAGCCCAAGCAAATACCAGGTATAAAACAGCCACTAGCGAGCTGAGGCATTGCCTCGCACTGCCATTTTTCATGGCCATTTTTCGATTTCACATCTGGTTCTCTCAAAAGTGGGTCAGCACCATCACAATTTCCCAGGGCCTATCTCGCCCCGCTCAGGAGCGACTGCAGTGCCAGCGTTTCAGGTGTGAAATCGTTACACTGAGTGCGCCACAAGTGGTGCAGCAATTAATATTCATGATATTCCAGTCAGTTGCGCTAGTTTGAGGCTCAGAGCAGCCACGGGTGAAATGTAAGTGATTGAGAATATTACAGGCTAACATCAAGCCCCGGGCTAAGTATCCTGAAATGAATCCAAATGCCTCAGTTTTAGCCCAAGGCTTGCGCAAAACCGAAGTCATCTTAACCAGGTACCGAAAGGCACCGAGCGCTAAAAAGTTACGTGTAACGGAAGCCAAGGCGCTTTGTGCGCGAAGCAGGCCTCCTGGATAGACGGCGTTGTGTTGGAGCTGGAGGTGTGGTACCTGGTGTAGGGGGCAGCTGGTCGTACTCCTGGCTGGGAGATACCCTTCCAGGGGGCTTCATGTTATCCCCCGTTTGTCTCCGAACCGGGGGCTGGGGAGCCATCCCGCCCAGCACATCCGCAAAGCTATCTGCAAACAGACACATTCCCAGCGCTGAGTAACCACTTCTGTCCACACCTGGAGAGAAGCTACACGTTTTGAGGACAGTGTGGACGTATTTAAAGCAACCCTGTATATGAAAAGCATATAACCCTACCAGCAAACCTTTTTTTCTAAACCTGCAATTCTCAGGTAGTTACAGATGGAAAAAGGATGTATGAACAATAACTTTTGTTTGCTGAACTATGCAAACATAGATGTGCGGCCACCTATAGCCATAACCGCAAAGCATGCAAGGTCTTTTTTTTAAAACAACAGCAGCTACACGGCCCTAAACGCTCTCACCCAACACAAACTCACACTGATTTTTGGTGACTCTGTTCAAATTGTTCAAAATTAGCTTGATTATACTTCCCTCGAGGAAAAATGGCTGTAATTAGTTTTCAGGTTTTACTAATTACAGGTTTGTTTTCTTACCCAAAAAATTTAGGCAACTCTGCAAATTTAAACACTTATTCAGACTACTTCGTGTTCACTTTCTGTTTTGAGCAATTTGAGGTCATAAAAACATCAAAACAGTCACTGTTTCACTAATAACATGAGCCAAAACAAGATTAATGCATACAATAACCTTTTGCAGGTAATGAATATACTACTAGCCTGCAGGGTGGCATTATGCAGGAATGCAGACAACTAGCCGGTGCGCTATACATGTCAGACGGTAAACAAAGAGTCGGCTCTCGTCGTCGAAGTGCTGAATGTGGGAGAGACGGAGAGGGGCAATGATCTGAGTGACATTGACAAGGGTCAATCCCTGACAGCATGAAGACTGGTTTGGGGAATTTCGGAAAGGGAGAGGCTTGTGTGGCGAACCCCTACTGACAGCGGGTCCAAGCAGGATCAAACCAAGGACCAACAAGGTACTGGGCACCCAAAGCTCATCGCTGCGCAAGTGTGAAAACAGCTGCCCTGTCTGGTCCGAACAGAGAACGGCTACTGTGGCACAGAAGAGTTAACTGAAGGGTACGGGAAGAATGTGTCACAGCACACGGTGAATTACAGCCTGCAGTAAAAAGCTCCTACACTGGGCACGCGAGTGTCGGAACTGGACACAAGTCCCATTTTCCTATAAATCATGTAGATGGCTGGGTAAGTGTGCCCCATTTACTGGGGCAGAGACGGCACCAGGGTGCACAGTGGGAAAAATACAAGCCAATGGAGGCAGTGTGATGGTCTAGGATGCTCATCTGTTGGGAAACCTTAGGTCCAGGCATTCATGTAGACTTCAATTCTACACGTACCACATACCTAAACATCTCTGTGGACCAGGTACACCCTTCCATGCAAACCGAATTCCTTGATGACAGTGGCCTCGTTCAGCAGGACAGTATGTCTTGCGTCACAGAGAAAATTCTTCAAAATGCTTTCAGGAAAAGTGCAAAGAGTTTGAGGTGTGGCCCTGGCCTCCAAACTCTCCAGATCTAAATCTAACTTGCGTACAAGACTTACAGGATCTGCTGCTGAGGTCTTGTGGCCAGATACTATGGGCAGTGTGACTGCATGCCAATGGCAAACAGCAAACTACCGAGGAGATTCATAATCTTTTCGCTCATTGCGTTATATACAGTGTGACATGGCTACACTGCACAGAAAGCTGAAATATCACAGGACTTTGAGAGAATATACACAGCTAGGAAGCCCGGCGGCTATGTATACTCTGGGGTCGCTGAGCGCAGCATACACACCAGGGCCGAGCAGGAAATGGTCGTGCCCAGAGGCCGGCCGTGAGACCCGTGAACAGGAAGGAGACGAGGACGATTCTGTGAAGCTGTGCCGCGCTGGGGGTGGGGGCGGGATCTGGGAGGGGGGTGCGCTTTTGAACAGATCCTCCGCTGTGGAGACAAACCAGAAGAAAAAATGAGGGACACTGGCCACAAGCAACAACAGTGGTTATGAAGTGATTTATTCCTTTCTGCCACTAGATGGCGACATCACTACACCACTTGTGCCTTGCATTTTATGACTGAATTTTCATGCAAATACAGTATGGTGGTACTTAACTACTAATTTTTACCCTCACTAGATTGATAAATAAACAGTCGGTTTTGAGGAACTGTCCATTCCATAGACCACTGTGAAACCTTTTATGCGTAAAATAACAATTAAAAAGATGCAAACAAGAAAAAGGAAATGGGTTTCAGAGCATGAGACCAGAAGCTTGCTTGGTGTTGCTATTAATGAAAATCATATAAAAACAGCATCAACACAATATAAACAAATAAAAACTGCAGGAACTGAGCGGGTGATGGATGGGAATGATTAAAAAGCCATTGAAATATGAAATGATTCCATAATTATACATATAATTGGGATTTCGTACATGGGCACAAGTTACAATTTTACCATAAACATGAGCGCTACCTTAAAAGGGAAAATACCACAAGCAAATGACATTTGCAACTACTTTGCAATTTCCGCAAAAAAAAAAATCACATGCAAATATTACCACAAGCGGCCCCCTCTTCGACACTACGTTTACTTTCTGGTTTATGTTGTTAACGCGGATGTACGATACGTTATTGTGCTGACAAATGTCAAATAGTTCACTGGTCACAACTAGTGTAAGAAGTCCTTCAGAAAATTCGACAAACTGAAGTGAATGGATATGTACAATAGTTCTGGAGACGAAGGAAAACTCATGCAAGTATCTGTTGAACCGAGTAGTAAAATGCTAGCTAGACATTACCATACCACCAATCCATAGCTAACACCCTGGTGCAGATTCTGACAGAATACAATGAGCAAGCACACACACACACACACACACACACCACACACACCACACACATCACACACATCACACACATCACACACACCACACACACCACACACACACACACACACACGCACACACACACACACACACACACACACACACACACACACACACACACACACACAAACACAAACACAAACACAAACACAAACACAAACACACACACACACACACACAACACCACCAAATATCACGCCACAGATAAAGCGAAGGAAGCCATTTTGTTCAGTTCTGAGACCAGACACCAGTGCAAACATTTCCGCTGCGTGTCAAGTGTCTTCATACCACAGCACAGAATATTATATCACTGTACTTTACATCAGGTAAATAGCAGATAAAATATATCATATCAAGGGAGGCATCAAGAACAACTTTTTTGCCTCACATCAAGTAGATAGTGGGTTTGAATCCAGCCTGGGGCCTTTCAGTGTGAAGTGTGTTCCTCTGGACACTTCAGCTTCCTCCCACAGCCCGAAGAAATATATTCTCAGCGAACAGGAGTGTGTAAGTGAATGGAGCATGATTCTCACACCAGCTTAGGAAACCGTATGAAGACTGATGTGATATGGCCATAGGGAAGTGTGGAAGTGTCCAAATATAGTATTGTAGTAAATTAATACTATTTTACTAAATGTAATATTTTATTAAGCATATATCAGATATAGTTGAATATTAGAGACAAACGCTGCCACAAGTTAAACAGGTTGGCATGACCTTCAAACCGATACATTTGGAATAGGACAGAATTTGGGCGAATATAGGAGACAAATTTGAACCCACACCCAAGCACACATGCTCACGAAATCCAGTCCTGGAAAAAGGAAAGAGTATTAAATCTCGGCAGCGTATTGTACGTTTCTGTGCAGGCAAGTGCGACCTCAACACTTCGCAAAGGACAAATACAAGCAGAACTGAATTCAGAAAGACTCAAAGCTCCGCAGAGCCAGGGAAGATCAGGCCCTGAACATAGAACCCTCGACGGTAAGGCCTACGAGCGCCGTTTGACCTGGCGACCCGACACACACAGAAATGTAAGAGACGAGCCTCAGGAAGCGGACTCCGGGCGAGCAGGGGTATTGGCTACCTTGCGGGGGCAGTAGAATGTCGTAGTCTGAGGGCGTCTTGTTGATGGAGGGGCAGAGGGCGGGGCGTGTCGCCCCCGAGACAAACAAGCCAGACTGACAATGAGCACCTGAGAAACACACAAGAACACGTTACACACAGGCCCGGCCTCCCGCAGCTAGGGGGCGCTCTTCTGCTCTATCCTGTGTGTGGCGGCTGATTGTACATGCAGACATGCAGGTGGGGAGCGGACGGGACAAGGCATGGAGGCAGACGGCAGAGAGAGAGAGAGAGACAGAGAGAGAGAGGGAGAGAGAGAGAGAGAGAGAGAGAGAGAGAGAGAGGGACTCACCATAGTCCAAGGCTTTGTGCTTTCCCTCTATGCGGTGGTCTGAGGGGCCGTTCTCAAACTGACCCTTCTCCAGGCCCCTGGGGGGAAGGCAGAGGTGGTCACATGACCGGAGGGAGCTCTCTTCATTTGTGCACAGAGTAAGAAGCAGAGACTTGTTGTCCAATACGAAGAACACAAAAAAAATTGGCTGACTGACAGGTGACCCCACAGCACACTGTGCACTAGGAGAGCCGGGACATTGGCAGTGCGTTACTGTGTAGGGGGAGGGTTTAAAAAAACACAGGGGCGTTATGCTTTTCACTGGAGTCTGGATAGAGTCAGTGCACCCTGGAGCAGTGTGGGATTATGGGTATTGCTCCAGGGCACCAGCAGCTGTGCTGGGGACAGAACCAAAAACCTTCTGAGCGTCAGTCAAGCGAAAGGCGCCAGGCGAGAGGGGCGAAGAGGGGTTTCAGATATCGCTCGCTGGGCGGGGTTACCTGGTGGGGATGCGAACAGAGATGCAGAGGGGGGGTTGTGTCAGAGTCACCAGGTGCGATGACGGGATCTGATACTCGTCTTCCTCACGACTGCCCAGCACCCGGGCCTTTTCAGCACAGGGGCTGGAGAAAGGGTTCGAGTACCTGAAAGAGCCAAAGCAGAACAAACAGCTGATTAAACTCATTTCACCCCTGAAACTGCAGTTTTTGCTTGAATTTGCCCTTACGCAGGTTCACAGAAAAAGCATTTTATTCCCTACAGTAGGACAATACTGCAAACATGTTCTGCTGGTTGCAGCGTTTCACTGAAGTCGAGAGAAATGGGCAAATTCAGGATGCTATGTTTCCATGACCACAGCATTACATCAAAGAGAAAATATGTGAATCTTCCACAAAATTTAATTCATATTTCCCTGTAATTCATCCAACCACATTTGGGGTCTTTGGAAACCTTGAGATCTCCACTAGTGTTTAAAACAGGCCCAAGTTTTACAGGTCGGATAAAAAACAGCAGCATTTCACAAACCTACATTGGGGATCGTCAGCACTGAGGACGTAAATAATCGCTCGTCATAGCAAACTGCTGAACTGAGGGAAAAGCAGAGTTATTCTCAGCCTGTCCTGCGGAGGGCGCACAAACACAGGACCAAACTGCCCCTCCATTAATGAAAAAAAAAAAGGTATTACAAGGTTAGCGCTTGTGTGTTTATCCCCATACTGAGTGAGAACAGAAAACCTCATCACCGAAAACACGAGAAACTCCACCTCAGCGCAAAATAGCAGGCTATAACCGCGGCCTCACAGATGGAGGTGTAAATTGTTTTGAGACAAACAAGCAGGGTATATTTGTCAGTTCCCCTACTTTGCTCCCAGGCAGAACGGCGGTCGGGGGGGCTATTCGTGACGTTAGCAGTCCTGCAGGTGTGGCGTCACAATGAGCCCACTGCGCGCTGATGCCAGCTGCGGAGGACGGGGCATCAGTTTGCGCTGGCTAACTGTGCCAGGCTCACGAGGCGCCAACGAGCTGCACTCATCAGCCAATCAGATAGAGGGCACAGGGCAGTGGGGTGTGTCTTACAGGTGACAGCACAATGAACCCCCACAATAAAAGTCGTGTCTAGTAACCCCAGATTTGTGAAAGTCTTGCACGTGCGCAAGTAGCTCTGCGCGGATTCACGCCATATTTGGCGAGTAAATGGTTGCCCACAGTTCCAGTCATCGTTTTCTAGAATGAAGGAGAGTCCTGCTGGTTATTTGGGCGGTTGTGACGACGAAAACTTAGACAACATCATAGACAAACACTTAAGTCTTCAAGCATCTAAACATACGTTTCTGCTCTGGTTCTCAAACGGTGAGCAAGTAGCGCTGCTGTTGAGATCGTGCTAGCATGCAAATGTATAGGGTCCTGCAGCTCTATGGCAACATTCCATACTGGCGATGCGGAGAATGAGTCTCGCGAGAGTTTCGCAAATTTGGCGTGACCAGATAAACGTGACCCAAAATAAACAGAGGACTCAGATTCAGGCATATTTTCCGACCTGCTCATAGAGAGCCTCCGAATGTTCTGGAATAGTCCCACAGCAATTCCTAAACGGTTTAAAGAATATAGGCATAAACACGGGTAAAATTAAACTGACTGTCAGAAAGCTAAAATTATTTAAAGGTGGAAATGATTACGGAGCCCGCTGCATCAGTCATCATGAGGCTAAGTTACTGAAGGAAGGAAGGAATATACAATAAACACGGAATACGGAAAAGGAGGGGTCTTCTGGACTGACAGACGTGTATCAGCTGGGGATTTGCTTCAGTAACACAGAGTGAGTGACGGATGTGCCTCGCTGACACACAGAAGACAGTAGTTTGCAGAGCGAGGCTCTACTCCGAGTTACGAAGTGTGTAAATGGCCCCTCTGTCAATCACGACAAGACAGCCAATCAGAGAGCAGGGCCAGCCAGTCAAGCAGCCAGTCTATCGGTGAGTAGGTGCATAATTCTGTCAGTTAGCAACAAAACAGCCTGTCCCACTAGACATATGACGGTGGACCCCCTGCGCACCACACAGACACGCACACAAACAAAATTATGGGCATAGAAACAGGCGCAATCACACACGCCCACACGCGCAAACGCGCGCCCAAACTCACAAAATCGTCAACACAGTTATGCACAAAATACACACCAACACACTACCCATGAAAAGGTGAACCACTGGCACATTTAAATCACAGCAGCAGGGCTGTATAAATTTGCAGCACTGGGCGCACAGAGTTGGCCTATATCCAGGCTCGTTACTCTTCAAAGGGCTGATATAATTTATACTGAAGACATTTGAAATAATTAAACTGCTGCTCTCTATAATGTTTATTTTCCATCTAATTCCTCAGCATAGTCGAGGAAGCGACGATAAATGCCTGAGATGCGGGGAGATTATTTTATTTCACACGTCCTGCTCAGACGCAGTAGCGGGGTGAAAACCGTTAGCAGAGCACAGCTGAACTGCATTACCCCAAGCTCATTTCACGGAGCTGCTCGTTTAGACGGATGCCCCCGAGCGAGACGTCTGAAATTAGCCAGTTCTGCGACCTGAGCTGGAGCTTCTAAAGGGCAAAGGCATCATTATAAACAGGCTAACTTCAGAGGGAGCTTAATCAAGGGGATAACGAGCTGCTAGGAGGCCGGGAATTTCCCTGCTCTCGCAAGCGTGGACCAGCCACGTTAGCCTGCCAGCTAAATGCAGGAGGGGCGAGGCTCGCGTTTAAAATGGCGCTAATGTGGCAAACTGCAGGGGGCTTCAGGAGGCGTGTTCTGTCCCGCCTGTGGGGGCCCAGAGCCAAACCAGAAGGGTGAAGGAGGGGTGGCTTTGGTGGTGCGGGGAGGGTGCAGATGGATTTGGTTTGGGGTGGTGATGGTGGTGTTGGAGGTGTGGTGGGGGGGGGGTTACTCACTTGTGGCCGCCGGTGAGGACAGGCGGGGGAGGGGAGAGTCTGAGGGGGGGGACGTCGTACTCGTCTCCCGGCTGGAGCCCGTTGGAGGACGTCTGCGGACAGATGGAGAGACGGTGGTCAGATACGTACAAATACAAACACACCGACTCTTCTGGGAAAATAATCCCCCCCGCCCTTCTCCATACACACAGACATACACAGCCTCCCTGCCTTCAAACAGCTCTTTGTCTCCGAATCAATATCCCGGGCAGTTTTCCAGACGAGCGCCACTTTAGCACAGATTGGCCTGGCGGCTGCAGGCGCCCAGGCCATAGCGACAGCACAGCGCCCAGCGCATTTGTGCAGAGTCACTCCGACACTGAGCCAGGCCATCACACTAAAGGAAGCCCTCGGGCCGGAGCTGCAGCGTTCAGCGGAGATGGGCTCAGATTGACTGATTTTAATGCCCTTCTCGGAAGTGCACTTTTTTTTTTTACGAGTAGGGAATGCGCTCTCGCTCTTGCAGATCATTGATTTAAAAGCCTGGCTTCCTCCTCCCGGAAGTGTATCAGCGCTGACACAGGGAGGGGCTGAGGCCTGTGGGTCAGCCATCATATGCCAAACTTTATTAAAAGGGTGAGGAGAATTAGTCCACAGCGCGACCAACTCACCCGCGGAAGCAGACTTCACGCTTGGTGGTTCCCCAGGGCAGATTACAGACGGTACTGTGCTGTACTTCTGGCAGGGAACAGTCAGATATCGAGTTTCATTTCCATCGGTGCTTGCACAATCCTCTAAAGTAATAACCAACAGCCACTTTATTAGGTACAGCCACCGAATTTCAGGTGGGAACAATTTCGACCTCCAGAACACATAAATGATTTGTGGCCTAGATTAACCCGATAAAACTTGGTGACCCATATACGAGTCGTTCCAATGCAGTTGTCGTATTTAATCCTGCAGGAACTGAGGTCCATTTTAAATTCTAGAAGAGATCCAGAGGTCTCCAACAGTTCCAAATATGTCCTGCTGAACCACAGGGAAATGTGAATAAAATGATGGTTCAAGATATAGATATTTTCCGTTTGATGTAGTACTGAGGCAATAAGAACATGGCGTCCTAGATTTTAATAGTTTTTTCAAATACAAATGTGATGTAGCTTCATTGATGCACTGCATTATATAAGAGAAACTGTCCTAAAATTAGAAAAAATTCTTGCTCTGATTTCAAACCCACTTGAGGTAAAACTTAAATGAAAAATGAGAGTTTTGACCCTTTGAGCACCAAATACAAAGAATTTTTTTTTCAAAGAATTAAATATGTAGTTTTTCGAAGCTGTTGAAAACCTATCATGTGGCAACTTGTTTAAAAGAGCTCCCCTGCGGAAGCTCTTTTTAACAAGTTGCCACACGATAGGTTTTCAACAGCATCCGACTTTGATCTTACATCATTGGGCATCTATAGTTGCCCACGGCGCTGAAAGGGTTAAAGAAGTTGCACTGCAAAAAATGATAAGATAAAAATACTAGGTAAGATGATTTTACTTATTTTAAGACTTATATCACTTATTTCGTTAACCATTTTTCTTAGTAAGACAAAACAAATGTCTTGCTTTGAGGCCATTTTTAGTAGCTTGTCAATGGGGTAAGTAAATTTCACTTGTCAAGTCTAATAGTAACTTGTTTTAAGAAAAAAAAAGTCTTTTACTTAAGATTTAAGTCTTAAAATAAGTAAATTCATCTTACCTAGTATTTTTATCTTATCATTTTTGCAGTGTGCCGGAGACACTCTCTTGGTTTTTTTTGTCCATGCTGCATCAATCGCATTAGGCGTACTGATTTTACAGGCGCAAGCCAATGCTGCAAACCTGCACAACCTCATCCCAAAGGCTCTGTACTGGACTGAGATCTGGATTCGTGCAGGACTAAACTAAATTCATGGACCCAGCTTCAGATAATGAATACTTTATGACATGGTGCAGTACACCACAGGTGGCATGCATCGGAAGGAAGGGCAGGCAGAAGTCATGCAGAGATCCACATGGCCGGGGACGATGGTTCCATACGCTGTGACATTCATATAATGAAATACTAAGGCCAAGGTTGCCGTGCAACAGCTGTCAAACAATAGGTTGTGCCGAAGTAGTTTTTCTTGTGCCATACAGTGTGTGCGCCTAAATAGAATTAAAGAAACAAATGTAAAAGGGAGCTGTTTGATCATGGAATATGCAGGTAAAAAAATCACTTATTAAAAGGAAACTCTTCGGGAATGTAGGATGGCAACTGCCAGATTTTACATTTAAAATTATCTGATTGGGATTCCATCGTGTCTCACCTGCAAGAATCCCAGGGGCAGGAGCCTGCTGGCTTTGGTCTACAAGATAGAGAGCTGACCAGGCATCTTGTTGCATAGGTGGTCAAGTGTTTTTTCTACACCAATCACGGGCCATCTACCAGAGAGAATAATCATAATAACCATAATCACAGGGTGCTGATAGGCCAAATCACAACGCAGGAGCGCATCAGGCTCCTGAGGATCGCAGAACTGCTAAACCACTGAGCGCTAATGCAATAATACAGCATGTGACTGCTACACCGCTCCATGCGACTGTGACACTACGAACAGCTAAGTTTCCCTAAAGAGCGCTACTGCTCCAAAAAAGAGAGCTGATGCTGCTACAACAACACGCCAGAGCGCTACTGCAACGCAACAGAGCGCTACTGCAGTACTACAGAGTGCTAACGCTACACCACGGAGAGCCACTGCTACGTTACAGATTGCAGGTACCAAATAACTGTGAACTCACTTCTGAGTGCCACGATACGCTCCAGAGCATGGCGGCTACTCTACTGAGCGCTAATGCTACACAACAGCGCGCTACGGTAACAACACTGATAGCTGCTATGAAAACTGTCCCTTCAGTCATCCTCACTGATAACCTCCAATGCCTAAGGGAACTGTTAGAATGTTTTATGAGTTCAATTTCTGTTCTGGACAGGCTGTGCATTGTCCTGAGAAAGTCTTCAGTGTCATTACAGCACTCAGAGTGGAGAGTCCAGCCATGAACTAAACCAGCTGATTTAACGGATTAGTTTCACCGCCAGGCTGAAGAATTGTGACAATCAGACCAGTGGGCTGAGTGGAGTAACACATGAGGAGGACCGGTGCTCCTGCAGCTGGAGTTACACCTCCGCCGAGCCTCCCACCGCATAAACTCATGTCAGCATAAACTTTACATACAGACTGGAGCTGTTTGTGGTAGGACAGCTGAGAATGAGGTACACCGTGTTCGTGTGAGTGTGTGTGCGTGTTTGTGTGCATGTGTATGAGTGGGTGGGCTTGTATAGCAATACTTGAGAGAACCAACTCTTGAGAAACCACAGTTAAGGGGACATTTCAGGCTTTTAAGAGATTGTGGGTGGCCCTCATAGATGAATACAGCAAATTGGTTTAAGTTAGGGCTACAGTACAGTTACAGTTAGGATACAGGATACAGTTAGGTTTAGGCGTAATTTGGTCATGTAAGGGTTTCGGTAAGAATGTACGGAATGAATGTAAGTGAATACAATGTCCTCATGAGAATAGACAACACCTAAACAAACATTTGTCCCTGTGTGTGTGTGTGTGCACAGGCATATGCGTGCCTGTGTGTGTGTGTGTGTGTGTGTGTGTGTGTGCGCGCGCGCACATTTGTACATGCAAGAGGTTCACTAGTGCGTGAGAGTCCACATTCATACAATATATGCATGCCTGCATACGCATGAGCGTGTGCATGTGTCCTAGCTTGTGTGTGTGCACATACACTCCAGGTCAACAGCAGATCCTGAATAAATCCAGCCATGCAGGTTCCAATGGCCCATGAAAGCCAAGCACAAGCTGAGAGCTTATTAGCGCTGAATTAGCCCAGTGATGGGATGGGCACAGATTTGGCCAGCCTCCCCCACACAGGGGACTGAATGAGTTAGTGGGTCCAACTAATGCCAAACACAACAGAGCTCATCACAGCAAGGGCACACACACACGAGTCAGTGTGTGTCTGTGATTCAGGCTGTGCGAGAGACCGTGAGTGACAGGTGAGAACAGAGCTAATGTTTACTTAACAGACAGGTGACGACGAGGAAAAGTGTGAGAAAGTTGAACGCATGGACGCACACACACCTCGCTGGGTTTTCAGTGGCTTGAATGAATGGTCAGCCATTGCAGTCACACTCATTCGGTGGCGAAGCGAAAACAGCGTGTACTGCCAAAAAAAACCGCTAGCCCAGAATAACAAAGTCTGCTGTTGTTGCTAAGTAACCGAGAGAGGGAGAAGAGCGGGTTTGAGCACGTGGGTCAGAGAGAGCTGAGGACTGACGATAGCGAAACGCTCGACGGTCTCTGAGTCAGGCGAAGACGTCTGCTAAGACCCTCCTGCCCAGATTTAAAGCTCTCGAGTTTATTTGAGTGATAAACGAAAATAGGCTCTTGTGAAAGCCGAGTGGGCGGCACAGTCAGGTACAAAGCAGCGGCTCTCGGTGTTTACCTTGGCAACTTCCTGCAGCACATCGGCCCTGTGGAGGCCTCTCCCAATGCCAGGGTCCGCGGAGAGGCGCCCGTTGAGGTGCGGGGGCGCGGCGTGGGCGAGTTTCGGTGAGTGGTCGGCCCCCGGCCGGGCGTCGATCAGCGCGCACTCCTTTGGGCACCAGGCGTCCGGAGGGGGCTGCGGGTCCCGGGGAAGGCCGGGGGAGGGTACGGCTAGCCAGGAGACGCGTCCGTCCGGGGGGATAGGGGGTGGGCGCTCGGGGGGCGGAGGCGGGGGCGGGTCTCTCTGAGGGGGCGGGGGAGCTGGGAGGGGCTTGTCCTGCTTCCGGGACATCCCAGGGGAGGACTGCGGAGCGAGAGGAGGAGCCAGAGTGTATCGGTTAAAGGGACAGCGAAGTCTGCGAAGCTACAGGCTGGATTTACCTCATACTAATTACCAACATCCAATTCACACCCAGCGAACGAACACAATGAGGACATCATTTCTGTCGAGTTCAGCCTGTTTTAACCCCACAATGTCCCCTCTATTACTCTGCGAAACATCTTTCTGCAAGACTCATTTATTTATTGATTTAACCTTTGATTAACCAGGGAAGTCCCATCGAGATTGAAATATCCTTTTCAAGAAAACCCTGGAGAGGGAAAGGACAAATTTCACAGCCAATTAGATCAGGGGATGATTAGGTGGCAGGTTGAAAGAGCCAGGTTGGGAATTTAGCCATGACACCGGGGAACCCTCTACTCTTATCGAAGAGTGTCATAGGATAATGACCACAGTGAGACCTCGGTTTAACATCTCATACATCTCATCCAAAAGACGGAGTCTCCTACAGTACAGTATCCCCATCACTGCACTGGGGCATTGGGGATTACAGCAACTTGGTTTTCCCAGGTGGTCTCCCATCCAAGTACTAACGAAGCCCACACCTGCTTTGCTTCAGCTTTGCGGCTGGAGCAGTTCGAGTCGTGGTGCGGCTGCTGGCAAGATTCTAATCATTTGATCCCTTCAAAGTCTGGGGCTCATAAATATTTGATCACAATGTTCTGAACTCAACATTCTGGTGCTACTGCCGGCCACACCAAGTTTTAGAACACTCCAAATAACCTACTAGTCAATGGGTTAAGCACAGGACAACAATGGAGGCGAGCAGACCAAGTCTACTTAGGATCAGGGCGGTGAAACCCTCAGCACATGCCGCTTCGGGGAAACCAGGCCCACCTTTGGGGAGCCGGTGGGACTGCCGGAGGGCGAGCGGATGACTCCTTTCTGTATGAGGTCCAGGCGAGGCGGGACGGGGGGCAGGCTGAGGTGCGTGATGCTGGAGGGGTCCGGAGGGGGTTTCCTGCGCTGGGCTACAGGGGACGAGTTTGGGGACATCACCGGAGAGTTCTGTCTGTCCGTGCACTGGAACACAAGAGCAACACTCTCCCTGTCAGTGAATTTCCACGAAACCCGCCACCATTACTTCATCATAGCTATCGTTAGCGTTGGCATGCTATCGTTCACCGTTCGCACATTTACAAAGTGATGTTTCACACCAGACATTAATTGTGATAAATGCACCACTGACAATGTGAAGATTTATTCTGATGGTCAGTCCAATTGTTATCACTATTATACACATTCAAATGGCGTCTTTGACAGAGGCTCTAATGTAGGCTGAATCGTGTGAAGAGAGGACATCCATACAAATGAATCCTGACGACTCTTGTAGTGTCACATCCTGCCAACAGATTCAGAAGGGCTGAGTTCAGCAATTAATTGGGTGCTACACTGATTAACTGGGGCCTGCATTGTTCTGACACAATCCGGCAGGCTAGAACTCGTTAAGGACGAATCCTAAACAAAGAACTGATTAGTGCGAGAACAACTGAGCAATTTACGCCACGTTTGTGACACAGCCTATTGCGTATAAGAGAATAGCAGGGGGCTTTTTCTAAATCATAAATTGTCAAAAATTAATCTAATTTAGAACTAATGCAGCAGAACAGCTGCTTCTCCACAAGAATCGCAAAAATGAGCGAAAAAAAATTAGTCTCCGCTTGTAACGTTTAATGATAGCAATGCATCTCACTTAAGGATTGCGGGAAGTGTTTATAAAGTGTCATAACAGAGTAGAAAAGAGCATCTTTAATAATCACCATCAAACCAACACAATTAATTGGGTTCAACGCAAGGCGGCACAAAAGCAGCTAATTCCATCCGTCTTATCGAGAAAAGCCGAAGGATAGATATAATACTCCAATAACGGTCCCCGAAAACGAACACCCGCCGTGAGGCAAAGTTCTGCAATCGCGGGGTACGAAAACGGACCATTATTGTCCACAAACGGCTCAATTTTCACTTGTCAACAACTTATAATTTCCCTTTACTGAAAAAGCCTGGGTCAAAAAGTCAATCACTCAAATTAATAGACAGAAGTCCCGTCTGCTTTAAAGCTCTGAAGTCAGAAAACTTTGCCAAAAAAATGTTAGATTCCTCATGAACCAACATGGCTGCCAATTGAATTTGTGATGAAAGGGGCAGATTTGGTGGCACAGGGGTAGTGCGAGCTGGGAATTCGTATTTGTTCACTTTGCCGCATGCCGAGAGAGTACTTGAGTGCCAATTTGAGCGAAAGAATAACACTGACGTGAGATAATACTCTGATGCTGGCTATTTAAATTAAGCACCACATAATGGGCTCTTAAAGTGAAGCACCCAATTATATAAACACCAGACAAGCTCTTGCTCCGCGATCTCAAACTCCAATTCTGAAGGGCCGCTCTCTGACCGTTTTCGAAGTGTCCCAACACCTCAAGTGCTTCATTCCAGTCAACGATCGGCTCAAAATGTCTATACATCTCGTTTCCAAGACCTATATGACCTGTTATTGAATGTAAAACCTGCAGATACTGCAGCTCACGAGGACTGGAGTTTGAAGCCCCTGATCAAGCCCTTCTGAACTCTCATTACTCCATGAGATTACGTACCGACCAGACAGGAAGTACCGAGATCACAACGCAAACACACAGGGCTCAAGCAATGTAAGGAATGTGGACCACACCACTTGGTAGCAAAACGCGTAATTAAAAAAAAAAAAAAAAAACACAACATACTGATCACGACAAGCATGCACATCACGAATGTGGACAGGCGCATGCATGCGTGCGTGTACACCCACGTTACATAAACGCACACGTAAGCGCACATACACAGCAGACTGCAGAGAGGCTTTTCCCCACGAGCGGCCACTGATGCACAGCGAGCCCTGGGCCGCTCCCACAGCGCCGCGGCGAGCAGCTCCGCGACCCGCCGTCCATCCACGAGGCGGTCGGTCGGACCTGAGCGCGCAGCTCCTTCGACAAGCCAGAGGAAGCCACTCAATTATTCATACACACTGACTAAATAACGGAACGAGGAGGGTAGAAGCTCAGTTATGAAGGTCATCATTTCCGGCTTCGAGCGGGAGCGGCGATACAGAGGTCACACGGATGCCATTTATCCACCCTGTCAGGAGGGCTTACATACATACATTCCGGTTAAATGCATCCCAGTAGCAAATGAAAGGATGTCTATCCAGGCTCACTTATTTGCAGTAGACCAGTAACACTGTACTTGTTTAAGCTATATTTACAGAGAAGGCCTCTTGAGGTGGAGGACCTAGCTAGACAGTCGACAAGGACATATCCATAAGTGTTATCCATAAGTAGCTGGACAGTGATACAATTTCTTTTTGAAATTAAATAATGAATATGACATAACAGTGTTAACGGTTAAGTTGAACTTCAGGCTGTTACTGGTGCAGCCATTTTAATGCCATGTGATTGTTCAAACTCTAACAGACTGCACTCCATATTACATTTCAGCCAGTAGCCAATCGCAACGCAAAGCCAGAATAATACAAAGCCAGTGCAGCCAATACAAAGGCAGGAAAGCTTTTAAAATAAAAGGTGGGGGAGGGGGTTTGGATTGACAACCATAGGGGTGACACCACAGCTCTCTTCCAAAAAGGGGGCAGATGCCGTGACCTCATTAGCTGCGACCGAGGTTACGGTACTTACCTTCCTGATGGAGGCAAGACCATTCATGACCAGCGAGTCCTCGCGGTCGTCGTCATCGTCCAGGTCCAGCATGGGCGAGGCAAAGTTCTCCAGGAAGAAGCACTTGGCGCCGTCGTTCCTTGGGTCGAACGGGTCCACGATGATGGGCTCGGTGCCCTTGATCTCGCAGCGGCAGAAGGGGCAGCCCTGGCCGTCGGACTCCTGCGGCGAGAGACGGGGTCGAAAGTTTCATGAAAGAGCTCAAGACCACGCGCCTACACTTAACAATAACTGAACCCTCGGTTATTTACACGGCACGGTAAACACGGACATGTTTGCCAAATAGCCTGTCCCCAGAAGGAACCTTTGGAGCGCCAGGATCAGAGGCAGGGAGGAGATTACTAACAGCTGCGCGCCCGTGCGGTTCTCCGCTTCATTCAACAGAACCTGAGTGCTTCAAAGCCCCATCTTTGCTTTAACTGAGCACGTTAAATAGATGCACATCAACAAAACCATGACAACGTCACTTCTGAGGATCTGGCATAGCTTACGACTGTATTAAGAGGAAACTCAAGTTCCAGGGGACTGGTGTTGGAAATTGATTTGTCTTCACACAATAATTTATCTTCTCAGAATGAAACTGCCTCTGCAAAGCACTGCTAAAGAATGGAGGCGGATGCTGGAAGCCATCTGGCGACAGGCTGTTCAAAGCCCATCATGGTGCCGTTTGAAACCGAACTGCAATTAGTCGCTGCGCGACACCGCGAGACACAGCCTGAGATGCGACGTGACGGCTCACTGGAGCTGTAGAAAGGCCGGTACACTTCAGTGTAAAAAACCGGACAGACGTACTGCATGTGATCAAGGCCCACAGGGAGTACACTGCACGTTCAAACATCTAGGAGGTTCTCGGATAAACACCAGCAAATGTTAATGGAATGGGCAGGTGCCAGGCTAGACTAACTAATCACAATTCAAACAAAGCTCAAGCAAGAACGGCAAACTGAAGTATGACAACTTCCTCAGCTTTGTTCTTCATTAAAAGAACAGAGAGAGGAGCTCTGTCACACATCTGTTCAGTCAGCGGCTACTGGATTCTATTTACGGCCAGAATAACATATGCTGACTTTTAAAATACATGAGCTGGCCGCCCCCGAGCCGTGAGTGGGTCCTCGTGATTCAGACCAAGTGACTGAGCGCTGAGACTCGCACGGCGAGTCATCTGGAGAGAACGCCGCAGGAAACCCCAGCCCTGATGTTATTCATTCCCAAAATGGTGGCCGTGGGCACCCTGCACAGGTCTCTCCTCTGCGCTCAGAGATGTGCTAGAGTGCGGAGACTGAGGACTTCCACCGTGGTGGATGAGGCGGAGGCGATGTGCGAGCCTGCTGATGACGACAAACGCACACATGCTAAACTCAGAGCCGTACACATAAACACGCTCAGATCAACAAAAACTCAAAGACCTACATATGGCACAACTGCGCTCAAACAAACAAATAAGCCCCTGTCAAACGGACGTTCTGTTACCGCAGAAGAAAACAAGCCCTCCCGTCTGTCAACCGCTAGACTCTCACCACCTCCAGCTATTCATTTAGCATTTAGCGGTAGAGAACAAACTGGCACAGATGTTGTGGAACATGAAAAGGTTATGAGAATCTCTGTGGAGGCAGGACTAATGAGTCATTACGGAGTTAATTACAAACACACCGCACTGCAGCTTTCACACGACCCAAAGCCCTCTCCCTGCTCCTGCTCAAGCATTTAACCCATCATTAGCACGTACGCTAATGTCTGATAGCCGAGTGCAGGTCCAGCTGGGGGACAGGCGCAAGGCCCGATGTTGCTGCTTTCGTGGAGAAGAGCAAGGGGCTCATTTCAAAGCCCTGGCCCCTGTCCCGCAGCTGATTTCAGCCCGACCCGATGGAACGATGAAAAGGCCCCTAATAGAGGTGAGAGCTTTCCTAGATTAAATAAAGCTGGCCTCAAACAAACAGCGCAAGCACTGACTTACACGCACTAAATCGCTTTAATCATCTATCAAACAGCTTTTCTTAGTCTTGTCGGCTTTCCTCGGTTTGCTGAGGCAATGTAAAGCCTGCTTATACTCTCACATCCCCTCATTGGACTGTGGATGTTCAGATTTGAAGGACACTCCAGGCTACATGCTAACATTCATGTGACAAAATAAATAGAAGTCAATAGACGTAGGCTAAAAAAGCTAAAAGGTTCCTTGTCCATTGACTTCTACGCATTTTACTCACAAGGCTACGAGTAGCATGGGGTGTCCCTCTTAAGGCTGTAAATATGAAAGAAAGCCTAGGCATCTGGACAGAGAGACAGAAGGACAGATGGACGGACCGCGTTACCTGCCACGCGGTGAGGCAGTGGGTGCACATGAGGTGGCCGCAAGGCTCGATCTTGACGTCTTTGTCGTTCTCGGCGCAGATCTTACAGAGCTGAAAGGTGGATCCCATCTCACAGTACAGCTCATACTGTTCCTGTAGAACGGGAGAAGACAGAGAACCGGAGGGCGTGTCAGCACATAAATCACGACCCCACTCCCGCATACTATTTTTTTATTTAGCCAGGGAAGTCCCGCTGAGATTGAAATCTCTTTTTCAAGGGAGCCCTGGGGGGTTGGGGTGGAGAGGGAGGGGACAAACTGCACAGCCAGATCAGGGGATGATTAGGTGGGAGGTCGAAAGAACCAGGTTGGGAATTTAGCCAGGACACCGCGGAACCCCCTACTCCTTTCAAAGACTGTCATAGGATCTTTAATGACCACAGAGGTCAACACCTCGGTTTAATGTCTCATCTGAAAGATGGCGTCTGCTTCACTACAGTGTCTACATCTCTGCACAAGGGTATTGGGGATTATTCCACCAGACGGAAGATCGCAACCTACTGGCCACCAACACCTCTTCCAGCAGCAACCGGGTTTTCCCAGGTGGTCTCCCATCCAAGTACTGACCAAGCCCACACCTGCTTAGCTTCAGCCACACAGCTGGAGCAGATGGAATAGTGATATGGCTGCTGGCAAAAGTCCAGAGGGGACTACATTTTGGAGCAGGGCTGATGCATCTCACTGAAGGCTATGTCAATGTATGGATAAAGAGTGACCTGAAGCATGACCTGTGCAGACCAGGGATCCTCAAATCTCGCCCTCCACTCTAAATCTGACCAATTGTTTCCTTTCCTCCCTGGTAATTACATGAGCGACTGGTGCTACTGAAAGGTCAAACTGGCCTCCCATTAGCCTCTCAGGTATTGGGAGGGTGCAGTGTTTCTCACTGGACCAGATTGGACCACAGCCTGCATGTAGGTCTGACCTGCTCGACTCCACCCACCCATCAACCTTAAAATTACATCCATCCATTACAACAGAACATTACTGCACGTAAAATCACAGTGAGGGATCTTCTCAGAGAGCAGCAATTTACACTCGCTAACTGACCTGTGTGACTTTGATGTGGTCGTGAGGTGTCGGTTCGCACAAGCCGGTCAGGTCCGGGTTGTAACTGCGTCCGTCGGGGAACAGGTAACTAGGAAGAGATCAGATCCATTATTTCAGAGCACAAGTTTCATCTCATTCTGCATTCAAAAATTGACACACGGAGCTCAATGACTTCCCTCTAAATTCTACCGAGATTGGTCAATGCCAACACTGTCCATCAGTACCACCAGAGCACCACTCATGATAAGCTGACCTTGAATAGTTGAATCATGTCTCATAGCATATTTGTCTATCATTTTTTTAGGTTTTTCTCTTTTTTTTGCCTTTTTTATCATGCAAGAGCAAAAAAAAAAAAAAAACACACTTTTCTTTTTTCATCAACAAGAAAGAACAGGCAGCTGATATCTCAATTTGGAAAAACTATGACTTAAGCAATCAAGCTATGAGGCTAAAGATGTGCTTCTGAGGTGGACACAACTAACGCCTGGCTCTCGCTGAAGGTCCTGAAGCGGGGTTGTGAACCACTGACAAAGACCATGTTAGAGTTTGACTTCACTGATGTTCATTTACTTACACTTGTTCCTGAACATTCCATGTTAAACCACCACATCATTCCTCAATGGAATAATGTGCCAGCTGGCGTTCGGGGTGGAAATGCCCCAATAGTAGAGGCATATGTTTGGGGGACAGACAAAAGCTATCAGCACCATCATTGGACGATGCATTAATGGTTTCCATATGTCTAGATAAATCTATGGTGGGCTGTCAGGACTGTCCTTCATAATTGCACTTGAACCCAGGCAGCAAGGGTGTTCCTCTCAATATTGTTGTACAGCTTTGATCAGTCTCTTTCCAGCACATTCCATTACCATCCCTGCACCCCTGATTATTACGTCTCCCTCCTCTGTTCCCTTCCTCAGACACCTGCCCAGAACTATACACAGACCCCAGCGCCACTCACTTCCACCGCCTGACTGACACTGCCACCTACTGGCCAACAAACCTCCCCACGTGACCCATAATCCCTTCTGGCTCCACTTCCATACGGTCATCCCTCAGTTCTCCAAGCCCTCCGCTTGGCCTTCATCTTCACTGTCCCAGTCAGCCAGCAGCAATTTGGCTCCTCACACCGGACTCTGTGGAGGCCAATTCTTCTCAAGGCTAATTCCTAAGAGCTATTCCAGAAGATCTGCCCTGGCACTCCATCACCAAACATTTTCATCAGTTTGGGGGCAGCAACTGATGTTTTAAAAGGCTGCACTGTGACTCAGCTTTTTTTTCCCCACAATAATTGTTCTAAGAATCCATTTGTGCCGAATAGAGCAGAATTTCACTGATCGTTACTGGCTGACTCTTGAGGCACATTTAACCGAACTGAATTGCACCAAACTGAATTGAATTGAACAGGTGTCGCAGAAAAAATTCGACAAAGAGCACCATCGTCTCTTCTGGCGACACTGTCGTGGGCAGAAAGCAGATCGAGCACGTTTGGACCCGTGTAATTGCATTCCAGGCAGTTCCATGTGGAACAACAGGAAAGACGATCACCTTTGCTCTCCGAGTCCCAGTAGCAGCAGAAATCACAAGAAGTGAAACAGTTTTAATGCGAGAGCCGTTTAAAACTTCACTGAGGCACGGGAGCCACAACACACGCAGTGCGTCCGTCCAGTCGAGAGGCCATAACACCTCTCCTGCTCAACCAGACCTGGAGGAGAGGTTCTTCGGGGGTCTTGGCTGAGCCGTCACCCGATTCGGATCAGACAGTGGAAAGCTGTCGCGCGCAGGCAGGCAGAGTTTAGCTCCTGCAGGTGTCGACCTGACTCGTTCTGCCCCCGATGGCAGGGACGGGCACAAAACCTTTTCTCACCATCCTGCATGACTGCATTTAACTGGCCATCTTGTAAAAGCTCTTTCAACGCCGGAAAGGCACCATTTAATGCAGGATTCTCTTACATACGGAAATTCGGCGGAGCATGTGCTGCGGGTCGCGTTGGCTCAGGAAGAGAAAACACAAAAACAAAAAAAGGCCGCTATGTGCCCTGAATAACATGACACCTTCAATAATTCAAGCAGAAATAACAGCTAAAGAGAAGCCAAGGAATGAGTCACATCACGGGTGGAGCTCAGAGCGGTGAATCAGTGTCCTGGATGACACAGTGCAGGCTGCACTTTCCACTGTTAAACATCACAGCCACTTCCACTGAATGAGTCCATAATAAACAGGTGCCACACATCTCGTTTTGCACCTACTGTCACACTTCTGGTTACACGGTCAGCTGTGACAATAATAGCTGCGCCATTTACGCCCCCCCAGCACACACGCTCAGAAGACGAACGCGGGAATGCAATGGGGGATGATGAGGTGTCAATCGTCCATGGTGCACGCTGAAAGCTGAGATCGGTCCAGGAGAGGGGGAGTGTGAGAGGGAGGAGTGTTAGGTGGTGACAGTTAGGGGAGGGTTTTGCTCAATCGCTCATATACTCAGCAACCAGAGACAGACCGAGACTAACTTGCCGACACCCAGACAGACAGGGATGGATATTGTATCGCTACAGTCCGCTCGTAAGTTCGCTTTCCGTTACCGAACAAAGGAGCAGTCTTCGAAGCCACCATCGTGCTAACCTCAAGAGTTTTAGTGGTCCAAAGTTGGAAACAATTTTGGTCAAAAGGATAAGACTGAGAAAGACGAGCCATGCCACTTCACTTGAACAGATTCTCACGCGGCGGAGTTCTTTGGACGAATGAAAATGTTAAAAAACAACAACTTATACACGCTGAGTAATGTCTTGCTTTGTGAAATGGGGTAAATTGACTTAGCCATTAAGTTTGCTCATAAATCAATCACAGGGCTTAACAGTGGAGCCATGGACCAAAAATTCAGACTCCATATAGGGTGGAGGCGGGTCCATTTGACGTTCCGCCCACACGTTAACCATTTTCTATGATATCTGCTGTATGAGGGGGAAACCAAATCCTAACCAATTAAATATCTTTTCATAAATATTAGCCCCCACCCACACAAATACCGAGTCTGAACATGAGATAAGCCCAGTTGCCAGAGGAAGTTAACCCCTTTGCGCATATATAGACACCAGCATTCGTAAATTCCGAAATTTAATCCCTAAATAATTCTGTAATTGAATTTCCAAATGTCTTGCTTCACTGGAATAATTTTCCAGAGTCTCTGTGATACAAATACCGAGTTATAAAGCCTGAATAGTCTCATGCACAACAGGCAAAAATTGGCATTATTTGTACTCTGCACAAAAGGGGTTAAAGGAGGGAGATGAGGACACATACAAGCCTTCTCTGCAGCCGTCGATGAGGGCCTGAAACAGCGGCTTGTTGTGGGGGATGGTCTGAAGGATGTTGCCGTCGTTGGTGACGTAGCCGATGGCCCACTGGCCCAGCCGCGTGCAGCTCAGCCTGAAGATGTAGCTGTGGGGAGGGTGGGGGGAGGGGGTACAGGCGTAGGCCGAAGACAGGGCGGAGAGGCTGAGTCAATTTAACAGGAAAAAACAAAGCGCCCGTAGCTCTAAGCACAGATAGCACCCAAAATCAGGCGGGCGGAGGCCGCGTCCACGCTCTGCAAGCTCTGCGTAGGTTGGAACACCTCCCTTTGCGACTCGTGCGGCCAACCCTCGTGTCGCGGCCAAATTATGAAAAAGTGTGGACGGTACAGACCAGCTTGAACGAGGCAATGCATTAAAACATACAAAAAACAAAGATGAGTGTATTAAAATGAGCTTTTCGAAGACCTCTCTGGGAATGCGCCAAAGAGCAGCTCTTACGAGCGTTAAATACTTCCCTCTTACATGGTGCTGCGTCCTGGGAAACTGACTCAGTCATCGAAGCTGCTATAAAAGGAGGCGTGAGACTGATGCGACCTTCCAAAAGAAGCCAAAGTATTTTTTATACAATTGAATTCACAGAAATAAAGAGAAAAAAAATGAATGATGCACAAAGAATAAAAACAGCATGGCAACGTCGTGACAGGCTGCTTGAATGGCCACTGGAATTCGCTGGTCTGAGCCCCTGGTGGGACTTACAATTATTATCTCTTGTGAGAGCAAGTAGGGAAGTAGGCAAGTAGCTATAAACACCTCCATGTTTACAACTATTCTGCTAGAAAAAAAAGAGAGACATGTTCACATTGGAACATCCCTGGTCAAAAAAGTACCAACTCGAGGAGAATTTCTTTTTCATTGGTTTTTTGGACATCCTACAACTGCACGTCACTTCACATTTGGATTCAGAAAACCAGTCTTTAAGGCTACTTTGCCCAAAGCTGACAGGGGCTATATGACAAGTTGCACAGCCATAATTTTTTATCTTCTAAAACTCACATGCTGCCAGAATGCAAACCCCATCAACAAAGTCAAAAAAATATGAGCAGAAAATATGCAAAACAGAGACCGTTATCAGCTTCTCCACACATTGCAGTAAGTGGACATGCATCACTATGGAGCTCATGCTGCGCGCTACTGTCAGGCTGCGAGCTTGTTCCAGAAAATTCCATTGCCAATGCCACGGGGCTTGGACCGCAGACAGTCAGAGCCTGCCAACCTAAAGATTGTTTTCATGATTATTTTATAATATTAAAGTTTTTTTTTAATCCGGGCAGCGAACAAGCACTTCTGTCGGACAGGATTAAACACATACGGCTCGCTTCACAGCTATTTTGGGTTTTAAGCTGCTGCCACAGTTCAAGCTGTTTCAGGCCAACTGTTTTCGGAACTTGCTCAGTCATACAGTTTTCCGTTACTGCTTGACGACGGCGTCAAAAGTGAACATTCTAGGACGTCAGAGGAAGTTCATACAACATACGGCAGGGACTTCGTTTTTTTGTTGACTCAGACACAAATGATCCTGCACCAGGAAAGATGACAACACTGTAAAGCCCGTTCCAGAATAGCGTACAGTACTGAGGCTAGCAAAGTAGAACTGTGTGACTTCAGAGTCTGACATTACTATGATGTTTCTCTGACTCTATCAGAGATTTCATTTGTGAGAAGATTATCAGCCTGTCCAATCATTTGCTGATGGTTTCCTCTGAGAAGAGGACTGGCTGTCGTTAAAAATATCTGATCCCATCCTTCTGTGGCAAAAACATGGTCTTATGAGAATCATCACACCACATTATTTTCCGCTGAGAAAACAAATGCGCTTCTGCATTTTTGCGCATGTGCTTTTGTCACTTGCATATATATATATCGGTGTGCGTGCACTTGCACACAAGAGTGTGTCTGCATGTATCATTCAATATGAGAGTCGTGTGTGTGTGTGTGTGTGTGTGTGTGTGTATGCCCTTCTAACACTGTGAGTGTGAGTGTGTATCTGTGTGCTCGCCTTGCGCATGTGCACATGTATTGGTGAGGATTCGTATAAGCATGTGGGTGCATGTATTGATTATACACGTGCGTGTGTGTGAGTAAGCGTGCATACTCGCAGATGTATCGATTGTGTGCACATATCATTACGTGTGTGTGTGCATGCTCGCGCGTTTAAGCATGCGTAAGTATCCGTGGTGCATGTGTGTGTGCAAGCGTTCGTGCACAAGTGTGTATCGGTCATTCGTGTGTGCCAGCACGTGTCCCGTGTCTCGAATAAGCAGCCCAAACACACTGCCCCGTTTGCACATCACGCCCTACCCTCCAGTTCCTGCTGCTTTTCTGATTTACGCTGCAAAGGAAGCACAACAGCGATAATCACAGCATACATGGCTGAAACAAAAGAGGAAAGTTCTGGAAGCACGTCATGCAGCGGTCTGCACTGTAACCAGAATGACGGAGTCGACAGGACCAGACAGCCGGAGGAGGCACAGAACAGCTGCCTCTCCTGGTCTCCAGACCGCCCACATTTCAGATAAGCATTTAACGGGGACCTTCAAGACCACCCAGAGTGGCACAGACCCACCCCCTTCCTTCCACCTCCCAAAGCTGGGGTCTGTTTGGCTTAGCTGACCCCAGACAGTTACGATCGACCAATCACGCGAGCATGAATTCAGCCTCACATGCTCAAGGCTCCATTGCTAAAAATCGCAGTCCTAAAGGGTCAGCAGCCACTTCGCTCTTGGCTTTACTGCCACCCCACCTCCACCTTTACAGAGCGGTTCACCCCCTCAACATGTAGTCAGGCCTCTTCTGGACCCTGAGGTCAGCGCTCTTGTGGTTTAATCATATCAGGTAGTCTTAGCACAGACCCTCCCTGCGGTTACCCATGCCTCCTCAGTGGCAGATGGGGGGGGGGGGGGGGGGGGGGGGGGGAGTTGCCGCGGCAACTTGGAGCGGCGGGCGTCTGACAGGCCGAAGCGTACCCCCTGCAGAAAGGCTGATGACAGTGGAGAGTTCGGCCATCTGCTCAGTCCCCTGCTCTTACCTGCCGGGCTTGTTGATGTACTTCTGCAGACGGGCCTTGACCTCGTCATAGGTCAGGAAGGCCATGTAACCCGGGTGAGTGACAGCCAGGAAGTTCCAGTTCCGCAGAATGGAGCTCCAGGGCTGAAGGAGAGATAGAGAGCGAGTGAAAGGAGAGGAGACATCGAGAGAGAGAGAAGTGTTGGGAAGGGAGAGAGGAGGAGAGGAGGAGGGAGATATTTGTTAATGTCGTCTGTAGAGGACGTTGCCCTTGTCCTGCCATCTGTAGAGGATTGAGGAGTTCTGAGCCTCGTCTTTACCGCGGAGAGTAGAAATAACAATGTGGAGACGCGGATATCGACCTTAATACTGTGCATCGCAGCACTGAAACATCGGTCACTGGGGATTAGGCGCCTAAACCAAAACAGGTTCCTCTCGCCCAAAGTGAATTTAGAACATTCCGGACATAAAGGAGACCATCTTTTAGCCCCGACAAACGAAAGTGACATTCCAGTGGTCTGAGAGATTCGGGGACCTCCCAAAATGCAGCAAACGGAGGAGAACCATCCTCACATGATTGATTTCCATCTGGGAATTTCGGAAGGTAACAATGGCACGTGAGTGGGCAGGCGTGGGACGGCCTTAGCAAACAGACAGAGAGCGGAACAGGATGAGTCATGCGGCTAAAAGCCTGAGGGCATTCTGAGCAGCATTCTTAGACTGCACGACTAGGAACACTGGGAGTTAATATCATTACCCAGGACACGGACCGGAACCAAACTCCGCCCCAACTACAAAGCCCGGCATTAGCTCAGTCGCTACGCTAGCTAAGCTGGTCACTTGGCTTATGACACAGTCTTAGCCAAACCGCTTCATTAGCCCTGTTGTGGTACCACCAGGTCTGCTGCTAACATAGGTCATGAACTGTTAGCTGAGCTACAGTATTAGCTCTACCACTGGGCTAGTTCAGCTGCAACACTAGCTCTGTGTTAGCTGATGACACTACATGATCATAGGTCAGGATTTACTCTTAGGTGGGAAGCACCATTTTGATAGAGTGCGCATGGAGATCATTTTACCTCCCCACAAACACCCCATCTCTGAGCAGCGGGCTGTCAGGTGTTCTCGAAGGCATGCGGAGGCGTTTCCTGTAAATCGAGCTGTACGGCTCCCCTGCCTGATGCAATGTTTTGGTGGAAAAAGGTCGCCCCAAGATCTGTCCTTTCCCAAAGAAAACACGTCTTCCAGACACTCAAGCTGAAACCGTGATGTTTTTGTTCCTCGCATGAGCAGACAGCGGGGGTGCACCCACAATGCAGTCTGACTGTTCAATGAGGCAGCGCTATGGCGAGCATGCTCAGACAAAGCCTGGAAAAGCATAAGCACTGCGCTCCACCCCACAGAGACCCTATTGAACAGCCTGGTTTCCTCTCTTTGATAAACAGAGAGACAGACCTACCACATGGTTATCTTTACATTCTTGTGCCATTTTCTAACAGACTTATTCCTGGTTGGGGGTCACTGGGGACTGGAGTCCATTTTGACCGCGAGGTAGGACTACATCAAGGACAGCCCTGAACAGCCAAGCCAATACAGGGTAACATTCTAGTTTGATACACCTGCAAATAATCAAGAGGTCCATAACAGCTATATAGTGTTACCAAGCAATGAAAAGGAAAGGTAACGGAAGTTTGTGTGCTGTTATGCTAAATGAAATTCCAATAAGCATAGCACAGGAATTCCTATTGGTCAACCGAAATTCTTGTCGTTCGAAAGCAAACAGAGGGCCTGCAGACTGTTTGCACACTGCAGAGTCAACGGTCAACCCGTAAGGTGGGTGCGTTTACCTGAAAGAGCCTGGTGAAGATGTCAAATTCGAACACGGAGATGTAGTCGTTGCAGGTGAGGTCTATGGTGGACTTCAATGCCATGGCCTCCAGACCCGAACTGATGGGGTGGACCTCGTGGAGACACTGCCGAAACACCTTCCATGGGACGATGGTCCTGAAAACACAACAAGGACACTCTAAATACACCGTCAACTTCCTAATACTTGACTATGGGCTTCCGTTATCAGGCCAACACAGGCTCCCTCCGCGATATGTTTCACTGATCTATATACTGGTGAAACCCCAAATGAAATCACCCAGAAAAGACAAATTCCAGCAGCCTGTGTAATAAATTCACAGGAAGCAATAAATTCTAAAAAAAAAGGCACATTCTGTGTTTATATTTGATAGAAAGGTTACTTTAGGAATTCAAGCTCACTGCAACCATTAGGGCAGTTCAATACTGCAACACTGAACAGGCCAGCACTTCCTGGCCACATCCAACTGATTGTGAGAAAATGGAAAGAACTGATTGATTTATGGGTTTTGAACAATTTTGGTGCCCCAGTAATCTCACCGCTGGGCACAATCTTCCAGGAAACAGACTTGCTCGGGCATTGAGTGGCCCCTTCTAAAATGGGAGCGCCGATTTTACGAGAGGATGAGGTAATCCTGAGGAAGATGCGACTGACGGAGCACCGTGCCCAGACGAAACACTCCAGGCGCTTCTTCAGAAAAAGATGCAGCGATTAAGCGAACCCCTGCCGCGTGAAACAGAATCACGTTGGCCAGAGCTGTGGGAGAAGGTTAGACTAATGACGAAGATGACAGGGAGACGACCTTCGATGACTGCGCATCAACAGAGGTTGAGAAACACGGGGGCTACAGAAAATGGCAGAAAATGGTAGAAGTGTCTGACGAGGGAAAAAAGTAACCATCTGCGTGAATCATCTGCCCCTCAGCTCAATTACAGAGCTGATACAGAAAGTTCCAGAAGAGAGAAACAACAACCTCAATTTGCTTCACATATCGGGAAGGTGCGAAGGCTGAAAGCGATAATGAGATGGTGAGTTTTTGGAGCCTAGCGGCTCAACGACTTCGCTTTAATGAGCTGAGCAAGGTGTGATGATTTCAGTCGCATACTGATTTGAGTGCAGGAGGGTCACGCGGATCGCTTGATTACACATTAGAAATTGTGGCACTCAGTCGAATCAAGCAAAAGAGGCCTTTCATCAATAATCAGATGTGATTAACCCTGAGAGCACTAAATACAAATAGTGTTGCTCAATGATGTAAGATATCAAATTCAAAGCTTTTTGAAAAACCAGTCATGCAGCGACTTGAAGCTCTTTTAAAGTCGCCACATGATAGGCTTTCAACAGCATTTGACTTTGATATAGGGCTGGGCGATATATCGATATTATATCGATATCTTGACTCAAAGTAAAATATCATCACGGATTTTGACTATCGTAATATCGTGATACGAAATAAGTGTAGGCTTTTCTGGTTTTAAAAGCTGAATTACAGTAATGGATTGCATTTTTCTGCACTTGCAAGACTGTTGAAGCTGTTGCCTGCACCTGTTTCATCGTTATGTCAACATTACAAATGAATGGTTATAGAAAATATTATTGTGAACATATTTTGCAAAAGCGCCAACGTTTGTCCCGATGATATCGGCAAAATATCGATATCGAGGTATTCAGTCACCGATATCAAGATATTAGATTTTGTCCATATCGCCCAGCCCTACTTTAATATCTTACAGCATTGGGAAACTACAGTTGCCCATGGCACTGAAATGGTTAAAGAGCAGATTCTCATCTAACCTACTGTTTTTTCACCAATATAAATAATTAATATAGTTTGTGTAAACTACTCATTCTTGAGCACCACAATCGATGCCAAAAAATGTATCTTAAAAATGTTTCTGATGGTCAGGTAAAAGTTCCTTCTCAGATAGCAGAGGTATAAACCTTGATCTTAGACTTTTTTTTTTAACCTCAGAAGTTAATGGTCATTTTAAAAATGAAAGCAAAGAGTCAAGCCCATTACGAGGTTAAGGAATAGGAAATTACAGCACTGACAGACAGCCTAAGGCTCACCACAATCAACTCTGTCGGAGCATCATTAAGTCGCGCGAGAGACTTGGTGAATTCGGTGCTCGCAAAAGGCCTTGTAGTGACAATAGGTCAAGCAATTCGAAGAACCTAAAGCAATCTGCCCCAAGTGAGTAGCAGATGACAGCGGCTACATTACAGGCCCAGCATAGCAACACAAGAGAAGACACACAGCACCTAGTGATGTCTGCGGTCGGCAGACTTCAAGTAGTCACTGCATGCAAATAATTGGCCACTAAACAGTATGTTAATGCAATGCAGGCAATTCCAATGTTGAATAACCATGAAATACAAAACTTACTGACTCCTCAATCAAATATTTTACATGTATTTTGGACAGCAAATTTCAATGGAGCACTTTATGAGAGACAACTGCATGTTACTGCCACTACAGAGTTGTATGAACACGAATGAATTAAAAAGAGGGATAACACATTGGTGCCACATCCAAAATATCGCTTTTTATTCAAAAAATTAAAATGAATTTTTCCTGAGTTCACAATGTTTATGTAGCAATATTTTTGCCTTTCCATTCATCCTAGTAGGTGCATTAACAGTAAATGTCATAGTTTCTCACATATCAAAGGAGCAATTTTGATAAGCTATTTGTTTTATCATTTTGTCTCAAAATGTCACATTCATAATGCAGGAATTGCCCATTAGCCTTACATTAATTTGTACCAAAAAGCATGGTTCCCAGAAATAAAAAGGCTACACCAAAAAAACATTTTTGAGGTGAGAAAACAGTCTGTAAATGCTATAGATGAAAATTGACAATGTGCACTTTCACCTTGTGATACGTTTCATTACAAATCCTTAATTGTACAATAGTACAACATTTAATGTCATTATTATCACAAAGTTTTAAGCTACTTAATGTTACACCAGGTTCTGGTAATCACCGGGCAACGTACCATGAACTCTAATGAACTCGCCATCTTTTACATTTTAGATGTCAAGCCCTTTTGTCATTAAAAATATAACAAATCATATGAAAATATTAAACACCACTATCTGCACGGCTGATTCTGAAGTAAAATAATCTTGACATGAATATGGTCGCCGCAAAGGTCACAGCTAGCCGAGAGCGAGCTTTGTATCTTTCCTGTGAGTGTTATCACCATAAAACCACAGGGGAAGTATAAGGCCTCGGGGTGACTAGACTCAAAGCCAGTTAATGTTTCATCCCATTAACCACGCATTTAAAACAAACCAGGACAGGCCAGTAAGCAAACGCTGTAAACAAAGGTGACAGTGTCCATGTAACAGGAAGAGGCTGAGGAGCCAGGATCCTGCGGTTAATCTTTGTTTCGAGGCGTCAAAATAAAGAACTACAGGACTACTACAGCGCTGAGTGGAAGATGATCCTCACAGTCTTTACCTGCAATGAACTGATAAAACGACTACTACGTACAATGACCAGATAGTAAATATTTAAACATCCCGCCGATTGGCTTGTTTGTCATCTGTGGAAGATATTTTTCTCAGGACTTCCTGAAGATCCCAGTGCAGGAAATGATGTCGTAAAGCAACAAACAGCAGCTTCACCAGTGCTGACTAAGCTCTTTCCAACCTTACTGGTCAAATGCCCAGCAGCTAATGAGCAGCAATTACTTATTTACTTAATTACTACAATAAAAACAATGGGCCTTAATGGTCTCCTGAGTTGTATAACAAGAGCCATCAGAAGATGGCATATCCCCCCGGCCCCCGTAAAATCAGGGAGGCCTCAGGTACCTTGTACTAATAAATATCTTCTCAAAGTTTCATGAAAATACTTTCTACCACAGGAATGTAACTTTCCACATCTTTCTGAGCCGGTTCCATTTATTTTCATGAAGCAGAAAATCCCAAATAGCACAAAACACCCTTTTTAATTCACAGGTATGTTGAAAGTTTTGTTACTGAGTTATGCCTCAGAAATGAGCTACACCCTAACCAGAAACAGAGTGTAATTCGTGGCTATAGAAACACACAAAAAAAAATCTAAATCTCAGCAATTCCTAAATAGGAAAATGCGCATCTACAGGGTACATTAGATCAACATGCCAATTTCATAGATAAACATTGAACAATTATAATGTATTTCTCTGGAACCAGTGACACTCGCTTCAACTTTCTGCCATGAAAAAAAAAAACAAAAAAAAAAAAAAATCTTAAATTCTAAATACCAAAAGGCACATCTACAATGTATATCAAATCTACACACCAAGAAGGTGAAGAAATATTAAAAGGTTATTGAGTTACACTCCGGAAAAGAACATACCCTTCCCAGAGACTAAGTCCAACTTGTTGCCATGGAAACACAAAAAAAGAAAATTTTAGAAAATCCTAAATACCAAAAGGCACATGTACATGATATATCAGATCTACAAATCAAATTTCGTGAAGAAAAATTGAACGGTTTTTGAGTTCTGCCCCGGAAACGAAATGATTACGAACGGACGGACAGACAGACATGGCTATCGCTATATCCCCCTGCATTATATGCCAGGGGGATAAAAACTGATGTTATTGATGTGAATGAACCAAATATACCCATCATTTTCCTAAATGAAGAATAGTAAACGTCACCACCCCTCAGGAGCAAACATGGAGCCTGGGGGCCATGAGATGACCAATTTTGATTAAGCACCTGAAGACCCTTCCATCTATGAAGAGTATCGTTTTCCAGCATATCTGGGTCTGGAGAAGAAGAGTTTGAAAATTTCAGCCAATTTGACAACTTTTAGCCCCGCCCCTCAGAGCACCTGGGGGTTGGCACCATATAACTCACAATTTTGGTGCATAACTGCCCAAGGGAGGTTCCTGCAAAATATGATTGAAATCGGATCAGCAGTTCCTGAGAAAAAGTCGAAAATGTATTGACCAGTTTTAGCCCCGCCCCTCAGAGCCCCTGGGGGTGGGCACCATGTAACTCACAATTTTGGTGCATATTTGACCAAGGAAGATTCCTGCAAAATTTTATTGAAATCGCATCAGCGGTTTCTGAGAAAAAGTGGAAAATGTATTTACCACTTTTAGCCCCACCCCTCAGAGCTGGGTGTGGGCACCATATAATAAATTATTTTGGTGCATAACTACCCAAGGAAGGTTCCTGCAAAATTTTATTGAAATCGGATCAGCGGTTTTTGAGAAGTCAAAAATGTATTGACCAGTTTTAGCCCCGCCCCTCAGAGACCCTCAGGGTGGGCAACATATAATTCACAATTTTGGTGCATATTTCACAAAAAGGTTCCTGCAAAATTTTACTGAAATTGGATCAGCGGTTTCTGAAAAGAAATCCAAAATGTTAACCGTTTATGGACGCAGGATGGACGACGATGGACCAATTAGCGATTAGAATAGGTAACCTTGAGAATTCGTCTCAGGTGACCTAAAAATTCTCAATCCATCATCAAAAAACCATTTTGAACTTCTTTCCTGCAAAACAAAGAGCTCAGTCCACACAAATGTGAGAAGAGGGCCTCATTTAATTAATTGTTAAGCCAGGATGATGTGGTTGAACTCCAAACCGAATGAAAGATTTTGTTCCAGCAGAGCTCACCGAGGTCAGTTTTGCACTTCAACAGGGCGCGTCCAAGTACAGATTACAGAGGCTCAGAGCTGTTTTAGTGCTGTAGTGCTAAAGCATTCAGTGGTTGAATGTTGATACATGTAAAGCAATGACCTGGCCTTGGACTTCCTTTCAGGGCTAATTTTCCATCATACTGTTAGTTAACGCTCTATTAATTTCACTTCTGAAGCAGAATCTTGAGTCTCCATTTGTAAAGGTTTTGAAAAGATCAAGCACACAGTTACATGGGCTGAACAAAATGTTGAAAGCACACCCAAAAAATGGCTTTAATTTTGAAATCTTGACATCGCGACTACAAAAGCTCCCACGTGGGCCATTGCCATGATTGCGAAAAAGCAGCTTGTGTCCGCTGAAGGGGTCCATCCAGCAGCATTTTACAAGGTCAGTCTCAAAAGCAAGATGAAAACACTAACAGAGTGCTGAGGGGGCCAAATGGTTGGCTGTTGGCGCCTAAATTGCTGATGCGCCATTCGTTAAAACGGCAAAATTATTTAAGGTGGCAAGGGCACCAATGTCAAAAAATTTTGATAACTTTTGCCAGACACCCAAACATAGCCACTGCTAAAAAGATCTGTGACCCCAAGTCAAAGCTCTCAAACAACGACAGACCGTAGGGGGGATAATTATGACTAACCACAGAACTATAGCTCCAAAAACTAGGAGTGTGCTTTCACAAATGCCCCACCCCAGAAAACCCAGAATACCATAAGGCACTAGCTTAGCAGCCGTTCAATGAATCTCCAAAATTTAGTGAAGAAATATCTGGCATCCTCTGAGTTATGGACGGGAACTGAGCTAAATATATATAAATATATGCCTCCCCTCCCTTCCTCCGCGTGAGAGACAAAATTACCACAGAATTTAATCACTCCATATCTGAATATCTGAGTCAGTTTCAGTAAAAACAGACTGACATGAGCTCCATAAAGACGGAAATTATGACTTTGTTTCTGGTAATTTGACCACCCCCTGTATATCTGGGGCTATTTAACACAAAATGAAAATGTAAACTGTCAAGAAGCCAAAGACAAAAAAAGAAGCAACGTTTCAAGAACACCTCACCATAGTCAGCCATCATGGACTCTTTCATCGTGACATCAGTCAGGCGGTGACCCCGCGCTGCTCAAAGCCTTGACAGGCACAGAGATTACAGCTCCGTCGTGACTGACACAGGTAGTCTCAACCGCTCCGGGCTGCACAGATTTGGGTCAGGATAAAGGAAACTGAAGAAAAGCATGTAAATCCCTTTCCGTGACCTCGTGACACAGGAGCTCAGAGGAGCTTTCGGCTGGCTTTCAAAACTCGCAGCAGCTTTCCCAGATCCTGAAACCGGAGAGAATATTACGCGTTTGGCTGAAGATGATGTAGTGTACTTCGGGGGAGGAGAGTCTGAAAGCTTTAGAGCTCGAGAAAAATTTGAGAAAGCTGAGCGTTTCCCTTTCATCTTCACCTGTGTTCTTTGGCGCAGAATTGACAATCGTCACCGTCAGAGGAAACTGAATATTAGCACCGACCTTACACTGCACGAAGGGCTGACTCTTCAGAAAATAACTACTGGCTAGCAGATGTTATTGCTTAACAAATGACAAGCTTATACTTTAATTATTCCAAAAAGTACTTCAAGTTAACAGATGTCGTTCCAACATAAACAATGGCCTACGAGAGTTTGCCTCGGTGACACGAGTCAAACAAGCTGCGATAATAAGAGTGAATTTGAGTGAGTGTGACCCACACTACTGGCTAGAGGCAAGCGTCTCCTGGAGTTAAAGGTCGATCCGTGTGGGATGGACAGAATGTCCACAAAGAGACTGAAGTTCACAAAGACAAACACTGCTCTCTCGCTCTCCTGCGCGTTCGGCTCCATCGCCCCCTCCACCGCAGTCCTCCCACGCGACCTCCGACCTCTTCGGCCTTCCATCTCAGCTGTGTTAATTCCATGCCGTCTTACTGGCATTGCGCAGGATATCCTCGCTGAGGCAATCAACTGCCCATCGTGAGGCACTGGAAATAAATCTCACTTTCACCTGCTCTCTCCGGCATTCGCCTCGCTGCCTCCCCCCCCACTCCATTTCTATCCCTCCCCATCTTCCTCTTCTTCCTCTTTTCCCTTCTCTTCTCTTACCCTTTGCAAACTCTCTCATTCCTCCTCGTCCCTCCCTTGTTCCACTTTCACATCATCTCCATTTTGTCTTCTCTAATGCCTCGGCCCAACCCCTAGTGTTGTAGAGCCCTCGACAAGGCAGTGGCCCTTCTGAATGGCACTATACTGGGAAGGGGTTGAAATCTTTCTTAAGGAAATGGAGCGACCTTTTATCGTATGTTACCATAGCAACTCAAGCGCTCAGTCCTGCGCTGCGCTGATGAAAGGAGCCGGGAAATGCGCAAAATTCACGGCTGGATTTTAATTTCCACACTCGCAAAACCATACGTGGCGATAAAATGTACCGTATCGCACAGGAAATCCCCCCTTCAGTGAGGCTCTGTTGACATCATGAATAGCGATTTTTTTCGTGAAATGCTTGTCATAAAAACATGATTTCGTCTTTCATGGCATCTACATTAAACTGAGATACTTCAATGGTTTTCACCATTTTTTCACAGTTATAAGCGATTATATGGTTAAATTTATGGGATTTTTCCTTTGCACCAGCAGCCATATTTATTCAGAGCGCATGTCTGAATATGGGACTCGTCTTCCACCCCTCTGTTCGCAGCCTGCATCTGAAAACGCTCCGTCTGAGGGCGATCTGCAGGGACAGATGAGCACTACCCCTCAGGTACAGGGAGGAACAGTACGAGTGACACATCAGGATAGGGCGCGGTGGTGTGGCCCAGGAGGGGATGGAGATTGGGCCTTTATGTCTTTCCCTTGGTCTCTCCGCCTCTCTCTGTCCCTCCGTCCTGTCCCAGTCATCCCCCACTGCAGTCCACCAGGGCCCCGTCCCTCCTCAGACAAGCAGAGACACCCATAATCCTCTCTGACGCAGACACACACACAGCTGAGGAAGCTTGACTGACCAGCTCAGCAATAAAGAGGGAAAGGGGCGGGACCTTCTTCTGAGCAGCCCCTGTCCCCGCCCCCTGGGGGGCTGCCCCAGAGGATGCACTGAATCCACAGGAAATGCAGTGTCCACCGGGGGAGGAAAAAAAAAAAAAAAAAGAACAACGAAATGAAACAAAACGAAGAAACGAACCGGCTGGCCAACAATAAGCCTTTCATTTGAATTTTCAAGAACTTTTACCTCCTTCCGGCGACAATGCGCTCCTTTAATAAAACCGGCTTTCAGCAGCTTCAACACCATCATCTTTTCTCCTCGCACAAACGAGAGACGGAGGAGGGAGGAACGTCTGACATCCTGGCTGGTGGCCTTTGCTGTTGCCGTTGGAAACTGCTCTTACATTAGCTGGCGTTCATGATTTGCACTTAAATGCGCATTTTAAGTAGAAATGCGTGTTGAGGTGTGAGCCCTCAAATATTTAACAGTGTAAATTATGCTTCAACTAAATTATGCTTCGACCCAGTTAAAGTGTTAATAGGCATTATTTTAACTTGACGACCATGAACATTGGGAAAAGTATATAATCATGACGGATTCATCTCTTAAACCAGTACAGCAGGAAACCAAAACAGAAAGGAATGTGTTTGAGGCAAATTCTCTACCAGCCAATAAGAGCAGAGGGTTGAAAGGAACATCGTCCCAGACAACAAATAACAGCTAAGAGCGATATCGCCTCGAGAGACTGAACCATGGGCCAGGTTTCAACCCAGCTCCCAGCATCCTCTCTGCTTCCTGAGTGGCTAATTCACAATCTGCAGTGGGTGAGCCACAGATTATGGCTGCGCTGAATGCGTCCGTAGCGGATGACCATCGAACGGAGAGTGAGGGAACGGGCGAGTGGGAGAGGCAGAAGGTGTTGCTCTTTTTGGGCAGCATGGTCCAGTCCACAGCCTCTCCTGCCATCGGTCAGACCAAGGGGAGAGCTTCTCCATCATCGCTCTTGCTAGCAGAGGGTTAGCGTCAGCCTCTAACGCAGGCGACATCAAGATCCAGGCATTTCCTCAGTAGAAGGGTGAGAGAGAGACACCCTGAACCAAGAACCAAGGACTGCAGCACAAAACTCCTGAGGAACAGACCACAGAAGAAGATTACAACCAAAGAGGGACTATGGAGGACTGGGCCAAGACAGAGTGTTAACTCAAGTCAATCCCATCACCTTACGTCCTCTTTTTGGATGGATTGCAAATCCTCAATAAGTAGCAGCCCGCAGAGAGCATTACACCATCAACCGGAGGCACGGGAACCTCATCTTTGGGCCTGCAGTATCCTGCCATAACCCAAGAGTACGGCAGGCAAACTTCTGCTCAGGAGAGGCCCCAGGGCAGAGTCCTGAGTACTTATAAATTCTGTTTCCTGTGAGGGAGCCCGAGGCGCGGCAGTCCATTTTGAATTCTTAGCATGATGGTGTGAAAATGCCCTTGAGCGATGCGCCCGACCTGAAAGGCATAGGTAAATATCCGGCTGCATAAAGGGATCAGGTTTACAGCAACAGTCATCGAGGCACCGGTGGCGCAAGCAATGCAGCAACGCAGGTAAATGCACAGATGAGTTAACCTCTGAACACAAACAATATCAACTTTTGTCCCGGCTACTGATGTTCCTAAGCACTGCCATTTTGACGCCCAAAGAGATGTCTATACACGGCACTTTCACTAGTATGGCGGCAAGCCCACGTGCAGGAAAGTGCTCGAATGTCATACAAATGTATTTCCAGTATATTCCATCTCCATGGTAACAGGCCCTGGTCACCCGAGATGTTGGAACCCCTACATGTACCAAGAGAATTAGCGGCAGTTTTATACGCAAAATGTACATCCACCCCTACGCCACGATGGGAGGGTTGGGGTGGGGAGTTGAGATGCTGAAAGAGGCTTGAAATAAACGCCGCAGAGAGGCCCCACAACGAGACCTTCAGGATGACGCCAGAAATGGCACCAGCTTTGCACCCCCTCGCCGTCCCGGACGCTGAGCATCGCAAAAACCCACAACGCACCTCTCATGAAACGGAATCCGGCGGCCAGCACTCTCCTCTTATCTCCTTCCCGGCGCACAGGGACGAGACTCTCCCCGCTATGCCTCCCTCTCAGGAAGAAGAGGGCCTTCTTTACACCTGCAACGAACGGCTCGGGAGCAGTGTGGGCGGCGAATGGATCAAAGCCTGCCACCATCTAAAGGAGTCCAGCACTCCAGAGGCAAGTTCCTGGGACGGTGGGGTGCTATGATGGATACTCCCTTTCGGAAAGAGTCAAAGCAGAAGTTCTGCATAAAAAGGCCCGACGCTTTGGAAGTCTGCATAAAGTAAATGGAACAAACTACTAAAGAAAAGGCTTTCCGATGAAAATCTTTGCAGATACATGTGCAAACCTCGATAGCTGAGTGAGAATGAAGGACTAAGTGGGACCAGAGAGAGATGTGGGCGAGGACCCCAGGGAGGCACGTTAACTTCAGCCATGGGAGAGCTAGGAGGTAAAGGCAAAATACACACTGGCTTTCACAGTCTCTCTGGGGCAGAAAACGCCATGGTTACCTGCATTGTACTTTTCCAGTACGATTTCATACATGCAAATTAGCTCATAAGTTGCATCTAAAGCATATTGAAATGCCTTTGCGCTTTGAGGAGAGCCACAAGAATGCATCAATGCTCACGTCTGTTTTGATCTGAAACCGTTAGCACATTAGCAGCCCATTTTTCTGGTAACCACGAGACAACCTATTCACATGACACCCCTGAAAGTCAGTGGACGGTCACTCTGCTTTCTTTGCGCCAGTGAGGATGTGAAGCTTTTTTTGACCTGAAACTGTTAGCACGTTAGCAGCCCAGTTTTCTGGTAATCACGAGACAACCTATTCACATGACACTCCTGAAAGTCATTGGACGGTCACTCTGCTTTCTTTGCGCCAGTGAGGATGTGAAGCTTTTTTTGACCTGAAACTGTTAGCACGTTAGCAGCCCAGTTTTCTGGTAATCACGAGACAACCTATTCACATGACACTCCTGAAAGTCATTGGACGGTCACTCTGCTTTCTTTGCGCCAGTGAGGATGTGAAGCTTTTTTTGACCTGAAACTGTTAGCACGTTAGCAGCCCAGTTTTCTGGTAATCACGAGACAACCTATTCACATGACACTCCTGAAAGTCATTGGACGGTCACTCTGCTTTCTTTCCGCAAGTGAGGATCTGAAGCTTTTTTTGTCAATCACTTGAAAGCTACAAGGTCATCCAGGAGACGGGATATCACACCGAAAACCTGATCGGGGTGGAATTTATTTTCAACTCCACAGAGGCATTTTCCATGGCCTGAAATTTGCAAGTTTTCTATTTCAAATACTCGAAGGAAACATTGATTTTCTTCAGATACAGATGAGGGCATCCCTTTGCATAGAAAATTGAGAACAATTGACTTTCACATTTCCTATAAATTCAATCTTCCTAATGCTTTTGAAAGCGTAGCCCCAAAAGACAAAAAAAAAATATAGTAAAAAAATTATAACACAGCATATTTGAGTATCCTGTATTCGGGAACCAAATCAAAAATAGTCAATGTGCATTATTCAATGTAAACGCCTGATGTGCTGGCAAAAATGAAAAGACGGATCAGAGGGACATACCTTTCGCCGAAGAACTTGCGCCAAAACTCAGCGGCATCGGCCTTGGTGATGCGGAAGGTGTCGCCCTGGAACTGTCCTCCGGGAAAGATGGCTTTAATCTCGGCCAGCATGTGGCTGAAGATGAGTGAGAGTTTGGTGAGGTTCCGTCTAGGAGGAGAGAGCGAGAGAGATTCGGAGATTAAGCCGGGCCTTCACAGTTCACTTTTAGCCCAAAGCTTCGCCACCTATCATCTGGTTGACACAGCCACACCCGGCAGTCGGCATTCTGCACACACACAAACGCACACGTACACGCAAACACACACCTTTCTCTGCACCTGGGATCGCCTAAATGCTCCAGGAGTACACAACGGAGGAAGGGTGTTTTCATGATTTCCATCACAGGCTCAGAAAAGGTTTCAGCCAGCAATTGTTCAACACGGCCAGTTTCTTCCTCCTGTCTAGGTCATATGTATGGATATGACTTCAGCCACATATTTCTCTGAGACCTTCAGTCACCCTGAGAACCACTTAGTGATACAGTGAAAGAACAGTGATAACCACAGCCCCACAGGAAGAGCAAGGGATAGCCGTTTCCCCAAGCAGCGCTGACTGTACCAAATGTTTCCTTCCAAAAACAATGAAAACGGCTCAAACGAATGTCTACCCTTGATAGATGAGAGATCCAGAGGAGAAACGAACCCGCACCTGCAGTCTGGACAGGAAGAAAGGGGCAAGACTCTCACAGCGAGCAAACGTGCTTCCCTCTCAAGCCCCACCATTAACCCTTAAGAGCGCCAAAGGCAGCCATTGTGGCTCAATGATGCAAGACATCAAAATCAAAGCTGTTGAAAACCTATCATGTGGCAACTTGTTTAAAAGAGCTCCCGGACGGGGAGCTCTTTTAACCCTTGTATGGTGTTAGGATTTTTTTTTGTTACTCAGCCAGTGTTCATGGGTCTGGGACCCGCTAGAGTTCTGGGTTTTCAAAATTGTTTAATTGTGTTGTTTTATGTTAAAATGCTCAACAGATGTTTGCTTCATCCCAATTACAAGTCATATGAACAGCAAACATGGTTTGATGAAAACTGAAAACGGGTCCCACAGACACAAACACCATACAAGGGTTAAACAAGTCGCAACATGATAGGTTTCAACAGCACTATATATATAAATATATATATATATATATATATATATATATATATATATATATAATTTCGCAAACATTTCTTTTATTTCAGCACTCTAAGGGTTAATGCTTCAGGAAAAGCAGGGCTTCAATCCCTCACCCATTTAATGTTGGGTAAATCACAACTGAATGACCCAGCATAACATCATGACACGGCATAATTCACAAATCGCAATATAGCGGACGTCTAGTGACTGCACAGTTAACAACGGCTCCTCATCGCAGCTATTTTTCATGAATGATGCAGCAGCTCCCTTCATGTCGGATGATTTGCGTGGCGATTACTCTGTGAACAGCACAGTAATGAATCTGGCCATCTTTCCGCGCTCCATATCGATCTTATTCCAATTAAACTTGCAATGTGGTAACAGGTCACTTACCAATGCATAACGGCAGACCTGTTGCTAAGAGACCAGCGGAGAGTACGTACAGTACAGTGCTCATAAAAATGAGTGAAATGATACACCTACGCACTATCTGGAGGTAAAAATTTGTGCTCAACTTCACATCAGTTAATGAAAATGAGTAAAAATATAAAATTGTATTGTACTCTGCCAAACCCTCCTGGAGCTACATTTCTGGACTAGGAGAACAAAAACAAAAGCTGACACAGAAAGAAACTGGAAAATATTGTGGAAACCTTTTCATTTCTTTTTTAATCAAAAGTGTTATTGTGATGCTGGCAGTGTAACATTCACTTGCTGTTTCCTTCAGCAAAGTAGTGGGTTAGGCAGAGCACAATGTTACCATTTCATGAACAGAGCTGAAGGGCTTTGTTCCCATATGATGGTAACCTCAAAATTACCTTTGGTTTCCGGCAAGTTCTCTTGTGACTCTTGATATTTTATTGATAACAGGTCTGAGTAGCTTGGCCCTGAGTTAGCAACAGTATGATGTTTGAAATGTATTGCACTTTGAACCAGAACTACATAAAGAGTAATCCATGCCTGTAACTATTCTTAGAAACCACAGTGGATTTCCAGCTGCTATTCACAGCGACTCTGAAGTGCATATTTCCATTTTATTTTATTATTCATGTGTCTCCTTTGACATTTCATAAAGAATACATTTGTGTAAGAGAAGACTTCTGTGCATCTCTGAAATGCACGATGGGATTGATTAACAGGCAGGTCAGAACTGAGCCTTATGCAGGAGATCAGGACTGAGTATCATGTGACATGGCAGTGCCATTCTGATAGGTCGAGACCGACTGAGAGACGGATCTGAGGCCCCAGTGTCCTCCAATGACTGACCGGTTGGCAGGGCAACCATTGCAGAGTCCTAAGACTCTGTTCTAAGGCAGCAGAGCAACCACTTTGCACCGTCACACCCATGATGATTATCACACTCGTCCATCTGCCTGTTCGTCTGTCTGACCCAAAGCTCAGGACAAGCTGTGCCCCGCCATCTGGGCTGCTGTTGGGCCTTAACCGGTCAACACTGAGTCCGCAGAGGGCGTGCCCAGAGTAAGGACGCCCAAACTCGCAGCCTGGATGTCCAGCAGGGCAGAGACCGACAGCCAATGGGTGAGTCAGAAATGAGCAGCTGAGAATCGCAGCAAACATCACCGTGAATAAATGCATCAGCGAGCAGATAAGTGTTCTCAGGTCTTCAGTGAAGGCCGGCCCGCTGCTCACCATCCCAAACCAGGAAGAAATACTCCAGCCTTTTTTCCTCATTCCTCGAAACTTTCTTCTCCAAAGTTCTCACAGCAAAAGCTGCAAGGTTTCAGAACCTCCTTGCGTTTGATTGGTGGAGTGAGCCGAGCCGGTGGTTACATGAAAAATGGCCCTCGTTAATCAAAGAACAGAGTGTTTGCCTCCAGACTCAGACCACAAAACACTGCGGCAAACATTAACAAAATAATCCTTCTAGGCAATGTCGCACGCTGAATATTTATAAGGGGAGTATTAGGGAACGATAACTTGCAGAGGCCCACTTTGCCTCTCCGATAAGCCAGAAAGCACACCTGAAAAAATATTCAAAAGAAAAACTGCAAAAAGAAGTTGCCATTTATATCCTGAGTAAGCCAAAGATTATGCGTCAACCATGTTACAGGGAATGCAAATATACCCAGCAAACAATCATGCACCAAAAGCTGACAGATAAGACACTGCTGGGCACACTAAGTAGGAAAACCAAACCTGGATCCTTTTCATGAACTCTGAGAGGAGAGAGTGCTAATCCTCCTGAGATAGTCACCATGTATTTGGTACAAAGAAAAAACCAAATTACAGAACAAACGAATGCAAATATCAGCATGGGCAGGCGTGCATCTCATGCAAATTTCGCGCTGCCCGTCCTGAGTGCAGTTCACAATTTCTGGCCCTGATCTCCGCAGCCATTAGATCTGTTGACTGAGATGATAGGTCAGGCAGGAATCGTGCAGAGACTAGGCCAGGATTTGGGATTTCAGGCCTTTGAATGGGTTAATTCAGCCTTTTCCCAGACAGGTGGCATGAACTGCCCTCTCGCTTTCTCTGCGCCCCATGCATGCCCCGCAGAGAGCCAACTGCTCCCAGTTCAGCTCTTACCAAATTCACCACCACACCCGGGTAAGTTATCGCTGATAACTGCATCAGGTGCCCTTCAGCTAGTTTTCAGAACAAGGGCGTAATTACATTTGAATCTAGGTGGCAGGGGGGCCTGGTGATTGGTCGCACGATGGACAACAGTGGCGTTACAGGTGCGAGGCCCCCGTGGAGGTCCGAGATGCTGAGTTACACAGAATGAAGATAAAGTTTAAAAAAAGCTGTGCCCTTGAACGCAGTCATTAACCCCAAAATACTCTCTGTTTTACTCAACCAACTCCCCAGAATTTCAGAGCATCCCTGAGAAAGTTACGGACTTTTCATGGTATAAAAAAAAGTTCTTAAAAGGTGACCTCGGTTACATGGGAATAGCCAATTACTTAACCCTGCAGGAGCCCTTTCAAACAAGTTGCTACATGAGTGGTTTTCAACAGCATATGACTTTGATATCTTACATCATTGGGCACCGCTGAAAGGGTTCACAAAAACAGTTCGAGAATCTATACATGTCTTAGCTGTGGCCTCTGTAATAGGTTTTATACTTGCATTGATCTATTTCAAGTTCACTGTCTTCCCATAAACATAATTGAAAAATTATACAAAGCAAATGTTGGCAGCAGTCATTTGTTTGTGTCCCGCACGGTGAGATGTTTGCGAGAGCCCGCTGGTCGATGTTCTTTTCCAGCGGCCCTGCGTTAGTGAACGCGTATGTGTCCACGTGAGAACGCCTGCATGAGTCAGTCAGCGCCAACGTGAATGAGGCAATGTTCTCAAGAGGCGTTGAAGTGACCGCGTATTGTGGTCGTGCGCATCAGCAGGGTCGCTGAAAAGGGGAAGGTGACACTCGCATGACAGTGACACGACGTTTGCTTCTGCGATTTCCACGCAGCCAGCGTCCCCGCACAGCTGCAGCTCGGCCCCACAGTGCCGCGCTTCCTAAAGACCGGCGTTTAAGAGGCCGAAATACGACCCTCTGATAGCATTTCCGCTGCAGTCACTGTGACTGCACCCAAAGACAAGAGCTTTCCGGAGAGATACGGCGCTCTCTCGAGCCCTCTGTGCTCACAGAGCACTGCCAACATCATCGGGACACTCCTCAGCACAGATAACCTAATTCTCTCTGACCTCACTGAGTACAGGCGCTCCGCCAGTCGACATGACATTTACATTCAGTCAATAGAACATCCAGGACGTCTATATTGTTGTGTTTGTGGTGTGTGGTGTGTGTGTCTGCGTGTGTGTGCGCGCATTTGTGTGTGTGTGATGCCATGTACAAGTTTGCACAATTCGCGGCAAGACTGCACGTGCATTTGTACCTGCGTGTGGCGTGAGTGCGTGCATTACGGTGTGCGTGTGTATAGCTTTTTTTTTTTTTATATAGGGAGCATTGTGCAAACATTAGTTGGCAGACCCATCTGATAGAGGAATGTAAACACAACCTGCATTCCTCATGACCTCCTCTCGGACATTTACACAACAAGCACTGCACTTCCGCACATTTGTGGTTTTCCTGTAATAAGTGTGCATCGACACCAACGCACAGACCTGCTGCGATTTCAGGATAAACTGCGTCTCTCAGACGCACTGGTGTGCAACCCGTGTTCTATGCATAGAGCATTATTATTCCTCCATTTTTGTCTCATAAATACATAATCCCCCTGCGTAAAAGAACTCTCTCTCACTCTCTCTCTCTCTATATATATGTATACACACATACACACACACACACACACACACACCACATACATGCACATTTAAGTGCACTGAGTAGAAATAGATTAATGATTGACAGCACTATGTTGTAGCTACGATAGGGTGCTACTCCATAGAAACCAATGTTGGCAGAGCGACTCAATGCTATCAGTGACTCGCCCATCTCAATCAATGACTGATCAGCCAATGAGGACAGAAGTCTCCCATTTTCTTTAAACCAGGTCAGCGATAAGCTCGTGCGGATGGTGCATGGAGAACATTTGAGTCACAGGATCCGTGACGACTCTCTGGCCGCTCTACGGCGTAGGTTGGGCAGTGAGAATGAGGCAGGGCAGGTCACTGCGTCGATGATGTTTCAGCTGAGAGCTTAATATCACCGGCTGCTAGAGTTACAGTGTGGGAAGGAGTTTTATGGGTACATCCAACTTCTCTAAAGGGCAAGGAACCACTGTTTAAATTCTGCAGAGGACCCCAGAGGAGAAGAGCTGTTCAAGAGCCAGTCCAGAACCGCTAACCAAAACCGCCATTTAAAGTGACCCGCAGGAATTTCAAATCTTATGTATTAATTATGTACAGAATGCAATGAAAACAAAACTTCACTGAAGTTTTTTTTTAATAAAGACATTATATCATAAACATAAAACAATTAAAGTATTACTCCATATATTAAAAAAAGAAACTTACATTATCTAGATACAAATTACTTGATTTATTTGAAAAATTTTGCAAACATTCAAATTCCATTGTAGGAGGAGAAAGAGCAGTCCTATGGTGCACTCAATAAAAATATGGTTTAAAATTTTAATAAATAAAAAGTTAATCCATTGTTTTGATTTCACTGCAGCCGCTTTTAAACAACATAAGTTATTTATTATTATGCATCAATCATGCAAAGACTAACGTTTGATTTCGTGTTCGTTTCGGTTTTCACGGAGCAGTCAACAGTGCACGTTTGCGGCCGAGAAGCCAACGGACCTCCTCTCGACACCTGTGAGATTCGATTTCCCGCAACCCTTGCATGTGTACCTTACAGTGACCTAGATTTTCTCAGAGAACCGAGCCCTACAGGTGCACTGGCATCCATCTCGCCTTCAAGAACGATCAGAAAACGTAATTAATACGACCAAAATACCTGCAAAAACGGCAAATCAAAATGCAGTGGGAGGATGTTGAGAAGAACCTAAATGATAACATTATTTCAAAGGAAGAAGGTACACTTTCATACCTTTATATCATCCACCTAGAATGTTTTAATCCCAGAACTAGTATCACAAAAATTATACATTTTTACAGCTAGCAATGCACCACTGTTCTCTCCTATCGTCTAAAGAGAAATCATTCAAAAGGCGTGATCACTGCATTTGTAAATGAACACACACAGCTGTTGAATCATCTCTGCTCGACTAACCCATGAGATTTGAAATCGACTCACAGCCCACACGGAGCAGGCTGTTCTTGAGAGGCCAATGCAGTCAGTGCACATTCAGATTCACATTCAAACAGACAGAAAGGGAGGTGAGATTTAGGGACCCCAGCTCCACCTGAGCGATTGGCCAATCCCATCTCTGTCTCTGTTCCTGCATTAATCCATTATTTATCCACGGCCCTTCAGGGCGCATTACTCCCACAGAAGATAGGAGGGCGAGATGGGCTTATCGTTACGGTGACTGCCAGGGCCTGATGGCGCTGGGGCGCTGGGGCGTGGGGGCGGGGGGCCTGACCCCGTGGGACGGCGGAAGGGGGCGGGGTCGCGGGTGGCTGTCGATCGCATTAGTCGCGGGCCGATCCTCCGATAGGGAGCGCGTCGCGGGAGGGCCAATGCGCTGGAGCCTCTCCTCCCTACCCCGCACTGGCAGGTCTATCGCTCTCAGCAGATACCCATCAGGGGCCCCCGCTGTCGGGCAAGCTGCTGCTTCTGCCAGGGGTGGGGGGGGCTAGGGAACAAAACAAAACCCTCTTTCAACTGCCAGTCTCACTCTTTTTGGCTCCCCGTGCCGCCATTACCATGAATTATTCACCCTGGAGGAGTCATCAGCTGAGAGGAAATAAAAACAGTCAGGTCCATTAGGGTGTGGGTGGGGTGGGGTGGCGTAGCGTGGGGTGGGGTGAGGTGGGTAAACAGCACATTTTAACTGCGTGGGGTCCTTCATGCATGTGCACCCCGCCAGCCGATTAGACAGGATGGAGCTGTTCCGGGAGGGAAATCGAAGTCCCTTTACGGTCGCATGTATGACTCGACAGCTGGGGCTTGCCCGTCCACACAGCCCAATGCCGCTAACTCTCCATGTCACTGCCTGGGATGGCGGTCAGAAGCCCAGAAGAATCCGCTGGAGCGGAAAATGGATGTGCGGTAGGGAGTGGGTCATGTACACAAGACCAGCAGCTGATGCTCACAGGCATGAGGAAGCCAGAGTTACAGGCCCAACGAGCGAGCGAAGTGAACCGAGGACGGGCTCGTCTCCATAAACGCACATCTGAGACGCCGTTGGGTCCTCACCACTGATACGAAACAGTCATTTTATCTCCTGTGGCATTAAAGTACCAAAGTGAGTCAAAGTGTGTGTAAGTTCTCCTCCTGTACCATGTGAACATACTACTGGCTCTCATGTAGTACTGTGTGTCAGTAAAATGTGGAACAGTAGCCGGTTCTCCTATAATACTCTGTGACTGTAAAATGTGGAACAGTAGTCGGTTCTCCTGTAGTACTGTGTGGCTGCAGTGTCTATAAAAAGTAATGGACCCTTCGGTATTAATCCCCTGAAGCAGCCGTTAAACCAGCCATAGGCTCCACTGTCATGTAGTGCGACTACAGCGGGTGATAGAGTCACTGGATCTGTAGTATTGTGTGGCATTAATGAGTAAAACAGCTGCAGCCCCTCCCTTTGTACTGTGTGGTTTTAGCGAGAAAAAAATTGGCCATTATGCCAGTGTGCATGTTTAAGTCGTAGTGCCCATTGAGTCAGTGTCCATGGCGCAGGGGTGCCTGTACGACCACCCCGAAGTAAGAGGGCGAAGCGAATTGAAATTCTAGACACAATTTCAGCCCATTTCATCAACGCCTCCCTCACTCGTATACGTGAGAGTGAACAACAGCCAACAACGAGGCGAGAGCCAAAACACTGCTTAGCACAAAGATTTCGAAGCCAGGGCCGCATTTTTTATCAAGCATTCGAGCTTGAATTGAAATCTCCTCGGCCAATCAGAGCGCGCATCTTGTATTCTGACTTTTACAGTCACCGTCTGTTGCTCCATTCTTCTGGCTTTGCTGTTAATGAAGAGTCAATGAATCCGTCAGTACTGAGCACATTATCCTCTAAATGGCAGAGGCTCCCGCATTTATTCCACAAGCTGGAGACGACACACAGGGAAACCGCTTCCCCTCATCCGCATGAATCAATTCTGGCGACAGCAGAAATAACAACTAAATAAAAGATGATTGCTTGATTGGTTTTTAAAAGGCTTATTGGAATATATTCAAATGATGCGCTGGATAGTGCAGCTTCACACACAGAGATGGGGGGAGGTGCACAGTGTTTGGAGAGGATGCAGATTGGCTCATTTCTCACAGCAGCGTGTCCTCCTGAGTCTGAACAGGTCCTTCCTGGTAAATATCCACAGGCGACCCATCTGTTACGGCCAGAGTACCGTTCCTGAACCCCACCCCATCTCCCCCTCCCACATCCTCTCCGCCCAATCTCCCACTCACACTCCAACTGTCCGCCCACTTCCCCAAACCCTCCCCCGCCAGCCCCATCCCCCACTCCCACGGTCTCAATCATCCACTGCCACCCACCGCCCACTCAAACTCCCACTCTCGAGCCGTCTCTCAGAGCCCCACCCCCACCCTACTCCCCAACACTCCCGTCTCCCTCCTGTTCACCGCCCCCAACCTCACCGCAGCGCTCCAGCACCGAGCTGCCAAACCAGCGGCTCCCCACGAGCTTCCAATCACGAGGACCGGCCCGCTCGTTTACACAGGCGGAACGAGGCCGATGCAAATGCGCATGTAAATCTTTGTGCAAATATTAACATTCATTGTTACCTCTGCACTTCCCTGTCAAACTCCTCGCGTTTTTGTCCGTGCGACTTCCATGGGACGCAAGTTTATCAGCAGCGGTAACCTTCCTCCCGCCAATTTCATTTTGGGGCAAAAACATTTAGTGGTATTGTGAATGTGCCGAGACCAAAAGAAACGCTGATTAAAAAAGAGAAAAGATGGGTTTAATCATTCTGTATGAAAATGCTGAAGGCACAACGTTTGACATGCAAATCCTCCCCACTGCACACATTCAGCTCAATGGAAGATTAGGTCTCCTGCTTATTAACAGAAAATAGGACTTATTAAAAGTCCACAGTCCGTAAAAATGGCAAATGTCCTAACATGATAATAAAAACTGCTAACGTTAAAAATAACTACCGTTTTTCCCTACAGTTCAAGAAGAGGAAGAGAGTGAGCAGAAATGAATGCAGTCAGCACAAACCACCAATGTTTCCACTTGATCAAGATATTTAAATAATAATAATAAATTGCGCTCAGAGCCTAATGCAGGATTCATTATGCTTAAATGATCTACAAATAGAAATAGAAGGGCAGCGCTAAAAGTTGGCTTATTAGAGGGTCATTGCACAGTATTTGGGACAAAACATGGTGCCTCCGCAAATAAACTACTCTGATCTATCTGATTAAAGCTTCACAAAGGGAGGACAAGTCGTTTCCCTATTGAGATCCTCATTAAGTGACCGCGCAGCCTTCGTTACTGCAGGAGTAGCCAAGAACGCAAAATTACCAGGAATTCCGAGTCATTTCTTAACAAACATTGTGTACCAAAACATTGCAATTGTCAGATGTTGTCTCCGCAACGATATTGTTTTGGAAGTTATTTATATTCAATTTTCATTTGAAGCGCTCAAACTAGAATTATTTATCAAGCTTGGAGTAAACTTTAACCCGAAATAATGCCCTGTAAGTGTTAAAAAATAACTCATTTCATGCCCTTAAGGCTCTACATGCCCTCTCCACAACAGGCACAATACTGTGGAAAAACTCTTGAGAGGATTGGAGGCACACAGACTGAACGCTCGATCAACAATCACTCAAGGACCGTTGGATCTCAGGCAACACTTAACCCCACCAAACCTACGTCGGTCAAACGCAGCTGCCGCATTCAAACCTGTGGTACTTCAGGCCTATGTTAAAGTCTCAAGGAGATTCCCAAGGTTTCAAATGACCCCAAATATGTCCCACTGAATTACAGGGAGATGAGTGCAAAATGATGGACTAGATATTTTCCGTTTGAAGTAATGCTGTAGCTATACAAACATGGCACCCTGAATTTGAACATTACTTTCAGTAAAGGTGTGATGCAGCTCCAGTGAAGCACTGCACTCCACCGATATGGAATATGTATGTCTATGAAAAAAAAATGCTCTTTCTGACTTGAACCTCCTTGAGGGAAAATTTAGAGATTAAGAGGTTCACGCACATCAGAGCATATACACACATAGCTATCCAAAACCCAAATAACTCAGTCATCCAATCAGAACCCCCATACAAGAGTCCAAGAGGGCCCATCAACATCCATATACGGGTGATCGCAAGGCTCTTCATAAATATAAACATCAATCAAGCATGCAGGAAGCACAAATCTGCTCGGTCCAAGAACTGCCCCCAGCCCTCTAATCTCTGAAATTACAAGAAATGGATACACGGCACGTCACTTTAAATCACCGGAGAGAGAGACAACGACCAGATACACCACAAAATGTTGCTTAAAACAACGTAATTCCAAAAGGAAAGCAAAACAATTACAGATGTCCACACAAAAAACAAACACAGTCACAAAGGTGCAATTGAAGATGACAACCAAGTGCTTTCAAAAGGACACAAACAAAATTCACACAGAATTTCTATCAGAACAGAGGCAGCTTTTAGACGTTTCAATTTTCTCCAGTGCCGGTGCTGGCCCGTGGGACGCCGGGCTGAGTGAGAGAGGGGCACAGAGACGCTCGTCCTGCCAGAGGCAGCTGCTACGGAGACGCTCATCCTGCCAGCAGACACGAGGAGGGAGGGAGGGAGAGAGGTGTCCCAAATGTGTCCCCCGAACACAGCTGCAGTGACCCCTTCAGTGCCATCCAACTTCACCCCCCCTCCCCAAACACTCCGGAATGCACGTGCACAAATACACACAGACTCGCAGTTCCTTTCACAAACGCGCACACACACACACACACATACACATACACACACACAGAAACACACCCACCAGACCATTTCTCTTGGCCCCACTCCGACACACACACACCAACACACACAAATACATTCATAGCCCTGGTGGACCAACAGATCATACTACTCATTTTATAACCCTGTCCCTCTGCTCGCATTTACACCACACCATCACACTCTCCCAGCTACACTACAGTAACAAAGAAATTACCCATGACCACGCCATGGTAATAAAGGCATTTTATTGTTTTTAAGAGACTGCCTTGGAGTTTTTCTTTTTGTGATTTTTGCGATTTTCAAGTTTAAATGCACCCTTTCCCAAAGAGCACCTCAAACTAGACTGAGTTTGAGTCCAGGAAGCACTCCTTCCTAAACATTCTTTTAAAGAAATCACCTGAATTCAATGCAGAAATGCATGAATGAAGCCACTAAATAAATAAAAAAAAATTAATGCCTGGACAGCTATTGCCATTCATACGCAGTTTTCTTCCATTACCAGGTAAATAGAAGCCAACCGGTTAGCATTCGTCAGCCCGAATGGGCACTTCCTCAATTCATACAGTCCAGATGGGATTTATGCAGATTTATATGTCTATGTACTTATATATCCATTCTCTGGCTCATTTCACAGCATAATGGCCTGGTAATTTGTGCATTTTAGGGACATTTGGCTTGGCAAATTACATGTCCCATTTAATTTGCCAGCCAAGCATAATTCAAGGTCCCCTATGACAGCGGGATGCATTGAGAGCAAAAAAAAAAAAAATCGCATTAATATACTTTCTGTGGTTTGCAGGGCCCTGTCAGGTAATAATGTAGAAAGATGAGCGGAAGGTGAGGTTACAGATCTCAACTTCAATCATTCTCTCAAGGTTCCTGCCCCGTACGGGTCTGGATTGATATTACCCATGTCACCTTGCAGATAACTGGCCTGCTCCCACAGACAGGCCACTGCAATGGCCGCGAGGCTTTTTGCCATCATTTTGCTTTATTTAGCATACCCTGCATTCATAACTAGGTAAGATTCAGAGCTTTTCGGTCCAATCGAGGAGGGGGAAACATCAAATGAGCCCCGTTTAATACCTTCACCTCCCCAGCTTCACCATCCGCTATTTGACTAATGAACACCATGAATCACGATGCTACAGCACTACAGAACGACCATAATACAGTTTATAATATGCATTGAGAACTATACATTCTGTGTGCAGCCCACGGTAAAACAAAGCCCTACAAACTGTTAGAGCCATAGAGGGTACGCTGGTTTATTACTTATGTTTAACTCAGTGGACAAATGAGACTACAGGCACCAGGTGAGCTGATTAATTATGTAATTACTGGCCATGAATGGTCTAATCCTGTGTTAGCTAGCAAGAAACCGGTGGCAAAGGCTCTTCAGGGCCAGCCGCCGCAGGCTCCAGGTTAAAGGAACGGCCTAAATGAAAACACCACACCCACTGCAATAAAGCACAGCGAAAGCAGCTGGCTTTGGATGTCTTTATTACGACTCCATTACTGATTATTCACACACACACACACACACACACACACACACACACACAAGCGGCTAATGTTCACGGGGCAGAACACATCTTCATTTCTATTCGCCTTTCCGAGAGGATCAGCGCTCCCCAACCCCCGACCGCAGGAAATGAGGGGGGAAGGTCAAAGGTCACAGGGTCATCAACCCAGGAGACACGCAGTGCCGCTATCTGCAGATGTTGGCGGCCCACGGCGGGGCCCCAGCTGGCGGGCAGTCTCTGTCTGAAACCCCATAAGACCCAACATGACAGACACACGCATGAATAAGACATGGAGCGGCTTTAATTTTGAAACAGCGCCTGTAATCACCCCTCCACAGCACAGTTTCTATCACATCTCAGTGAATACGGAGCAGCTGAAAGCAGATTATTACTCCGAGTCAAAGCTTTGAGGAGTCCTAAGCTACAAATGACCACAGTGAGCACAGACTTTGAAGTCAATGATAATCACAGAATAATAGACTTAAAGTAGAACAGCCACTTATTTCCAAAGAACTGGTCCCTTCTCACTAATAAACATCCAAGTCAAAGGAGTATAATTACTGGTGCGCCGCAGTGAACAGCTTTTCTTTCGAGTGATCAAAGGAACACTGACACTAGGGAGGCCGCGCATTAGCTGAACAGAGTTAGTGTTGGACAGCCAAACATGTCTGCGCAAAAACACACAGACTTCACCTGGTAAATAACATGTAGCATAATCCTGTAATCTGTCTGAGAACAGACACAGAGACAAACTTGGCGTTGAACTTCCCGGGGCGAAAAAAAAAAAAAAAAGAAAAAAATTTGAGAAGGAGATTTTCCCTTACATAACAGAAAATAATTCACAATGGAAATGAGTCAACACTGCGCTGTTTGGAAAGCACGACTTTGAACTTCTCCCTAAAATCATACACTTGATGAGAGAAGGCGAGACACTGCGGTAGGGTACGCACTCGTCATGAAATAGACTGAAATTAAAAACACCTGCGCTGAATGAAAGCCTCAACTCAAACACTTTTACCAGAAAGTTCGACAGTTTTTTCTCCATGGCGGGTCGCGGCAGTGCTGAGCCGAGAATTGCTAATGAGCTTCCCGGCACAAACGCACAGAGTGTGACATTCAGCGCCCGCAGGAGGTTAAACTCTAAAAAGCGCGAGCAAGACCCGGCAAAAACATCAAAGAAGATGAGGAAGCTAATAGGGCTCATGCTCTTCTCTCAAAATCAAATCGTACTGTAACTGTGGGCACGAGTAACAGACACAAGACATCAGAACATTATCGTAACCTACAAGAGGAATTCTGCTGAACTATATATCACGGCAATGCAGACAAAGAGCGTGCAAACAAACGAGAGAGCATTCATATGAAAGCAAACAATGAAACAATTGCTACTTTCATGAAAATATATTCACAGTGTCCACAAGACCAGTGATGTCAGGTACTGAATGTAGGTGTGGTAAACATTCTAAACATGGAGGAAAACATTTCTGCAAGTTTGCAGCAAGGCACCTGTCACTCTCGCACATCATTCTCACCCCTGCAGAAGCCCAGGGCTGATGGAGAACGCTGATGTGCTGCGTTTGAACCTGCTCTCGAGGGATTCAAACGCTCTCCTATAAGCCTTTGGTGCGCGCCAACAATGACACAATAAGATTTTAATCAGCTTTAAGACAAACACACTCCAATGGGTGAATAATGCATGCAAAATGAGGGACTTCCTGCGTTAGCATCTAGCCCCTTCCCCCAACTCTTCAGCGTGAGTGGCTGTCGATGAGGATTCCAAGCGGACATGCTGAGGAGGCTGTCGAAAGGGAGTTTCACAAAGGACAACTCCCCTGTGCATTCCACCATTGATGCGCCTAGTTTGACTCTATCGAATGAAGAGGCCCATTTCTAAGGCTCAACTTAGTTATGTGGCGGGCTTACAAGCTATGCTGTATGGCTTTTGCGTGTGGGCGGTACATATGCTGTATGTGTAGCCATACCGTACAGGCCAGCAGATACTGCTCAATACCCACAAGATGTCTTGTGTATCTCTCGTGGATTTCTGGCGATAATCTCCTCTTCGGGTTGCGTGCTGTCATCAACCTCATACTCTGCCGAGACAAGCTTTGTAGTAGGCGGGCCGCCGAACCTACAGACGTATGCCTAGAGTCTGGCAAATGCACGACGTAATGTAGTCCGAATTAAGCCTGCGCACAGTTGTTACTGAGAATCACTTTTTATATGCGGATTTAATAGATATAATACTTTGTTGTGGGTAATCTCTAATCACCAACCCGTGAAAATCGAGGGAGGTCTGAAGAGGAGTATACGATATCCAGCAGCAGTTGAAGAGTCACTTGGAAAATCTCAGTACACACGTTCCGCTGGTCTGAATGAAACATAATGTGCCACATACATGTAGTTTGTAATTTTGCATTTATTTCAGCCTGTTTACGGTTTCATCATTTCATCAGGTCATGTGGCAGAGGGAGATAACTCATATTATGTTTGCTGTCTAATAGCCTTCTGTTTAACGATGTTAGCTTATTCGTAAACATTTATACTGTAGAATGTTTTCTGTGCTCGTCTCATTGTGTCATAAATAAAGCAACAAATCTTTCGATTCACATGTCAAATTATATTTTAACCTTGTCTAAACCTATGCTGTGTGCAGGCCTATGCAGCATGCGTTAGGTATAACTCTAGCGGTGCTACCTTAATGCTATAACTTAGCTGAATGTGAGCTATATAGCTGCATCGGCGTTGTATATGTGCTGCGTTTATGATATCACTGAGCTGTATGTGTCTTATAGCTGTAGCTGTGCTGTATGTAAGCTGCACCTACGCTGCACATATGCTGCAGCCATGCTGTATATATACTGAAGCTTTCCTGTAGCTGCATGCGCTCTGCATGTGTGGGCTGTAGCCTTGCTTTACGCGTTTCGTTGCCTGTGGCAGTGCGGTAGGATTGTGTGCTGCTCCATAGCTGAGCAGTGGCATTGCTGGCTCCTACTCCGCGTCCCTGCAGGGCTGCGCTTGTACTGGACTGAACTGGACCCATGCAAGTCCCATCCAGCTGCTCCACAAGCAAAACAGCATTTACCCCTCTGAGCTGGCTCCACCAATCAGCTGCCACCTCCAGTACTGACATGTCATACAAGCACACCCAATGAATGATGGGGGGGAAAGCGGCATGTGGACTGATAAAGACACAGACCGACTGAAAGAGTTAAGAGGGGTAAAGAGAAATGAAAGAAAGGCATTGTCAGTGAGAGACATGGATAGACAGAGATACAGACACTGCAGTATTCTCTGATATTCCCTAAAAAAGTCCAGGGGCGTTGGAAGATGCTGCAACTGCCGCTTCAAAATGACACTCCAACAGGCACAAACTGTCACAGGAAAGAAAATACTTGTCATTCATGATGAGGTTTTGTAGTTTACTTATGTCGTGCGTAAACTTATACATGCCAGTGCAGAGACACGCAAACACACAGGAAATAACAGACACCGTAGAATATCGAGTGTCATGTTCATAGATTGAAGGTGCGTGCACACGTTGGTTCTTACTGGGAACACAGTCCTTTTCCCCTTCAACCAGATCCTAATCAAGCCCAGTGAATGAGCCGTCAGGGAGTGGGAGGGGAGTATCGCTTCACACCGATTCTCATTTCCATGCCTATCGGGGACCTGGGCTCCACTCGCTGCCCTCCATATCAAAGCAGCTCAGCCTGGAGCTGCATAAAGCCGCTTATTCCTTTATTAGCATTTCCTTTTGCCGCAGCCGTAATAAACCCGTCATGCAAAGAAGGGACAACGACACGATGTGCTCATGTGAAAGCCCCTCCCGAGGACTTTAACCCCTCGAGCCACACAACGTCTGCCTATTTACTCCTCTAATCTTGTATCCATCAATCTGCATAATTCTAGATGTAATTACTGGGGTGCAGCGGATGTACAGAACATAAACATTAGCGTTGGCACGATTCAGCTCTGACTGAAGGCAGATGTTTCACAGCTCAGGCACTGAGGCCTCCATTTCAGCAGCACTTCCAAAAGAAGGCTAAAACCAAGCCACTCGCCAGCTCCGGCTCACCACATCCCTGGCAAAAAAAAAAAAAAGAGCCCAGAGGGAACGTGGCACTGCCAGGCTGCGCCAGTCGAATATGCCAAGCTTTCGGAGGCAGCGCCATGGATCGCTACGCCTGGGGGCCCAAACTCGTAGTAGAGGCGTGGCAGCATAAGGGCCAGAGGGCAAAGATCCAGGCTTTCATTTCTAACACTCATGAACTCAGCCTGCCGAGTTCAGAAATCAGCCCCTCTCCCCGGCATTAAATCTGCGAGTTCGCAAAGCCAGGACACTGGAGCGAAAGATTGGAGGGACTACCTTCCTGAAAATAGGTTTTCCACCTCAGGCAGTGGCTGGGGGAAATGAGTAAGTGAGACATCCATCAGTGTCACCTGTATTACCTGTCTAACAGAATAGCTCCACATAATGCAAGTTAACAAATGAAATCTCACACTACAGCTCATCACAGTGGAAGCAGGGATGACTTCACACGGATTCCCAGCACATCCGGCTAATGAAGCCAAACTCCATGAACCTGCAGTGGAATGTGCAACGGTATGTTCACACTTCAGCACAAATAAACACTGCTGATCCAGGGGGCACTAGTGGACCCCCCCCCAGCTGGGCTTGGCAAGCAGTTCTGCAAAAAGTAACAAACACGGGAGATGCGTCATTTCCTCTGGCAGGACCCATTAAAGCAGAGTGGATGCTAATGGAGCTCCGCATACAAACAAGGCCGCTGTGGCCACTATCAGCTAAACCACGAGTGCCCTTTCCTTCTCTCCATTCCTACACCGTTCACTTTATTTTTCTTCCCAATTCTTTACATCACTACCTCTCTTCTGCACCCAGCTATTTCCGTCTATTTTTTCATGGAGTAATTCCTGGTTTTAAGTCAAGTCTTGCAACAAGTGAATCAATGGTATTTAGTGTTTATACAGTACATTGTGTCCCCAACGGAGAGAACATACTCAAGCAAAAGTGCTTTTACCTTTTTGCACATCTCTTTGCCTCTCTGACTTCTCCAGTCCAGCCCTCTCTCCACCAGAAAGCTTTGACGGGTAAATTGGCTGTGATGGGCTAAAATGCTATAAAACTTCACTCTGTGAAAAAGGCAGGCAGAGCGTTGTGAAAGAAAGGGTCGCCTTCTGCACAAATTGCCTCACAACCAAGGTCACCAGAACATGCTCTCTACAGGCCCATCTCACTCCTATGGTCAGATAATAAAATATCCAATTTAATAGCTAATTTTGACATCGTGACAAAATTCTGTCATCACACTCTGACCAGGAAAGGAGGGAGAAACCACTTTCTGAATCAATAATGAAACGTAAATGCAAGAAAGAAACCGTAGCAGTAGAGTTTTGGGGAATTGTAAAATGAACTGTGTTATGGTGAAACACTTTTTTGAATGCAGTCATGAAAGGGCACCCGGAAACGCGTGGCGATGTATTAAAATGCATTACAGGAGCGAGGGCAAAGAGACCACATCAGTCAAACAAAAGCAGTACATGATTGCACTTGCAACTGATGACCTCAACACCTAATAACACCCTCCTGCAAGACTGTCCATTTCAGGCCTTTGAAACGCGTATATAAGGAGCTCATACCATTGAGAGAGGGACCCAAGTCTGCCCTGTAAAGCCTGACATCAGCTTACGACCTCCAGATACTGGAATGCAACTCGGCAAGATTTTTTTTTAAATCATCAATTCAAATACAAGGCCAGCCAACAGACACCCCAATATCAAGCAAACATCCTCAAAATGCATGGGACAGCAGAGCCGACTGGGTAACAAGCCAGACCCGTCCCTCTGTGCCTGGGCAACAGCCACTGCACAGTCTGCCACGAAAATAATCAAGGAAATGAAGTGAAAATCATCATCACAACTCTTTTCTGCTCTCTACTCAAAACCAGCCAGCAGCGACAGGAAATCCAGCCCTTTGTCACAAGAGTCTGCTTTCACGATTCTCACTTCTTTTGTCTCCCAGGCAAGAAAAAAATAAAAAATAAAAACACAAATGACGTACATCTCACTTGGACAAAAAAATAAGAACTCCTGGTTTGAGGAAAGAGGACCATCCTGTGTTCTATCATAAAAACTGTTGCCAAGTAGCACTTTATTGCCAAGTAGCACTTTAACAACTGGAAAACAGTATTCATTTGGAAAATGACACACATGAGCTTGTATGTCTATGGTAGGTTACTAAATACAAGCACATCACAGAAATGCTCACACCAACCCACACCCATATTTAATGTAGACGCAAGTTGAAAAACACAAGCTGTCTGACATGGCTAACATACAATAGCACATACGCACGAACACCCTGGCATAATCAAACATATGGATAAACACACCGACATAAACAGGCCACATAAACATGCAGCCAATGCAAACACAGATGCAAGCCCACAAAACAAAACAAATTGACTAAATCACACACATTACAGGCACATACAAACAAAAGCACCAGTGTCAACATACATGCATTAACAAGTGCGCGCTTACATATACGGAAACACCACCCGACGTCTGTGGAGTAACAGAGCACAAGTCTGGTTTGCACCTTAAAAATTGCTCTTTTATATTTTTGCTTTATACAACAATTGAACAAAATGTACAAATATACGCAGAAAGTGTGCGACCTCCTCATGGGTAACTCGACCATTTCCAAAATGTGTGTAGCTAGTAATCATATAGCGTAGCCTGGATCAGACTCTGCAAAGGCCTTTTTATGAATAAAAGTTACTTTTAGAAAACAGCGCATTGACACCATGCAAACATAATTCAGGCCAAAATACTTTTTGACATAATTATTGTAAAAAACGTCCTCTTCATGCTAGTGGTTAGCACTTGGAGGCGTCCTTCTGGCATTGCATGGAACATGCTAAAGTGTACACTAATCATCGTTTAGCGGCCGAGTGCTAGTTCTGTTACGGCCCAGTCAGCTGAACGTAGAGTCTCGCCTGTTACTGACAGAACAGCCCAAGTCTGGCTCGGAGCCCAAGAAAGAGCAAAGAACTTCTGACTCAGCCCATGTTTCCAACATCCCCCAAGAAAAAAAGAAAGAAAGAAAAAAATAACCCAGCAGTCGTTGGCAGTTGGGGCTTCCACAGGCAAACTGAAAACAGGCCGTGGTTGCTTAGAGCTGGGACCAGAGCACAGGAGGAGGCGGCGGAGCGGCTGACGTAGCCCGTACGGGGGCGTCGGGGGTGATCCCCGGGTTCGTCAGAGTGGAACATCGCTTTGGTCTCGGGTGAGCTGGCACGACAGGCTCTCGTGCCGAGAGGGACACCCCTCCATTCTTCACAAGCGAGTCATTTCTCTGAAAAGATGCTTACAAACTCAGAGAGAGGATGAGTAAGAGAGCCCACCTCCCACTCCTGCACTCGAATGAACCTTCTGAACTCGCCCCAGCACTCGTTCCTCCAGGAAGTACCTAACACAACCCACCAGTAGCAGGACAGATAGCACCCCTCTCCTCAGTATCAAAATACTATACCATCCCTCCATCCATGCATCAGCAATCCCACCTTCGCCTGAGGAGAAGGTGGGATTCCTGATGCACGGATGGAGGGATGGTATAGTATCCTGAGGAGAAGGTGGGATTGCTGATGCATTGATGGAGGGATGGTATAGTATTTTGACACTGAGGAGAGGGGTGCCATCTGTGGGGCTTAAACCTGCCCCAGCATACAGTCAGCAAGTGGATGAAATGCACTGTGGACATTTCATCAATCTATTCACACGCCATTCACTCGCCTACTCACAACGATTGTCGATTTTTTGAGCCTGGAAATAGGCCAACATGTACGTCTTTGTACGACTGAAGGAAGCAGGAGTGCCCAAAGATACCGCGTATATCGGGAACACACGCAAACCATGACAGGCTCAGGCAAAATTTGCATCCGCAACCTTCTTTCTGTGAGCCAATGCTATCCACTGTTAATGTGCTAATGCACAATGCCATCCAATACTATGTATATCCAATAAGAAACTACACAATTTTCAAAATTTCATGAAAATGCACAGAAATTAAACTGTGAATTACCTACTTCACCTTATGGGCCACAATGTACAAGTTATTGTCATTTTAACGCATCATCTCAACACAAGTCTACAAAATAAAAACACAGCTGTAATCAAAAATACAGTGCCATGAGGTGGTTAACTTTAATGGTTTAAGATCAAACTGATTTTAATAACAAAGACAACCTGACAACACAAAATGAATGATGATTCCATTTATTGAGAGAAAAAAGTAATCTATCCTGACCAGGGCCCATGTGAAACAGCAATAGTTACTAAATTAAACAAAGTAATCGATAATTGTGTTTCATTTCACAAGACATGGCAAAGAATGACTCCTGCAAGCGCTGTTAAATATAAACATGACTGAAGCTAAACAGAATCTTTCTGGCAAAGCGAAGTGGACAAAAAGCAGCACATCAGGCCATGTCCTAAAGAAGTTCAAGAACATATCGGAATCAACATTGCTGACATCCTTCAGTCTGGGGAAGGTGACAAAGGCACCATTTCTAGGGCTCTTGGACTGCAGCAAAGCACAGGGAGAGCCATTATCCACAAATGGAAAAAACTTGCTACAGTAGAGAACTTTACAAGGAGTGGTCAGCCTACCAAACTACTTCAGACAGCATATCTAACACTCATCCAGGAGGTCACCAAAAGAAAATCCAAACAAATATTCAAAAAAAAAAAAAAGAAATGCAGGGTTGACTTGCTGCAGTTAAGGCTGGTGTTCGGGATTCCACAGTAAGAAAGAGGCTGGGCAAATACAGCCTCTGTGAGAAAGCCGCAGGGCTAAAATAATTGCCTGAACCATGAATTCTGCTCTCCACCAGATTAACCTGTGCAGAGGAGTGGGCCAAAATTCCTCCACATCGATGCACCAGACTCATTGTCAGTTATTGCAAAACTTCGACAGCACTTACTGCCAAGGATTGCACAACCAGTTATTTGGTTTGGGGGGACAATTACTTTTTTCACATGGGCGATATGGGTTGCTCTTCAGGAAATGAAATGCTTGCTTAAAAGCTGCATTTTGAACTCAAGCCGTGTTTGTCTTATGTTACAATTAGCTGGATGATTGGAAGCATTTAAATATCACAAATACTGCAAGCAAAAATAAAAGAAACTGAGAAGGGGGCAAATACTTTCTCACAGTACTGTGAGCGAGCGATATTACTGGCCTGTCTTAATGCAAATATATCCATTCAAGAATTTGAGACACTAAGAAATAAATTTTATTCTGCTTAATCATTCTTTAGTCACACAGAAATCTGACTAAGCAGTGACGTCACATTCTGAGCGGGACATCCCATTTTTATCCCAAATTCCTGATGTGTTACTCGGATTTTGGCCTTGCTCAAATTTTGAATCAATAAAACAGCACAGAAACAGACGTACACAGGCCAAGTCAAGCTGAGGAAGGTTGCTTAACGCAAAGTTCAGAGGAAATTAGTCATCAGAGAACTGCTATAGGCCTGAACTGCAAAAGGCCACACACAGGAAGCGGAGAGGTGTCTCATGTGACCCCCCCCCCCCCCCCCGAGTCAGAAGGTTCTCCTGAACCATTACCGAAATCCCTGTAATGAAGACAATCAGAGCTAAAACCCTGCCATGACCTTTTCTTAATCCAAAAACCATCAACAGGATATCCTGTCAAAGACTCTCTCCATCTCGGTTCTCCAAATTGCCCCTAAATGACCCCCAGCAATGGCCTGTGATTGGCCACCGAAAGACCGCCCCACCAATAAACAACTCTGGTGGAGTCATAGCTAAAAAAGGGGGAGCAGGAAGTGAGAAGTTCGGGGCGAAGGGGGCCAGAGTCCAGCTCAGGTCAGAGATTGCGGGGTTGTTGCTGCACAGGACTGGAGTGAGTATCGGAAAATAAAAGAACAATAATGAGATGCTCACACCCTTTGTGAAATACGGGCAACGGCCATTATTTGGCAGAGGTGTGAGCATTTCATTATCACTGCTTTCAGATGCTCTGCACCAGCGAAGCACCGAGCCTCTGAAAATGCCCTTACACAGGGGCACAGGAGGGAAATGAGCACTTGCAGAGAAAGAAAAGCAATAATTAGCCTAAATTGCTACACTTTTTTAATATAGCAGGGCATCAAATTACCATGCCTCTTCCCTGAATTTAGACTTTTTATGACTTCAGTTGAATGAAGGCTCCTTTTCCTGAAAGTGGTCATTAGCAAACTACAGTCAGCTTCTTGGGCTTTGATGAGGCGCAGAGGAGAATCTTTTAAAAACGAATTACTGATAAAAATTTTCTAATTGAGCACTTAGTCACCCTTCTCAGGAAAAGCTAAATACGCCCTGGCATTCTTCCAGTTTCCACACGGTTGTTCATCAAAAAGTTCACACAGATACATGGCAACATTGATGAAAGATTCACTCCATCAACACGCATGCAAGACCTTGACGAACTGCACAGGAGGAATATTGTTCATAGTCCGACTGGTGAAGGGCGGTAATGCAGCAACTTTAGGCTGAGAACACCCAGCTCTACTCGAGCAAATCCAATACAGCCTCTACAGTAAATAACAGGTTGGCTCAGGAAATGCGCCAGACCCCACTAACACTTCAGAGACCAATCAGTTCGCAGTTTGACGCTCGACCATTCTGCAAAGCCAGCATCAATCAAGCGTAGAGCTTTGCGGTCATCTGCCGCCTTCTCATCTTTTAAAACTGCCGAATGGCAAATCTGCTGGCCGCCAAACAGAGCCAGCTTGCTTTGGTTGAGCATACGGCTGCACCGCGGTGACCTTTCATCAGCCGCGGAAGAGATGCCAGGAAGTTTGACAGATGACAAATTGAGGGGCGCACAAGGCAGGACAGTGAGACGCGGTCGTAGAGGAACTTTTAACAGCCTCAGTCTGCCCCTGTTCAGCCTGAGAAACACAGGACACGCAGGACAGATAAGATAAGAGTATTTAACAAAAACAAACATCAATATTTAAGAGATTTTAAACTGTTTACTTTTTATCAGCTCAAAGACATTCCTGAAAGTCTTGGAACGATTTAATTTTTTACATGTACACCGTGGAAAGTGAAATGTTCTTATGCACAATATAGTCTAACACACACACACACGCACGCAGCCATGAAAAAGAAAAGGGAAGAGAGGCACTCTGGTCAGTGTTGTAACAGAGGCGATGCACTAGAATAGTCCTAAGAGGAGCACGCACTCCGACACACACTGCGCTCAGACAGAGAGGTGACAGAGCCCAGATAAGGGTCATCTCTGCAGACACAAATAACTCCCCTGGCTGCTGATTGGTGCACTTCGCTGCCCTGAGAAACAGATGGAGAAATAGGGAAGAACAAACAATAGCAATGAAAGTTCAAGATGTTCCACCAACATCAGCGAAACGAGAAATGAGATTTTTTTTTTTTGTGCAACTCTCAGATGCAACCTGGGGGGGAGGAACGAGAGATGGGGAGAGACGGAAAGAGGGGAACAGGGGAGAGAAAGAGAGAGACAGACACAGAGAGACTGAGAGGTCATTGCACTTATGACACACAGATATATATGAGAGGTCACACGATTGTACACTCACCACCATGTAAGGAAATGAAGATGCTTGGCTGATACGTAACCGTCGGCCCCAACTGAAAGCGGGGCAGAGATAACGCTCCCAGCCCAGTGCTGGAGAGCACTAATCCACACAACCGCACCCAAGAGGCTTCACCGCCGAAGCGCCGGCGAGGTCGTTCATCTTCATTTTTAAAACGCGGAGAGCCGTTAACCCCGCTCGTTTCCCAGAAGCCCCGCAGATCGATCGCCACGCCGGCGAGGGCTGGATCTTACAAGATCTACGCTCCCCCGCGTGTCAGCGTGATTGACAGCCGAAAGCCCCGTCTGCTCTTGCCAAAACCGAACTGGGCTGGGATCAGCGGTTCAGCAAGGCACGTCCCAAAGGCAACCTAACGGGTTTGAATTTAAGAAAAAAGCCTGCCGGAGAGTTCAGGAGATTAATTTCCCTAATTAAAGGAAAACTTATTAGCGAAAAAACTGCAGGAAGCACACCCAGTCCCCTCAATCTCCTTCAAAGGAATAAAGCGTGTAATGAGGGAACTGAATTAGCCAGCTCCCATCTTTAATACGCAATGTGTTGCACAACAATTGACAATTTCTTCATCAAGAAGCTGAACTCAAGGGTCAGCACGCAATTAAAGTAGGACTTGTGCACTACACGGCACAGCCTGAAAACTGCTGGATGCTCAGTTTGGTGGACAAGTGGCCCCCACTCTGAAATCATCACCGAGGCTTGAGATTCGAGACCAGAGTTTCGAAAGCCATTGTGCTTTCCATACAGCCCACAAGGGCTGACCATTCAAGACGCAGGGACCGCCATGGGGAAGTCGGCATGCCATCACCCGAGTAAGCCCTCTCACTTTCAACAGTGAGTCACAAAATCTAGAATTTTCTACCATTCAACGTCAATGAGTAATCTGGTCCCTCCCGACAAAAGCAATAGAACTGCACGTTAGCCAAAGAAGCTGTGCTTAAAGGTGCTTGCAGTTCACGCCATGATCGCATTACCTGCGTGTCAGAGTGAAACCGCAGGAGATCAGAGGGTGAAGAGGAGCTGTGAGTGAAAATGAGCCAAAACACGAGAAGGGCCCCCAAAAATTGAGTCATTAAGGCCAAGCCGAGTTCAGAACGCGATGGTGGTAAGAATCAACTTCTCCAGCATGTCAAAAAGGAAGAAGAAAAAATTTAAGCCACTTAAAAAAGGATTAAACGGTAAAAAACAGATGATTCGGTATCTGCCTTCGAACGGTTTGTTCACGCGCACCGCCTGATGGGGAGTCGTCTTATTCATAGATGGTGCTAAAGGGCCAGGCTCAGATGGTGAGAGCAGTGGGGGAGTTTGGGAGCGGCAGTGTGTGGGGGGTGTGTGTCGACGGATGGAGGTGAAGCCCATCGTTAATCAAGCGCACTGTCCACACACTCAGAGGACCCTCGTACCCCCCCCCCCCCCCGAACAAGAGAAGATGCCCCACTCAACCTTCACTCAAATGCAAGGAGAAAGGCTGGGCAGATCCCAACACTGCGACCCGACAGCGCTCAGTGGCACCGGGACATCTGTCACAGCGAATTAGGCCGGCAGAAGCAGCAAGCCAATGGACACGACACACGACAACGGTAATGTACCGCAGCTAATGCTAATGCACACATATCTTTGGGGGAAACAGGGGGAGTGGCTACAAACAAAGGGCCTCACTTCAGTTGTCCAAAGGCCAGGCTTTTCTTCTTCTCCTCTTTTTAAACGAAGGGGGGGAGAGACATTGATAAGCAGATGTATATCTATATTCCCAGCACATGGCGAAGCGACAAGCCACAGGAAACGCACAAGCGGGGCTCCGCCGCGGCGCGCTCGGGTTACACAAACAAGAGTCTGGAAGCCGGGTGGAACCGGGTCTGCCCACGCAAGTCGTGACAAAAAAAGCAGAGAAAAAACAAAAAAGAAAAAAGAAAGAGCCATGTTCCTCTGGCAGCTGCTGATGAAAGAGAGAAATGAAAAGAGGGGGATGAGACAGAGGGAGAAAGAGAGAGATGAGAGAGATGGCGGGGGGGTGGGGGCCGGACCAGACCCATCTGACATTTAAAACTTTCGGAAAACAGAAAAAGAAAAAAAAAAAAAAAACCCTTCAACCTCACGTGGTTCATGAGGAGAGATGTGGGTCTGTTGTGTGCAGTGAGCCTGGATATGCAGTGACAGCCCGGCTCCAGGTGCCGCCTGTTTACTGTTCCCAGATGACATCAGTTAGGACGGGCTGCTCTTTGGGGAAGGCGACGGGACGGGACTGGGGTGGGGGATGATGGGAGTGGCGGGTGGATGGTAGGGCCTCCTCAGCTGGGGCACAGACCTGGGGTCTCCGGGGATGGGAGGGTCAAAGCGGCTCACGACAGCACCTCCTGAGCCTCTCTCCCCCTCTCCATCTCTCTCCGCCTCCCCTCTGCCCTCCATCTCTCCCTCTCCCCTTTCCTGTCTCCCAGACTCGCTCTCTGGGCAAAGATAACGCCACCGCGGCGCAAGAGCAGATCTGCTCCCACAGCGACGATACGGCCGCTTCCTTCGGCCAGTTCCAAACTCGAGCGCGCTCCAAGACGGCATGCTCGACAGCACGTTCCCCGAGGCCCGGCGTGCGGCTCGCCGGAGGCAATAAATCATGGCTCGTTATGTCCGCCCGCAGTGCAGGGGGACTCCTGAACCGCTCACGGTTCCCATTAAGACTTAAAAGGGAAACGCAAAGAGCGCAAACTCTAATGCAACGCCCCCGGGACAGGGCATTAAAAAACCCGGGGGCGACAGCACCAGCATATCAAACAGACCCGCTTGCGAGCATGCTTCAGCTAGCCGCTTATGTGGGTTTTTTTTTTTTTTTGTAAGGTAGCTGTGCGCTAACCAACGCCAGAGACGGCTTACACAAAGGCGCAGCAGTATATAAATGAGCTCTGTAGTGCTAAAGCGCGGGCATGGTGCAGGGTGATAAACGGCAAGCTGCGTATCGCTGATTTTGTGCGTTGTGTGCGGTCTTTCACGGACTCAAAGCAAAAAAAAATCACCCGAGCTCATTAATGAAGGCATCATGATACAAATTAAGCGGGAAGTGTTTCTCAAGCTAGAAGGGCAAACGTTTAGCCAGGGAGCGAATAACAGACGACACACCACAAACAGGAAGTCAAAGCTCACCAAGCGTTTGCCAGAAGCATCTTGAGACCAGCAATTAAAACAGCGAGAATGAGCGTAACAGAGCAGCATCACACTGGTTCTCCAAATATAACTCTCCCCGAATTTAGAGTGTGGAAACTGAAAAGTTCAGCATAAGCACAGAGCGTGACCATCGTCGCTGAACAACTCGACAATATAATTTAAAGCAACTGGAGTGAGTGTACATATTAAAATAGTCAAAAGAGTCTGATATTGTATAGCTAATAGCAAACAATGAACAGAATAGAACACAGCGAGCCAAGGATAGTGCACACAAAAGACCTCGCACTACACTGCACCAACAAAGCCTACAGTTCAGTCCAAAAGCCCGCTCAGCCACGTCAGATGGCCGGTTATTTTAGCGGAAATGGCTTCGCTCCCGGTGCGTGGCAGCTGCTGTCGGAGCAGAAGAGGGAGAGGCAGCTCTGTGGTAACGCCACTCCGTCCCATTTGGCGAACAGGCCATCCCCACCCCCACCCCCACCCACCCAGCGCACACAAAGCCCTTTCCTCCAGAGAACAAGCGCAATTACGCTGAAGGGTTTTGTGGGTAAATAACTGAAATGAGGGCCAGTGGGTTCTGCGAGGCAAACGGAAGCAAAAATCGCCTCTGAGCGACTGCGTCCAGCCCGACACCGTTTCAGAGCACTGCGGGGAAAAACCAGTCACATCTAGCGGAATATAATCCAGCAACAGAGACTGTAAGGGAGTAACAGGGGCAATGCGGCAGGCATGTGAAGGGAGTAGAGTATAAAAGGAGCCGGGGTAAGTGTAACTACTGCACTTCATCACTCACTCAAACAAACTGTCCCCCTAAACCTGCTTCAGTACGAGTGACCCGCTCTTCCATAGGCACAGTGGATGAGAACTACGCTCTCAGCAATCTCACTGTGCCATCAGCTTCTCCACGACTTCTCCAGACGCAGAACATGCGCCTTTTCAACCGCAAGCCTCTCTGAAACAACTGAGAACATACTTCCCATGCAATTTTAGTAGCCCGTTTGAAATGTGTGCACAGTCCTGATGCTCGGATAGTGCGACGTGAGGCTACACGAGCCTCTCTCTCTCTGTGATGTCACCTAATCCACTGACACCGAGTAATTCTGCGCAGGGGGAGAAGTTCCATATCTGTAAGAGTCAAGGAACACAAATTAACTGCATGAGCTGTCAAGCGTGGCTGTTTACACAGAACAGATGGCGCTGCAGCGAGGACGAAGACGCGACATATCTGCGATCGATGAATTTTCTCATCGCGTGCCAGAAATAACTCCACAGAAGAAACCCTAGAGCTATTTAATGCGCAAGACGCTGTGAGCGGTCTCCATTTTTTTTTGGATGACCATCACCACAGTTCATGTACCAAGTCTCACCGGAGCCCCTGTGTATTCATATCTACAGCCACATTGCGTGACTCTCTTATCAGACCAAACTCAGATTCACCTCTCCACTTAAAGGGCAAAACGTCATTTGCTACATTAACACCTGCAAAATTCACCAATTTCTCATCAAAAAACAACAAAAAACAGATGCCATCATTGTATGTTTTTATACACTCTGGTGTCGCCACGGTAAACCACAAGATTTAGCAGATATGGCAGATGGTTTTACATCATGAGCTCATGAAGCGAAGTAAAGCCCTGGATTTCGGGTGACCATCCCACCTCCAGGCCATTAGCCACCTAGCTGTCCCATGGGCATTGTAACAATATAAAAGTGCCCCTTTTTTGGCCTCTACATTTAATTGCAGCAAAAGCAGACAGACCAAAAAAAAAAAAAAAAAAACACACAGCAGACACAAAGAAATCCTCGAGTCAAGGGCAGAGCAGACTGAAACACAGCCTGGTCTGATGCTGAAGGAGGCCTGCAGCGTGTACATGGAATATAAAACAAGGCGGGCAAGATTTCCACACGGTACAGCATGCCAAAAAATGAATTTTTTTTGGGACATTCTGATTTTACACTGCAAAAAAAAAAAATCACTTTATCCGTTCCTCTCGAAGTTTGCAGTCGCCCAATCGGCATGTGGGTACAAATCTACAAGCCCAGGCCAATCTTGAGCTCATAAATCTTCCTCAGAATGACAATAGATGGACCAGCGGGGAGTGAGATGCACCCTCTGTTACGAGCTAGTTTGATATTTTGGTTGGGTCTTGCTGCCCAGCCCATTGCTGGAGACCTGTTGTGAACCTCCTTTACCCCAAGAGACCCACACTAATCCTGCTCCTGCAGTGTACGACTGCGATGCAAATGTGCACGAGAGTGTGCACTTGTGCATACGTGTGCGCACATGTGCGACTGTTTCTGTCAGTGTGTGTGTATGTGTGTGTGTTGAGTGTTCGAGCGTCATCAGTAGGGGAAAACCGAAGACAGCAGGATAAACGCTTTGGGGCTGAAAGGACGGCAGGAAACTCGTTAAATCTGCAGCGTCTTCATTCAGCTGCAATAATTCAATCACAAGCTGCGTAGCAGGAGGCAGCAAAATTAACATGAGAAGCAACCCATTCATTTCTCCATCGCCGCCTCGCGCAGAATTTTCAGAATTTTAAGGGCACTTCATAAAAAGTCGTTCAAGCGTGAGCCAGTAGCCAGTACGCATCTTCGTGTCCGTAACGAACGCAACGGTTTTCAGCAGAACGCCACAAAGCCTGCTGCACCTGTGCGATGCTTTGTACGCCTTCTTTGGTTTCTGCCACATGCACGGCCCAAATCGTGCAAAAAACTGCCAGAGCAGCTGCGACTGTCGTCGCCTTGTTTCGCAGAAAGATGGAGAGGACTCCCACACCTCCCCCCAGCCAACGTGCCTCAATCGACGAGTCCTTTCTCTCGCTGAGCTCCTCGTCGGAGCCTCCCCATACGTATACCGTTAATGTCAATGTTAATTAACGGTGAAGTATTTACGCTTCAAAAAAAAAAAAAAAAAAAAAAACCTCTTCAAACGCTTAACCTCTTCAAGCTTCGAAACATAACGCAGTAGACCTCAGTGATGTGACCTCCCAAACAACTCAACAAAATAATTTCTTGCACATTGTGTTACGTCTGTGCTGTCAGTATGTTTAGTAAACAAATGCAGCTCATTTTGAAATTTTGCTTTTTCATCCTTAAGACAAGGTGACCAAATGGCCAAAATGGTCGACTAACTGCTGCACCTAAATCTACTGTATAGCAGACAAAGGTCCATTAGTGAGTCATAATCCAGGCAAATTAAGTCTTCCGATGGCAATTTTGATATGAAGTTATTAGACATAAGTATTTTTTTTGAGCCATTCTCTTTTTTTTTTAATACGATCCTGGGTTCAGAGAAAAGTAATTACATAAATCTGACCTCAAGACCTGTACTCTTTAATTAATTAGCCTTAGTTATTATTAATTAAGATCACAACCAACAGCAGTACTCCAAGACATTTGTAGGACTTCACCAAGTAACCTAATAGACACTCCCACGACAGTTGCCTGCTCTTAAACTCCGTCTGAAGACAAAAACAAGTCAAAAGTTCAATCTGAAGTAATTACATAACGTCCAACAGAGTGCCCCAAGTTCAATGTAGTTATGTACCACTTACGTACAGCAAAGTCGGATTAAAAACACCTCATTGAAGTGACTTCACCTACACCCCACCCAAACTTAACTGTCACTCAGAGACCCCTTCATGTAGAACAATAATGAATTATGAAACAATGTCGTGTGAAAATTAAACGATCGCGTTACAGTCTTCCCATGCAGTAGCTGACTACAGTTTTGAGGTCGTTTCACTTCTCTCTACAGAAAAAGACATAGCAGCCATTTATTACAAATCAGGCAACCAATTTGTTCCAACATCTGGAAGTGGTGAGGCATGCCACACGTGTTCTTACTAAAAAAAGCTCTCGCTGTTCCCTCTTTTTCCAAAAACCTAATACATGCATTAAATGTGCTTTCTGTAACCCACATCTCTTGAAGGGAAACCAAATAAATGCTATTAACAGCACATAACATGGGAGAACTTGACTGCACCATTAACATGTCATTACACAAAAACCCGGCTCCAAATGTGATTTCAGGGTCAAAGACAGTGCGGAGTTGAGGCTTTACGAACCTGGGAAAAGGGAACACCATGCTTCTCACCACTTCCTAACTCCACATTTGCAGAACAATAATCCACAAAGACATGCTATGCCCAGAGGAACATTTGTGCAACCGAGGAGAGTGTGGTTAACAATTGTGGAATGTCCAGGAGTTATTTTATCGTTCTAAAAATGAACATTGAACCCTTTAGAAATTACTTTCAGCTTAGATTTGATCGAGCTTGATTGCCAGTAGACTCTAACAACCGTAGCTATAATTTTCAGAACAACCACTGAATTTAAGGCAAAGACCGTTTAATACATTTATTGCATACTAAAGGGACTTGTGTGCCCTACCATGAAGCAAACTGAAAACACATGCATGGGACTCTATGAATCAATCATTTTCAGCTAGTTGTGTTGGGGAAAGGATGAGCTGTTAGCGGAATCTCACTGGCAGTAAGCCCGCTGAGCATGGTGGCCAACGGGAGGCGAGTTTCGCAAATGTATGACTCAATTCCGTGCCTGTCATTTCATTTGTTCCCCAAGCTAGCCCAATTCTACCCTTTGGGGGGTAGATCAATTTCGTCAATTGGAGGCGCGGCGACACGCCGGACATTGCCTACTGCTGGACGAGGTCTCTGATCGCCATGTCATGGCTTGACATCAGCAAGCATCTTGAGACAAACATGTGTACTAGCCACCCCATCGCCCCAGCCCTCAGAGACACCCCACTCAAAGCACTTCCGCATTAGCGAGTAACTGTTTTCTCTGCTTCGCAAGAGACAGCTATGGCATTAGACTAATGGGCCGTCCGCATTCCCAGACCTTGGATATATGGCTTTGCTGCAACCCCTCCTCTAAATAGGCCCTATAAAGAAATCCTGGAACCAGATGCTGACAACAGGACATAGAGATAAGAAATGAGCACTCCCACACAAGAAAATCAAAATGGTTTTAACCCTCTTTCACGGCGTGCTTTTTTTAAGTTCCCGCAAAACACACTCAAATTTGTCCAAGAAAAACAGAAGATCTGCATCTGGACTGAATTAAAGCTCAATAGAGTGAAAACTTTCAATTGAGACACCACACTGCAAACTGGGGCCATATACTGTATGCTTTGCCTCAGATTTCCGAAAGGTCACAAACTCCACAATAAACCAGGAAGTAGGTCGAAGGTTACTTCCTCTCCTGAGGCTAGAGGACTCAAAGCCTCCTTCTGAGGTCAGTTCCAGCTCACTTAGAGTGATAAAGACGGGAGAACTGTAGCACATTTCCAGGATGATCCCAGAATGACTCCAGATCACTAAAACAGGTAGGAGACACACTGCTGAACAAATCACCACCAGAAACAAGGTCTAGCCGGGTAAATACACTAAGGAAGGCTGGTCTCCACATCAAAGACAGGTTTTAGATTGAAGGCATAGCTGCTGACAGCACAAAGACACTGTGGGCAATCGTAGCCAGACCTTCGACCACTATTCTCCAGAATGTTCCAACTGTGAAATGGCCAAGCTAGCATCAAAACAAAATTTTGATATGAAAGATCCTGCTTAAAAATGCACAGTAAAGATGTGCTCACATCCCTCACTGAGCAAACCCAACCGCTTACCTCAAAAAAAATCCTAAAGCCACGCCTTTCCATACTACTTTTACCTTTTTCCGTCTCAGAAAAAGTAGGAACCATATTCAGATATTGATAATTGAATATAGAATTATGACCGTAAAGAAATACTAGGCTTTTGCCAGAAATGGAGACAGAGTACAGCTTCCAGGGGACAACTATGAATAAAATAGAATCATTCTCATGTACCACAAGCACGGGAAGACCCAAAGGCTTTTAGAGGCTGTAAAATGATTACCGGTGCTTGCGGTTTGTCCTTGATAGACCCCACAGTGAAGTATCTCGATCTTTTAAGGGAGGGAGTGGATTGCGGGCGATGTTTGCCCATGTGAACTGAATGAAAGGCGTCACACTCGCTCATCGGAAATTATCATCAAGGAAGGGCAGATGAAAGCAAAGGCAAATTGATCTGCGCACGGGGAACAGACTTGTGGGGCAGTGCAAGCTTCCTACCTGTCCTGCGACTGTTCCTCATACATTCTTTCCTTGCCCTCCTTGAAGAGGCGAATTGCCCTCTTTGATTTTTTCATCAGGCTGTCAATGTAGATCTTAAAGTACTCGTTCTCGCTCAGCTGAGTCAGTCTCTGGTTCTCCTCATATTTACTGAGGATTAGGCGCAAGTGCTGATAGGTGTCGGGCAGGATGTCCAGTATGTAAGGAGGACTGTTCTTTAGCTGCAGCCGGTGGCTCTGACACAGCCTCACCTGCAAGGAAATCAAACTGTGATTGGCCCTACAACTCCAATTCTGACATTATGGAAAAAGCAAAAAACAGACTTTAAAAGCCAATTCAGCCTCTACTATATTAAAAACACTACAACACATTATTCGACAATTTAACTCATGAATGAAATTGTTCATTGAAAATTTTATGTCATTTCAGAACTGGAACATGACTGCAACGGAGAACAAAAAAGTTGGGAGGGCGATTTAAGACTAATAATGATGTGGCAAGTTGCAAAAATGAGATGATGTGAAACTGGCGAAGTTAAACATCGTATTATAGTACAAAAGGAGTCTCGTTGTCCAAAATCCAACATCCAGGATTGACCAAATCGCCACAAAATTCTCTAAGCTTGGCGTCATCCGAGATGGACAATAGCACAGTGGCGGCATGTTTTCTGGTCCAACAAGTCAACATTTCAAGTTGTTTTAGGAATAAATAACTGCCAGGTTCTCCAGACCAAAAGGAACAAGGATGGCCCAAGCAGTTATCAGCATCAGGTCTAAAAGCCAGTGTCTGTCATAGTATGGAGTTGTGTCAGTGTACATGACTTGCACATTTGCGAGGCCATCGTTAACACAGAAAGATATGCACAAGAGGCAGATGTTACCGAGTGATAAACCGCCAACTGTGCCAACTTGTTTGGACTCTGCTGCAGTCATCACATTGTACATTATACATTTTCAATAAGCATTGCAAATTCCCAAGTTAAAACATATGTTGTTGTACTCTTTTCAATAAAGCAGACGGTGCATGGACTTTTTAAATCCACCCTTTAGGATTTTATTTGCATTTTTTCAATCAAGTACTAACTTTTTGGAATTGTGGCTGTGTATGAATGCTCAGCTTCAGATTTCACAGAGAGATCTCTTCGCATTTTAAACACAATTCCCTTTAACACAGTAACCAACAGCCCTCTCACTCTTGCAGAGAAAATGAGGAAGACAACACTGAAAAGTGTCATTTAGTCACAGGGTGCAGCTGCCTGAATCATTACCGCTAATGGTGCGCCTGCCCTATTCTTGTCGCAAAGTGCTGGGCATCGCACTGCATACCATGTGTTCACTTGTATGTGATTTACACCACACCCACCATTACACTGAAGTTGTAACACTAGGATCTAACCGTTCTCAAACAGGTCAAGAGTGCCTCTTCTACAACAACCCAAACTCGGGGAAAAAAAAGTTGGGACGGCAATGAAAATGCAAATAAAAAGAGAAAACAGTGATTACTTGCATTTACACTTTGGGTTGCATTTCATTGCAAATAGCAAGAAGACAAGCCACGTTTGGGCAGTCCTGCGTCATTTTATTCGTAAATATACATCCATTCCTGCCACTAAGGCTGGCAACACATTCCAAAAAAGTTGGGACAGAGGCAATTTAGGACTTGTAAGGAGGTAAACTAAATTTGGAAAACGATTTAATTTGAAACAGCTGATGTTAGCAGGTGATTGTGATCGTAATTTTGAACAAAAGCAGCATTCAGGAAAGGCTTCCCTCTGGAGCAAAGATAAGCCAAAGATTCTCGAGTTGCCCACAAATGGTTAAAAAAAATCATTGAAGGGTTTGAAACAATGATTATCAAAGAAGCATAGGAAGGAGTTTTGAGATTTCACCCACTACATTGCATAACAACAGGAATTTTTTTTTAATATGAAGGAGTATTTCAGCGATAAGGGCAAGAGAGTAAGCCTCAGCTGAAAACCCGTTATCTCGGATTGCTAAGATGGCACGGCATCAAGAGCCGCTATTTAGCTACAAGTGATATAACCACATGGGCAGAGGGTTACTCTGATAAATCTCTGTCAAGTACTTCAATAAGTAGTTACACCTACAAATGCCAGTTAAAACTTTACAGTGGAAAAACAAAGCCTAATATGAACAGTGTCCAGAGGCGCCATCAGCACCTCAGGACTCAAAGGTATTGGCAATGCACCATCACAAAGTAAAAAAGTGTATTCTGTCGTCAATATTTCAGGCCTTTATTTTTGGAAAAAATGGACACTGTGTACTTCGGACCAATGCTAGATTGAAACTAGAAACACGTCCAAAACAGTCATGCTCTGTGATAGTATTATGTTGTCAGTGAGCTCGGTAAAGGTAACATGCACGTCTGTGGAGCCACAATTAATACTAAAAAGTACAGGGATTTTGGAGCAACATATGCTCCCTTCAAGATAACATCTATTCCAGGGATGCCCATGCATATTTCAACAAGACGACGCAAAACTGCATTCTGCACACATAACAAAGGCATAACCTCTCTCCAACTGAGAACGTGTAGCACATTTCGAAAAGCAAAATGTAAAAATTAAGATCCCACACTACTGCACAGCAGAGGACAAGTTTGAATGAAGACAAAATTACACCTGAAGTACAAAATCGCTTTGTGTCTTCAGTCCAAAATTGTTAAGTGACGTGAAATGGCAACAGAGCAAAGAGATTTCTGGACATTTTTTTTAAACAAGAATCAAAATCAAAATAAGTGTTTATTTTGAAAAATCAATAAAATTCACGTGGGAAAACATCAAATAATGTGTTGTTTCACCATAATACAGGTTCATAGATACTTTACAAGTCACTGCTTGTAGATTTATTTTTAATCTAACATACAAACCCAACTTTTTTCTGATTTGGAATTGTAATAAATTGGATGAGACGGGTAGTCATGACACACGCCAACATACTACCCTTATTTAGTCATTCGGTCAAAAGTGCTTTTCAGGCCGTAAATCTAGCTATATTCGTGAAAATAAGACTTTTTTTTCCTTTGGAGATGAAAGATATTCCTCCTCTAGGAAATCTGATGCTATAATTTTCCAGGGAAATGGAAAGCTAGTTGCGTCACCGTGCGCTTCCCTGGAACCTCTCATCATTTCATTGATTAACGGCGGAAGGCATCTTAAACGTTTACCATTCATGCAGCGATGACATAACGTGTAACTTGTTTTTGCACATGGCAATCAGTGCATGACAACATTGGAAAGGTACATTCAAGGCAAGCAGAATTTCTTCAGGACGTAGCCTACCACTTTGTCCATGAGTTTCCATGTCTTTTCCACCGTTCTGCGGTCGGCGGCAGCTTGTTTCGGGGGTCCGACAGCATCCTGGATTGCATCAATGATGCCCAAAATCCGGCCCATTCGGGGATTAGGTCCGCGACCGCCTGGGTTTCGTCCGCTGAGAGCAGTAGCCATTTTCTATACACTAAAATCATTGAAGAAAAATACTTCTCAGCCCATTTCATCGCTTCTGTGGTTGTTCATGGGTTTCGGCGTCATTCTGACACAGCAAACGTTCAGTACACATTACAAGATGGCAAACTCACACAGTTGACGAATGACACCAGCTAACAGACATTAAATGCAGTCAAAGTTAATAAGGGAATCCGAAGTCCTACATTATTTCAGCTGTCAGGTCGGAGTGCAGGGCCGAGTATTGTTGAGTAACAGTTACTGTTACAGCTAGAGCCCAGTGGCACACGTGATTCAAAACAGCTGAAACTAACTGGCAAACAGCGAGCGAAGTAAAAATGCAACCATATGCTGCACAACAATCACATTTAACTTCTCCTGATATGGTTAAGCAACGGTTAAGCTTCTGACAAATAATCTCCAGCGCAGGCTAAAGGTACCTGGCTGGCCAGCTACTTCCATACGGGGGTTAATAACAAATTCTCGGAAGCTCACTTAGCTGACTGACTGGCCAGCGAACTTGCACATCAGGCGATCGCCTCACTGTAACGAAGTGCTGTCTGTAGTGTCGTTGCAGCGAAGACAACGAATTTGCAAATGTCCTGAACGTTCACACCGCTCTTGACAATCGAGACTTACTGCAGCGGAACTCCTGGTTGACAGCAAGCAGCCAAAACGGGGAACGGACGGCAATGGAGTCTCCCTCAGTTCGCGATTCTCCTAACAAATTAAAAAGCAGAGGACAGTTGCGACGGAACAACGGTAAATGATACGGCTACTCTTCGTCGGCCAGTCGCTCCCAGTCAACATTCCGTGGCGGCCCCGAAATCAAAAATGCATATGAGCACCAAGTATTAATTTCCCTCTGTGCTCAAGTCCATGTTGACAGGCGCGGTTTAAAAATCAGAAAGCTTAAAACCCCTGTAGCAACCGAGGGAAAATAAGCGTGTCACTGGCTCCGCCAGTAGGGAGGAGGAGCACAAGACGGATGGATCGTGTCAAGTAACCTATGAAAATTCAGATTGGCATAGGGGGTTGGGAAATAGACGTGATAGAAACATTTTGTGGCCAATTAAAACAAATATTTGGCAGCGACTGAGGACATGCTGACAGTTTTCTTTGTGGCCAATACTGAGTCAATGACTGGTACTGTGGACTGTCCTTTAAAAATATGCAAATACATCCTGGCCCCTTCTGTGGTAGAAACGAAATGAGCGAGTTGTTTACTTCTACTTACACCACGTGGAAGTGGAAAGGGCCACTGAATTAATCAATTAATACTGTATATATTAATTGCTATAATGAAAACAATATGAATTAATACTATATATATATATATATATATATATATATATATATATATATGTGTGTGTAGTAGACTGGCAAAGAAAAAATAAATTAGTTTGGCCGTGGTACATAAATCCGCATCAGTTGGAGTCGGATTGTAACCTTCGCTCCTAAAATGGTAAAAATGGAGTCATTTGTAGCACAAGTTTGCGTTGTTGGGGTTAGAGATTGTCACTCAGGTGCAGACTGGCCACAGTACTGTCAGTCCAAATTGTACGTGCAACTGTATGTGAAGTCTGTTTCCTCTCCTTCAAGGTAGGTGGTGCCACCAGCAGAAGTTGATGGAAAATGAGTCATTCAGTAATTATACACATAACAACACTTTTTTCCGTTTGGCAATGAAACCCAGCTCATTAAGACATTGAGAGAACTGACACGAGACATTTTCTTGTGGCCGCAGAAGAGTGCATCATCTCTAATGAATGGCAGATAGCCTGGAGCTTTACTGTGAAGGTCACCTGATATGGGATCTCACCTATTAAGGCCATGGAACCGGGGTCTGTACGGATGGACACCAGCCCTCACAGAGGAAACTAAATCTGAGCCATAGCTTTCGTTTGCAGGAGAAAAGGTGGGGCACTGTCAATCTTAGAGGCATTGTCTTCCCCAACCCCCAAAACTGACAGGGTTCATGAGTGTATCATGCTATGCATTTTGTATAACCTGAGGTGAACTCATGTCCCCAGTGGGGGAAACGTGCACCCGTCCTTTTCAACAAAATGAATGCAGTGTGAGCACCATAATTCATTGCAGAGTGTCACATATTTGTGTTATTTTGGTTCTGTTGACTGAGCCCATCCATTTAACATACATTGTACATGCGGTGGAGGAAAAAGAAGGCAAAAAAAAAAAAAAACACTTGTAGACAGCGGCAGTACAGGCCAGGCAGAGCATCACCAGGGAAGATGCTCAGTGTCTGGTAATGCTTATGCACCAAAGGATATGCGACCAAATGCCAAAAATGCTTACTTTGTTCAATACTACGTTAAACTGTCAAATATTTCGTATGCCTCCCTCCCCCGTTATACACAAAAGGTCCTGTCATTTGTCAGTGCTTCATCTGAACTCTGGTGCAGAAAAGAATAAAAATGATCAGTCTGTCCAGGGAATTATGGTTCTCACTGTGTATTATATAAGGACGTTACAGCTGGGAATTATGTCTGCCCCACAAATGGTGATACAAAACAAAAGAGATGAAACTGCCTTCAGTGCATGAAAATATGAAAAAAAAAATTTTTAAGAGGACCAGTTCAATTCAGCTTTGAATTTTCTCTTAGCTAAGATCATTTAGATATTTTACTTGCCCTCACCTTTAGATAACCCAAACTAACAAGTGACAGTCAACAATTCCCTGATTGTAAACACATGGCCAAAAACTCCAGGGGGCTGCCATGTTATCTGCCATTCCTGCCATGCTGATGAGACAGGGCTAGCAAGGTCATGCGAGAGGCCCGATAACCACATTTCTGATATTGCTTTTGACATCCTCAGCTGGTCAGCAAAATTCTGACTTGCTGTCTTCATAAAAACAATATACTGCTGTAGCCTAGAATGCACTTGCGGCCCTGAGTCTAAATCAGGCTTTGGAGAGACTGCAGCCAACTTGAAACCATTCAGGGGCTCTTGCACTGCTTACCAGGCCATTTGGCCCCTGCTGACGTCTATTATTTGAAGAGCAGCGAGCAGCATCTAATTGTTTCTAAACCAAATGTATTTTTCAAGACTGTTCAGGGGCGGCCATTTTGTTCATCAGCCCATAAAAGCCATTCTTTGAGCTGCTCAAAATGTCTTTTCAGCTCTCGGTACTGCACCAAGCCCTTAGAAAAACTTTTCAGTTTCCCAACCTCTGCCAATTACATTACAAGACTAATCTCTTTGAAGTGAAAGAGTTGAAAATCTGACCAGTTTGACGTTCGTGGACAAGCTTCTGAACAGTATTCTTCAGTATAGAATCTGGTAACCAAATAAAGATTTATCAGTTGTGACAATGTCAAAGCAGCCATTTTTATGTCTATTCTTTCCATTTGCCATTAGGGGAAAGTGGGTTTTTCCCACAACATGACACATTGGAATTCCTCTTGAAGATGAAAAATCTGCGTTGTGTTGTGAGACGGCCGCTGTGTACAGCGAGGAAGTCCACCAGACCCTTTTCATACAGCCAAGCTCTAATGTAAGTCAGTCATGTGAGAGTAGGCGAATCAGACTGTCAGAGCCATTGCAATCATCCTGCACTCTGAGGCATGGGAGCCAGGCCCATAATTCAGCGACTCCCCCCGGAATTGAATGGTACCTTAAAGACTTGCCGGTCAAAAAGGAGCATTAGTGAATGCATGTTTGCTGAGGCCAAGCCTATTTGTCTCAGGCTGAGAACACAAGCGCATGTTGACTGTGGCCTCTCTTCCTGGCTTTTCAATAGCATGTGAGCGACCGGATGTTTGTTGGTCAGCTGCAGTGGTCCTCGAGTTAACGACATCAGAGTTTTGTGTGCTGTAGCGAAGCAGCTGCCATGCTGCAATGTCCTCTGTCTTTGTGTGTGTGTTTGTAGGGTGAGAGAGGTAAATGTGTGAGCGTATGTCATGTCAGTAAGTGAATGGTGTGTGCGTAACTTTCATTTTGTATATGCATATGTAAATGTGCAGTAAGAGACAGACGGAGAGTATTCTGCCCACAATGTTGTAAACAACGGTTCAGGTTGAGGAATGAAAAGCACAAACATTGGGCGGGAGCGGTTAGGCCAGGCTCATACGGTCTGGGGGCTTAATGTCAGCCTACAGCACTCCTACTGACAATGGAACAGTCTGAAAACCCAACTTACGGGCACATTATAAATAACTTCCTTCAAAAATGCAAAGGCATACCATGCCAACATATTGACTGGCAATACTGCTCCTTATCAACTTCCACTTAATTTTTTTTCCTGAATTTTTAAATGGTCTCTCATCAATTGACAATATCAAACAGTATGTGAAGCAATGACACCTTTGCATATTATGGAATTAAAAGTGTCTGAATATAAAATATGTTCTAAAGAGAAGTAAGTGACTTATAAACATTATCAAAGCAATATTTGGTATGACTACTTTTTGTCATTCAAACCACTCAAGTTTTCTTACTGGCTGGTTTTCTCTAGCAAGTTGGAGAACTTCCTGTAGTTCTCCCCGAGGACAGAAGTCTCTCGCTGCTGTCTGTCTAGCAAAGCTCAGACGGCCTCGATGATACTAAGATGAGGACTCTGTGGAAGCCGTATCAATGAAATACAAATATATTTACATATATTTTTCCATGACATTATTATTTATTTATTTAAATTACCATTTGTATGTCTCAAACTTGCGCTATTCAAACGACAAAATTTCTGCAGAATACAGAAAATAAATATCTAAGACCCTATAAAGCATACTAAGTATATTTGAAGACAACAAAGGAAAAATGATCAATGAGTCCAAATTTTTCATTTTTGTAAATTTGTATAAATTATATATTTGTATAATATTTATAATAATACATTACAATATTATATATTATTACCATCACATTTCATATGTTTTATATAATTTGCATATTTTGCCAGTGCTTTATTTCTAACATCATTTTGAATTTTAAATTCATCATTTCTCCACAACGTGATATTGTGAGTGGTCTCCATTTACATACAACACCGACTCTGAAGTTGGCACATTATACACAAAGCTAAACAATTGAAAAGGTGAGTGATATCAAATGTTCATTCACCCTTTTCTATATTGAAAACACAACCGCAACTACATGCAGATGCATACATCTCACATTGACTTCCTGTCTACTCAGTGTATGTAGGGACGTATGATATATTCCAATAAATAAAGAATTGATTTAGCAACCTAGAGTCTGACCAAAAAAGAAGGTGGCTCATGGGAAAGACACTATCATTCTGGGAAAATGGCGGGACCTGCTGTGACTTAGGTAACTGCAGCTGGATGAATCAGGTCTTCAGGGATTTCGGAGAAGGACTCCTCCCTTTGGCCCCTGAGGGACAGCCCAAATACAGGCATTGTGCATTTTATGCTTTAATTACAGTGTGTTCGCAATAACAGCTCTGGGGAACATTTCAAAGCTCCTCAGAGGACACTTTGAATCGCCCTCTTTTCAAAAACCCGGAGACCATTTATTTAGGTTTTAAACATATGCAGCTGCAGTATGACCTTAGCTTCAAGCAGAATGCTCGGTGGGCTTAAAAATGCTGAATAAACACTGCTATTGTGTCTTGAGTCAGTGCTACAGCATAGATATAGAAGAATCTGAAGGAACACTGCCAGTCGACAGCCTCTTCATGACACGCTGATCCTAGAGCGTCCTTTAAGGCACATTTATATTTCCCAGCTCTCCAGAACTGACACTCCATGGCTCGTCTTATGAATGGAAGGATTCACACTGTGATTTCCGCAGGAAGGAAACTGCGGTGACGTCGGAGGGGCCGTAATCCTGCTCTGACATCAGCGCGCTTTCAAATCCCAGCATCCCTGACTCACAAGCCTGCGCGTTCGGAGGAATTTGGGAATGTCAGGAAATAGCGTCTGTGTAGCAGGATGCAGGGGGGTGGCGGGGGAGGAGTGGGGAAGAATGGAGGCTGCCTGACCGATAAAAGCCTTAAAAGGAAGCAGGCCGCAATCCTAAACATAGCTGCCAGCTCCTCTGTTGTGAAACTTGACACTCTCCACTGAACAAGAGGCACCCTTCTCATCCAGTAGGGGGGGCTGCTGCTGCCACAGTTGTTTTTTTGTTTGTTTTTTTTGAAGCAGATACCAATCACAGAGAAAAAAACACAGAATTAATTGAGTTCAGAAGAAATGACAGGAAGCCTTGACAAACTGTAAATTAAGCAAATGAGCTATGTCAACCACCGACTATGATAAACATATTATGCCGGAAACAGAAACTGATGTAGGGGTAATGATGTATACAGTAAAGTGAGCAGATAATGACCACATTGCAGTCTGGCAAAAAAAAAGTACTTTTTCTCTCATGAGAATTAACTCTACGAAATATGAGGCTCATTATATTAGCCCTTTTCTGATTCCCACTTTTAGCAAGTGTGGTGAATTTAGAGTGTAGAAATGGACATTCTCCCTATTTTGAATAAACAAATGTGATAAAACAGGTCAGAATTTTACATTATTCTGCAGTACCCTATTTTAGTGCATTAAATAAACATTACTTGCCAGGTTTTTCATGAACAACTTTTCTAACTAGTTTAAAAAATGCTTGCAGATTTGCATGTAAACAGCTTTTTAGCTTCTCCGATCAGGCTTGAGAATTTTCAAACAGGCGTTCACTAAGTGGGATACAGTATGTTGTATTTCTTATTTTTATTTTCATTTTTTGCAGAATAATGCTGTCCAGTACACTGCAACGTTTCTTGTGCTACTTAAGCAGTACTTTCCATACCTGTAATTTGTCATATACAGGTACAAGTATAATTGATATAAATTTAGAATTTTGTATGATGTAAAATATATTAAAAAGACAAGGGCTTCTTGCAGTAAAGTGAAGAACATCATTTATGAGGCTAATGGCAATGTAAATATCACCAGTGAGACAGTGTCTTCCAATAATATGGAAACCCTTGGTTAATATCAGCAAAAACGGCTATTAAAAAATGTGGTTGCTGTCAATCCCTGAAATCTTTCATTGAAAATAAAAACAACTAGAATTAGCAACTCCCAGTTATATGCCTCTGCCATGCAGTCAAGTTGCAGTTTCCATTCAAGTCTGTACACAGACTGACATAATACACGTAGTGAAGACTTTGAATTTAATCAAAGATACTAAATGTATTTTTAGGACAAATGGAAGTCATCACTATAATGACATGAATGATTCCAGGGAATAATTTCCACTGAGAAACATGCTGTCTTCACCTGAGACTATTTTTACAGTTTTGTCAAATGGTGCAATGGCATTCACCTGGAGCTCAATCCAAGTAAAATTAACTATAATATGAAGTATCTGAACAAACTTTAAGGTGGCTTGAGAAAGCTGTGTTGTTATCATTAGAATGATGCTATCATTTCAAACATCTTAATCCCCAACTCTCTACAATAAAGAGGGGGGGCGGGGCTCATAGATTAATATGTGACCCCATCCTATGTAAAAACCCAACCCCAAACTCTCTAAAACAAACGGCTCAACACTCATTAAGGAAAAAATATCAACTAATCAGGAAAGGGGGCGGGGCTTTGTCAATTGATATCTGAGTCCAGTAACCGAAATCCACTACTCTCTATGACAAAGGGTTAAATGGTTACGCAGAATGAAAGATTAGCCAATCTAAAGGGGGCAGGTGACCCTTTCTTGAGTCCTACAAACAAACATAGGGCAGAGCTTCAGCAATTAAAATGTGACCCTTTCCCAAATTCAACAACCCAGCCTTCAACTCTCGACATCAAAAAGTTCACTAGTTATGAAGTATCAGGTATCAACCAATAAGGAAAGGGGTGGGAATCCTCTCCTGAGTCCAATAACCCAATGCCCAACCTTTAATGACAAGTGGTTCAAAAGTTATGGAGGATCAAATATTGTCAGTTTGGGTAATACGTGGGATGGAGTGATGAATAAATAAAAACCACGTCCGTGGTCAATGTGAATTTGTCTACAAACGGATAGAGGCAGAAACACCAAAATTTGTGCTCTGGGAAAGTTGCAGCATTTGGTAAATGAACGGACAATCATCCTTTAAAGTGCAGTTCTTTTTGAGAAATTTCCTTCCAAACTAAAACGCTTACTGTTCTTGAGCTACTTCGACTACAGGCATGATCACAGTCTCGTTTGAAAGGAGACGCTCCTTAGATTGCTCTCGAATAAAATTGCCAGGAATAGAACCTAAAGTAAGTAACAACACAACAAAATAAGAGCTTTTACTCTGTACCTTTCAAAGGGCTCTAATGAACCTTCATTTCCATAAAAATCTTGTATTTATCACCTTTAAATGAATGCACTGCTTACAGAATAGGACCAAGGCCCCTGTAGCCACTCAGCAAAGACGGGAAACATGGGTATCTTCAAAATTGCTGTTGGTCATTTTGACACAAACAGTTAAAAACATCAATGATCAAACTCGAACAATTTTAACATTGTACATGCAGTATTAAGCGACATACAAGCAATTTCATGTATCCTGATCTTGAAACTGAGCTTTCTGTAAAGTCACTTTTGAGCAAAACTAATAGGCATGATTTTTAAAGTTTTTAGGGGAAAACAGCAAGGAAAATTCATTACGAAAAAACAAAAATCAAAATTTTTCAAAACAGCAAACAAGCTTGGTAGACATTTTGCCACAGAAGCTCCACACCAAATTCGAAGTGAACCTGACCGGCAGTTTGAGATGAGAAGATTTAAAAATTTTTCATATGTAAAGAAATTAAAATTTTGAAAAACTCTAACTTCGCTGGCAGACATTTTCACAAGAAAGCTCCATACGAAATTTGAAGTGAATCCTGCCAGTAGTTTTGAAGAAAACGTTTGAGGAAACTGCTCATGCACAAAGACAAAGACGATGCCAGACGCTGCGTCTTCCCAAAAGCTCATGGCCTATTGGCTGGTGAGCAAGCAAGGAAATCACTCAACATAATATGATGTTTTCCCCAACTGGATTTAACCCAAAAAAAATGACTGGTTGAAAATACCTTTTTAATGAATCTTACTAAAATACAATGTTTAGGCTAACAAAGTAGGGGCAACGACGCTGACAGACAAAAAACATGCCCGTTTGTCAAGAGGCCATAACATAACAGGGCTTAGGGTTCATGGGCCAGCATGATGATATTTGAGATTGCACAGTAATAAAGGAATTTGTCTAGTCTTGTAACCCACAAAATAAGATCTTAGTAGCTCTCCAGGCAGTCTGGCTTTAAGCTCTGGGATCTACACGTGCTGCCGTGGCAGCCGCCCTGGGAGGCAGCAGATTAAGGGCGATTCATGGAAGTTTTTTTCTGATTCAATTTGCTAGTATCAACTGCACCAGTTTCTATAATTCAGGCCGAAATGTATACAGTATCCCCAAAAAATGGACATTGACAAGGACTACTTGCAAAGGGACAGATATACCTGGCATATGAACCAGCATGGATCTCATGTCAGAACCATTCCTTTTTAGGAGAAAAAAACGAGTGCACTGTCACTGTTTATGTTTTTTTTTTTAATTATTTTGAACCGTCTATATTTGCCCACTGTATCTGTTGGGCTTTTCTACAGGAAAGAAACGGCTGTTTCCTTATTGGACACATCTTACCGTACATCCGCTTGAGCATTGCTCCTATTTCCCAATGAAAACATCTAACCTGTCCTGGAGTTAGCCTGCCGACAAGACCCGCTCCACCAGCTGTTCTTTGAGCGACCTGTCAGCCAGCTGTGGGAGACTTCCTGCGGCGTGCATGCTTTACGAGAGCACCTTGTCAGTCCTCATGTGAACCTGCCGCTTCCACGGCGGTTCTGAGTTACGCAGGAAAAGTGCCATCCGGATTACATCATAAGAAACAGACCTGCACCATTCACACGTCAATCTCCGCTTCGCCATTAAGGTGTGCCGCTGAACTTCTGCACTGAAGTGGAAAAGTCTGGCAATGTTTTTCTTCCACCCATAAACTCTTTCAGTTAACCAATTAATTGGTTATACCTTCAGGATGAAAGGTTGGGCGAATCGGCACATAAAACGGATGGGAATCAAAAACTTGATGGGACTTTTAAATTTTGACCATGGATTACACCTCCGTCTGCTCTAAATGCGGAAAGTTTGAGTTTGACAGTTACTAGACGTTTAAAAAAAAAATTCAGATATAGAATCTGTGTGGCAGTTCAGTTAGCTTGCCTCCAAACATTGTTCATTGCTTTTTTCTGTGATGATGCAGCAGGTATAGAATTGTTTTTGAAGTGTATTGGACTCTGTGCAAGTCACTCTGACATCCATCACTCATACAGACCATACAGACACAACAGTGAAACAGTGGGTGCATCTCAAAGCAAAGCTGCATCGTGCAAAGGCTGCATTTTTAGGGGCCGTCACTTAATTCTGTTCAACAAATAGAGAGGATGTCATTTCATCTCTGTTAAACAGCTTTGGTTTAAGTGAGTGATCTCTGGTTTCCCAAACCCAAACCTTAACTCTAACCTCAAACCCTAAACCTAGCCCCAAACCTAACCCTAACTGTAAACTTAACATTATCCCTAACCCTAATTTTAAGTTTGAAGGATGGAAACAAGCGAAGGCCCGAAAAATGCAGCCTTCAAATGATGCAGCCTATGCTTTGAGATGCACCCAGTTTATATTTCCAAAGAAAATCCTCCCATCCAGTGGCGGGCGTTGGACGGAAAACTGGGTGGGCGGTGCAGAAAACATCCCTTAAAATGAATGAGATTAGTGACCTGATTTCAATCATAGTTCTTGGTCAACATGTTAGCTTCCCTAGTAATGAAATGTTTAGGCGAGTGAAAAATAAATTCTATAAAATGTTTAATTCACAGGCCTTAATAGGCAACTCTTCACGAAAAAAACACTGTGGATTTTCCGCGATAAATTTTGTCACATCCTGAGCAAGTCGTCAGACCTGCGTAATGATTGTTTAATTGAAAAAGATTGAAATGTGCTCTTTTTTGAAAACAGATCAAGACTAACCAGCAGTTTAAAGACATGTTTATCCCCCTCCTTGTTCTCTGTCCGCCGCCGCCACCACAGCTCCCATCGTGTCACAACCCTTGTGTGAATGCCTTTAGTGTCCTTTTCCATTCAGCAACTTGTGAGTTTGAAGTAAGTCTCCTTTTGATTGGTTAAGATCTTGGGTTTTGCCATTCCCTGGCTGTTCCTCATTTTATGTTTATTTCCTAATGAACATGTGATAGGTATTTAAGCTCCCAGATTTGTGTTGCAAGTTACATTGTACTTTGCTCTTTGTCCTTAGAACTGGTCAATAAGAGTCACACGCACTGACCACATCCCCAGTGAGCCAGGCTCGTTGGCAAGGTATCCAGGGCGCTTACTTATTAGGAGGTATTTCTAAAGATGGGACCCATCATCTGTTACATCTGTCCCCCACTTTCGCATGTTGCCATCCATCAGGATTCCTCGAATCCTGCCGATTACACCAGAATGTGGCAGGGCTAAGCATTCCTAGTGACGGGACCCTTCAACTGCCACACTTAGTCAACTCTAACAAGCTTGCAAGCCTATTCAGGATGTTCTTCAGTCCAGTTTCTTCGGAACACGTTCCCAATCCTTCTATGGTCATCAGGATTGGAGCCAAGTTCCCCTCAAAACACTCCATCCTCTTGTGGGACAGTTTGGTGCTGACAAAGTCTGCACCCCACCTGGCTGGTATCCCAGAAGCCACTGGCCGGCGATTGATAGCTCAGCCTTGCCCGCAACACCTGCAATGAACAATGGAGTCCTATTCCAGATTTCCGTCCCCACTTCCTCCTCAGGAGTTTTGTCTCCAAATTACTGTATAAACTGTCAATAAACTTCCTAATGGATTTTACTCCGCCTCCGCTCATAATTGGCCTCCTTAACATGGCCTCCTTAGCATTAATCAAAATTATTTTGCTTTTAACTGAAAGTCGCGCCTCTGCTTCCTCAATGACAGTAATTTTAATTCAGTGGTAATGTTAATAATTGAAAAGCACGGTTCCTGCGATTAAAAACTCAACCCACGACAGAATTAATTGCCTCATGACTTTTTGACGTTTTTTTTTTTTTTTCTGTTTTGTTAACAGAAGAGTACAAATAGAAAGGTGCTCACACATTGGGAGTAATTTACTCACGATCAAACAGAAAATGTCCGCATCCTGCTTTTTACTGATCAAAGGAAGAAGAGGATCAGAAATGTCTTTTCAGCTCAGACCTGCTGCGATTGAGTTATTCTTCATCAACAGAACATAATTACTTTGAAGGTGAGGATGATCCTTCTAATTCACACTTGAAAAAACATATTTAACCAGCTTTTTCAAAGACTTTAAACTATCAATCAAATGTACACAATGCGAGTTGATTGCTGAGTGGAAGTGTTAGTTTGTGCCCAAAATACTCTTTTGAAAGCTTCTACTTGGTTTAAGGCTTGTTTTTTTTTTTTTTAAATCAATTAAACCTAAATTGAGTGTTTCATTTATCCATAACCAGGTAAATACAAAGTTATCCATAACCAGGTAAATACAAAGTTAAGCAGCAAATAGCATTTTTCTGCATGTAGCTTAGACTTGAAATAATGAGAATACACAGTCTCCATTGAATCAGGTCATTGACTGGTCTGTTTTTATCCCATGAGTTACAAATCATAAGATGCAACCTACAAATCAAGTAAAATGCTTTTCAAATAATGTGGTCAGACTGAGCTCTCAGCTTCAACCAGGACTCTGTAATCAGGAGGGTACAGATCTCAATCTACACTGCGCCATTAGCCGTATATGACCAGGTGTCAGCTGCAGTACTGCTCAATTGACTTCATCCAATAAAGGGAAGGCTGACTAAGAGAATAGTCACAGGTTAGTGTTTCACGAGGCCTGTCCATGCTACCAGTCAATTTCAGGAGAAGCCTTAAAGTGTGGAAAACAGTGATTGAGCAATGATGGACAAGACCTCTGGAGCAATGCATGATCTTCAACTGTCATGGTCCTTCCATGGGTATCAGTAGTGACTTCAAATAAATTAAAATTGAATGCGGTTAGGGAGTGTGTGTGTGAGCACACCATTTATTTATTTTTTATACATTTATTATACAATGCAAGCCATTTCTTTCACTAGCTTACTTGAACAAGGATTTAAGTCGGAAATTATGCGAGAGTAATCAATGTTATTTTTACTCTAAAGTCGTTTGTATTAACTTAAAATGGAGACCTCATCACTTGGTTCATTTATTTGCACAAGAACAAATTATTCTGGGGTGAAATAAACTTTTTCATCATCAGTTTAGCACTGATTGTCTCCTGATGCAGCTGAGAGGACAGACCTTCAGTCCCAGGTGTAGCTCTGTTGTGTGATGGACGGCAAGTCCGGGCAGGGTAGTGTGAAGAATTACAGTCAAACCCCCCCCCTTACACACCCCTCACATCAGGCCTAACCGCACATCTGTACGTAATAAACTGCGCAAAAAAATTAAAAACCTTGAGTGTTGCGGCTGAAAAGCAAAATCTGCTTTCTGTTGGGCGGCCTGTGTCTGTCCTATTGGCGAATGGTTTGATTCGGCCGCCGTTTTTTTGCTGCATTCCTATTAGAAATCAGAATCTTGCAGTGTAGAGAGTACTGATATTACGGTGATTTATTTTGAAATGTTGACGTTTCCATGGTTTGCTGTAGCAGTGAGAATTTATTTTTACTTCTCGGCTAGGCCGAGGCTGCGTTCAAAACTCAGATAGCAGGGAGAGCAACAGTAACAAAATGGGATGATTAATTTGATAATTCATTTCCTCATCAGTGCCACAATATCATAGCAGTGGCAAAGTATAACAGGAAGAAAACAGAATAGAATAAATTTTGTTGATTTGTGGGAAAATATCACCACCAAAAACTGCTAAATGCGAATGTGTGTATTTGCCTGTCTTTAAAGCTAACCTGAAGCGCGTGGGCCAAATAAGCACGAAACCAGAGCGTAGACAATTTGATTGGCGTCATGTTATGCTTCAGCAGGAAAGGCCTTTGATTCTAGATTATTTCCGATGCTGACCTAGTGAAAAGATGTCACATGAGCATACCAGATGCGTCGAACATTAAGAAGTGTTGCATCCTGGCTCTCATTTGGAGCAAATACATAACTCCATCAAAAAGGCTTGCAGAGTCTTGTGAATTGAAAGCAGGCATGGGTATCACGCATAAAAGCCCCCCCCATGAAACATTAGCTGTTCAAACGTGTTCCGTCTTAAAAAAAAAAAACCCACAAAGGTTTATTCAGTAAAGCTGTGTATCAGACAAGAGAGGGAATGAGGGGGAGTTATTAAAATGTTTAAAGATTTCCGTCTCCTTTTGAACTCTGGGGGTAGGGGTTTTGTTTGAACAGACCACTCGCTGATTGTATATCCAATCAGATCGAAACAGCCCCGTTGAAACAACTGCATCTTTCTTTCATCAGTTGAAAGAGGCGGCAGTGCTAACCAGTTCCATTCCACCCATCCTTTGCGACCCTGAAATGTAAAGGTCTTTCACAGACCTTTTGTTTCATGTGTTTGTTTGAGCCAGGTCTGAGTACTATTGCACAGTCTGCAAGCAAACCTTCCTTTTGATTTTAAATATGGGGGAAGTTAGCAATCCAGGATGTTTTTTTAAATCATAGTTGCCTCGGCCATATTATATATGGTCCATTCCTGAGACTAAATTATTCCCCCATAGCTGTGATTATTTCATGAACATCCTTAATGTCCAACCGGTCCTCTCTGTCTTCCTTTCACTGTCTCTGATCACTTGGGGCAAACATTTGAGGTCCTGAGGGGCCAGGATATTCCGGGTCAGGGGTCAAACAGGCCTCCAGAGACCAAGATGCCATAGATTCAAAAGTGGCTCCGGCTCAATTCCTGAGGTACCATGTTGGGGGCTTAGGCATGACGGCAGATTTAGCGCACCTTTGGGACATCTGTGGTGTGTGGACGGGGATTGTGGCCTCACGGTCTCTTTGAACGATTCTGCATGCCTACTCCCCTGTCCATCAGTGGGCATTAAGTATGATTAGTACCATGGCTGCGAGTGTCTCCATTCTGTGAACACTGACCACAACAGAGACGACAATGTGCACCTTATTTCCATTTCTTGCCTTGCAGAAAACTGTGAACATTTGCTTCCACTTAAGGCAAAGCATTTCTGTGTCACTTATGAAACTTTTTTTGGGGGGAACGTGGGCCACTTAACTCAAAAGAGATGTAGAGTCCCCTCACCACCTACAAGGTCAAAAATCCAAATCCCAGTCTCTCCTTCATTTTTGGTTCTCCCAAGCTGGATCTGTGTGATTGGGTGCTCAATAAGGGCTACCTGGCTGTATCTTCTTCAAGTCCCTTCAGTCAGGTATCCAGTATGGTCATCAATGCTAGCTGAGCCCATAGTACCCACCTCATACATGAGCCAAAACAGCAAGACCTAAAGGTGCCGTGGACTGGCAGGGAAGATTGTTGTTCAGGGTTCCAGGTAAAGTTACCGGCAGCCATCGTGATTCCCTCCGGCAAGTTACACAACTTCAACGGCCTCCGTGGATATGGGTGACGCATGAAACCTGAGCTCTTTTAAGCTACCCAGCTTTTGCTTGCTCGTTCATCAAATAAATCTAGCTCACACTTGAAAACAGACAAGACATAGTAGTATTACAGAGCAATGCACTAAAACACTATGACTAATCTTAAACAGTCGGTGCCAGGGGTGGCTAATCCGGGTCCTTGAGAGCCGCGTGGCGTACTGGTTTTTGGTGTTACTCAGCACTTGATTTATCGATTAAAGCAGTAGATTACACACTAATCTTACCTCACCTGGTTTCTTGAGTCTAAATTGGGTGGCAAATACGAAAACAAGCTTACCCTGCGGCTCCCTAGGATCAGTGTTGGCCACCCCTGGTCTGCAGTCCATTCTCTTGGTCTACATGTGAAACAGTTCCGCTATGTGCTGGTTTATAGGAAGTGGGGAAAAGAAATAATGATCCACACTGGAACTAAAAGACACTGACCTCAGAGAGCCCAGGGCAGGGAAGCTTTGCGAGCTTATCAGGCTTTATGTTGCTCAACGAGATAAGATGGAGGGATACAGAAAAACAGAATGAGTGTCATCACAACCCCCCGCCACCATCAAGGGCCATAACTCAGTAAAAAAAAAATGCTTCGACGTCCTTTTTCAAATTCAACAAAAATCATGAGTACCTTATAAAGCATACACAATTTCACGCAACTAGGTATAATAGTTTCAGAGAAATCTTGTCCCCATTGAGGCCCAGATGTACAGATGCAAAGACGGATGGACGCACAGTTCCCAATCGAATATCCCGTCGCACATCGTGGCGGGGAATAAAAAACATTCAGAACATGTAGACTGTTCGCCTTCTGCAATGCACATCCAGTTCTCAGAATCTGAACGTGTGGATGATGCAGTCACACTGTATTCATCAGGGGTTTGTGCTTGGCACAGAGTAAAGAACACAGAGATGTAGAAGAGTGGCAGATCGGCACACAAGCCTTGCTGGCTCTGTTGTTTTTTTTTTCTTTTTTGGTTTGGGGGGGGGGGTGGGGGGAAACAGTCCAGGCAGCCATGGGGGTCGTAACAACACACAAACGTAGCGGAGCTTCTCTTGTTTCTCGCAGGGCTGCACAAACAGATGTGACCTCTGAAAGGCACATCACCCACCGTGAAGAGAGCCGAGTGAGGGACCAGGGGCCCCAGGAGGGGCAGCAGGATTGGTGGCCCCACAATGCGGGGAATCACAGAAACCAGCAACGCACCAGTGCAGTAGACAGTCTGCTCTCTGTCAGTCAGTCGCAGCTTATAGTCGCCAAAACATCCGAGGACTTCACCCACTTCCTGGAATAATATTGCTTTTTGTCTTCTTTTCTGGAATTTACTGTCATACTACAGCACTGCGCAAAGAACCCCCACTTATATCCCCACTCACAGCACCCCGCTTTCGAGCGCCTATAACCTGGAAGTGGCCCCCGTTGACTGAATCCCACAGCCTGTCCAGACACAGAGTACTTCAAGGCTCATTGAACTTGAAGAGGAACTCCAGAACTTCAAAAGAAGAGTGAAAAAAAAAAAGGGATTGGCGGTAAAATAAAAAGCACACATCCTTCCCATCTTGCTTAGAGGCCTCAGACAGTCCAACCATCCATTAGAGAGACAAGCGCAATCTGCTCCATTAAGAAAATACACCTGAAGCATTTCGTTGAGGGTAAAAATAATAACACCATAGGATCTGCGCACACCCAATTCTGCCGTAATCGCCAGTGGCGTTGATTGAAGAGCGATGTCTTCTCAGACCTGCTGTGGCCAAACAATGCCTTCAACAGCCAATACGAGATGCACCAGGGTGCTAAAATCCAGTACAAAGTGAGCCTCTCAGTGTGAATTCAGCTTATACATTGAGCGCTGTCTGCGTATTTGGACACTGGCACTGCGAGGAGAGAGCCAGAATTCCTATGAAGATTTAACAGTATCGATCAAAATGTGCACAAACGAAAAGCTGTCAGTCGCGAGACATCAACTTCATATTGATTGTTTTTAAATCAAATGGGCAGAAGCACAAAACAGAAATGGTCTCACTGTCCAAATTTTCATGGATAGCACAGTATGTACACACTGTTTATACACACACTTTCCTTTGAGCACAAAAACCTGCATCTCCAAACATCGAATCATTTGGCAACAGCTCAGTAGATGGCGCATGGTGAACAGGTTTAGATCTTGTAAAACAACTGAAGGGATCATGTGTAATGCAGCATAACTCAGAGAAATGCTGATGATACTGACACAGGCATCGGAGGAATCGACCTACGAGGGATAAGGAGACGGTAGCGGATTCCAGGGAAGGAGAGATGACGCCGAGTGCCGGAGGGAAATTTTAGGCAGAGTGTACAGGTCTGCCGGGCCCTGGGCGCTCTGTCCATGTTGAAACAGCCACCCACCCCCGCCTCTTACTCCAAGGACTCGCCGTCGCTTCCTGTAAAAAAAAAAAAAAAATTCCGTCTCGCTCCAGCACAGATGCTGACGCCCACTCCACCCTGGCAGAGAGCACAGGTACTGTTGCATAAGCCCCATGACTAAAGGAATAAACCACTGAGAACTGCAAAAGCTACGCCCAGTCTAGTAAAATGATGCTTCAACAGCTTGCTGTGACGGTCGCAACCATTTATTAAGCAGAAATTTCTCATTTCCGTGAATGGGAAACCTTTGATTGGTATCTGCAATGAGCAATGTAGGAGCAGCTTGGGTGTGTGGGCTGTGATTTCAATGTGACAAGAAGAGATGAGTGTTTTTTTTTTCCTTTGGTAATGCAGAGGATCAAAATGGCAAGTGTGCCATTACTGGCCACCCAAAACATACTTGGAGAGAGCGTTCACGATCTAATGTAGCAATTACCTCGCCTCAGCGGGAGACGTCTGCGGACGAATTATTATTTTTCATTTTCCGAGAGCATCTTGCGGCAAACAGCCATTTGCTTATCCCCAAAGGAGCCAGTGTTTTTTGTAAACTATTCCTGGGAAGTCAGATGTGCTTTCTGGGAGCAGTGCACGTTACATCAAAATCCCAAGGCCAGACACCAACCAAATAGCCACTGCATCATGGACCTTTAACATACCTGTTCAATAGTGATATGATGTATCTACAAGAAATATTAAGAACATCTCAGTCACTGTCTTTAAATGATATGCACTGTCTTATCCAAAGTCCATGTACTGCATTTCAGGTACTGAGAAATTCTCAAATCCTGTTTTTTGTACAACTGAAAAATCCCCAAAGCTGAATTTAAACGGTAAGTTGTAAAGGCTGGTAGAGTGGAGTTCAGATGCGGCGGCCGGCAGAGGTGTACCAAGCCCGGAGCCGAGCACAGCAGAGAGTGATAGAGGAAATGGAAGGACAAGGCTCGTGTTTCTGAAAACACGAGACGACTAAGTGCCAGAAACAAAGCGAGCCTAAATAGAGAAAAGTAAATCTCAACAAACGAGAGAAGAAGGCACCACACAGTAGTGCGTGAAAATACCTAAAGAAGCAGAGCTTCCCAGAAATAATAGAGAATATAAGATATAACTAACCCCTCACTACAAATATTTTCAGCAGAGGCGAATAACTAACAAGCAGACACTCCAACAAAGGAGGCGTGGCGAACCTCCGGCTTATATAGACTCCGGGGAAGCACCGCCCAGAAATAAGCAGCCAGCTGGGTGAAAAATCCAATGGGGAAAGAATATGATGTCGTCAGGGACGAGAACAAAGAAAGCAAAAAGCACAAACACAAACCATGACATAAGTATAGTGTATGGCAGGTCTTCAAACTGGGAAAAATTTCAAACCACAGCTTTATAAATCATATAAAAGGACAGTGCGTGTATAATGTCATGGAGAGAGGATAAGTTTAAGTGTGATCCAATCCAACACGCTGTGTTCAGGCCATGGCTTTTAAATTAGCTTTTCACTCCGCTACTGCAGCAGAACACTGGACTAAGCTCAGATGTCTTGCATATGACTGATTTCGAGGTGATCTTCACGAGACGCAGTGAGACGTCCAGATGTGAGCAACATCTAGCATTTGGCAAACAAAAGCTTTTAAAGTCCTTAAATTTTATTGTAGTATATAGGCAGTGAATCACTGTATATTGTATCATATCTCACTTTGCATGAGAAGATTTTTTTCTGTTTTCCTCCTAATTATTGACTGCATGCAAGGGCATTTGCAGCTAGTAAACTGCAGTGTCTGAAGCTCTGCATAGTTGCAGAAGCGGTAGAAGTCGGCCATATAACTGTAGAATCACAAAGACCCAAGTGGGATTTGGTCTGCACTGATCTTTCAAGTGCAGTTGTTAATCACGCATTTCCACGGTATTTAAACCCTACTTGTTTACATCAAGACATTTTCAGATGAAATAACTGCCAGTCTGCTCCTGTGACTTTGCTGCGAGTGTCCCCCTGTCCTGGGCCAGCTGTCATGGACTGTAACAAATTCTCTCAGGCCTTGACAAATCTGCCTGACGATTTTCAGCATAAATCAGGTTTTGTCATCCTGATGATCCATCTCCCTCGCCAACACCTGCCAACGTTTCCGTGCACCCGGAGTCTGGGTGATGGCTCACTGGCCGAGGTGGGTTTGTGTGTGTGTGTGTATGCGTGCGTGAGTGCGTGTGTGTGTGGGTGTGCGTGTGTGTGCCTGATTGTGAAAAAAAGACTCATCTAAAATGCATCAGCATCCACCTTGCGGTGAACTGGGAACATGTTTTCAGATGGAAGCTGTTCTGGACCCTACAGGGCCGATCGATCAGGCCCACAGAAATACAGTGAGAGAGTTTTAGGAGCACCCAAGAGTTTTATTGACATTTGATCATACACACACACACACACACACACACACACATATATATATATATATATATATATAGTGTGTGTGTGTATTGTGAGGCCACACCTCAAGCCCTCTGCCCATTGGTGTATTAAGACCTGGACCGCAATTCTTCAGCCCAGCAATCAGTGCATGCAGATGAGTGTAATTGCCACTGGGTAGCAGCAGTGCGTATTTAAGACTGAGTCTCACACTCTGTCAGTTTTCTTTCGTAAACAGTGCAACCCTCACACTGGTGTTGTAGCTCCACCCTTGTACATATTTCTTTCTCGCATTAAGCGCGCATTTCCCACATTAAGCGTTTATATAGCGTGTATTATTAATTCTCCGCGTTGTATATATATATATATATATATATATATATATATATATATATACACACACACACACAGTTGCAATCAAAATTATTCAACCCCTCAATAGAATGCCTCATAAGAGCAAATTTGTGAATCAGGTGTTGTCTGAATCACACCTAATTCAGCCAATCAAGAGCTAAATTAGTGGCATCAGGTTTGCTTAGAACACAGATAGAACACATCAAATACTTGCACTCGCTAGGGGTTTGAAGACAGTGACATTTGATTGCATACTAGAAATATGGCTGTCAAGAGAATTGTCCAAAAAGCTAATAGAGGAGATCATTGCCTGGCACAAACAAGGAAAAGGATACAGAAAGGCAGCACAGGCACTGAATGTTCATAGAGATACAGTTGGAAGCACAGTTCACAAGTTCAGAGATAAAGGTAGAGTGGATACAGTACCAGGATGTGGCAGAAAGAGGAAGCAGTCAATGGCAGTCACCAGATTCCTGAGGAGACAGGTGTTCAAAAACCCTCGAGTGACTGCAGGAGACCCGCAGCAAGACTTGGAGGCAGGTGGCACTGAGGTTTCAGTTTGCGCAGTAGGGCGCATACTAAACGTTGAAAGTCTCCATGCCCGAACTCCAAGACATACACCACAGCTGATTCAAAAGCACAAGCTCCAATATGCTCAAAGCCATATAAATACGCCAAAGAAGTTTTGGGATACTGTTCTGTGTAGTGATGAAACAAAACTGGAATATTTAGGGCTTAGGAATCAGTGGTATGTCTGCAGATGGAATAAAGAAGCATATGCTGAAAAGTACACCCTGCCTACAGTGAAGAATTGTGGGGGCTGTTTGATGCTCTGCGGCTGCCTTGCTTCCTCTGGCATTGGAAACCTGCAGAGTGTGGAGGGCAAGATGGATTCAGTCAAGAACCAGGATATCCAAGGAGAAAATGTCATGCCATCTGTAGGGAAGCTGACGCTGAGGCATCATTGGACCTTCCAAAAGCACAATGATCCAAAGCATACCTCAACATCCACCAAGGCTTGGTTTCAGAGGACGTCTGGGAAAATTCTAAAGAGCCCATCACAGTCGTCTCACTTCAACCCCATAAAAAAATCTCTGCTGGGATTTGAAGAACACAGTTGCAGGATAGAAATCCTCGAATATTAGTGAACTGGAGGCCATTGTCCATGAGGACTGGGCTAAGATTCATTGGGAATGCTGCCAAAAGCTGACATCTGCCTATGCATCACATTTCCAGCAGGTCATAGCGGCAAAAGGGTTTTCTACTAAGCATTGAAGATGCTTCTCATGAAGGAGTTGAATAATTTTGAGCTTGCAGTAAGTGGCATTGTTCATTGCAAACAGCTGAAAGTTCGTAAATTTTGCCAGTAAACCTAATTTGCAACAGAGGTTGAATAATTTTGATCGTAACTGTGTATAATTTTTTTTCCCTAACCCTTGAATCTGCTGTTGAATTTTTATGTCAGCACTCTCCTCATAAACGCAACCACGTCCGTCCTTACTCTTGACTTTAGTCCTCAACTTCCTGTCCTCCATGCACATCACCTGTTTTTTTCTTTCCCTATTACCATTGCTGAAGAAAATCAGTAATAAAAAAAAACGTTTTCCAAATAAATGTTTATATATCATTGAGGACAGTTGGTACAGGTGATATCGTCCTGACAGGGCTCTAATCTCAACATTATCAATGTTCCCTCAGGTTATCAGACTAGACAGAAGCACATGAGACCATGAGCTTGCAGAGGAGCTGTGGAAAGTTCCCCAATATGCTCGGACCGAACAAACCTTATTTAACAATAAAACTAAAGGACAGTGTTCCCAATGTTAGGGAAAAGGGTAGTCATACCAAATATAGATTTGACGGTTTATGGCTCTTCGCCGTACAGTATTAGGGGACCTTTCATTTTTTACAGAAGCTTATTTTCCTTGTTGAATACTTTTAAATGCGCCTAAAACCTTTGCACAATAGAGTATAGTATAGCACAGCTTGTATAGGTTGTTTGGTTCCAGTGGACTCTTTGCACACATAATACGTACACAATGTTTAGTCCAAACATTATGGATACCAGCTCAATATGCTTTTGATCCTCTGCATGCCACAAAAACAGTCCTGACCCACCACAGCAAGGACTCTAAAAGACTGGTGAAGGTGCCCTGTCATGACTGGAAGCAAGATGTTAGAAGTTAGTAAATCAAGATATGGAACATTATTCTTTGGAGATTAAGGGAAATTATGCAAGGCCATCAGAGTAACATTTATAGCACAAGACATTTCCAAATTCTCAGAGCTAAATGCATTTTGTCTCGGTTGAAAAAAAGAACGACTCTGCGAAGTTTGAGCAGCGAAAGAAGTGATTGGATGGCTCAGTATTGTCTCTGCATCTACTGGCTAATTGCAGAAGACAGCATGACACCAGAGGTGACCTGCAGCTTGGCAGAAGCCAGAGTGAATCTCAGACGCGGGATAACAGCACCAATCACGGACAAGCGATCAGACGGCGCAGTTGTGCTGTACGGTCCTCTCTCCACATGTCTCCATCTGCATTTCAGAGCCCCTCTCCGACCCCCTCTCTCTTTAAAGAGAGCCCAACACAGCCACACATGCTGGTCATTCTACTGCTCAAGGCCTGTCGGGGCCCCTTTGACAACACTGCGCAGTTCAAAGCCAGGCAACACACGCTAGCCATCAATCAAAAAGTCAAAGAGCAAGTCTTTCAAGAGTGCAACCATATTTCCTCCAGTCTGTGCCACAAACCCCCCCCCCCCCCCCCCCCCACCCCCAAAGTTTTTTTCTTTAACTTTTTTCATTTTCAATTGAAAAAGAAGGAAAACATTTTTGAAACACATGGGAACAAACTGTAGAGTCGGTGACATGTATCTTAGTCAGTAATGAAAAAGGGAAGTGTGGCTCGTGGGTGGCCAGCTGTCTGTGTTTCATATCGGCCAAATAATGTGACTTTCAACTTGATATACAAACTGCCCGCGCGACTACTTGCATGCGCATGTTGTGTATGGATGTGCAAGCACGTGTTTTGGCATGGATTTGTGTCTACATCCATTTTGTTTTTCCGTTCATTCTTTGGAGCAAAAGCTGTCTCAAGATGAATATATCGAAGGAGAGCTTACCAAAACAAAAGCATTGACACATAGCCCAACACGTATACCACAACACATACATGAAAGTTCCACTTCACAACAAATAAAAACAGAAATAAAAGCGCAAAATATGAAAATGTGCACGTGAGTGTGCTTCTGTGTATTAATGGCATTGTCTTTGTATGAGAGTTTTGTAAACATAGGGGGCAAGGTTTAACACTTGATATATCGCATTCCTTTCAGTATTGCTGACAATCCTAATTAGTATGTATACAACGAACATACATCTCAGCATTGACTTTACACACAGGCCCAACAAGTTCTTGGGCTGGGCAGCGAATAGCAGCCAGGCCCCTATAAAATTGAATGTCGCTGAGTGAGGGAGTGAGTGAGTGAGTGAGTGATCAAGTTCAACGATTGGCCAGCCAGCGGGGAAGAAGTTCAGCGATTGGTCGGCCAGCGGGGAAGAACTTCAACGATTGGTTGGCCGACGACAGACTTCAGCGATTGGTCGGCCGGCAGGCAAGAACTTCAACGATTGGTTAGCCGATGATTAGGTGGATGGCTGACCAGGCATTTGTCACTCGTATCTCCTGGGGGCTAATCTACAAAGCAAGTTCAACATAAACAGGTTATACTGTATTTGAGTCAGCTGGCTCAACAAACCCTGAACTTGCAATCAGAGATAATTGGTATCACAACGGTGGTTGTCATCTTTCTATGTTAATCTCCTTTTTGTGTTTTCAACACTGTACGCGCTCTCAACAAAATAGCATTTCATGCATCAATTGACCCCGTTTTCGTTCACAAAATGACCGATTGCATGCTGTATGTTCCCTAAGGACATTATTCCTGATCCAGGATCAGTAACATTGCAGGTTATCTCCCCCCGCACCGCCAGGGGGCGCCGCCAGCGGTTTAATGGGAGACACATATGAAGTATCGCCCTCATTGGTTGGACTCTCGAAAGACTGCATGATTATGCATGCGCCTACTCAGGTGGACACTTGGGAAATTATAATTGAGATTTATGTTAGTGCATTCATGTTGGTTGGTGTATGCACTTGTTCATTAGATGTAATGTAAGTGGTTGCTGGGTGATTACTAAATTCTTTTTTAAAAAATAAAGTAAATCTCCTAGGAGGAGTGGGTTGTCATTATGGACAGTCATGAAGAATGTAAATATATTAAAAAAACAGCAAAACTGCTAATAAGGCCAGAGAAGAATTCTGGCGGAAAATTGCTGACCGTAAGTCCTCTGATGAAGGGCTGGTGGAAATCACATCAGTTTCTCAGCCAAATCAAACAAAATGAAATTATAGTATTAACTTTTTTATTTCTCATGATCTTGCTCTTAACTACAAGGTCATTTTGAGAACTTTCAATAGGTCATAAATTCATTGAAATTAACTGCATTTCAATTATTTTGTCACATAGTTAACCATATTCATTCATCACCAATAAAGTCTAACACTTTATATAAACACATGACAGCTCCTTCACTGGAACATGTTTAGCAATTTTACTTGAAACTGTGGATTCGTTGTCCATAACATGCCCAAAGACAAAACATGAGGAAAAAAGGAATTTTTGAAGTTTGTTCTTACACCTTCACTATATAGGAACTGCCATGTGTTCACAAAAGTGATGTCACGTTCCTGGCTGGTACAACTGTAACAATAACTTTATTGTTTCATTACGATTCAGGAACATACATACATACTTTATCTGCCATCTAAATCTTTTGCTGCTGTCTCTGTCAAATTCACATTCACAAAATCAAAAACTGTTACCCTTACTCTAGCTCTTTGGCTATTCAAATATATAACTTGCTTTTGATATGTTTTCCTTACTCAAGAACCCGCTCCCCACCTCCCACCCCCACTACCTCACACACTCTCACTCAATCCCACTCCCCCTCTCACACCCACTGGCACTCTCACACTCACTCACACTCTCCCCACCCTCTTTGTAAATAATTTATCAGTTCCAGCTCATTAGTAAACTTGCACTTCATATAATAGCGTGAGCTTTGCCCCATTTAGCACCCTTTTCTTGGGCCCACATTCTCATACAGCAATTGGCGGCCCAGCCATATACTAGATTGCACCTGCTCTTGTTTATTTTATTACAAAACAGTGGGCTCTTATGAGATGTAATAATATGGTCTCCAGTTTAGTAAGCTTTTGGTCCTTTGTGTGCCACAAAAATGGCTTTGACCTAACGAAATATGGATTCTACAAGACCTCTGAAGTCGTGCTGTGGTATCTGGCCCTACGGCAATAGCTTAGATCCTTTAAGTCCTGTAAGATGCGAGGTGGAGCCACTGCGGATCGGATATGTTGTTGCATCTCATCCCACGGATGCCGATCAGACTGAGGGCTGGGAAATTGAAGGGCAAATTAACACCTTGAACTCTTAGTTATGTTCCTCAAACCATCCTAAAACAGTTATTACAGAATAGTAGGGCACATTGCCAGTTCAAAGAGGCCACTGTCATCAGGGTATAATGCTTCTCCCCCCCACACACCAGCTTGCCTTAGTTCAACATTGCATCCTGGTGCCATCTCCTCCCCAGGTGAATGGCACACATGTACCCAGCTGCCCGGCTGGTGCTAAAGAAAGTGGGACACACTAGACCAGGTGATCCTCTTCCATAACTCTATGGTCTAGGTCTGATGCTTGTGTGCCTGCTGTCGCCACTTAGATGATGGACAAGAGTTAAGATGGCGACTCTAATCTATGGTCATACAACCCCATACACAGCAGAGCTCAAAGCACAGTGTGTGTTGCGACACATTCATCACATGTGCACCATTAAAATTTTACACAGCTTGTGCTACAGTAGTCCTTGTTTTTGTCTGGATCAGAAGGAATAGCCTAAAGCTGATTGCCCAAACACATCAAAGAGCCTAAGCACCAGACACCTTGTTGCCATTTTGTGGTGAATCACTCTAGACCACTGTCAGTAGATACTCTGTCTGAGAGCACACCACCAACCTTTCCCTGTTGAAGATATCTCTGATCTAGTTTCCAGATCATATACAATACAACTGCAACCAAGAAAAAGTTTGGATGGTATGGGAAATGCAAATAAAAACAGAGAGCAGACCCTTATGAAAAATTACTATAGTTCCAAGCTATAGTTATCCTATCATTAATGGAGGTATTTTTGCCACCTTTGTGTAGTATTACTATAGTGATACTATTGTTATTCGAACTACAGCAATACAGTCCTGGGAACTATAGTAATATCATGGTACTGTTGACTGAGTGCAAGAGCTAGACTGGCCTACCTGCAGTCCCAACTTATCCCCATTAGAGAACATGTGGTGCATTTTGAAACAAAAATGCAACAGCAAAGACAAGTGGGTCTTAACACAAGGATGTACATTCCAGAGCATTCCACAACAGGCTCTCCTCAGCTCTGCTCGCCCCGTATCCCACACTATCTCGCCATTCTTCTTTTTTTTTTTTTTAAATAAAAGCCTTCATTTACCCATCATAAATGAATATTAGTTTAAAGGTAAAAAACAAAAGAGGTAAATCACACATATATATATATATATATATATATATATATATATATATATATATATATATATATATATTAAAGGAATAAGTCCCGAGAAGCAGAGGGTTACAGTGATTTTATAACGGCGGAGGGGCGTTCAGTGCCCCTCCGCCGTTATAAAATCACTGTAACTTAGTGCTTCGAGGGGCTTATTCCTTTCATAAAACAGTTACCCTACATACAGCCCATTAAATAAACACACAAAAAAAAATCGAAAATTTATCGGTAATAATGCAACAATAAAATTGAGAACTTCTTCCACCAAGCAATTAAGAGTGGACAGAATGGTTGGCCAGCAACACCGATGCTAAGATTGCTTACTCATCTAGCGCCATTATCATGCCACATCACGTAATTTGGGCTCGCTAATGCAGATATACTATGAAAGCAGGCTAGTTTGAATGTCTCCTTCGGCCTCCCGAAGACCCCGTTTAAAATTTTGCTTTCGTGTCGGTTTCTGAGTTTCCTTGTTCTCAACTTGTGCCGATCGGCCAAATCCTTACAACCAGCAGCGTTTAGGAAACTATTGACTTTTGTCCTCCACACTTGCCGGTGTCCAGGAAAATATGTTGAATTGAGCATTAGTTTGCTTGCCAGCTAGTCAACTAGCTTGACCTCGTTCATTAATTTTACGTACGTTTCGGTTTTCGAGTTTCCTTGTTCTCTACTTGCGCCGATCAGCCAAATCATTACAACCAGCAGCGAGGGTAGGGAACGATTGACTTTGTCCTCCACACTTGCCGGAACCCAGGAAAATATGTTGAATTGTGCATTAGTTTGCTAGCCAGCTTGTCAACTAGCTAGGGCTCACTACAATGGATGTGGTTATCCTGCACACAGCCCATAAAATAAAACACAAGAAAAAGTCAACAATTTTTAGGCTACTTAAATAACAAGCAAGTTAGCAACATGGCTTGCAACACAAAAGTGATGTCGAACGTTGTAATGCAATAGCTAACATTAGCTAGGTAGTTAGCTAACTGGTTATCTGGTTAAAAGGCTAAACTTTGCGGAGACTGAAATGGCAAGCTTAAAGTGTTGAAACAAACGTAACCTGACGAGTCAGCTCAGCGCAGAGCAGTTCGTTGCGCGCAGGGATATTCTGTGCTGCGGCCACTGATCTATATATAAGAACTGGATAGCTGATGACGTCATAATTTTGAAGTAACCGTGCCGCCATATTGGTATGCCCAACTATAATCTCTCAGAACATTACTCACTTTGGCCACGTTGCAGCCAACGATAAAATTAATTAAGAAGATATCTTTTCACAGACACGAAAGAGGCGGTATTTTATGTTTCCTCCTCAGTTCGACCTGACTGTATGGAAAATGCCTCTAGGACCGCAGATTTAACTACAGTAGGCAGCAGTTGTACAGGCCTTTAACATTTACAATGGACAATGTCAGCATTTGACAGCGCGACCGATGAGTGCCGTTCCATAGGAAATCTACACGTATTTTTCTACATCTCACCTGAGTGGGGCAGTGGTACAACGAAATTGAAGTCCAAAGTCTTTGAGACTGAAGAAGACGTCAATCCTGCACGCATTGTTATTATTCTGTGTGGGGAAATTTGAAAAAATAAAGCAGCCGTAAGCTCGCACTTTGTCAACCGCTGTCTTTATTTAAGAAACACTGGGTGTGAGATTTAATCACGCATAACGCATAACTCCAAATGGATGTCTTGTATTGAGTTTTCTCTTGCGCTGTGTTCACTCAGAAGCTGCCATGAAGCTGTAGGCTAATTTTCCTACGAAGCGAAACTGGGTTCGCTGAAGAGAACGCAATGTAAATTAATCAAGGTCGCTAAATCAGCGCTCATATAAGAAGTGAAGTGAGTTGTGCGTAATGAGATGTATGTAAAACTGCCTGCCATTCATGTCGAGTGTGAATCACATTATCTATTTAAGTAGCTATAACGTTACATCCTCATTGATGACCTGGCAGAATTAAATTTGTCCGTCAACGGTAATTGAGTGTCAGCGGAACATTAGCCTTTTTAGTGCTGCCATAAATTTTCCTTAATGATTAGCTTGACCAGTCAACACCTGGTTTTGTTGTCTAGTTAGTCTGGTGTAATATAAACAGTGTTACACAACATTTTTACTGTATTATCTAATATATGCTGTGTGACATTGATTGATCTGGTTAACTTCAGTTTGGTGATCTAGGTAGCTTTAGGCTAACCTGATGGATCACGTTAGCGAACATTAATTTGAATAGTTCCAATAATAACCGTTAAGTTAGCTGGGCTAACATTGACACATTATCTCCCGTTAAGGTAGATCGCCATTGGCCAATAATAAGCAATATATTCGTTGAAATACATTTATGTGTATCCGTCTTCACTACAGCCAGTGCATTTTCTCGCCACATCCCCCAAAAAATGTCGCTCCGCATTGCAAGGCTGCACATCAGCGCTTCTCTGCTACAGAATACTATGTAACGATTGCTTACTACCGGGCATAGTAAAATGGCCGCTCGACCACTTCCGCTTGCTTCAATCTCCCAACGCAGTTCTCTATCACGTCAGCAATCCAGTTATTCTATATAGATCAGTGGCTGCGGCCTGCCACAGTGGGTTACAGTAAATTTAATATATATAGGGCAGGCAAATGTGGAACTCTAAACTACAGGCATGAGTGTGTGTGAATGGTGTTTGCGCCCAGCGACAGATTGGCAAGCAGTCCAGTATGTGTCCCTGCCCTTCGCCCATAGTTAGCTGGGATGGGCTCCAGCTCAACTGCGATCCGAGTGAGGAGTGAGTGCTACAGATAATGGACAAGACAGTGTATCAATGTATTAGCTTGAGTATGTATATGTCAAGATGGGGTTTAGACATGATGAACTGTTTCTGGACTGAAATTAATCTTTCAAACTGGGACACTGGCGCTACATCAAAAATATTTTATATGAACCTGTGCTGGTTGAGTTGAGTTTTTTGCTGCTCCTCTTGTCGCAGGTCTACTGACAAACATACAAAGTTACCAAAAAGACATTTTCACAAAACCTGTGAAATGCATGATTTACGAAGTAATAGCTCTGCTTTGGAGCGCATTTATAATAAATCACAGCTTGACCAGTGTTATGGACTTGTGTAGAACTGTTTGCCAATCGGGAAGGAATTCTATTTTTCACGACACTACAACAGTGCCACCTGCAGGAAAACCATATTTTGCAACGAGGGTTCCACTGACACGAATAGAATCGCCTGCATTGCTGTCAACCAAAACAACCCACTAAATCAGCGTGCACTGAGAGTCCAAAGAACTGCTTCAGCGGCCATATCGAATCGGTCTACATTTACAGAGCATTTCCAATAGCTAATGCTAGTTGTGCGTACATTTATGGCCTAATTCACAAATAATCTGTCAAGCGAGGATACACGCTGAAAAGAGAATATGACTCACATAACACGGATAAGATTGAACTTGATTTTACGTTGTACTACTGTACATGACCAGTATCATTCAGAGAGGAAATTATAGAGCTACATAAGTGGCTCAAATATATAAACATTCTCACGTTTCAGATGTGTTTCTATCACATCCTGAGGCTGTTTAATATTTATATGCTTTAATGACATTGAAAGTAATCTCCACCAGTTCCTTTCATGTTGGCTGATGCATGAGGTCCCTCCACTCCACAAGCTGCCGTATACTGTAGGTCTGGTCTCAGGCAGCGTCCATCCACTGATCCGCAGCATTCAGCTTACGCTGACTCAGAAGGTATGCCAGCCGCGGGGGGGTCATTAAGATGATTTTCATTTTGTGCACTGTGACTTTCACAGAATGAATGCCGAGTCACAAATAGAAAACAATTAGTCACTGCTTGTGGGTATTATAAAAGGAAAAGAGTTCAGCCGAATTGATTTTCTTGCCTGGATGGTCGGATTAACAGGGACACATAAATGGAGATCTTCAGATGTTGCAGAATTTCAAGTGTTTAAACCTAATGTAATTGTTGACTGTATGGAGCGAAGACAGGCCGCGTCACACGGGAAACAGCGCTAATCGAGCCCGTTCCATAAATTGGACGGCAGTAACAAGATAAACCAAAGAAGGTAAAGAAAGAAGGGATGATGAGAAGAAAGACAGTCTGGAACGAGCCTCTCATCGAATGATACCCCCCCCTCTTACCACCCCCACGTCAGCACCCATCCTCAAAGTGGCACCACAGCTCACCACATCTGCACGCTCGCTCTGGAGAGCTGCGGCCCGGGGTTAACGCGCACCATCTGGACTGGAGACAGCGAGAGCAGCCCGGGCCTTCACACCACTGCTGCGGACGTCGCATCCTGTTTTCCTTGACCATGACCATGAACTGTGCACCCGGAGAGGGTTGTGGGGTGGGGTGAGGGGGGGACAGGCCACTCCAACGATGCTGTGGATCACCTCAGCATTTATATTTGGAGGTGGCACGATGAGTTACTCATTGAAATTTGGACTGTAGCGACAAAACCATTTGGCTTCAAGGCGAGTCATCCTCCCACACACATTGCACCCCCTCCCCCCCCTCACATCCTCGTTGCTCCACAACCCCCAGCAACAGCCCCACAGACCCATCACAAAGGCACACTTCCACAAAAGCCCAACGCACAAACTGTTTGCGTCAGACAAACCTCCCACCTCTAATTGCAAGGACTGCGGTACGGACTTGAACAAGGAGCTAGTTTGTTATTAACGTTGCCATGTACTAACAAAGGCAAGTCATCGCAATCCACAGATGTATGCATACAAGAGGAAGCGCCGAGTCAGTCGAGCAACTGATATTGTTGAACAAGGAGAAACAACAGAATGTTGAACAATGTGTAGAGCAGCATGGTGGAGATTTAATTAATCCCCACAGACACGTACTAAAGCCAACAACTTCCTGAGTGCACTCAGCGGTGCTGCTGTGAAGGAGGCCGATAGAACATCCGCCAACGCAGAGTCAAAATTAGGCCCAACCTCTAGACTCAGTTCTTCTTCATGCAAACACGTATTACACGGACGTCGCCGATCCTTTGTATAATTATTATTCGTTTTTTATTTGTTGTTGTTGTTGCAGCAAATTTTCAAGAGAGACATTAAACCAGCAATCTATGTCATCATGAACTGTAAAACAGCGTCAACTCGGAAATAGGCTCCGTTCCATCTTGTGTAAAATCTCGACAGTCCGCGCCTCTCATTATGTTGGGAGTGAGGTGAAATTTTTGCGCTTTAATAGCACAGTGTTTGAATGATAGCCGGATGTCACAGACTCATAGTTCTCTAGCTTTAACCTCCGGTTTTGGGGGGACTCACTGATAACAGAAAGCAAAGGAGACAGAAGTATGTCATTTCTGTCTCTCTCTCTCTCTCTCTCTCAGTATAAAAAATAAAATGACAGTTGACACAGCGGCATAATTAAAAATAATGGTAAAATAATTGACGATTAATGTGCTTTCTCTCTTCCCTCGCTCTCTCGCTCAGTCTCTCTCCCTCCAATAAAACCCAACCACACCCTTCCATTTAAGATCTGCTTGAGGCAGGAAGTCATATCACACTCTAATTGAGTTGCAAAATAAAGCTCTGGCTTGTAGTCTCTGTGAAATGCAAAATGGCATGGAAACAAGATAAAACTTGAAAGAAACCCCTTCAACCAATCACATTCTCTCTTTCTCATTAGATCTGCAGCTCCATACTGCTCTTGCACTCGGAATAACACACTTATTTGCAAACAGCTAAAAATGCTGCTGGCTGCAATCCAATCGGAAGCAAAGTAAACATTTACCTCATGTAGGCCAACCCCTTAATTTTATTTGAAAAATTGCATGTATATATATGAAGACCACAATGGAAAATGATCAGAATCCAAATTTTGCATTTTTGTGTATTTTATATATCATAAATTATTATATATTATATATTTTATAGATTTTATTTTTTTTGCATATTTTTACAGTGCTTTATTTCTTAGATCGTTTTGAAGTTTAAATTCATCATTTCTCCACAATGTGAAAATGTGACTCTGATCATTTTTCCATTGTGTGTATATATATATATATATCTGAATATAGTCAGTGGTCTTTCTTGAAAGAGTGGACAGTGCTAAAAGAAGGTCTTAGAGAAGGAGCCATGGTCACCAGGATGGTGACGTATTAAGCCCAACTAAAGGCTACTGCTAACTATTGAGAACCATGGTCTGAGGTCTGCAAACCAAGCGGCCAGTCACCTGACAGTCACAGAACAGGATGCTTAGGCTGCGTCTGAATACCCAAACACATATACTGCACAGCATGCGCACGAACCCTGTATGTCCAAAACCTATTTACAGATCAAACTATATGCGAATGATACGCAGACGTCCAACTACAATCGGCTGAAATTTGCCGTTTGCGACTGATGAACGCTGTGCTATTCCATAAGGCCACTGGCACTGAGATGACGAGCCGTTTTCAAGACGACAGGGGAAGCAATAGTTTTCAGTTGAAAACGATACATGAAACAGATGATATATAAAATGAACAGAGATGCTGCATTGTTAAAAAAAAAAAAATAAATACTGCCAATACAGAGGTAAAGTTTTGTGGTGGGGTGTGTGTGTGTGTGGGGGGGGGTTATGGTAACCGGGTCAGGAGATGGTAAAGTGGCGGTCATATTGTATGTCCAATTTTGTGCAAAAACTGCTAATACATACAGACTGTATGTATGATACTGACAGTTGAATAGTAGGTATCAAAACAAATATTGTATGAACAAATGTAATATGAGTATTTGGACACACCCACAGTCTGCCTGATAACAGGAGGTGGGGTCACACCAGATCGTTGGGGGCAACCAAAAATCTACGGGGAAGCACATTTAAGTGACACTCAGAAGGTTGGTCATTCAAGCCCCAGCTTGGCTTTATTTCTATCGTACATTTTAACTCAGCAGATGTTGATCTGAAATTCTGTACAATGTTAAAAACATACGATAAACAAAGGTATAAGAAAGGTAAGGTGATGAAAGAGGGCTGAATAAACACCAGCTACGCCCCAGAGCCCCTGTCACTAGGCTGAGATATTCCTTCAATCTCATGCCAACTGACAGGGGCTGGACAGGTGCTACACAATTAGCTCGTCTCGCATACTGGGCTTCTGAACTGTCCCAGAGGGTGACGTCCACTGCACTCTGCTGCACCAGATGTAGCACATCAGGCCCTGTCATATCAGTCACACACAGATCACAGGCACGGCTCAGGAATGCCCATCTCCGATGCCTTGCTGCTGAGGCTGACATGACAGCCCTCGGCATGCGCCACACTGTTACTCTTGTACAAAGGAGGATCCTTTAACAGAAAGAACACCCCCCCACACACACACCCTTACACACCCCTCCACACCAAACTTGAGACATCGAGCGTTCCCACAGTCTCACTTCCTGTCTGATTCAGAGAGGCGGTCATTGTTCAGCGGTCCGCGATGCGCGCCACAGTCACTGGCCTCAGCGGCCGCGCTTCGGCAGATGAGGGGGAAGCATTGCACTCCTCACGCAGTCATCGAGTGTGACGGCGCTGACCAATGCCGGCTTCCCCGGGTGCCGTGACCCACCCAGCGCACTGGAGAGGATAGCTCTGAACTCCCTGCAATACAAAACTCTCCAAGCAAAAACTAGTGTGTCTTTAGAGTTTCCTATAACACACACTCAATTCAGGCAATTGAACTTGAGGTGGACTGAAGTACACATAGTTTCAAATAGGCTGTAGGGTATGAAAAGTTTGGGGCGCCCAAGTGGCACCATGAGCGTGCGCGCCATCAAGGCTGTGTCCTTCCCGTGGCGACCTGGGTTCGATTCCGGCTCAGGTCATTTGCCACATGTCTTCCCCATCCTTCTCCCGAACTCCACTGTCACTCTCTACTATATATCTCTCTAATAAAGGAAAATAATCCTCCCGAAAAACAATCTTTAGAATATAAAGTGCCAGAATTACACTAATTGAGATACAATTCATACAATAAGGTGCATTTCTTCAGGGCCAAAGTTTGTGTTTTTCTATAAACTGCAATAGGCGCCAACATGGAAAAAGCTGATTTACTCCAAAATGAGTAAAATGCTTTAATTTGTAGAACAGGTGAATATCATAGAAAGGTGTCTCGCAATTGATAAGCTGTTTTCTAAAGAGGAATGATCAGATGTTATAATTCTTCAGCTCTTCTTCATCTAAAAAGCTGCGAGCAAGTTTACCCATGAGACTCAGAAAAAATACCAGTTGGAAAAGCAGTCACATAAGTTAATTTATTTGCTTAATTCTCACTGGTCTCTCAGCTGATGATTCGTTGTTTAGACCATTAAACGTGTCATATTTTGCCATTTTGGGCTTGACCCATTTTTTTGCCAAGGAGTTCAGAGTTTGCACAAAGAGTAGGTTTTTACATCTCATTCATGGCCTCCTTCGTCCCTGTGTGGTCTGGTCAAGCAGAGGGAGACAGTTTGATGTTTGTACTTTTTCTCTCTCAAAATACACAAATAATATGACAGTTGCAAAAACAGCATTATTAAAAGTAAAAGTAAAATGACTGACAATAAATAAACTCTCTATCCCCACACTTTCCCTCGGTCAATTGCTCTCATGTATAAACCCAACCCAGACGGCTCCATTTACGATCTACTGAGGCAGGAAGCCATATCATACCGTAATTGAGTAACAGTGGCTCGTACTCTCTGGGAAATGTGAAATGGGATGGAAAGAGGACAGATTTGCAGGAGAATCCTGCGACCAATCACCTTCCTCCGCAGATGTTCCTCTCGTCACACCTGGAGCTCCGTATTGCTCACACACTCCATTTTGCAAGCTCATTTTGAAACGCCCAATGAAGCTGCTAACGGTGATTTCATCAGATCTTAGGCTTCCTCAACGGACATACACTTCATACAGGTCAACCTCTTAACTGTATACAGTCACTAAGCTAAAGAAAATAACTACATTAAATGCATGTAGCCACACTACACGAGGAAAATGAAATGAAAGTGCACGCGGCCAGGCTGAAAATGTGCCCAGCAGTCACGCGTCTCTTCTGGTAGTCTGGGGTCAGATGAGATGAGCTCCAGTCAGAGTTGTTACCCTCAAATCCTCCATTAGTCACAGTAAATGACTCAGATTGAGACAAGGTTATGTCCATTAAAGCCATAAGTGCAAGTTCAACAGACACCATGGCACTCTTACAACCAAAATGAACGCACAACCCTGCACAACATTAGCATGTGTGCAACTGTACAGTGCTGAAGTATTACATCATTTGTCAGGTGAGAGCCACCATACGACCGGGCCTGTGCCCAGCAGATAGCAATTCAGAAAAAAGCCCAAATATTCATACAAAATGCAAGTCTATCGACCACTGCATTCAAACGTGCCTATTGATTCAACAAACTACATCAATTTACAGCGTAGTAATCTTTCCGATGTCCTGGCTGTTTAATGGCCACATGAATGTCTGAAACCTTGTGAAAATATCCTATGGTTATTTCTTTTCTTTTTTTTTGCATGACTGTAGTATTACTATAGTTTGCATTGTATAGCCTAACTAGAGTAGTACTAGCCATCACATCATAACTACAGTAACGTTATTACCACAGTCAACAGTACCACGATAGTGCCATAGTCCACAAAACTGTATTGCTGAAGTTTGATTTCCGGCAGTATCACTGTAGTAATATTACACTATGTTGGCGAAAATCTATTTACTGTAGGATAACTACAGCTTGGAACTATAATTACTTTTCATAAGGGAACTGTTTGCATGGCTGAAGCGTCTTCATGTGACGTACCTTTTCTTCCAGCATGGGAAGAAGACTTTTAGCCTTAGTTAACTCTGGGAGTGCGGCAGTGATCCGCCTAATAGCACCCTGTAGATGAAAATAAATCTTGATTAAGCGTTATGTGCCTAATGTGATCAATAGACCTTGTTTGGGCAATGACTAATTTAATAGTCCCGTTGCAGTTACTTCCGCCGCAGGAGATGTGATGTGAAGCGCATTATCTCCCTGTTTACATTAGGCCGCGCAGCTGAATGTTAATCAGCCGCGCCGCCGGTCCATCCGTCTCCGTGAGAAACGGGGAACAGATTCAGCCTGACACACTTTCACCAGCTGAAGAGACGAGATCCCAAACCGCCTTGACAGGCCACTATGAAGAACTGCAACTGTCAATCTCTGCTGCTTTTGGGCGTCTTGGGCCATGGTGATGAGACAGGTGTGACGAATAGTTCAACTCCCGGGAAATATGTCATTTTCCAGGGCGGATAAACTAACTGAATTGCGATCGCATATTTTCCACCAACCCTTCAATATTAATTTTAAGGTAGGTTGCACCTGGCGGCATATGTATAAATGTATATGACGTAGGATGTTTGGTTACTGCATTTCATTTTTTGAACAGCGTGGCCAGCCGACTCAATTATAATGTCGGAGACATTATAGAGTATATAACACTCTGTAATGTAATTATCTTGTCCCAAGGGGGAAAAAATCCGCCAATTTATAAAAATCGCAAAGGGGAAAACCATAGCCAACGGCTCAGTAACAATCAGACATACTCACTCAATAAGCCGGCTGAGAAAGGACAACCCATGGAACTTGAACCCTTCGAGACAGACCAAGAGTGGTTTATGCTGCCACCTGCTGGATGAACTGAGAATGGTCCTGAAAGATGTAGACGTCTAAATCCAATAATTTTATCTCAGGAAGTAAATACATGACACAACGAATCCTTTGAAGACATTTTTACGATAGCTTTCAACGGCATTATAACATTTTAACAGGAATTCTTTGTTCAGTGTTAGACATATAGATTTGTTATGGACACACATTTGTTTGAAGTTTAGTTGGATTTAACAGAAGTTGCCAGTTTACTCTTGCCACAGGCAAGTAGCTCAATGACATTTTTGTGACTGGCTTGCTTAATTTATTGTTCCATGCCATTCCTGCGAAAATACAGAAATGTGGTTGAGGGACCATTCTGTCTTTGATTCACTCGATTTACTTATTGCTTCTATAATATTATGTGCAAAGGTGGGAGGGAACGTCAACTATCACTTCCTGGAGAGAAGAATAGTGGCCGGAGACAGTCAACCTGTCTTCATTTCATTAGTGTGAGATAAACGAGGCAAAGCATGGAACAGTCTGCCTGAATGGATGCAGGGGAGCCTGTATATTTCGACTACAGACAGCACGGCATCTCCTTCCACTTCTGCTGATTAGATTGTTTCACTGGTGAGTTACTCTGAGCGATGATGAACCTGAGCACTTTTCATGCCCCTCCCCCACTCGTGAACACTGGTGTATTGAGCTTCATAATTACAGCCAGAGTCCGCATGAAGGCAGGGTACGAATCATTCCTACAGTCAGCAGTTTGTTTGTGTGCATGTGTGTGTGTGTGTGCGAGAGAGAGACAGAGATTGGATGTGTGTTCATGAGTGTAAGCGTGTGGGAGAGAGACAGAGATGGAGAGAATGAGAGAGAGATACAGAGATTCACAGATTAATGTAAGGCATTATCCGGTCCCTCTGAAATCCATGCCAGTGCCCTCAAGCGCTAACCTAGAAATTCACATCCAGCCAATGAAACAGCAGCAGAGGTATGACATCACATCCACTTAAACCTGCTTTTTCGCATTGCCTTTTGTTTAACCTTCACAAATAAAAAAAAACCTAAAATTGGACGAAACCACTCTGCCTCCTCTCCGTCTCTACAGCTCATCACTCAGTACTGTCTGCACAAAACCCCCGGGTCACATGATGTCACAGAATGACGGAGAGCTTCAGCCACTGGATTGCCAGATGGGTCAAATATTAGATTACAGTTCTGGAGATTTCTGGGTGATGCTACGTGGTCCTCTTTCCCTCGGTCCTAACATTGGCTGGAAGTTCACTTAAAGCGATCACCTGTTTCCTTCCCTCACCCCCAGTGCTTGTGCAGGGGAATTCTGGGATATGTTTACCGTGCCACCACAGCCTTGCAGTCAGTGTTTAAGTCTCACTGAACCATTTAGAGTCTAATCGCAAGTGAATCTAAGCTTCACAGCTGAAATGAGTCGCAAGAGGGCCAGACATAAAGCATTAGAGTCTGCCCACTGTGGCAGGGCTCGGCGTACTGAAGCTCTGGATCTTTAATGCCACGAGAAAGTGTCTAATGGATGGTGCCTCAGTGCAGTTCATTTCGGGACACTCTGGGCATGCGGCACATCGGAAACATATCAGCGGACCTTCCCTCTATTTCCGACTTGCTGTGGTGCAATTACTTTTATCGGTCTGGGCAGGAGGTCACAGGTGCTCGCAATATTGCTCAGCTGTCACCATACTGGCTCACCAGTGACATCCCTGATTAAAATTCACCAATCCTCCGCAACATGAGAAACCTAGTGCATCAGAGAGCATTAAATCGCCCTGTTAATTTAAAATCTCCTTTAACAAGGTGAGAAGGAAAAAATTGGTTTACAATTGAATCATGGAGTTACAAAAGGGCCCAACTCCACCAAGGTATTTTTTTCAGGGGAGCATTTTTTCTGTTTGCTGTTAATGCTAATTTCAAACAGCCAAGTGTAATCTGTTAAGGCCAAACTGAGGTTTATTTAGGCTGAACAAGAAGTGTACTGCCTGTCTCATAAAATAATGGTAGCACTTGAAACATGGCGGAGTTGGGCCTTTTTGTAATCAAACGGACAAAATGAAAGGAATACAATGATTTCTCCAATGAAATTTGGAGAAACTTTATTTCAAACTACAACATTGCTTCTACAGGGTATGACAGTAGGTCTGCTTTACTTCCAAAACTCTGCCAGTCGGTGCCTGTTCATTGGGTTGTTCACCACAGAATCGGACATGTGTTGTTCTGTTGGCGCTTCCATGTTTGAACTGGTGCTGTCATCTAGTGGCCACTAGTAAAGCTCGTTGAAGAGGGGCCCAACTCCTGCACTTGGGCCGTTCTTCAACTCAAAGCTAAAGAACTCACCTCAGTTGACGGCTGAATGCACTGTTGTTGGGCCTTTCTTCAGTTCATTTTCATAGGTCTTATCCCAATATACAAGATAGGCAGATAACCTGTATTTCTTGAAATCATGGAGTTGGGCCCTTTTGTAACTCCATGATTCAATTATCAGTAATTTTTATTTATATTGAGTTGGTTGACTGAGCATGTATGCTCCTTTGCAGTCGCAGCCAAACTTGTATGTCTTTGGATTTTAAATGTTCGGCGGACAAACGTGGAAGCCACCCAGATCTGTCCTGCCCATTGGATTCAAGAATTCACAGTAAATGCTCGACGTAAAGAGGATCACGATCTACCGCTTTGGTGTAACGATTCAATGGCTACTGAGTGCTACCTGTTTCTAGTACTTTAGATCCATGTTTTAAATATTCACTCACGCCGCAAAAACAACAGTGTCACTCAAACAAAGGTCTAGTAGTAGGTTCCAGACAGTTGAATAGCAGAGTGTGAAAGTTATGTACAAGTTATGGAACAAGAACATAGCAAGGAGAATAGTACAGCAGAAATTTTAGTCATTTCGATTAGTTAGATTTTGACTGAAATTTGACTGAATATGATGAACAAGAATTATGGGTAGAATTCCAGTTGTTAGCACGTCCACCAGTTTGAAGGAAATTCCTTTTACCCCTGAGGTCAGTGGGTCTGCGGGAATTGAGGAAGTGCTGCTGTACAGAGGACTGACGACCTTTCACCTCCCCTGAAAACATCTATCAATTCATTATCCAATGAATGTACTTCTGGTCAGGGTCACAAGGGGTCCATCCCAGGTTGCAGCAGACCCAGGTCATGTTGCTTGTCCATGGCAGGGGTCACACACCAACAGCATTACCCACTCACTGCACCACCGCGCCACCCAAAAGGAAAGATAATGAAAGCTAACCTACATTTCTTTTGCCCTTTACGAAGGCTCTTACTTTTAGAATGTGTGGTCTCGCAGCAGTTACTTACCTTAATGAACAAAATATTTGCAGCTGAAGTCAGGAATTAACGTTTGGAAAAAACAGAGTAACTACAAAATTGCCTGCAGTTATGCCACCATTAAACTGTCTCTGCTGAAATGACTGAAGCTAAGCTGGAGAGGGCTGGGTATGCACTTGAAAAGGAGACCATCTGGGCAGCACAAGTCACTGCTGGAAGTGGGATTGGTGGGCCAGTAGGTGGCAGTCTTTCCCCTGGTGATAGAAACCCCAAGACACTGGCTGCCTCCGAATAGTATTTTTTGCCTAGGAAAGCTCCTAACTCCTAAAAAATAATCCGGGAATAATTACATGGCAGCCATGATAGGCGCATTTGAATCCTTTAAATGTTCCGTATAGATGTCTCAGTGCTTCTTAGTTTACCTCCTTTAGCATAGGGTACACAGATCTATCCTTTTCAAAAAGAAAGGAGATAAAGCTATCCCACGATTCTGCGCGGCAGCAATATTTAAAGTGACGACCATTCATCCGGCCAATCGTGATAAGTAACGTGTATGATGGGCAGGGGACACATGATCACGTTGCCTCGTGTAAGTGCATTCAGAATGGGAATTCCCTTAGGAATTCCCTTATACACCTTCCTTTTACCATATGACGTTTTCCACAAAGGTTAAAAAAAAGGGGTTTGGAATTAGTGGATAGGTCATAATTTTTTTTTCTATTCGGACGCAGCCACTGTCTTTTTGATGAGATGTTAAACCGGGGTCCTGACTCCCTGTCATTAAGGATTCCTTGATATTCACTGAAACCAGCCTGGGGTTCCCTGGTATCGTGGCAAAATTCCCAACCTTGTTCTTTCAACTTGCCACCAAGTCATCTCCTGATTTAATTGGCTTTGATGATTACCCTCCCTCTCTCCACACCAGCTGAAGTGTGATTCTGGCAAAAAATGGCTGCCGTCGGTGCTTCACATCGTTGGTGGTGACGTGAGAATTCCCCGAACTACTGCAAACTGCTTTGATTACTCACGAGAAAAGGGCTGAATATGTGAACGCAATGTTCGTTCAATTATTGTTTCATTGCCGTGTAGTGAAAACAAATTAATTTTTTGATTAAATAAAAACATTGTTTTCAATGTATGGGATTACAGTGTCATTTTTGTGCCTACATTCAGATACATCTGCTTATTCTGCCATGCCTACATATTCTAATTCTAATGGCACTGTACTGGATACTTTAGATACTATTTACCTATTTTACAATTTGCTGTGATGTATAACCAGTGTGTAATAAGTCATTTATGTGATTGGAAAGAGTAGATAAAAGCCATAAGTATATCAGAACAGTTTCCCATTGACTAGAATTATTGGTCCACACCAAGAGGGTGTAGCGTTCAGATCCAGCCTCTCTGTGTTGAGATTTTATGTGCTTCCTGCTTTTAGTGTGGGCTAATTTCAGACCCTACTTTGCTGATTGAATGGTGTGCTTGTGCCTTGTGATGAACCAGACTGGCAAACAGTTCAGCATGCATTCTTAAGGGGTTTCACATGGGGTTATATGATTATTTTTATGTGGTGTGATTTTACCAGGTCCACGTTAGAAGGGACAGACGTACGTGTCGGAGAGGAGGATTTGAAGGTGGTGTAGCAGCGGTCACATAACAATATGTGTCGTAACCACCGTTGTGCGACTGACGTAGCATAGAATTGTAATCGTTCGACTAACTCATGACTGTCGCTGAAAGGACGTACAATGGTGGAACATTCGCTGGACTGCCGCGGGTTTAACGTAGGACAACCGTAGGTCTATCGTAGGAAATTCCAAAAATAAGGAGGACGAAAACTCAAACAAAATTTGTAGGTCTGGCATAACAGTCGAATAACCTCAGAGGGCACCGCACGGCAGACCAAAAAATAGGCCTGACATGGAGAATCACAGATGATGCCGAAAACATTTTGAACACGTTCAAAATTCTACAACGAAGGTCTACGACAGCCTTTTCATTGCGGAATAAATTAATTTTTTGGACATACTTACGAGCATCTCACGAATTACCCCACATTTCTGTCGTAGACCTGTCGTATACCCATTGTACAACGTGTATGAAAGCCCCTTTACCTCGTGCTCATTGGATGCTGGGTTAAGCTCCAGCTCCACTGTGAACTGGACCTAGGATAAGTGGGATAGATAATGGAAGGGTAGATGGATGGATGGATGGATGGTAAAGTCAGAACACTGTCTCTCTCTCTCTCTCCACCTGCCAGGTGTTTTCTGAATCTCATCACTTATATCAGGACAAGCAAAGTTGATTTTTTTTTTCTCCATAGTCCCACAGGCCTGCATTCGACACAGACACTACTTTCCCTCAACTAAAGAGGAGTCACGGTTCATCAACCATTCTTCTGTTCGGGCACCTGTGATCCTCTAAGGAGATCTGATGCTCAGCTTCATTTCGAGGAGCTAAGCTACTGGGTTTGTCCGATATCAGAGTACATCATGTGATGAGACACTGCAATGTGTTTTTTTTTTTTTTGAGAACAAGAAATAATGCCATCAGACTGGAAAGGTAACTGAGAGATTTCAATTTGGGAATGCATCATCCAGCTGCTGCGTTTCACATAAATGAGAGTATTTAATGATGTATTTTTTGTTCAGAAATAAGTTTACTCCAAACTTTGATGTATACCCATTTGGCTCGAGTAAAATTAATACACCTCTCAACCCTCAATATTTATTCATTGTACAAAAGTTTAAAAAGATGTGCATTTGTCATCCTCCATAAAACTCAGATGAAGATGTGTGATTTATATCCTATTTCTGCTGCATACAATTGCAGCAACAATATAATTCCCATCTTTATGAGGTGGTTTTAGCATTTGAGCAGATATCTAAGAATGTCTATAGATATTGGCTTGTTCACGCTGTCGGCCCACCATTCTCTGTATGTACCTAACCTTTGTCATGGGCAATCAATTTACGACTCGATTGAAAATGTTTCTACAGGAAATAGCAAACCCTCACGGTGAGAGCTAGAATTATCACAGACACTGCAGCTTTTAACTTCCACCGTGTACGTAGCAGTCCATTGGGATTCAAATAACATTGTAGAACATGACATCCTTAAATATGACTGCTATGGTGTGGAGTGCACAGAGAAATCGCATGACTTCCTGTGTAAGCCGAGGAGCTAACGCTAATATGCACCAGGAGAGTGTTTCAGTAACAGAATGGGCTTAAAGTTTTACGGAGCCACTGTGTCATGCTAATGTACCACCTCTGTTATTTTCTCTGACTGTCATTATCTCTAAATGCCCAATCAGAGTTTAATGCTGGAAAAGGCCTTTGGCTGTAATCATCACTCATCTGTGCTTATTCTGATTATTACAAAAATCCCCCCAGTTTATAGCAAATAATATAAACTTGGAAAACGGGGACACTGATGTTCCCAAAGAAAGGAGCCGTGCAGCTTATTCCCAGAACCATACAAGCACCAATGTCACATTGTTTGCCTCCCTGAACACTGACAGATAAAAGCAGAGTTTGAGGTAACCATGCCCCTATCTGCTCAATGTCACAGTACTTTGCCCGAAGGAGAAACAGTTTGGAGAATTGGTGAAAAAATCACTTCTTAACGTATAGCGGACATGTATTGAGAGATCAGAATATGGGAAAATTATACCTCCATGGAAAGGTATTGTCATGGAGATGATGAATAAAACGCTTTCTGGACGCTTACTAAAATAGAGAATAAAAGAGCCATTTTGAACACCTGTTCAACTCGCACACATCCCAAAACGATCAAAATAAAATTCTTGATGACGTAATTCGTAGGAGACAGGGACACACTGTAGGGCAGTTGAGTACATCGACCATCATCTGCCAATCGTAATTTGTTCATTTAATGGTCTCTTTTCATTTTATATTGCTAAGGGATTAGATTTATGCCGTCTATGACGATTCATGCCGTATGTTATTGTAGACGACACAGAGCACAAGTCCCAGTAATATCTTGCTTTCGATTTTTTTTCTGTGCGACGAGCAGAAGTGTAAAGTTTTGATTTGTCAGCCTTATTTTACCTCATGGAAACTAAAAAGTCCTAAAAACCTATAATAAAGCATTAGTTCATATAATTATCGACATATATCTGAAGTTTTATGTCCATTGGACGATTCCCAGAGTACATTATTTGAATCCCAAACTTGGATGGTGGAACTGATGGGCGGCTGTTTTGCATCACAGTTGTCTGGATTTGGGCTTACTTACTGCTGAAAATATTGCTCTGTATAGTCCAAGTCAAGCAGGGGTTGATAAAATGTTTACATTTTAAGTAGATTTTTTTGTCTTGCTTTGTAATAGCCGCTTTCAACAGGTGCATTCACAAAGTATCTGTTTTTCCTAAACGTTTCTAAATGATTTCACTGGTATCAGAAGCGCAGAAATATGATTACTTTACTCACCAACGAGAAACCTGCGTGATATTCGTGAATTTGCAGAAAACATTGCGAAAGCACATGAAAGGCAAATTGCTATTAGATGGTATTGTGGGTAGTATGGGGACAAAAAGTCCTCTAGTACCTGCACCCTGGTTGGATAATTGTGCTGCTTCTAAAGATTTTCCAAGTGGATTGAAATTATATGATGGGCGATAATCTGCGTGTTTTACATTAGGAATTAACAGCAAACTGGCAAACCAGGAAAAATACACAAACCATCCTCTTTTCTTTGCTTCTTGTTCTGTTATGGCATAATAACGTTTTCTCTACGTCCTCTTTCTCGGGATATTCCTCCATTGTTGGAGCATTGTAGGACCAACTGTCTTGGTCCCAAAGACCCATTCGACTGGCAGACTTGCTAACATTAGCAATCTGTTACTGCGCAGGTGGGCATTTTCTCTCTCCTTTCCAGCAACTACCAGTCGAATACAGCCAATGTTAAATATACAGAAGACAGTATATGGGTCACAAGTGCTCCCACAAGTGATGTCACAGCTCTTGGCGCGATTCAAAACGCTCTTCAAGGACGATATTGGGGAAAATTATTTGCTAAAAGCCCGTTTTACATCCATGATTACTTCATTTCCATTATCATCCTCGGTTGGAAAATGTTGATAGAGTATTACATGCCCTTTCAGATGACACCAAATAGAACAATTTTTAATAAAGTTTGTCTACTTTAACACCAGCGAGTCAAATAATGAAAGGTTCCATGCTAAAATAGATCAAAATAATTGTAATTTGCTGTGAAAACGGCACTTTCAGCTGAGACTTTAACATCAATAAAAAGATACGTGTTCCTTCGTGAGTCTCTCAGGGGAGATCAAATAGTTACACCAGCAACAGGCCTTCATTTAGTGGAATGAATTATTTCAAAATGATGGATTGGATAACTCTGGGAACAAGAAGGAATTAAATAAACTATGTCATATCTGCAAAAAATATATATAAGTTAGGTGACATGCAAGAACTGCTCTGAAGAATGATATAACCATAATACCATTCATGAAAATGAGCACCATAAATTGCTGAGCAAAATAACATCATGAACTGTGAGTTATGTTAATCATCAATCATCACAATTAACTGAAGTTATACCACTAAAGTGAACAACCTTGTATACTAAACTTTGGTGATGGTAACTGAGATACCGTGGGAAACAGCTGCAATTAAATATAAATTAAACTTAAATAAATGAATAACTATATGAAAAATAAATAAAATGAGAAAATTCAGAGTATTAATAAATTAGACTCCACAAGTAGCACTGTCAAATCATCCAATAAATAAAGTGAAGAATCTTCTTCCGATTTCATGGAGTTTATTCTCGCAAAGTTTAAGCTTGGAGCTCATTAGTGAAAGCAGAGGGCCTCAAATTTAGTGAGATAAGGTTACACACAGTGCAGATTAAAGTATAGACAATAAAGATTATAAATATAAAATATAAATATAGATTAAAGTCGACAATAAAGCGGTGCTTTTGCTTACTAACTGTATGGCGGTCTGAGACCAAGCAGAACAAATGCGTTTATTTATTTTAGCTTAATTGGATGTCCCTTATAGTGCAGGATTTACCGAAGTGAAATATGCTGTTATTTCAGTGAAGACCAGAGTAGCATATCCTCTACAAGGGACACAAATAAATTGCCTGGTCTTTGAAGCATATAAAATGAAATTGATTGCGCATGTCACAGTACATTACTGCGGGGAACAGAATCAGAGCTGAAACAAACCCTGCATTGTTCTCGATCAACGCGTTTCAGAAAAAAAAAAAATATCAGACCAGACACTCTTAAAACTAGCAGGGTTGATGGGAGTTTGTGGTTGGCAGAAGGAAGACTGGCACATGCTGTCCACAGAACATGGCCTACCACTGCATTTCTGCTGGGCTGTAAAGAGTCACGGCCAACAACCTGCCTGATAAAGCAAATGACTTATCCAGACTGACAGCTCGGAGAGAGGCTGAAAGGCGATAAACTTTGTTGGTGATGAGCAAGCAGGAGTGCTTGAAGCCAATAAGGAGCGAGACAGTGGGGAAGCTCATGTACACAATCAGCTAGAATAATCATAGAAATATGATTAGAGCCAACATTGGATGAATGCCAAGGACCATTCATGCTCATTTAGAAATGGAAGCCACTGATACAGTATCACTCATCCGCAGATCGTTAGCCTGTCTGCCTTAACTGACTGCAAATGACTCATTAATTGTATGTAATTGACCAATTGAGGAAAAAAGGTGGTTTTGGTAAAGGATCAAATCTGGACCTCGCATAATGTCCTCAATTGCAAATACAGTGACTGATATCCCACATGGAAAGAATCTATATGTACATATATGCAACCTATATGCCACTTACTGTATATGCACATATGCTGCATATAGGCCAAATTCAGGTACATATATCGCTTCTTTTTCCACAAATAGGTCCTATACTACGTACATACAAGGTATATGTCTTCTATATAGCTCATATACCCAGTAGCAGATTCTGTTTGTTATACCTATTATATAACTCATCTCACTTTTGCAACTGTCATACATGCCTAGCTCATTTTTATTCTCAAGGTAATATTTGCATATTAGTCCAAAGTTCCTTACAGAAATAACAAGAATTTCATGTAATAACTTATTAATCGCATGTGAACACGTGAAATTGGCATCACATTTGAACCTAAATACATATGACAACGGCATGTAATGTGTAAACCAGTCTTTAACTATGGAAAGTGAGGTGACAAAAGCTTTGATAGCAACTCAAATATTGTAATGGTGCGATCAGGAACCAGTCATGAGAACCAAGCGATGCAGTAGAGCTTGCTTTATTAAAGGGGGAGGACCCCCGCAGGGCAGAAGGCAAAAGTACAGAGTCCACACTCCAAAAATCAAAATCCAGTTGGGCAAAAATAGAATCGAAAACCAGGGCAGCAATCACAATAATCATAGTCGGACGGTAGGGACGGTCTGGTACACAGGTACAGGTGTGTCAAAGAAGCAAAACCAGAATCCAATGGGCGTAATCCGAATCGTATCCAGGGCAGCACACAAAGATCTGGTGATCGGGCAGAAAAAGGTCAAAACTCACAGATGCAACAATAATCCAAAATCACGGAGGCAAAAATCAAAAAGTCGGGCAGTCCAGTCAGAAAGATATACATTGAGTAATCAAGGCGAAAACAAACATGGCACAAGAAGACTAGGAAAACGATCTGACAGACACTGGTTGTGAGAGGACACCTAATATACACTTCTGGGGAGATCACATGGTATAGGGACACAGGTGCAAACAGTCAGACTGATTACAGAGGAGCAGCACAAGAGGGAGAACCTAATCACATGGAATTTGGCAGAAGCCAAAACGTGGACAGGGAACACGGGACAAACCTATACTGTTGTGATTCTGGATTATGCTCATGTCTTGTTTAAGTTCTGTGCCTGGCTTTGCCATGTTTATGGATTTCTGTGTTTAGTGACCATTGCTCTGACTGACCATTCTTAGGATTATGTATTGTATTTTGGTAGTTTGGATTTCCTTGTTTTATTATTTTTCATGTTTAGATCATTAGTTATCTTGCCATGTTTTCCTTTCCATGCATTGCACTTCGTCTACCCCAGGGATGGGCAACGAGGGCCGTATCTGTCCCTGGTTTTCACACCAACCTCTGGCCTCTAATTGGTTAATTGACTAAATTAGCCAAACTATTCATGAAATCTGACATTTCTTTAAATTACCATGAATTACCACCAAAGACTGTTCTTGTCACCCTACATAAAATTTTTTCCTTGGTCAAACCTTTGCAAAAATCTTTATTTGTATATCAAGCCAATTAACTCAATTAGTCAGGGTAATTGATAGAAATAAAAACCTGCATACACACCGGCCCTCCAGGACTGAAGTTTCCCACCCCTTTTCTACCCTGTCTTGTCTTATGTAGGTCTTTGCCCACGGTCCCTAGTCTTGCGTGCCACTCATTCGGATGATATATTGGTTTCTGGGTTTCAACCTCCTTTCATTATCTCGTGTGCTTCCTTCCTCTCTCTTTTACTATCTACTAATCTATACTAACAGTTTGTTGTTTTTGATCATTACTATCACATATTAACATTGTATATTTTTACTAACTTACTAACACGCACTCGGGATTGTATAGCTGCACATACTAATTGACTAACGATCTCTCAGCAGTCGCCCTATTCTAGTCTCCGCCTCCTTGCCTATCCCTGATTATCTCTGCTGCAGCCTCTGTGGATCTCCACTTACACTTTATGCTCTCCTTTTCTGCACTTGAGTATTCCTTAACCGGAGCTGTTGTTTTGTACATAGGTTTGTCTTGTGATCCCTGTCTGCGTTTTGGCTTTGGCCAGATTCATGTAATTAGATTATTCCTCATGTCTCACTCCTGATTATTGTATCATTGATTGCACCTGTTTCTCCCTGGTCATGTGTTCACCCCGGATGTGTATTTAAGATGTCTGTTCAAGCACTTCCAGTGTCAGATTAACCTCACAGGTGGGCCACATCAAGATGCTCATCAGACACCATGATGTGGCACACCTGTGAGGTGGGATGGATTGTCTCAGCAAAGCAAAAGTGCTCACTATCACACATTTAGACAGATTTGTGAACAATGTTTGAGAGAAATGGTAATATTGTGTATCTGGAATGAATTTTAGATCTTTGAGTCCATCTCATGACAAATGGGAGCAAAAACAAAAGTGTTGCGTTTATATTTCTGTTGAGTGTACTTTCTTTCCATGTGGGGTGGCTATATTATCAAATTTACTCCCTGATGAGAAATATCACTTGTGAATTTATGAATTTTATCGGTGAATCAGAGTTTATATATTAAGAAGTAGGACAAGTTTTGAAATTCACATGCACTGTTCACATATTGGGCATTTTCATATAGTCTTTTTTACCTCTGCCAAGATGGTTATGTTTTCACCCATGTTTGTTTGTTTGTTTGTTTGTTTGCTTGTTTTTTTATGTTTGGCTGTCTGTGAACAGGATAACTCAAAATGTTATTAACAGTTTTGCTCAAAATTTGATTGGATGAGAGATGGTAGTCCAAAGATGAGTTGATTTGGAAGTGATCCGGAACATACTCCGGATTCTGGATCTGGAAGAATTAAAATACATCTGTCTAACGCAGGTCTGTAGTTGAGTTTCAATCCCAGACCCAAATTTTCGAAAATTTGCTTAAAAGAAAATTCAAATTACCAACATTTCCATCAACAGGCTTGGAGTGAATAAACTTCAATAAATTATTCCAGTTTAACCACAAGATGGCAGTAGAGGCCACTCATAACATGCAAGCAGAAGAAGAAGAGGTCGAAAAATGGAAAAGAAACAAATTCAAGCAATACAACCAGTAGAGAAACACCTGGTGGAGAAACACAATAAGCACAATAAGCCTTCAAATTTAAAAACTTTGAAAATTCTACCAAATCAACGGTACGTGCTACAGTTTTGCAACTTTCACCAATATGTAGCCCCAATACTTAAGAAACTTTTGTCCCCTTAAACTTAATACAAATTATGAAGTCATTTGCTGTTTTTTTTTCAAAAACTGTAAAACCTATAAGAATTTTCTTGCCCCTCAATTTTTGCTCAATTGTCACCAAATTCGCTTTACTGAATCTTCAGATCGTCCTCCACAAAAATACCACCCAGCATTTCAATATTTGAAAAATTGAGCCTTCAGTGCATAAATATGTTTGACTGTAAACAGAACTGTAAACACATACCAGCCAATTCTTGATAAATACATTTTCAATCTTCCTGAAAAAATTGATAATATGTTAGAGTCATGGTCGATGAAGTTTCCCAAATATCAGAATATTTTCTCAGAAACTGAATTTTTGAAACCATTTTGAATTCTGCTCTCATGGAACAATTGGAGTCAATGTAAGAATGGCATTTTTAAACATTAGATTTTCTCTTATGAAGCAAAACACTTATTGCTAAAAACAAATCCCCAACATTTCTATGCTGCCAAGCTGCAATTTATGTATTATGAGATTTTTGTCTTGATAATAGAAATTTTGACATTTTGACAAATGTTGACTTGACAACTGCTGCCTGGCTGGTGACTCCCTGAGTCGATGAATGAAGCAACACACAAGTTTTCACCAATTAGCTCAATGAGTTAGGAGTTGATACTTAGTGTGAGGTTGTGAGGTTGTGAGTTCATGCTCCAGCTACTGCAGAATGGACATTGTAATGTTGGTGGTCTTGTTATTTGCCTATTTAGGAACTTATTGTTTTCCTCGATAAGTGTTTAAATTTAAAAACTTTGAAAATTCCTACTAAACAAACCGTACGTGCTACAGTTTTGCAACTTTCACCAAAATGTCAACCAATGTAAAATGTATGATGTAATCCCATCTTTCTTGTTATCCTCCATTTTTTGCCTCTTGTTGCTCAGAATTGCCTAAATTTGCCTGGCCCTGATATCGCTGCAAAGCCGTTTTAATTGACTATTTGGCATTGGCTGTTCTCACAGTTAAAGAAAGCCAGTCATGTTGCACTGCTGACATTTAGCAGATACTCTGAACGGGATCAACCTGAAGAAGTAACATTGTTTTACAACTGTGACATAGATGGGCCGGTATGGGCAACGCAAATAAAAAACAAATAGCAGTAATTTCTAAAGGTGGAGTCCCATTAAGGGCATTTTTTGGCCCAGACCATCAAATTCAAAATAATTTTCAGCACCATAGGATTCATGAATCCATCCGAGAAACCTGCAAAATCAATTTCTTTTATGACAAAAAATGATATTTTTGAAATTTTTTAGTTCCTGGGAGGAGGGGTGGCACCTATTCTGGGGCCCCACAAAGTGGCATCAATGATTATAATCATGACGATGCATATCATTTTCCTAAGGAATAAGAAAAGAATTTGTTGAAATTGATGTCATACTGCCGAGATGGGAACATATTCGTTTAAAAAATAATTTCTGCGTTGGAGATTTCCCACGGCCACTTGTGTAAACGACGGTACATTTGACAAAGTCCCTGGCCGTGACACACTAAGGGAATTTGCTGAATTTTGCCCCAGGGTATGGCCAACATTCATTGAAAAAGAAAGGATGTATCAAAACCGGTAACATCTTCATCCAAACACTTGCATCAACTGACCGTTGTAAAACCTAAAATGGGGTGTGTTGATATGAAATGGATTGTGTGAGTACGGCTCTCAATTAATTCTTCTAGTTTAAGTTTGTTCTGTAATATAGTTCTTAACTATGACCCTTATGATGTTTATGCTTAAAATTATTACCTATTCTGAAACCTTAAAACTGAAGGAGCCTCAAGACCACGACGAGGTGATAGTTCCCCTTGAGGAATAACATGCTGTCATCATGTATATTCAACATGACTAGATTTCATGCACAAATGAAGTGATAAAACCATCTTGAAAATCAGAGTTATACTCTAATCTTGGATTTATACCACTGAGGGACCCTCAACACCACATGTACTTGCTGATGTGACAAGCTCTCAAGTTAGATGGATTGAGCGATTAGCACAAATGAGTCTATTCCTCAAGGCCAGTGCTTCCCGAACCCCGAACCTGGAGGCCCACCTGTCCTGCATGTGTTAGATCTCTCCCTGCTGCAGCACAGGTGATTCAAATGATCAGGTTGTCATCAATCAGCTTTAGGGGGTGATTAACAAGAGTTTCAAAATGGTAAATGCTTTACGATCTCAACTTTTTTGGAAATATCTTACGGGAATCAAAATTTAAGTGCTTTGATTTTGAATAATAAGTCAAATTCATGCAATGAAGCATTGAAGGATGTGCTCTAGTGTTGTTTTCAATGTAATGTACGAATCACTGCCTTTGAGATTTAATTCAATTTCATTTAATAGTTTTTCCCAACTTTTTTGATTTGGGGTTCTACTTAGAATATGTTTATACTTTAGTAAGCTCAAGGGTATAAAACCATTATTTATCAAACATTAAACCCTGTGAGTCAATGTGTGCATTGGTGTGCCAGATGGAGGTCACCCTCGCCAAAGCAGAACTGTCAGATGGCAGGTTCAAAGCGTTTAGCAGGACCACAGACCTAATCCTGGAGATCACTGAAGGCTTGGGAGGCGTTCCTAATGAACTGGGCAGAAGAACAGATCGAAAAGGCAGTTTAACACAAATGTGGTCCCAATCCTGGACACTGTGAAATAGGCTTGGGAGCTTGTAACTGTTAATACGACTAGAAGAGCACTTCTGTGTTTAATCATTATTAAAGATTACAATAATTTCCAAAGATGATAAACTATAGATAATGAAAACAATGATTGGTTACCTCAGGCTATTTGGCAAGGGACAACTTAGCAGACTCGAAGTAAGGTTTATATATGCCATAGAAACACACTAGAGTGGGAAGGCAGGGGGGAGTACAGGGTCCAGATAATCAACAATTGAACTGCTACAGGCTCCTGCAATGTTCTGAGTAAATTTGACCGATTCCCCATAAGAACTGTTTGACTTATTGCATTTTTGAAAAGTTACGTTCTGCTAAAAGGTGGTGGGACAAGAATGGTCATAGTGTCACAAGAAAAACAGGATTGATTTTTTTTGTGCCAAGTTGTTCACTGCAAATCTGATCTAATTCCTATCAGGACAAATTGACTTATTGGATTTGGGAATGTAGTTTCACCTTATAGTGGTGCTACCATAGATATATATATTTAGAACACTAGATTGCTGATGATGTCATATTTACATTATCCAAAGTGAAGCACCCGGCCGCCATTTTGATACACTAAACTTCTTCATAAAAATGAATGATTTCCTATGAGGCCAATTTCAAATAAGTCGATACAAGCGAGAAAATGCCGAGATGTGCGGCTGCCTTTTGCAGCAATATTTATTTGAAGAACTGTGATAAAACGTTTAATGCGTAAGTTAACGTATGAACGCAAAGTTGTCACTTTAATAGTAAAAAATCGCGTTTCGTGCTAGCTAGCTAATTAGCCGTCTCATTGACTTGAACAGACCCCTGACTGAAAGCGAACACTAGCGACTGGTATCGGTCACCAGCGAGCTACCTTGGCGTCGCGGGGACTGCATTGACTTAGTGGTAAATAGTGGTAAATAGCTACTTGTAATTGACATTCAACGACAATACTTCTTACCCGCATAATATTTATAACAGTGGACAAGTAGCTTTGTCTGTTTTATACTGAGCTCAAAAAGACAAGGCGGGGAGAAAGGCTTCACTAGCGCTTCCTTTTATCTACGTTGGCATTAGCCATATGATTCAATATAAACAATTCAGGTGATTTCAAATAGTCAACCAGGGTACAATGAAGTGAAGAAACCAGAGTGTAATTTGATAAAGTATACGGACATTCATCGACGTTTCTTATAACGGCGATAACTTCCAAGCAATTATCTTATCAAAGGTAAAAGCCTCGGTCGCGTAAACGACATTTCTCTGCTTCACTTTAACGTTAACAGCGAGTCATATTTCGATCTTCGCTTTAGAAAGTGTGCCGCTTTCCATCCTCTGAAAAGCACATATTTAGGGAGACAAAATGTTGCTCTGCACAGCGATACCAAAATAAAACCAACTCACACGCAAGCGTTTTTGAAATTGTAATTTTAAAGTAGGCGAAAATGAATGGGAGTCTATGAGCGAATTTTACTTCCGGATGTATAGGCTCTTAGAACAGATGCTTCACTTGAGTGCACCCTATCAGCAATCTAGTGTTCTATATATATATCTATGGGTGCTACAGTAAAAGAGCCATCTAAATCAATAAGATTCCTCCTCTATCCCTTCTGAATATTGACCAAAGATTTGACTGAATTCCAATTAAAACAGTTGAAGTTGCTGCATTTTTAAAAATTAAAGTGTTTGGCCTAGTAGTGGTGCTACAGAGAAGGTCATAGGGTCACCAACATCACTTCTATACACCAATAACAATCATAGAAGTTTGAACAAGTTGGAAATGCTACATTTGACCAAGTTGTATTGCTAGTATCATCATCACAGAGCCACAACAATTTATAACTCTTCTATGCACCAGTAATGCTAAAAGCAGATTTGATGTGATTCCCAATAAAGCTGTTCAAGCTTTTGTAATTTTTTTAAATTAAAGGTTTGGCATGGTAGTGGCACCGCAGCATAGGTTGTAGGGTGACCAACAACAATAACAACCCCTTTCTGTGCACCAGAAATGATCACCTCCTTCGAGAATCGCTACCTTATCATGGTGGAGGAGTTTGCATGCTTCCAGGATCTTGAGAGCCATGTTGCCTGGAGCATTTGCTCCTGGTAAGGTTTCCCATGGCAAATTGGCCCCAGGTGAAGGGCCAGATGAAATGCAATTCACTAGACTCCAATGTTGTGGCCCTCCAGAAATATGAGAACCTCGCCCAGAATAGGGATACCGTGGCCTCCTCCGGGAACCAAACCTGGGAGGGGAGCTTGCATGCGAGCGCCTGGTGGCCAGGATTTTCCCGGGACCTGGCCAGGCTTAGTCTGAAAAGATGACAGGGAGCCATCCCTTTGCGGGCTTACCGCCCGCAAAGAGAGGAGTGAGGATCGGGTGCTTTGTGGACTGGGGGGCAGACGGGGGCGGAGGCCCAGGCTTTCTGGGCCCGTCATGGAAATTGACTCTTGGTACATGAAACGTCACCACACTGGCGGGAAACGAGCCAGAGCTTGTGCAGGAGGTTGAGCGGTACTGGCTAGATATAATCGGACTCACCTCTGCACGCATTTCTGACTCTGGAACTAAGCTCCTTAATAGGGGTTGGACTCTCTCCTTTTTTAGAGGTGGCCAAGGTGAGTTGTAGCGAGCAGGCGTGAGAATACTTTATGTCCTTGGGTGGGCACCGCAGTATTGGAGTTCACCCAGGTGAACCAGAGGGTCTCTGCAATGCGCTTGCAGGTTGTGGAAGGGACTTTTCTGACTGTTGTTCATGCTAATGCACCCAATAGCAGTTTGGAATATCCAGCCTTCTTGGAGTCCCTGGGCAGGGTCCTGGAAAAAGCTCCAACTGGGGATTCCATGGTTCTGCAGGGTGACTTCTACGCTCATGTGGGCAATGATGGACACACTTAGAGGGGAGTCATTTGGAGGAGCAGCCTCCCTGATCTAAACCCGAGCGCTGTTTTATTACTGGATTTCTGTGCTAGTCATCGATTATCCATAACTAACACCATGTTCAAGCATAAGGGTGTTCATAGGTGGACTTAGTGCCAGAACACCCTTGATTTTGTACAAAACCCAACACCAGTGAAGTTGGCACGTTATGTAAATCGTAGATAAAAACAGAATACAATGATTTGAAAATCCTTTTCAACTTATATTCAATTGAATACACTGCAAAGACAAGATGTTTAATGTTCAAACTGAGAAACTTTTTTTTTTTTTGGAAATAATCATTAACTTAGAATTTCAAGGCAGCAACACATTGCAAAAAAGTTGGCACAGGGGCCTTTTTACCACTGTGTTACATCGCCTTTCCTTTTAACGACACTCAGTAAACTCTTTCCCATTCTTGCTTGATGTACAGCTTAAGTTGTTCAACAGTCCAGGGTCTCCGTTGTCGTATTTTACGCTTCAAAATGCGCCACACATTTTCAATGGGAGACAGGTCTGGACTACAGGCAGGCCAGTCTAGTACCCGCACTCTTTTACTATGGAGCCATGCTGTTGTAACACGTGCAGAATGTGGCTTGGCATTGTTTTGCTGAAATAAGCAGGGGCGTCCATGTAAAGACGTTGCTTGGATGGCAACATATGTTGCTCCAAAACCTGTATGTACCTTTCAGCATTAATGGTGCCTTCACATATGTGTAAGGTGCCCATGCCTTGGGCACTAATACACCCCCATACCATCACATATGCTGGCTTTTGAACTTTGCGCCTATAACAGTCCAGATGGCTCTTTTCCTCTTTGGTCCGGAGGACACGACGTCCACAGTTTCCAAAAACAATTTGACTCGTCAGACCACAGAACACTTTTCCACTTTGCATCAGTCCATCTTAGATGAGCTTGGGCCCAGTGAAGCCGGTGGCGTTTCTGGGTGCTGTTGATAAATGGCTTTCGCTTTGCATTGTAGAGTTTTAACTTGCACTTGCAGATGTAGCGACGAACTGTAGTTACTGACAGTGGTTTTCTGAAGTGTTCCTGAGCCCATGTGGTGATGTCCTTTACACACTGATTTCGGTTTTTGATGCAGTACCGCCTGAGAGATCGAAGGTCACGGGCATTCAATGTTGGTTTTCGGCCTTGTCGCTTACGTGCAGCGATTTCTCCAGATTCTCTGAACCTTTTGACGATATTACGGACCGTAGATGATGAAATCCCTAAATTTCTTACAATAGCTCATTGAGGAATGCTGTTTTTAAACTGTTCGACAATCAGCTCACGCATTTGTTCACTAAGTGGTGACCCTTGCCCCATCCTTGTTTGTGAATGACTGAGCATTTCAGGGACGCTGCTTTTATACCCAATCATGGCACCCACCTGTTCTTAATTAGCCCGTTCAACTGTGGGATGTTCCAAATAAGTGTTTGATGAGCATTCCTCTATTCTCTCAGTCTTTTTTGCCACTTGTGCCAGCTTTTTTGAAACATGTTGCAGGCTTCAAATTCCAAATGAGCTAATATTTGCAAAAAATTACAAAGTTTACCTGTTCGAACATTAAGTAACTTGTCTTTGCAGTGTATTCAATTGAATATAGGTTGAAAAGGATCTGTAAATCATTGTATTCTGTTTATATTTACGATTTACACAAGGTGCCAACTTCACTGGTTTTGGGCTTAGTAATTGTGTCATCAGATGAGCGGAACTATGTTTTGGACACTTGGGTGAAGAAAGGGGCAGAGCTGTCAACTGATCACCATCTGGTGAGGAGCTGGATCAGATGGCAGGGAAAATTGCCAAACAGACCTGGTAAACCTAAATATGCTGTGAGCATTGACTGAGATCTTGTGGTAGAGGATCCTGTCTGGGCGATTTTCAACTCACACCTCCGGAAGAACTTTTCCCATATCTCAGAGGAGATTGGGGACATGGAGTCTGTGTGGACCCAGAAGGTTGTTGGTGCTGGTTGGGGCAGCAAGCCAACGACCCTTTGGTGGACACCAGTGGTGAGGGAGGCCTTCGAGCTGAAGAAGGTGGCCTTTCGAGCCTGGGTAGCTCTGGGTACTCCTGACTCATCAGATTGGTATCAAAAGGCTAGAAGGACTGCAGCCGTGGTGGTCACAGAAGCAAAAACTTGAGCTTAGAGGAGTTCAATGAAGCTATGGAGAAGAACTTTTGGGTTGTCTCAAAGAGGTTCTACCAAATAATCAGAAGATTCAGAAAAGGGAGACAGGGCTTCGCCCAGGCTGTTTTCAGCAGGGTTGGGGAACTGCTGACCTCAACTGGGGATATTGTTTGGCGGTGAAAGGAGCACTATGACAAACGCCTGAGTCAGACATACATACCCTCCATCAAGGAGGCAGAAACAGAAGACTAAGGTGAGTCTTAGCCCATTTCCCTCGTGGAAGTCACTGAGGTAGTTAGAAAGCTCCACAGCGGCGAGTCACCGGGGGTGGGCAAGATCCGCTATAAGATGCCGAAGGTTCTGGATGTTGTTGGACTGTCATGGCTGACTTGCCTGTTCAACATTGTGTGGATGTTGGGCACAGTACCCTTGGATTGGCAGTCTTGGGTTGTGGTTCCCATTTTTAAAAAGAGGGACTGGACGGTTTGCTCCGACTATAGGGGGATCACACTGTTCAGCCTTCCAGGGAATGCCTATACCAGGGTGCTGGAAAGGAGACTCCACCCGATTGTTGAACCTTGGATTCAGGAGGAACAATGCGGGAAAGGGGATCCGGGGGCATTAGTTGGATCCATCTAATCCCAGAAAAACCAAACCAGGAGTTGTGTCTGCATTCCTGGCAATAAGTCGCACTCAATTCCAGTTGGTGTTAGACTCTGCCAAGGGTGTGCCTTTTCACCTATTTTGTTCATGATTTTCATGGACAGGGTGTCAAGGCGCAGTCAAGGTCTGGAAGGTGTCCAGTTTGTTAGCCTTAGGATTGCATCTCTGCTGTTTGCAGATGGTGTGGTCCTGTGGCCTTCATCATGCTATGACCGCAAATGGGCACTGGAGCGGTTCACAGCTGAGTGTGAAGCGGTCAGAAAGAGGATCGGTACATCCAAATCCGAGGCTATTGTTCTCTACCAGCAAAGGTGGAGAGTCCCCTTCATTTATTGTCACCAGCTTTGGGTGGTGACTGAAACAACAAGATTGCTAAGACAAGCGGCTTTCTTTGCAGGGTGGCTGGGCTGACCCTTAGGGATAGGATTAGGAGCGTGAACATCCGGGAGAGACTTGGAGTGGATCCACAGCTCCTCCATGTCGAGAGGAGTCAGTTGAGGTTGCTTGGGCATCTGGTTTGGATCCCTCCTGGAAGCCTTGCATTAGAGGTTTTCCAGGCATGTCCAACTGGGAGGAGGCCCCGAGGCAGACCCAGGATACACTGGAGGGATTATGTCTCCCGGCTGGCCTGGGAACGGCTTGGGGTCCCCCAGGAGAAGCTGATGGAAGTAGCTGGGGAGAGGGATGTCTGGGCCACTCTGCTTAGTCTGCTACCCCCACGACCCAGCTCTTGATGAGCGGAAGAAAATTGATGGCTAGATGGAGAAATCATCACAAGAAGTGTGACATGATTCCCATCGATACATTCTGAGTTATTGCACATGTTAAATTTGGCCAAGTGGTTGTAGAGTCACACACAATAGAGTCTGGTCCTCTGTACACATGGAATGAACACAAGAGATGGCAGAACAGGTAATATTACAGAACTGGAAGAATCAATAACTTCCCCCTCTATGCACCAGAATTGTGAAAGCAGATTTGACCAAATTCCAAAAAAAAGCTGCTTGAGTTTCAGCACTTTTTAAGTAATTAGAATTTAGCCTGGTAGTGGCACTATCAAGGTCAAGGGGTGACCAACATCAATAACAATCCTTGTTTTTTGCACTGGAAATGATTGCATGAAGTGAGACTTGATTCCCATCTAAACTGTTTGAGTTATCACATTTGGAAATGTACATTTTGTATCTGTTGATGGCACAACAGTAAACATTACAATCAATAACTTCCTCCTCGAAGCACCGGGAATGTTGAAAACAGATTTAACATGGTTCTCATCAAAGTTGTTTTACATTGAAATTAATTTTAGATAAAAAGTTTGGCCTGGTAGGGCTGATGCCACAGCAAAGATTTTATGGAGACCTACATCCATAGCAGCCCTTTTTCTATGCTTCACAAGAAGTGGGACATGATCCCTACCAAAGCGATTCGAGTTCTTGCATAAAAGGTTTGAACTTATGGTGATGCAATAGGGAAGGTAGTGGGATCACACAAAACTACAGGGTCTGTCCTCTGTACACTTGGAGTGAAGTCATAAAGTTTCCTCTGATTCCTGCAAAAACTGTTCTTGTTATTGCGCTAACACCATAGCAAACAGCAGCAGTGTCCAAGATGAATTCACAATGTCCCCAAAAACCCAGTTTCGGGGATGTTACTACAGTAAAGAAAATAGCACAGCATTAACATGTCAGCAATCAACTAATGAGGACTTTTCACCATATTCCAGAGGTAAAAAAAACAACATCATTCAATCAAAGCTCAGTTTCAAGGTCCCTCAAAAGGGAGCTTAGGTACGTCGGCGTACCGAAGCAGCTTTGTTCCTATTTCATATGCATGATTTACAGGCAGTGCCAGCCACAGGCGTAAACACTTTACTGATTCATTTAGGGCCACAAGCATCCCTGAGCTACGCAATTAAAGCTCATGTAGCGGGAGTGATTTATGTCTGAGCGCCATGGGGCCACAACAACATTTTTATTCAGGGCCACCTAAACCCCTGGGTTGGCCTCTGATAGAAGAAGACATCACTGCGAATGACAGAGGGAAGGAATATTATTGTGAGTGATTCACAATGCAGCTTCACATTTCGGGGAGGGAGTTATGAGTCTGTGGGGGGGGTGGCTGGTGATTGAGCGGTGATAGAATAGCAGACTGATGAGCAAAGGAGTGTTGAGTGCCTGAATGAGAGAAATGTGAGTCTGTATGCCTGACTGAGGGGTGAGAGAGTGATTGACAAGTAAGTGATTGACTGAAGGTCTAAGTGGATGAGCAAGGTTGGAAATGAATGAATAACTGTTTGAGTGACTGCGTGTGACACTCCGAGTGATGACTGAGTGACTTAGTGATCTGTTGCAGTGTGGCGGTGAGGTATCAGCAGTGAGACGATTTTATGTTTACGGTGAGGCGTGATGATGGCACTTCATTTATATTTCCAACAACTCGCGATTAGTCATAAAATAAATTACTCTAATTGATGGGAAATTAATTGCATAAAATATTAATAAAACCACAGTCAACTGCAAGGGAATTGTCAAGATCTGGAAAAAATCTCCATGTGAAAACAGTAAATTATACCTGCCAAGTGTTGTGTATTTCACATAGCAATATATTAGTATAGTGTCAAATAAAAATTTTATGACTTTTAATTTTATGACTGAAAGGAAGACATTTACAAAAGGAAATATGATCTCTTGTTGACTTTTAGGCTTCTAAGAAAAAACAGCGATTGTCTCCTAGAGGAGAGCAATGAGATGTTATTAATGCGCGTAATTAAGTGAAGTTATATACTGAAAGTGCTGATAGAGTCGGAGGGGGGGGCTTATAAGAACTAACATGCAACTGCTTGGGAAACAATTATATTATAACAGGCGATTGCTTTCCAACAACCCTGACTTGAGCCTCAGTAGTTACGGGCAGTACGATATGGTGGCAGTGTTGAGCAAACTGGTGTAGTGTACATAAACTATCACCAGAGGGTGCTAATGATCGCAATATAATAGGCAGTATATTATGACTTTGTTAGAGACGATTCAATCAACTGCTCCATTACTATTTTATGTAGAACCACTGCAGCCTTCAATAGTAGCAAAATTTGCTCACTATTGCGATGAACCAATCTATTTTGATTTACTTGAGCAAAAAGATGCAGTAATTGCCCATTGATTCTGTTTTGTGACTGGATCTCAGTGTGATACTGTGATGCAGTGTGATGTGAGCACTGGTAGAGCAATATGTCCTAATTCTGTTGTGTGTTTTACGATGTTTGAAAATGAATAAACAATTATTTTTAAAAAATGAAAGACTAAATTAGCTTTATTAACCAGCTCAATATTGAAGTACACAAATCCAGTATCTACCTTCCATCTACATTAATGTAAAGCTTGCTCTTTGCGCTGCTGCTTTATGGACGCATCATGTAGTCCATAAATATTTGGCCAGTCATTCAAATTAGTCGTAATGCCTAAGATCATTGGCAATTGATGTAAATACACTCAAATTTTAGTGAACCGTTTTGATTTTACTACACCTGTCATACTTTTATAAATGCTGGAAAAGACTGTCGAAACAATTGCGACGCAGGTAGTAAATGGTTTCGCTGACTGTAGTGTAGATTTCAATTTCCTGGTAATATATTGCATCACTTGGCAATATATGGGCAAATATTAAAACTATTGCGCAAGGGAATCTTGTTTGTAATGCTTTGTGAACTGATGTGTTATCTGTTCTCCCCACAGTGCACAAAGACACCATATTCCATTCTTGTCCTGCCAGCCCTCAGGTCGCATCTGTCCTCTGCTTGGACGTCCCTTCACATGATTGCAACAGGGAAAAAATAGTACATTCTATCCTAATATGATCCAGGAGACGTTTACAGCTATGTACGGCCAGTTCATTATGCAATGGAGCTGACAGATTCAGCCCCACATCTGTTGAGGGCAGAGGGCTGATCCCATATTTGACTGTCCCTTTTATGTTCGGGTCACAACAGAACAGGATACCAGTTGCGAGACCAGCTTCAGTGCGCCTTGGCATAGATTTTGCACATCTGTAGAACAATACTGGAGGGATGGAACACCTTTCTTCCCTTATTTGTTGTTTTGATGAGCAAATAGGTCCAAAATTGTCCACGAGTTAATTTACACAATTGGGTTAACTTGGTGACTATGCTGGCCAGAACACATGACTGACATAATTTCCGTACTCATAAATCCATTCAGTTACCCTGCATGCCTTGGGGATGGAGGCATTGTCATCCTGTGTGACACCACTTCCATCAGGAGAGACATGTTTCTTCCTATGATAAAGGATAGAGGTGATGGCTCAGAGTAACTTGGAACTCGTCCCCTAAGGGGACACTATATTACCCAGTCATTTGAATTCCAGTGGAAGCAATCACAATGTTGAGTCAACCAAAGAGATGAGAAAAATGCAAAAAAAAAACACTCAACATTATTTATAAAAAAAAGGGCAACACTCATCATGCTGAAAACAAATTTAGCTTCATTCAATTTGAGTATACTCAAATATAATGAACAGGGGGTAACAGTTGTGAGATTCGATCTGGTTATCTTGCCACTCACTCGCGAAGGGGAGCTAATTTGCTTTAAGTGGTTTCCAGTGCTGCTGGCAAATCAAACCTGTGAACCATCAGATTGCATCTCATCAAATTTATCATCTGTATTGTGAATTTGAGATTTGTGATTGGGTCAGAGTCCTCATTTTATCATGTTCTCTCCAATGCTTTACTCTACACTTTGTCAAACACTATCTTTGAATGTGTAGGAGATAGTGACAGGGGGTCTGATAAAATTCTGCCTGAATATTTGTCCACACACTTCACTTTTGTTGAGGCGGGACTGCGGCATCCTCCCACATACAGTATAGCTGAAGCCCAGAACAGAATTTCTTTCTTAAGCCTCTAATTCTGTTCAACTAACAGGAGGGTTTTAGGTTTTGCCTTGAGTAAAGCCATTTTATAAACCTGTGTTCAAACAGGGTACTGCTCTGAATGTAGCATTAGCCTGGCGGTTTCTGGTTCCAATGACACTCACAGATATAATGAGATCGCCAAATTTCGCCATTGAACAGGGGTGCGTTTCCCGAAATCACAGATGTCTTACTTACATACATCGTTGGAACCACTGTGAATGCGCAAAGTAAGTAAGTTGCTAACTTAGTAAACAACCATGCTTTTGGGAAACGTACCCCAGATTATGAATGATGGTAGATTAAAAGATTACACACACTTGTAATATCACTTACTCCATTGTAAATGTTTAGGAGAGATTCCTTTATTCTGCAAGTTTGTCTATCACTTTGCAATTTTGGATTCCAAAATAGTGCAAAGAGTACGTCGTATTTCTTTTGATATATCCAAACAAATGAGTTGAAAACAATTTGGGCTGATGAATTTCAAAATTCACTGTACCCCAATAAAACATAAATCCTGAAGCAGCATGTTTTGCTTTTTTCTTCTCAAGTGACACAGCCTTACCCCCTTGTAAAATTCAAAAATGAGACAAACTGACTGTCTCACAACATTTTTGTTTTTTTTCGTGAGTAAATATAAAATAAATAAGATAGTAAAAAGGGATAGGATTGTAACGGTAAATATAAGACAAAAATAGTCATGATGATCTTATTTTTGCAGCGAATCTCCTGAATGGCTCTGAAATGTCATAACCCCTCCAAATGTCCCGGTTTAATTCCCTCACTATGCGCAGTTGATGGGTCTTCGTCCATCAGCTTTTGATTTATTGAGATGCAGTGGCTAAATTGATGCTGACCTCTGTTCTACACATTTGAACTGCATTGTTAAGCAGCAGTAAAGATTTATGACAGTATACATTTAAGCCAATTAAGGGACAGTTGGGGTTCTCAGCCTCATAGCATAATTGAAGCACCTAATTCTAAAACCCCATAAGTCACACTTGACTTGACTTGACTTGACTTGTGGGGTTTTAGTAATCAGTGCTTCAATTGCCTATCTAATTTTTTATATTTTCTTTAAATTATTATTATAATCCAATAATCAATTAAAATTGGGTTAATTTATGCGACTCAATTTGGTGCAGCTGCTGAAACAGAGAATAATTATCCTGAAATTATGTGGTAAAGACCCAAAAAAATTAATCATCAGTGCATTCAGCTTCGCAAATTCAGATTTCAAATCTGATCAACAAACTGTTACAACCCTCGTGTGAATGCCTTTCGCTTCCCCTCCCATTCAGGTTACTTGCGTGTGCATTGGAAGTGTGTCTCCTTTGATTCATTTGTGTGTCGTGTGCGTTCCCTCCCCCAGCTTGTCTTGTTTCATCGTTACTTCCTGATGTATCTGTGACATGTATTTAATCCCCCTGCTTTGAGTTGCAAGTTGCAAGATTTTAATTCACAATTTGTGCATGGAAGTTAGAACCAGTCGGTATTCCTAGTATAAACTCCTTCTTAATTGAAATGTAACCTTTAATTATGACAACTTGGGGAGGCCTCCCTCCTTACTTAGTTTATTCAAACATGTTCCCAAGCCTACCCAGAGTCCAGGATGGGGACTGCATTCACGTTAACCCATTTCAAATCAGCTCCTTTGCCCAGTTTAATAGGGACAAGCTCCCAAGATTAATTTAGGATCCAGGATTGGGACCGTATTTTAGTTAACCTTTTCCAAGTATGTTCCTCTGTCCAGTTTGTTAGGAACAAGCTACCAATTATTCTACAGTCATTATATTCTACAATCATTATTGGAACCAAGATCCCCTCAAGCAACTCCATCCTCATTGTGAACAGCTCTGCTCTGGCGAAGTGTGCGCTCCACCCAGCTGTCATCCTGGAAGGCAACTGGTCAGGATCGACAAAGCCCTGCTTCGACTACAACATTCGAACTGAACTGTGCCCTCTTCTTCTGGGGTTCTGTCCCCACTGTTATCGTATTTCTGTCAATAAACAGTACCGCTGGATTTTGCTCTGCCTCCGCACTTGATTCCTGGTCTGGACCATAACAGTACAATCCAGCCACAAGATAGAATCAGCAAAGATGCCAAAACCCAATTAACGCCCTGAGGACCCAGGGCATGCAGATTCGTAAGAAGGAGGATGAACTCCAGCAGCTTTGTCAGTCCATTGAAGCACTCTCCAATCAACTCATGGCTATAACTGAAATTTCACAAAACTCTTACACCGCCATTCAAGCAGCCAGCGCCATCCTGTGGCAGATCCCCCCTCAGATGCTAGCCTTGAGGGAGCCCAACTTGATCCTGGACTCCTACAGCATACTACCACCTGTCGCAGTTTTTTTTAGCTCACTGTGTGATTGTTTTCGAGCCTCAGCTATCCTGCCACCCCACTGAACGTTCCAGAGTCCTTCTGCCTATTGAAAGGCAACTTCAGTAACTTTAGTACCTTGACTGTCTCCACGCTCTGGAATGCCCCGGCATTGTACGATGCCTACGTGTTGAACTTGGAAGAGCACATCCAGGACATGTTGACCACTTATGTTGTCTCTTCAGACCTGGGCCAACTCTTTGAATTGGTGATAAGAATTGCCATTTAGCTGCATGAGCCACGACTGGACCTGCAGGCAAGTTGCAGGCACTTTCCCTGCCCACTTCCCACGATGCTCAAACCGGAGCTTATTCGCATCTGGCTCCTCCAGTACCTATGGCTGTCAGTTGGGCTCAGCTTCACAAGCTGCCCCTTGAAGTAAAGTGGAATCTTTGCCTGTATTGCGGAAGCACCACCCTTGCCATTGCTGAATGCCCAATTCGCCCTACGCAAGTGACATCTGCCACAGAGGTGCTGTCGGGTGCAGCTGACTCATCTTCCTGTCCACCCTTTCCTGTTCGCCTGACCTAGAAGGGCTGCATTATTACCACCTGGACTTTATTCGACTCTGCTGTTGATGGGAACTTTATCCATTCTGGTCTTGTTCATAGCCTGAGGGTCCCCACTGTGCCTTAGCCAAATCTCTTGTCCCAGAGTTTAACAGGGATTGCCCTTCCTAAAGTCACTGAGGTAACTCGGCCAGTGCCTAAGTTGATCACCAGTAACCATACGGAAGAGTTGACATTTCTCATCATGGAGTTACCATATGTCCAGGTAGTGTTGGGGAGGCCCCTGCTTGAAACTCATAACCCTCAAGATGAGTGACCTTTCATCAATTCTGGAGTGGAGTTTGTCCAGTTCACAGTCTGGTCTTTGTGCAGCTTCCAACCTGCACCTCCCTTCTATGACTACCAATAGAATCCACTAGACTTAAAGGGTGTCTCCCTATCTATCATGACCTCCGCATCACATTCAGCAAAGCCAGAGTGACATAACTACCACCTCACAGACCCCTTGATAGTGCAATTGACTTACTTCCTTAAATATCGGCCCCAAGTGTCAGCTGCACTAATTGAATGACTAGGAGTTCCAAGCAATGGAGGAATACATAAATTAGTCCATGGATTCTAGAATAATTCTGGCTTCTTTGTGACCAGTGTTATGGCGCCAATTTGTTATTACATATATGACAGCAAGGGATGACAGACACAATTTTAAAACTTAAATATATTTAATTAAACAAACACCTTTAACTAATTTGCTATCGGCTCTACTGACCAAGATTGATAAATACAAGAACAAAAATAATTACAGTCCCTTTGGTGGGGTTCCTGGGTGAGGAAAATACTCTAACACAGGCAAAAATCCACAAAAAGCTTCACAGGTCATGAAAAGAGTGACAGGTCTGGTCAAATGTATCCTTCTGCTTGCAAATTCTCCTACTACTTCACTCTCTCAATTTTCCTCTTTATATACTCTTTTGCAGCCCCCTCCCACCTTTTAGACTTTTTTTTTTTTTTAATTCTCCGCCCAAGACATGCCCAAACCTAGCTCCAGTCTGGGCTTAACATAAGAAAGGTCAATACTGCTATCTAGTGGCTTCTATTTGCTTAACACCTCCATTCCAAAATGGAAAAAAAAAAAAATTGACTCATAAAGGCAAAAGTTTTCTTTTCAATACAAAAATGGTTAAGTAGACACTTGTGTAAATATATATATATATATATATATATATATATATTATAGCTCTATATATGAGAGCTATAAAACATTTTAAGAAAAAGCTCTGGTAAAAAGGTAGGTTTTAAGGTCTTTTTTTGTTTAAAAACATCAACAGACTGTGGGGCTCTCAGGTGGTATGTGTCTAGATCACGTTTATTAGCATATTGTGATATATATATATATATATATATATATATATATATATATATATATATATCACAATATGCTAATAAACGTGATCTAGACACATACCACCTGTTGATGTTTTTAAACAAAAAAAAGACCTTAAAACCTACCTTTTTACCAGAGCTTTTTCTTAAAATGTTTTATAGCTCTCATGTTTATTTTCTTTCTTTCTTGTTCATTTATTGTTTTTTTTCTTGATCATATTATTTTTGTGTTTATTTTATATTGTATTCAGCTTTCTTTTTTATGCACTAAAAATGTACTGTAGCACTTTGAGATTTTATATATAAAGTGCAATACAAATGAAATTTATTATTACTATTATTATTATACTCAAACACTGGATAAGCAATCAGCATTACATTGTCAGTGCCCTTTACATGCTTAATTTCCAAGTCAAACTCCTGTAAAATCAAACTCCAATTCAATAATCTCCGATTCTTGTTTTTCATCTTTCAAGTTCTCTTTGGCTAGGTCACAAGCTGCACGCAATCTTTCCTTGAACTTGCTAACATAGTCCAACAGACTGATATGTGGCTCTTTCTCTTGCCATTGTTCACTCAATAATAGCAAAGGTCCTCTCACTTCATGGCCAAACACTAGCTCAAACGGACTGAATCCAGTAGACTCCTGCACTGCTTCTCTAGCTGCAAACAACAGAATTTAAGATCTCCATCTTGCTGGGTAAACAAAATAATGCTGTTACGATCCTGATCTACCTAACCGTGTTTTTGTCATGATTCTGCCTGACTGCCATGTTTGATTATGAATTCTGCTTTGTCTGACCATGCACTGTATTTGTGATTAGGATTAGGTTTCATTCTGCATTTTCTGCCATATTGTATAGCTGCACATTACTAATTGACTAATGAGCTCTCAGAACTCACTCTGCTCTAGTCTCCGCCCCTTGCCTTCACTCAATTTACTTTGCTGTGTTTCAGCAGATTCTCTGCACCTGGCTAATCACTGTTCTGCCTCTCACTCTGTGTACAGTAGAACTCCCTAATCGGAGCCGTATATTTGTCAGTAGGCTGTCTTCGTGATCCCTGTCTGCATTTTGGCTTTTGCTAATTTCTTGTAATTAGGAACTTCCTCATGTTCATTCCTTTTAATTAGTCTGATCCAGTTCACCTGTCTCCCTTTGTAGCATGTGACTTCCCGTTTGTCTATTTAAGCAGTCTTTTCACAGCCAGCTCCTTGTCGGAATGTTTTCTTGTGCTATGCTTGTTTTCGCCTTGTATTATTTGTGATTCACTTCTGACTGGACCGTCCCTGTTTTGCAATTTTGGCTCTGTTTTGGATTGCACCCCTATTGATAAACTCATGCTCAATTCTTCCTGAACATCATTAATTCATATTGAATTTCATGTGTCAAAGGTTGATTTGCGTTAAAAATAGGATTACTTTATGATTTGACAGTGCACCATTTTGAGAGTTTGGGGAGCCAAGCGGAGAGCTGTCTTATTTGCCTCATAGAAAGTAGATCATTTTGAATTTCATGCTCAGATGAGGTACACTTGTGGTCAAAAGTTTATGATCTCAGAAATGTATTGTCTTAACTCCGAGCCATTTTTCAATTCTGAGTATCATTTTTGTCCAACTTCAGAGCTGAATTTTCTCCAAGATTTTTTTTTGTTTGCCACCCTTTTTCTTTACCAAAATCATGAAAAAATATAAACATACGATGGAATACTAAATGCTATAAATGTGTTGTCTCAGTATGAAGCTCAAATCTTGAATTATAAAGTGTTAAATTGGGTAACATATCATTAGCCAGATTTGGCTTCTCCACAAAGGGTTTAAAGAAGGATTAGGCTATGCAGTAGCTAGCTGTTATAATATTGAAATTACCCAGCAGTTCTGTCCTACAGTCATGTCATTTATTATATCCATGGTCAGGAGATTTGGCGTTTCACCTTCTTGGATACATTATCACTGAATAGCAGTCAACTTTATTTCGATGTCATGAACAGCTTCCAATGCACAGGTTATTGCTGTCTACATTTTGCGCTTATTATCAAAAAGGCCCTGCTCCCAAAGTGATTGCAAATTGCAGATCTGCATGGCGGCAGCTTTATAAATCCTTCAGGTCTTTACCTGAGGATCCTGTTCCAGAAGTACACAAGAGATCAGTCCCCTGGCCTAGGGCTAAAAATTGTCAAGAAAAATGGACAAATCTCATTCCATGCCCTTTATGTCAGCAGGGTCACCCCCAGGAAGCCTACAGATAAAAGCATTAATACACAAAAGTAGGATAAAGGGTCCTGTAGCTTACCGGCAAGCAATCTCTCAGTGATGACACAAGTTATGAAAATTTCATGTGAAGTTTGACCTTCAAATCATTGAAGGTCAATGTCAAGGTTACTAAATAAAAGTTAACATAGATTTATAATACCCCCTGTAATACAATCCTAAGCTCTGAAGCAGTTTTGGTGATACAAGTAATTGAAAGCTCAGTATGTTGCTTGTGAACTTTAAAGGTCTCAGAAGGTCAAGTTGAGGCCAGCAAATGGACTGCATATAAGGTTTTCTAAATGTCTTCAGACCAACCTAGGCTCAATCTGTGACCATTTTGGTGATACAAGTCATTGTAATTTCACTGTCGAGTTTGACCCTCAAAGGTCACTGACAGCCAAGTTTAATTTCACAAAATGAAAGTTCATATGTGACATCCTCTGTGTCTGTAATACAAACCGAGGCTCCATCTGGGACCATTTCAGTGATGCAAGTCATTGAATTTTCACTAGGTCACATTTGAGCTTCAAAGTTCAATATGCAAGTCACCAAATAAAAGTTCATAAATGCCTTCCCATTTGTCTCTAATACAAACCTATGCTCTATCTGTGACAATTTTGCTGATATAAGTCATTGAAATTTCATCGTAAAGTTTGGCTTCTAAAGGTTACTGAAGGTCAAGTTCAAGGTCACCAAATGAAACTTCATACATGCTAACAACAGAAACCTAAGCTCTATCTGTAATAGTTTTGGTGATTGAAGTCATTCAAATTTCAGTAAGTTAAGTTTGACCTTCGAAGATCACCGAAGGTCAAGTTCAAGGCCTCCAAATGAAAGTTTGTATATGACTACCTATAAGTGTTCAATACACATATGTTCCCAATCTTCAATATTTTCAAGCCTACTGTACATGCCTTTGAAAATAGTAACATTTTGCTTGACCTCAAGTTTGACCTTTCAAGGTCATCTGAGGTCAACTTTAACACGTACAAATTATAGGTTGTATATGACTTCCTATATGTTGATAATACAAACTTAATCTTTACCTGCAACCATCTCCGTTCCACAGCCGATTTTGCCCATTCTCAATAAGACCCAATGTAAAAGCACAGCGTTCTTACCAGACCCACTTCCGTCGATTCAATCAAAATGGCACTCGCACTGCACATAAAGTGTAGCGAGGTGAGATGATTGCCAGATTTAGAAAAAAAAGTTAGACAGTTTTCGAGAAATAATTTTTTTTGAAATTTCAAGTCCTATCTTTTAACATTGTAATGGCCCGGTCCCACTGCACTTACGGATGCAAAGAGGATGTGAAACGTATGAAAATGTTGCCATCCGTTGGAAAACGCTATGCATCCGTTGTGTACTCTTTGCATACGTGTTTCAAATGCTCTATCCATCGAGCATCCGTCCACTGTGATTTCATCCGCGCAAAAAGTTTTGAGCTGCACAAAACTTCTAGAACGGATGAACTTTCCGCCGAGTACGATTTAAATCCGCGACATATACAAGCAACAAACGTTCTATGTCCGTTATCATCCGTTAAATGTCTGCTGTATCCTCTCTGCATCGTCTGGGCTTCCTCACAACTTACATCCGCTGCAGCTGAAAACGGAAAGAGGGAGGAAAGATAAGGCACATGAAACGGTTATACATCGTTAGTAGCCCGGAAATAGAAAGGATGTAAGCATATGCATCTCGTATATAAAGTATTCAAAACGGACAAAGCGCTTCATCCGCTATGCATCCGCTCTTTCCGCTATGCGTCCGCTTCGCAGTTATCCCCGGTAACCCCTTAAGAGCTGTCATCCACTTCCATCCGCTTTCATCCACTAGGCTTCCTATGAACATGCGTTTAACATCCCGGCAACATACTACCCGCGTCTGTTCTTTTCCGTTCTGATATCGCAAATTTTCGCCAATTTTGACCATTTCTGGAGCGGAAGAAAACGGATGGAGCCACCCCCGAAATTTTGCTCGTTCGCTGTGTCCTTTTTGCATATGTTTTGTGTCCATTGGCCAGTGGGACCGGGCCTTTAATCTTTTCCTTGACCTCAAGTTTGACCTTTCAAAGTCATCCGAGGTCAACTTTAACATAGCCAAAAAAATAGGTCGCACTGTATATGACTTCCTATACGTCATTAATACAAACTTAATCTCTATCTGCAACCGTGTGGCCTCCACAGGCCATCTTGCATATTCATAAAGTACAGCGCCCCCACTAGACCCACTTTCATCGATTCAATCAAAATGACGTTTCAACTGTACATTGACAGTACCAAGAAAAGTTGATTGCCTGATTTGTGTCTTAAAAATTATCACGCAGTTTTTGAGAAATAATTTTTTTAAATCTCTCAGTCCTATCTTTAACATTGGGACCAAAATTTCAAGGGCCCATAAAATCTAAAATCTGAAAAAAAGTCTGGAGATATGGTCTAGTAGTACGTTATGGCAAATTTACACAAAAATTCATCAGGCCAAAAAAAAAGATAAAAAATGTTCTGGACGACGGACAACAGACAACGGACGCCACACCATGACAAAAGCTAAGAAGTGCTAGGTCGGACAACTGGAAAATAGATAAAAACGTACACCATCTGATGGCTTGAATCTAGCAGAATGGGTAGAGCAATTCAGTGCCACACAATACACAATAGAGCAGCGTTTTATGAGCTGGAAGCACCATAATCTAATTTTCAGAACGCTCCTCTCCAGCACTTACTGTTGCTTAGTTACAAAAATTGTCCTCCTAGCATTTCCGCAATCCATCGTTACCAACAAGCGTACTGTAATGTGGGGAAAAGAAGCCACTAGATGGCAGTATTCACATTTTTTTTTGTTAAGCCCAGTCTGGAGCTAGGTTTTTGGGCATGTCCTAGACATGCCTGAGAGGGGAAAGTCCCAAAGAATTGAAAAAAGTCTGGAAGGTGGGAGGGGGCTGGAAAAGAGTATATAAGGAGAAATATTGAGAGTAAAGGAGGAGAAGAAATTCCAAGGAGAAATAATGGAAGGATACATTTGACCAGACCTGTCACTCTTTACAAGGCCCGTGAAACTCGTTTTGTGGATTTTTGCCTATGTTGGAGTATTTTCCTGTCCCAGGACATCACAACAAAGCAACCCCATCTCAAGGGACTGTAAATATCTCATTTTCTTTATTATTTCAATCTTGGTCAGCCTTTGTTTTATTAAATCTGTTAAAGTTTTAAAATTTTGTCTGTCATCCCTTGCTGTCCTATATGTCATAACAAATTAGGGCCATAACAGTAGTCTAACGTTACAATACCTTAAAAAGGTTAGCTAGCTGATACAATGACAAGAAATTGCCTTTAGTCTGCGCAAATGAGCTAATGAATGTTAATTTCTCAAAAGCATGACTGGAATCATATACAGTAGCATACAGTACAGACTATGTAGCTCGCAAGTATGCTTTGGGAGGCTACCCTGGTTAAAACAAATGGGAAGCTAAGCGATAACAGCATATCTAGCTACAGCTGTTGGGCTGTAATACCACACGTTGTAGTAAACATTAATGCTAACTAGCTAACTAACAGCAATCCTGGAGTCCCTAAACTGAGAACAGTTGAATCCAGCTCATGACCGAGCATTAGTTCGTTAAGTTCGTTAAGTAGTTCTCATCACAAGAGCAGAGGATGATGATGCCGCATGTGGCTCAACAGCCTGAGCTGGTGTCTGAACAGTCGTGGGCAGTACTCACAGAGGATTGTGGTGGGCAGTTCAGAATCTAAGTGCCGTGCCCTCCTTTCTTAACAGCGTTGTTCCTTGCAGTCTCGTCTTTCCTGTTTGAATGCCTTGACTTCTTTTCGAATGCTGCTCTTCCAGCGTTGTCTGTCAGTGGCGATGTCCTCCCAAGTGTCTAGAGAGATTCCAAACTGCTTGAGTGAGGCCTTAAGCTGATCTTTAAATCGACACAAGGGTGCTCCATGAGACCTCTGTCCGTTCTTCAGCTCTGCAAAGAGGATCATCTTATGGAGGTAGTTGGGTGCCATTCGAACTACATGACCTGCCCAGTGGAAGCGATGGTGGAGGATGGTGGCTTCAACCCTGAGGAGATCTGCCTGGGATAGTACCCCATTGGAAGTAACTCTGTCCTACCAGTGGATGCCAAGGATTCTTCGCTGCTTGGCTCACTGAAAACACTCCAAATCCTTGATGTCATGCTGGTATAGTGACCACGTCTCACAGGCATATAGAAGAGTTGAGAGGACTAAAGCCCGGAACACCATCACTTTCGGTCAGGAGTTGAAGTCATAGTTGGTAGAGACACGTTGGTTGAGGCGACCATATTCATTGTATGCTGTACATAGTATGGCATATGAAACAGAATTCGAGAGGATGCCTCCACAGCCTCGACGGGATTGTCACCGATGGTGATATCAGTGTGCTGAAAAGCTGCTGCCCTAGTGCAGACTGGTTCAAGGTTTTTGTTTTGTTTTTTTTTTTTTTTGTTGATGGACATTCCACAATGCTGATAGGCAGCAAAATGGGCATCAGCGACACACTGGAGTTGTGAAGCAGAATGGGTCACAGAGGCATTGTCATCTGCATGTTGGAGCTCACGGATGGAGGTGACGGAGGATAGCCTCTTTGAACGTAGATGGGAGAGATTGAACAGTTCTCCTTCAAATCGGTACCGGATGTCAATTGTGGGGGTCTCCGGGGGGAATTTCATCCAGCATTGCAGCCACGTAGAGAGAAAACAAAGTTGGTGCTAGAACGCACCTCTGCTTGAGGCCACCTGTGTTGCAGAACTGGTTGGACAGAGTGCCTTGGTAGCAGACCCTGCCCATCATACCCTCGTGAAAGGGAGATGAAGTGGTCTGGACAGCCAAAGCAAGAGAGGACTACCCACATTGCTGGCCCGGAAACATTATCAAAGGCCTTCTGTAGGTCCGAGAAGATTAATCTAAATGGTTGTTGTTGCTCACGGTCTTTTTCTTGGAGCTGACATTCACAGAAGATTGTGTAAATTGTGCCCCTCGATAGTCTGAAAGCACATTGGGATTAGTAAGACCTCCTCAGCTACACAGAGAGGTCTATCAAGAAGTAATCCCGCCAGGATTTTGCCTGCTATGCTCAAAGAGAAATAACCCGATACTTCCCGCAGACTGAGCGGTCACCCTTCTAAAAAATTGTCACAATGTTTGTGTTTTTGAAGTCCCCTGGAACGTTCCCCGTTTCCCAGATCTGGAGGATCAACTGCATCAGATGAGCCTTCAACTCTTGTCCTGCATGAGTGACGAGTTCAAGAGGAATATTGTCCGGCCCCGGGGCTTTTCCTGCTTTCATGCATTTCATAGCCTTGCCGAGGTCATGGCAGACTCCAACTGCTGGATTGGACATTAGGGTGACCACCTCCAGACTGACAAAATGTGGGACAAGTAGCATGGTTAAGTGGGACAATGTGGGACAGACGCAATAACTTTAAACTTAAGACACTACCGACCCAAAATATAGCCCACAGTTTTGACAGCTTACGGGATAGGCTAGGCATACAAGACAAAACACTAATTTTGAAACATCTTGCCTTTATTGGGGCTATCAACTAAGTCAAAAGTTCAGAGGACCAGGCATTATAAAATATGCTTTCAGTGAATCAAATTAAAATAAAAGGCATACAAAAAATATTAGGCCTAGCCTATTAAATTTCAACAAAATATAAGTCATAGGCTATAGCTTATAGTACACAATATTTAGGGCTTGCCTGTAAGACATTTAACTATGAGTTCAAATAAGGAGAATCTTTTTGATAAGGATTGCTATGGGATAAAAAAGAAAAGAAAAATCCTCCCATCAAGCAACAGACACAGTTTGCTTATGTGTCAGGACAATCCAGAAATCCAGATGGTACCAGGCCAACAACATCTCCCACTCTCCCGGCAACATGGATAGCCCTATTCTGAAACACATACGTAGCAGCAAACCAGCCAAATATTAAAACCTAATGTAGCAAGAGGACCACAAATATATGTTCTAAATTTTACATAGAGAATGTTCATCTCACCTTAATTGTTCTTCTTCTTGAATTTATACTTTTTGTCTGACCGTACTGCATCCAGGAGAGTTTTCTCTTTCAATGCATAGCTGTAGAACTCTGTGCAGCTATATCCAAAGTTGCTCTTGACTTGAATCTCACTCTTGATAAGATCCACAGTGCACTGGTTTCGTTGGTCAGTCCATGCTGTAGTCATCAGTGAAAACAATCTTTCCACATGTGCATTTGTCACAGGGATACTAAAGAGAAAGGATCCGAGTACAGTCAAATTTGGTGTGTTTGTGCCTTGGAGCATAGTCGACCACTTCTCCACAACAGGAACTGTTCTCTTTACCACTTCCTGCTGGCGTGGCAAAATCACACAGTATTCCTCATAGAGTTCATCCATGTTTAGTGTATCTCTCATCTGGAGGATCTCCACCACATCACAGAGATGGGAGAATGTGAATTCACTCTTAAGTCCTAAAAATGCCACATGCTTGTGAAAGTTGCTGTCTGAGAAATCATACCATTTGTCAAGGTAGCTGAGTGAAGTGCTGTAGAAATTAGAGAAGTCCTGCTTGATTGCTGTTGCTTCACAGTCTGGAAACTGTTGGAGAAGTGCACTAGTTTCAACTCCAAAGTAGGAGTCTGACTGCCGCTGCTGGAGCTTTCTCTGAAGAGTGGAGAGAATGTCATATAACTCACATAGTCACATTATCTCCCTCCAACTGCAGAATGGCATCGTGGAATATCTTCAGTGCATTATGGAGGAAGGACTGATAGGCCTGTAAATGAGGAGGGTGCCCATCACCGTGTTGATCCTTTTTAAAAAGCTTCCATAGCACCTTTGGACAATGTTCCTCTCCTAATGACAGAAAGTAGGCCTTCACTGTGGGCCAGCTGGCATGAATCCTTGAGACAGCATGCCATATACTTAGCTATCTTGTAGGCACATGCCTCAGTACAGTATGGTAGTCTTGATCCACAAATTGAAACAATGATTTCAGTTCTTCAGTGCGCTTTGCAGATGATGAGAAGTGACTGTAAATCTTGTTAATTGTACTTTTGATGTCTTTGTCTAGTTTGTCTCCAGCAAATTTTGCACAATTATGCACGACATGGTCCATACAATTAGCCTTGATGATGCCAGCATTATCTGCCTTCAGCTTTTGATAAACAGATTTGTACTTTCCACAGTTCACACTTGCATTGTCAGCAGTGAAAGCAGAGATCATCTCCATTCTTAGGCCATTCTCTTTCAGTTTGTTTGTTATCTGGAGGTAAATTGCTTCTGACGTCTCTGCGCTATCCTCGTAAAAATCAACAACGCTATTCTTTAACCCAAGATCAGGAGTCCAGTATCTCACTGCCAGAGGGAAAAGCTTAGTGCTACCGTGGTTCGAAGCATCTGACGCCACTGAAAAAAAGGCGTGTGCTTTCCACCCGCGAGCATAGGTGATGTCAGTTCTTGAATACATCTCTCCACTGACGCCGGAGCAAGGACATCGGTTACAACAGACGTTGCTTTTGTGCGGCCACAAGACATTTTCTTCGCTATCTCCCAGTCAGGGAAGATGACTGGGGCTAATTTTGTAGTGCAGTCGGTCGAGCGATAGGAATGTGCGTGCTGAACGGAATGATAAATGTTCGTTACTTCTGCTGTGGAAACTTTGTCAGCAATTGGGTCGTTTGGCTTATTGAAAAAGGATTGCACTGATTTGGATGTTTCCTGGTGATGTGCTTTTTTTTTGTGCGACTCACATGCACAATGTCGCTTCACATCGTACTCACCACCATGCCCAACTGAAAAACTGTTTTTGCATAAAACGCAAAAAGGTCTTTCTGGTTCACCATTTACCGGTCTTAACCAAGTGTAGGTTTTGGTCCATTCACCATTAAACGCACATCTCCTCTTTTTTGTGGCCACACTCGCCATAGCTGCAGACATGACTGAGCAGCGCGCTCTCCCATTTGAGACTGTTGACAAAGTTGAGGAAGCGTTCGTGCACCAGTCAATACTTTGATTGTCGTACGACTCAGCGAATCGACTACCGCGTATATTCCTCTCTTGTTAATGTCCAATCGTTCAGTAGCTTACGCCTATGGACGTATCCATGTTTTTTTTTTTTTTTCTTAGGCAGGGTCGGATGAAAAAGCAGGACAGATGCCCAATTTGCGTGAGGCGGGACAAAGGGTAAAATTGCTGTACACTACAACGTAATGCAGGCCAGGTGCTCAGCCTATTGGACATTGAGGAGTTTTGTGTAGTAGGTCTTCGGGGGGAGTGTAGTGGTCGTTGAGGAAGGAATCAGAGTGTAGTGGTCGTTGAGGAAGGAATCAAAGTGCCTTTTCCATCAGTCAAGGATTGCCTGGGAGTCAGTGAGGATGGATCCATCAATGTCCTGCAGGCTGCTAACAGACAATCTTGTAGGACCAAAGATCTCCTTGATTGCAGCATAAAATTGACGCATATCCCACTGATCAGAGTAGCCTTGGATCTCTGCTGCTTTCTGCTGCCACCAGATGTTTTGAATTTTCCTCAGTCTCCACTGGCAGGTCTTTTGTGCCTCCTGGTACCTCGTCTTAGTTCCCCTAGTGGGACAGTTCTCCAAAATGAGCCATGTTCTCTTCAAAGCGGTGGGTGAGGGTGGCATCACTCTCATCAAAATCTTTATTTTTTTTGCAGATGAACCCAAGGGTTTCTTTGACTGCAGCAATAATGGTGTCATAGAGGCTCTAGTAATGATTCTTAACTGTTGTCTTTGCATTGATGTTGGAGAGGTGATGGTAAACAGCATCTTGGACGTTTCTGGATCTGAACGTTTTGCACAGTTGAAACAATAATGGCATTTCTCTGCACTGGAGGGCCCTCGGCGATGAGGATAGAAGTTCAGACGAGAGATCAGTAAACAATGATCTGTCCAGCAGTCGCATGGAGTGAGTGACACAGACATCTGACTTCTCACATGCCCTAGTCAGGATGTAAACCAGCACTTGCCAGTGCCTGGAACGCGAGTCATTTTGTGTCTGGTGGTCAGCTGGAAGAGAGTGTTAGTTACAACCAGGTCATGCTAAGCGCATAGTCCCAACAGCTGTCCATTCGCATTGCAGTTCCCTATGCCATGCTTTCCAGTGGTACCAGTCCAGAGGTGATGGTCCCTTCCAACACTGGCGTTAAAGTCCCTGAGAATCAACAGCTTGTTGGACAAAGGGACTGCTTGGATTGTACGATGGAGGAGATCGTAAAAAGCTTCCATGACATCTTCATCAGTATTGAGGGTTAGAGCATACACTGAAATAAGAGTGAGGTGCTTGAATTTGGTGGGAGGGATTCAGAGCATCATGACGCGTTCACTGACGGCAGTCAAGGTGAGGTTATTTCGGTCCACCAGTTCAGTTTTGACGGCAAACCCAATACCATATATGCGAGGTTCATTGGGATCTTTTCCTCTCCAAAAGATGGTGTACTTTGATCTGAATTCCTTGACGTTCCCCGACCCAGTCATTCTAGTCTCGCATAGCACTGCCACATCAATGTTAAAATGGCTCAGTTCCTTCCATACCACCGTGGTTCTTGTCTCTGGGCATTCCCTATCTTTCACATCCATGAGGGTTCAAATGTTCCATGCTCCCACAGTCAGAGGTTTCGGTACTGGAGTAGATTACTTTCAGTGAGAGTTCAGTCTTAAATTTCTTGAGTGTGGACCGCTGAAGGTGAATCACCTGCTGATCGCGGTTAACCAGCCAGGTATTGATGCGGTGCATGAATTTTACCCCACCTTTTCTAAGGCCTTACCCGTACAGGGTAGGCTGCGGTAGTCCTGAATAGGCCAGCTCAGACACGGATCCAGCTACTGAACTTTGATATTACCGTAATTCATCCAAAAGCAACCACCATGGACCCTCCATCAATGTGTGGATGCAAACTGGAGGCTTTCAGTTGACTAAACCTGCCCCCGTCGCCTGCAAGAGCCATCTCCATTGGACTTGAACAAGGGTGAGTGACTAATGAGGAGATGATACCATTTGCTGAGACTTTATTTAAGGTGGACGACACTTCACGAAAGTGAGGCCAACGCACTTGGCCGGCGACAAGTACACCACGGCACAAGCAAGAGCTGAGACAATGAGGATTCCTGGACGTCAGTTGCACTGGGCTGTAGGAGATCTGGTCTCATAGATTCTGCCTTGAGACACCTGCATGATCGACAATGGATAGTAAAATGGCAATCCAAAATAGCATGGGAGGTGTCCAACTAATTAGGACGATGACCTTCTCCGTTGTCTTAATAGGATCGTCCGCTGACGGCTTCAGGAAGACTCTGCTTCTCCCCAGAGCTTCACTGTAATCCTGAAAGGGACCCTGACAGGTGCTGCCATCCAGAGTCAGGATGGACCTGGGAGTAGTGGTGACTATGGGTAACTCCATTATCCCCAGAGCTCAAGAACTCAAGAACTCCCGCTCTTGAGCCTCACCACCGGATGCAGTTTAACGGCATACCCAGGACCCACTGAGAACAGCAAGCAAACCTAAACAGTTGCCAACTGATTTGAGACGCTATTGCTGATAGCTAATCACTTAAGTCCCTCCCTCCTCTTGATTTTGATTTGCCGGTGAGAGAAAGATGACATTGATGTCTGTTCGATGTCTGTGTTCTGAAATTTGAACTATTGTAAGCTGAGAGCACGGTGAACACTGCAGGTAAAAAGCTGTTTTCTGTGGGCGTTTTTTGCACCGAGGGCTTTGAGGGCTGCCATTGCTAAACTGCATGAAATTTTCATTTAAAATTGATGCTGCCAGCAGAAAAAAGCCTAAACACAGGCTCTGACACCGAACAGAGTTTTTACTCGCCCAGACATTTTATTTTGGGCTAGTGATATTTTGTTTGAGGCATTTTTTTATTGCCTAACTGAGGTTTTGATTGCCATAAGCGACTGGGCCACCAGCTGTGTCGAGCACTGTAAATGTTAATTATATTAGCAAAACTAGTTAGCTTATATTTGTTCCTATTAACTGATAGGCTTGCTATACTATTGTTCAATATTTTGGGAAGCTATATTACATTCAGATATTTATCTTACATAATGCAGAGACTGCAAATCAAAGATGTTATGCATATTGTACTGATTCCATACCTTTGTATTCTGCCAGTACATTACTGTTAGTATGCATTAATAACCAGAAACAAATGGGATTGGATCAGGTGCGTATCTTGCTAATGAGTGGGCTTGGGAGGCCCGAAAAATAATTCTCGTACTCGGGCTTATCATCACATACTTCTACCACTGTCTCTCAGCCACCTGTTGCCCTAATTCAAGATCCTGCATCTACTGTATCCCTGCTTGCTGCCCAGCCCACAGTGATAGAGCCCCACCCTAGCACTACTATGGAGACTTGGGTGGCTGCAGAGCCGTTCCATCTCAGTGCTCTCTTATCTTTGAGCTAAAGCACATGTTCAGTCCCAACTGACTGCTCCAGGGTGGCCTAAATTACGCTCCTTTTCAGTAAAAGTCTTTCTTAGGTGTTACAACCTGGTCTAAGGCAGGCAGCAACAGGTAAAGACAGTAAGGAAGGACAGGCAGGGAGAACTGTAAAAGGCACGAATAGCATGCTGCTCAGTTACTCTGGTCCCTAACTGCCTAACCAGAGCTAAACTATTCGTACGGCTAATCTTCGAAGGTTCGCCGGGCACGGGGCGGCTTTTAAACAGTGAGCTCCCAAACTCTCAGTCCGCAAATAAAGACTGAGGGAACGAATAGTGCACCCCCTATGCAAACATGTTTCCGCTCAGAATCACCTTCAAAAATAATAAAGGAAAAATAACAAAGAAAAATAACAAAGAAGTGCCCTGATGGAAGGACTGTGAGATCCAGCTGGGAGCACGCTAACTAACCAGAGTAACCTAACAGCATACAAAAAGGACAAGACGAGAGGGGTAGTCAGCTACAGAAACCGAGGTCCAACACCGGGAATTCACCGAGCAACTAAACCAAAACGCAAGGGCTAGAATTCAAGTCAAATGGGACAGACTAAGGGTCAGTCACCACAATTAAAACAAACAAAAAAAAAGCATGGCGAGAATCGTAAATCCAAAGGCAAACAAGTCAACACAGAAGGCAGTAAAATACTCACAGGTCATGAATGCTAGGTATAAACCAGAAGAACTAGTCTCTGCAGTTTGACACCAGACCACGCTTTTTCAAAGGGTGAACCGGAAACGGAAGTGTCAGACCTCATGCGAACCGAAAAAAAAGCACAGATTTCAGAGCACAGATTCACAAATGTACGACAGGGGTCGTAACAATAGGCTTCCTAGGTTAAGGAGGCATCTAAGGGACTTATTCTCCTCAACTATGTTTCCCAAAGTGTTGCTGAATTTGTTACAATTAGGGTGGAGAGTGAATGAAACTATGTGGCTCCAATCGGCATTTCCTAGAATAGCCTGATTGAGGTGGTAAAGGATGAACTCGACCCCCATGATACACCGGATGACCTGGATTATTTTATTGTCTAGATCACTCAAATTAAAAGTTGACTAAGAGAGTGGTGCAGAGAGAGAGAGAGAGAGAGAGAGAAACCTACTCTTTTCCCTTTGCATGCCCGTTTTTGCCTCCAGATGTCTTCCAGCTGTGCGTAACACACTTGCACCTCTTATTCTACCTGCCAAATTAATCAATGCAGCTGGGTCACACCAGTTTGAGCTTTAAAGAATGTCAGACTTGGATGATGGAGGACTGCTCCTTTTCCTGGGGAGAAGTTGAACACTTCACCTCCACCTGTCCCCAGCGTCCAGTTAAAGATATGGCTCTCCAGTGACATGGGAAGTTTTAGTGAGCTTAAGTCATTCTCTTATCACCATGAATTAGCATCTGTTGGAACCATCTCACCGATCCCTTCTCAGCAATCATGAGTTCTGAGAATGTTTTTCATGCTACCCTGGCAGGACAGGTGGAGATATCAACACAGTTACTATCCAAACCCAAAGAGGCCCGTGCATGGGATAGCCAGTTCCTAGAAAGGGTAACTTTTGCCTCTTACCCGATCAGTCTGTCTATATCTGAGAACCATGTTGAGGCTATCACCTGCCACCTCATCAAATCTCCTCATACCCACATCACGTTTAGCCACCCCAGGCTGAGGAAGCACAACCTCCACTTGGACTGGGCAAAGAACTCCTGGGGTGGAGCCCATTCTACAGGTCCCTCTGCTGGAAGTCAGCCATCCCTGTCACTCCCAGCACTCAAAACTATCCTGACCTATCCAAGGTACCTCTTGTCTATCATAATCTTAAGGATCTCAAGGTCCTAATGGTCCATATGACTGTGCAATCATCCTTCTCCTTATGTCTATCATTCCCCATAGATGTCTCTACTCCCTCTCCAAACCTGAAAGGGAGGTGATGGACAGCTATATTTAAGACTCTTGAGCCGCTGGCATAGTTAGCCCCTCCTCTTCCACAGGCACCGTTTTCTCCTTTGTTGATAAAAAAAGACAGCTCCCTCTGCTGACATGGTTTAGGCATGCATTTGTTTGTTGGACTTTTCTTTATCGTCCAGGATGATATCGGATTTCTTTTCCATCGAATTCCTGGCCCAGTTGGCTGACTGAGCTGGGGCGGAATTTTCCGGACTCTATATATATGGCTGGGGGTTTGCCACACCTATCGCGAGAGTGTCGGTTTGTTTCTAGCACTTCGGCCGAAGATATCTCTGGTCAGTTTTCCTCGTGACTTGTTATCTTCCATTCATTGTTAGGAACTGCTTCTTTTAGAAATTTTCTCTCCTCTCTTTTTGTTTGTTCTCTCTCGCATTGCTTCCTTGTTGCAGACTTTTATTCGTACTTGGAAGCGCAAGCTTTTGCTTTTGCTGTACCTCCTTTTGTGTTCGTCTCTCATCTGGGCTGCTCTTTGTTCTTTCTCTCACTGGTCACTGCATTTAGCAACCTATCACTGTCCATTACATCCACCCCTGTATTAGCGACTGTGAGCTCAACGGCATCACCACTAAAATCTGCCATCTTCTGCCTCTTATGTTTTCTACCTTTGAGCCCCTCCATGGAGCAAGGTTCTTCATCAAGGTGGATTTCTGCATTGCATTCAGGCTAATGTTCAAGCAGGAGAGGTACAAATGGAAGGCACCATTCAACACCCCCAAGTTGCCACTACAAATATCTGGATATACCATTCAGTCTATCTAATACCCCCACCATTTTTCAAACCACAGCGAATGATGTACTCATGACATAGCAAACACAAACAGGTTGAATAACATGATGACATCCTCATCTTCTCCAGCAACCTGCAGCAGGACATCCTATGATATCAATAGGTCCTTCCACACCTCTTCCACACCACTTTGTTAAGACTTGATATAAAGAAAGAGCATCCCCCCAAGGCAAATCTGCCACCAGCTGGGCACAACCCACCTCATTCAAGCAGCTCCAGTGCTTTCTAGGAGTCATAAACTTTTACAAATATTTCATCAGGAAGTACAGTGCTGTTGTAGCTCTTATCAGTGCACTTACTGCTTTTCCCCATTTTCCCCATTCCTTGCTGCCAGTCAAGCCTTCCTTCAGGCTCAAACATTGGCTCACTGGTGCCCATATCCTAACTCCCACAGATGCTCCTCTACAGTTCACGGCGGAGGTGGATGCCGCAAACATGGGGGTAGGGACGGTTCTTTCTCAGTGGTCCTCACTGGACCACAAGCTCCATCCTTGTGCTGTTCTCTCTCAGCTGCTGTCTCACGCCGAGAGGAGCAATGATGTGGGAGATCAGACATTCCAAGCCATTAAGTTAGCCCTTCAGGAATATGTCTGAAGGGAATAGAGAAATAATTTCTTGTATGGTCTGTCCATAAGAATCTGTTCTATATCCACACAACTGAGCAATTTAATTCCAGCCAGGCTAGATGGGCTTTTGTTTTTCTTATCCAGCTCAAGTAACACAGCACCAACTGGGCTCCAAGAACACTTAAGCTAATATACTTTCCCACCTAACTACATCCTTGCAACAATTACCTGGGACATCGAGTCCATGGTCTAAGAGGATCAAAGACTTCAGCTAGATCCTGGTAATAGCCCTCCTAACTGCAAGTATTGTCCAATGCTGCTAGCTCCAGAATCCTCCTGTGGGCCCTACGGCTGATCTGGTACCAATCACACTCTCTTCCTCATCCAGCAGTGTTTCTGGTGGACCAGCATAAAAAAGGATGTTTTAGCTGACACTGCTACCTGCACGATCTGCATTCAGAGCAAATCAGCCCAATAATCTTTAGCTCTCTCCTGGCCGTGTACGGACATAATTGCCCTTGCCAAAATGCACACTGCACGCACAAAGATTGTTTTTACCCTTATTACATTAGCTTCAATGTTCAATCCAACGGCTATAAGCCACAGTTTTTGAAGAGCGTTGTCCGTGACAGGAAACTAGTGAAATACATAGTATACATAGTATAGCGGACAAGTTTCTAATCAGGGAGAACAAGCCGCACCTGTTAACCGTGGAGTGCTCTCGGAGTGAACCTTCGGTTGATTATGAAAATGACTGAGAACAGGTCAGGACTAAAAATTGTTTTAAACTGAAGTTTCGTGCAACCCAATTCTCTGTTCGTGTTCCACCACTGGACTGAATTTAGCCCATGATTTATCGCTGTTAGATCGCATACGGAGAGAAAGCGTGTCGTCGGTTGCCAGTTACGATAATTGGAAAACGCGTCAATAAATGAAAATGATTGAGAACTACTAACTGCAGTCAAAAAGGGACGTGTCTCAGCACCTCTGCTGGCTACGCCACTGTCGGCAAGTACACATGCCAAAATAATTTCATCCCTTCGTTCTGAAAATTTATAGAGATTGGTAATCACCATGGTATATCGAAATGTATTTATGACCACAGTGACGTTTCATGAAACCTCCTAGAAATATCAAAACGAAGACATTTAATGATAAACCTACCTGATTTCCTTCACTGGAGGCAGCCATTGAGTCATTGTTACCAGGGCCTCACTTTGGGGTCTATTCTCCCATGCGCTTAAGTCGAAAAAAGCGCGTAGCTACGCGCTTTTCAGCCTACGCGTATTCTCCCCTCGACTTAAGTCTGTGCATTACGCGCCTTGAAGGCACTTACGCGCTTGGGGCGGAGCAAGGCCAAAATCGGGGCGTTTCCGGGCGTTTCTCATGCAAATAACACTTACGCGTATTCTCCCCCTGGCTTACGCGCTTTTTCTGTTAAGCGCTTTTGAGGGCTGTATTAAGGTCAAGCGCCAACATTAGGCGAAATTGAATATTGCGTTTGATGTCGGTTATTGGCCGAATTTTAACATTACTTTTATTTTATTTAACATGGTAAAGGTTGAGACATTTAATATTCGATTGTTCTTCCTTATTTCTAAACTACATTTCTCAAAGCCATGATAATTTATCAAACGAAATCATCACATGATATTACGCATCAGCCTCTTCTCCAATCAGTTAAATTACAAACGCAAAACAATGAATTAATTCGAGTATAGCCTACATAAGACCATCATTCTACCATGCCCTCAAAATCTAAAGCCAAAATGCCAGTCCTGCATTTGCTTGCACTCTTGCGTGATTGGGAAAGAGTAAGAGGGGCGCGCCGAGCTTGAAGACGAACACGCATATATCGGCTTCGTTTGGACATCCTGGGACAAACAAACATCGAGTGCATCCAGCGCTTTCGCCTGGACCGTGCATGAGGCAATCATCTATCTTTGCCGACTTCTGGATGAACAGCTATCCAGCTGCGGCAATTATCCACAAAACATACCCGTGGTCATCAACGTCAGAACTGCGCTGTCGCTTCTGGCATCTGGGTCGTTTCAGAGAGTGGCTGATGATGTCATACACATATCAGAGGCGTCTGTGTCAAGGTGTCTGACGCAGCTCGTTGGCGATTCAAGTTCTTCTCCATGCACTACCACTACAGAAAGAGTGGATGCCATCCCCTCCTCCTGTGCAGTGAAATGCACAGGGGATGATGGTTGCCCACCACCTGTTGCGTGTACACTTCTCCGTTGTGCAGAGAGCCTGGCTTTTACAGCGCCCTGCAGATCTCTCCATTTATGCTTTAAATCGGGGATACTGCGCTTACATCTCCCCACCGAAGCCACATCCAGAACTATTCGCAGCTTAATTCCTCGGATCAGCCTCTATTGCTGGCTTGCCATACAACACCAACATCTGTGAAATTTGGTTTTCGGCTTTGGCTCGACGTCGCCATCATTGTCTTCCATGTTCTATTAACAAATGCGACTGCCCTGTATGTTCGTGATAATCTAAAAAGTTGTGATATTCTCACGAGTGAGGGGATTGATTTTCTAATTGAGGATATCTGTATAAACTAACTCGAGTCCTAGTAATTTTTTACCATTGGTAATACTGTGTAATTTAATGTGTGAATAAAGATATTATTAAATAGGCTACTCTAGATTGAGCCCTACCCTGGCAAATACCAAAGCACTATCCATTTGTTAATCAAATTTAGCCTTTAAAGAATAGCCGACATGGGAAGAATCATTATCAGTAAATGGGATAATTGATTATAATAAAGTATTAGGCACAAGTTCAAGTAAATGTGTCGCTCAAATCAAATAGGATGATAGGCCATGGATATAGAATTCCGTCATTACTGAGGCGGTTTCGGGACGGGGAGATGTCCGCGTGCGGGGTAAGAATCCTTGTTAAAGCGTTTCCATGTCCTTTAGTTGCAAACCTGACATCAGAGTAGTTTTCAAGTGCGCAATTTCTAAATGAGATCATATAAACTGTCTTTGATCGTCTTTGTGTGACTAGAATGTTCCCTTTGTCTTCTTCCCTGTCTTCCACGGAACAAACAGGCTGGTGTAGGAGGGGCACATTTTCAATGATCTGATTGCGCTGATTGAGAAGCGCTAAATTCTTTAGTTATTATTTCATTATCGCGGCAATTTGTTTGTATGTATAGCTTTAATGCCATGGTGGCTAGAGTAAGAAATAACACGTGTTTGTCACTAACATATTCCCCGCCGCCGCAATTTTATGTGTCCGTACGGACGGAGCCCAATGCTAAATAAATCATCTAAATAAAGAGATGTCTTGTAATTGGTACGGCCAACTATTACAGCGGCATATAAAATCTCGTATCTTCACAATGACAAACTTCACAGGAAAATAAAATAAATGTAAAATAAAATAATAATAATAATAATATAAATGGATAAATATAGTTTAAAATAAAAATGTTTAATTTTGCATGTAAGAATAGTGGACATACGAGTTTTCGTTTCTTATCAGTTTGGAGATACGAGGTTTTATCAGCAGGCCGACGATATTCAAATTTAAAGTCTGGTTTGCGTTTTCCATGGATCACAAATGCGTTTTCATGGTTAATCAGAAAATCCTTTTTCCATGTTTTCCTGATAGCCATAATCAATGAGCTTTGTACAGAGTCTGCCTCTCTTTTGGATCAGTTACACCTCTTTCATAAGGCCGCCTACATTCTGAAGTTAAGCGCTGTGGGCGTGATCGAAGCGAGTAGGGGAGAATACGCGTAACTCAAAAGCGCTTAACTCAAAGCGCGTAAAAAAGACTTACGCGCTTATGGGAGAATAGACCCCTTTGAGCGCAAGCACAAGCGCAACGAGGCACGGGCACCAGGCTGGAGAAATACGTGTGCATACACACAGACAGACAGACATCGACCTCAAATATATTATAGATTTTGCTTGCAGATCCGAAATAAGGAGTGACAACTTTGCAAAAATAGAAGAAATTCAGGAGGATGCTAATGCTCAGTCATGGCGCAGTGAGAACACAAGTTAACATGATTTGACCTTGAAGTATTTCCTATTCACTATTTGGAATTTTCATTCAGAAATGAAACAAGAGCCATCTGGCAATGGCGTATCCCTCCGGCCCCCCACATTCATGGATTAACTGCTCAAGAAATTCCTAAATACCAAAAGGCACATCAACATATGACACCTGACCTACATGTCAAATTTCGTGAAGATATACTGAACGGCTTTCAAGTAATGCTCCGGACAAAAGAATTTTTACAGACGGACAGACAGAGCGATAGCTATATCCCCCTGCATTATATGCCGGGGGGATAAAAAGCCAATCATGTCAATATGCTAAATGTAACTTTTGTTCACTGACGAGTCTCCCAAAAATATGTTCTGTAGTCACACATTAAGCAGCAATCTTCTCATGCTGTTGGCACTACTGATGTAAACAGATTGCCAGTGTCAGACTGAATACATAAGAATCACTGCTGAGTAATGTGGCAACCTCTTGTCTGAGACTCTGCTATTAATGCAAGTTGTCGTGCATGCTGTGTTGTGAGGCCCAAAGGTCATAGGCAATGCTTGGCATATCCAAATTTGATTCTGAACTGTGAGCTACATCACCAAGTAGATCAAAAACCCCAACTCGGAAAAAGTTGGGACAGTATCATGCAATCATGGAAAATACTCATCAAAATAGAGAGCTGTGATTTCTAAATTAAAGTTTACTTGTCTATCATTGCAGGCAGTCTGAAGACAAGATATTGGATGTTTTTTCCGGTCGGCTTACAACCCCATTTCCAAAATAGTTGGGACACTGTGTAAAATGTACAGTAAAAAGAATGCAATTATTTGCAAATCATTTGAACTGTATATTTAATTAAAAATAGTACAAAGACAACATATCAGGTACTGAATTTGAGATAAAAAAAAAATGCTTACATTGAATTTGATTCCAACAACACGTGTCAAAAAAGTTGGGACGGGGGCCTGTTTACCACTGTCTTTTTAAACTTTTTTTAATTTAACCCTTTTTTTCCAGAGAAGTCCCGTTGAGACTAATTTGCTCAGCCAATTAGATCTGACATAATTTATATTATTATAACCTTTATTTACCCAGATAGACCATTGGGATAAAGTCTTTTTTGCAATTGTGACCTGGCCAAGAAGGCAGCCCACAGCAGATTGCATATTCAGACAAGAAAAAAAAAAAAAAAAACAGACAATATAACAATAACATGACACAAAACACTATTACAAAACAATCAGACAACCAACCATAAACAATACAAGTGATATTTATTTGATGAAAATATAAACTGTAGACCCCAAAGGAAAGCTCTTGCATGTGATCTTCTAAAATCTAATCATAAACAATTAAGACCTAGACTAAACTCTAGAATTGCGAGGCCTCGCCTCCAGCCCAGTGGTTGAATAAGACCCAGACTGCTCCTCCCTCATTATCCAATTATCACTCTCACCTGTTCCTTATTGCCACTAGATGGTAACAGTGAGTGTATTAGACTGAGCTTCATTCAGTCTCATTGTGAAGTTTCGCAATGCTTGAGCTGGTTTTTGTCAGTGTGGTATAGACTTATCTGTATTCACATATTTAAAACCCCTTTGCGCAGATTTAGATGCCGGCGTCTATAAATTCTGAAATATAATTCCTAAATAATTATGTAATTGAATTTCCAAATGTCTTGCTTCACTGGAATAATTTTCCAGGGTCTCTGTGACTCAAATACTGAGTTATAAAGCCTTGAATGGGCTCAGGCACAGCAGGAAAAATTGGCTTTATTTGTATTCTGTGCAAAGGGGTTAAACTCTAAACTTTAAACCCAGTTATTGTTTAATGCAAAACTTTCTAATTTTAAAGGAACATCATTTCCATTTGCTTTCTTTTTTGTAATTCATAGTGACTGTAGCCATAGCCCAGTCATTGTATCACTTTTGTGTTTTGTGGAAACCTCTGTTTCGGTTGTTTATTCTGCAACTTTTGTGCTGGCTACTTTGCTTCTGGCATTAATAAATACTCACCAAATCCATCCTTGCACCTGAGTCCAGTCCTCAACTTCCTGTTCTCCGTGCAACACATTGTGCACGAGACACAAGCCGTTACAAGAATCAATAATCAATGCAAGTCAAACATTAAGACTGAAAATCTACAATCTAAACCTTAAATCAATCAATTAAATCTAAGGTCTAAAATCTAAACAGCAACTAAAATGCATAGAGTGACTATAAAAATCATACAGAGGAAAAAAAGTTAATTAGAAAGATTATTTGTTTAGTAGCGGCAGGAGCAGCTTATGGTAAGGACTTCTGATTTTTTTTGCTTTAAACTTGATAACGGAATAAGGGAGTCTAACTAAAGCTGTGTTTGCCGGTTATTCCAAGACCACGGGCCAAAATGAGACAGACTCTTCTTTCCAGTTTCTGTTTGCACAGGTGGCACTTTGAACTGAAGCCAACTATTAGATCTGAGGTTATAGGAGTTATATATATAGGCACAAACTTGGAGCAGATGTAAGAAGGTAATTTCCCAAGAATGGCCTTTTATGTTAAAATATACCGATGCTGCATCCTGCGCAAAGCGAGAGAGGTTCATCCAGCAAGTTTATACAAAATACAATGATGAGTTCTGAACTTTGAGGGTGTGATGTATCTCAATGCAGCATGATAGAGAGGGTCAAGTTTGGCTAAGATGAAGGGGCAAGCAAATCTATAAATAGTGTCTCCGTAATCTAGCCGAGACAGGACTGTTACCAGGCATTTCCGTGAGGAAATTGAGAAGCAGGTTTTTAATCTGTTGAAGAAACTTAACGGAAACTTGAGTTTTTTCGTCAGATTTGCTATATGACGTTTAAAATTGAGGTCTTTGTCCTGCCGAATGCCTAGATATTTGTATATATCAACAAACTCAATGGGAACGCCGTCAATAGATCTAATTGGAGATGAGGAGGCCTTGAGACTCCTATGCGCAAACAACATGGCTTTAGTTTTGTTTGTATTCAGAAGAAGTCTGGTGTCACTAAGTGCATGCTGTAAAGAGAAAAATCAGCCTGAAAGTTAGAACGTGCTGCCTCAAGAGTGGGAGCAGAAGAATACAAGATTGTATCATCTACATACATATGATACAAAAAATATTTTGACTGGTTGCAGATGTTATTTGGATACAGGAGAACAAGTAAAGGACCCAACATGGACCCTTGTGGGACCCCCTTGACCAAAGTAACTGGATAAGACACAACATTGCTATTTCTAACTAACTAGATTCGATCTGTCAAGTAACTTTGAAAGCAACTGACCACATCACTACCTGCACAAAGCATTTGCAATCTATTCATTAAAATTTGGTGACCCTCTGTGTAAAATGCCTTAATCATATCAATAAACAAGGCAACACTGAACATTTTATTTTCAATGGCAGCTTTTATATCATGAAAGACTTTCAGAGTGGCCGGGACAGTGCTATGCCTGGATCTGAAACCAGATTGCATAGAATTATTTGAATCTGAGAATGATTTGAGCTGGTCAGACACTAATGATACCAATATTTTTGCTAGGCTGAGAGATTAGAGATAGGTCTATAATTATTAAGGTCTGTGGGATTTACAGCTTTCAATAAAGGCGCGACATAAGTTTTGTGAGGCAGTAGAATGATTAAAGATGTTGGTCACTGGGCGAGCTATAATTGTTGCTGCTACTTTCAAGAAAAATGGCTCAAGGCCATCAGGCCCGGCGGCCTTCTTGGGGTCAGGTGTTTGCAGGGCCTGGAAGACAGCAAAGACCAAGATGGGAGCAAAACTACGAAGGATGTTGATTCAGTAGCAAGAGCTGTTGTACAACAGTCAGTGCAATTTGCACTTTGGAAAGAATTCTGATTTAATTTATCAAAGATATGACCAGCCTTTTGAAAATTAACATTAAATTAATTTGACACAACTTTTTTTAAATAAAAAATAAATGAGTCATTATTTGTCCATTTATGAGGGAGACTGGCAACGGTCTTGTTCTGAAGCCCTTTAATTGTTTTCCAAAACAATTTTAAAGCTTTAAAGCTGTCTGTAGTTAATGACAAATACTAGTCAGCTTTAGTTTTCCTAATAAGAGCTGTGCATTTATTTATGAGTGAGCGAAAAAGTTGCCAATTACAAATGGTCTTTGTCTTTCTAGCGAAGGCCCATTTCTTATTATGAACATGGATTAAGTCAGCAAATTCCTGAGTAAACTGTGGGTTATTCCTGTTTTTAATCCTGTGTTTTTAAGAGGGGTGTGTTTGTTTACAACTGAAATAAAATTATGTTGAAAAAGAGCAACAGCTTCATCAGCGAGGGGAATTAATGAAATTCGCTGCCACATCACTTGAGCTAGGCCATGGAGAAAGGCCTGCACCGAGAAGTGTTTAAAACAGCGCCCAGAGACAAATAGGTCCATTTGGGCAGGTTGGTGCTCCTAACACATGCAATGGCGCAATGATCACTAATATCATTAGGGAAAATGCCAACTGATACATACTTGTATACTGCATTGGTTAGAACAATGTCGATAAGCGTGTCAGTGACAGGTTTAGCAGAGTTTATTCTGGTGGGACTATCTATCATTAAGCTGGGTAAGGTTCATAGCATCACATACCTGCTTAAATTATGCATATTTATCGCTTAGTCAATCTAAGCTCAAACCGCCCAGTAATATTAGCTCATGAGAAGTTAATTTAGCCAGTAATTCAGTCAAGCTGGTGATGGATTCAGTTAAAGCTGAAGGACAGAATAAATAAATAAACATAATAACAGAATTAATTACCCAGCGAAGCCGTTCTTGACAGTTATTTTGGAATGGTCATTATCTCCCACAAAGTTGGTGCCATACAAATCAAATTTGAGAGGAGTGAGTCCAGGATTAAGAGGGCATTTTGCATAGTGCTTTTCGTACCATCACATAGAAGTGTACTGAAGTGACGGCCGCCGGGAACTATGTGATTATTTCCATGACTATAAAAGTGTTCACAAAATACATGTGAAGAAAGCCCAGATGCATTGCGAACATATGCCCTCACAATAAAACTAAGAAAAACGACAATCATAAAAATGCCTTTGGTTGTTTTGATTTAATTCATAGAGTTCACAGTACGTTACTGGACCTCTTGCAGTCACTCAGGTAAGAAGAGACCTCCGCTTATAAGCTGCTCATTACCTGATGACAGCTGGCGGAGAGAACTGCATGACGGCGAGAGGACGCAAAAAGGCAGCGCATCCAGTCAGCCGATCAGACAAGAGCTCCAGATGGGAGGGGGAGACGGGCAAAAAGATGTCGCCAATGCTTCTCAGCCGCTCCGGCAACATAGCTCCCACGGCAGCATTGTCGCAATAGCCACAGCAGCAGCTCGTTTCAACAGCTCCGACAGCTGCAGGGCACTTTGTAAGCATTGGAAACTAAGACGGCCATTGCTGTAGTTTTGAAAGGAAAATGTTTTTGAATCCTTGCTTAATGTTAGATTTCATCTGCTCAACACTTTGCGGCCTCCTTGTGATAATTGTCGTTTCATGATACTCACTGAATGTCAGGTCTGGACTGCAGGCAGGCCAGTTTAGCACCTCTTGTACTACGGAAGTATGTTATTGTAATACGTGCAGACTGCAGTTTTGCATTGTCTCACTGAAAAAAGCACGGCCTTTCCTGAAAAAGACATTGTCTACAAAGTAGATGGAAACATGCTCCACAACCTGTCAATATCCTCCAGCCTTCATGGTGTCTTCGCAGATGTGCAAGTCACCCATGTCATATGCACTAATGCACCCCCATAACTCCTAGAATTTCAGCTTTTGAACTGTGAATTGATAAAAAGCTGGATGGACTCTCTCCTCTTTAGTTCGGCGGATGTGGCATCCATGATTTACAAAAAGAAATCACATTTTGATCAGTCAAACCACAGGACAGTTTTCCACTATACCTGAATCCATCTTAAATGAACTCTGGCCCGGAGAGGGTGGCAGCATTTCTACATATTTTTTTTAAATATGCATGTATGCATAACCTTTCAAAATTTTGCATGTGCACAATGCATACATGAGAGGGGCGATAGGTTACCGTGGCAACTACATTGGTGTAGTGGCGTATGTGGAGCACAGAACATCAATTTAAATTAATTATTAGTCCTGACTTTTTCTCAATAATTTTCATAATGAACAATTGACTCACTCCCGGAATACCCAATACTTTCAGGTGCTGCTAGTTCTCCCCCTTTAGGTAAGAAGACAATCATTCATTCTGATGCGTAATTTGGTGTATTTAAATCAGCGTTATTCAAAATTGCATTCCAGTCAACTCACGCATTTGGTGCGAGTCTCATGCTTTTTAGAGGCATATCACGTTCTAATGCCATAGTCAGCAATCTAACACTTCACTTCAAAAGTGAAGATTGAAAATTTAATTTGGCAAACAGAATTATACTTAATTGCCAAGTCTGACTAATCAACCTCGCTGTATTGAGAGTGAAAGGCGATATATCATTAGAACGCAGATTAGTCATTATTCAATCAACGCGTATTTGAGAGATTCTCAGGCAGAATTGAAATTTTTGTGCATGGATGTTTTTCAATTTCACATGTGTTAAGGTAGACTTCATCACCAGTAACATGTAAGCCGATTATGACTTCAGACTTACCACACTTTTCTTTTCTCAGGGGTTGGAAGCTGAAATTGCATATGAAAGAGGTTTCAAATCTTTCATTTAAACAATTTCAACGATCACAAAGAGCAAGTTAAATCGCCTGATGTGTGGAAAAGGTAGCGCAGAGGTTTCAGAGGAGTTTTTTTCGAGTACATTTTTGTGGCCACTGCATCACAAATCTGAGGTATGATGACGATACCACCTTAGTGTGTGGCAGTAAGAAAGAGTTGCTTAATCGTCTCATTGCTGTAAAATCAGCGAGTGAGAGAAGGGGGCTAATGCTGAACGCAAAGAAAACAAAGATCATGGTCATAGATGATGAAAGGATAGACCGAGATGAAGGTCTTGTTCTTGTGGGTTACAACATTGAGGAAGTTTAGAGTTTCTGGGATCAGTTATCAATACCAAGGGTGACTGCTCACAGGAGACCAAATGTGGACTTGCTATGGCAAAGAGTGTTGTTCAGAAAATGAATAAGCTTTGGAAGAGCAAATTACTAACCTCCCTCAAACTCTGGCTTTTGAAATCAACAGGATTCGCGGTGGCATCATATGGCTCAGAGTCATGGACTATGAAGTCAGTGGATAGAAAGAAAGTACATTCCTTTGAGCTGTGGTGTTCTCAGAATATTGAGCATACCTTGGACACAAAAGAAAACAAATCAATGGATCTTAGAGCAGTTTGATGTGGAGAAAAGTCTACGTGCTGATTTGATTTGCGGAAAGCTGGCTTATTTTGGGCATGTTAGGAAGCGCAACTGTTTTGAGAAAACGATTATTGAAGGCATGGTGGAGAAGAAGCGAGGACAAGGAAGACCAGCAGTAAGTTGGCTCAACGACATGAAGAATATCACTGGCACAAACATCACAATGGCAACCAGGATTGCTGCAGGCCGTATGCGATGGCGAGCTCATCGGCACCACACCTGCGTATGTGAACGCCATGTGACTAAGCGGAGGAGGAGGAGGAAAATATTTTTCTGTTCTGAATTTAGCCAATTAATTAGTCACTGATAGATCACATGGAGATAGAAGCCAGGAATTTGCTTGCCAATGCATTATTATTTTTTTGGTGGCCAAGCTAACTGGCTTGGGCCACCTCTTGTTTTTGCTGGGATTATTATTATTATTATTCTTATTTTTTTTATTCTTCCGCCACTTTTCATTGCTTATAAAATCAAAACCATTGCAGCTAGTGATCTGCTTTTTGGTATGTAAACATAATGTCGCGGGGGACAACTTTTCGTATTTTCAAAATGAAAGTAGGTCACTACGTTTGGCGGCCATCTTGGATGACGTCACAAATCTTTAAACGTCTTCTTCTCAAGAACGGCTTCACACAGGGCAATGAAACTTAAAATATAACATCTGTGTATACTTCTCTATTGAGTTTGTTTCTCTAGTGCGTGAAAAGTGATTAATTATTGATTTATTGCTAATTACGTTAATTACAAAAGTAGGTCGAGCTCAAAATGCACCGATTTTGATCGTTCAAAATCTGTTTATATGTAATATGGAACGCTGATGACAACTTTATGACTTTTCAAAGCGAAAGTAGGTCATGGGATTGGGCAGCCATCTTGGATGACGTCACAAATCTTTAACAAGCTTCTTCTTAAGACTGGCTTAACATCGGTTGACGAAATATGAAATATAACATCTTGTGATATTTCTCTAGTTACTTTGTTCGTTTGATCTATGAAAACGTGTCAATTAGCCAATAATCGCTATTTACATTAATTAGAAAAGTAGGTCAAAATTAAAATTGGCCAATTTTGATCTATCAAAATCGATTTATATGCAATGTGAGACGCTGATTACAAATATGATATTAATATTTTTTCTATGTCACGTGATTTTTTTAATTTCCCGCCAAAAACTAGATCAAACCTAAAATTGGCACATTTTGATCATTCAAAGTCAATTTATATCCAATGTGGGACGCTGATTACAAATATGATGTCATTTTTTTCTAGGCCACGTCATTTTTGAATTTCTCGCCAAAAACTGAAAACTATTTTTTCAACTTTCAGCGCTCGTATTTTGACAATGCTAGCAGATAGAGGCTCGAGGCTGGTGCCAAAATGTAGGTATTTGTCATACCTTTCGGGTAGGTTGCCACAGCTTTGATCTCCAACCAATAGCTTTCTTGGTACAGGTAATGACATAATTACGTCAGACCATCATCATTTCCACAGTTTTCATTGTTCTTTCAAGATTTTTTCATTGGTAGATGCCACCACTTTTCATTATGCAAAATAAATTAGTCTTACGCCGTTAGAACGGAAGTGACGAATAAATAGTGGGGGACAAACCTTTTATTTTTCAAAACCAAAGTTAAATACGATGTTGCTTTTTCTACGTCACGTATTTTATTTATTTCCCGCCCAAAAAAGCTGAAAAAATGTCTCGTCAATTTGACAACAGTGGCACATAAAAGCATGCGGTTTGTGTCACAATGTACAAATTTGTCTTACATTTTGTGAATAAATTCCTATGACCGTGTTCAACATGAGCCCTTTTAATGTTCCCCTTTGCCAAATAGGCAGAGCACTCAGACAAGGCAAAACTCAACCAGGCTGAGAGACCCAAGGGAGTGAGGTCGACCGAAAGTGGAGTTCGGACCGACTGGGGCTAGGCCACCGGTGCATCGCCGCTCGGTAGCGGCTATATTTATAATTATAATTTGAAAATGTGTTGACAAAGGAAAATGGTTGAGAACGGGCCAGGACTAATACAACCCCAATTCCGAAATAGCTGGGACAAAGTGTAAATTGTAAATAAACTCAAAACGCAATGACTTTCAAATCACACCAGCCAGTATTTTATTCACAATAGAACAGAGATGACATAGCAAATATTGAAACTAAAAAAAATTTCACAATTTAATGCACAAAATTAGCTCAATTAAAATTTGATGGCTGCTACAGGTCTCAAAAAAGTTGGGACACCTGTCAAAAAACGCGTCAATAAAGGAAAATGATTGAAAACTAGCCAGGACTAATTGTTGTTATAAAGGACTTGTTAAAAATGTCTGTCTCCCCCCAGTTCTCAGTTCTATCTGCGCCACTGTTACACACCTCATGCCAGTTAACTTAATTACTTGCTAAATGTTCTTTCAGCTGATTCTCTTTCATATTAATTGCTTTTTCAGCCTTTTTTTGCCTTTGAGGATCTCTGAGTGAGCCAGAGATATCAAATTTATGAACAGGAGTAGTCATTTTTGTTTATTTTGAGTCTACAAGGAGATTTATGAAGTGTATCTGCTCAAGTCAATAGGATGAATAATTAGCTAGCTAGTATGCTAAATAAATTCAAGTTTCTATGATAACAGCAACTCATTTAACTTATTACTTGAATTGCAAAGAGCACTAGCATGCTAGGTAGCAAATTATTTATCCTACTGACTTGCATTAGTTTCTAGTTTGCAGTTTATTCAAGTGATGGTTAACGGTTACCAAGATGATGGACAAGAGAGCTGTCGCTTCAAAAAAAAACCCCAAAAATTTAAACTGGGCTGTATTTACTTTTTTTCGACATCATCTGGCACAAAATCCCTCTCGCAGGTGTGAACTCTGTCCTCCTTAATCTGTTCCCTGAAATTGGGATCAGAATGAACTACAACCAAAAATGGAGCAATTTTCACCTGGTATCTCAAGGAAATAATTTCTTTTTCAAATACAAAGCAAATCATTTAAGTCAAGAGAAAGTAGAAAAAATGCCGCACTTTAAACAGGCAACATATCCCAGCCTGACACTATATTGAATTCTGTGTACACAGAGTCACGTGACCACGCAAAAATCTTAACAATAACATCAGTCTTTAAAGTTCGCCGGCTTTCCCAATCAGTCCCCTCTATTAACTTGGATCTAATGATCTAATAACATAAACAAATGGGTGCAGGATTACCTTGCAAACCTTTGTCGGGTACTGAATTATGTAGTTACATCCAACAATGCCTGTCAAAACATTACTACTATGTAACAAGGAAGCCTATGTTAACAGTGTCCAGAGGAGCCATCAACTTCTCTGGGTTCGGAGGCATTGGCAATGAACCATCAGATAGTGAAAACATGCATTGTGGACAAACAAATCAATAATTAATGTAGTTTTTTGTGTGGAAGAAATGGATTCTGTATGTTCCAGACCAAAGTAGAGAGTCACCATCCAGACTGTCTATATTCTGTCATGGTATAGGGTTGTGTCAGGATAACTTGCACTTCAGAGCAGGTACCTTTAACAGAGAAAAATATATTGAGATTTTACAGCAACATGTGCTGCCTGCAAGAAAACGTATTTTCCAAAGACGCCAATGCGTATTCCAAAAATACAGTGTAAAAGCTCATTCTGCATGTATTACAGAAGCAACATGCAGAAGAAGAGAGCCCAGGTGCTGGACTGGCCGGGCTGCAGTCTTCACTTGTTCCCAACAGGCAAAATGTGGCACATTTTGAAATGCAAAATGCAACAACAAATAACGCTACCATTGCACACCTTAAGACTTCTTTGTGGCAAGAATGGGAAATTTCACTTGAAATTCACACGGCCAATGTTTTTCTATCACATGCGATATACACACGGACCATTTCAACCTTATCCGTGATTCATCAAAGGGAGTGGATTTCCTGAGAGTATATTTAAAGAGGAACTGTACCAGTCAGACATTTGCACCTTATCAGAAACATTTTAATTAAAATTGTTGTGTAGAATCATTTTTACTGGAATTTTTCCCACGCCAACTGTGAAATCCGAATTTATATAGAACTTTAAATAATTTATGGGCTGGGCCATTACACATTTGGCTCTGGTTGGAAACCCAGTTTGTGACATCAGATCATTGATGCGTACAGTCGCTGGTTTTGGAAGAATTGTTTGGCACAGGTTAAATTGACTTGGAACAGTCAGCAATAAATTCAAAATGACCGAGATTTTAAATTAAATATATGCAGGATTGCAGTGCCCTCAAACACAACTTTGATCACAAGACAGCAAAGGTAAGACATAATTTATGGTTATGGCTGTTCGAAGTGATGTTTTTTTTTTTTTTTGCTCTTTTTCGGCTGCTAATCCAGTGTGCTTTAGTCATATAGAGGTGAACCGTGTATTGTTAGAATCTTTGGAGTCTTTGCTTTTACATGATCTATCGCTTACGTGATAGGATTAAGTTATGGATTCACCAGCACCGCGTATGCAAAACATGCACGGTTCAAGTTTTTTTGTAATGAACTGTAGTTGCTTAGTGTTGGAATTGTTTCCTTTTGGTAAAAATGGTTATCATGTTAGATGGTTGTTGTAGTTATAGCCAGTTATAATAGTTATCAAAAAAACTATTTTAGTTTCTTCTGGTTAACAGGGTATATGACTATATTGCTACATGATTATTATGCCCTGCCTTGGTGTTTGTTGTGAGATACATTGCTTTCCATTGATATAACTGTGTAAAATAACATGTTTCATTTGCTGTATACATCTTTTTGTTATTAATTGTAGTGGGCTAAAAGAAACATCTGTAAATGACACTGACTCCTGATGGTTAAACCTGACTTGCTTCAACACTGAAAAACTCTGAACTGGCATTTCTATTTCTGGAAATCATCATTTTTAAAATGCCCTTGAGGTTTTTTGTGGATCTGGGCCAGGTTCTTTCCCTGCTGTGCGTAACAGAATCATCCAGCCACCCATAGAACAAGCAGATCTCATTCACTCCACTGATACCTTCCGGTTTCAAGGAATCCATTGGGGCAGAACTTTGCCTGCTTCATCTGCAGGCATCAGTGACTGCCAACACGATCCTACCTCAAACCCAAGTCCAGTCTAATTCCCTATGGTATCCCAGCATTGCCCTGTTATGTCCTCAGGACGGAAACCATCCACCTGCCGGAATTTCCTGAAGCAATCCTAAATAATCTCAGATCTCCAGCCATCTGCCTTCCCTAGTGAGCGATCTCGAGTAGCTTTTCCTGTCATGAAGAAGGTCTGCAACCATACTCGTACTGGTCACGTTGCGGCTCAGTGCGTATTTCAACTCCACTAGGGTAAGCACTCCATGCCAATCTACTCCATTGAGTTCTGCACGCTGGCAGCTACCACTCACTGGGAGTATCGGGCCCTGAATGATGCTTTCCTATTTGTCCTGGCTGAAAGAGACCTGGAAGAATTGACTACGTATCAGATGCCTCTTGACCACAACGGTCTAATTAACCTGACCCTAAAAGTGGATTCCCACTTACAAGAGAGATGGATGGAACAGCAAGCTTAGCTCCAGGGTTCTCCACCACTAGGCCCCGTCAGTTCATCCTCTCGGCCCAATCCCCAACAGCCATCTCTTAAACCCATGCTCATGGATCTCGCCAGGCTCTACCATCTGAGCACAGCAAGGCGACAACCATAAGTGAATTCTGACCTTTGCCTCTACTCTGAAAGTGGTGACCATCTCATTGTCAGCCCTGACCCGTCCAGGGAGGAGCAGTGCTCTCTTGGGCTGCGGTCTCTTCCTCTTCTTCATACAGCTGCTTTGGCCAGGAAGAAAACTGGCCACCCAGGCTCTGGTCAAGTCAGGGGCAGATGGCAGTTTCCTCCATTCAGACCTCGCAAAAAGACTGAAAGTTCCCTTGGACCTCCTCTTTCAGTCTATTCGTTCTGAGGCAGTAACAGGAATGGTGCTTCCTGACATCAGAGAAGCCACCAGTCCAGTCCAGATGCTAGATTCAGGAAACCATCTACGATGGTTGAGCTTCTGGGCTGTACTGGGGGAAAATCCACCTAAGTGTCATGCATGCACCTTCTAAAATGCAGAAACATCTGCTCACATGGTTTATGCTCTTGTTATTGTCAGGTTTTAAGAGTCACATTTCAGAGTTGGGGTATGTGATTCTAATCCCCTCATAGTCTGCACCTTGTCTTTTCTATGTGTATGTGCCCCCCCCCCCAAAAAAAAGGACACAGCCCTGGATCCATGAATGGGAAGCAAACAATGTGGCAAAAAAAGGAAAAGTAGGCAGTGCAAGAGTGATGGTGCATCTATGGTACATCTGGCACATGCTAATGCATTTACATTGTTATTTTGAAGAGATGGCTGAGAAATGGCCTTAGAGGAAAATATTTGGTAGAAAAAATGGTAAAAGAACGATTATGACCAGGCAAGGGCAAAGAGCCATGCATTACTCTGAGAGATGAAACACCTATAGAGTGAAATGGTGATGGGAATATTGTTTTGTTTCTGCTGGACAGGTGGGTAACATTAGTCTTGCTACGTTTCACAGAACTAAATGGGCCAGTATACTGCAGTGACTGTTGTGAGTTGTGATTATCGCTGCGATTGGAAAACTGTCTTGTCCTCTCTGTATTTTAGCTTTGAAACAGCAGGAGTACTGGCACTTGGCAAACCAAAAACGTAGCTGAGGTGAGTTACATTACTTGTTTGGTCGCGTAGTTTTGCAAAAACAATCTAAACAACTAGCTCTACTTAAGTTTTACTCTGTTGCGTTTTGGATACTGTGTTAATGTGTTCACATATTGCTCTTTTGATGATATTTTGTTTTGGATCAGCCATGATAGAGACAACCACTTCCACTCCGTATAAAACTGGGATGTTTCCTTGGCAATACATGTCCATGATGCAGGGGTGGAGAAGTGGTATTAACAAGAGTCTAGTACTTATTTTTTATTTTTTTTGGAGAATTTTGTAAATAAATTGAATAACGAACGTTGATTACCAAGCCATAGTTATTTGTTCCCCACACCAGTACCCCAATAAGTAGTTCACTGCAGTTCACCAAATAAACAACAATAACAATAATAAAATTATTATTATTATTATTATTATTATTAACAAAAATGATAATAACAATAATAGTCATTATTATTATTATTATTATTATTATTATTATATCACAAATTATACTATTATTATTATTCATACAGATATATAATTCAGTTGCAGTTGTTTTAACCCTTGTATGGTGTTAGGATTTCTGTTACTCAGCCAGTGTTCATGGGTCTGGGACCCGCTAGAGTTTTAGGTTTTCAAAATTGTTTGATTGTGTTGTTTTATGTTAAAATGCTCAACAGATGTTTACTTCATCCCAATTACAAGTCATATGAACAGCAAACATGGTTTGATGAAAACTGAAAACGGGTCCCACAGACCAAAACATCATACAAGGGTTAATCTCTCCTATCTCATCACTTACATGGGTGACTGAACTTTTTTGGTTATTAATAATAGGATATATGACTTGATTTCAGCTCTTCTCTTGTTATATCTAGGTATGTATATGGGCAACTGAATTTTACAGTTTGTCCATCTTTTTTACAACGGATTGAGAGAGCTGCCGCTGGCATTTATAGCTTTCCCACCACTACAACCCTAGTTGTCTTCTATCTCTTGGAGTCTTCACATGCCTCTGAGGTGTTAGAATGTCATAATCCCTGCCTTGATTGCGTCTGTAGAACCATTGTCAAATGTAGTCCATCCTTTTCCAAAACCAGCTGGTGCTCAGCCCTCAGCCCAGGAACACCTCCTCTTCCTGACCACAAGGAGGAACCACCTGATCTGAAGGGGAATCCCACCATCTACTGCAACCTCCATCAGGCCTTCTGCAAGTCCAAAGCCACTTCTCTTCTGCCACACCATCGGTACAACTGTGCCATTGATCTCCTTCCAGGAACAGCACCACTTAGGGCCCGACTGTATTTGAATCAAAGGCTATGGATGACTGTATCTCTGAGGCTATGGCTTCCAGCATCATCTAACCATCATCTTCTCCAGCCGGTGCTGGCTTCTTCTTTGTTTCTAAAAAAGATTACATTCTCCATTGACAGGTGGGGCCTGAACTCAATTGCCACAAAAAACTGACACCCTCTATTGCTGATGAATTCTGTGTTCTTCAACCTCCGATGAAGCCATTGCTTTTCCAAGCTGGACCTTTGTAATGCCTGCCACCTGGATTGCATCAAGGAGCGTGACAACTTTAAACACTATCTCTGGGTATTTGAATTCTTAATGATGCCAGTTGAACTCACTAACACCCCTGCAGTGATGTATACTTGGCATATTTGCCATGTAACTCAATATCTACTTGAGAATCTGCTCTACTTAAAGACATCTGGTAAACCTGAATTGCCAAATGAAGTACATAATCTCTGCTATCCAAAATGATAAGTCATTTTTCAATTGTTTTTATATTGGGCTCTAAATCTGTAGACTTGGTGCAGGCGCGGCGAATAGTGGGAGCGCCGCGCCAGCAGGGTGTGTCCAGGCGTATGTTGCAATTTAGTGCCTGGCGTAGCCTGGTGCAAGTACTGCACTGTCCCGCCTCTGTCCCTCCTTCCGGTGCAATTAACGAGGAGGGAGGAGAAAAGGCTTAAGTGGGTTTAATACAGCCGAGTCAACTCTTCACCAATAAAATGAGCTCCTTTCCTCACCTTTAAGGTGTTGGAATAAAGAAGCCTCTGTCCTATGTCTGCATGATGCGTTAATGTTGCATTTTACTTTGCTGTTTCAGGCTTGTTTTCTGCACAGCTTACGTCTAGATTAAGCATTACGAGTATGAGGTATTCTCAAATTATTACCATTAGCGAACTTGAATGGAATTTCAAAACAAAATCTATGCCAGATCATTCAAACTTATAAAGTTGGAATGAAATACGATGGTTGCTCATTTATTTCTTCTTCCTGCATCATTGGGAAGAGAAACGATGGATGGCGTGTTCCTATTATTACACCCTGTTGCTGCTTAAAATTTTGTCATAAACATGCATGGACAAGAATGCAACATACGTTACACATTTATTTTCAATATGTGATCTTGCCTCAGTACAAGATCATAGCAATCAGGCTGTATTCCTTTCCCCCACTAAAAACGATAAAACCAAAGTGACAATAATAGTAGTATTAAGCCGCTTGCACACTGAACTCGAAACTAATTTTTCACACGACAGATTGCGTTGCTGCGTTGAAAGCAGTGTCTATGTGTCCAAAAGTCGGACAGGGTTTTAATGTATCTCCGTGTCCGACCGTCGGATGGTTTCAATATAACTTTGTGTCCGACAGTCGAATTTCTTCAAATCTACTGAATCTTTTAGATATTAAGCATGAAAGTTTTGATAAGAGGCCTCAGTTCTTCAAGATGAGTACCAAGAATTTCAATCAATGTTTTTGTTTAAGCTCTGCTCAATAAAGTGAGTCGACATAGGCGCGGTACAATGTACAATGCCTGTCGACATCAAATGCAAAATACTCCGTGTCTGACAGCCAAAAAAAGAGGACGATTAGAACAGATTGATAACGAAATAAAGAATAAAAAAGAAACATTTTAATGACAAACAGAACAATGAACACTGCAATTTATTTATTTGCGGGCCATCTTTTTTGGATGTTCTGTTTGTTGGTGGTATATTTTTATTCTTTATTTCATTATAAATCTGTTCTCATATCAATACTTTTACTTTTTACTGGCTGCCGGACATGGAGCAGTTTGCATCGGCCAGTCTTCATCGTGCATGCGATATTTAATTCACAATGTTAATGGTCATGGAATTGATTTGGTCACTGACGACAAGCACTATTTTATTTATTCATTTTAAGCCTATTTTATCTCTGGCGTGGAAATATAGCGTGAATCTGTTCAATCTATCTCACTAATTTTCTAAAGAGAGACTGAATAAAGACTGTAGTCTATCTTCAACGGAAGAAAACAGAAGAATAAACAGATGCGTGCATTCGCGTCTTTGCATTGACTTTGACTGTAATTAGTCGCGCGAAAAATTTGTTTCACATCCAGTGTGCAAGCAGCTTTACTGATAGAACGCAAGCATTATATATGTGGTTGGCTGAGAAAGATGTAAAGTTGTTAGTTTGCATCACAGATTCAGCTGCGTTGATTAAGCCAGGTCGAGTTTCCATTACGCGTGCCAACCGCCTTTAATCTGACATCAGGACAATCGATATAGGTACTATAATTTATGTCCTGATTCAGATAGTTACATTAAATAGTGCTTGCTGTAATTATTTATGGCATTGAAATGTGCCTGACATTCTGGAAACCTGCCTGTGAGGTTTCGGTGACGTGTGCGTACTGTGCGCCGGTCAGCCAAATTACCACTGCACGGAAAATAAACCAGATTGGAGCTGGCAAGTTTTCTGCGCAACTTCAGCGGAGACTTTTTCTACAAAATTGTCACTGCGTCTTGATGAATATGTGACACCTCACCCTACTACGCCGCCACACCCATCTCGGCGCACGTCCGTCTACCTAATTGCCAAAGTGGCAGTGCACGGTGTTGCACCGCACAAAATTACTACTGCATGGGCTGCGCCATGCTACGCCATGCTGCGCTGCGCCAAGAAATTAGAGCCCATTGTGTAATCTGCTTTCAAACATCACATAATCCTAGAAATTTCAGAATCTGCCTTTGCCGCCTTAGAAAATAATCGACCAATCAAACAATAGTAAATATTCTTCCCAGACCAGTATGCGACGTCACCAGGGCTGATCATGTCTTTTGAGTGTATAGAGAGTCAAACTATAAGTATTAGAAGTTGACTTGATGATTAAGAGCAGTGACGTACCGTCTGAGTTAGGTGAGGCAGAACCCTCAGCGGAAAACAAACAATAACTCCCTATTACTTTGCTTGATTTACAATCAGAGGATTGATTAACTAACTTACGAGACGAAATGGCAGAATGGCATGCCAATTACATCCATGACATTATTGCTCAGTGCATCGAACTTAAAATGCCCACAAGACCGCAAATTTGTTCATATTTACTTAGAGGAAGCTAACACAATGCCATTAACAAAAAGTAAAACCTATCTTATGCTGCGTTCAATGCGTGGTCAATATGTTTACAATAATGCTTTCCCCCTTAAATACAATACGTACTTTTTAATGCCATTCCAAAAAAAAAAAAAAAACAAAAAAACATATATATATACACTCAACAAAAATATAAATGCAACACTTTTGTTTTTGCTCCCATTTGTCATGAGATGGACTCAAAGATCTAAAATTCATTCCAGATACACAATATTACCATTTCTCTCAATCCATCCCACCTCACAGGTGTGCCACATCAAGATGCTCATCAGACACCATGATTAGTGCACAGGTGTGCCTTATACTGCCCACAATAAAAGGCCACTCTGAATTGTGCAGTTTTGTCTCACAGCAAAATGCCACAGATGGCGCAAGCATTGAGGGAGCGTGCAATTGGCATGCTGACAGCAGGAATATCAACCAGATCTGTTGCTCGGGCATTGAATGTTCATTTCTCCACCATAAGCCGTCTCCAAAGGCGTTTCAGAGAATATGGCAGTACATCCAACCGGCCTCACAAACGCAGACCACGTGTAACCACACCAGCCCAGGACCTCCACATCCAGCAGGTTCACCTCCAAGATCGTCTGAGACCAGCTACTCAGACAGCTGCTGAAACAATTGGTTTGCATAACCAAAGAATTTCTGCACAAACTGTCAGAAACCGTCTCAGGGAAGCTCAACTGCATGCTCGTCGTTCTCATCGGGGTCTTAACCTGACTCCAGATCGTCGCCGTAACAAACGTGATTGGGCAAATGCTAAATTCTAACCTTATTTTCACAGAGGCATTGGGTTTGGTATCCTTTTCTTTTTCTTTCTTAGCTTTAAGGAACCAACAGTTAGTTGTAACATGACCAGATTTTAATTTAATTAATTTAAATAATTGCAAACTTGACCACTTTTGTCACTGTCGGCTTTCGCACTTCGATCAGACCTGTTACTGGATTTCTGAGCACCATCACCAGATTTGTCTTTGGTTTTGGGTGAGGAATCTTAGGTATCACCGTTCCCTTTCTTCTGAAATTGGGACCATCTATTGTTACTGCTAGACTGAAATTTAGACTTATGTGTGAGAACATATTCATCTGCAAATTTGGCAGCTGATTGCAAATTCAGTGCTTGCTTCTCATTAACGTAGGTCTTAATATCATCCTTAACACAGTTCTTGAATTCTTCAACTAACACTATCTCTTTTTGCGAGTTGAAATCATCCTCGACCTCCATAGAAGTACATCAGCGCTCAAAGCAAACCTTCTTCTCGTTAACAAATTCCACATAAGTCTGATTGTCAGATTTCTTCAGACCTCTGAATTTCTGTCGGTAAGCCTCTGGAACCAACTCATAAGCTGTCAAAATAACCTTTTTGACAACCTCATAATCAGAGGAATCATCTGCAGACAAAGCCGAATAGGGTTGTTGAGCTTTACCCTTGAGGACAGTTTGCAACATCAGAGGCCAGTGTTCCTTTGGCCACTGACAACTTTTAGCTACCTTCTCGAAGCACTGGAAATACTTATCAACCTCCTTTTCTGAGAATAGAGGCACGAGGTTTAACCCCTGGCTAACACGAAATTTATTTTCAGCTTCTATTTTCATTTTTAGTTGCTCCATTTGGAGCCTTTCTTCTCTATCCAACATCTGTAAATCGAAATCTCTCTATCTCTGTCTCTCTCTTTCTGCCCTTTACTCTTTCTCTCTCTCTCTTGCTAATTTTTCTAACTCAAACTGCCTTTCTTTTTCTTTTCCTCCCTTGCAATCTTTAGCATTTTTAATGAAGTTCTATTTCTACATTTGGATTTTCCACTGGAAACTGTTACAGATCTCCTGGTGCAAACACATTTTCATCAATGTAATATTCAACAAACTCTCTAGCCAGTCTTGCTTTTCACATGGCTTGTTTTACCTCTGTCAGCTCTAACTGTCTGCATGTTTCCAGCAGTTCTATCTTTTTAGAAGACTTCAAAACATCTACGGTTGGTGATGCCAAGAAATCATCCATTGCTGTTGATCTGTCAATATATATCTAGGAAAATTAAAAAAAAAAACAATTTCACAATTTGAAATGTTAGATTTTCAATAAATGACTCACACAGTGGTCTCACCCGGATGAGCCCCCGATTTGTTATGGCACCAATTTGTTATGACATATAAGACAGCTGTAATTTGAAAAGAAGCCACTAGATGTCAGTATTGACCTTTTTTTTTGTTAAGCCCAGACTGGAGCTAGGTTTGGGCATGTCCTGGGCATGTCTGAGACAGAAAGTCCCAGAGAATTAAAAAAAAAAGTCTAAAAGGTGGGAGGGGTCTGCAAAAGAGTATATGATTGAGAGAGTAAAGTAGTAGGAGAAATTGCAAGAAGAAAGATACATTTGACCAGACCTGTCACTCTGTTCAAGACCTGTGAAGTTTTTTAAGTGGATTTTTGCCTGTGTTGGAGCATTTTCCTCATCCAGGACATCGCCAAGCAACCCCACCAAAGGGACTGTAAATATTTTTGTTTTTGTATTTATCAATCTTGGTCAGTAGAGTAGATAGTAAATTAGTTAAAAGTGTTTGTTCAATCAAACCTTTTTAAGTTTTAAAATTTTGTCATCCCTTGCTGTCATATATGTTATAACAAATTGGGGCCATAACACAGCAAGGGAAGACAGACAAAATTTTAAAACTTTAACAGATTTAATGAAACAAAGATTGACAACTAATCTACAATTTATACGACTGACCAAGATTGACATATAAAAATAAAGTGAAATATTTTCAGTTCCTTCGGTGATTTAGATGGGGTTACCTTGCAATGTTCTGGGACAAGAAAATGCTCCAACACAGACAAAAATCCACAAAAAAACTTCACAGGTCTTGAACAGAGTGACAGGTCTGGTCAAATGTATCCTTCTCCTTGCAATTTCTCCTACTACTTTACTGTCTCAATTCTACTCCTTATATACTCTTTTGCAGCCCCCTCCCACCTTCGTTTTCTTTTATTCTCTGGGACTTTCCCCTCTCAGACATGCCCAAAACCTAGCTCCAGACTGGGCATAACAAAAAAAAAAAAAAGTCAATACTGCTATCTAGTGGCTTTTTTCAAATTATATATATATATATATATATATATATATATATATATATATATAAGGTTTTTTCAGGTTTCTTTCATAATCTGATCAACAAAAGGTCAAAACAATACACAGAATTGCCGAGAGAGTTGAGATTTTTTTCAAATTAATAATTAAGAAACAGGTTGCGTGGCTGTTGGGTGTTCTAACGAAACAGGAACTCCAAACCCGACTTATGTGAGCTACCAGCCCTAGTGACGTAGGCATTCTCTTCTCGCCAAACGAACATGGCGGCTTGCTTGAGCGGTCTTATACCAGACATTTATACACAGATTACTTGTTGTAGATTTTTCTTTTTTAAATCGTCACTTATTGTTTTGCATAGCAGAAAGTATGTACTTTATTTGAAAATGTAGGTTTACCATATGTTTACTTTTCCTTTAAAACTCGAGAAGTGTGAATTCCATCAGAAATATGCTCAATTCTTCAGCCATGCTGTCTCTTGGGGGCAAATTAAGACAGATTGACGACAGGCACAGGCTATCCTGGATTTGCTGGTACTGCTGGACCGTAAACGACTTTAGAGATTGCTCTGCTTAGCTAACTTTTACCAGTGATTCATGCAAAGCTACTCTACAGTCTCTGCTCCTCTTACTACACTCATGTCCTGTGAAGTTCCCTTCCACTGGACTCCTCTGGCCGCCTCTGCCTTCCAACAGTTGAAGGACAAGTTTACCAATTACTGATGATGCCTCTGGGGTTAGCGCTGGGGCTGTCCCCTCCAAGCAGGCGGCTTATGGCAACGTCCATCGCTGTGCCTCTTCTTCTCTCATCGACTCTCCATTGCGGAGAGAAACTACACCATTGGGAATTAGGTGCTCCTGGCCGTCAAGCTAGTATTTGAGGAGTGAAGGCACTAGCTTGAGGGGGCCAATACTCCCTTCTTTGTTTGAACAGACAATTGCAATCTTGAATACATCAGCACTGCTAAAAGCCTAAACCCAAGGCAGGCCTAAGGGTCACTCCTCTTTGCTTGTTTCGACTTCATCCTCACCTATCACCTGAAGTCTAAGAACTGGAAATCGGACTTTCATTCACCTACTCCAGAAGGAGGAGCCAGCGACTGTGGTACCAGACAGTTGCCTCCTAGCCACCACCAAGACAGAGGTACAGCACGTGGTTGAAGAGACCCTCTGTTCCTGTGCCTCTTCTCAGGAGTGGCCCCCTGACTGGCGCTCCTTCCCAAATTTGTTAAGCGCCAGATTGCCCACCTCATGCCTCGCCACAAGCTGACTATCCAAGGATGCCCACACTTTGTTCCCGATCACCCAACACTTCTGGTGGCCTGCTGCTGGGCAGAGTGTTTAGGTATGTTTCTACGCATTTGAAATCTGCGCCTGAACTTAGTCCAGTAATCAGCCCCCCCAGTGGTCTTCTTTAGCCCCTGCAATTTTCCCATCAGTCATGAGTTTGCATCGGCACGGACTTTGTGATCGAGTTACCTGAGTCTGACAGTTTCACAGGGATCTGCACCATTGTAGACCATTTTTTTGAAGGGAGCCCACTTTGGCCCTCTGGCTGCCCACAGCTAAAGAGATGGCTGAGCTCCTGCAGCAGGCAGGGCAGCTCCGCAGCATTTCTCTGGAGATTGTCTCTGATTGTGGGCCGCAGCATGCAAACCTTCTGTGAGGCTTTCTGAACCTTAGTGAACTACAGCCCTCTCCTCTCATCCACCTTCCATCCTGAGATCAACGCCCAGGTTGAGACACTGAACCAGAGGCAGGGCAAGGCTCTCCACTGTCTCTCTGAAGATAACTCCTCCAAATTGTCACACCTCCTTTCCTAGTTTGAACTTGTTAACAATTTCTCATGGGATATCCCCCTTTGAGTGCTGTCTGGGCTATCAATCCCCCCTTTTTTCAGGCTGAAGAAAGAAAGGTGGAGGTCTCTTTGACTCTGTTTCTGGCCAGTTGTGACTGCCGGGGCTGGAGAAAAGCCTGTGCCCTTCTGCTTAAACACACCACAGCCTTCCAGAAGCAGAGCAATCAGCAGCACTGTTCTCTCTTCTGCTACCAGATGGGACAAAACGTATGGCAGGCAACCAGAGGAATCCCCCTGCAACTCAGGCAAAGAGACTTGCTCCCCACTTTATTCGTCCCATCCACATTTTCTGGGTCGTATCACCCTTGGCAGTAAGGGCAGTCACCCTCCCCGTTAAGCCCATTTTGGTGGATGTATCTATTCTGCCATGAAGAATAAAAACCCTTGCACATATTATACTTATTTTTCTATATCGTGAGGATTTTCAGGTAAAAACATTTTAAAACAGATCAAATTAGAGTCTTGGAGTATCACTAAGGTCTAAATTACGTTGCCGAACACAGGTGTTTTGAGTTCTTTCAAAATAATCAGCCTGAACTGAATAAAATAAACATGAAACAAAACAGGTGTGACTCTACCGTTTGCCAAATAAATTGTCGGTTTTTTCAGCAATGTGTCAGCTGTTTCAAAAAAAGAGAAAGCTATTGATATTTTACATTGATTAAATGTTAGGTTAATTGTTTCCCCCCACAATTATTTATACTAGTTTCCAATATATCACAATGTGGATATGAAATCTTTTTATTCGTCATGGCATGTATAGATTTGTCAAATGTGGCTTGAGAGGATAAATAACTGCCCGAAATATAAATGCACCTAATGATGACAAATCAGCAGCTTGTAAAAATCCTAAGATTGCAATTGTGGTTGGAACAAAAACCAGCATGTACAGTGGGGTACGAGGACTGAGTCGGAGAACCACTGACTTACATTCATATTTGTTTATCTCAGAATTTTAAGCCTGTTTGCACTTTGGTCAACTGTGGTTCTATAATATGTGCTATACAAATAAATTTTGACTCGACACAGTGTTTAATAAGGTTCCTCTGTGTTCTTTACCTGCCAAAAATTCTCAGCAGTCCTGATTCCACCAGCCACATTGACTTCCCACAGATACTGTGAAGTGTTCTGTGGACGAGGTTCTCATATGCTTGATACAGGCAGGAACAAGCATGAACTACTCAAATGATCTGCCATGGGATGGCCGATATCTGGCCTGGAAATAAAATGCAGTGGCGGACCGCGCTGGCGGACAGGAGAGCGAATGAAAACATGAAAAGGCACATCAGCACAATAAAATGTGGCCATTTCTTAAATTTTGTTGAGAATTACGGAATGGTTTAGGAGTTCTGGCCCAGAAAAGAAAGGGATGGTTGATACCTGCACTGTTAAACCATGGAACATGTGAAATACCAGTGTGTAGAAGCTAAGTGCCTGGTGATAATTTTTGTAAATCGGTGTTCTCATTCAAAACACTGATGTTGACTAGCTTTTGCAGTCTAGGTTTTTTCGGATTTGTTGAATACACTTTAAAACTGAATCTTAACACTGTGACATGTCTAAAAAGTGTGACAAAAAATGCTTAGCATATGGTCAGAACTGAAACATTTGGTTTTACACTGAGGAGTTTCTAAAACAAACATTGCATTTTGGGGAAACTAACTTACTAACTAACAAAATAAATAAATGAAAATAGAAAAATATTACTTTCCAGAGGGTAAACAGCTGAATGCACCAGTTCTAGAGCGCTGACTTACAATACTGAAGAAAAAAAAAATCCAAAGCATTCAAAAGCCTTCAATAAGGTAGCAAGTCATTCATTGTCTATTGTGTGCAAATGATAGATGCGTTGCCTTACAGTGAAATGCGATATAATCGAGTCTTTTGAAAATGCAAATCAACGTGCATACGTATTTTTAAACCATATGTGTATTTACTTAGGCTACTTGCTCAACTATGAGCATGGATAACGCATGGCTTTATCCTCAACTTTAGTTAGGGTTCGGTAAATATCCTGCCCTGTACGTCGCTTTGCAGACGGACCGAAATTAAATGCATGAAAATAATGAGAGCAAGCTATTACTGCGCATGGGTCATAAGAGGGCCCGTGTACAGTACAGGCTATTAAGCATCGACACAGCAACGGTGGCTACGTACTTTATGCCAAATAGATTCCACTTCATGACATGAAGCAAATCGTTACGATTCAGAAACATCGGCATTGTTACAGCTTAATGGTATGGTTGTGATGTCAGCTTGGTTGCAGTAAATTTCTACCGTCTAAAACGTACTGGGATCATAAGTTACAGGAAAAACAGTGCTCTTGACTACACAACGTTGCAGAACGTGAAACGGTGGGAGGGAGAAAAAGTCAATCAAAATGTTCAGTCTACGGTGTTTTTCGTGAGACAAACACTGGCCACCTCCCTGAATTATACACACTGGGCTCTATAAAATGTTTCGGTTTTCTATCATGGCTGAGTTAACTTGGACCGATACTGTAAATATCGGCTGGTATTATTTCCATTGCCTCTATTTCTTTCTCTTGCTCCCGGCCCCGTAGGTTGTCGTGAGTCGAAGGGACGAGGTGGAGCTTCGACCGATGCTGCCTCCATTTCACTGTCCTGCTATTAGTTGGGTGAGCATTTACTTCCCCTACCTGGTATGTTGAGCAGTGTGAGAGTAAGACTCGCGTTCAGAACATTATGAAAATGTTATATTAATCTCTCTCTGTCTCTTATCGGTGCCTTGTTGTCAGAAACACGCTGTGTGGCTGGAGCTGGCTGTCTCTCATGCCAACAGCCAATCGCAATCAGCCTTACATTAAAAATATATATTTTCACTCAGTGCATGAACAGGACCGTATGTTGCAAAAACTGAGAGAAATACTGGGCAATGGTGAGAGTGGTGGACTTGGACTCCTCGGAGTAGGCGACCACGCGTCACTCCTAATTATTTCACTGGGGGGCCTGCCGCGGTAAGTGACTGCATACTGATACCGTTACACTTCATTTTCCAAAACCGTCTCCAATCCTTTACTAACATTCAGGAAGCGATAAGTATAGTCTCACACAACTAACCGAGATAGTGGTTCACTGGGCAAATACAGTCATCAGTCTCTCTCTCCTCCTTTACCCGGTGACACTTAAAAGAGTGACTTTCACCTGCACATTCATGAACACGAGTATAAATGATATGTTAATTTGTAATTCCAGAAACAAAACTATAATCGTCCTCAGCTAGGCCAGTGAATTCTAAGTGAACATCCACATTCTCAATTCGGCTGCACATGACGAGAGAGTCAGGGGGAGAGAGAGAGAGAGAGAGAGAGAGAGAGAGAGAGAGAAAACACTTGAACGAACGGGGGGAGGGCAAGGGGAAAAAACAACCCGTGAAAATTGTCCGTGGAAATCGAAAGTACCATCATCAATATTAAATTTAGCGATTCTGTTGTTTTCCGACGCACGAACATCACATCCAATAATTCGTTCGGCGAGTTCCGTCAGCGGCGTTGCTCAGGTTGCGGTCGATTGGCAAAAGAAGTATTCGGAGTCCGTCGCTCGCATTTTGTGTTATTGTAGGCTAGAGCCACCAGTGTAGAACTGTTATGATGTGTCAATAAGTTTAAAGGTGGACGGAGGCTGGAATGCGAAGGCCTTGGTATTTGAGCTGGGGATTGGAGGTAAGTTGTTGTGTTTTCGATACACCGTGACAGAAAACTTGCATGTAATTCATGCTTCGGTGAGATCCGAGTGCCGTTTGATCGGGATCACTCAGTTATCTTGTACCGAAAATTGTGTGTCAGTTTGTTGCACCGCGCTGACAGGCAGAGTGCTGCATTTCTTCTTTCGTGAATGATTAATCGCGTATAATCGCATTCAGCTAATATATTCATCGTGGGCAGACGATTTAAGTTGTTGATCAAGGCGCATCGAACATCTTTAATCACTGTTTTGTAAGACTGACGATGCAGAAGTATGAGACGATATGTAGCTACGACATAACCCAGTCAGAAGCTGTTCGCTCTCCCCTGTGAGGACTGGTGTGGGCACTTCCCCCCCATCGAAGGCACGTCTATATAAAATCCCAACAAATAGAAACACGCACTGAACTGCTAATAATGTGCCAATTTGCAAAAGTTCTGTTACAGTAATGTCAGTTAACAAAGTGTCACGGGGGGTTCCGAAACCATTGCTTATTCTGCTAATGACACGTTCAGTGAGCTACAGCAACTCGCATCAGGAGGCTGACTAGCTAACTGGCTAGCTACTTTTATACCGTCTAACAGATCGGAAACGGACATAAGGCCAATGAACATATTTTTGCACATATCTGGGCCGATAACCCCAAGTTTAATTAATGAGAGAGGCAAATTTGTCGTCCAGGAATATATTTTATGACGATTGCATTTGCTGAGTTTGACAGGAGTGAGATTTATACTTCAGTTTCCTCAAAGCAAGATGGACTCTCATTCGCTTGTCTGTCTTGTCAGACCTCAGATCGACATTTTGCACTGATATGCGAATTTGAGTTTGGTCCAAGTGAGATTATTTGGGAAGATTAAGTAAATAATCATCTGTTGGAGAGGAACATTTGTTTCGGGGTGGAATATGTGTTGCTATGATGTAGTTTTATTTTTTCACTTCTCCACCACGGAAAGGAGCACCTCCGGTTTACTGGCAGTACTAGTCCTGAAAACTGCTTCAGCTTTGCGATTACTGTACATCGGACCGATCCAACTGTACCTGGCATTGTTTTGCCTATATTAATGCATCTTAAGGATTTATACGCAACAATGTATCGGATAATTTCCGAATAACGTCGGTGCATACTTTGGATTCTGAATGCACAACTTTACGCCTGAGCAACGAAAAATAATGTGCTTCCATAGTCTACCGCACGTTTGCTTCACACATGTTACGAAGTTAAAGCGACATTGAGAGCGGTGCGTTGTGAGCTCGATATGTAGCGGTTTCATAAAATGGTCGTATGTTGTCAGCGATGGTAGTTTGGTGCAATGGATGAGAATTACGAAATGTGTCTCTTAACTAAGGACACAGTGTTTTTGTATTTTATAGGTCATCATCCTCATCGCATGACAAAGCTGGACTGACAGATTCATCTTCATCTTTCAGATACAGTCTTTACATTTTCTGTGCCTAAGTAAGTACGCTTGCTGTTCATTTGTCATTTTTTTGTTGTTTTGGTTCCATTCATCAGCTCCTAATCACTACCTATAACCTGTCACAATGATATGCGCACCTACTCAGGTGTAATTAACGTGCTCAGAAATGTTGGGTATGGGAGTCCTCGTGCTGACTGGCATTTGCATGTGCGCCCTGTATCTAACATATTAACCCGCTATATTTGGAATTTATTTTGTATCGCAATTCTCCGCAAAAATATGGAAAAGTGAATCCTCATAAAAAGTCTTGCATCAATGAAATGAATTGAATTGGGTACATACGTTGAAATGCATGTGTAAGACAGTCATGTAATTGTCACGGGAATGTCCTGTGCAAATATTGTATATGTTATTCTGACTTAGTTTCTACAATTTTTGTGGCTGTTCTGTAAAATTGATGTCAATTTTTTTAGTTGCTTACTTGCAACAGACTGTATATATTTATGACTTCAACTACAGTTACAATATACCCTGCCCATCAAAGTTTGAGGGCTGTGATACAATTTTTTTGTTTTGATAGTTACTCAAGAACATTGGATTTGTAATGAAAGGGTCATTTTAAAGTAATTTTCATTTAAGCTTTATTGACTGGTATTTAAATAATACATGTAGGTATTAACAGCCTTTTTTCCCCATCCATGTTCGAGGACCTCCCAAGATAGAATGAACGAGAGTAATTTTATTTGGTTGCAAATCTTTTGCGCCTAATCACTGTTAAGGGTCAGTATTTCTCAGATATCACCAGACAGTGAGTGGGTTTATCCCTCCTCAAAAAATTGTGACCCTCTCCCCAAAAATGTGATGGGCAATATACAGTGACCATTTTCCATACTGCATGCATTGAGTCGATGGTCACACTTAAGATGAAGTGTTGCTCATAAAGGCTTCATACAGCATGCATAACGCCTTCGTAAATGAGACATAATGTCTTCATAAATCATGCATAAGCAAATGTCATGCTTTGTAAAAGGTGAAATAACACATCCTTATTCAGCATGTGATTCCAGATGTGATATAACTGACTAAATGCTATAAATGGTGACACTGTCAGCAAAGTGACATTGTCATTATCACATCTGGTATCATATGCTGAATAAGGATGTGTTATTTCACCCTTTACAAAGCATGACATTTGCTTATGTATGACTTATGAAGACATTATGTCTCTTCTATGAAGGCATTATTTATACTGTTCATGCTCATCTCAGAGCACATTCAATAACATAACATAAATAGAAGTCGAAGTCTTCTCTGAAATGATACAATTGGAATGACATGGTGCCCAGTCAGTGGTCGCCATGTTTCCATGTTGGTCTTTTTGGTGGTTTCTTTTACTTTAGCTGGAAAACAAAAATGTCCCCCTGTGCTTACTATTTTGCTGATCTGCAGTATCAGTTATATTAAATGAAAATGTTACCTGTGAAATATCAGGTAATATGAATGAATTGTGTTGACTCTGTTATCTTTGCCATTGACGGTGTGATGTGTGTGCCAGTTGGTAGTTTTTGAGTGATGTAGTGGGCAGTCAGAAAATTGAAAGACCTCTTCAATTGCAAGTTGATAAGAACATTTTTGAGTTAATGTCCAATTCATGAATAAGTTCTGTTGATTTCTACCAGACCCAATTGCAGCTCTCTTTCTAGCATTGGTCATCTTTGGATGTACAATGATATGAAAACGTATTTTTTCCCTTCCAGATTTCTCTCTATTTTATTTTTTGCATATCTTTTTGTTGCTTCAAATCTTCAGACAATATTTAAGACAACTATAACATGGGTAAAACCGAATAATGTTCTCAAACGGTCTTTTATTGGAGGAGTAAAGTTATTTGACTCCAAGGAGACCTGTGAAAAAGTTACTGAGTGCTTAGTGACTCAGTCCTCATATGATTGATTAATTGATTAATTTATACCTGATACACCCAGTTATAACTGCCCCGCCCCCTTTAATTCCAAGCATCTCTTTAAAGCTATTACCTTTCTGGCATGCGGCACAGCACTTAGTGGAAATTTGAACATGAACAACTCCGCCTCCCTTCAAAGTCCCGCCCTCCTCCGCCTGCCTGACCTCTGAGGCTCCCCTCCTCCCCTGACGCCTGCGGTGAGAAAGTGAGCAGCACGAATGAAGCTGCTTTCATATTGGATGCGAAACGAACTTTTCACACGACAGATTACATTTAAAGTCAATGCAAAGACGCAAATTTCGTGCGTATTCGCCTCTTTGCATTGACTTTGAATGTAATCTGTCGTACGAAAAATTCGTTTTGCATGAGGTGCGAAAGCATCTTGAAACTGGGCAATGGAATCAGATTTAGAGGCACCTGTTTGTGAAAACCTAACCAACAGTAAAAACGTAATATTCAATTTTTTATGTGGTATAAAATAAAATTCCCTTGTAACGTCTGACAAACTACCATTAACGTTAGTAATTATATACTCTGCCAAAATAAAAACTTCACACTCGTTTGGAGGTTGATAAGTTGAACATATAAGAAATGAGGTTTTTAATAATGATTTTATTTATTTCTGTACTCATTAAAGATGGTGTATCATAACAATAATGTCCATAAAGTAACCAGTTCCACCGGAAATGTCCTAGAGTAAAAATGGTAAGTTACAACGTGAATAAGAGCAGTGCGCTGGCGATTACGTATGGTTTGGGCAGTCACACGACTGCTAAACAATTCATTCCTATTGGACGTTGCAGTGACAAATCAATTATGCAAATGACACAAGACAATTTGTCGGTCTTCTGCTTTTGACGTCACACGTGGTCTACCAGAGCGAGGTCGGTCAGCTGTGGTGCCAGTTTGTTGGAGATGTGTCCGAAGATCATGGATAGTCCGTCAAATGCATCCCATAACCCTTGCAACATCAGTGACGGACGTTTCCGTATTCAGCATGCCAATGGCACGTTCACGCTGAATGTTTGACAGCCATGGCTTTGAAAATCAACGAATAATTAACTGTAAAAACTTGTTTTTCGAAGATGTCACTCTAAGGTGCTAACGAGAGCTCAGTTGCACATCTCTCGTATGGTCACGTGACTAGGAACACGAGAAAACATGGTTTTAGCTTAAAGTACGCTCGCACGTGCTACGTACCTGTGCACGTTGGAGTTGATGTGTGTCATGATGTCTTTGACAATGCATTTATCCCTAGTGATAGTAAAAACTCTTTTATTAAAAGTTTCAAGAAAATATTTACAAATTTATGAGCGTGAAGTTTGTTTTTTGACTCAGTATAGCATTTCAGCGCCTGAAAGGTCTCAACAAGTAGCCCACTGCGCCACAGTCAAAAGAAATTTGGAACAGATGACAAGGAAAATTATTGAAATATAGCAGTTTAATATAGGGCTGGGTGATATGGACTAAAAGTCATATCAATGTTTTTTATCTGAATGGCAATACTCGATATATAGATTTTTTTTTTGGCCGTGAACTGTTTACAGTTCTAAGGCTATTTGACCATGACTTCCAGTATACATGCGCAGTTGTATCATTTTCAGACTTTGTTATGTGTGCAGGACTAGGATAAGGGGTCACTTGGGATTTTTTTCCATTCTGAGGTTAACGGGGTATCTCCGTGATATCCCAGTGATAGTGATATCCCAGCACTGCTGTACTCTCAATTTAAAAACTTAGCTGTGCACGAATTTACCAATTTTTTTCTCAAATTTTTCTCAAAATGATAAACTTGGATCACTCTTTGATTTTCTTGGAAAATCTCAATTTTCATAAAATGACACTAGTGACCCCTTTTCCTATTCCAGCACACATATCGGTAGGCTTGTTACTCTCATTTGTAAGTGAATGTTGTTATTTAGCTAACTAGCTCCATTTGTTTATGGAGAGGTACTGAATGAATATTTGTGAATGTAGTTAGTTTGCAAACGAGCCAACGGTAGTCTACTACTTGGTTTTCTGAGGATTTAAAATCCGCAAAACTTTGTTCAAACACGAACGAGTGTCGAAGTCACTGCGTAAGCTGTAAGCAATAAGACCGCTGGCCATTTGTGATTGAGCTTATCAACTATAAACTCTTGAGCATATGCTTCTCAAGCTCAGGCTAGGGCGCACGCCAGTTGCGGAATAGACTCTTGCTAGGGGGAGGTGCGCAGTTCTCAACAGCTTTGTTTACTACCAAACAAATCTCTTTGCACCGTAGTGGTAGCAGATTCCCCATTTGTTATATCTGAGCATTGCGCTAATTATCTCACATTCGCATTTGAACAAACATTTACGGATTCCAAATCCACAGAAAACCGAGTAGTTAATTAACGGTAACTTGTTTGAAAACAAACTATATATATATATATATATATATATATTGACCAAGCCCTCCTCTGCGTTTCACTCCGTCTCCATGTTGTCACTGACTGAAGGTGGGACGGGGTAGGGCTTGTGGTCACAGAGCGAGGGAGGCGGAGCAGAAAGGTTGCGTGTGTGAGACTGGGACACGGAGAGGGAGAGGAGAAATAGCTGCAAACCTGCAGCCCATGTTAACGCCAAATGAACCATATTGATACAAGCGATATTGTCCTGTGTTATATCTTGTTTAGAAATATATCAATATAGATTAAGATACCGAGATATCGCCCAGCCCTAGTATGCTAGCTGTTTCCTATGCTTTGGGACTCCAGTAAAATACAGTCAGAGTCATTACATCCAAATGGAGAAAACTTGGAAAATAGTAGTGAATCTTCTCAGGAGTGGCCGGCCAACCAAAATTCACCCATGTCTGCAGTGACAGTTCATCGGGGAAACCACAGAACTCTGACAAACATCTAAGAAACGGCAGGCCTTGTTTGGTTCTTATAAGGTCAGTGTTCGTGATTCCATTATTTGAAAATGACTGGGGAAAATTGTACCAGCGGCGCAGTTGATAGGTAAACACCTCTCCTAACCAAGATGAACCTGAAGAAACGTCTCACATTTACCACAAAACACCCTGATGCCTCCCAAGCCTTCAAGGATTATGTTCTATGGACTGATGAGTGATAAGTCGAGTCTGTGGAGGACAGCGAGCGTAAAGCTAAAACGGACTTCCACACGTAGAGCATCATGCCTACAGTCAAACATGATGGAGGCGGTTTGATGGTGCTGGGATGCTTTGCTGCTGCAGGGACTGGGCGACTTGCTGCAACTAATGGAGTCATGAATTCTTCACCAAAAAATCCTGAAGAGAATGTCTGGTCACCAGTCTATAATTTGAAACTCAAGAGCAGTTGGTTTATATGGAAAGACTACTTTCCCAGTAAAAAAAAGGGAGTCTGCCGCCGAATAGCTGTGAAGAGACAAAATTAAGCCAAGGCAAATATCATAAAACCCTCCAATCTCACTGAATTTACACAATTATATAAAGCAGAGCTGGCCAAATTTCCTCCATACTAATGAGAAAGATGCTGAGTTATTTTAAGTGTTTCTTTGCAGTCATTGTTGCTGAAGGCGGGATGACCAGTTAAGTTTAGAAGGGCAGTTTCTTTTTCACATGGTTGACATACGGGTTAAATAACCTTTTCAGTTGAACATTGTCATCTTAAAAATTCCATCTTGTGTTTCAACCCCAACTCATAAAAAGTTGTGCCAGCATGGTAAATTCTCTTCAGAGCAGTTAATTCTTAATTTATTTTGATTTGTAGTTCATCACAGACAGGACGAAGACTAGATTTCTCAAACTACTCTGGCCTACTTTATTTTATTTGTAAATATACATCCATTCCTGCCATTCAGACCTGCAATGCATTCTAAAAAAAGTTGGAAGGGGGGCACTTCTAGGCTATTAATACGGTAAAAAAAATTCAATAATGACGTGATTTAACACCGCTAATGTCAGCAGGTGATTGTAATCATGATTAGATACAAAAGCAGCATTCAGGAAAACCCTTGACCATAAGGGCCGGAGACAGACAGAGGATCACAAATTAATCTGTAAATGCGTGAGAAAAGTGTGGAAAGGTTACGAAAAATCGTTCCTTAAAGAAAGATTTGAAGGGAATTCAATATTTTACCTCTACTGTGCATAAAATAATTTAAAAATTCAAGGATTTTGGAGGAATTTCTGTGCGTGCATGGCAAGGGTGCAAGCCAAAGCTCAATACCTTGGTTCTCCGATCACTCAGAAGACACTGCGTGAAGAACCATCATAAGTGATAAAGCCACTCGAGTTTCAGGATTACTCTGGCGTACCTTTGTCAAATGCTGCAATGTGTAGTTGGTTCAATGACAAATAAGCCTTTTAACAAATTTTTTTAAATAAATCTTTAAAATGTACAGAATACATTTATTTGAAGTTGGAAGAGTGTGTTTAACCAAGTCTTAATAGTTGCAGAACATTTACAGGGTTTAAGTACAGTTTTAGGCTGTATTTGCAATTTCACCTGCCAAAAAATGTCAGGTGTCGCAGCTAAAAGTTTCTTGAAAAAAAAAAACACTTCCCTGATTTTTTTGGTGAGTATACCTGAGAGTGTCTACTCTGCCTAAAACATTGCTATTTTGTAATTGAGCTGGGTATTAAAAGTAACTTATGGATTCTTTATTGTAGGGGGCGGGTATTTCAGTTTTCTAAACAATATAAGAACAGTTAAACTATTAAACTCCGTTTATTTGAAAGGTTTTCAATATAAAATTATGCCCCCATATTAATATTATATTAATTAACCCTCTCCAGCCCAATTTATTATTTTGAGATATGAAAAATCTTTCATTCATGGAGACTAGTTCTCATACACTAGTGGCTGCAGGTGGAAGTAACGGTGTATTTTTGCAATGCTGAGCTGGAAGGGTAACTTTATCAAACCATTTCCCATCTGGCCTTTATATTTTATAATCAGTCATCAATTGATTTATTGTTGCAAATTTGTAACATGAGCCTGGAGAGGGTTAATATTTTAAATTACAAATTTAATACAGTTCATATCGTATTAACTTGCTTGTACGGTTGCGCCACCCGACTTTTTGAGGGTTTAAGATGGCAAAACATAAAATATGTATCATTATTATGATAAACTGGAAATAAGTTCAAATTAAAGAGGTTTTATTGAATAAAATGATTCTTATTATGAATCATTTACAATAATTTTAAACCAAAGTAGTGCACTCGGACAATGTCACGTCATTGACCCAGTTATGTCCACAAAAATAAACATTTAACTGCAAAAATGAAGCCTTATGCAAACAGTGTCCTGAAACATTGTGGACTTCTCTGGGACCTGCGATGGCCCATCACCCAATGGAAACGTCTATTATGATCAATACTTCAGGTCTTTTGTGGACGAAATGGATGCTTGTGCTCCGGAAAAATAAAAAAAAGACAGAACAAGACTAGGTGCAACCTAGTTTATGGCTGGGCTGCCAACTGCTGTCTGAGATAAAGGGTGCGCATTGACGATATTAAATATCAATCTTAAATTATAGACCTCCCTTCTCCCTCCTAAAAGGCCGCCCCCTTTTAAAATCTTTCTGGTGAGTAAAAAGCTGAAAAAAGTTTCCCTTTCTCTGAATCCAATGTCTCATTTCAGCATTTTTGTCCCCCGTCGCCCCGGCGGGACAGGGGACATAGAAATGCTGTTCGTCCGTCCGTCCGTCTGTCCATGCGTCCGTCCAGGAACAGTGTACTTTTGTGTACAATAACTGTGTACAATAACTTTTGACAGCTTTGATGGAGGATCACCAAATTTACACCACATATGCCTCTCATGAAGGCCTTGCTCAAGTTTAATGATTGACCTTGACCTAGTTCTCAAGGTCACTGAGCAAAAACATGTGAAGAACACTGTACTCACAATAACTTTTGACAGCTTTGATGGAGGATCACCAAATTCACACCACATATGCCTCTCGTGAAGGCCTTGCTCAAGTTCAATGATGAGTGACCCTGACCTAGTTTTCAAGGTCACTGAGCAAAAAGATATGAGGAACACTGTACTCGCAATAACTTTTGACAGCTTTTATTGAGGATCACCAAATTCACACCACATATGCCTCTCATGAAGGCCTTGCTCAAGTTCAATGATGATTGACCTTGACCTAGTTCTCAAGGTCACTGAGCAAAAACATGTAAAGAACACTGTACTCGCAATAACTTTTGAGAGCTTAAAGTTGAATAAAGTGATTCATCGCATTATATGTGACTTACTTTTTTAATTCAATCAACTATTTTCAATGAATGTAACTTGTTACTTTTGCCAACGTAAACATCCAGGCAGCAGGCTAATCCCATAAAAGACATAAAATAATGATTGCCTGATAATCGTTCCCTTTGGGCTTCTCATCAGCGTTCTTAAAATGCTCTGAAACTGGCAATTTTATTTTCATCCTTTTAATGCGAGTACGTGAAAGCCATCCTCGATCTTTCGGTATCGAGTGCATTCTCTCAAACATAAGCTGACGCAGTACTTTTCGCGATGTCTGTGCCCTCTGGGTGTTATTCCCTCATGGCTCAGGAATTTAGACGATCTGAATAAATTTTACAACCCTGTCCTAGCATTAGGCTATGTTGATTCCTAGCTGCGAACTCCGACAGCATAGCGCTGATTAGAGGTACTTAAGTTTTTCTTTTGCCTTTTCCCAGTTGCTCAATCCCCTCTTTGCAACAAACTGTCACTGTAGTTGTGTGGATAAATCAAAGAATACTGTCGGTTTCCTTAACGCTCTGCAACTTATGACATTTTTAAAATAGACCTCAATGAAAAGACCTGTCAAATCAAACCGTGCTGAACTTTCTTCCAGGAAGAGCAATGCTTGGTTGGAAAGATCCCAAGTGCACGGCAGTGCTAAAGCTACTGACCCACTGTTGATGCTCACCACCGGAGCGACAAGCTAACTGGTGCTCGGTGCAAGCTTTTGTGGTGATAGTATTGTTGCTTAAGTCTATCATCTGTAATATTATTCTCATCACTGTCCTTGCATCCATGAGCAACGTAAGTCTATGTATCAGTTACTTAAGTTTTTTTTTTTTAAATATTGCTTGGAGGGGAAAAATGGATATCCCTCTCTGCTCGCTGTCGTTTTCCGTTTTTGCTTCCCGCTGCGTTTGTGTCAGTGACAGTGCCTTCCGCTTCCTTGAGAATGCGTTCCCTCAATACGCAGTGGTTAGCATTGCTGCTTCACAGCAAGAAGGTCGTGGGTTCGAATCCAGCCTGGGGCCTTTCTGTGTGGAGTTTGCATGTTCTCACCGTGTTCGTGTGGGTTTTCTCCGGGTACTCCGGTTTCCTCCCACAGTCCGAAGATATGCATATCAGGTTAAATGGAGACACTAAATTGCCCATAGGTATGAGTGTGAGAGTGAATGGTCTGTGAATGGTGTGTGCGCCCTGCGATGGATTGGCAACCTGTCCAGGGTGGGTCCCTGCCTTTGCCCGTAGTCAGCTGGGATAGGCTCCAGCTCGCCCTGTGACCCTAATTAAAACTGTAAAAAAAAAATTCAACCCAGACTTTTTAAAGGTTTTAGACATAGATTGTACAAAACAGTTTTAACTCAATTCATGTTTTTATTTTTCTGTCTTAATTTTTACTGTTTAAAGTTACTGTTACATTGAGAATGCTGTAAGTCTGCAGCCGCCACCGGGAAGTGCTCCAAAGGGAGGGGCACCTTTGCACACTTTAACACGTTAAATACGAATGATGTCAACGCCCGGCCGGCCAGCCAGCCAGCCAGCCAATCGTCAGCCAACCAACTGTTGAAGTTCTTCCCCGCCAGCCGACCAATCGCTGAACAACCAGCCAGCCAATCGTTGGCCAACCAATCGTTTATGTTCTTCTCCGCTGGCCGACCAATCGTTGAACTTCTTCCCCGCCGGCCAGCCAATCATTGAACTTGATCACTCAGGCAGTTAGTCAGTCCGTCACTCACTCATGACATTCAAGTTTATAGGGGCCGGGCAGCTGTTTGCCCAAAAAAAGGACCATCCAGGCCAACTCCAGTAGCCATTTTTTGTCATGTTATGAGGTTGTCAGGCCCTATAAAATCCAATTTAATTCGTCCCCTACCGGAAACGGAGGGGACTATAGTATTGCACTCCGCCCGTCCGTCCGTCCGCATTCGTGTCCGCTCCATAACTTCAATACTGTATGACCTAGGAACACCAAAGTTGGTGTCTGGATGCATCTTGGGGAGAGGGTGTGTCATGTACCCTATTCAGGTCACTTTGACCTACTTTTTAGGAAATATAATATGCATTCACCGGTAGGGGACTAGTATTGCGCAGCAATACGACATTCGCCGAAAGGCGGTGCATTTGTTTTATCTATATTATTCTTAATTGTTTCCTAAATTCTGTGTCTTTTGTTTTACTTTTTTGAATCTTGTGTTTTACGATTTATGCATATTTTGTGCTCCGAGACTCTAATCATGTAGTGCATGACTGAAATTTGAACCGTTCAAAAAGGAAAATATTCAAATGTTAATGAATATCAATAAATTTGATCTAACTTAACAATGTAGAATTTTTTTTTAAATCAAAGAAAGTGCTTCAATACAGTTAGCCTGCAGAACAAAACATTCCATCCTTTCGCAGAATTAATTGCTTTACTGCTCAAGCTGCACTACATCGATCACTTGCCAATAATAAATTCAACAAATAATGATGTTATACACTAGGCTGCAACAATCAGTGACAGTTGTTTTGTGGAGAGACTTATTTGTGCAGTCATTGGCTACAAAATTTCTCTATTATTACTATCATTAGCTTGTGCAATCATCGTTTGTTGCTTTTATGAAAAACTGTGCCAATGAAATGCAGTTGGGGAATCATGGTTGTCACAAGTTAGCAGTCCAAGTTAGAATAATTGTCTCGGGCCAGTTTTTAGTAGTTGTAATGCCACATTTGTCAGACGCTTGTGCTTATATTATGACCGTAAATACATTTGTTTTTACCAATTCATAGTTGGTTAGATCTATTCCTCTTGTCTGTACATTAGCTACCTTTGGGTGAAGGTCAGTTTTGCACAGAATGATATTGGTTGATGATGCATTGGTCTGCGTTGCAAACATGTCGCAGTCACTGAAAATGGATCAAAAATTCTTAGTTGCACTCTCATGTATCGAGTATAACACTAAACTGATACTGTAGCCTACATCTCTGAACCCCTAGTTCTTGAACGTGAGAATGGTGTTCTCAAAACAAACACCACCTTATATTCTCATACCTGAAATTTGCCCTTTATTGCTTTCAGCTTTTGAGCAGTGAAGATCCGAACAAAATTAAATTGAGCATAATTATTCTTCCTCCATTTTTAGTGGCACTAGGTCATTGGATAGTCAATGGTGAGTCATTTCATAACCACAGAGACCCCTGTTAGTGTTGGTGACACTAGAATGTTCATCAACGCTCCTCAGTTTCAGTCACGCAATACTTCATGGCTGGATTGTAAACTAGCCTTCAGGCGCTGCTGGGAAAACGCAGATTTTTGTAAGTTACATCCACATTTTGGTAAATTCCTTAATATTTCGCTTTGTTCAGTTGATTCTATTTTTATTATTTAAGTCCACAATTCTATCCATGCTTTCCACATCTCAGAAGTCATAAGATCGTTGGGTTGTGTCAGTGCCCTTGGTAGGAATAAATTACACGTCTGGGACGGCACCATTATTGCTGAAAAATACACTGAGATTTTGGAGCAACATACGCTGCTTTCAAGATGACATCTTTCTTAGGGATGCCCATGAAGATTTCAGTGAGACAATGCAAAAGCACATTGTGCATGCATTGTGCATGCATCACAGAGACGGTGTTGCACGTTTTGGAATGCAAAATGCAACAACGGAGACCCCATACTGTTGCACACCTTAAGACTTTCGACGACTTACAAGTCAAAGATGATTTACGAATCAGTGTTTTTAGCATTAATTTTAATCTAACATTGTGTCCCTACTTTTTCTGATTCGGGATTGTTCAGTATGTTCTCCGTGTCTTAAATTACTTTTTGTATCAAGATCTGAAACCATTTATTCTGAAAATATTCTAAACTAGATGAGAGCTGTGGTGCGCAAATATTTTCATGTGCCACTGTACATTATTGGGCTATTCCAACTTGGCATCGCATCCTATAAAGGATTTTTGTATAATCATGTGACCATCATTTTGTGATTCTTTTAATATCCTTGTTTTGTTACAAATGAGGTTAAGTTTAGCATTTAAATCATGTTTGAAATGTTGTATTTCATTGTTTCAAGGGACAAACATTTTTGGCATTGAATTTGACTGCTATGATTTCTTTTGTCAACAATTGGATGCCAGATTGTACCATAGTACACTCTGTTCTACTGTGCCTGCCCTGAATTCTCAAGGGTGTCCCTCTGGCTGATATCAGGGAATGTATGTTTTCACTAACCATTCTGTATGAAAATCACATGTGAATAATAACCAGTCACTTCCAATGGCATGGGTTCTCATCAGAGTTGACACTCTTGAGATGTTGGTAAAGTTTGGTTTAGTGGACTTCTTAGGGTCTGCTCTTGACCATTGTGTATTCATCCCTCGAATTACAGTTTTCAAGAATGGCTCTGTGATTGTAATGTGAAGTACTCCGTCCTGGTCGGGATTTAAATATACTCCTGTGGCTTTTTCAAACCTTGGAAATTGTTATGCGTTTTTTGTTGTTTCAAAGCTATGCTAATTAATTAATCTTGTTCATTGTTTTTAGAGATGTAAGTACAGGTCTTGAAGTGAGAAAATAATTGTCATCAGTTATTTTTAAATGTAACATTTAATCAGTATTCTACAAAAGTACTATTGAAAATTTTGGTTGTTAAACTTACTGCTTTGTGGTTATCACTGAAATCAGTATGGTATGCTGATCTGGGTTTTATAAAGTTGATATCAGGGATAACTCATTGGGTCAGTTTGGACTTTGCTTCATTAATTTTCAAAATGTCCACCGTTAATGCAGTCTGCATTGAATTAAGATGTTTTTACCCTACACCTCTGTATGGGTTGATGGGGTATTGTTATACCCTGTGGTGTCCAGGTGGGTGGGCAGGTGGGCGGCGGCTCAACAATTTGTCCGGGCCATATCTCCAAAAGTGTTTGCCACCGGAGCTTCAAATTTGGTGACCTGGTTCTTTGTGAGGGATAGGTGTGCAACATAAGGGTCATTAGTGGATTTGACCTTTGACCTTTGGCAGAGTGACCTTTAACTTCAACATTTTGTCCGGGCCATATTTCAAACGTATTAACCACTGCTACTTCAAATATGATACGCGGGTTCCTCGTGAGGGTTACGTGTGCAAGGTAAGGGTCATTAGTGGATTTGACCTTTGACCTTAGCACAATGACCTTGAACCTGAACATTTTGTCCAGGCCATATTTCCAAAAGCACTGACCATGGCAGCTTAAAATTTTTGTATGCACACCTACGCTTGTCAGTGGTAGGTGCGCAAAGTAAGGGTCTTCAGTGGGCTTGATTTTTGACCTTGGCACAGTGACCCATGCCTTGCCATAGGTTTATGCCGCTATTTATTAATAATTAGTGAAGGGCTGTGTTGTTTTTAGCATTGGCTTGCCTTACAGAGCTAGTTCAATACCATTCTGTGCCCTGAAATGGTTCTTTTTTGACTATTAGGTGTTATCTGCAACGAGTGTTTTTGGCCTGTTTGGATTGGTGTTATTCCTGTCTTCCAAATGTTAACTTCGTAACTCAGTTCCACTGTTGATACCACCTATTAGTGAAGATGAATGAAATGGCCAAGTACCAAGAGTTCAGCCATGTGTTAAGGCTGGTTAATGCAGATTGGAAGTAGTGTTTTTTTTCAGCCCCTTTGGGATGTATTAGCAGGTTTTTTCATGTATCAGTTTAATGCATTAGTCATTGTTGTGTTAAGTGCATTGTGGGAACTGTTAAACTGAACTGAATACCTGCATGTTCAGGTACACCTAATATAATCTTTAGACTTACAGAATTTTGGCAAATTTTGCTCTTCAAGTCAAGTGTCAATTTCCCGTGAATTTTTATTTCTCCCTCTTTGAGTTCTTGCATAAATAACTTTTTGAGATATTTGTCATTTTTGGCTCATTGTGGGCTATTCTAATTGCATGTAGGTGTCTTATGTTAAAATGTCCCTGATTTTTGGGCTGCCTGCAGTAGGAAGAGAATGTGGAAGGAAGAATTTCTAACTCAGAAGAAGGACTGGTCCTTGTTGGCGCAAAGACAGTCAGTTATTACAGAGTTATTTTTCAGGGCGATATCTTTCTCAGAGCTAAATCTCTCTGTTCAGGTGGATTCATCATGTGAGACTATGGCTATCCTTAAAAGTGAATGCTTCTGGTTATTTTTTGCAGTTTGGGTATCGGAAGGCACATCCAGTTTTATATTGACTCCTGGAGATTTGGTTTTTTTTTTTGCTCATCATTGAAAAGAATTGGGGTGCCATCAAAGTTTGTATGTGGTTCATTTTCACTCTCAGATATTAATATTAATTTTCCAGTCGGTAAGTTCAAAGTAAGAAAAGGCATTTTGTTGTCCATATTGTCGGGAAATGTGACATGCTTACTTTCTGGTTGTAGTGCTTGACTGAATCTTTGTCACATGTATATTGAGTGAAATATTCATACACAGAATACCATTTGGCCGCAGCATTGCATCGAACAGAAAATATGAGCATTATTTTTCATCCATTTTCCTGTAATAGAACCCGTTCAAGATCCTATTACTACATTTGCCAGGGGTCCTTCCCATCAGATGTTTTTGCATTATGGGTAATCTGATGGCAAGCCCACTTCCTGTTGGTTGGTTATACAGGCATGTTAATAATGGCGAGGCCTGTGTTTTCTGTTTCATGTAGATCTAAACCAGATATTGGCTGCATTACATATGTAAGGATGGGATGTCAGTCTGAGGTTGCAGACTGAACATCCCATGCAGATAAAGCAAAGAAACTTCACCGATATCCGTTCATGAGAGATGACATAAGCAAGGTGGGCAATTGACTGGAACCAATTAACAGAAGTGGTGCTGACAAGCGAGGCTGAAAAGGCCAACCTACAGTGCCCCTGCTGGCTTGTACAGCCACTGCATCTCATCACATTCAGCAGATCATGTTTGGGATCTTTGGAAACTTTGGCATACCCACTACAATTTAAAATAGGCTTTAAGTTCCATAGATTTGAATAAAGTAAAGCTGCATTTGAGGAAGCCCTATATGGGTTTGTAGGTTTCATGGGGTTAAATCTTCAAAAATTGGAGTTTCACCTTTGCAAGATTTATATATTCAGCATTTACATATTGCCTTAACTTCTACCGTAAGCAGTTTGGCTGAATGGATTTATTCCCATTGCAGGGATGTAATGTGCATATGGTGGAATATTTCATGAGTTTTGCATTGGCAGGTGATAACATCACATGGTTAAGTGGATATTTGTTATACTCTATTATTTTTATACTCTGGAGTTCATCGTGCCAGTTTTTGTTTTTGTCCGATTTTGGATGAGATATTTGAAAACCTTTGGCAAACATGGTAAGACTCTTTCAAGATATAGGCCTGCATTCACTCACCTCAGTCTTGGCTGATATTGAAATATCATCTCTTGTTAAGGGAGTAGTTGGATAAATGTTTTGTTTTACAAACTGCAAACTGCAATAATGTGAATAACTAAGTGCAGCGTTTAAGATATCCATCCATTATGATTATGATCCAGTGATCACTGAAAACCTCATAACAGTGGAACATCTCTAGCGCGTCTGCTCACACTTTATGATTTTAACTAAATCATGACATAGTTTTGACCAAGCATCATATCAGAATCTACCCTAAGCCATCTAACCAAACCATTGGTACTCTGCAGCATTTTTGGGAAATACTGTGGGGGGCCGCCAAGCTGACACGGAATTACAGTCCCACTACATTTTGGGTTGTAACTCTACAACTAAATAAGATAAAATCAAGTATGATATGTCATATTGAAGGTATTAACTTGTTCTTTAATATTACTAAGTGAAAATATATTTTTTGAGAACTTTTCAAAGGAGAAACAAGCAAAAACTACTCCGTCACGGAATTACACAAAATTGACGTGGTTTTTTTAATGTTGTGTTTAACTATCCAGAAAGTGATGTTCCTATCAAAGTTAAGTTATGAAACTTCAATATGTTCATATTTAAGGTGTTTTTTGTTAATACTGTAAGTTATAGAAACAAATATTGACTTTAACCCTGCTTTATGGGCAAGAAATTTCAAAAAGTCAATGTCACAGAATTACAAGAGGCAAATTGTCACGGAATGACAACAATAGTATTAATTAGTTTCAATGTATTTATTTCAATATATTATACATATATACATAATTATTAAAATTTTTACAGTTTAGCAATATCTTACAATGAGTTTTCCACTTATAATGACCAATCATAATACATACTTCAATTTTTTTTTTAAATCTCCATGTCAACATTGGCTTGGAGGCCCCCTGTGTTAAACATCTAGCGTGTCACTTTCAGACACTTGGATTATTGTTGTAGTGCTGACAATGCTGGTTTTGCTCTGCTCGATGTAATACCTTGACTCTGGGTGCTCTGACGGGAAAATAGTGATTTAAGGGGGGAACTTTCTGTAATTGAGTCTGCTGCTGTAATGGTGTCCACTGTCAAGTACTTGTTTTCATATTTGTACTACCCAAAAATACAGATTGGGCGGATGATTTGAATTACATTCTAGTGCAGTGTGCTTCAGTTTCTAGTTTTTTAGCGAGCGGAGCAGGAGACATGGTATCCAGGTCCTTCCGTCCGTCACGTCCCGTTTGTTGTGACCGCGATATCTCAAGAACGGTTTGACTGATTTAATTCATTTTTGGTTTCAATGTGTATTGGTATGATACGCCGACCCCAGTCAATTTCTGTGACCTGCTGGGGGACATGGCCACGTTTAGTTGCAACACTTGTTGATATTGTTACCAAGCCTTGGTGAACCCTTGTAGTTTATGCACCGTGCATATTGTAGTGTATGTTTGTGTCGGTTGGCTCTCCCTTATAAAACTCTACTTGTTGAACCTCCAATATCTTTACTGTTTGTAAACCTGTTTGGTACCACGTATCATTTAGCATTCTTTTAACACGTCCAGAAAAAGTCAGTAGACCCACGTAGCATGTAGTTATTAAACTAAGGTGACTAACTGATAGATCCTGCGTTACAGTGTATATAAAGTACAGAGTACTTGCCTTGGATGTTTTTTGGAGTGAATTGAATTTTCAACCCATATAGGTCACATAGCTACATCATGATTAGGATGCAGCTTGATGAAGAGCAAGCCTGTGTTAGCACTGGGGCTAAAACAGTTGATTTCCTGTTCTGGGGACCTCTGGTAAATGCAAATATTTCACTTAAAAAGTTAGGGTTTTTTTTGGTATTTTTCTGTTGTTTCATGATAATTAAACATTTTTTGTAAACGCAGCTAGTAAAGGCAGGTTGCGTATCAACACTTAATCTTAAAAGGATTTTCTCAATATTTCAAATATGATGGGAATTGTCCCTGGAGGATGTGAATGACTCTGTTCATTCTTTAGCTTGGAACCATGTATCCTTCTGCACTGTGCCAATACTATCACATGCAAAAAAAGGCCAACGGCAAACTTTTGCTGACTGGAGATGGGGGGGGGGGGGGGAATTTACTGTAGGATTGCCTCTACATGCGTAGCCCTTAAGTGATCTTTTGTGCTCAGTTTTGAGTTCTGATTGAGCCCTTTCATCTCAACTGCTACAGAGAACATTCATCCTAAAAAATTGTTCCATGGCTTCTCAATCATTGAATGGGTCTTCTGCTTTGGAAAGGAGCTGCAGTCAGGCCTGTAAGTGTACTCGGTGTGCAGTGAAGAGGATCGTAGCCTAGATATCAGAAGTGCTCTCAGACATTTTGTATTCGGTAAGAAACATAATTCGCGCTAATGAGAACGTGTAGTGTTTTGTTGTAACTTGATTTGCAGCAGTCAACAACTCTTATTAATGATGCAAGGAGAGTACTGTGTGATCTCCATCCACAATTATTTTTTTTGTTTTGTATGTTACCTGTGCCCCCGCCACACAGTGGTGCTTGAAAGTTTGTGAACCCTTCAGAATTTTCTGTATTTCTTCATAAATATGACCTAAAACATCATCAGATTTTCACACAAGTCCTAAAAGTACATAAAGAAAACCCAGTTAAACAAATGAGAGAAAAATATTATACTTTTATTATCCTTTATTAATTGAGGAAAATGATCCAATATTACATATCTGTGAGGGGCAAAAGTATATGGACCTCTAGGATTAGTGATTCATTTGAAGGTGAAATTAGAGTCAGGTGTTTTCAATCAATGGGATGAAAATCAGGAGTGGGCACCTTGTTTTATTTAAAGAACAGGGATCTATCAAAATCTGATCTTCACAACACATGTTTGTGGAACTGTATCATGGCACGAACAAAGGAGATTTCTGAGGACCTCAGAAAAAGGGTTTTTGACGCTCATCAGGCTGGAAAAGGTTCAAAAACCATCTCTTAAGAGTTTGGACTCCAGCAATCCACAGTCAGACAGATTGTGTTCAAATGGAGAAAATTCAAGACCATTGTTACCCTCCCCAGGAGTGGTCGACCAACAAAGATCACTCCAAGAGCAAGGCGTCTAATGGTCGGCGAGGTCACAAAGGACCCCAGGCTAACTTTTATGCAACTGAAGGCCTCGCTCACATTGGCTAATGTTAATGTTCACTAGTCCACCACCAGAAGAAAACTGAACAACAATTGTGTGCATGGCAGGGTTGCAAGGAGAAAGCCACTGCTCTCCAAAAAGAACATTGCTGCTCGTGTGCAGTTTGCTAAAGATCACATGGACAAGCCAGAAAGCTATTGGAAAAATGTTTTGTGGACGGATGAGACCAAAACACTGTTGAACTTTTTGGTTTAAATGAGAAGCATTATGTTTTGAGAAAGGAAAACACTGCATTCCCGCATAAAACCCTATCCCATCTGTGAAACATGGTGGTGGTAGTATCATGGTTTGGGCCTGTTTTGCTGCGTCTGGGCCAGGACAGCTTGCCATCATTGATGGAATAATGAATTCTGAAATATATCAGCGAATTCTAAAGGAAAATGTCAGGACATCTGTCCATGAACTGAATCTCAAGAGAAGGTAGGTCATGCAGTAAGACAACGACCCTCAGCACACAAGTCTTTCTACCAAAGAATGGTTAAAGAAGGATAAAGTTAATGTTTTGGAGTGGCCAAGTCAAAGTTCTGACCTTAATCCAATCGTGTGGGGGCAAAGGACATCTAGGGGTCATTTGGGGTCAATAATCCAAAATGGTCAGAAGGTCACTCTATCTAAATACTTCAGTGGATTTTCATTATACTTGGACACAATGATTGTTTGCTCAAATAACACATGATCTTAATAATTGTGGGGTCAGAGGTGACGTTGGGGTCATTTGGGGTCATTGATCCAAAATCTACATCATTGGTCACTGTATCCACATACTTCTGAGGATTTTTATGAGACTTGGTTGAAATAATGCTTGGGTCAAGTCACACATATGTTACCTACAGGTGGGGGGTCAAAGGTCATCCACCATGTCCGGCGGGGACGCAGATTATGCATTGCGTGTATCCGAGTTTGCTTTGATTTTATTAAATGGGGAAAAATGCAGAGGGGGCACAGGCGGAGATGGGATCGCAGTACGGAAGATATAATGGATGGGATTGTGAAAATTAGGGGAATCGTGTTTGGGCACAAGAGCTGACTGCCGTGCGGACTGCGCCACTGCTTCCCAAACCGTCCCAAAAAAAAATCAATCATGGATCAAGTCTTTGTTTTGTGATTGCTGAATGCGGAGGAAATATTCTCCCCTCTGGCCACTATAGGGCTGGACCCTCAGGTACGTCTGTACCCCTTGTGCAGAATGGATATGTGAGGGGTTCAATCCTGTTTTGGATGACAATAATTTTGTCCTATAAAGAGAGAGTTTGTTATATTATGGACCATGCGAAATGATGGACATTATCAAAACCCTGGTTGACATTATTATTGCTAAATGCGAAATGTGAATATTATTTTTCCTAACCTCCCACGTGCCTGAGGAATATATGAGGCGTAAGCAATTTCACATTTTCACTTTGAATTTGTATTTTCTGTGGTCAGTTCGGTTAGATTCTTGAAGTCACTCTGAGGGGCATTAATACCGTCTCTGAGATAATGGGAATTCATGTGGAGGCATTTATCCTCGACGCGAACACTCGTGTGCGTCAGGCCCTACAGTGTCTGTCAGACTGCAATGCTGTTGCCATGGAAGACCGAAAGTGCCCCACAGTTGAAAATTAAAGTTGGGGGTGGACACAGTAAGTGAACTGCGGCTACCGGAGTGAGCTGACTGCCTGGAAGCATTTTGTTGCATCTCAGAGCCTGAGCAACTGGGGCAAAATTTATCTTCAGCCTGCTCGGGTTACATGGAAGCACAGCAAAGAACTGTCGAAGGATTTTCGATATGGGTGAGAGAAATGCGTGAGTTTTACCTATGATATTATTCACCCACATGTGTAAGCTATGACATTAAAAATACTGCCAGGATTTTTTTTTTTTTTGTGTGTGTGTTTTGTTTCTGGTGGTGTTTGCCTGCTTTAGAGAAGCAGAGAATGATGACATTTTATGCTTGAGTGCACGTATTGTATTTTATTATTCCTTGCACTGAAACCTACAATGTGGTGGTTATTATTACTCATTATTGCAATTTTCAGATGTAGAAATGTGTGTGTGCGTGTGTGTGTGACACACACAAGTATGTGGAATGTGACTTTTTCTTATTATCTTTGTGCGCCACCACGATGGGTTGAAAAGAAACTATCAAGATGTTCTTGAAATGCAACCCATTATCTTAAATTTAAGGGTTTTTCAAAAATTTTGTTGGAACCATGTAGAAATTACATACATTTTAAGCGCAGCCCCTTCAATTTTAGGCACTCAAATGTAATTGGACAGACTAGCTTAATCGTCAGTTACACTGTCATTGTTATTACCCCTCAGCCCTGACTAAGGGGCAGAGGGGTATTGTCGTCACATGCGATGTCAGTCCTTCTGTCTGTCCGTCTGGCTGGTAAACTCTTGTATTCCGCACGATAACTTGAAAACGCCTTCATTGATCGAGGCCATTTTTTCTGTGTTGCTTGGTGTTATCTACTTACAGAACCTATTGTTTTTGACGCCGCTTGGATGTTCATTACTGCCGCCACAGCCGCCATCTTGAATTTTATATTCCGCTCGATAACTTGAAAATTCCTTTTGCAATCTGCGCCATTTTTGCTATGTTGCTTGGTCTTGTATACTTACAGAAGTCTGCAATCCAGGGGCTAAGGGCTAATGCCCGCTTGGGCGGGCCATGTTTAATACTTGGTGGCAAACCGTTTGCAATCACTGACTTCCTCAAGTCTGGAAACCATAGAGATCACCAGAAACTGGGTGTCTTCCCTAGTGATGCTCTGCCTAACCTTCACTGCAGTCTCCAGTTCCTCCTTTGTTCTATGGGTGTTTTGCCTTCAGTTTTAGCAAATGCAGTGCTTACTTAGTTGATTTCAAGTCATATGATTGATTTTGTTGAACAATCCTGACTTGTTTCCCTGAAGAAATTTTGGTTTGCTTTTGCAGTATGCTTCAAAGTCCTCACTCATCTGCACTGAGATGTGTTGTCCAGTGAGTTCCAAAATATCTGGCTGTATCTAAGCAAATGCAGAATCCCAGCACTTTAACCATTTGGGTGTATGTTGCTTTCAGTTTCATATATTCACAAGTGGATTTTTACATCTTGTCTGAACATTATACCTGCAATAGAAGTCTGACTATGAAAAATTCCCATTTCAGGTGTCTACAGTCCACTTGTTACTCATCGTAATTGTAATTTCAGATGTCCAAAATGGAAAACTGTTTCTAGTTATTCATAATACCATTTTGAAATATGACTTGTAAAAAATCAGTTTCCAATATGTATAATTTGAATTACGACAAAAAGGCAATGAAATTGCAGATATACACATTTGTATTGTGGATATACACCAATGAACCAAAACATTTCAACCAGCTATTGATGAAGCAAATAACATTGATTACCTCATAACCATGTCGCATATGGAGATCTGCAGACGGACCTTTTCTTTTGGTTGTGTTGGATGAAGGGGAAACAGGAACTGAGTGACTTTGTAAAGGGCCAACTTGTTGGGGCCAAAGGAGTGGGTCAAAGTGTCTCTGATTTAGTGGGGCTCTGAGGTGCATTCAGTCGGCAGTGGTGAATGCCTACCGGCAGTGGTCAAAGGAAGGACAATCCATGAATTGGCAATACAGTGTTGGGCGCCCAAGGCTCTTCAATGTGCAGTGGCAATGAAGGTTATCCCGTCTTGTCCAAAGCGACAGAAGGGTTACCGTGGCGCAAGTGACTGAGAATTTGAACACAAACGTGAGGAATGTCTCACAGCATACAGTGGATCGCTCCCTGCTTCATGCTTCATGGCTAAAGACCAATCAAAATGCCCACTCTAACTGCGGTTTACCGCCAAAAGTGTCTAGAGTGGGAATGTGAGCATCGGAACTGAACTTTGGAGCAATTGAAGATGGTCACCTGGTCCATTGAGTCCCATTTTCATTTAGATCGTGTTCATCAGCTGGTTTCGTGTTCACCATTTTTCCTGGGACGAGATGGCACCAGGATGCTCTGTGGGAAGAAGACTAGCTGTGGGAGGGAGTGTGGTTTTCTGGGTAATGTTCTGCTGCGAGACCTAGGGGCTGGGAATTTGAGTGGATATCCGTTCGATGGACCTGCTTTGGCAGCACATGTGGCACCTTTATGGTATTATGAAGGTGGTTTCAATGTCGTGACCAATGTGGTGCATGTTGGCAGATGTAGGACGCTGTTATGACAATCATCCATTATCTGTACTCTGCTTCCTCACGAGGGTCGCAGAAGAGCTGGAACCTATCACAGCTGAGAATAACCAAAAGCCCAGGATGCACCTTGGTTAGCTTGCCAACCCATTGCAGGTTGCACACACTATTCACTCACACACTCATATATAGGGGCAATGTAGAGTCTTCAATTAACCTGACCTGCATGTCTTTGGACTTTGGGGGGAAGCTGGAGTACCCCGAGAGAAGGTGGAGAATGCGCAAACTCCACACAGAAAGGCCACAGGCTGGATTCAAACAATAAACCCTCTTGCTGTGAGGCGGCGGTGCTACCCACTGTGCCACTGTGCAGCCCCCGTCGCAACATAGTCATTGAAATTAAGGCTAGCCACTATTGGATTGTGGATATCTGAAGTGGTCATTTTGTGTTGCAATAATTCTCTTGCAGATATCCATAATGTTTATTCTGGATTCCAAAAATGTAAATGTGAATATCTGTGCACATGAATGGCAAAAGTTATATTTTTCCTTGGAAGAATGGCGTTGTGGGTATCCAAAATGACAATTGTTGATTGGGAGAATGTTATTGCGGATGTCTGAAATGTTCTTTTTGACTATGAAGAATTGAAATATCTGCAGCACATATCTAGTCTTTCAATTTAATGTTAAAATGGCTTGTTTGTGCTCATTTTTTCAGTCTTTCATTAATATCTCAAAAATAATATGATAACGTTTTGTCTAGTTTGTGGTGAGCCTTCCTTGTGATGTTCTGATTATCCCCTGCGAAAATTAGAAAATTCTACGTCCCAATTTTTTTTTTTTTTTGTTCAAAAATTTGGCATCTCCAATCCCACCCGAATCTGGAATGCCCAATTGGCAAACTATGTACAACACACTTGCTCGTTTGCGACCCCTTGCTGCCAACTCAGGAGAGTAAAGACAGTTCACGGCTCTCCTCCGAAGCACGTGCCTGTCAGTCACCGCTTCTTATACACTCATTGGTTGAATCTTCGCAAGTTCAGAACGAGGACGGAGGATACCCGGACATGAACAGACTTAGAGTCTTCGTGACGAGCGCCCGTCTGGCCAACAGGAGGCGCTTGAGCAACGAACAAAGCTATTAATTTATTTCCCTTTCCCGACAGTACCTTCCCATTTTGAAACCCTGTAGCGCGATGGCCAATCGTGCGCTACTCTGAAAAAGCTGCCGACCACTGTCGGTTGGTACGGCCAGGGCTGGAACCCGCAACGTGAGAGTCACTTCTGCACTGCAACGTAGTGCCTTATAGCCACCGAGTGAGCTATCTGGCAGCTCTTTGCGTCCCAATTTTTGAGAAATTCAGCCTTTTGGACTTCAATCAGTGTTTTTTTCATTTTTTCTGTCTTTCCTTATTATCTCAAAAACCGTCAGATAACTTTTTGTCTAATTTGTTGTGAGCCTTCCTTATGATGTTCTGAATATCTTCTGCAAAAATGAGAAAATTCTACGTCCCGGTTTTTGAGAAATTCAGCATTTTGAACTTAGAAAATCAGTGTGCTCATTTTTTCAATCTTTCATTAATATCTCAACAAGAGGCCTGTCGGCCTAGAGAGCTCCAATGAGGATGACTGAAATGATTGAATTGTTCTGGATCATGTTATTCTGCATCATGTTGTTCCTCACCATTGTTCTGGATCATGTTGTCCTATGATAGTTTTAGAAGGATTGTGACTGCTATATTTGTGATGTACTGGGGGGGGGGGGTGTTTGTTGGTTGTCAGTATGGCTTGCTGGTAAGATGATTGAAATAAATGATTGCAATTTTTGAGAATTTGGTTTTATTGTTATACTACATACATTGAGACACCAAACTGATTCACAGTATATTCTGGTTACCAAATGTGTCGTGTGTTCATATTGCAATAGTTTTTAAGAATATCTGAAATTAAGTTATGACATGGACATTTCACTCATCCTCAGCGGAGCTCTCTAGGCCAACAGGCCTCTTGTTTTCAAGTTCTAGTGCGCGTTTTTCACTCTGTTTCACATGTTTTCTGTCCATTTCATGATCGCCTTTCATTGATTGTGCCCATGCCTTTATGCCAAGTTTCATAAAAAAAAAACTAAAATTTTGAACCAAAATTGGCATTTTGCTTAGCTTAAGGTCCCCTTAAGCCTCTGAATGAAAATGAACAGACTCTCTTGCCAGTCAGTGATTTAAATGGAGCGCTTCTGTGCAGGAACACATTAAAAACCAGCAGACACAGTGGCGTTTCAGGAATTAAGTTTGAGGTCTCCGATGTAAACTGAATTCACTGCCATGTTTGTGGAAACTGCTCGAGATGATGTGCTTTCTGTGACATGACACGTTATCCTGTGGGAAGGGTCTATTTTACGAAGGTTTAACAGTGTGCATTTGGGAATACGCGTGGTCAACAGCACTGCTTAGGTACGCTGTCACATTCAGTTGTTCTGCGTTTGGTATCAAGTCTGGGCTGGTGAGGGCCACAAAGACCTTCCCCGCGTGACTATGTTATCGAAACTGCCTGCACCGTTCACCGATGACAAAATCTGTTGATTCATCCCGCAGACCCCACCATCTGTACATTAGGACAGACTGAGATTTCTGTGACCCGGAGGCATTTTTAACATCCTCAATCATTCAGTCTTGGTGGTCGAAAGCCCAGTGAAGTATCATCTTCCTGTTCTTAGCTAGCAGGAATGGAACCTGGTGCTAGCATCTTCTGCTGTGACCAATCCATCCAAGGCTCACATTATGTGTGGCCACAACTGTTATGAACAGTTTCTATTTGACCATTTATAACCTTTCTAGCCACTTGAACAATTCTGCCTGTTTTGCCGTGACCTCATCAAGTTTTACAGCCGCTGCGCTGCTGTGCGTTTAAGTCCAATGTGGGCAGGTGTTTTTCTGATGCTGGAACCATCACATCTGACCGCAAAAATCATACTACGTTCATCCAGTCACTGGGTATTAGATGAGAAACGGATATCAGATTATCCATTTTGCCCATTCTGTTGTTTTGTCGGATAAAAAATTGAAACCCTTTACCATGTTAGCATGTTTTATACATTGAGTTGCAGATACATGATAAGCTGTTTGGAGGGACAGGCTGTTGGGGTACCTGATGAACATAATTAAAAATGTGTTACAGATTGCATATATTCACTTTTTGCGATGTTATTTTGGGCCTGCTACAACCAACAAAATTCTTAATTTAGCATTGCTCGCTGGATTCTTCTTAAATCTACAACTAAGTAAAAACAATTCTGTTCTGCATTTAGATCCTTAACGTACCTTGTATATTTTAGATTCAAGAATGCCTTTCTACTCTTCTGGTCAAACATGATTATAGATTCAATTCTTAAACCGTGAAAGTTTTTCTTCCACAGACAATTTCTCTCTACACCTGTATTTAATTAAAAATGCTCTCAGATATAAATGCATCAGTTTGAATAATTGATAGGGCTTCAGAGTATTCTGGTACTAAGAATTCAGTTATCAAGGAATTTTAGGTTTTATCTCTTGGGCAGTAACTATTGTCATTAGCTTTACTTATTTATTTATTTATTTATTCATACCTAAAAGCTGCTTCAGTTCAGATACAAAGTTGACATATGGGAAGTCAAAAACACTTTTTGTACACGACTATCCAGGAAAATTCAGTACTTGTGTTATTTAAATATCTTGAAAATGCATTCTTTGCTTTATAATTGAATTTTGACACAGAAAACTGATCATCTGTGGAACAGCCTTGGCCATCAAAAGGCAGTCATCTTTAAATATGTGTACAGAGTTGGTGTATTTGTACTGTGTAGTGTATGTATGTACATGAACTCTGATTCTTCACTACTGTATTTTTTTGTTCTGAGAAGAAGTCTTGGGGTGGTAAAGAGTTGAACCCGCACATCCTTTTGGTTCACGAGAAGTGAAAGTGACCCTTGTAAATAGCTGTTTGAGGCTTTGCCGTGAATAGAACTCTCAAAGGATTCAACCAGCGGTTGACTTTTCGACACCTAGCCTTGTCGAATGTTTGAGGCCTGAACCTGTAGTCAACTGCTTGTAGCTTGGGTCTACAGTGGACTTTGTGTGGCTTGGCCCTTCAGTCAGCAATCTGTTTTTTGGCCCCGTTCTTGCCTGTTTGTGGCTTGGCCCGATTTAACTGCTAAAGATATGTGGTTGACTATTCGTGCTTTCGCCATGTTATTGATTGTTTTCTAGCCCTGTAGTTGACTGTTCGAGGCTTTGCCCAGGACTGGCCTCATTGAGGCTTGGGCTCAACAAAGACAGGGGAGGTTTTCTTCCTCAACAAAGGTTATCTGGTCTCTTTCTGGTTATCTCCATTTTATTATCTCCTTCATAGTATGTCACTATAAAGCTGCTTTCACCTGGACGCGAAACAAATGTTTCGCACGAGAGATTACATTCAAAGTCAGTGCAAAGACGCGAATACACGCGTTTCTCGTGTATTCGCGTCTTTGCATTGACCTTGAATGTAATCTGTCGTGCGAAAAATTCGTTTCGCATCCGGTGTGAAAGCGGCTTTACGCGGCGGAGAAAACTTGACTGAATCTCAGCACTCGCTCTCTTGTTTTACTGCGCGGCCTAAATGGTTGTAAAATTTCACCTCCAGGTTTGCTGGGGGCGTTTGTTTTGACTTGATCATGAATGGAAAGGCAAAATCTCTAATTCTAATTTTGTTGAATCATAATTGTTTGATATTTGTGCGGCATCCTAAGATGATTCATCTGCGTAAGCAGCTAGACTTTAAATCAAGGCGGTATTCCATTTTGTTGAATCTGTTTGAATGAAGCAATGAATGAATGAATGATCATGGAATTTTTATCGCACTCTAGTCGGGGCTCTGCAGTGATAAGGGGGAAATTCACTTCGAACAGTGTTTTGCTCCTACTCGGGTGATGCATTTCAGCCATTTTGTGCTGGAATGGTCGCCATACATCAGCCGAGGTAAAGAGGCACAGGACAAATTTTATGGCCAAATAAATCTGGGGATGATTAGGTGGCAGGTTGAAAGAGCCGGATCGCGAATTTAGCCAGGACACGGGGGAACCCCCTACTTTTTGCAATGTGTGTCAAGCTGGGGATCTTTAATGACAAAAGTAAACTAGGACCTCGGTTTAATTTCTCATCCGTGTCTGCTGGTGAAGTCAAGGGATCTCCGTTGAGAACCCCACTGAGTAATTGTGTCTGAATTCTGTGCTCACTGCACTGTACATGCAGGCTAGCAGCTAGAGGGCAGCAGAGAATTATACATGAATACGGAGAGCTTGGTTCTCTAATACCTCTTGTTTTTACTAAGTCTGGTTTTCCTCTTGGAGTGGCAGTAGATTACCTCTAAATATATGTAGTGTTCACCACATTGATAAGACACCGAGTTTTGATGAATGTTACATTTGGGAGAAGCCTGATAACTTTTCCTGCTAGTGGTTTTGAGAAGGTGTATGTATGGAGTGGGTTTGACTCCTGTAGACTTTTTTTAATGCAGGGGCCTGGGAACTATCCATAAACTACAATCTAAGAGGATGGGGCACAACCACTGCAGATATGTTATCCTAGCTTAATGCAGTGTAGTCCGTTTGAGGGCCATCGAGCAGGGAAGGTTGTTGAGGTTATCCTGAAGGTTAGGGGCTCAACATGGCGATCTCAGAGCTAATGCGGAAACACTGCAGGGTCAGGGAGGCGACCTGGTGTTTTCCTGTGGGTGCAACTGTGCTTAAATGATTGTGAATGAGAGATATGATCATGCCTCTTTCAAGTGATTTTGAGGGGTGTAGAAGGTAATGTGCTCCAAGTGCTTGTAAGCACGACATAAATCAATTATGCATTATGTGTTACTAAGTGCTCAAGGGACCATGGGTCACAAGGGAATTCTGAGTTGTTTCATCAATTCTCTGTGAATCAGAATTGTTGAATCTATTTTAGCATTTTGAATGTTTTTGTTAGCCTGTAGTTTGGAATGACTGTATCCTAAGCTAGTTTTTGGCTCTGATCCTTATTTATTTATTTTTTAATGGATAAACCGTGTCTTTGTTGCAGTAATGTCCATTATTTTTAATTAATTGTATTGAATCCACTTGTGAGATTTTGGTTGGTGTTCATTTCGAGTGAAAGCTTTTGATGATGGATGAAAATTGTTGTGTTGTCTGACTCCTCTGGAACACCTTTCCAGAATTTTAGTACGCGAGACTTGTTTTTAGTGCATGGCCATTAATTTTATGGTGTATTTGTGTGCAATGATTTAGTTTATGAGATTTGCTTCGACGAGCCTTTTAAAGTGCTGGCATGTTGTCTGCACTTCGCATGATTGCGGACTATTTGTTCCTCACTGTGTGCTAAACTGGTCCTCTGCTACTACCTTTATTTTAACCATCTATATGTCCCACTGTCCCTTCAAATGCTAATATTGGAAAATGCTTATGAAGGAGTGATGTCTATGGATGGTTCTGTTAAAATGTGGAAACCAGATGAAATTTCTATACGAGAATTTATTTTCGGAGGATCATGTCACTGCATAGTGCCTCGTCTGAATTTCGCCATCACAATTTAAGGCGTACATGAGTGCACATGTACAGCGTGTGTCGAGGTATAGAGGTTATTCCGCTGGTCTGCAAATTCTCGAATATGCAATCTCGGCAATTCCAATTCCAATTTTTTCCCCCAAATAGCACGCACTCTGACGCAGTACTATGGAATGAAATGAGGCAGCCTGCGAGATTGTAAGCCCTGTTGATGTTATTATTATTTTCCTCGTGTTGGGGAATGAAATGTGAATTTGTCGCTGGCAGGAGCTGCGCGTGTGAGTGGCTGGTTCGGCCTCACTACGGCTTATTTAACTGGAATAAATGGCGCTCTCCCTTCCTTTGTGTCAGGTAATTATGTAACAGTGGGATGCACAGGGCTCCCATAACACCCTGCGAAACTGCACTCCCCAGACCAGTAGAGATGTCATTGTGTACGTTCGGCCTACATTACAGACCTAATTACTGGATTTATGTATTCCATTTCTCTGTATTTATTCTGGGCTTTCATTGCACATCGTATGCTGGACTGCACATAAAGCAATGCGCTTGTGGAAAATTGTGATTATCATCTTTTCATTTCTTGTTTGACTGGTTGATTCTCATTCATTTGGTTGAAAGAGCCCAATTATGGAGTAAAATTTGAATGGTTAATGTTGTACCCCTGTCTTTAGCGCCTTCTAGCAGTTAATGCTTGTAGCGTGGGTATAATCATTTGCGCTCAGGTGGTGACGACTTGCTTTGTGCCGTGATAGCGTGGATCTACCCCTTGTTACAGAGCGGAATAGGTCGCTGTGGCCTGACTTGTTTGAGGGGACCATATTGGTGCCCCATCATCCCCCCTGTCTGTGCTCTTGGCTGACTGAGGATCTGCAAGGTCCTCATAGTCCCACCGGTTCACATGTAAGTGGTAATTACAGGTAATATGCATCGGTCAGCAGGGCATTAACTCGGAGGTATCAATTGCATAAATCACAGGTGGTTGACAGAAAATACCAGTGTTTGGTTTTAACAGCATTGCCAATGTTCCTCTGCGGATCTGCTTGGTACAACCCCATTTCTAAAAAAGTTGGGTTGCTGTGTAAATAGGTGTGAATGTAAATAACACCAGAGTGTAATGATCTGTGATTTATTTAAACTCTATGTTCAATTGAAGATAGCACAAAGACACCATATTTGATGTGTGAACTGAGACATTTTCTTGTTTTTCTAACAATCTGCATTTTCTGTTTGGTCTCGTTTATGATTTTTCCACTTGGTTGTGTAGTTTATTCATTCTGCTGCATCTCACGCCAGTTTATGCACATCGTTTTCCCCTGTGATGTCTTGCGTTTTTATGTTCTTTGCCAGTGCACCCCCCAGTCTACCAGCTGTCACATTTCGGGTGATTTCGGAAGCATCAGGTGTTTCACGAGTTCCTTCACGCCTCGTTTGCATCCTTCAACACTAATTACTAATTAAGTACTAATCCCGCAAACACTCTTTTTTGTCTAGTTTATCTAGTAACCCATACTAATATACTAATCCTGAAAAAAACTAACATACTAACTTCTACAAGTGGGTAATATTATTACTGCACAAACTACTAACTTTATTAAATGATTCTCTCTGCTTTTCACACTAATCTGTAACTCTGCTCTCTCTGCTCTCCTAGTCCTTTTCCTTTGTTTCTGCGGAGACTTTGCAACTGTCTCTCATACTAATCTGTTATCTCCATCTCTCCCCACGTAGGGACTCCTTGAATGGAGCTGTGATTGTTTAAGGACGTCCTCTGAAAACTAGTCTTTGTTATTGTTAGCGTTACCCATTTTGTATTGTTTTATTAACTCCTATGTTTTCCCCTCTCAGTCAATGTTTAGATGATCCCTCACACCCGTTGCCCCGCCTAGCTTGTTACCTTCCTTGTATATAAATGTCCCGCCCTTCTGCTTAGCCCTTGTCAGACCGTTGATCATCTTTTCCTGTGCCAAGCTCCTTTTACACCTGTGATTTGATTGAGATTCCTTGACACCCTTCTGCCCAATTCCAATTTATGTTTTGCCTGCCTGGATCTGTTTGCCTCCTGATTTAGATCCTTAAGGGTGATTCCATGCCCATCGGACGGGACATTCAGACAGTATTTTACATCCAGAAAATAAAACAATTACTGGCTTTGAAGTAGGCTGTGACCTTTAAATTGTGTGACCACACTTCAACATTATTCAATGATCAAATGATTCATTTCCATTTCTGAGGGGTGAAATAAGCAGAAATGTGATCTGTCGTACGGGCCGCAGGGAAATCACTGTTTTTTTCCAACAAAGTCTTTTCAAGAACTCTGTGAGTTGGTTGTTGAAAACTTTTGAAAAATAGTCAATAAATATTGGAGAGTCTGCTGTATTGTGTTAAAGCTGATTTATTTAAAAAAAATCAGCAAGACATGAATTCAACAGGGTTTAAAAATTCTAGGGGGGACCTGTCGTACGGGACAGAAAAAAATCTGTCTTACGGGACACTGAATTGAGCTCAGGTTTTTACTGAAGCCCTGCCCCCACCTGTTATTGCGCTTGAAACTTGAATAGCTAAAGCTAAATTAATTATTACTGATTACTTTGTAACAATTCCTGTCCCCCCAGTTAGCTCTGGTCCTGTGTTAATTCCATACCCGTCATACGGGACAAAATATCTGTCGTACGGGACAACTATTATCATTAATAACCTATCAATCTTTTCTGCCTTATTATTTACCAACTTCTTTTCTTCAGAACACAGCTTGAAATTCTACCAAAACAAACATTACACAAATCACTAGATAAAGCTCAAAATGATTGAGAAATGACAAGATATGAACCATGAAACACACTTAGTAGTAACACAAATTACTATCGGTTCATCATCTTATTGCCAGCTTGGATGCTGCATGTAGCCTCAGAGTGCTTCACACGAGGGACTCTGGCACGGATCTGAGTACACTTGACCTTTAAGTCTGGTTTATTTGGTAAGTGTGAACACAAGGGCATGGGCACAAGGGCACGGTATGTGAGTCCGCTTGGAAGAGGTGGTCTCGGGCACGGTTCATCCATACTCGTACAAAATGTGAAAGCAACCGTGCTTGAGCACGGCAGTCGAGTAACATGTGACATCTTAACTATTCGATCCTTTTGTACCGACACATGTAGCGGCAAGAGGATCTCTCTGGTTAAAGGAAGAAATTAGGCAGACGAAATTAAATGCTTGCTCGAAATCTAGGCTGCTGAAAAAAGCATACCATCACAACGGGATACTGCACACAGCAACGCAGAGATTTATGGAATAATTTGCGAGTGTTTGCATTTGTTTGGTTATCGCAGGACAGTAAAGCAGTGCTACAGCAAACTAAAGAAAGTACGGCTGCAATATCTTAAAAAGTGCGGAACGTGGTGCGAAAGTCTAGCAGTTTTAGTGATGAAAAAGATGCATTTCCATAGCTGCTTCTTCTTTTTGTATATTTCTCTTATTTAAAAACCACATAGATGCATATTGCTACCTTCTATATCGGAATTTTGATCAAATAATCTGTACTCGGGCTCGGTACCACATTTCTAGTGTGAAATCTGACCAGTGGGGGCAGAGGGGAGGGCGGACAATCGTACTGTGGCACGGTACGGAACAATCGTACCTCGTGTGAAAGCGCCCTTAGGCTCAGGGCCTTTGGAGTTTTCAGGGGCAAAAATGTCCTCGCCCAAAGTGTTGACAAAGTCTGACGCTCTTTTCTCATTTGAAAGGTTCATTACATGTGCTTTATTTTATACATTGTTATTCAACCAGTCTGACAGTGCATAACATGTACACTACCACAGTGCATGAGACATTCAGGACAGTCAACTCTTTCCAGTCTTTCTAATGCCAAAAAACTAATTAAACTCACAGACCTGGCAGATGTTCCTTTCACAGATATCTTTAACAATTCCTTTACTTTCAAAACATTTTCAATGTTTTACTTACCTCTGAATCGGGGACTGAAAGCAAAACAAATTATTTCCAAAAGGCATCAATTTTACCCTGAACAATCATAATATAATACAGCACACTTCAGTTTCCGAATGAAATTTCTGTAAACTACTTGTGACCTGCAGTACAGCTGTCTTATCTATACCGTACTGTAGCATAATGTTGTATAAAACCTGATCAGAGATGTGTAAGGATTCATTCCCATTAAAATCCAGTCACACTAGGCACTCTCCAACTCAAGTCACATTTTGGCATCACGACATCATGTATTTTAATGATCAGAGATCATTGTGCATGTATCGAGAGAGACTGGCAAACTTGTGATTCCCTAAACCACATGGCAATGGGACAAGTTTTACTGACTTTGATGGGCTTACCGTGATGTTTGGGTGGCTAGAGGAACATTCGGGTGTGTAAAAATGTAAAGCGTACATCCGGTCAAGGTGATCCTGAGTTAAAGCCGAATGTGGAGGTCTGATCCGGAATCCTTTTTATTAGAGCTAAAACCAAATCACATCGATTTAGTATTACAATGATTACAAAGATTCCTTTTAACTACCGTCAGCAAGATGGGAAGATTGATAGCATAATAATCTGAAGCGTAATGTAATACGCGATTGCATACATAACAGGATAATGCAGCTAAACTCGCTATGAAATAACACGTCTCAGGCCCGAACTGTCTGTTTGCTTATTAGGTAAAATAAGCGCGACATCAATGTTAAAGGAAATCGTCTGCGTGCGATGATGTTGAAAGTGACAAATTAGAGCTATAAAAAATTCTCCAATAGGCATCATAAGTACCATAGGTTCACTAGCCAACTATCTGTCCCTAAAACATTGCTTTTGAACTCGCCATTAAACTAGCTAACGTCCCAAATATGTGAAAGTTCAGTTGGATTGCACAAAACTGCCGCGAAACCTCAGATAAGTTCATGCCTATGACAGCCGGCGAAGTTAGTCAAGTTGGGGCAATCATTTACAAAGATTTACCTTTGATAACGTTAGTTGCCTTACTAGCCAACAAGGTGGCGATATCCAAAGAGCAGCCAAACTTAATACGCGATGGCTCCGAGTTGCTCTCATAGTAGAGTCTAGCCGTCACGACCAAAAATTTATGAGCGTAATGACTACCGGAAATCCCAAGTGCATGCACGCGCTCCCCAGAAGCTGATTGGTTGGTATGCAAATTAGGAACGTCATTTCCCAGCCATTCAAAGTCGCGAAAACTTCTCTCATTGCTGTGTGGCTCGGGAATGCGGAAGTTCGCAGGCCAGTGAGTCGGAAACAAGGACTGTATAAAAGATGGACGGCCGAACGTCTCCTGAAAAGTGAAGCAAAAGCGTCTCGATCGCCAACTACTGGCAGGCTGCAGTAAAAATTATAGGCCCGCCCCCTCCATGTTAGTGAAGGGGAGAAATGCGAGACAGGAAAAATTGTGTACATGAAAAATAATTTATTTCTGAAGATGGTTTCTTCATTTTTAGGAAGTTCTTACCATACGGATATATATTCTAGCGTCAATTTTTCTGATCAGTTTTCTGTAAACCTTTTATTTGATATTATGCGAAAGGGGCGTGTAGTCATAATAAACACAGTGATTGACAACCGCAGAGCGCGTGGACTAAGTCCCGATAGCGCCTGCCCCCTGCGTACTTCGTTTTGTGAATAGTAATTTCGCGTAGAGCTGGAGCGGGAACGTCGACAGGAGGCTTGACGCTACCTGACATTCTTCACAGCTAACAGCGATTGTGCTTCAAGCAGGGCAGACTGCAACCAAAAACGACGAAATGAGTTGCTCTGCTGTGAATTTCACAAACAAGTTAACCGTCCGGACCGATGGAAAGGATCTTTGCAGTTTTTTTGGTAAGTTAATTTTATTTTTTGTTTGTTGAAGTTTTACGGTCAGTGAAGTTATTACCAAGTAAGCTAGCTACCTTGGCTACGTTAAGACAGCAAGTAGAGTAGCAGACGTTTACGATGAATATGGAGAAAATGGTTATCGGTAGCCATTCGTAACTGGCAAAATATACATTTTTAATTTTAGAGAATACCTATTAAGGTAAGCTTTTGAATGAAGTCAACAGCTCTGTGTCATATAATGTCGTTCTTCTGTACTTGAACTTGAAATTTTGAGCCAGTGCCGCAGTAGGTTCAGCCTTTAGCTTCCAGTTCTGCCGTCGGTATCTCGGAATTTTAGAACGAACAGAGACTGCGAGTGTCTCGGCCCGGTAGGAATTCTGCTCGATGTCGCTGAGGCTAATAAAGGGTAAAGGCTGTAGCGAGCTAATCTACCTTTCAACAGACGAGCCCTAGGTTCGAGTGTTTTCGTAAGCATCAGCAAGCCAACTTCTCGTTTTTCAGTGGGTAACGTCAATACAACTTAAGTTCAACCTTATTTTGTAATCCTACGGACAGCGGCTAAAACTGCAAGGAAAACTAATTGGATCAATGTTACAGATTATTTTACCAACGACAGTATGACAAAAATGAGACTTACCGAAAGCGGATTCAATTCATTCATACTTTCAATGTGAATTCGGCAGGTTTCGGATGAAATTACGGATAGAATCAATGCATCTACTTCAGTGGAATTGGCTAGTGAACGGGATAACTCTTAAAAGATTGATCGGACGAAGTATCGAGAAAAGCTGACATTTCGAGTTTGGCCTGGAAAGAGAAGGGGCACAAACTGTAAATGAGGGAGTGGTGTAAACTGGGAATAATAACTTTTAGAAATTGTTTGTCGCGTAATGGATGTTGCGCTATTAAATTATACATTAATTATTGCTGCGTTTGCAGTGGAGTCACGTTAACTAGCGAGCTAGCTGACTTCAGTTAACGTTAACTGACCTTGTACACGGCAATTTATGATCAATTAATTCAGCCAATGAAACACATTTGTTAAAGTAGTGCTTTCAGTATCTTAATTTCGACAGTCAGAGCTGAGTTTGGGCGTTCCACAATGACAAGATAATATTTTCCATGATCAGCTTTATAATTTCTCGAAAAACAGAGTGAGTTCTTTTGAAATGTGATGTCTCTTCATATACAAACTATGTTTGAGACACGTTTCAAGTCCGAATAGGTGCATGTATTTCTCAAATTCATTAAACTATCTGGTTGTCAGTACGAGATCTCAGCCATAGTTAATGCAATTCCGATTGAAAGTAAATGTTCTGACCTTGCATACAGTTGTCAAGAGAATAACACAAAGAATTTGTGCTGTAATTCAAGCTACCGTGGTTTCATTTAAATATTTGAGTGTGCAGCTGTTTTTTGACTGGTGGAGTATTTCTGTATCAGACTTGCTGTACCATGTTACCCCACATAAAAAGGAATGTAAATTGGTAGCAGGAAGAATTTAGTTTCTAAGTATTTAAAGCTGCATATCACTCCATTCTATTTTTTTATGTATGTAAAACCTGCCATAAGAAAAATTGCCAGATGTATGGGTTGGAATTCTACTTTACTGCTGTCATGGTAGGGCAGACTGCACTTTAGGTTTCAGACAAAAGCTTCACAAATAATTCAATGTGTTTTTTTTTTTTATCAGGTGATTACAGAAGCCGCCCTCAAATTCAGACCTCAGCATTACCCAGTGAAGACTTGGAGCATGCCACAAGCAATTATTTTGTTGTATTGCTGGAAGATCCTTCTGAAGTAATTTGAAAATGAAAACCTGATAAAATGCTTGTCAAAACTGCTCAACTATGCATTGTCACAGAAACCTGCAATGGTTCTGTTTGACCATAATTTACAAGGAAGTAGGTAAGTCCATGTTGACAGAGTAATAATGGACTTCTAACTGGTTTCTCCTATGTATGCTTGTTCCGTCTGTGTCACCTTCCTTATATGTCATCGTCTTCAAAAATTGGCATAAACTGTCTTTTTTTTTTTTTAAATAATGCATTCAGAAGCTGTTCATCTTCACTACTGAGCCTTCAGTATTCCAACAAACACTCGAGTCATCTGTCCTTGGACTGGGAGCACATGGGAAATGTTATGTAATTGAATGCACATTTCCTGTTATGGTGGTAAATTAAACCTGTTATGTACAATAAAGGTCTTTACATTTACATTGAGCAGAGACTTCACTCTGGAATTCTTTCACATACATGTCCTCTGCTGCAGTAAATCAGGCATGCAAATGAGTGTTAAATAAAAAAAATGTATTTAAACAAAAACCACACTGCATGTAGTTGTCTGTGGTCCATCAACAACCTACTGGCTACATTCGCCGTGGGGAAACATGAAGGAGGCCCCATCAGGTGGAAAGGCTGGGGGAAAGCAAATGGTTTGGAGAAAGGAAGGTGGATTGAGAGGAAGAGCTAGGAAAACAATAGGTATGATGGCTAGTATAAAATAAATGAATAAAAAGTACATCAAAGATCACATATAGCAAACAAACTATGACCTTTTTTTGTGCCCATAACTGATGTTGAAAATCCAAATCCAGCATCACCCTTCTGGATTTGGTCTTTCAGATGCAGGGCAATGTTATTTAAAAATATCATTTCCCATAGGGGTGAAATGAACTCTGTCATGCAAAAATTGGCCAGGATCTCTGCTTTATCTGATGAGGATACAAAATCTTTCCACCAATATGCGAAACAAAGGTAGCCATCACTCAGTTGATATATCGCCGGGCTTTTTCAATCCTCTTTGGATGGGAAGACCTGCACCGACATCGCTGGGTGATGGCCAAGAAGATAATCTTCATCCAAGGGAACTGCCTATGAACATCTTCCAAGTCCTGCTTGATCCCTGCGACAAGCTTCACACTCTTGATTGTTCCGAAGTCATTCCCACCACAGGGGACCAGCAGGACCTCCTGCACAGCTCTTCCTCTCAGGTACTGGTGGATAAAGGGGAGGAGGTTTCCCCAAACTACGCCACCCTAGCCAAACCACTGGACTTGGGCATCCAAACCAAGGTTGGTCTCAATGGTCTCCATGCGCGGTTTTTCCCCACGGCAGAGGTAGTTGTCCCCTATGATATAAACTTTTGGCCCTGTTGGTTGTCAAGTGCAAATGTCACCTTTAAATGATACACTTCTGCTGGCTTTTTATGGAATTCAGCACATTTAATATTTCTATTCTTTCTCTCCATATTTTATCTGGAGGCATTGTGCTTTTTATGCATGAAATGGATGTGATTTAATGTTATAAATCAGTTTTTAAGGCATTCTCCCGTGAAAAGTCTTGTGCGTTAATAACCACAAGCGTCGGTTTTTTTACATATTCCCATGAGATTTATACATACTCTTGGCCACTGTGGAGGATGCTGACTCCATTTCGTCGTCTGAAAATTAGGATAACAAAAATTGAACAATTACTATGCATTCAAATACATCGAGTCCACAAAAAAGAACGTGGAGGGGGGTTGCATTGCTAAGTTAACTATCACAGAGAATGAATTGCCGGTCCTCCAAGGCTGGTCAGGATGGTTATCTTCAACTGCAAACATTTTTAACAAATACAACATTAGCTAGCGGTAAGATAGGCGACTACTTAAACACAGCAAGCTAACTTTGGTTCGAAGGACAGTGTATTTTAATTCAAAACTCGATTTAGCGTTCTAACGTGTTAATTAAAAGTTCGACCCATTACTCAGCTAGTACATGCGCATACGAAATGGAACTTTCCCGGTGGAACGTCGATTAGAAAATACAACGAAAGTCGGCGTTAATATGCTCGCCACTCGCAACGTTGGGTAAGTGACGATGGAGAACATTGGCTTACATTACGTAATGTAATTAGCTGCATACCTAGCTAGTCAAACAAGATTCAGTTCTAAGATATCATAGATAGCCAGTTAGGTACTTCAACTAATTTCGTAACAGATGACTGTGAGGTGGGGAATGTTTTGCCAATGAGGCCATTAACTTTTTGAACGAGCCCGCGAATATTTATGCTGCCGGCAGTCGTTGGGTCCTTTCACTTTCCTGCACCGTCTCCGTGTGACAGCTGGGCTGGCCATTACGGGCACTTACGTTAATAGCGCAGCTGCCAGACCAGGTGAAAAGTTCAGGGGGCTGGTCGGATGGTGTGTGGGTTGGATTCGATAGCGCGGCTCTACCCCCCGATCACTACTGCGCCGACTCAGGCTCCAGATGTGCAACATGGCAGCGGCCATATCAAGGATATTTTGGCTCCATTTTTGTTGAATGGGAGTGAATGGAGACGCGTCGTCCATCTTTTATACAGTCCTTGGTCGGAAACGATGAAATCTCATTAAGATTTTTTGAATCGCATTTTTTTGTGAAGGGATTGTTACGATGATTAGCATTTCTTCAAAACTGCTGAATTTTGATTCACATTTTGCGATGTGAATCCGCCTAATCTGATCACTGATGATGCCATTAAGAAACTCTGAACAGCCACTAGCATACACTTGAAACAGTCACTTGCCTTCCCTCAGTGGAATTTTCCATTCACTAATGCCCCCTATTGTCTCAGAGGTGAGGAATTAAGGAGACCCCTATTGTTTTTCAGGCAAAGCTAACCCACTGAGAAGTAATTGCCCTGAGATTTGGTTTAAGCAGTTCTGTAAAGGACTGTATCAATGATCTGTGTACTTTTATGTAGGACAATTCATTTTAGGCTAATTATGTGTAAACTAATTAATGGAATTAGGGGGAGACAGTAGTACTTTTGTTCCTTTAGTCTGAAATTAGAGGATTTGTAATAAAAAGTTTCCAGCGCAAGAAATTAAAAAAGGTGAGAACTTTTTGCCTTTAATCTTTTGTGCGGGACATGATAATAAACAGCCTGTCATTTGTCATATTTTTCTCCGTCAAACAAAGGGTCATGTGTCACTTTGCAAGTGGACAGACTTTGCTCTTGATACATGACTTATAAAGACTGGAAACTTGGGCAATGTGACTTAGTGAGAAATTAAGGCTATCAATTGAACATTGTGGAAAATTGAAAATTTGATGAAATTTCATGTCTCCTTTAATTCCACCCCAAATCACCATTCTGCATTCATGTGAGTGAGAAAACGTACTTGTTCTAAATGACTTCGGTATTCAGGGTTAAAAATCATAATAGACCAGTTAGTTAAAAACATTTCTCATATTAAGCATTTTTTCAGTTTCTAGCATGGAATCGACCACGGTGTCTGTGTATTGCAGCTCAGGCTTTTGAATTCGGATTTTGGACACTCGACTCTCCAACTGCCTTACGATTTGGTGCCGTAATCTGTGCTTATTGTTGAACTCCTGCCTGTTTTTGGACTCTGATTTTGGGATTGCCCCTCGGTACCGTTTCTGTGATTACCTGGCTTGGACTCGGACTGAACAGTCTTTTTGTAAAAATGTATGTTCATTTTGAGTATGATGCCTGTGCAGTGGCGGTCCTACAGGAGGGGCGAAGCCATGTCCCTTTTAGTCCTGGCTAGATCTCAATCAATTTCCTTTATTGATGTCTTTTCCAATTATTGTAAGTGGCAACTGAAGACAAGGTTTCTCTCCACATGCGATCTAACAGCGATCAAATCGCGGGTTAAATTCAGTCCAGTGGCGGAACAGAGAATTGGGTTGCACAAACAGCCGTTGAAAACAATTATAAATCCTGACCTGTTCTCAGTCATCTTCATGATTAACAAAGGTTCATTCCAACAGCGCTCCACATTTAACAGGTGCTGCTTTTTCTCCCCAATTAGGCAAAACGACAATCATTCTTCTGGACGTGTATTTGCTGTATTTAACTCTACGTTATTCAAAATTGCATAGCCTACCTGTCGACTCTCGCTAATTGCTTGAGCCGCACGCTTTTTATTACCTAGTACAGGTTATAACCTTTTTTTTTTTTTTTTTTTAATCAACCCACGAAATACAGAGAGTGAGAGTCCGCGTTTCATTGGAACACGGACCAGTTGAATCACGCGAAGCATTGGCCAATTAATAAGAAAATTATTTTCCTGCACTGAATTTAGCCAATGATTTCATCGCTGTTAGATCGCATACGGTGAAAAACCATGTCTTCAGTTGCCAATTATGAGAATTGGAAAAGACGTCAATAAAGGAAAATGATTGAGATCTAGCCAGGACTAAAAGGGACGTGTCTTTGCCCCTCCTGTAGGACCGCCACTGTGCCTGTGAAACATTTCAAAAAATGTTGGAACAAGGTCATGGTTACCACTGTGTTACATCACCCCTTCTTTTAACAACACTCTGTTAGTTTTGGGGAAATTAGGGGACCAGTTTTGAAAGCAAAATGTTTTCCCATTCTTGCTTGAGGTATGATTTCAGCTGCTGAACACTTTGTGGCCTCCTTTGTCATATTTTTCCATTTCATAATGTGCCATATGTTTTCACTTTGTGATGGGTCTGGATTGCAGGTGGGCTAGTCTTGCACCCAGATTCTTTCACTACAGAGTCATGTTGTTGTCATACATGCAGAACGTGGTTTGGCAATGTCTTGCAGAAATAATCAAGGCCTTCCCTGAAAAAGATTTCTGGAGGGCAGTATATGTTGCTTCTAATCCTGTTTATGTCGTTCAGCATTAATGGCGTCCTCACAGATGTGCAAGTTGCCCATGTCGTGTGCACTAATATGCCACCATACTATCATAGATGCTAGCTTTTGAACTGTGTGGCAATAAGATATAGATAGATATAGATAAGATAAGATATACTTTATTGAACCCCGTGGGGTAATGTGTCCTCTGCATTTGACCCATTATATAGTTAGGAGCAGTTGGCAGCCACAGAGCAGTGCCTGGGGACCAACTCCAGTTCTAAAGCCAGTTCCTTGGTCAGGGTACTGGTTAGAGCAGAGGTGGGCAGCGAGGGCCGGATCTGTCCCTGGTTTTCACACCAACGTCTGGTCTTTAATTAGTTGATTGTCTCAATTAGCCAAACCATTTATGAAATCTGACGTTTCATGCGCATTTCTTTAAATTATCGTGAAACTACAAAGACTAGTCTTGTCTCCCTTCATAAAACATTTTCCTTTGATCGAATCATTGCGAAAATCTATATTTGTGCATGCAATCAATTAACTCAATTAGTCAGGGTAATTGATAGGAATAAAAACCTGCATACACACCGGCCCTCCAGGACCGTGATTGCCCACCCCTGGGTTAGAGTGTTCCTATGATGTATGTTTTTGTGGGTTGGGGAAACCGGAGTACCCGGAGGAAACCCACGCAACATGCAAACTCCACACAGAGGCCCCAGGCCGGATTCAAACCCACAACCTTCTTGCTGTGAGGCAGCAGTGCTAACCACCGTGCCACCCAAGCTGGATGTGTCATGGGAGCAATATGCAGTGTGATAACTTCAGTGTTGATGTGTGAAGTTAATTCCGGATCGTTTTAAGTTTAAAATAGAAAATAAAGGCATAACCAGGAAGCTATTGCTGGGTCGACAAAAACAAGAATGAAAACAAAAACTCGCCTTGCAATGTGGTGAGGAACATTTTTCTATCCTTATATTCATAAGGATTGTGTTGAATTGTGCTTTACATTGAGGGAAGTGGCATTCAGACATCAGCTGTGCACACAAGCCTGCAGTGAGAGAGAATCACGTGCCTGCATGTCTCTGTTCTGAGTCTACATTCTTTACAAACTGAAATTAATTCAGACCATCTTAATATTGCAACCCTGGTGACATGCTTGCTGTGATATGCTAACATGAGATATCGATTAAAATGCCATACATTTTTAAGCCTTTGCATCCACTTATACTGATGTTGCGCCATCCTGGCCGATGCATGGAAGCCGTTTTTTGCCCAAATATTCCCTGCTAATTGACGTACGTTTGAAGAGAAGGATTTTTGACGTAAACAGTATTTTGAGATAAACAGTTCTTGTCCAATTCGTGATAAGACATTTTTTGAATGTGAAATTCGGTCCCCTTTGTGGTAAGATCTTGTGAGATCATCAATATGCGCGGTTTTTTTCAAGAATGCAGTTGGATGTGTCATCTGAAGGTCTACGAGTTTTGAAAGACAAGGTGGAGTGTTAAACGCTGCAAGTTGATGCTTGCGTTTAAATGGAAGAGTGTAGTCAGCGATGTGGTTGTCTCAAAAGATCCTTGCTGTGATGATTGGCAGGAAAAGGCGCTTCTCCGTCGCAGCCTCCTCATCGTCTTCATTTGTTGCGGGGGATTTCCTTGCGGGGCACTGTGTTCTTGGTGCGATCATGTGATTCACAACTCATAATGTGAATTCGAAAATGAAATTGGCTGCCGGGGAATATGATGAGCTGATCATGAAATGTTAAGTTATGTTTCAAGTAATGTCTTTTTAGAAATGTGTTTATGCCGGAATGCTTAAAATTAGGGGGTTCCTTGAAGTTCGTGGGACTCCTGAATGTACTGGACTATAAATGCATAGTTGCACTGTACTGTTATATCACAGGTTAAAACTTCAGTTTGACCACTTAATTCCTTTAAATTATTGATTATCTTTTTCAAGATGTGTGCTCCAGTAGCTATTATGCCTCAATCCCAAGGGGGGGGGATATTGTTTTTGTCCACTTTATCGTGCGCATCCGCGTCTGTGTCAGCGTTCCCACCATTTCCAGGTAATAACTCAGTAACTGGTTGATATATTTTCATGAAAATTTACACGCATTTATTCCCTTTACTTTTATATTTTCACCATATTATATCTCCCCAAGGACGTTATGTTATTAGTCGTGTTTGACCACCACTAAATTATTGCTGAAATGATGTAGATTCCTGCTACATGAGAAGAACAGAGTAGATGGAGAATCTTTTGCTGGGGTATTGACAAATGGGGGATCGTTCGTCCTTGGCAGAGGTTGTCAATCTCAGGTTGCTCTTGTCTACTTTTTAGTTGTTGTGCAACTGTGGAGGCCATTTTTGCCTGGTCTCCTCTGGAAAAGAGATTTTAAATCTGTGTGATTGTCGGGTAAGTAAAGGCTGACCAAATTTTTAGAAAGTGTGGAGGGCATGTGTCTATCAGTATGACATAGCCAGTTATGGAAAAAGCCTCAGAAATTCATAGTTTCTGGCTGTTACTTTTGCTGTGCTGTCTGGAGATCTTGAGTATAGGCTTAACTATTGCCGGCGGATGCTTGACTCCTCTGATCTGCTGCTTCCTAGTGATGTAATGTTACTCAGTGCTCCCCCGTGTGGAGATCTGCAGTAAAGTCTGAACGTTACTGGCCGGTACAGGACTGACTTGATTTGGAGACTAATAGTGAGTGGAGGCCAGATTTAAAAACGGTGCGTAGGTAGATGCAGAAGTCACTTTCTTCGCAGATTTCTGATTTAAGTAAAACAAAAATGACTTCAAAGAAGGAAAATGAAAATTATGCTCATGTCAATAGATTCCAAGTTCATCCTGATTAAAGAAATAACTCCGTCGCCACGGGGAACGAGTCGTGTATCTCCCCGATCCCCATGAGAGATCGCTTGCAAATTTTTACACCCCAAATGTTGTTATGACATTAATATGCATCCCTGTACATGTATATATATGAAAATGTGGCTCAAAATGAGCAGAAAACATGATGGGCCCTATCTAACGCCAGAGTCCCTAAACCCGTTATTTGGGGATTTAGCATTGCGTAAGAGGCGTTCCCTCGCAAAAGTTGCTATCTTGCACACCTGCCTATATCCCTAAAACACCTGCCCTACACGTTTTATTATGCATAGGCGTGGTTTGGGCGTTACGCCAGGTAAACCAATCAGTGTGACAGGTGCCATTGCCTTTAGGAGCAGGTTGCGCTATCCCAAATCCTCAAATCGCAACCCGATGGAGAGAGGAAGGTCGTCACGTTTCTCCGAAGACAAAGTTAAATTCCTAGTGCATGAGGTCAAATCCAGACAGGGGAGGATCTGTTTTTGTTAAGTTAATCATTAATTGTGTTGTTATTATTATTATTATTATTATTATTATTATTACAATCATTATTATTATTATTTGACATTGACATGTTTAATGTTTGGTATGTAGGCCTAATAAAAAAAAATCAAGCCTACCCCTTCTGTGATGGAAACTTAAAAAAAAGGAATAAAATAAAAAGACAAAAATGCATTTCGCCATGCTCTTCCAACTCCCACTCCCGTCGGAAAATAAGCATAGAACAAAATCCCATTTTCGAACAATAAAATTAGGTCTATGCACTGGCACTCAGCGACGTAACTTTTGTCCAGCGACAGTGGCATTTCAGAACTCTTCAGTGAATGAAGGTAATTCTGGTGACTAGTACGTGATTTCGTCCGTTTACATTTTCCAATCGGACAGCTGTCAATTTTTTTACAGCAAATTGCGTGACCGTCCTGTAAAAACAGGTGTGCGTAGCCTACTTGACGCCGAAATTACCTTCTTTCGCAGAAGAGTTCTGAAATGCCGCTCTTGCTGGAAAAAAATTACCGCTGCTGAGTGCCAGTTCATAGGTATGAAATTCATGCAAATTGTAATAAAGTTGGACTACAGTTTAGACTATGACCGAATCCTGATTCTGCCCTTTGGTGCTGCCGCCTCTGCCTGTCTCTACATTTCGTGTTTTCTGGGCATAGTGGGTCCTGTCTCTCTTTGGGATTGGGGGGTAGTGGTCAACTAGCTACACTGTTGGCCCTCCAAATGGACCATTATCAGATGCAGGTTACGAATGGAGGGGCAAATGTAATTTTCACCAGAGCTTTTCAAATTGTTGAAATTTTAGGGCCAATATGGGTAAAGAAGCCCACGAATGCACATACATGTTGATGAGCCAAAACATTAAAACCTCTCACAACCGAAGCAAATGATTATCTGCCTCTCGAGAGCAGAGAGTAAAAAGTCAGTTCTTGTAGTCGATGTGTTGGATGTGGGAGAAATTGGACCTGAGCAACTTTTACAGGGGCCATATCGTTATGGGCAGACTAGTAGGTCGGAGCATCTCTGAAGCTTCTTAAATGGCGATTTGTGTGTGACCGTACAGTTTATTTCCATGTCCTGCTTTTCAAGGAGTGAAAATTTAAATGGAGCAGTCACAAGTGCGTGCTTGCCTGCTCCTCTGATGCCAGAGCAGGGAAGGACTAAGAGCGTGAGTTGTTATGGTAGTGTATGGTGAAGTCAACGAGCTGTATATACTGTAGGCACTATTCTATTCGTTCAAGATTGGCCAATGTACGTTGATCTGGCCTCCATCTCAGGAGAGGCATACCTCTCGCTAGAACCCATGTAAACAACGGCATTTTGGTAAATAATAATAATCATTCAGCGGCACTTTTGATATCCAGCCTTTTTCTGACCAATAACAAGAGAAGAGTTTGCTTGAAGAGCCATTCCTGTCTATTATCTCCTATATAGAAAAGGATCATTAGTGTGGTTCAGTCAGCGTAGAGTTTTATAATTCTTTTTTGGTGAGCTGGCATGTGTTTCAGACGTTTGGCAGTCCAAACAGGGAATTAAACAGTCAATCCCTATAAGACGTCTGTCTCTTCCATCGACTGTATAAAAAGATGGACACACTACTCGGGTCTGAAAACCGAGGCCGATGTGGCAATCTCCACAATTTGCGTTCTATTTAATGGCCAGCAGATGGCAACGTCAGTGGTTGCAGAAAGAAGTTCAATCCTATAGAAATCTATGAGAAAATGACCCAACTTTATCACCTGATTTATAATTTAAGTAATGATTTTATGTATTACTTTATTGTATCTATCGCAAGTTTCAAGTCTCCTTCGATATATCATGATGTTCTTTTTTGTAAATTATGGTCCCAAATAGACTAGAATGAAGGATAAAGCCAGTATATGCTTTTGGGGGCGTGGCTATCTGCTGGTCCCTGTCTGACACGGTAAGGTCCACCTGTTGATCCACCTCTCGCTTCTCCCCGGATATTCAGTGTACGCTCTCGTCCAATAGGAATCACATCTGGTTTCAAAATGACAAAATGGCGCAATTAAAATAGCCAAAATCGAGTACCTCCCTCTGTCCTCCTATGATGAGATCGAGGGCAACCGATCATTGAGCACAGTGGTGTTTTTTCCTGCCGTTTGAATGCATTGCAAATCAGCTGTGGGGAGTAGTGACGGGGAGGGGATGGCAGATGACATTTGTGTTAATTAATATGTGGCAACTCCCCTTAAATGTGGCTTATGAGCAGAAGGGAGAGAGCCTGGGAGTTGCGTGGCATGCTAAATAAAACTGTCGCTAAACTCAATCCCTCTGTCACACCCAGTATCTTTCAGACATGCTCGGGAGCACCCCTTTTTACTTCACTCCTTAATTAATTAATTAATTATTATTAGACCTATGTGCACGCCTTATCAAAATACAACTGCTTGCGTACAAACCAGCTGACTAAGCAAGAGCTAAGTTAATGACTGGCTTCACACTGTATCAGTTTCATGATTTAAAGCCACTAATCCCCGTTTTTCTAGCTAAATAGAAATTACTTGTGAAAAGTTATGTCGTCCACTTTCCCTCTCCTGTGACTGCAATTGACAGTAACACAGTGGTCAGGCAATTTCCAGAAAAATTTGTGGATAGAGACATACCCGTTGCTGTCAAGGACGCCCATCCTAAGGTGGCAGCCAGACTTGCATATTGAAATCGTAACGTAGTGCCTCTAGGTTATATAGCTCGTTGGGTGATTTCCTGGGTAAAGATTTCAAACTCTACCCCCCATTGCTTCATTCTGAATGGGCATTACTTTGTTGAGGGCAAGTGCGGAGAATTGGGATTGGGGCTGTATATTGCTGACAGACACTCGGCAGCTCGAACCAGGAGACTTGGTGACATGATGTTACTCGGTACTGCCCCCAATGGTGATAGTGATTTGCAGCAAAGAGTAAATATTGCCACCAGACATGAGGTGGTTCTTACCTGCAGGCTCATAGTGACTTGGTGATACACAGTGCTGCCCCCATGTGTTGATCTGCGGTAAAGAGTAAATATTCCCAAAAACGACTGCACTGACCTGTCTTTGCCCTGTAGGGTCAGCATCATGAAGGCTGGAGGGCGGGGCAAGGAGGCGCCCGCAGAGGGGGAGGTCAGCGGCAAGCGGCCCAAACGCAAATGTCTCCAGTGGCACCCCCTGCTGTCAAAAAAGGCGTTGGACTTTTCTGAGGAGGAGGAGGAGGAAGACGAGGAGGAGTTGGAGAAGGTGTGTGGGCGTTCCCTGCCTCGGTTGGCCTAGAAAGACACACCCCTCTAAAGCCCATTTGCGGCTTCAGGTTCTTGAAGCCATCTTGAAGCATACGGCATCATTTGTTTTAGTATTAGCCCTGTTGTTGCGGCCAAGCTGGGAAAGCATTCTCCGGCAGTCCAGGTTTTGGCTCAACAGCAGCTGCTGCATCACACAGATGCAACCACAAGCATTTTTTGAGCGTGTTGACACAAGCTTAATTCTGTGTATTAGTTGTTTTTTTTATTTTGATACTTGAAGTCACTTTGAAGCTGTTGTCTGGAAAGTCCTCTGCAAACATTGCTCTTAGTAGTCGCAGTAGCATCATTGTCATAAATAAGGACTTAGAGTTAGCTTTGATATTCGCCCTAAATCAAGAGACAGTATTGTGCATTGCGGGAAATCACTGAAACTCCTTGGCCCCACAGGAGCCTCTGCTGTGCAGGGAAAGTGGGGCCCAGGAGCCAGAGTGCGGGGTCACCGAAGAGGACGGGGTGGAGGAGGTATCCGAACAGCGTGCCCGCCGCCCCATGAATGCCTTCCTCCTGTTCTGCAAGCGACACCGTTCCCTGGTGCGTCAGGAGCACCCGCGGCTGGACAACCGCGGGGCCACCAAGATCCTGGCCGACTGGTGGGCCGTCCTGGAGCCCAAAGAGAAGCAAAAATACACTGACATGGCCAAGGAGGTATGGCTGCAGGGCGCAAAAACATTCACCGTTGGCCTTAGATTTATCATGTACTAATCCTAGCTTTTGATCCTCGATTCATGATATACTGACCTTGGTTTACCCTTAGATTTATGATGCACAGGCCGTACGTTTGATTTCTTATACCCTCTAGTTCTGCTTTAAGAATTACTGCTTTTTTTGTGTTCATCTGGTCAGTACTGTTAGAACGTCATCAGAATTCTGACATATAATATAGACATCCAGTGATGTCTGTTGGTGCATTGCATTACCATCTTTTTACTGATACTCTCATCCAGGGGGACTTATGACGAAAAGTGATGTAAATGGAACCACTTCATTTGTGTGACCGTCCTGCTATTCCCAGCAAATAACATTCCCAAATTCCCTGATTTCAGCACTATTAAGGTGCTTAATGTTTGACTTACTGGAAATGAGCCTTCAACTGAAACACATAATACTGAGTATAATCTTATGCGCTGAAATAGAATGCATGTAAATGCGCGATACGTTTGGTTGGATTCGGAGTCTCTGGAACGCACTGGAATTGACTTGTGTTTCAGTTTTTTTCAAGCCTTACAGTGGTGCAGACAGCCTCATTGTTTCAGTCTGACCCAGTCCGAGACTCCGATGTTTTTAATCGAAACAAGTCTGCCGTTAATTTAGAAGTTGGTCATTTAATTGCAGTGCTAATGGCTAAATGAGCAGCAGGAATGTGAAGCCATTCTTCTTTTCAGGAGGTTAATCAGGTGATTAGTAAGCTGACAGTAATGTGCGAACGCAAAGTAAAGACGAACAACTGGAAGTGGTGATGTGTGGGCATATTAATATGAAATAAGCTGGTCTTTTAATGGCATGTATTTTAATTATTTAATGAAAAGTAATATTTAATAGACTATTATTGCCATATTTATTAAATTATTTGATGGAACATTTATGGAATGAACTGTAATTTGTGTAATTTAAATCAAATTATTAAATTTCATGTATTTAAAAAAATGCATCTTAATGCGCATATATTAATTCATCTTCCCCTCGTCGGCTTGCTTCATGTCTAAATAAACGCACTGTCCAGAAACTGACCTGCTCTGACCTGCTGTTATCCCAACCTCTGGTGTCGCAATAATTGGTTGCAACATATTTTAAATTGAAGCGATGAACTTTCTTGTTTCAGCCCTTTGGGGAGAGTGCAAAAACCTAAGAAACTGAAGTGCAGGAAAACTTTTCAGTCTCTCAGTTTCATTTTAACTAAATGCATTGTTGACAAGAAGAGGAGGAAAAGAACCTTCCTCTCTGAATGAAACCACTGGAAAGGAGCTGACCCAGATATACGCCCGGAGAAGTCTTCTGACTGCAAAGCACCTACACAATAAAATGGAGCCCCATCGCCTCGGCCGTGAATCAGTGGCATCGTAGAACTGATTCATGTGTACAGAGATGTCGGAAGTGTTTCACTCTGCAGGCTTATGGCCTGTAGGGTCAGAGAAACCAGGCTTAAATCTTCCACCAGTCTTTGCAGCAGTGACTTGCCCCATATATCTCTTGATGTAGTTTGGTTTATGTGTGAGCCATTTCATTTTAAGGATTATTTTATGAGATATAATTTACTCCTTAAAATGAACTCCACGTCTTCGTCAGGAAATTGATGGCTATTTTATGATATTTGGAGTGTATTGCAATTTCTCCAAGTGTCGGTGAATTATTTTTATCACATGATGGTAGATTTTTTTGAGCCAATGAAATGTGTGGAATTGCTCGTAGACGTTTACACATAAATGGTTATTGAGTGATGCGTGCTAAAGAGAGGGACACTGAAAGGGTTCTGTCGGGATGCAGCACAGCAAAGCCAATGTTATCTCTGCGTTTGGGACAACACTGCTTTCATGAATCACAAAGCTCCAGTCAGTCTGAATTTCTGCCATCCACGTCAGTGCTTGGCCCACATGTGCTCAGGAACATGGGTAACTAACCGCTGAACTACCTTCCTTTTGATTGATTTGGTCCTGGTGGTCCCCCGTTTGTGATTTGGCCCAGTCCCCCCCTTCCATTAGTGATTTGGCCCGGTCCACCCCTCCCATTAGTGATTTGGTCCAGTCCACCCTTCCCATTAGTGATTTGGTCCAATCCACCCCTTCCTTTAGTGATTTGGTCCAGTCCACCCCTCCCATTAGTGATTTGGTCTGGTCCACCCCTCCCATTAGTGATTTGATCCAGTCCACCCCTCCCATTAGTGATTTGGTCCTGTCCACCCCTCCCATTAGTGATTTGGTCCAGTCCACCCCTCCCATTAGTGATCTGGTCCAGTCCACCTCCTTCGTAGTGGTTTCGTCAGGTCGGCCTCCCAGTTAGTGCTTTGGTTCAATCCTCTGGTCCAGTCTGTACCTCGATTCAGCAATATGGTCAGTCTGCCTAGGTAGAAACAGTTTGGTCTTGCTTGTTTTTACATAAATAACGTTTGTTCAGTCTGTCTGCTCTTTAGTGATTTGACCTATTTTTCTTGCTATTCCTGCATTAAAGATAGTAGGTTCATTATCTCCCCATTATACAATATCCTGGTGCATCTCCCCATCGTGATCCATGTGCCAGCTCCTCAGTTTCACCATTAACGATTTTGGCCCAGTTTATCTCCCTATTACTGGTTACTGGGGGGGGGAAGTGCTGATGATGGGATATTTTTACGGTGAACTCTGGCCCTGTTGACATACACAGCTGTCCTGGCAGTGCCAGGGGACCCCACACAAACCTGTGTTTTCGTGGTGCGAGTGTTCAGTGCAGGGCCCAAGATTTAATGATCTGAAAATGCCTGACGAAAATCAGCTTGATCTCCACCTAATGTGATCAGGTCCAGGACAGCCTTGAAAGACCAGTGGCTTTCATGGTGACACCACCAGATGCACCTTTAATTTCCTCTGTTTGCTGGACACTTCTGCTGCTTAGCCAATTCCAGCAACGTCTGCTAATGATCTGGAACAGAGGCTAACACCAGCCAGCCCTCAGGAATACACTGGATTTTTGTTTTCACACAGTGTTATTTCTCTTTTACTGAATATTAGCCCCATCTATTTATAGAATAAAGGTGCACTTGTGCTATCCCAGCACTTGACATATTTTTGATATTACCCTAGGTACATATCACTTTTGTGAAAATTTCATTGGCTGACAGCGTGGGAAAAAGTAACTCCTCCATGTTAAGTCAGGCTGTTAATCTTTTGCCAAACTGAATACCAAGGGTAAAGTTTGTTAAATCGGTATGGCTTAGCACTGTAGTGAGCAACCTAAGTGCCACTCACATAACTAAGTTAATGTTACTTTCCCAACTAGCTAGTGTGCACACAGTACCTTTCCATTACCATTATGTAACATTAGTTTGTTACCTAGCGAGCTAACGTTAGTTGGCTACACAGTTGACTGCGAATTTAGAAACCATTGCTTATTCAGAAGCGAATGTCTGACTCACTAATTGAGAAGCAGAATGATGGAGTTGGCTAATGAGACTGACCAATTAGGCGCTCACAGAAATTGCGTTTGTTTACTATTAAATTACGCAATTCAGGTGTGTGATAAACAGAATCTTATACTCTCGGTCGTCTCTTATGAAAGTCATGAAACTCACTGAGTAAATTTTGGGTTCATTGCTCGCTAAAGCTCACAACAAACCCAAACTTCGCTCAACCCGTTTCATAACTTTCATATGACATGATCATTCGCGTAAGATCCTCTGTATCTGTGATGCTAATGCCCTGAGCTTGTGCTGTGCTGTGTCTTTTGCCCTCCAGTATAAAGACGCCTTCATGAAGGCAAACCCTGGTTATAAGTGGTGTCCCACGACCAATAAGCCAGTGACCAGCCCCACCCAAGCCATCGGCGCCCCTCGCAAAAAAGTCTGGTCTGTGTCCTCAGCCTCTCCCAAGGACTGCGCCATCACCAAAAAAGTGCCCAAGTCTGAGAGCGCACCTCAGCTGAATTTCGCCATGGCAGGTGCGGCCCACAACCTCCAAACCAGACGGTGTCAGGCGGTGGCCCCCCCACCCTGCCTTACTCACCCCTTCCTGCCTCTCTGTCCACCCTGCAGATCCAACCAAAATGGGAGGTCTTAGCCTGCTGCTGCTAGCTGGGGAGCATGCGCTAACTGCTCGGGAGGTAAGCATCAATGTCTTTCTTTATTTCTCTCTCTCTCTCTCTCTCTCTCTTTCTTCTCTCCCTCCATCCCTTTGTTCCTTTTTGGGCACCCAGATGCTAAAAACACAGTATATAAATAAGCTTGCTGAACTGTTATTGTCATTGTAAAATTAAATCTATTTTTAAATTACATTCATGGCATAGATGCTATCTTGAAGTGCCTTAAACTAACATGACATCCTAAAAAACTTATTGTTTCTTATTGTTTCGTCAGCAGTGTAACCATTGCAAAATATAGTCATATAAGTAAATAACCAGTTACAGTAAAGGAGGTGGGTGATATAACCCATCAGTCCTACAGATTTCATGGTAGAACCTGCCTCGTCCCCCCGTGAAAAAATGGATCTTTTGCTCCCTTCTGTCGAGGTTCATACTAAAAGCACGGCTTTCTAAGTGCACTTTTATCTAAAGTTAGCCTTCTACTGCACCGCCACCCTCATCTCTCTGTATCCCACTAATGCCAGCAGGACTACCAAGTGCGCCTATCTGTGCATACGGGCTGTGTCAGTCACAGGGATGTCGCACTGCATGCGAGAGGCAGTAGACCTCATTATTGCCTTGTTAAATTGGAGGATGGCCCCATTCAGTTCAGAGAGGGGAGGCTGATCGGAGGCGAGCCCATCATTCCCCAGGAAGATTTGGAGCCTCACATCCATTGGAGAATTTATTGAAAGAAAAATGGGATCACAAACTTTGACACTAAATATAATGAGCAGCTGAATGTCAGCTGAGGTAAAGGGAATCTGACAGCCCGGGCAATAAGGTTGCTGTGGACACTATGCTACAGGCAATCATTCTCGGCCTTGGCTTCAAGGCACTTCCGTGTGTCCGTGGGTCTGGGTGTGTTGGCTTGTTTCCATGTTTGTAGTTCTGTTTGGATGTGCATTCGTATTTGGATGCATGTGTGTGTCTGCGTGTTGCATTTGTGCCTAGGTATCCAACTCCTCTGTGTGTGTGTGTGTGTGTGTGCGCGTGCGTGCCTGCATGCATGCGTGCGTGCGTGCGTGCGTGCGTGTGTGTGTGTGAGTGTGTGTGTGTGTGTGTGTGTGTGTGTGCACATGCATGTTACTGCTATATGCATATATGTAATGCAGGGCACTTGAACCTGTTTCTGTGCCATCAGGTGTAATGAAGAGTTCGCCAAAGCCCAGCTCAGCCTGGCTCCGCCCCGTCAGCTCAGAGGCTCTGATGCGTTCGTCAGGCAGAGCGCCACAAACACTCCCTCTACAGACACGCCTCTCTGGGGGGCGCACTCCGCTCTCCACCAGAGCGTGCGGGGGGGTTGGGCTTTAGGGCTGCGCAATTGATAGGCAGCCAAAGCCGCTACGGGCACTTCATTAGCGTGCTGAAAGGAAGAGGAGCGCTGGCGTTGACCGCGTGCTGCTGCGTTTCGGGCTAATCCTCTGCAAATTCCATTTAGCCGCTGCAAATTGATCCTAATTATCCTGACGCGCAGCTCTCGTGCCACAAGGGAGCACGGTGGGTGGGTCAGTATAAATCCTCCTTCGGCGGCTTCGGTGCATCACGTCATCACAGAAGATGGCGGTGTTTTTCTGGAGAGGGTGAAGGCAGGAACTGCAGAGGCAAGCCTGGCCTCTCTGAGAGGAGCTCCCTGTGGACTCGCTCACTGCCTTCGTCTTTCAGCTGAGGCGTAAAACCAGGCCTGTACCGGACCACCATAAACTCTCCTTCCCGTTCACAGCGTTTCTAGTCCAGTTTACACCAAGAAAGTGTGACCCCCACCTCTCTCCCCGACCCGATTCACTTTCTCTGTTGTCAGATGACTGTAAAATTGTCACCTGCTTTGCTTTCATATATGACTCATTACTATATTATCTGGGCACTGAAATTATAAGTGACTGAGCCACCATCCTACAGCTAAGAAAATCTTCTTGGATCAGATAAGTTTGACACAAGTATTTCATGCCGAAAGGACTTAATGAAGAACTGACGCAAGCATGTTTCATCAAAGCCTCACTAATCGCTGGTATTGTGTATGCCATTGGCTGTGTTCTGTACCATTTTATTCAACGTGTAGCTCAGGAAAGCTACAGTATATCACTGTATCCTCGGGCAGATTTGGGGATTGTTACGACCCGGTCTAGGTAGTGCGACCACAGGTAGAGAAATGAAGGAAGCACGGGGAGAGAAAACTGCGGAAAATACAAAAGAACCTGAACGCTGCACAGCCCTTTGGTCCCTATACTGCCTAACCAGAGCTAACTAAGACCTACTGCTAGTCTTCGAAGGTTTACCAGGCACGGGGTGGCTTTTAAACACGCAACTCCAGAACGCTCTGTCCAGAAGCGTGGACTGAGCGAGCGAATTGTTTCCCCCCTTCGGAAACAAGTTTCCACCCAGAGTCACCTCCAGAAATAACAAAGGGAAAATAACAAAGCAAAACAATAAAGAGGTATCCTGATGGAAGGATAGTAAGATCCAGCTGGGATCTTCCCTAGCTAACCAGAGTGACCAAACAGCGCTCAGAAAGGGCGAGACGAGGTAGTCGGACGAGCGAATCAAAGTCAAAAACCGGGCATCTATTACCGAACAACCAGATGGAAGGGCAAAAGCAAAAATTAAAGTCACACAGCGACAAGCCAAGGGTCAACCTCAGGAATCCAAACAAACCATAAGTAGGGCAAGGCAAGAATCTTTGGTCAAAACAAACCAGTCCAACACAGAAGGCAATCGAAATACTCACAGTTCAGAAACGCTAATTACACATGGTCGAAGAGCTAGTCTCCCACATAAGTGCACGTGGCGCCCTGATAAAAGCACACCCGGAAGTGGAACGTTCCATTCAGGCCCAAGCAGAACTAATACTAGGGCAAAGGTCATAACAGGGATGCTGTGGGATTACCTTTGTTCCGATGTCACCATCTCCACCATGTCTGTAGGGGTTTCTTGCGATCAAACTGCTGGTCACGATCGACAATCAATTCTATTTATATTTTGTAGAGTCATTAGTATTGGTGTGATCTCAAAGCCTATTGATTTTGGACAAAATTGGATCATAAAATAATTAATATATTTAAGGTCCAAGTGGCTCAAATCCAAACAAAATGGTCCATATCACTTACTGCCACATTTAGTTCTTAGGTTTTTATTGGGGACTCATTGGCAGTTGTATATTGCACATCAGTTTGCGACCTTGAATCTTTCCTTTGACCTAGACTTCACAATCAAACAGGAAAATTCCACGTGTCTCACTAATTCTTGCATTTAGAACTTAGGTTTGCATTTGGGACTGATAGACCTGTATCACTGTAAATTCATTCCTGCGAAGCCACCACTGATTCAGTCACCAGCTGACCTGTTCAGCAGTGAATATCGATTATCCGCCTGTTTGATGACTTAACCTGCAACATGTGAAGTACACGTACTTACAGGATATACTCTTGCACTTAGAGCTTAGGTTTGTGTTCTGCAGCAATAGGAATGTTTATATTATGAATTAGTTTGTGACCTTGGACTTGAACTTGGACTTCGGGGCCAAATGATGATCTTTCTGTAGTGCTAGGGTTGACTAAGTGATACCCGGGTCCGACGTTAAACTTTATAGTTATAGCTGCTCTTTGGTTTGTTCCTCGTAGCACACACTTCCAGAAATGTTTGTGGGAATATAAACTACAAAAAAAATGTCTTAAGGTCACTTACTCCTCCTCTATCTCCCCTAATGCTCTGGCGTGTTTTCGAAGGTTTCTGACCTGTGATTTTGACACCCTTCTCCAGATCTCCTCCAGCTCCTCTTTGACCTCCGTGGACCCGAGCAAGCAGGCTGGAAAATCTACCTTATTCAATCTCTCTGAGGTGCTTTTCCAGTAGAATATTGATTCTATTGAAGATCTTTTTTTAAACGTTGCTTTGACGCGGTGGTGGCTCATGTTTTAAAGATTCCAATCTATTCGTGCAGATTCCCTCCAGCACTTCCCAGTCAGAGGCTGCAGACGTTGCTAAGCACCCTGGAAAACCTGCACACTTCCAGCATGCTGAGGTAAGACCCCCTGGGGTTCAAAGGTCAGCATTGCATGTGATTTTGCTGAAAGTCCCTAGATAGGGATTTGAATCTGAGGAATTTGGTTAGATGTCTGGGCATTTAAGATGGAGGGTACACCTATTCCTGATTCCTGATACAGTGACTTCTGATGTTGCCTGTGAATCAATATTTAAATAATTATGATTATGTCTAAGGTAGGGCTTTACATTGTGAAGGGTGACTTAATTAAGCAAGGCTTTGTGCGCATACTTCCACAACTTACATGCGTCCTTTTTCATATTCCAATCAGAAAAGTTGTTTATTCAGTCATCTGACCAAGCAAATGCGGAATTTGCTGCTGAAGTCATGAAATTGGGGAGGTGGGCCGTGGGCGGCGGTGCTGATTGACATAGTTAGCTGACTGGTAGCCGAGCAATAGGCTGGAAAATGCCCAGATGCATTGCTATTTTCTGTAGTTTCTCTGTGATAAGGTGGTTGCTGTGGTTTTTGTGCATGATTGAGATCCCCGTATTTATCCATGTGGGTATGCAGTCCCAGCACAAAACCATCACATTTATTGGATCCAAATTTAACCCCTTTGTGCAAATGCCAGATCGAGCTAATCCTGCTTAAGGTGTTCATCGTCCCTGCTCAGGACTTGGTCAATCAGGATTTGAGCATCACGGAGACTGGAAAAATGGCTTAAATTGCATTCAAAATTTAAACTTATTCAGTCAAATTTCAAAAATTGCTCATTTTGGGTCAGAAGTCCCAAAAATAAGAAGAAACCTCATAAAAATTATGCATAGTGGTGGTTTTCCTTTAATTTGCCATGAAAAACTAAGAAACAAAAAATGTCTCTGAGGTAAAACAATACATTTCCAGGATCATTAACTTTTTGAACGCAGTTGTAAAATCTGAGGCTGATGCTATAAACTACTGATAACCTGAGAAGCCAAATATAAGCTGCCTGCTTAGTCTCCAAACAGCTTAAAATAGTGATAATGAGCATTGATAAATATACACATTATAATTACAAAGCAACTGTTTTGTCTCGTGACACTCACTTCTGCTTCCACTGTTGCTGGGATTATAATAATAATAATAATTATTATTATTATCATGTCTCCCCGAAGGGAGGGGAACGTTGTTTTTGTCCAGTTTCCCGTGTGGCTCCGCGTTGGCTTTCTCAAAATTTCTGGACCATAACTCAGAAACCATGTGATATATTTCCGTGAAAATTTGCTCACATTTGCATCAGGTTGTGCAGATATGCATGTTGCTTTGAGGTTATTAACTTTTCTAGTTTCTTAAATGTCTGTGAACATCACTGAGGGGCTGCAGCATTGGGGTGGGGGAGACATTTGTTTTTTTTTGCCTTTACCCAATTAAACCGGGACAGCATGTGCGCATTTTAACCCTTAAAACCGGGGACGCTGTTACGCATTTCCACCCTTCAGGCCGGGAAAGCAGATACGTCATTTTGTTGTTTTCATTACTTTTCCGACCATTTCCAGGCTCATAGCTGTTCTCTTACTGGTACTTTATACTGGGGCAGATGCCATTGTTACACTTCAAGACACTTTATTTTTATATACTCAGCAACAAAAGTTTCTGTGACACCAATATTGTTAATTATTTTTCATAACGCAATTATGAAATTGTCATACATGGTGATATCAGACTGAAACAGTACACGTAAACACAACATTGAAATGGAAATCATGAAAATGCGAGAAAATGACTTTGCACGTGAAAATGTGCGTAAATCATGCTTGTGGATGGCAATAAAAGAGGAGAATTTTTGGAATGTTCACATTGTGCCTGATGAACGACGGAAGCATCACTTATCGAAAACACAGCCATTTCGGATCAGGAACTCTACCCTCTAAATGCCAAGACTGTCTGAAAATGATCGGTGGAGGGCCATTGGGATGATTGAATCCGGAACCTCGCAGAGGGAAGTTGCTCATCGCCTGAATGTCCACCGAAACACCATTTGGAACTTATGGCAGCGTCATCAGCAGACAAGACATGTCAGAGACCGTCCTCGCAGCGGCCGTCCACGAGTAACCACTCCCAGACAGGACAACTGGATTCGAACAACCCATCTCCGAAATCGATTCCAACCTGCAACCATAACTGCAAGAACGATACCTGGTTTGAGGCGACTGTCTGCACAGACAATCCGTCGCCGTCTCCGTCATTTTGGCATTGTCCCACGGCGGCCAGCAAGACGTCCAATACTCACAGTACAACACCCACGACTGCGTCTACAGTGGGCACAACAACATCGACGGTGGATCCAACGTCAGTGGGATCTTGTACTCTTCACTGATGAATCAAGATTCATGCTTAACCGATGTGATGGTCGTTTACGTGTATACCGTCGACGTGGAGAACGTTATGCCAACAACTGTGTTCAGGAATTTGATCGTTTTGGAGGTGGTAGTGTCATGATTTGGGGAGGGATCCTGGCTAGAAACAGAACAGATTTGCTTGTTATTGATGGAAATCTGACAGGTCAAAGATATCGCGATGAAGTGCTACGGCCATTGGTGGTACCGTTTTTGATGCAACATGGTCCCTTAATACCGCTGCAACATGATAACACCAGACCACACGTTGCAAGGATTGTACAGCAGTATCTGATGCAACAACATGTCAATGTCCTGCCATGGCCAGCCAGATCCCCAGACATGTCCCCAATCGAGCATCTTTGGGACGAGATGGATCGACGTTTGCGGCGGTTGGATAACCCGCCAGCTACACTCCAGGAATTGCGACAACGTCTACGTCAGATTTGGAATGACATCCCACAGCAATTTCTGGCACATCTGATTCGGTCCATGCGCCGGAGATGCGTTGCTTGCATCATGGCACGAGGAAGTCACACCCGGTATTGAAGTGTGAAGGTCACAATTGGTTAGACGTCAGACAAGTGCTTCATGACGCATGAAAATGACATTTTTCGTTTTGAGTGACGTTGGCACTGAAAAGTCAGTGTTTCTCCTGTTAAATAAACATATTGATTGCATTGAGATCTTTGCGTGTCATTCATAACATACACATAAATGGTGTCACAGAAACTTTTGTTGCTGAGTATATTTTTATGTTTATTTTTATTTTATTTGAATGGACACTTTATCATGCCTTCCACGGTCTGTCCTAGAGAAAGAAAAATGTTTGTTATTCTCTAGTGCAGAGCTTATACTTTTATTTATTAGGCTTCTTTATTCCATTTGAGTTGTACATGTTATGTAGATAGAGATTTGTTATTTATTTTATTGGTTTTATTATATTTTATTGTTTTTTTTAGTTCAGTGTTTTAGATATTGTGATGGAGATTTGCACAAATAAAAAACATAGTTTTTATGAAAGCCACAAGTGTAAGCTCTCAAATACTTTTTGAACTTTGTTTCTGTCTGCTACAAAGGCTGAGATATCAGCTTATTACGAGACGTTGACACCTGGGTGCTGTTTTCCAGAAAACTTCAGGTTTTAGGGGTTCTTTTCCAAATCGCCTGTAGGTTTTCATAGGCGTTTTTTGAATAGGCCTCAGGCCTAAATGTGTTAAAAACAATCTCTAGTTTTTATCAGTATTATTATTTAACCTTTCCAACAACTAAAATGTGGGGGGCCTATGAGGCACTTATCCTGTACATCTCCAAACCTTTTCAGAAAAGTAACATAAAGCTTTTTGTCCATTGGAATCAAGTAATATTGGCACCAAAATGAAATCTAATGCAAAATCATCCTCACGGCCCCTTCTTTATGCACTGCAGCCTATGAAATCATCCATCCATTCATCATCTAGATTGTATCTTCCTCTGTATGGTCACGAGACTGCCGGGGCGTAGCCCAGCTGAGTCTGGTTGGGAGACACAGAGCTGGAGAGCTCCTCTCTTGTTGTAGTGCTCACACACCATTTATTCATACAGGAGCCATTAAGAGTCTCCTGTTTACCCAGCATGCATGTTTTGTGAGATAGGAGGATCCCATGTGAACATGGGGCAAACACTGAAGCTCCACACAGAAAGGCCTCAGACTGAATTTGAACGCACAGCCTTCTTTCTGCCCGGCAACAGTGCTACCCCGTGCCTCACTGTGTCACCCTGAAATCATTAATATTATGCCAGAGATGCCAAGTCTCACGTCTTAGGCGTGAGTCTCTCCTCTTAGTGGCATCCACGTTCCTGTGCCGTAGTCAAAAATTATTCAATCAGCGCGCACTGAAGAAATTCACTCGCGGAATTTAAGTAATTGTGCATCAAGTTAATCAGTTTAGGGTGCATTACGGTGGATTTCCCCACTAATGACACGGAAATCGATTATGACTCGGGAATTCTCAGGCTTGTCTTTACTGAAGGATTACAAGCAATGGAATTGCATGAAAATGTTTCAAATCGTCTTATTTCATTAAAACAATTTAAACGATCATGAAACACATGAATTGTTTCCAGTCCCAGAATAAAGAGAAGCATATCGCTTTCCATGTTACTTATGATGAGGGGCACCTTTACGCAAGTGAAACGGAAACTTCAATGCACAAGGATTTTAATTCCGCATGAGAATCTCCCACACTCTAAATTATACTATTATTTATTTTTAGAAGTGTCGCTATCAAGCCATGAGCAAATTAATGCTTAGGTGGTATTGGGATGACTTCACTTGTGCTCAATACCGTAAAACTCCTGCTGTTCGAGCAAAAACTGAAAGTTGTCTTTTGCCACTAATGCGACCATACAAATATGAAAAATACGCCATGTACAACCCCAATTCCGAAATAGTGGGGACAAAGTGTAAATTGTGAATAAATCAAAATTCAATGACTTTCAGATCACATGAGCCAATATGTTATTTACAATAGAACATAGATAAAATTTCAAATGTTGAAATTGAGACATTTTACATTTTTATCCACAAAATGAGCTTATTTTAAATTTTCTCAAAAAAGTTGGGATACGTTAATTAAGTTAACTGGCATCAGATGTGTAACATGATTGGCTATAAAAGGGACGTCTTAGAGAGGCTGAGTCTCTCAGAAGTAAAGATGGCCAGAGGCTCTCCAACCTGTGAAGGCTTGCGTGAAAAAATTGTGGAATACTTGAAAAACAATGTTCCTCAAGGTCAAATTGCAAAGGCTTTGAAGGTCTCATCATCGGCCGTGCATTACATCATGAAAAGATTCAGAGAAACTGGCAAAATCTGTGTGCGTAAGGAACAAGGCCGAAGACCTTTACTGGATGACCGTAATCTTCGGGCCCTCAGACGCCACTGCATCACTCACCGGCATGATTCCGTCATTGACATTACTAAATGAGCCCTGGTATGTGTCAAGAAACCACAGTTCGTCGTGCTATCCACAGATGCCACCTAAAACTCTATCATGCAAAAAGGAAGCCAGTGTTGAGCATGATCCAGAAGCGCTGCCATGTTCTGTGGTCCAAGGCTCATTTAAAATGGACTGTAGCGAAGTGGCAAAGCGTCCTGTGGTCAGACGAGTCCAAATTTGACATTCTTGTTGGAAATCATGGGTGTCGTGTCCTCCAGGCTAAAGAGGAGAAAGACCACCCCTCCTGTTATCGGCATTCACTTCAAAAACTAGCATCTCTGATGGTATGGGGATGCATTAGTACATATGGTGTGGGACACTTATATGTTTTAAAAAGCACCATGAATGCTGAAAGGTATATAAAGGTTTCAGAGCAACATTTGCTCCCCTCCAGATGACATCTATTCCAGGGAAGGCCTTGTGTATTTCAGCAGGACAATGCAAAACCAATTACTGCAGCTATTACAACAGCATGGCTTAGTAGAAGAAGAGTCTGTGTGCTGAACTGGCCTGTCTGCAGTCCTGATTAAGAACATTTGGCGCATAATTATAAGAAAAGTCTGTCAAAGGAGACCCTAATCTCTCCAGCAGCTGGAAGCCTGTATTAAACAAGAGTGGGATCAAATTCCAGTGGCTAAACTCAAGAAACTCGTCTCCTCAATGCCCAGATGCCTCCACTCTGTGTTAAAAAGAAGAGGGGATGCTACACCATGGTAAACAGGCCCCTGTTCCAACTTTTTGAGACCTGTAGCAGCCTCAAAATTTGAAATAAGCTCATTTTGTGGATAAAATTATACAATTTCTCAGTTTCAACATTTGCTATGTTATCTCTGTTCTATTGTGAATAAAATGCTGGCTCGTGTGATTTGAAAGTCATTGCATTTTGATTTCATTCACAATTGACATTTTGTCCCAACTATTCCAGAATTGGGGTCATAAATGATTTAGTATATACCTCAAGCAGTGCTACATACTGTTTGTATCTGTCATACATCATTATTGCGTCTCCCTGCAGTCAGTTCTCTAATCAAAAGTTAAAATTTATCCAACAGAATAACATTGTAGTTTCCGTGTCTCAGTGGCGAGGTTAAACTAGTTATCCCTCAATTACTGATTTTATAGCTCCTCTGAATTCTATAACCTCAGCATAACAATATGTTGGAAAAGGACGGTTTGTTTGCAAACCGAGAGCAGATATTGCATATTGAAGTGATAAAATCATTTGAAGGCAGATATTGTTCTCCCTTGAGTAAAAGGTTTGAATATTACAGGTTTGAAGTGAAAATATGCATGTTGTAGATTTCTGTAGTGGCGACAGCATTATAATTTGATATTGCATTTTATTCTCTGTTTTTTTTTTCCCCTCTAAAATGCGATGCTTAAAATGTAAAGGTGAATGCTGTGTTTTTTTTGGGTTATCCATGCACAACAGCAGTACTAATTTTTCCCAGGACAGCTTTTCACTACTGTAATGAGATACTTTTGAGCTTCATGTTGTTGCTATGAGGTCAGAGAAATTTTTCAAAACCAGAAAATAAATTGAAGTTAAATGCTGGAGCCAAGTATGCCAGTCTTGTTGCAGATTTGGAGGAATGTAGAAGTTTGGTTCGGTTAGTCCTACGCCTCTATATTAGTCTTAAGAGTTCCATGTTTTGAATAGTTTTCAAATATCACCTCCTCATAAATACTTAATTATACTGATAAGTCTAAATGAAACATTATTATAAGCTCCACCATGGAGAAAGTAAGTAAGTAAGTAAATAAATGAATAATAAAATTGAAGGCAGTCAATGTGAAGCGAGTGTAGCTCAGGTTAGCAGTTGCATTTGTGTTTGCGCTGCAGTGCTATGGATAAACAAGCGTAACAGTCCACATAATGGTGTTTGTATGCCGCAGAAAGCCATATGAAATGGACTATGAAATATTTGTTTTTTTTTTTAAGGGGCTGTGAGGGCTAATGACAGTTTATTTGTATGTGTGAATTCTGACTCTGCTGAGATCAAGCAGGACTGAAAGAAAGAATGCGCGGTGGGAGGAGTGGAGAGATTAAATATGACTGAAGCTAGATATTAAGCACTCATCTGCATGCAGTAATCACAGGGGCCGTGTATGCACTGCTTACAGAGAAACATCGATCCGAGTGAGAGACTGTGTGGGATATGCGTGTGAGAGGGAGAAGAGGGGGTGAAAATTTCAAAGGAGCCACTGCACAGCTATTGTATGCGTGCGTGCCTGTGTGTGGTTATGCGTTCGTTCGTTCGTTCACGTTTTTATTATCTATTATAGAGCTTTTCCAGTTTAAACACTGACCTTGTTGGGATCAATCCTCCTTATGGGGAGCAAAGCCTGATCCTCAAAAGGCCAGGAGTCATTTCTGTGGTCACTGTTGAGGTTAGGGGTCTGGTGTGAATTGAGGTTAGGTTAAGGTTGGGGTTAGGCATGATTTGGTTATGGTTAGGATGAGGGTCAGGATTAGGGTTAGGCTGTCCATAATGAATTATGAATATACGTCAATGTAATGTCCTAATAAGGACAGCTGTGCAAACTAGTGTGTTTGTCTGTCTGTTTTAACGGGGTGGGGGGGTGGGGGGGGGTTTGTGAGAAACAGAAGAAATATCCAGTAAACATGTTGGAATGTCGCCTCCATTCAGGTGAGATAATCAGGATTCTCTCGATACCTTTATTTCGACATTCCTCCCAAGTGCCGCTCACAGCTAACCAATAATACACATTACACCTACCGTCTCTTCTGAGCGTGTTCTGTTCAGAGGAATAAGTGTGTGTTTCTAGTGCTAGTCCTTCAACCACTCTTTTGTCATCCATGAAAGGTAAAATTGCACACATCTGTCTCTGCTGGGATCTCACAAAGGTCATGGGTGCTCAAATACTATTAGGGGATTGAGTGGAATATTCACTCTTTTATGCTTCTGGACGCTGCTCCTTAGTAAAGCTGAGTGAAGATATAGTCAGCAATAGGTTTGGATTCAGCCCACTACCCCTGTTCTACCTCTTCATTGGCTGAGCCCAGGTCTGTACGCTTGTATCCCTCTTGCTCCATCACTGTTGCGGTCACATCATGAGTTCTGGGCTTTTTCTGAGCGTGCGGTTCCTTCAAAAGTTATGTCCCGTCCCCCCCCTGGAGGGAGAGGGGAAACATATTGTTTTACGTGTAAAAACACATTCTAGTTAAATTACTCGCTAAGAGTAGTGTCTCCACACAAATGGTTTTGCTGGTTTGTAACAAGTTTTCCTGCACAGGCAGCGCTGCAGCTGAGATTAAATATGGTCTGTCTACTGTGGTATCAGTCTACCAATAATTTACATATGGAAAATTAGACAAATTTCTCCTCCCAGAAATGATCCTGTGTTCTACGCACAAGCATCCACTTTGCTTTATTCCTGTGCAGGTTCACTGAGCGGTGTTTACTATTGAATTACTGACGTGGTCGAAAATGTTGGTACCCTTGCACCTCATGGAAAAAATGTTTCATTCTTCCTGAGAGGTGTTGGGAATTTAAAGTTCTCCTGCTATTCATACAACACCAGTCAAAAGTTTGGATATACCCACATTTTTCTTTCAATATATGTTAGATAAAGAAATAAGCAGACTTAATTTTGCAAACAAAGATTAAATTCTTAAATCCATCAAACGAACCACCATTTCTTGTCATATTTGCAGGGAATTCTCAAATTTTTTTTAAGTCATATGATTATAATGATATATAATCTGTTTACTTTGCAAAGTATTAAATTTCTCTAAAAACAGAGTGCTGTGACATTAGCAAAGTCTGTCCAAACTTTTGGCTGGTACTGTACAACAAGCTGAATTCTTGCTCTTTTGACAATGAAATTCAAAAATTGCCAGACCAAAATTGTTTACCCATCCAAGATGGTACAAGATAATTGAATTGTTAGGATATTTCAAACTGACAATTGAAGCACTGATTACTAAAACCCCGCAAGTCAAGTCAAGTCAAGTGTGACTTATGGGGTTTTAGTAAAGGGTGCTTCGATTCCTTTCATTAGTGTCGCAGGTACCTTCAATCTTTCAATCATTCTCTCTGCCAATTTTAAGTGCTCACTGTGCCGTTCTGTTTCGTTGTGTGTACCAATCAGAGCATGAACAAGAGGGGAAAAAGGAAAGGAGTTCTCTGAGCTGATAATGTAGAAAATTATTTCCATGTATGGTCCAGGTAAAAGCTACAAGACCATCTCCTAACAGCTTGATGTTCCTGTGACCTCGGTTCCAAATATTGTCAAGTTTTAAGATCCATGGGATTTTAGCCAGCCCTTCTGTGCACTGCAGCAAGAGGACAGTTGACCACAAGTTGAACACGAGGATAGTTTGAATGTTTGAAGAGCGCAGGTCACGGAAGCCCTCTGAAAGGATGCAAGCCCACCTCCAAGATCGAGGTACAGCAGTGCCTGTTCGCACAATGAGTTGGATGAAAGTGGGGTCCAGAGAAGAAGACCCAGGATGACCCCAATTTTGAAATAGAATCTCCAGACTGGAGTTTGTCAGAATGCATGTTGAATGCATTACTCCAGTGTGTTTGGTGAAGTGTCCTTTGGAATGATGAAAGAAAATTGAAGCTTGTCGATAAGTCGCCTCCACTTCATTGTCATGGAAGAAAAAATGAAGTTTTCAAAGAAAGGAACACAAATCCTGTTGTGAAACATGGAGGGGGGTCAGTTATGTAATGGGGCTGCTTTGCTGCGTCTGGCGCTGGCTTCTTTGAATCTTGGCGAGGTACAGTGAAACTGGAAGATTATCGAGGCAGTCGAGAGAGAGACATACCAACCACCGTCAGAAAGCTCAGTCTTATGCCCACCTTTAACGGCTTTTCAAGCAATTTCACTGGCTAGAGTTGTGGCGCACTCCTGTTATCACAAATGTTTCTCGTAAGGTACTCATAAAACTCAGTCCGAGATGTTTGTAGTCAGTCTTTTTCTCATTTTTTGACGATCTTATGAAGTCAAACCTGTTTCATGTCATGTGAAGTCTTCACTGCTCATCATCTGAGACTAAAAACTTATGGACTTGTAAAATCTTGTCTGAAGATGTGAGAGGGAGTCACACTTTTTAATTTTTTAGTCTTAAGTTGCTGGTCAAGAATCATCCAATGGGACAATGACCCAAAACATGCATCGGACGCACTCAAGAATGGATTAGAAAAATACATCGGACTGTTGTGCACTGGCCTGCGATTCCTGATCTAAATCCAAGAGAAGATTAATGGAAAGAGCTGAAATAGGCTGTTGGGACAAGGCTCCCTTCAAGCCTTGGAAAACCAGAGCAGTTTGCTGAAGAAATGTGGGGCAGACTATCAGTTCAGAGGTGTAAAGGTGTCATTCTAATCTACGAAAGCTGTTGGTTGCAGTAATTGTCTCAAAGGGATGTGCTACAAAATATTGGGTTGTAGGTCCCTACATTTTTGTCCATGCCATTTTGTTTTCTTTTATTATTTGCAAGATTATGTTAAATTATAAATCAAGGGACAAAGCAAAATTGTCAGTTTGGTTAAATTTAAATAATGAAAGGTGGATACCTACACTTATGACAGTGACTGTCTGTCGCCTTTGCATGGGCTACTTCTGAGCCTGACTATGAAGTCTTATGCTGGCAGACTGACTCAGAAGTTGAATGCAGGCAATCACTCCAGGCCTCGAATAGAGAATATGTCAGAAGCGAGAAAGCAGGTACTGGATGTACACTATGGGCCTGATTTACGAAGACCTTTAGCACATGCAAAATCTTTTTGCCCCTGCAGTACCAGAAACCTTGCCACTGATTGGTGCAAGGCAAGTACCCTGGCCAATCATGGGCAATGTTATTGGTTTTGCATGGGAAAAAAGATTTTGCATGTGTTAAAGGTCTTAGTAAATCAGGCCCTATGTGTTAGTTGTTTACCTACAAATAGTGTTTGGTTTGGTGCCTTGTATGAAAATGCCTGAGAATACATGCACGGGAAATTCTTCGGAACATCATAGGAGAATTTTGCCACATCCATCCTTTTGTACAATGTTGACCATCTGTTTGGTTTCTTAGCAGATTTCCTCAAGCACTCCGAAGCCCACTGCAGGAGCCGCAGCCTCTGAAAGAAAGCCATCTCCTGGTCTGGCAGAGGTGAGAATGTGAGCCTTGCTGCAGGAGAGCTGTGAGTTCACTGAAAAGCTCACTCAAGCGTCCAAAACCAAAATCCCCCTTGTGCGTTTGAACCTGAAGCATTCTGGAGAAGTCCTGTTAACCCTGACCTTGTTCCCCCACCATGCTGCAGCTAATGCTAACTGAAGTACCGTTCTTCACCCTTCATCCTCAGGTCCCTTTCGGGACGCCCCGGACAGGAGCGCAGGGCTCACCAAAGGCCTGTGTGAACTCTGCCTTATTCCAGCTGGCTGAGGTACGCTTTCTCTGTGTTCTGATGTCAGGGAGCTACGGTTTACAGGGCGGCCAAACAACACTGGTCCCGCACTTAAGCTGTAGTCTTTTAATGGAGTACACCCCCTACTCCGAAAAAGTTTGGAGGGTCCGAAAAATGCTTGTAAAAGTAGGAAGCGGTGATTCCTATTTTTACTTTGACTTGTATTTCATTGCAGGCAGCATGACGACGAAGTATTAAGTGTTTTGTGTGGTAAACTTGATTTTATTTGTAAATATACATCCATTCTTGCCATTCAGGCCTCCATCATATTAAAAAAAATTGGGATGGGAGCAATTTAGGAGCAATTTATGGTTTTATATCATCTGAGATGTTTGAGGTGTCAATGTTTAATGGTAAGGACCAATGACATAACGGACCATCCAGACTGTTACCAGAAACAAGTCCAAAAGTCATGCTCTGTCATTGTATTGGGTTGTGTCAGTGCCCTAAACTAGGGTAACGTTCACTTCTATGAAGGCACCATTGATGGTGAGAAGTACATAGAAACTTTGCAGCAATATATGCTGCCTTAACCCCTTTCTGCAGATGTAGATGCCCGCGTCTATAGACCTGCAAATTGGAAGTACGCTGTTACTGTACTCGATCACTAGATAGCACCCCCGGATCAGTTATTGAATGTTCACAAGCAAGCAGACCTCGAACGCGGTTCTGAATACGGTGAAGTTCACTCCACTCCCTGTTTTTCGAGAGCTGCATGAATTAAACTCCTCAGCTAAGCCTGATGTGCAAACTGGTCAGTATCCTTGCCCATAGTGTCGATTCAGCAGTTTGAAAAAACGATATCTTGACACAGAAAAAATCGTTATCCTTTGTAGCAACCAGTTTAGCCACAGTGAGCTAACAGTATTCCAATTAGTAGTTCATGAAAATCAGTTTTCTGAGGCAATAAAATCGACATGGTATTAATTCTCTCACATTCTATTGCCTATTACAGTTGTCCCATACAAAAAAAATTGTAGTTCCCTACCGTGGATTTACGCGTAGATTCCTTCATTGCCAAATCCAGCGCTTCCTTATATCCACCCGAGTACTGGCGTTGATAGCCAATCACTCAACCATACACTCAAGCTCTTCTGCGTAATTGTATAGTTACACTTCATGGCCTCCTGAAGTTTCCCTGATAACAATGTATTGAATGGCTCGTTTCTTATCCAATTCCCGAGTGTTTAAACATTTTAGAGTAAGTGAAACACATTGATTGGACAAACACAGAGCATACAAACCAATGCGTATCAGCATGCGCTGTTGTATCCTGTCTACGTTATGCACATTACGCGGTTAAAATAGACGCGATTTATAGAAAGTCGGTTCGCAAAACTGGCCTTGAAGTGTTCAGTTACATTACAGGATTTAAATGAGAACGATATGCTCTATTGGAATTATTTCGAATGAAACAGGACCGGAGGGTTCTTGTTACTGGATACATCGCTCTCTATTTTATACAGTCAATGTCTCTGGAGGAGGGATTCACGAAAAAGGTCAGGCTGCTATTTTTGTTTGTTTTTTTCTTTCTGTTTCGGAATGTATATGTACTCAACAAAGTCGAATGTCGAGGTTTTTTTCCTGTTTAAAACGCGAACTGCCCGTGCATTTTGGTGTGGACCCCCGGTACGT